>JAVRKA010000013.1:6256236-7712472 GCA_034508555.1 Venustoraphidia nigricollis
TGTGAACGTTTTCTTCAAAGCCCCAATCATCGTCTTCAGACAATGCACTACTAGTCATTGATTGATTAGGTATCGGCATTTTGCTTTCATAATGAACAATCGACTCGGATTTTCGAAGATTTTCATCAGAAGACAATCTTTGAACATTTTCTTCAGTAGAATTACTTTCAACGCTTGTATTGCTTGGGGATTTTTTTGGTACATTTTTGGTTTTCAGTTGTTTGCTTTTGGGCCTGTTATTGCTGTTATTTTTTGGAGAAATATCTTTTTTTTTGTCTTCTTGCAAAGTTTCATCTGTTTCTGGTATAACAAATTCAACTGATAACTTTCTAGAAGCCGAGCCTTGCTTTCGCAAAGATGTCTTTTGATTAGTTGTATCTTCTGTGTCTTTGTTTTCATTTTGATCAGGATTTGATATTAAGTTGTATAATTTTTGTAAATGATTATTTTCTTCTTCGATTTGATCACTTTCTTTTATTTTTTGTGCATGATTTTCGGCACTTCTTAAAGTCATATTTCTAAAAAATCTAGGTATTTCAGAAAGGTTTGAATTACTTTTGTTCGGTTTCCATTGGTTCCAAAATTCTTCTTCAACATCTCGTTCAGTTCTGGAATGATGTATTTGCGATTGTCGCTCAACATTTAGGAAAGACTGTGTAGGTTTTGGAACATGATTGTGTACAGGGCACTGCAACAGTCCTGAATGACAGCTGGAAATACGCCTTTGGTTCAAGATAACTCTTCCATGTTGGGGACAAAATATCGCATTCATATTAAATATATCTGATTTTATACGAATTGGTATTCTGCTAACTAAAGATTTTTCTTCTTGTCTCTAAAAACCAACCAATTCACCTATTTTGTACAAAAGAATGGTGTATTATAAAATTTATATATCTTGTGATACCTGTTAAATAAATATAAAAAAAATACCTAATACAAGAGAAATTGTTATTGTAAATAAATAAAATAGACATAGTGCTGGATCTAGACAATAAAATAAGCCACGCAGCTTAGTACCTCACAATTTCCAGAAGTCAGATTTTTTTCGAAAGTGTATATAAAAAAGCAGAAAGTAATTACTAAAACTAAAGACAAAAGAAAAGTAGATCAAATGTTCCAAACATAATTTATTCTAATCTATATGTATAATTTGCCTTTTAACGTAACTGTCATTAAAAATATTTGTGCTTAGTGGTCTAGTTTGGTCGATGGACCTCCCGGCGAGCGAAACACTTAGCCCTCGGGTCAGATTGAAAAATAAAATGTTTTCAATTTTTTTCATAAAACTTTATGACGTGATTTTATTACTTGGGGCCTCGCCATGCCTAAATCTAACATTGTAATTATTGCATGGGTGTACTTTTTAAAATTTTAACCAAACTTCCCTGGAAGTGTTATTATTTAATGTGAAAAACGTACAAATAATAATTGAATAATAAAATTTAGTGTTAGGTTATTATTATATTTACTTCTGCACTTACCACTTCAATTTCACGTTTTTTCGACTTGACGTCTTTAGAACGTTTTCCACCCATAGATTTTTATTTATTTCTATAATAAAATATGATATTAATTGGTGCAATTTCAGTTTTAATTTTGTTACGAAGAATAATTGTTGAAAATATTTTTATTAAATTATGAAATTTGACACTGAATATTTTTGGTAGAAACCGAGATAAAATATGGGAACAAATCAACAATTTCATCAGAGGAAGATTTAGGCTCACTGACGCTCTGGGCAACTATAGGTATTCGCTCCAACACATGGGCGTTTGACTTAAGTTATTTTTTAACATTTAAAATATTTTTGTCATTGTATTGCGCACGTATAGGTAACAAAGGGTGTTTTTTAGTGAATGATGTTTGGCGCTCTCTTAAATTTGCGGTCTCAGACCTTAGCTTAAATTCGCTTCTGAAAAATGTAACAATTTAATTAAAAATTTCGTTATATTGTCATGTTTGCAAGGTAGTAATTTTATGATGCTATTTTGTACAATTAATGTAAGAATTTACAGTGCTGTTAAAGTGAGACAGAAATTTAACAGACGTTCAGAAATGTGTCAATAAATTAGAAATTTTGAGTTACATTTTAGAGACTATATATTATTTTGATATACTGATAATTTACCTGACGTAGTCTATTTTGTGCCAGAAATTAACCAACTTAAACTAAAATTTTTTTACTATAAATTTAAACACGACATTTGGAATTTTGTTTAGTTAGGTTCAAATTTAATGACTTAAATAATATTATTGTTCCTCAATTTTTTTGTTTCATGTTTCCATCGCAATTTTTAAAATCATTCTAGATTCGCTAAATGAAGATTAAAAAAAATATACGAAAAGTTTATAAAATAATTTGGACAAACGTTTATCTTATAGGCAATACGATTGTACAGGAAAATTCCGAGGAAAATTGTTGTAAAACGGAAAATAATATAAATAACGTGCTCAAAGTTTTTGTGTTGTGAAATATATGTATTTCGAAAAATTTTGCAAAATTTCATTAGTATTCAATATATATTTTCTACACAGCAAACGATGTTTGCAGTAAACGTAATCATTGCCGCGCGGAAAATCCGGAGAAAACTGCCCTAGTAATGAGCATATTAGACTTGAATCGTTAGATTAACAAGTCCTAAATAGACATACAAAATTTAGTCAAGTTTGAATAATTATTTGTAAAAAGGCAAATATGTGTGGCGCGAGCGTACAAGAAAATTCGGAGGAAAACTAGTGAATTGAATATCTTTGAAATGATTGATCTAAGAAAAAAATGTTTAGAAATCTTTTTTGTGTAGAATTTTATAAACTACATGCAAACTTTCGATTTAAAAAAACAATGATTCAAATTAAGGGAACTTTTCAGTAGACACTTAAGGTTCCACAAAAAAATCAACTTGGTCAGATTTTGTCTAAGTCAAATTCTAATTTTCTTGGACTACAAGATTGTTATAAAAACGTCCTTGAAATTTTACTCACGTGTCAGGATTAATCGATAATATTATCAGGTTTTCAAAAAGAGTTTGCTCGCTGTTCACTGATCAGTTATTCATCCAAATAGCATCTGAGAACTAATTTGCAAAAAACATTCATCGGCACGTTGCCAACAAGCACGTCGGGGTGTGGTATTGCATTGTTATTAATACAATATAATGATGTCATTTTAAACCCAATTATTTCCATCGAACAATTGTTTACAGAGTTAATGTTGTTTTACTTTCATAATCATCTTTGCATTTTTCTCAAGGGTATGTCAAATTATGTTCTCAATACACGTACAATTTTAAGGAAATAAATATCAATTTATTTCATAAACTTTACAGCGTGTCGTGTCAATTCAATATATTATTGGATAATGGATAATTACAACTGCTTGATCTGGCTTCGCTACTCATCGCAAGCAATAAGTTTTTTGAAAAACTCGGGTCGCAGTGCCAAAAACTTGCCGACAATATAGTGTATTTACTAGTACAGGTATTGTAGCTTTATTACGTGAACTTAAATTTTTTTTAACAAAATAATAAATTTTAAACCCTTAATGCACCCCATAAAATAACACATTTTTTCTTAATTGCTATATTACTGTTATCAATCGAACATCTACACCAAACTAAATACGCTTTTCAGTAAATAACTCACTATCTGCAAACTAGTTTTTCTAGAAAATTTGTAAATCCGGTCCTGTTGATCCGATTTATTTGTTATTTTAGGGGAACTCTTTGGTCGTTACTAAAGGTTTTAATTGCAATTTTGAAACGATTTCGACAAGTTTTTCGGTGGTTTTGAGCCCTAAAACAATTTTTAAGCCCTAAATCGTCTCCTTACAATTAGGCCCATTTTAAATAGGCTTCTAGCGGTGATAGATGTTAAAAGCTATTAACTCCTTCGAAAATTACATACACACTCTCTCACACACACACACAGAGAGAGAGAGAGAGAGAGAGAGAGATGCCATATATTATATAAACATTTTCAAAAATGGTGCCAAACTGTTCAAGAGGCTATAAAACGTCGAGAAATTTTGGTTCGACAGAGACCAATGTAATGTATGTGCCATATAGTATAGCAAATTTAAAATTAAAATTGATTCAGTGGTTCTCGAGTTATGAGTTACATTTTTTTGTGGAGGATTATAAACCCAAGTTTTTTAAATTTCATTATTGTTATAGTTTGAGTATTACATTTTATAATAGTTTATTTAAAATTCTGGATTGAGCTGGACGCAATATTGGAGTATGCATAGCATTCCTTCGTTTACAAAAAATATCTTTTACCTATGAAGAACAGCTTATTCTTTCTTCTTGGCAGCGAAATTGTGCATTTTTTCGAAGATTTGTTCAATTTTTAGGTACCTGTCTAATATATGTATTTGATTAGTGTTTAAATGTCCGTTTGACGTACTTATAAAGCATGTTTCTCTTACATACCTTTGATGGAAGTGGTAAATTCAAGTTATAAATCATTAAATATTCTTAGATTACTTAATAATTTACATTAATACGGTTGCAATTTGTTAATGAAAAAAGCCGAAATAAGTGAACAACAAGTAATATCCGTGAAAACGTAGCGCTACCCATAAAAAAATTAATTCTAGACCAAAAATGGCCAAAGTGGTAATTAAAATCGGCATTAATAGGTTGACAAATACGTAAAATTTTTGACGATAAGAATTTTGTACTAACAAACGTAACTATCTAGTTTGTTTCTATTGTAATAATAATATCTTGGTAACAATGAACCGTATTTAATTAGACTGTTTATTTTGCATATACCTAAAAAAATATAATACTCAGTTTGGTATAATTTAATAATAATAATAAATTAGCTTATTCGTCTAAAACTGTATGCTAACTAGTATTTTTTAATCACAAATTAGAAAATAAAACAAAAAGTAAGTAATTAAAAATACAAACACGTAACGAAACGAAAATTCCGGCCGCTGCTGAAATGATCCATCCCTACTATTTCACAACGAATTCAGTGCGCATCCAAGTTTTATTTATTAAGTTACGGAAATTGTACGTCGACAGGGTCTACTAGAGTTGGATAACTCAGATCTGAACCGGTTCAAAGAGCCGACTCCGACAGAAGATCCGTGAGAGCAGACTCACTTTTTTTTGAGCCGACGGATCAACGGATCCGCATAACTCAGTGAAACACTTAACACGCAGAAGCACATTTTACACTTTCGTATCAGTTCTTGCTTTGATGCATCTGTCAGCTCAAATGACTCATGCATCACATGTTTGGCTATGCATTCTTGATTCTATACAGGTCGTGATATGATTGACTGAACTAGGTAACTCAGTGGCAGACTGCAGTAACATATTCAGAGCTCTGCTCTTTTTGAACCGGTTCAGTGAGCCGGCTCACATACGGGATCCAGATGCAAAGATGCAGATCACTAAAAAGACCCGTTTTTCCCATCTCTGGGTCTACTTCAGATATTCAAAAAGACAGCCCTGTTTGTTGTTTATTTACCAATACCTTTCTGGTCACTGTCGAAAATTAAAGTGATGAGTACGATTTCACGTATCTGTTTTTCATCAATTATTAATTACAAATTTGGAACGTGTTTTATTAGAGTTCATATTATAATGCAATAATAATTAATTTTTATATATTTATTCATCATCAATAGTACACTATAGTTTTGTTGTTTTGAAACATCTTACTTTTTAATTTTTTACATTTTTTTCATCGACGTGTATAAACAATCGTGTAAAAATAGGACAAATTTCCTTCAGTATTTTTGAAATTTTTCACAATAAATTAAGGACGTTTTTAAAATTGCAAATGGAGAATTTTTGAGTTTAAATTGAATAAAACACAATATTTTATTTATTAATGCTTAAGAACCTTATTTTTATAACAATTTATTCTTTCGGACAACACTGCTCCTTGTTAGATAAAGATCTTAAATTTTTCACCTTGCAAATGAACAAAGAGCAAAACGATAATTTGGATTTTAGATTTTGTGTATTTAGTTGTCGAACGTCTATAATCTACAATCTAATGTGAGTTTTCTGTTTTAGAATGTCAAATATTTCCGCTTGTTTGTACAAAAGTAGTCAAAAAAACCAAAGAAATTAAGTGTAATTAATTTTAAACAAATAGAACTTTTTGTAAAAATTATTTTATAAATAAACATTACTTCACCTATGTTACATTTACGGGTTTAGAAAAGGATTCTTTGCGTAAAATTAAACTTTAATAAGTCGTACAATTTAAAAGAAAACACGTTACGTTTATGATACGTATTAGAAAGAAATTATAAAGTACGCGATATCAATTAACAAATATTTTTCAGATTAATTATATAATCTCAAAACTTAATTTGTTTAAAATACTTATATTGATTTCTCTTTATTTATTAACTTATTCAAACGGTTACAAAATTCTCGAAGAAAGTGGTACTTGAGACCGTGTAGTTTACACTACACATACAGAAGTGAAACTTATACTTACGCAAAATTTCCACCGTCCGGCAAAGATTCTAGAATGCAAAGTTATACAGTTAGGCCAACGACATCGACGGCCGAACTGTATGAATGCCGTCCGGCAAACAGTGATTCTTGTCAGACATCTGGAACGCAAGTTTGCGACGACCGATTACTATGAATGCCTTCTGGCAAAGTGATGTTGGTTACACTGCACACAACAGAAGTGAAATTTAGCGTGTTTTCCATGGTAATTCAGTGGTAAAAGTTCATTAGGCGTTGACATATACAGAAAAATATAATATCTAATTATGAAGTAACTAATTTAATTTGTTAGTAAATCTTGGGTGAAGTTTTTATTATAAAAACAAATAATACACACATTGCTAGGTATGTTTTATTAAATTTATTCAGTTAATAAAAATCCTCCATTTATAATATTCATCGCTATTAATAGTTAATAAATTTTAAAAAATATACAGTAAATGAGATCTATCTATGTACATATTTAAATAGACCGCCTAAGTCTGACGTCATAAATGCTATGATACGTGGCGAAAAATTAAATAAATTTTTATTTTCGCGTTATAGGCGTTCAGTTGTTTGTTTTATGAGAGATAAAATTTATTTTTCCAAAACAAGTAAATTGTCAAATAAATTGAACAAAAAAAATATGTTCCTTACTCTAAAGCTCTCAAAAATTAAAACAATGTTCAGTCTTCATACTATAATTTATGCTCTTCATTTTCACAAACTTTACCGTTGCGATGTATATTTACACATCTAATGACGTCATGATTTAGGCAACAAAATGAAAACGTGATTATCATGTACATTTACAAAAAAAAAAAAAAACAATAATGAAATTCATTTTTTATTTGTTAATAAAATTAATCGTTAGTTGTAATAATTTTCATATTATATAGGTAATGCATCTAAAAATATAAATAATAGATCATTTGGAAATAATATAAACGTCAAAACTGTAGTTTGATCAAAAACAACATAATATATTCTTGCCCCTTTTTGGAATTTTGTTACTTTTTTAAACTAGGCAGGGCGTGAGCAAGTGTCATTTATTTGGCGTTTTCATGGTTACTCTATAGTAGCAGCTTCTAATCCGGGAGCCGGTAAAACTGTCAATTGGATATTCAATTAATTATTAAAATAATAATAAAATGAATAAAATAATCTTAGCCATTAAAAAAAAACGAAAACTAGATACAGTTCAAAAATTTAGTTTGAATTTTGCTAATGGCACTATTACTCCCAAAATGTTAAAGTTGAAAAGTTATTGAATTGTTTTTTTCAAGATACAGACTTTATTTAATTTCAAAATACTAATATGAGTTAATTTTGTTATGGTCCATGAAGTTTAGCTCTGTCCATTAGTGGGGTGTAATGGTAAAAGTAAAAACTAAAATATCGTACAATGCAGTAATCGCTTAAACACACAGTATAGAGAAGAGAGCGAGAGAAATTCTAATTATAAACGCTCCACAACTGAGATTATTAGCGTTTATTACCACAGAATTACTTAGAATACTCTCATGCTAAGAAATTACAACGTACCGTCTAAGGACAGCCGTACATGGAATGCTTGAGCAGCTACTAGTCGAATAACATACATGAACCGCTGTGTTTCTCTGTTCTATGTCGCGTTTCCTAGATAACCATTTTTACGAGTAGTCCACAGCTTCAAGCAGTCGTGTATGCAACTGCAAGACGAAATTTTGCCGTGCTGCGACTGTTCGGGCAGCCCCGTGTGTATGTCACCGGGATTTTCAGTGCGTCATGCAGTCGCTGCTTGAATCGGCTGGCCTTAGGTTCTAGGCCACTTAAGACTGTTGATAAATTCGCTCCTGGTTAAATTGAACGGATATTGTTTTTCTTTAACATGCCAATATAGTTCATAGGAAGATTGTAGATTAATGACGCTCGATAACTAAGGTCACTAACAGTATAGTTTGTAGTTTACAACATTATTTCCAAATGATCCATCAGCAGGCATAACATTAGCTATTGCAACTAATAACACATCGAGGTTACAGAGGCGTCAGGAGCCTTTTGCCAGACATTAATTAAAAAAAACCGTTTTGATCAAAAACTGTATCAAATGAGACATGTGAGATTTTTTAGACGTATCCACTAGTAAATTTTTGTACTAGTGTGTAAAACAAACGTGCGAGATATATCCAATTCAACAGTAATTTCCATAAACCACCTACGTATATCATTAGAAGTACATGTAAAATAACAACAGGCTCGATTAGTACTTTTTAGAAGCAACCTATTAAAACTAAAGTTTGTTATACAAATGAACAGTCAAACATGTTTAAAATATACTTTTAAAAAAGTGAAAACAAGCCATTTTATAGGGGGTACGTGCAAAAAATGAAGTACCTACATATCTCGGATTCTTTGACACGTGTGACTAATAATCGCTGACATTCGTTACAACATGACGTCACTTACATACTCACAAAAAAAAACTATTTTACATCCTAGATACATAAACTACTATTAGACGCACTAACAGTATGACGCCATATATTTTTTCATTCAACGCCGATAGACCAGTGTTTAAAAATAAAAAAAAGTAATGTCACTTGCCGCCAGGATCGAGCCTACGACCTTTATGTTACGAGATAAGTGCTGTAACACGTTGTCAGCTCAGTTTAATGTTCTAAATAAATTTTTTATAGTATATATTATGGTTACGAGTACATATTGCGATCACAATCTCAATCAATTTCACTCTATCGTGCCAAAAAAAGTATTACTTGTGCCTTCGCAGAAAGCGATGATGTCTTTTAAAATAATAAAAAAAAGACAACTGAGTTTTCTGATGAAGAGATGTGTGACGATACAGATTTGAATGCCATGACTGGTATACATAACATTAAAAAGGTGTTAGCTTCACCCACATAAGCTCACGGAGGAAGTGAAACTTCTTCAGTTATATAGTTGTTTCATTGCTGCGTTATTCATTTTGCTTTACCCAGGTTTGAATCATGTTCCCTTTAATTTTAAACAGATACGTCGCCAAAAAAGTTAAAAAAATGTTCACAGCCAATAAAAGATGCCAGCCTAGCAGATATTGTGTGGGGGGGGGGAAAGCTTTTTACGTAAAAGACAATTTAAAAAAGAAACCAACCTTTTCATTAACGATGCTCACCCTCTTAATAAAAATCTGTTCAGTATGATTTACAGCCACAATTTTCCAGGCACAATTATTCAGTTTTTTGTGAGATGGCAACATCTTGAGCCTCTTTGTGTAGATCGCATCAATCGTTTTTTATTAGTTATCACAGTTGTTATTTGCACTTTTTGAAAAATAAAAACTAGAACTGAAATAATAGTCACTAATCAATAAGTTATTTTAATTCAATTGGCTTATTTAGGCCATGACAAAACGATTGTACAGCCGCATTCATAAATACAAAAACCGACAGCGTGATTAAAAATCAGAAACTAATTTCAAAACAGAGATACCAAGACAAATCAAGTGCAATTACGTGACTAAACATTTTTAGAAATATGTCATTTATTAGAAATAAGGTTGTTAATTTTGTATATATTATACAAGGGTAGCTCAAAGCATATTTAAGTACCTATTCGTTGTTATTATAAGTATTGAAACATTTTATAATAGTAAATTAATATGCCTGTATTTGTCATTTTTGTACTCTGCCCATGAGTTAGTCAAAACGTAAAATTGCGTATTTAATACACTTTTTAAATATTGAAAAATAAAAGCTTCTTTTAAACTTAACTGAAACTAGTATATATTCAAACATGGAAAGCTATAAAATTGTTTTTAGTAGGTATTCGAAAAAAAAGTGTTTAAATACACAATTTTTAATTTTTATGGCTATGGATTAGACAGTCGAATTTAACTATTTATTGTTTTTTTAAAAATACAAAAACTTTTACGATTGGCAATTATTTATTCATCTCACCGTGTCTCACGTAATAGCAAACTTTGATCAACACTCACCATTTTGACTTTATATCACATGTAAATTTACCAGTTAATTAAGTATTAATTATACATAATGTTAATTTATAGTAATAATTACAAGTCAAAATAGTACTAAACTCACATATCTAAGCTGATTTTCTCACATATCATTATTGTTTTATTTTATTATATTTCTTATACCATCGGAATATTATAATTGTAAATTAAGTTCAGCTTAGATATGTCGAGACCCTTTTATATTGGCATTTCAAAACACACCAGTTATATTCCGTCAATAGGAAAAATGCACAGGATTTATGAAAAAAATAATAATAATAATAATAAAATCGTAAACCCTTCGTGCTGAGATCACAGATGCTTTTTGAAATCCATATAAAAAGTCAGCCATTTTCATCGAGTAAAGAGTCATATTTTGTCGCTAAAAGTACACTGGTATCAAAACCCAACCCCGAACCATCATATAAAAATATATTGAAACACACTACTATACAATTTTTACGTAACGTCTTAACTTTCTACAATTTAAAAACCAATTTCTTTTTTGATACCATAAAAATTGTCTGACTTTTTAAATTTAAGAACTCTTTGAAATTAAATAAAAATACAAAAGAACGCCGTAGTACAAATTATATGTTTTTTAGTATAATTTAAGGTCCTATATGCCGTCTGTTAGTAAAAATACTTTGAACATATCACTGATAATATTATTATCAATATTTTCCTTTCAATTGATTAAATACAAAATTATAATAACTTGGTTGTTCCTATTTAAATTGAAATAAAGTCTTTTCACATTATTATAATAATTTTAAACATACATTTAATATATTTTTAATTATAAAAACTTTTTTTATATATTTTCTTTGTTTATATGTATTTTATACATTTACAGTTGATAGTAGAAAAACTATCTGGGTTTAAAGAAATGGCTCACTTTTTGAAAATGAAAAAAAAACAATATCATGGTTTCGTTTAGCATACATATGTCACAAATAAGGGAAGAAAACTAACAATTTCTAAGAAATTGTGTATTTCTTAAGAAATTAACATTTTTGGTGCTATTCCGTATGGTCAATGTAAGAAGCTAGTGCTGATAATTTCTTATCACTTTCTAATAAATTTAAAATCAAATTCAGGTAGAAATTTAACATCACTGTTATAATATTGACTATACAAAATAGTTCCATTTATTTACAATGTTTTGATTTCCTTGTTTGCAGTTGTTCTTTGTTCGCTGTAAACCGAATCCCGTGCATATTTGCGAGTATTCACTATAAAATGTACAACAGAGAATACTCGCAAAAGCCTCCCCACTTGCGGATATTTGCGTAGCTATGAAGAGACATTAATATTTTAAAGTAATTTTGTACTCGCGTCGTAAATAGCACGCTATTATTTGGCGCATATTTATCAAAAACTAAAAAAAAAAAAAACTTAAAAATAGTATATTGAATATTTACGTTAGTTAACAAATTACATTCGATGTATATTGTTTTCCATTTTCTTGTAGTGGGAAAAATAATGAACAACTGGACAACTAGTCTTAATTCGTATGAAAGGATTTTATCAACATGTAACAGAAATCTGATTATTTACAATAATTTGAAGATGTTCAGACGATGATATTGGTATACAGTGTAAAATCTTTATAACATTATTCTTTATAACGAAAAACTCTCTATAACATAGAAAAGATCACAATTTGGTTGGTTTACCTTAAAACCCATACATTGATACAATCTTTATAGCACAGCAGCCATTCTCTATTACGAAGAAATGTGTTCATATTTGGACACAGAAAATCGTCATTGTCGGTGTTATTGGTTATGTTATCTTATCAGGTTACAAAAGACGCCGACTAAACCTGGAGAAAATTTTTTATTGTTTAATCAAGAAAATTCCACCACATATTAAGAGATGGATAGAATACATAAGAAAATACAAAACAAGTACTGGCAAAGCAAAAAACGTCAGGCAAAGTTAACTGACTATATGTATTAATTTTATCAAAAACATACATATTAAAGATTATTGTTAATTTGGTTGTTTTACTTTCTTCACTCCATATAACGGTAACTCTCTATAACGATAAAAATGCTCGATCCCTTGAGTTTCGTTATAAAGAGTTTACACTGTATTTGTAATTTACTCTGAAATAAAAAAAAAATATTACCAGAATAGAATGATTTCACTTGATTTAATAATGAACACTGTATTTATATGTAAACTGTTTATCAACCCAGATAATTTTTTAAAATATTTATTATTTTTAAAAATTCTTATTATAGTCTAAGTTACACTCACACACATTTTAATTTCATAAAAAAGTCATTTGGGTATAATTTGTTGCTGAGTTCAGTCTACTAAAAATAGAACTGTATTTTAATATAATATTTAAAATAAACTAGCCATAGTTTTAATATCGAAATTAAATATTTCGATGTAATTACGGAAAATATTAATGATTTTGTAGCAAAATTTGATTTAGGTGTATTGAAATATACATAATGTGAGCAAAAGATTTTTTTATACTACCTTCCAAATTTTCTATAAATATCGAAACGAATCAGACACGTTTTGGAAGTATATTTTGCCGAAAATTTTAAACATTATTTCTAATAGTAATTTCATCAAAACTTTATACGTTAGGCTAGTATGCTTTTTAAGGTATTTTAATTGTAAAATTAATATTATGACCTACTCACAATTTTTCCAACACCTATTTTTAAAATGAAAATAATCCTCTGAGGCCTTCGCAAACATTGACTCCACATTAATTATACAATTTAAAACTACCTTTTTAATATTGTTAATTACTATGTAATAGTCATTAGCAGATTTTGAGAGTGATTATTGTGGCAGCTAAAGCGATGTCTCATGTTTTCTATCTATCACATATCAAATATCATATTAATCACATTATAATATAGACCTTTAATGTCACGCCTATAGACGCCAATTACTGTCGAGCGTCTATAATCTACACTATTCAGTAGGTGTTAATATCACGCCCTTTGAACAATTCGAATCAGAAATTATTAATCATCAAATTAAAATTACCTACTCTTTTCCTGAGTGACTAAATAGTCGAAGATTGGAATTTAATTCATTGAATTAAAATTTGTCATGAAAACAAATAGGTATGGTAGCTGAACATGTCGAGAGGCCGGAAATTATTTCTTTTATACAAATCGTAGACGCGCGACAAGCAAGGAATTTACAAACCCACATTTCAATTATCATGGATTTGTACATTTAGAAATTTCTTTAATGATACATCTTGCTAGACCAAAGCATTTGTATGTTATCAATTATTGGCCAACAAATATTTTTGCAACGTTAATTAGAGATGAATCGATACTAAAGTACTCATATATGGCATCGATACTTATCATTCAATAGTAGTATTAGACTAGCAATCAGGGGCGTAGCTACCGCCGTATCAATTATACGGGGCCCCCGGGCCACAGGGGCCCCTAACGTGCGTAAGCAAAAATTAATAAAAACTTCCGAATTTTTTTTTATTTCAGAAATGGCAAAAGTCAAAAAAAGCAATTTCTTTTTTTCCTGCGTAAAGCGTGCGTTCAAAAGTTGGCAACACCCTACATCGGTTATCGCGGACTGCGGGATTTAAGTCATTTACTTCAACGGGGGAAGGGCCCCCAAACTAATTTTTTATACGGGGCCCCGCCAAGGCACGCTACGCTTCTGCTAGCAATACATTCGCACTTTATACACAACTATATTGCTGCAATATTACACAGCAAAATAGCGTAACGATTAACACACAAGCCGCTCTCGTGGCGTTTCCAAACAGATATTTTGTATCGTCATAAATTATTTACAAGTTATAACTCTTAGTGACTGCTGTAACATTGGCACGGTAATGTATACATCAGTACTTAGATCGCAGTAATGAAGCAGTGGTATAAATAGCGAATCGATACTTATATTGCACCGCTAGGAATGCGAGAGCGCTGAATATTTTCTAAATTGTCAATTTACCGTGACGTGGAGTTTCGTGACTGGAATGATACGAAATGCAGTCATATATTAATTATTACTGATTGCAAATGCCAATTGCTTGTCAATGTACAGCGTGTACTATAAAGACAGAAACGTAGTTTTTAGTAAGTCAAAAAATCTGGAGAAATTGAATGAAACTTTTCAAGTTTTGAGTCGATCTGACCTTATTGGAGCGTGAACTATCGTATATTCGCGTGTTATCTAAAAGTGTCGCTTGTTTATATTCTATACAAAAATACCCGAAAAATAAAAATAGAATGGATCTTATATATCCCATAAAATTCAAGACAAGTAATGTTATTAACTAAAATATATATGGCTGTTTTCCCATAAAGAGAGAGTGTAGATTAATTATAGGCGCTTAGTTTTAAGTTTAAGCAGTAGTTTTTATACCGATAAAATTACAATGATATTTGATATGTTTTTTTCTATGATCAATTTTTTCAACGGCAATTGCTTTTATTTTTTATGGCAGTTGATCATTTCTAGAATTTCTCGCATTTCGTTTCTCGATAATTATTGTTATAATGTATTTTGTGCTTTTTTCATGCAGACATTCATTATTTTACCGAATATTGGACAGTCAGTACTTTTTTAAATCTTATTTTTAACATATCTACTAAAATGCTACTGTAATAGGTATTAGAGAAGTAGTACATATACATTCTTTATGTAACAGTCGTGATATTTATCAGGTTATGATATAATAACCTTAAGGCGGAAGTACACCATTGACGCAAAACAACTCACACGTGTTTCTAAAACTCACTTTGTACCAATATGTCTTTAGAATATCTGATGTTAATGCATATTTTTTTTTGACTATTGTACAAAATATTCACAACAAAAAATGAATAAAAAGAACGTGAACGTAATTATTTAATGGCGGATTTTTAATGTCTAAACATCTTAGTCCGCGTCAAGCGTAAGTCGTGTGGATGATATTGCGCACATGAATTTGCAAATATAGTGAAACCATTATCAGCTTCCATATTTACACAACAATTTCGTAAGTACGCGTCACTCACACTTTTTTAAAAAATAAATTTCAATAGCTCAATGGACTGATATAGGGCAATGTATTCTTGCAGGTAATAAGGAAAGTTCTTAAAAAACCGAATACATTTTTTAAAATATGAGTAGCGCAATTAACATCTTTGAATAATGAACATCCCCAAGGAAAGGACAATCTTGTTTTTGTGTTTTTATAATCTAGTTCAGGAAATCATTTTTCTTCCGATTGTTTTTATTGAGTTTATCAAAAAATCATTCATTTCCAACACAAATGTTAGTCAAATAGAATTTTGTAAATTGAAATTCATTAAGCAATAAACGTCACGCTGGCTTTTGTCCATTTTTATTGGAAGTATTGTGTGTTATAGTTTTATTTTCAAATAGGTAATCTAAAAATATATCAATATAACGTAATTTTAGAATATATACAAAATGCAGTTCAGTTGTAGCATTGTTATATTTCCGACTTAAAATTCATGCATTTGTATAATGCATGAAATACAATTTTTTTCAATTTTAAAAACTTAAGAATTACATTTTTTAAATTTTGAAAATATATTTTTATAATACATTAACGATAATATATTATGTTGAACACAAAAGTGTAAGCGAATTTTTTAATTTTTAGCTTTAAAATGAATATGACGTAGCCCCGTCATTTAAATTTACAAAATAAAAAAGGTGACAACACGAAATATAATGGTGAGCACTCGGATGCATCAAAATTATTGACTTTGACAGCTATACACGAATATAAAGTAGCAATTTTCGTCGATTTAAATTTTCAGTAAAAATAACGTATTTAGATCATTTTAAGTATGGTTTAATTTTAGACTAAATTTATTGCAGTTTTTATTACAATTTATAACTAAATATTCAAAGGTGTTGACGCAGTGTTTTTTTACTTTCAAAATAATACATACTTAGTTTTTACATTAGTAACATTATTATTATTATGCAAAATGAAAAAAAGTCTTTTATTCTTTGTAAAATAACAAAGAAAATGTAGTTTAAATATTTGAGAAAAATCAAAGCTATTTTAAATAATGGCAAACAAATGTAATTACTACTTTTTTCTTTAATTTATTAAAACTAAATCGACTGAATCTTATAAGAAAGCAGATTTATATAATTATGAAATGCACGTGGCAAGCAATAAAAATTTGTTTTCAAATATCATCGTAATAACCAATTCATGACTTATGCTAGGCAGGCAGATAATAAGTAGCCAACATAACGAAAAACTTGCTTCTAGCTACGGCTATATAAAGACTGAATATTTTTCCAGTTCTGTTTAGTTTGAAAATTATTTTAAGAACGTTAATTCTCAAATTAAGAGTCTCATGAGAAAACTAGCCTTTTTCAGTGCAGAAATTAAGGCTCAAATCAAATCTTATTTTCGCAAATCTTCCGTTAATGCTTTCAATCTTAAAGTGCCATATTGACTTTTCAATTATTTCAGCGTTAAATAAAATAGGTTTAAGTCCACATTGCACGCGTTAACAGAGACTTTATTTTTACCAACAGTTTTACTAGTGCTACCAGCGCCCTTTACCAGGGTCGTACGCGCATGCGTGTGATCGTGCCTCACTTGTGGCTTTGTTTTATTGTTAAAGTTTTATCGTAGCAAGATGATATTATGTACCTTAAAACACTCCTGGAGTCCTGAGAATTTAAAGAACATTTTGGTGCATGTTTTTTCAAAATAGGGCAAGCATTTTTTAAGTTTATAATATTCAATCAGCATATATCACTCGTGGCAATTTTTTGTATCATGGTCTAATCACCTAGTGTAAAAAGTGTTGACACTTTTGACACTATAGTGTTTGTTAGACAAACATATAACCGTGGACTTATCCACACTACACTAATGTACCGAACACAGTTATTATTTGCATTGTTTATGGGGGTTTGAAAATAGCCGAACGTATTGCGACGCCGCAGTTTATATGACGTTTCGACGACTTCTTTATTACAAGTATTCTAATTCTAATCCAAGATTGAGTTTTAAATGCCATTTAAAAATAATAAATTGAAAATATGAATTGTTGCGTAACCCTGGCAGTTAGCTGTAAAAAAATTGCTCAAAAACGTTTCTATGTGAACGCAATAGAATTTACTTAATATCTGAAATAAGAGTGTTGAATATATTTTGTGGTGAAGGCATAAAACGTCGTAAGTCGTTTTAGCTAAACTAAAAGATAATTTTTCTAACATTTTTTAAGTCAGATGATAATAAGCTTAAAACTTTACACGGAGTTAGATTTAAAGGGTTACTTTTATACGTTGTTGAGACTAAAAATGTTGACATACGATGTTGTACTGTAATTGTCGCCGTCAACAACAATATGAATTGTTATTAAGATGATATTTGTATAAACTACAGTAAAGAGATCCAATAAGGCGTTGGTTAATTATTTTGTAATAACAATTAAATTTCCATCTTTTGACAAGCGTCTATTATTTAACATTTACGTAATAATTAAATTATTTTTAAAACCGCCGAATTTTCCTTAAAGCACTCCCACAATAACACACTATTTTTTCCTAATTTTCATGACTGGGAAAATCGAATTTTAATATACTTTTTTAACATTATTTTTACCACGATGTTTAACTCAAATAGTTTTTTTTTAATATAAACGGTGCTTACACTGATTATTTTTATTTTTAAATTTTGCAAAAAGTTATTATGATAGTTAATTATCATTTTTTTTTATAAATCACAACTGTCTTACTGGTTTTAATAATTCAAGAGAAGTTTGTATATTATAATTTTTTTTTTTGATTATTCAAGCATCACATGCAAGTGATCACAGCTCTAAAACAGAATTTAAACAAGACGTTATCTGTCTGACTTGCTGCTGAGTCGGTCCCTCATTTTCGAGATCGGACGTTGTACTTGCAAGGTGTGTTGTATCGTTACCAGTTTGGTGGTCCACTACAATGGCGGACGTCGTGGACGTCGTCGCTTCACTATGGCAGCAGTTCCGCTCGGTGTGGCTCCTCTCGGAGGCTGCTCTTCACCAACAGAACACAGACAATTCGCCGCTGTGGTCACCACTGTGACGCCAGGCGGTTACAGAGCGTGCCTTCAACTGAAATCAGAAAGATTATACATTGTATTATAAATTACTAGCGGTACCCATACGAATATTCGCACTAAAATTCGTTTCTAATTTCTCACACCCTTTATAACTTTCTTCTTTTTGTTGTATTACATTACGAAGCTCAGTGACAGTTCAAGAAAATATTTTTCTAAAAATGTTATATAGAGGCGCAAGTATCGAAAACGTTGAGCTGAAGCGCCGCCATACGAAAAGTATTTATACGTGAATTTTGATTAAAAATTGAACAAAAAAAATTTACCGACCGTCAATCATGTTGACGTTGTTTCAAAGTTAGAACCGTCAGATGGCAGTATTGCTGCGTATACTGAATAAATGTGTAATTGTTATAATTAATTATTTTGCAAAAACAAAAGCAATAATAGATTTTTTACTTGTTGGTGTCGGTAGAGCAAGCAATTATCTATAAAATGATATAAAATTTATGTAGAGCAATTGTGTGGTTTTTTCGAAATATATATGATTGTATATTTATTTACCCTATACCACTTTACCTAACTCGTATATGACCATTTTACACAGCTTGGGTCGATAAAATGGCCACGTATTTACTTTCCAAATAAATTGAAAAAATATGTGATCGTGTGTAGATAGGCTGAATATTTATGGTAATATGAAAATGTTATTTAGTCTTTCATTTGATTGCAACAAGTTAATATTAATTACTTTAATATTTTTGAAGAAATACCAGTTCTAACATTAGGGTGGCCACTTTACCTCACCCTCCCCCCTAGGTACTTTTTGCATAAACCTCCTATAAAATAGTTGCTTTTCATGCTTGATGTCAGGCCCGGCAGGTATAGTGAGTTGAGTAGGTAGCTTGACCCATTCGAGAAATCCCGAGTAGGAAAACATCATATATCATTAACTATGTCTATTTACAAATTTCAAAAATACGAATGGGGTAGAGGGCTCGTTCCAGAGTTCGTGCGCTTTGTTCGTCCACTAATCACGATTCCAGGGTCATCCTCTTCAAATGAGCGAAGTTTTTCTGTCGTTCGTCGACTGAAAACGTATTTAAGATCAACAATGTTGCAAAATCGTCTCAACAACGTCGCTCTTTTACATATTTATTCGGATATGACCAACGAGCTCGATCTGGAGAAACTGATAAATGAGTTTATTTCGCGAAATTCGAAACGTGCTATTGTTTTTGCTTTGCGAAAATGAGTGTCTTTTGGCGAAATGACATGTTTTTTATGTCATTATTATAAATTTGAATAAAGATCACAACAAATAATTGTAGCAATTTATTTTTTACTGTCTCACATACGGGATCCAGATGCAAAGATGCAGATCACTAAAAAGACCCGTTTTTTCCAACTCTAGTGTATCATCATCAGGAAAACCAACCAAAGTCGAGTAATTTTGACGTTTTAGGGAGTTTGAAGTTACATAGAGTTTACACTTTATTAATTGTAGCGTAGATTTTAATACTGAAAATATGAGACAACCCCATTATCATGACAGCCGCCACCACAAATTTGAGGGCGGCTGCCGTAAAAGTACGGTTACATTAAAACACTATATTGATAAGGTCAAAACAATAGTAATAAAATATGCTGTGTGCTTACCTACCCAGCTGTACTATAATTATTTTAATCAGTTTTGTGGTGTTTTGCTTATCAAACTTTGCATAAGTCAAATAATTAAAGAAATATAGTGTATTTATGTATAATTTATATAAAAGCTTTATATTATTTTATGTCACGAAAAAACTACGCTGTAGATATATTTAAATATAAAATATATAGGAACATGTACATAAATACAAATACATTGTGATACCAAAATTATACTGAATGATTTAAAAATAAAAAAATCACATAAGAAATCGCCTTTTAACATAAAGGCGAACAAACATACACGAACAGCTCAAGCAGTCACTGACAACCGCTCGTGCAGTCCCGACAGCTGCTCGGTCAAATTCTGTTTAAATATGAATTTTCAGAAAAACGCATTGCTGTTATTATTTTTCCTCAGGCGCAGACGACGTAGAAAACAAGGAAAATTCTAGATTCAACGAAAAATTGACACCTGTGACACTGTTAAAACGTGTTCTGTGTCGCTTTGCCTAGGCCCTAGATAACCGAGTAGTCAGTATATATGTTTATTTCAATCAGTACCTTTTAACATTTGTTATGACGTAATTTGATTCAACCAGTCTGGCGAATTATGGCGTCATCGCGGCAAAACATGAACGACGGACGACTTTTGTTAAAACCGCGTTGTTATTATTGACAATTTTGAATTCCCTAAATGCAGGCTGCATGTACTTTTAATAAAATTCTAGGCTATAAAAATGCGGAGGCGTCCATAGAAACGTTCAAAGATATACAATACGGTTTACTTAATACTAGCGGTACCTGTGCGAATAATTCGCACTAAAATTCGTTTCTAATTTCTCACACTCTTTATAACTTTCTTCTTTTTGTTGTATTACATTACAAAGCTCAGTGACGGTTCAAGAAAATATTTTTCTAAAACTGTCATATAGAGGCGTAAGTATCGAAAACGTTGAGCTGAAGCGCCGCCATACGAAAAGTATTTATACGTGAATTTTGATTAAAAATTAAACAAAAAAATTTACCGACTGTCAAGCATGTTGACGTTGTTTCAAAGTTAGAACCGTCAGATGGCAGCATTGCTGCATATACTGAATAAATGTTTAATTGTTATAATTATTTTGCAAAAACAAAAGCAATAATAGATTTTTTAGTTGTTGATGTCGGTAGAGCAAGCAATTATCTATAAAATGATATAAAATTTATGTGGAGCAATTGTGTGGTTTTTTCGAAAAAGGGAGGCAAACATCTTAACCTTAGCGTATTAATATATATGATTGGTCTTATTAGTTTCATTAGGGAAGCGTATTGGTTTTTTTCTAGTAAGAATCTCACGACAATATCCTTCTAACAGAACGGAAACTCTTTATGCTAACACAAAGAAAACGTACGACATAAAACATCTTATATGCAGCAAAACTGCTATTTGTTTTTTTTTATTTCGGATTATGTTTTAACTGTACGTCCTCTAAAGAGTGCTATGGAACACTCGAAAATATTTTTAAAAGCGTCTCGGGTATGTACATCTCGTACATGACGTCACGAGAACAAAAGAATCGTCGTCTCAGCATTCACAGAGCAGCAGGAACGAAGCGCGGGAAAAGGGAATTTGAGTTTAATCGCTACACGGAACAAGCCCTAAATCCAATGTGAACAAGGCCGATATTCGCCAACAATGCATTTAGCACTTCACTTTATACATGATGTACATGCACCGTTATAGTTTGACACGTCATTAAAACTATGTGGTATATCTATGCATACAAAAAAAGTATTAATTTTCCCTCGACTAATGCACTTCGCTTCATTAAAATAGTGTCATGATACTAGTGGCTTTATGCGGTCGATCGATATTTTAGTGTGAATAAGCCCCGACTCTGCAGACAGTTCAACAAGTTTTAGCATTAATATTTCAAAACGTGGACTTTTTGTTTTGTTTTAATGTTTCCATTCTGGCACAGCGGGTCGCGGATGCCACGTCACCAGAATATATATTACTTATACATCGCCTAGCAACCTAGTCCGGTTTCGCTCGGTTTTGCAGGTTCGATATTAAAGATAAAATAATATTCTATCTTTAATATCGAATCTGCATCGTGTTGCTTTTTATGTAGATATATAATTTATTTATTAAAAAAATAATTATCAATTTGTTACCAGTCTATAAATAAATATAAACAAAATTAAATTCTCATAAAGAAAAATAATCTCATTATTAAAAGAGGTCCGCGTACGATGCCCGTTCGCGCGCGTATGCCCGCGCGATCGCGTCTGCATTACAAGCTTCGACCAATAACGTTGCTTTCATTATGGACAATCGAAATATGCATAAAAGGTGGCGCATTGGATTTTAATGACCGCTCAACTAATAGGAAGCCCATATGAATGTAAATAATTTGTTAACTCAAAAAATTTATGTGGCAGCAATTTTCGGCACCATGCCGGTTCTCGTTTTATCAGACCTCGAGTACAGGTTTTCATTCTAACGGTACCAGACCTATGGGTCCGGTACTTTTTTGTGTATAAAAATGGCCTATACTCATCATCAGGCCATTTTTAAAAGATTTTACACTAGATGGCTGATTTACGCGTATATATTGTTGTAAAAAGAACTTGTTTCCTATAATGTTTTTCAACTCAATTATGTACGTTGCAATCAATGAGTGTTTAAATTGATTTATTTTTATTCCAATTACCCGTGAAACTAATTTCTATTATAAAATATTATATTTTCACACAATCACAATCAGTCGAAACACCCCTTTTTTTAAATAAAAAAAAATATTTACAGCCTGTAGTATTTTGGAATCATAGCGATCATTTGAAAAAAAGTTTAAACAGAAATCGCCAAATAGTTTTTAAGGTAGTTATCGTGGTTAAGGCACACTGCCAGAAAATTCTTAATTTTTGTATACTTACTAAGGACATGATAATACAATTACCCTGAAAATTTGAAGTCGATCGACCGTATATAATCCGAGATAAATTCAATTAAAAATTGGATACTTAACATTGATTGTATACGATCTCTGTAGTTCTGAACCAGTTTCTAATTTATAAAAAAAAAACTAACTGTCAGAAACTTTCCAAAAACTGACAGTCTTTCAATGCATTTGTTATGAGTTTAAAAAAAAAAGAAATTGTTTTTGACCGTCTAACTATTAATAAATAACGGTTTAAAGTTCAACAATTTATAGAAAAGTATACATGCATATGAATACTGTATGGGTTACGTTTCCGCGGGTACAGTCTTGCGTACAAATTATGGATCACTTAGCTACAATCTATAACTTTTTGACAATATTGTACCACGACAATTACCTTAATTCAAGTCCGTTCAAATACTGATACACCCAACACGACGAATTTTATATAATAGTCTAGATACACTCCTAGTTCTACATGATATTCTGTGTGTGTTTGTGTGGGTACTGTGTATTGCAAATTGTATATAAATTCTTATGTAAATATTTAATGTTGCCAATTTTATATGGGGATTGTTTTGAACCGATTCCAGTCGAGGCACGTACGTAAATATTCAATATGCAATTGCACAGTATTGCGTGGAAGTTTGTAGTAGTCTAATGTTCATCGATTACACATCAGACGATGCTATCGGGATGCGTTTTAAAGAAGATTTAATGTTTACCGAAAGATTATATATCCGGTCCGGCTTCGCCCGGATTGATTTAGGTTTGACAACGAAATTATCAAGAGCAATGCATTTTTCATAGGTATAACACAGTTTAACTAGTGTACAACAAATTAGCTCAAATATCGCGTGCGGGTTTAGCAATAATCATTCCCCGTTTGTTTTAACGTAATAATAAATACTCAATGTTATTGACCGAGCTGGGTAGAGTAGTGGTGGCAGCACTAGACTCGCATTCGTGAGGTCCGGGTTCGAATCCCGGCGGGGGCAGATGTGGCTGGGACTTTTTCCTACTGCCTCTCGCCGAGAAACAGTAATTCCTGTACCGGCCATCTTGATTGAGGTTTTCCATGGTTTCCCTCAATTAATTCCAGATAAATATAGAGATGGTTCCTTATTTGAGGCCATGGTCGATTACGTATCAAACTCCTAGTTCAAAAATAGCCTACCTTAACCTAGTTTCCTATAATTCCTTCATTCGCCCATTGCTATTACATAAGTTGAAGTTTTAAAAATGTAGAAAAATAACGGGAAGTGTGGTAGAATGGAAAATAGTAATGGTGCGAGTGGCGTCTGTTATGACATAAAGTCGAGAAACGGACGTTAAACGCATTATTATTATTATTAGTCTATGTTACTGGGGAAAAAGTAGGTTTTTAAACAGTGAAAGAATATTTCCAGTCGGTTCAGTAGTTCCTTAGGTTACATTATATCTTTAGGAGTCATTCACGACCGTAATAATTAAGTGAGAAAGCTATGCGGGTTTGAATTTCGCTACTATTACCTTTACTTCCACCATCACGGCCCGTTATCGCCCAGTAACCACCATATTTAACGGGTTGGTAATTAATTTATTATAAGTCTAATGCAATAATTGACATTTATTTTAAAAAGTTAACAGTAAGTCGAAAATCTCATAAATTGATACTTTCACCAATTTTTTCGGATTAGAACTTTCAAATCTGTATATTTTGATAAAAAATATTGGTCGTCAACAGACATATATATGCAGCTTATAAATAGTAGTTTTTGCATTAAGATTGCACTATATTATTATATTATTTTATTTTATAATGCCAAATTGTATATTATATCATAGTTTAACTACCATTTAAGAATATTGAGAGCTTGAAAAAGTCTTAATAAAAAAGACGAAACGTTGCGATCAATGAGTGAAATTGATTTATTTTCATTATTCCAATTACCCGTGATCTTGTTTTCTATTATATTATTTTATGTACGAGCTGTGAATTTATGTTAAAACGATTGAATAGCGAATTTTAACAGTTACACAAGTTATTAAGCAATATAATCAAGATACATACTATATTTTATGTATCTAAAGTAAGACTTCGCTTAACGAACGCGGTTTCAAAAAAAAAGTTTAGCCATTAAACGTAGATTAAGGATCAGTTTATACAAAATGATTGAAATGTTGAGAGAAGTTCAAAGTGTCATTGATGCAATAATATTTTGCTATCGACAACAGCTTGGTGAACGAAACAGAAAAAGGCAAACGACATTAGATGACTTCTTCACAAAAAACAAAATATATCAAATGAGAAGCCTTCCTCATCACAAATATAACTTCTTACTCGAACTTTTGATTTTCATAAATGTTTTATGAGCAAAAATCGATATTAGCAGTAAATAACTCTATAATTAAGGTGATAAAAAAATATTTAACAATAAATGTTACAAAATTAAACAAAAAAAAAACAAATTTTCTTATTCTCAGTTCTGTTTCACTAATGCCTATTATCTACGTAATAAGATGACCTCGTTTAGCGCCAGGAATTTATTGGAAAGTATCTCCGGCATTTTATAGTGGGGTCTTACTGTACCTCCTATAGAATAATTGATTTTCACTTCATAATAAGTACCTATACATATTTTTTATAGTACAAGTCCGGCTATATTGGAATCTCGATTTAAATGGCAACAGACAAAGAATTTATTATTTGATTAGTAAAATAGCATTTTTAAATTTTACTTTACGTACTAGTGCGAAATATGTCACATTACTACCAATATACAGGCAAGAAAAGCATTATTTTATAGATTATAGGGGGTGGTGCAAATACTTAATATTGCCGGCAAGTTTTGAGATCGTGTTTTTAATCTTTTAAGTTCAATAAGCTTGACTTTCTGATAAAGCTTCGAGTGGACAATACCGTCGAAGAGTGCTTTTAGATAAGGTAGTTGATTTATTATTTTAATGTGTATATATTTATAATAGAGTATAGCTTTGAAAACAATAAATTTAAAATCAGAACTACCTCAAACGATTTAATTTATAGTAAACATGTATTATACAATTTCTGATATGATTATCATTATTGGATTTCAATTTATACTAAAGCAGTAAATAGAGATACGCTAACGATAAATAATCTCTGTAGTTATATTATGTGCACAATGGTAATAGAAAAGGCATTCGCTTTAAAAGATCTGCCTATTAACGCCCTCGGTAGCGAAACGGCAAGAAATCAGTTATACAGTGTTTCAAAAGTTTTCTGATTTTAAAATCTGACTTTGCTATTCACATTATTAATTACATCAAAGTTCCGGGAAAATTCGCAACGCACTTTGTACAATTAATACAGTAGTTTTGCTTTCGTTTATTAGTGTATTTGCCATATGGCAACATACACTATTGGCGTTGGTCGGATGGCGGGACCTAGGGGTCGGACCAAAATTTCTCGACGTTTCATAACCTCCTAAACACTTTGGCACCATTTTTAAAAATGTTTATATATATATGTATATATATATATATATATATATATATATATATATATATATATATATATATTTATATACGTATATATATATATATATATATATATATATATATGTGTGTACGCGCAATAACTTTCGAAAGAGTTAATTGATTTCAACGAAATTTGGCCCACGTGTTGAAATCCATCACCGCAAGAAGCCTATTTAAAATGGGCCTAATCGGGCTATTTTAAGGGTAGTTTTTAGGGGTTGAAAAATGTCTTTGGGCCCCAAAATACCGAAAAAATCCTCCGAATCGTTTCAAAATTGAAATTTAACCCTCTGGTAGTAATTAAAAAGTGGCCCCAAAATTTTAATAAAATCGGCCCGACAGGAGCGGATTACAAATTTTATGAAAACACTAGTTTGCAGATAGTGACTTATTTATTGAAGGGTGTATTTAATTCGGTGTAGACGTTAGATTGATAATAATATTACAATTAAGAAAAAAAATGTTATTTTAAGGGGTGTATTAAGGGGTTAATTTTTTTATTTTGCCCAAAAACAAACTTAATTTCACATAATAAAAGTATAAAACCACACGGTCCTATACAAGCAAATACACTATATTGTCGGCAGGGTTTTGGCACTGCGACCCGGGTTTTTAAACTTGTATTATGTAGACAGGTGAACTATATTGAAATCTCTAAGCTGTTACTTTTCTGAGAACAACGCAAAATCTATCCACCTACCGTTCAGGATGGGTTGGGTGTATTCCGACAGAACAAGGCTATGATGTTCCCAAATTAATCCCCTTGTCATTATTGTCACCGTATTTATTATAACTTAAGAGGATTTGAACCCAACGCACAAAATGGACATGACTCAAACGTATTTGTCGTTCGTTTTCACAGACATCCTGTTAATATACTGCTTGCAATGTATATGCAAATATGAGAGCGTTGAGTATAATTAAAAATGAAAAACAATTCTTGTAGAGACATTAAATAGCATCACGTGCCCCGCGACGTCTAATTAGTGTATAAGTTAGCATTCTCCCTATAAAGATCATTGTTTAACATTCTGATTGTCTTGCACTGACTGCATATTAAAAGTCAAGGACAATAGACCCCCTCGATGTACGCTTCCTCAGCTATACTTTTGCAAAGTCAAACATGTCTTTATCAACCCATTTGCTTCCGACCTAACATAAATAAGATCAGATTAAACGAACTGACCGGTCCGGTTTGCTCGGTAGAGCTAGATTCATTTCTAACGTTGCAAATAGGTAGCTACAGTTTGCTATTGTATTATGAAACGTCCGCTGTTGACGTTATAATGCAATATTAGAAAAAAATATTGTTTAAAGATTACTACTGTTGGCACTTAATCGAACTGACATTAATAAATATATAAACTGTTCGGCTCGGTTTCGCCCGGGTAGAGTTTAATTACTCTTTAATTGTATAAATAGATAACTATGAAAATAAAAGAAAGGAATAGTTACTTCTTACCATAACAGATTTATTCAGTGGATGTACATTTCGAGAGCTAAGCTCCCATCTTCAGCAAAACACTAAATTAGTGTTTTGCTGAAGATGGGAGCTTAGCTCTCGACATGTACATCCACTGAATAAATCTGTTGTGGTAAGAAGTAACTATTCCTTTCTTTTATTTTTATTGTTCAAACCACAGTGCTCTTAATATTTATAGATAACTATAGTTTGTTAATATATTATGAAACACCGGTTGTTGACGTTACAATGCAATATTAGAAAAAGGTATTATTCAATGTTACTGTAGGAATTCAAACCTGAATTTTCCACTATCGCGGCGGCTGAGTTATCATTAACTCTACAGTGCTATATTCAAACAACCAACTCACCGCGACCGTGGATGATTCGGATTTGAGTTCCAACAGCGACATTGTTATTATTATGATATGAAAAGTGACGGATTCGTCATTACATCTGGTCTAAACTCCAATTCCAATTGATTATTTCGCTGATTGTTCTTTATGTCGATAAATTAATTTTGTTCCAATATTTTTTTCCAAGATTTTCGAAGAAACAAATGGGTTAAATCCGTAGGTACACACAAGACTGTTAAAGCTGTGTTGACAATATTAATTAGTGAATTGCAAGGTGTTAAACAAAACCTTTCTTGCAAATTAAAATACGAAACACACTATTTGCACACGTGATTAACAAAATAATTAATGTCTGTATACATTTTGTTTATTTGTTTGCTAATTTTTTTGTTTGACATGTTTTTAAAATTCCTAACTGTGTTTTTTAAAATATTTATATACTTTTTTTCTAAAAAAATTAACCCTTCAATTCTGAAGTAAGATTTCATTTGAAATCTAAAATAAAATATATAGGTGATATGTTTTTATGTATGTTTGTTACGAATCTGAATATTTTCGATTTTTTTAATGAACAATGTCATTATTTGACGACCGCTACTAAGTAAAACAACAAAAGACTGCATATTTTACACTATACACCACAGAAGTAAAACTGGTTTAATTGTAAAAAAAAGAAAAAATAATAATGGCACTCGCGATCTGTTGACTACGAGGCAGCCGCTATACCGCTTACTCACCATAGCTTTGTAACGTTGTACAAAAAACCAAAACATTTTTTTATACTTGTACAATATTAAGGTGCTTTCCGCGGTTGTAGCCGTGAGCAAAAGCTAGCAAAGTATAAAAATTCTAATCATCTTTGAAAATATTTAAAAGAATCATTTATCAAAAAGCTGATCAGTATTCATCCAAATCATAAACAAAGATCAATGCATTAATTTATGATCATTGCATTGTTAAAATATAATCAGAGACAAAGATCGGAATTTAAATTTTAATCCATTGTGATCCTCCTACGTCATTCCCAAGTAATAAATAATAATTAAGGTTCACTTGAATACTAAAAAACGTATACAGCAAAAATATTGACGGGTTAAAAAGCTGAATTATGTATTACTAGGACTTTGAATAGGGTAAACGTACCAGTTTCCAGCCACCTAACGTATTATTTAATAAATGAGTTTTTTTTTTAAATCCGAACTTCGTACGATAATACATTGTCGTCAAAAGAAATTTGATTTTGGAGAGAAAAAAAATCTAAGCAAATAGAGATATTATGACCCGCTGATTGTTAAAATTTGAAGGAAATTCAATGGCTCGGGATCAATAAAAAGCAATACTAAAGTTAAAACTGCATTTATGGCTAACGTTTCGGTGAACTTTATACCATCTTCAGAGCAACTAAAATTATGTTTTAAGTTATAATTTGTTAAGATATAATGGATTTATAAAAATTATGAAAAAGTTTAAACTTACCAATGCGGTTAAAATTTCAGTATATTGTACATTTGTTAATAAATATTCATCATGAATTATTTTGTTTTTGTGAAAAACTTTGGCTATTTTCATTTTTTCACAAAATTTTATACATGTTAAGAAAGAGTATTTTTCCTGGTTTTTCTATTTGCACGTTTTTAGTTTAATCAATTTCAGAAATACAAACAGCGTATCTTTTATGACTGTTACCCCCCCTCAAACCCTTAAGGTAGTTATCATGGTTATGGCACACCGTCAGAAAATTCTTAATTTTTGTATACTTATTAAGGACATGATTATACAATTACCCTGAAAATTTGAAGTCGATCGACCGTATAGAATCCGAGATAAATTCAATTAAAAATTGGATAATTAACATTGATTGTATACGATCTCTGTGGGTCTGAAACCAGTTTCTTATTTATAAAAAAAGAACTAACTGTCAGAAACTTTCCAAAAACTGACAGTCTTTCAATGCATTTATTATGAGTTTAAAAAAAAAATATGAAAACAATTTTGACCGTCTAATTATTTATAAATAACAGTTTAATGTTCAACAATTTATAGAAAAGTATACATGCATATGAATACTGTAACTGGGTAACGTTTCCACGGGTACAGTCTTGCGTACAAATTATGGATTACTTAGCTACAAGCTAGTATACTTTCGTGGCGCGTATAATCTATAACTTTTTGACAATATTGTACCACGACAACTACCTTAAGAAAAAGTTAGCCTATAATTTAAGTTAGAAAAATTTCATTTCAATAGGATGTATACTTCATTAGTTATAACTAGTCTTGGGCGATTATGAATGATATAATCGAAATATTTCGATTATGGCCAAATAATCGATCATTCGATTATGTTAACCGAGATATCATTCGTTTGAAACGATTATTGTTAGCGAGATATCATTCGCTTCAATCGATTGTGAGATATGAAATGTATGTGAATTAATCCCGACATATATCATATTATATCATTCGGTTTCTGCATTTGCGTGCACTGAAGAGTGGGGGTACTTTCGTTTGTTCTGTGTTGTACTGTTTTGGCATTCCAGTCTCCCAGACTCCAGTAGACCAGTCATTGACTGCATTACTTAAAGTTAGAGCGGCGGCGTATCTTTTGAGATTACGTGTATACGGTACATACATTTCTCATAGTGACCGGTTATTAACTTATTACTTATTATTCACTGTCACTATATTACTACAAAAGCCGTTGCAATCATAAAACAATATTTGTCAATGCCCGATATATCTCGCTCTTCCAATCCCCTTATTTTTTGATCAGAAAACAACAATTTGTTTCCTGAATTATACGAGCTTCATAAAAAATCTCTCTGTGCGCCAGCTACCTCCGTGCCTTCCGAAAGGATATTTTCAAAAACTGGTGTCATTACTAATGCAAGGAGGAACAGACTCTCACCCAAAAATTTAGATTATATTGTTTTTTTAAATACAAATCTATGAGTTATAATTAATTTATAATAATAAAGAATTCGTTTTATTTTTGTATTGAATCATACCAGCGATTCCATTATTAATGTGTTTTGTATTAACTATTAATCCCGACACAGTACTATGTCGATTGTCGATTATGAATTATCATACATCATTCGATTATGGCAATCGAGATAAAAAAAAAAGAACGTAATAAAATCAAAACCAATGCGTAATAACTAGACTAGACATACTACAATAATTTTTTAAATATAAAGTAAACAATATTTTATTCATACAAACGCGTATGGTTAAAGTTCTGTAAGAATTTTTTAAAAATATTAAAATATTTTATTGTATCTTATTTGTAATATGTATTATTTATTTTACTATTTACTTATTTATTTTTTAATAAAAATATAATATATCGTATCGATATCGCGGGCCGAATTCACAGGTTTTGCGGGCCGCATTCATAATCGATAATTCAAATCATTCATAATCGATAATTCGAATGATCATTCGATTATAAAAACCGATTATTTCGATTCATTCGATTATTGAAATGTATCGATTATGCCCAACACTAGTTATAACGGAGCAAAGGTAAAAACCTCTATAGATTTATATATTAGTATAAATGACTGAATTTACCTGTTGCATTTTTTCGAAATCCAAACATGGTCTTTGTATATGAGCATGTCTGGCGTGTCTGGATCGTTTTCTAGGCGAGACTTCACAGTGAAGAAGTTTTGGCGGCGGACTGAGCGACCGACCCTTACATTGCTGAGGTGCCCTACAACCGCCTCCTGGCTTGACAGCCTCCAGTGGCGGAGATGTACGGAACTGTACCGGCGTTGACATGCTCGCGTGCAATAAATGATGAACTTCGTCGTCTGATGAGCCACCGGAAGAATGCTCTAGTATTGGAGTGTCGTCTGGTGTACTGCTCTGTAATCAAATCGATGATAAAATATTCATTTCTTCCTATTGCAGACTGTTCATAATAATACACTTGCATGATGAGATTATGTTTCATACTAGTAGCTACCCACGGCTTTGCACATGATTGAAATGAAACAGTAGTTGAGTTTTTGGCTCCATCGTATTAGAAGTGAAGCAACAAACATTAATTTAATAAGAAAAATATTTTCTCTTGTCAGAATAGAGTTGGGTAACTCAGATCTGAACCGGTTCAAAGAGCCGACTCCGACAGAAGATCCGTGAGAGCCGACTCACTTTTTTTTGAGCCAACGGATCCGCATAACTCAGAACACAAATAATACAGAAGCATATTTTACACTTACGTATCAGTTCTTGCTTTGATGCATCTGTCAGCTCAAATGACTCATGCATCACAATATGTTTGGCTATGCATTCTTGATTCTATACAGGTCGTGATATGATTGACTGAACTAGGTAACTTAGTGGCAGACTGCAGTAACATATTCAGAGCTCGGCTCTTTTTGAACCGGTTCAGTGAGCCGGCTCACATACGGGATCCAGATGCAAAGATGCAGATCACTAAAAAGACCCGTTTTTCCCATCTGATACTGATACGTAAGTGTAAAATGTGCTTCTGTGTGTTAAGTGTTTCACTGAGTTATGCGGATCCGTTGATCCGTCAACTCAAAAAAAAGTGAGTCGGCTCTCACGGATCTTCTGTCGGAGTCGGCTCTTTGAACCGGTTCAGATCTGAGTTACCCAACTCTAGTTTAATCAGAGTAAGCCATGTAGGCGCACTGAAAGCGTCTTTTTACGACTTGGTTACGAAACATCGAGATTTCTTTACTATTTTTAATTTTAAAATGCATTTATTACACACATAAGCCTTTCGGAGGATATTCTCTAAAGATGGTGAAAAACCGTACCAAAATTCATTGCGTAGTTCAGAAGAACTAAGCAAAGAGACATACCCACCCACAATCACCCAGCCACCCAATTTTGAGTAAGTTTATTTCTAACTGTAGGCTGTGTTGTGATTTTACACGGTCGGACTATGATTTACTATGGAAATGGTTTAACGACTACGTTTATTTTATTATTTTACGCAATTTTACATTAGCAGTCATTATACAGGCATGAAAAGCAGTTATTTTATAGGTGGATGTGTATAAATGTATTTTCAAGTCATCAAAATAAAAGTACTCTTTAAAACCGCGCGTTAAAGCTGACGCCTAGTAGCTCATTGGCCATTGGTTCATGTATTAACCATGACGTCAAAATAGTATTATTGGACTGTTTAAATTAAATTACTTCATAACAGAAGACAAAAGTTATTGTTTGTAATAAATGTGAAAATGTAGTCCTTTATTTATTTATAAATATAGTGGGAATAATTATCTACAGCATAATTAATTTAAAAAATAATTAACCACTTGTAAACGTTATATTTATCATATTTCCTGTTCAACTTGGCAACGTTAGTCCCAGGGCACGACCCAACACATTATCGACGTGCAGACTATGGTATTGGGATGACACAAAAAGATTCATCTGGTGGCAGAAATTTAAATCAGAAACATATTACATTTGGCCCATATGTCAAATTCCATTCCTGAATTGTATCTTAGCCTAATCAAAATGGCTTAGAAACGTGAATTTTATTCAATGGGACGGTTGTTAGCCCATAAATTAAATCTTACCAGTGCAGTCATTTGGCTTAGGTTCTGTCATATTAGCGACACTAATAATTTTAATTTATCCTCGTCGCCCGGGGCGGATCTACATGGGGCTTAAGTCCTGGCCCTCCAAGTACCAAAGACCCACAAAAATTGAATTATTATCATAATTTTGTTTATACTTTTTCATTAAGAATAAGCACAATTATTAATATTACTGATTATTATCATTATCGTGGACGAATGCGGACAATTTTTTGAATGAATTTTGACAACATTTTTGGTGATTTTGATATTTTTTCTCAGTGAATTTTCACAATATTTTGGATGAATTTGACGTTTTTTTGGTAAATTTTTATTCTTTTTGGGCAAATGTTGACAATTTTTATTGATGAAGTTTGACAAAACTTATATCCGCGCCTCTCGGCGCGACTGTATATCGTCAAAATCATAAATCTTCTTCAAGACGACGCACGTACAAATCACAAAAATGTAGTAACAGTCGAATGAATTAATATTATAAACAAATACTCAAAGTTACCCACATCGTTAGTTAAATTATTACGAATTCCTTTACAAGGAACAATACTGTATATGCGTATAACGCGGCTAATTTTCTAACGCACTAATTTTAGTAAAACTGTTACTTGTTTTTTTGTTATATAGATAATATTGTTCATTATTGTAGCAGACGTTAGATTTATCTTAATGGTTTGTTTTATCTTAACGCACACTATGCTACATAATAACTAATTTATGTCCATCTGTCTACAATGCCAAGGTTATCAACAAATAACAAGGTCATTCGTCCGTCAAAAATAATACTACACACACGATGGGGAATTATGTTTATAAAGTGTGTACAGAACGTAGCACAGGTGTTGTGAACGTCTTAAGCAATATTTTTGTTTTGAACAGAGGCGTCCTTTAAAAAAAAATATATTTTGTCATCTTAGCTACAATATAGTTTAGTGGGATCAGTCTATAGATATCGCGCATTTATTTTACAAAAAAGGATTTTACGGTTAATTTTTAATATGTATTAATTTTTCTGTCATGTGATATTTTTAAAAAATATAATATATTTAAATTATTAATAAATGTATTTAAACACAAACTTAAAAAAAACCTCCTTCAAAAAAATCACTAAAAAGATGAAAATAATGAAATTTTGAGGTCGGAGCTAATTTCATTACAAAAACTTTTAATTACATATCTACTTTTATTAAATAGGCGCCGACCTCAAAATTTCATGTGATTTTTTTTGTAATGAAATTAGCTCCGACCTCAAAATTTCATTATTTTCATCTTTTTAGTGATTTTTTTGAAGGAGGTTAATATTTTTTTTTTTAAGTTTTTTTATTTTTTACTTTTTAGTGGTGGATTTGATTTCGCACATTTTTGAAGATTTCCGTCGATTTCTCCAGGGTTTCATCATCAGATCCTGACCTGATGATCATGGGACCACCTGGGATGTATACCCTTTCAAACAAAAAAAGAATTTTCCAAATCGGTTCAGGCGTCTTCGAGTAATCGGGGAACATACATAAAAAAAAATTTAAAAAAAAGATTCCGACGAATTGAGAACCTCCTCCTTTTTTTTGAAGTCGGTTAAAAATAAATTTTATGTCACCAATTCGAATAAACTACAGCCTAACCTAAAATGTAACTCCACATCATATAGTAGAACTCCTGTGTGGCAGATTCCCGATTTTTCAACAATCCTCCGTATAATTCAAAATGTATAGAAAATTTTTAACTTTTTAAAAAACAATTAAAGACGTTTTTAACTAATAATGTTACTATAATTTGAACGAATTTTTATGTAGCAAATACGTTTTCACATATTTTTAAGTGTATTTGACGCTACTAAAATATATTCAGATTCTTGCAATAAAGATTTATTGTATTGTATTGAAACATTCCGAATTTAAAATTAACCAAAAAGCCTTTTTACATCTGACATTCACTCAACATTAAAATTTATTTAGTGTCTGCGTATTGTTATTTCAACATTTTCTTAAATATCCAGTTACAGACAAACACTCTACTTCAAATAAACTAAAAGCCCAATATTGACAATACGGAGTAATTATTACGAATTGTTCGAATTTTTGGCGAGTTATACTGTTTTTATGATTATTTGGCAGACTTTAACAGTGTAATATTATTACGAAATGAGACCGGTGCAAAATAGGGATACGGAACATTTTTAAAACATTGATGTTAACATCGAACGACATATTTGATGACGAAACGTTTAAATATAATACAAAACATTTTTATTCCGCCTATTGTTGGGAAATTTAAAAATCATTACCGATGTCTGACATAATTCAGAATAAAATTTATAGGCTACTTTTATGCGATTTTTGATTTTCAAAATCTTAAATGTTATTTCATAAAAAATATTTGTTTTCGTGTAATAACGAAACACAATATTTATCAGATTTATTAAATGATAAATAGACATTTCTAACAAAATTCGATGTTAAGAAATAATAGATTGCGTTTAATTTTTATAAAAAGAAAAAATTTATATCAATTTTGTATATCTGAGAAAGAAATTGACAGATGTTTTAAAATATCTACAATAATCAATAATTTTATTGACTTTAGCTATCTTATTGACGTTCTTCTAACAAATTTCTACGAAATATAATACTAACATGTTTCTTTTTATAGGCTAACAATTAAATAATTTTCCTATAAAAAATATAAACATTGAAAATGTTTTATCGAAAATTCTATAAATTGACATAAATGTATTTTTCTAAGAAAAATGGATTGTGTTGTTTATTTATTTATTCACACGGCTGATAAACTTTTCACAATACCTACTGTTCTAAAAAAATATTTTATCAATGTTGGTACAATTTTATTAGTTTAATTTCTACGTTAACAATAAAACGTATACACATTCTAAGACAAAAGAAAATTAAAAAATAGATGTGCAGCGTTTGATAAAAAATCGGTCAAGTAAACCAACTCAGTTTGTTAATTGCAGTTATTATATTTTACAAGTTTCTGAGACTCTTAATATCAAAAACCACTCTACTGATTTTATTTTACATTTGGTTGTCGTTAATTGTAATCGCGAAAACACATATTAAATAGCGAATCATTTGTCGACTTCTATGAGAACGCACATAATTTGGAAACAGTTTGTCATATGTTTTTCAATAAACTTCACATACGACCAACGTTTGTCTCGTATGCCATATATTGTGGAGCTGGCTTTAGACTGTTCCTTTATAATATTTTCAAAGGAGAGTGCTCTACATACTTCACTTGATTGTTTTATTTTAACTCATAAAGAATATTATTCAAATTGGAGTACAATAAATATGATATTACTATACGTTATGCTAAGTGCAAGACCGAATAAAATGCATTTTTACAATGTAAGCTAGTTTACGTAACGTTCTAAAAAAATAGAAAAAAAACCTGTTTAAGGTAAATAGTTTTATTGTATAGTCGATGGTGTACTAAAAGCTAGTAAATAATTGTGGGTCAGACTGATAAAATCGAAGGGCGCATAATCTACACTAAATTATAAAGAGGAAAGATTTGTATTTGTGTGTGTGTGTATGTTTGTAATGAATAAACTCAAAAACTACTGTGCCGATTTAAAAAATTCTTTCACCATTAGAAAGCTACATTGACCCTGAGTAACATAGGCTATATTTATTGCTAGAAAATATTAGGGATCCTTACTAAAACTTTAGTAATGTAACCCAAGGTGTAAAAAAAATGCCATAAAACATCTTTCGTCGCATGCGCTGCGGAAACTATTGATAATAGAACAAAAGTATGTTCTACAATATTAAAGAACATATATTTACCTACCTATTGCAAATTTAAGTTTGTGAATTCAGTATTTGTTTAATTGTTCAAATAAAGCTATAAAAAGAAAATATCGTTTATTTTATTTTAAAAGCTTCAATCTATAGTTATTATGTTGACATTATTTCCAATTTCACGTACTGTTAAAAACACACTAAACTTTACATATCTTCCACCGAACAAAGAACAATAAAATTCAAGTAACAAAAATATTCAGTGTATGCATTACGACAAATTTCATAGTTTGAAATATCTATTTCGCCATTTGAGAACAGAATACATATTGCCAAGTGAACAAAGACAACATATTTTACATATGTAAATATAATACAGTACAATTTTAAAGTTTCAAATTTTATGATTAGAAATGCATGTACTTTGCGAATAGAACGTGTTGTTTTTATTTTAAAATAATATTTACATGCTTTGGATGTTGGTAAATACATTTCATTCAATATTATAAGTATAATGATTAATTGACTATTTCATAACTTAGTGAAGAAACATACTACTGTAGACTAGCGATGTAAAATTACTGGGTTCTTTATGTGAGTAACCATTTTGGCCAGATAATGTACCGGTGATCTATTAGAATGGCGGATTCCGGTTTCTATTTCTTAAAACAACAACAAAAAAATAAAATAATAGAGCAGTTTTCAACAGTAGATTCGAAAGAATTAAATAAAGTATTTATATTTATGTAGATATTGATTATAAAATTAAAATCTTGACCCAAAATTCCAATTATGTACAAAACTTTGTACGTAATCTTGTATAAATCATTATCACGGTTATTTAAACGGATATTTGACCGGTACTTTTCAGCAGGGGCAAAGCCATTAAAAAGTAAAAACAAAAAAAATAAAAGCACTAAGAAAAATTGAGCTTCCTAAAAAACTTAAAATAAGAAAGTTTTGAGGTCAGCGTTAATTTAATGAAAGTGAAAAAGTTTAATTAGTAATTAAATTGGCGTCGACTACGTTTTTTAGTGAATTTTTTGAGGGTCAATTTTTTAAAGTTTTTTTTTTATAAAAATAATTTCAATACATTCTATAACAAATAAATGGCCGCTTAAAAAACTGTTAAGTTATGGATTGATTTCAAATACGGATTTTAAAAATAATAAAAATATAAAACGTGAGAACTTTTATGACTATCTTGTAATTGAAACATATTACGGAATTAAATTGTATGACGGATTCCAAGAAAGCGTAAGCACTCTGTAGTTACAGCATAAATGGAAACATTTGAGGACCGATGTTTTTGACACATTTCGCTATAGGTACTACATAAAAATGACACCAGCTTCTCTTTTAGCTATTTTCTCACCAACCAACCAATTCTCCTCACCCTGCTTATATCGAAACGCCTGAAGTATAAAATGTATGCAAACAAAATTATAATATAGGCTTCATGGCGCCGAGCCTCTGATGAAAAATCGCTGACTGTCAAGTTTTAGAAATATTACTCCGTTGGGAAGAGCGGACGAATTTATTTACGATGAATATTTTATTTACTATACATAATATGCGCGGATTGAATTTGTTTGAAGGAATCTTGGAAAGGTGGTCAAATAATTGACAAAGTCAAATTATTCATTGCATACACATCTATACTAATTTATACAATTATTTGTATGTAAAAAACATCGCAAAAAAAAAATTTCATCAAAATTTGTCAAATAGTTTTTAAGTTAAATTCATTCAAATACACATATATTTGAACTTAAAAACTATAAAAATATTTTAACTTAAAAAAACTATTTGGCAAATTCCGATGAAACTTTTTTTTTTGAAATGTTTTTTATGATCCCAGAAATGTTATAGGATATGTTTTATTTTACTATTTAATTGTAAAGTTAATTTATTTCTTTGTATATGTTGTAGGATTTTTGCGGAAATCTTACGATGTTTGCAAAAAACCGGATTCCAATTACCCGGTTTTTTGTAATCTTCTTAAGATTTTCGCAAAGATCCGATTATTTCAATTATCCTACGACGTATATATATACTTCTATGCAAACATTAATATAAAATCGTAACGTGTTGTAAAGGCAGATTGGTAGTCCTTCTTCTCCCGCGCCTAAGATATTTGTTACAAGTACAAACCGTGAGACAGTCAATGTAAAGTCATTCGACTTCTGACTTCCCACGATGTGCAGTGTACACGTGCTTCTAATCAGAGACTTTTTTTTACTTTCACGAATAACGGGATAAAGTATTTGCGATGGTCTCATTATACTATGATAACAGGGGGGTGTTATTCTCGAGCAATGCCGGGTAAATAGGATTATATCCAACAACAAAAAAGTCACGACAGCGCAATATATCTATCTTTAATAGGCAATTTATAAATCGGGGGAAGTCAGATCGGGCTGCTAGTAATATAAAAATTAAATACAAGCCATATGTGATAATTAAAAAATTAAACAAATCTCAAGATTTCTGTCTGACGAATTGTGCTATAAAATATGTCGAGAATTTTACGCATACGGGCTATTTTTTTTGCAAGTACAGAAAGAATTTTGTTATATTAAATTTTAATAAATTCAGCTCTGTTTGAAACGAACCTTTTAAGACTCAACTTATTGCATTACATATGCGTAGTAAAAATGTCGTTTTTTGCTGGAGTTGTGAAAAAAATTGTCTAAAAATGTATTTAATGCAAATTGCGTACATAAATAACGAAAGTGCTATACAAGCAGTAGTTTTTATGTCACATAATATTTCTTTATCATTGATATCATCTCATATTTAATAAATATCTTTTTTTCTAAAACAAATATCGATATAATATATAATTTATTTTTTATTTATTTATTCATATATGTCTATACAAACAGGCGAATGGTCCAATCTCTAACCGCATAAAAGTCTACTGAACAACACTCCTTAAATAATAAAAAACCCGGGTCGCAGTGCCAAAACCCTGCCGACAATATAGTGTATTTGCTTATACAGGCAGTGTGTCTTCATTATACGAACTTTAGTTGGTTTCTGGGCAAAATAAAAATTTAGACTCCTTAATACACCCCTTAAATAACAATTTTTTTTTCTTAATTGCAATATTATTATCAATCGAATCTCTATACTAAATTATATACACCTTTCAGTAAATAATTCATAATCTGCAAACTAATTTTTTCATAAAATTTGTAAATCTGGTCCTGTCGGGCCGATTTTATCAAAATTTTACGGACACTTTTTAATTATTACCAGAGGGTTAAATTTCAATTTTGAAACGATTCGGAGAATTTATTCGGTATTCTGGGGCCCAAAAACATTTTTCAAACCCTAAAAACTACCCTTAAAATGGCCCGATTGGGCCCATTTTAAATAGGGTTCGTGCGGTGGTGGATTCCAACAAGCGGGCCAAATTTAGTTACAATCAATTAACTCTTTCGAAAGTTATTGCCCGCACACATATATATATATATATATATATATATATATATATCCATCCGACCGACGCCAATAGTGTATGTTGCCATATGGCAAATACACTAAAAAACCCGGGTCGCAGTGCCAAAACCCTGCCGACAATATAGTGTATTTGCTAATACTGGCCTTGTGGCTTTATTATGTGAACTTAATATACTATTTGAATATTATGACTATCGAATAAAGAATATAAAGAGTCGGTTCCTTTACTACACTGCATTATCTGGCTTTCATTGTTGTTTAAAATGCAGAAACAATATATGGAAATCCAAGATAAGGGTAAGACTCTTCAATGCTGTAATGAAGCCATGTTATATTATGTGGATGATAATAATATTACTATATCACCAAAGGAAGAATGTCGGTGTATTTCCGATATTAAGTTTCCCTGAAGTATGGGTAGTAGTACCTATACACAATATAATATCATGTATATGTTATGCGGTTTACGTGCTCTATTCAAAGTATCAAATAGTCGTGGTCGGTGATTTGATTGCGGCAGTAGCGGACCAAGGCTCTATAAACTATGGATTCGTTTCAATTTTTTTGAAATTTAATGTCTCTAGCAACGTATCTGTTCGAAAAAAGTAAGAAATCGAGGGGAAGTAGAACTGACAAATAAAGGGGAAGTTAGTTTGTCTCCTAAATTACATGAAACTGACGAACAGAAGTTTATAGTGTGTTGCATTTTGATTCGGAAAATAGTAACAGCAAAATAGTAAGACAAGGACGAACATATAAAGTTGAATCTGATGTTTAATATTGAAGTACAAAATAATTTCTGTAATTTGACGTACAAGCTTGACACAGATCATGGGTAGGAACTCATAATATATATTTCATGTAAATTCAGAAAGGAAAATATTAAATACTAGCGGCCCAGTTCGGCTTCGCCCGGGTGTAAATGTAATATATATGATATAAAAGATGAGAATCATTATCATTAAATTCTCAACGTGTATTGAATTTGCGCGAATTCATTCGCTAAAAATCTTATTTCCCAAAAAGAAATTTAAAAAATTCTGTTGATCCGATCGCTACCAAACTTAAGAAGATCACCCGCTGGGCTAATCTAAAGATTGTCTGAAAATTTCATAAAAAATGGTCTACCCGTTTGAAGTCCATAGATTACATATACACTGTCTTTTATCTATATAGATTATTAAAATGTAAAAAGTGGTTATTGTGACATAACGATAATAGTTGGATATATAGTATTGCGAAGTTTTTTGTAGTTATTGATATGTTCTTTAATATTGTAGAACATACTTTTGTTCTATCATCAATAGTTTCCACAGCGCATACGACGAAAGATGTTTTATGGCATTTTTTTACATCTTGGGTTACGTTACTAAAGTTTTAGTAAGGATCCCTAATATTTTCTAGCAATAAATATAGCCTATGTTACTCAGGGTGAAAGTAGCTTTCTAATGGTGAAAGAATTTTTTAAATCGGCACAGTTTTTGAGTTTATTCATTACAAACATACACACACACAAAAATACAAATCTTTCCTCTTTATAATATTAGTGTAGATTATATTCTCTATTTTCAGATATCAGAACAATTTTCGGAGATAATGTGAGGTTATGAAGTTGATATACTACAGACAATACTAAAAATATTTTTTCTGTAGATTATAGTATGTAAATAAAACTATGATATGAATGTGACGATCTGACCATGTGAGAGTTTTCATATGACACACTTTTTCTACGTCCGTGGACTTTTCTGTTTAGAATTTGCAGACTACACCACTTTTGGTTTTATTTTTATAACAGAGACGCCTCTGGCAAGTATTCAAATCGTTACATAGCAACGCGTTGTGCGAGCTTATAAAGTTCAATAATAGTAAATTTATTGATTGAATACAATACCGTGAGCTTATCATGTTTGATAAGTTTGCTTCCTTTGTTGACTCATTCTTAACAAGACACCAGCGAACATTCTAAAATACACACAGGTTAGGGACTAAATATTATTGATATCAAATTTATCAGGATTCACTACATAGCTATAGATGGCTTTTATTTAATTAAAAAAAATAAAGTTCAAAAAACTCAGCTGCGTCTAAAAAAAAAAGTACAATACAAGCTTTCAGCATGAAAGTAGTCGGGCTACCTAAAGTTTGAGTGTCATTGTGAGATGCAGCGCCCGAATTATATTCGTAAGCAGTAAACATACGCTTAACCCCAGAAATAATTCAACCTAAGCTAAGCAAATCTTTTATCCGACTACTTTTCGTATCGAAGGCTTGCGTTCGACGCAAATTTTTTTGTTCTTTTTAATATGTTTTTTATTTTACACGATTCAGTTTAGTTTATAGGACAGACGCCATTCGCACCATTACTATTTTCCATTTACCACTTCTTGTTATTTTCTACACTAAACTTCAGATTATGTAATAGCAATGAGCGAATGAAGGAATTATAGGAAATTTGGATAAGATAGGCAATTTTTGAACTAGGAGTTTGATAGGTAATCGGCCATGGCCTCAAATAAGGAACCATTTCGATATTTATCTGGAATTAATTGAGGGAAACCATGCAAGACCTTAATCAAGATGGCCGGTTCAGGAATTACCGTTTCTCGGCGAGAGGCAGTAGGAAAAGGTTCTAGCCACATCTGCCCCCGAACCCGGTACCTCCCGAATGCTCTCACCACTACTTTACCCAGCTCGGTACTTGAATTGTATATATTTTTGGAACCTTTTCATTAACTCCTGTCGTTAGGGAACCCTCATAAAAGGTTTTTTGTGACGTGATGAGCACTTAAATTACGGTACCGCTATTTTAAGAAATCTGGGCTTTAAATTAACTGTCGGAACGATATTCTGAAGTTATAACATCGCGTAAATAACCGCCCTGGTTACGAATCGTTTTAATCACCCCATATTTCCTTAATCGTGTTTATCTACAAAATAAATCTGAACCTAGTGAAGTGACATTTAAGATTCAAAAGGTTCAGTCTTTATAATAATAATAAAGTAAATGATTTTATAGAGCAAGCCAAGCGGCCGAACCCAGTGGCTCAGAAAAGTGTCGCGTGTTGCAGAAGAATAACTTTGTTTTTAAATAGGGCGTTCGAGAAACGCTTTTATGATTCAGATCAAGTGAATAGCAATTAGTAAACGCGACCCCAGCAGTGGCGGCTATTCAGGGGAAGTATACCTTCAGATACATAGATCGATTTCCATAAAAAATAGTTTTATACATCTAATAAATAAATTTTATATTTAATTCAAAAGTCACGCATTTACCCTAACACTTTAGCTTTAAAAATAGCGTCGGAAGAGCTGTACCCGTTTTTACGGGAGGGGAAAGCATTTAGAGATGTCCTCTGCTCTTAATTATATATTATTTAATCATGTTCTACTAACTGCCAATCGACGAATCTTTTCAAATTTGGTTTTAATAATAATTTGAATATCTAATTTTATTATCTATATGTAAGAAATAGCGAATACCTTAACTCTGTAGTCACAATAACTGATGACGTCAAAATAAAAAATCGTATTGCAAACATTATTAACTACGTGAGCTCTTTGTGCTATACAGTTTTAATAATCTAGCATGTATTCAGAACTATTGCTATACTACTGAATTTTAACGAGAATTGTTATTCTGTTTGTGTCATAAAGTTTTTTTTATGCAAAGTTCAAATAATAATTATAAGTGTTTATTAAGACCAAACACGCATTAGAGGTAGTAATCAAAATTTAAATAGAATACTGTAAAGTTTTTCTAAAGGAACGCTACAATGAAAATGGAGAAGTCCGGTCGATTTTTAATACCTGCACATGCTTACATATGAAATGAAATTCTCGTGTACGCCGCTCAGAAATTATTAGTTTTTTCAGATTTCCAGCTCGACGTTTTGAATGTCTCTTTTAAGACTGATGAGTTCTTGATTGAGTGTTTTAAAGTTTATATTGATGCTCTATATTACAAACTTGCCTTTTTTGTAGTAATAATAGGATTCTCTTTTTAAGTGTGTTGATTTTTTGGTGGTGGAAGTAAAGTAACGCGTTTATTATGCTTATATTTATTCAGTAGTTAAGCAGTAATAACGTTCAGGAAAAATCGTTCAAAATATGGACATTACAAATCTTAATATAAAATGTATTTGTTAAAATGTGTTTACATTATGAACGAACAAAAGGAAGATCCAACATTTAATGTCAATTTCGAAAATCCGTACGCTTTGTTATATTTTTCTATTTATACAATATTAATAACTGCTCCATTGTTCGCACTAATTTAGCAAAAGGATGTACCATTTTCTTATTGACACTTTAAAATTTTTAAAATAAGAAATTAGAAATCATAGTCCCGCTACTTCCACCACATAAAAGTAGCATGTACGTAATGTTTAAAGGTTGTTTTAAAGTTCTCCGGAAGTACAACAAGAAAATTTATGCTAATTTGGGATTTAACCGCGAGAGGATTGACATATCCAATAATTTGTAAACAGATGCGATGTAACTAGCTACCGATTGCTTTTGGGTGACTAACATAAAACAGGTACACAAAATGCACCTCTTCACATGTAGAATAGACCGGTTTGAATGCATGGAGTATATAACATCAAGGATGTACTACGTGCGCTATGTTTCTGTGCTAGAGATGGGAAAAACGGGTCTTTTTAGTGATCTGCATCTTTGCATCTGGATCCCGTATGTGGGCCGGCTCACTGAACCGGTTCAAAAAGAGCCGAGTTCTGAATATGTTACTGCAGTCTGCCACTGAGTTACCTAATTCAGTCAATCATATCACGACCTGTATAGAATCAAGAATGCATAGCCAAACATGTGATGCATGAGTCCTTTGAGCTGACAGATGCATCAAAGTAAGAACTGATACGTAAGTGTAAAATGTGCTTCTGCGTGTGAAGTGTTTCACTGAGTTATGCGGATCCGTTAATCCGTCGGCTCAAAAAAAAGTGAGTCGGCTCTCACGGATCTTCTGTCGGAGTCGGCTCTTTGAACCGGTTCAGATCTGAGTTACCCAATTCTATTCTATGTTCGTTTTCTTGTCAAGCTATGATCTGAGCCTGCGTTAAGAAGCATAGCGTCAAAATTTCTTTGGTAAGGATACATTGTGTAAGCAAACTTACCCCAAACTTGGCGTACGGGGACGCTATAGGCGACGTTATCCTCCTTGGACTGAGATTACTAAAGTGCGACATATTCTCTTCATTCTCTGGACTGAAGGGTGACGGCGTGGCGGTCGTCGAGTCCGAGCTGTTGGCGCCGCCGTAACCGCTGCTATTGTACGAGTCCATGAACGATACCGGCGTCGTTGTCATGGCAACGCCGCCGCCGCCGTAGTCGGCGTTGATCTGCGACCACTTCCTCTTCTCCGGCAGGCAAACGGATGCGGCGCGGTGCTGCGGTCTCGCCGATGACGTTATGACACGCGTCTGTTTCGGACTGTTGATTACTTCTAATTCTTCTTCGGAGCTGTGAGGATCGTGAAGAGCGTCCATAATAATGCTGTGAGGTGATGACGAACTGCCTCCTGAACAACCTGTGTCTGCTGGCGATATGCTTGAACGCTCTGACATCACTGCAACGAATAAAACAGCGCAATTAATCTCCGTATTACTTACGTCCATCACAATTTTATTTTACTGTATAATGGAAAATAAGGACAAAATTATTTTGTATATTTTATTTATTGCCAACGTTTCATCAATAATTGTTTGACTTCATCAGGGCGCAAAATTGTCCAGTATCATACAAAACGTCATTAATGTTTTTGCTTATTACTACTGGTGGCATTTATGTCTTCTAGTCTATTATTAAGGTAGTTGTCGTGGTACAATATTGTCAAAAAGTTACAGATTATACACGCCACAAAAGTATTCTAGCTTGTAGCTAAGTGATCCATAATTTGTACGCAAGACTACCCGTGGAAACGTAACCCATACAGTATTCATATGCATGTATACTTTTATATAAATTGTTGAATTTTAAACCGTTAATTATAAATAATTAGACGGTCAAAAAATTTTTCTTTTTTTTTTAAACTCATAACAAATGCATTGAAAGACTGGCAGTTTTTGGAAAGTTTCTGACAGTTAGTTCTTTTTTTATAAATAAGAAACTGGTTCAGAACTACAGAGATCGTATACACTCAATGTGAATTATCCAATTTTTAATTGAATTTATCTCGGATTATATACGGTCGACCGACTTCAAATTTTCAGGGTAATTGTATTATCATGTCCTTAATAAGTATACAAAAATTAAGAATTTTCTGACGGTGTGCCTTAACCACGACAACTACCTTAATATTTGTATTATTTTCCAATATCTTATTTCGCTTCGAACACTGCATAACAACTATTTATAAGTTGTTATGCAGTCCTTTTTTCTCGTTATTATACAGTAAAAAAAAGCGCAAGTAATATTAACGCATAATTTATAGATTGAACATGCTTTTCAGATCCCCACGTTTTCAATACTAATGCTGTGTTGCAGAAACGATTGTTAAATAATTTGATTTGACAGTGACCTTACATTGTGAACACACATTTTTCTCCATAATATGAAAAGCACTGTAGAATTTTTAATCGATCCTGTTTGAAAAATAATTAATCTATACTTTATTTTTTTTAAACCTGTATACATGTATTTAACAAAGCTTTTTTGTAGAATTTTCACTTTGAAGCAATATTTTCCTACGCATTTTGATCAAAATTTAGCTTGAAAAGCGACCATTTTCTGCATAGAGATCAATTATTGGTTTTTATGTGAGTTCAATACAATGTTCTACCTGACAGAGATGACATTAGACTGTTCGTGAATGTATAAAAGCTGTAATTATGTCATCACAATCTATGATCATTGTTAAATCAATAATGTTTTCTGCAACTCAACATAAGAAACGGAATACGAGTCTAAAGGATTACAATATTTATTAGCTGATCTGGTCAACTAATAATGTAACAACGAATGAATCGATGAACTGATTTTGATTAAACACGACCTACGTTCAAACTTATGAAATTTCTATTAATTAATGAAAGCCACATCGAAATCGTTTCACTTGTTACAAACACTACCACCACCATCGCAATAATTTTATTAATAGTAGATTTCAATTGACTTACAGTCGGACTCACTATTATAACACCAATAATGTATTTTCAGCAACAATAAAACTGTTACTTACTGTCGATTATCTGATAACCGTTTTTATAATATAAATGATTTTTTCAACATCTAACTGTATAAAACTGCCTATATTTCTAATTGTATAATAATGCATTGTTGTCTGTTTCATAACTGACTTCTAACATACAATTTTTTGTTTGTTGAGCAGTAAAGAATTGCTATTTTCAACTAATTTTATAATACGCGCCACGGTTCTAAAAGGTTCTGAAGTTAGATGCAAATGGAGGCTTGCGCAGGTACAGTCGGTTGAAAAACTACAAACTCGCGCTATATTATTATTTTTAATTTTTCTTTAATCTTAAGGTCTAATTCCTTGCATAAAGTCATCCAAAAAATTATTTTTCGTGCTTGTCTATGCAAAACTGTATTAGGCATCTTGATCAATTAACAATCAAAGAAACAACTTAACAATAGCGTACTGGACTGTACTATATAGCAGGAAAGCGACAAGTGACAAGATAACCAGCGATAACCAGTTACCGACGAGCGCATGTTCTGTGCTATCGTATTTTCAAGTTTTTAGTTCCTAGTTCTCACGGTGTCTGCTCAGTCAATGGGTAATATTAATAAAGTGTCAAAAACATAAAAAAGTTCTGACTGGTCTATGACTAGGCTTGCCAACTTTAAAATACAAATTTGCGGGAAATAATGATTTCAAATGCGGGACGACAAGGGTTTAAAAAACGGGATCCAACTAATTTTATTTAGAATACAAACAAACGTGAAATTTTCTTTACAAATCAGGATGAGAAGTACAATAAAACACCTTATTAGATTAATAATTGTTAATATTTACTAAAAAAACAGTTATGGTGTAATTTAAACTTTATTATGAAAACTATAACTTACTTTTTAAATGAGTATTTTTCTTGACATTTGGCACTTTTAAAGATTTTTTTATTTTTAAATACAAAATTGTAAAAATCGTAAAAAACGCGTAAAAACCGGGATATTTAGCGCCCGCACACATCTTGAGCGGGACGTCTCGTTAAGGGTATCAGAAACGGGATGTCCCGCGTATAGCGGAACAGTTGGCAACCCTATCTATGACTGCCACGAAGTGGGGATGAAGAAGAAGGTGAAAATATATGAGTCGATTAGTCCCGACAGGTTGAAAATATGTGAGTTCTACTGTATATTGTAAACTTCCATTCTTCATTTTCTGTTTTAATTTGCTACGTTGTTGTCTTTGATTTTAATTATAACAATTTTACGGTAAATTAAATCGCGCTATTCACGATTCCATAGACACAATATTGTAACCGCATAAATTTACCAAACTACGTCAATATACATTCTTATTACGTACTAACTTTGTTCATGCCTTTGATCGCGTGAACGTTGTTTAATGTTTATACTTGCAGCTTCACTCGTGAGAATGTCGATTTTTATCGTTTTATTGATTTTGGCGGGTTGTCGTCAAAACGTTTCTTGTAATCTGTTTAATTTAAATAATACATCGTGCTCTACAAGTGCAAAAAATTCGCAACTGCGGACGAGGATGGCATTTATACATGTTAGGCTCAAAGAACGAAACCGCTCTTTGAGCGAAAAAACAGCTCACAACGAGTTGTGATTTCGTAAAACATTCATATCGCGAAATTTGACGCGTTGTGGCAGACACAAAAAAACCACAGCGAAATTCGTGTCATGATTCGTGGCCATCATGCTATTCGATCACAACGCGTCATGGGCGTTTTTATAAGAGCCATAACTCGAATTTCGCGACGTGGTCCTTGAATGTCTGCTACAACTTACTGTGAGCAATTTTTTCACTCAATGAGCATTTTCTTTCTTTGAGCCTAACATATAAAAGTAAAAATGCATAGGTATAAATACTGACAAAAAATAATATTTTTATGACCGTTGCATTTAAAAAAAGATTACTATATGGAATCGAGTTCTGCATAATATATGCTTCCAGAACTTTTAAAGTACCTACTTAATAAGATTTATTTCCAGCTGGTAATTCTCAATTTAAAATTAATCAATGACAAGAATAAATGTAATTCATTCGCCATAATCAACTATACATGCCAGAAAAACATCTGTTTCAATTCAGTTTTCTTTTATAAGTTATCAAATTACATAGTGACCTTCCTACATATTGATTTGAATTCAGTATAGTGGCGATCAAAAATTAACAATGCCTCAACACAAGTGCAAATTCCATTGTTGTATTTTCAAAATACACAAAACTCTTCTCGTAAAAAAATTAAATAACTAAAGCGGTTTTACATCTCTTTTAAATTAAAAATGATACCGAGTTGGGAGTGATCGGAATCGATTCGGCATGATATTCTTTGTAAACATACATTAAATCAAATTGATCTAAGAGATTTTATTTTCACAATTTTACGTAATTTTTATAAAAAGAAGTAGTGAGTAATTGAGCTCTCTGCATGTGAGATCTTCGTTTTACAATGTTTTTGGTAGTTAGTATTAAATCTTAATTTAATACATAACGTTTACCCGATATCAATTTTCTTTATTATGCTTATGCTGGATTGCAGGAAGCAATTTTTAAAATGTGCACACATTTATTTAACATAGTTTTTAGTGCAATTTTCACTTCAAAACTACATTTTTCTACGTATTTTGCTCAAAATTTAGCTTGAAAAATGATTTTTCTATGTAGCTCAAGCATTTGTTTTTGTGTGACTAAAATATAATGTTCTCCATGACAGGGAGATTGAATACGACATTAGATAATAACTGTAATTATATGACCACAATCTAAGCTCAATGTCAAATTAAATTTTTTTGACAATGCTTTGTGCAACCCATAGTGTTAGTATAGTTTACTTCAGAATTAGTACGTATACTTAATTAGTTCCTAAAAAGCTTAATGCAGCAATGAATTAATGTAAAAATTCCCGATCATAGATTTTTCCATGCATGTTTAATAACTTTGCCGCTTGTAATGTGAAGCATAATTAATGAACTACTGCCTATAATCATGAAATCTAACATAATTTCTTATACTATTTTTCCAGCTTCTATAAATTCAGTTTAAATTACGCTTTAGCACCTTCTGTACCTAATTTGTAAGACATATTTTTTTATTAACAGTATTAAAGAGATGTCCAATGTCTTCATTTGCTCAACAGATGTTACAACTCAGAAATCCACATGCAAAAATCTCACTACGCTGTAACATTAATACAATAACTCTGATTCTAATTCCCTAATATAATTTACATGATTATATTTTATGGCGATATGTTTAATTATTTGTTTATAGCCGGACGTCAAGATTTCCGGTGCTTTGACTATTCAGTGGACGCATTGATAACACAGCTAAATTTTTTTTCGATCCAATAAAAAATACAGTACTGATGGTCACATATTTTTAAAAATTTTCTCATTACACCAAAACTGCAAATGAAATTTATTTTATAAATGAAACTTTTTAAGTTCCAAATAATGGGGGGGAGGGGGAAAAGCAGTATGCAAAAATGTAAAGCAGCTCCAGCATGTAAAGCCGCGATTATCTCAGGAACTACTGGAGCGATTTCGAATAAGCTTTTACCGTAGAATCACTATTAAGTTCTTTTAAAGTTCGACAATTTTTTTATAAGAACTTTAAAGTCATCATTACAACCTTAATTGGTCAATATTACGGCCACTATATGACGGGACGCTATCTTAAGGCCCCAGTACACAGTGGTCTGTAGTGGGCCATTGTAGACCATCGCCATTGTGTACAGGGGGTAATGGTCTGTAGTGGCGAACAATTGTGAATCGTGGAGCGCAATCCATTTGTTGTCGGTTTTTTTGACACACTTCAAAGGAATCGTGCCGTGGCGTGGCCTGTGGTGTTCACACAGTCGCCAATTGTTTAGACAGGTACCTACTTTTTTTGTTGCGTGCTATACTATTTAAATTTTTAATCGCCCAAAATGTCAGTATCCTGGAGCAAGGAAGAGACTTTTAGGTTTATAATACCATAATACTTGTAAACAGTATATAAATAAATAGCCGCGGCCGTAATTACTTCCACGTCCATCGTAAGTGCTTCGCCAGGCAGAAATGAGCCATGGGCCATTGTGTGAACACCAAGTGATAGTGGCCTACAGTTGCACATTGCAAAGCATGGCCCACTACAGACCACTGTGTACTGGGGCCTTTAGGAAAGCAATGTTTTAGTTGCAAAACTATTAGATATACATGACCTCGTGCCTTTGGATAGTAATGGGGCATGACGTCATCCAGTGGACTATAAATTGATATTGCGTGGTGGATAAAATTATTAAACGGTCTTTGAGTTGACGTCATTAATTAACGAGGTGACCTGTGTATCTAATCATCTTGTTTAGTTGTAAAAAAACAGTTCAGTTAGATAATAATTAATATCGAATAACGACGACTATCCGCTTATTATTATTAAGATATTATATAATCATATCGTTTAAAGCGGATATTGTTAATATTGATAATAACGACATATCGACAATCGGCCGTACTCTAAACTTTTATTGCGTCGATAAAGTAGATTGTAATCACAAGGTTCAATGAACTTTTTATTATACCTCTATGCTGTGGCGAGTTATAAAAATGATTTTGAAACTTGCTCAGAGATTGCCGTTGCATTTCAGAATTTATTGATCTGATAAAACATTTATGTACATCTGCACACAAGCATAATGCAACTACATAATATTATAGCAGTGACTGAATTAGCTGAAACGTCCTATGAATCGACTACATCCTTTTTTCTGCAAACAGAAATTACGCTTGATATAACGCCATTACTATTAAAATTAGTGATGGGTAGCAACTCAAAAAATTTGAAAAAAAATGGCTTATACAAATAAGGGCCAGTCTAATAGACTGGCCCTTATTTTGACAAGTTATAAATTATCACATGCTAACCTTTAAAATGATTCTTTACTTGAAAAAATGATTCTCTGAAAATTTCAGCTCGAATGATTAAAATTAACCCGTGCCGAAAACGCCGTAACTGTTATCGGTTTAATATTTCCGATTTAATGGCCTAGTACCAATATAGGTAACATGGTGGTGCTTTATATATGTGAACATTCCTTTAAAAAAAAGTAGGATGGTCATTGGCTAGTGAAAATTTCGAAAAAAAGGCGGAAAGGCTTTTAACAGTTTTACAATACACAACTTCAGGTCGATAAATATTTAAATATTTATAATCACAAAAATACGCGAAAAACATATCTGTTTGGGAACAATGAGATTGAATGCAACGTTTTTAAATGCCATGTTAACTTGAACTAAAAGAGAAAACATCAACGATGAGGACATAAATATTTAATAGGAAATGTTCAGAAACTCTTTTTAAAAAATACGTGTAATATATTATGCATAGAAAATTTTAGTATCTTCTTCAAAAGCAATTAATAAATTGAAAAACGCTATAAATGTTTGATACGGAAGTCATTGCTCGAACAGAATATTCAACGGTTGATCCTAAATGTAAAATATGACCTTTTTATATTTAGTAACGTTAATGATCTTAGTTGTTGAGCGCCTATAATATGTAAGTTGGACTCCAAATTCATAGTTTTTTTCTAAGAAATGACCACCCTAAGCGTGTACTTACAAGAAATAATTTTAGATCTATTTACCACCCTTAATAACTTTATTTCTCATTAAGCAAGCGACACGAAAATTGTATGTGCTGTTGTAGTCCATTTTACTAAGTCTCTGTAAGCATTTCAAGCTTTTATTTCAAAACCTTTAGGAGATACAGATCTCTGAAAAGTACATATATTTTGGCACTAATTGACTTATCAAAACATATTGAGTACATCCCGTGAATTTGGAAGCTTAAACATAGATAGAGCTTTCGATATAAATAAACAATAAAAAAAGATGTTGTATTTTACAATACACACTACAGAAGTAAAACTTCTATGCAAGTCAAATTCACAAAAGGTTAAGAAATTAGACATGTATGTACATATATATGTAAATCGTTTTTTCTAAAGCCCGTAATATATAAAACCTTAATTCTGCCATTTCATGTCCGTAATATCTGTGAATTTGAATGAGTATTTAATATTGAAATCATGAAAGACAAATTTTCAATGCAATAGTACTAATGATATTAGCAGTCGAAGCACATCTTTGTCTTTTGTCATTAAATAACCAAGAAGAGTGATGGAACCTTTGGTGTGAAAATACGAAATAAAAATATATACCCACAAAACACCAAACCGTATCTACGTATATACGGTTTGGTGTTTTGTGGGTATATATTTTTATTTCGTGTCATTAAATAAAACAAAAAAACTGTTCAGTCACCAAAATAATGAACATCTGAAACAGACAGTACCGTTTCAATTTCAGACTCTAAAAGTTAGATTTTGAACGTAAGTGAAATAAAGTAAGTTTTAATATCTAGTCAAAAACGTGATAAAATAGAAATCTTTCGGAGTAAAAGTATGAAGAGATAAAGCTGTATTCAATTGTTTCTGAACTTATGTTTTCGAGTTTGAAGTGGAAATGAAATGTGGTACCATTTCAGCGTTGCCAGATTTTTTTTTTTGCCAAGTCGGGATTTTGGAACTTTTTGAGTGAAAAAAGCGGGATTCTTTCGTCGAAAGCGGGACACAGTAAAAAAACATATACAATCAGAAGTTTTTAAATATTTATCTTTTTATTTGAGTTCAAATTACGTTTACGTGACAATAGATAGCAAAAATAGCCATAGAAAATGTATTTTAATAAAAATATGATATTTTAAATCAGATTTACCCTATCGTTAAATAGTGATTTTATTCGTCTTCTGAATAGAAAAAAAAATAAAAAAAACAGAAATCAAAATCAAAAAAGTTTTATTCATTAGAAAAATATAGCGTTTCAAACAATAGTCTGCGGAGTGAGTGTTACAAATTGCAACTTACAATAAGAGAATAATTGTTTACGCACGGTCGAGTTATCCCCGAAAAGCGCGACTGAGCCTGTCCCACGCGGGACATTTAATTATGATTTAAAAATCGGGACGTCCCGCCAAAATCGGGACGTCTGGCAACGCTGTACCATTTTATGTTTCCATTCTTTTGGTGAACTAATAAACAGAACTTGGCAGATTTTTTCACATATACTCGTATGTTTTAGCGGTTCGCAATTTTAGAACTTACTCTATACACACAGAACAAAGCAAATTAAATAAGTGATACAGAAAAATGCAAATATTCCGCCACCACTTATTTATGCAAAGGTTAAAATAATATCAGTGAATTGTGACAATTTGTATGTGTTGAAATTATATCAAATGCAATTTTCTTATCTTAGCTTTAGATCAACAACAGTTCATGCAAACATATACAGAATGTAACAACATATCATAGTTTTTTCTTTATTTCTAAATGTTTGCTTGTTACGTTTTATTTTAGATACAATCTTATAAATTGCCTGTAAACACTTCTCTTTCTGTAAGTAAAAAGAAAAGGCAAAAAAGAGTTAATTTTCTTGGGGTTTTATTAGTGTATTTGCCATATGGCAACATACACGGCGTCGGTCGGATGGCGGGACCTAGGGGTCGGACCAAAATTTCTCGACGTTTCATAACCTCCTAAACACTTTGGCACCATTTTTAAAAATGTTTTTATGTATATATATATATATATATATATATATGTGTGTGTGCCGGGCAATAACTTTCGAAAGAGTTAATTGATTTTAATTAAATTTGGCCCACGTGTTGAAATCCATCACCGCAAGAAGCCTATTTAAAATGGGCGTAATCGGGTCATTTTAAGAGTAGTTTTTAGGGGTTGAAAAATGTTTTTGGGCCCCAAAATATCGAAAAAATTCTCAGAATCGTTTCAAAATTGACATTTAACCCTTTAGTAGTAATTAAAAAGTGTCCCTAAAATTTTAATAAAATCGACCCGACAGGACCGGACTTACAAATTTTATGAAAACACTAGTTTGCAGATAGTGAATTATTTACTGAAAGTTGTATATAATTTGGTATAGAGGTTCAATTGATAATAATATTGCAATTAAGAAAAAAAATGTTATTTTAAGGGGTGTATTAAGGAGTCAAATTTTTTATTTTGCCCAAAAAGCAACTTAAGTTCGCATAATAAAGCCACACTGCCTGTATAAGCAAATACACTATATTGTCGGCAGGGTTTTGGCACTGCGACCCGAGATTTTATATTTTGCTACACATAAACAGTAATAGGGGAATTTGGACAAAAAATTACGTATTTTATAATTTTATTTAATTCATCTTTAAAGTTCAATTCCATATATATGTTATAATAGAAAACAGTATCACAGGTAATTGGAATAATGAAAATAAATCAATTTAAACACTCATTGATTGCAACGTTTCGTCTTTTCTTTAATTAAGATTTTTTCAAGCTCTAAAAAATTGAAAAAGTTTTAATTAAAGAAAAGACGAAACGTTGCAATCAATAAGTGTTTAAATTGATTTATTTTCATTATTCCAATTACCCGTGATACTGTTTTCTATTATTTTATTTAATGTTCATTTTTTTCCATAAGTATACATAATAACTACTAAACGAAACAGTGTGAATTTTTTTTTCGAAAATTTCGCAATTTATCAATAAAGTACCTACATATTTTTTTGGTCCAAATTACGTTTTAATTAATCTATGTTATAGACGGTAATCAACAATGCATTTTGCTTAACCTTCTAAAACTATAAACTAACAAAATTTAAATTTTTAAATACGTGATTTTAATAATATAAAGATGAGTTTTTTTGGCCATAAAATTATTGCTTAAATCTTACGGTACAAACATACACAATTGAAAACGCAATTATTTCATTAGTAAAATCTATTCGGATTTTTCATTATTTTTAGAAAATCAGCGATGCATATTTTGCAAAAGTAAATACATAACATTACATTAGTATATGTAAGTTATAGAAGAACACATGACATTTTTAAGGTTATCATATCAATCAAAATAAGTAAACGATTATTATTGTTTTTAAACCGCAGATCTTTTATTTCCGAAATAATTAAAACTTTTTTTATATAATTATCTTATCAGCAATACTAAAAAAAACTTCATTTTCCGGACACCTAGTATATACTTACCCAAAATATATAATAACATTAAGATTTAAAATCTTACTTACCAATACTAAAATCAGTGGAATAAATTGAGGACTCACCTGAAAAAAAAACATTTACGTTAATCAAGTTGATAAGGTATATCATAGTTTGAATTTCATTGTAATAAACAAATTTGTTTATGCAAACTCTTGTACAAATAATTCCAGACAACTCGTCGAACTGCAACATGGCTGTTTCATTTCAATAGTTTCATCGTGTATGCAGGAGGCGCTAATCAATGATCATTACCACTATATAGGTGATTCATAGAAATAATGATTTTTTGTGGTTGGTAGTGCTTTAACTTTCTTTATCTACACCAGAGCTATCTATAACCAGTGCTAATAACGATATTAAATGAGTAATAACTGATTAAATTTAACGGCAATGGCATAAGGCCAACAAAACACATATACGATATAGAGAACGTACGATTAATAATGTAGTCCGAGCTCCCACCGTAAAAAAATCTACTGGACAACACGACTAAAACGATGGTTCTATGTTTATTAAATAATTTTTTGCCAGTATCTTGAACAGTGCTCAACATTACTTCATGAATTTTATTTTAACTGAACACGCGTCAAAGTTCTTTTTTGACGTGACTACACACTAATTATTGATTTGCATGCAAATAATTTATTGTGTTAAAATAATAAAAGAACTGAAGTGAGATATTATCAATAATATTTGAAACTAAAAAATGTTTTCAATAATTCAATAATAAAGTAGTCGAAACGTTGCAAGAATAACAATAACACGATTGTTTTATATTATTTTATCCAAATACCTGTGATTTATTATTGAATTATATTAATAATTTTGGATGCGATATAATGTCTAGTTTTCAATAATATTCACCAATACTCGCTATCAACCACTTATACTGTATACTAATAATTTATAACACATTTATGATTTTTATTCGCATTGAAATAAAACATCACCTCGGCGTATTCACAAATTTACATTTTCGATCGCTGCGACATCAGTCGAATTTTTGGTACACGTGCGTAAAATCAAAATTTTAACAAAATGTCTGAGGCTTGTGGATTATCGAGCAACTTAATCCTGTAACTTTTTTATGTTACAGGGGGCAACTTCATTCGGTTAATATTTTGATTTTACATCGCAAAAAATCACTCATCATTTTTCGAATCAATCTTCCACCGATTAGATGTTCTGTATTAATTCACTAATAAAATTACGGTGAAAGTTTGGACTAAAAAGTTTCATACCAAAAACTGAACAAAAAAACCGATATGTTTGAGAGTCATGTGCCTTAACTAAAAGATTTGAACTCTGAGCCAAACAAACAGACCAAGCAATCAATAATAACATTTTTATTATCCATTTCTAAAGTGTTTAAATATTTTGACATTATGGTCTTTTAAATATGAACTTTTAGCATTGATAATAAAAAGAAAAAAAATGATGACAAACAAAAATCAACTAAATGTTTTATCAACTGCTTAAATACAAATATTGGAAACTGTTTTAAGGTTTTTAAGTAGTATCAAAATTTACTATATTTTGGCACTATACCCTATAAAACAGCTGCTCTTAATGCAATTATGCAGGCATGTAAAGTGAGAAAAGTAATTATTTAATGTTAGTATTTATAGTAACCTATTGTGTCAACGTTTTTACAGGGTATTTTCATTTAGTAGATTTTTAGAGGATAATTTTCTCACTCATTATCAAACTGTCAAAATATACTAAAAATTAAGTTATTTTACAGGAGGTACGTGCAAAAATGTATTAGGTATCTATCTCGAACGGAATGATGACTCGTGCAAGTGAGAAAACTCGTTGTATCTTGTTTTTTACAGATTGTCACGTCACGTCAGTAATATTTTTCATTTCACCTTACACATAATAATCGTAGTTTATGTAGATATGTTGTTCGTGAATGAATATCATTACGAACAAGTCACAAACTGCATTTTTTGCACGTACTTACTCGAAAAAAATAGCTGATTTTCACTTCATTTTTAAAATTTTTGACAGTTCAATTTTCAGCAAAAACACTTTTAATTGTAAGTTGCGGTCAACTGTCATGTGGCTAGACTATGATTAACTATGGAAGTGGTAGTATGACTACATTTATTTTACTTTACGTAACTTTTCGGTACTAGTGTTAAATGTGTCATTTCATGAACGCTATACAGGCATGAAAAGAAGCTATTATATAGAGGTATGTGCAAAAACTACTATTATGACACCGATTTTTCATCACCCGGTGTATATTGTCGTGTCAGTAAGTCTTGTGTTTTGAGTAGGTAATATGTTACGTAATATCTCCTACGGGGTTGCAATGAATTACAATATGCACTTCGTCTGTTAGCTTCTAATGACATCAGTGATATTGTTGTCACGGCAATAAAAGTTTTGTTTGAACCTACTTAAAGTCTAACGTTGCATTAGATTAATAAGCGCTTTTATTAATAGAAATTCTTTGTACATATTTTACGATTAAGGTAGTTGTCATGGTTAAGGCACACCGTCAGAAAATTCTTAATTTTTGTATACTTATTCAGGACATGATAATACAATTACCCTGAAAATTTGAAGTCGATCGACCGTATATAATCCGAGATAAATTCAATTAAAAATTGGATAATTAACATTGATTGTATACGATTTCGTAGTTCTGAATCAGTTTCTTATTTATAAAAAAAGAACTAACTGTCAGAAACTTTCCAAAGACAGTCTTTCAATGCATTTGTTATGAGTTTAAAAAAAAATAATAAAAAATTTTTGACCGTCTAATTATTTATAAATAACGGTTTAAAGTTCAACAATTTATAGAAAAGTATACATGCATATGAATACTGTATGGGTTACGTTTCCACGGGTACAGTCTTGCGTACAAATTATGGATCACTTAGCTACAAGCTAGTATACTTTTGTGGCACTTATAATCTATAACTTTTTGACAATATTGTACTACGACAACTACCTTAAAGTAGATTATACAGGGACAGCGAGTTTAAAACAGTCACACGAGTCATATCATTACGCAAGAGAAATATTTGGTATTGCTTATGAAATTTACTAAGGAAACGGTTTAATCCTTATGTTTTCATTGCAGTACTAGTGCATATGAAAGAGGAAATGAAATACAGTATTCTTTCTTCTTGTACTTTACTGCTTTCGACTATCACAAGTTGCCTTCACTCCTGTGCATAACGTTACAATACCGACAATCTAGATGGCAAAGATGTTTATGCCGAATTTACAATGAGAATAGACCCTAGAGAGATTCTGGTAATACACCTAGTAACAAAAATATTTACTCTATTTTGATTGGTGAAATTTGAAATACAAAATATTATTTACTATATAGTTTACTGGTCCGGTGAGTCCAACAATCGGGGTGTAGGAAAAATTAACTGTTCAAAAATCTAGAGCTATCGCATATGCGGCTATGCCATCCGGGAATGTTAATGCGAAGGGACTATTTACTTGTTTAAACTATACTCACAGAGTCTGAATAAATTTCATCTCATGGACGTCGATGGTCGAAGAACCGTTCAGATCCGTACTTTCTATATGGTAGAAAATATTGTGAGCAAATACGGGCCAAAATTTGACGACGTAACAGAATAAACTGAAAAACTAATTAAATAAGAAAATCAATATACTTCCGATTTAATAAGTTCTGTTTATGTGAACCTTTTCAATAATTTATTAGCGATTGTTCTCTTTTTTTTTAAACCATTCTATTATATATATTGTTTCTTTATGTTCAACATTTTTGAATAAATTTATTACAATCGGAGATTTTGATAATAAATTTATATATTTTCAGTGCAAAAAAATACATATATGTATTATTATATTTATCTTTTATAGAAAACGTGCTACTAAAATAAACTTTAGTACATAATATAATCTACATAATATTATTTAGATCAAAGCGAGTCTCAATGTAGTATTTGCAACTTGACCTATATAAAATAAATTATTGTGTTTATTTTCTGTTATTATTTATATCCAACTACACAAGGATGAAATAAAAATACTACGACAAAGAGTTGAACATCACCATGTTTTTCTTTTTTAATTTTTTTTTCTAGAATCTAGTTAGTATTTTCCTGAAAGCATAAAATATACAGACTGTTCAGAAAATAGTGTGCAATACTTCATTGGAAACTTCTACGACCAAAAATCAGAAAAACAGTACAGTACAGCCTCACAAACCCGGACACTTCAGAAACCTGAACGGGTAATGCTTTCGGGCATTTGACTCTAAAACACGGACACGTATACATAAAAATTAACGGTCTATTTACATTTACAAAGCTACTCCTGAATCAGATAGCAGTTTGTATTACTGGTAAAATGTGAATCAGTCACTGGCGTGAATTATTTTGTAAAATGGGTGCCCTCTAATTCAGTTGATGATCTCACATGTTGATAATCTACAATCTATCCTTCTAATTCAATGATGGTTATACTTTGATATTTCTTAAAAGAAATTGTCATTTGATTACGAGTTTGGTTAGCTTTGAGATTAGTAGTAAAACTTTCTCACAAAAAAAAAAACGGCTTTGGCCGCCATTTTTTTTAGACGGTGGCGCGAGTCTTGAAAAGGAGTCTAAACTTCAGAATATTGAAAAATAACTACTAACACTTTTTAGGGTTCACTTTTTTGGGTACCCAAAGGGTCTAGACGGAACCTTATTGTTGTGATAACGTTGTCTGTCCATCCGTTCAACAGAAACGAAATGGGAAATCGACTTGAAATTCTCGGCCCAAACTCAAAAATCACGTATAAAATATTGAGAATCTTATTCTAAGGGGGATTCCATACAAGTCAAAAGACACAATCTTCTGATGATTTTATCATTGCTAGCGAAACGTTTGATGTTATGTGGTTATTTAATATTCAGTGAATTCATAAATTGGAAAAATATATCTACCTGATGCTTTATAAATAAGTACATAAAATTCATACGCTGTTACTTTTATAATGTTTATCTATTTGATAAAATATATTGAAACATGTTTAATTAACTGATAACTCCGTCCGCTGTGTTCAGACTTTCCATAATTACAGAAAGGCCAATGAACTCTGTTAATAATTTCAAATTGAAATAACAAACAATCATTCATACAATATTAGCGAATTTATTGCGTTAAAGTGATGATAGTAATTTAAATGTTGGTAATAATATGCGGATGAAAAGTTATACTTGCATTTATGTACTGTCCGATACAGATGGGAAAAACGGGTCTTTTTAGTGATCTGCATCTTTGCATCTGGATCCCGTATGTGAACAGGTTCAAAAAGAGCCGAGTTCTGAATATGTTACTGCAGTCTGCCACTGAGTTACCTAGTTCAGTCAATCATATCACGACCTGTATAGAATCAAGAATGCATAGCCAAACATGTGATGCATGAGTCATCTGAGCTGACAGATGCATCAAAGCAAAAACTGATACGTAAGTGTAAAATGTGCTTCTGTGTGGTAAGTGTTTCACTGAGTTATGCGGATCCGTTGATCCGTCGGCTCAAAAAAAAGTGAGTCGGCTCTCACGGATCTTCTGTCGGAGTCGGCTCTTTGAACCGGTTCAGATGTGAGTTACCCAACTCTACTGTCCAATTAATTAATTAATCATTAGATATTGGACATTTCAGTTTAAAAACGTTAAAAACAGAGACGCATTTATCTGACGAATCCTATTAATTGCAGCACGTCTAGATGTTCCCCAATAACTAATAAGACCAGTGTTTTTTTAAAGGGATCATCCAAGCTCGGGCCAAAATTTCAAACCTCTGTTTGTGAATGGTTTGCGAAGGAACTACATATGATAATCAGAAACTTTGTTTTTTGTCTTTTATTAACACGTTTTTTCAACTTTAAGAATAATATTTTCGAAACAAGTTCACACCCGCGGCCCTGGAGCTTGAAAGAGTCTTTACTCGGGGGCGAATCTAGGCTTATTGCATAAAAACAATGTCAAAATTCACACAAAAAATTACCAAAATTCATCCAAAAAACCATCAATATTAAACCAAAACATTGTCAATATTCATCCAAAAAAGTTGTCAATATTACCTGAAAATAGTCAAAATTCATCCAAAAAATAGTCAAAATTCATCCAAAAAATTGTCAACATTAATTCATGATAAAGATATTCATTAATTCATTATCAGTTCACATTCAAACAAATATCAACATTTATAATCATTAATATTAACTACTTTTTACTATACGATAAGTATTCATTGTTAATGAAAAAGTATTAAAAATTGATGATTATAATTCAATTTTCGTGGGTCCTTGACACTTAAGCCCTATTAGTCCCTATGTATCCGCCCTTGCTCTTACTGAACGTATATGATCATTATGTATGTTTTTCTTTGTTTCCGTATCACGTTCATGACATAGAAATTCTATGTATGTGTGTAACTTAACTATATACTCAATTCAACTTCTTTATTTTCAACCATCGTCGTTTATCTTAAAAACTTTTACAAACGATTGACCATCGGCGAACGGCGATCGCACTGAATGAAATGAATTATCAATGGATAAGAAAAATCATTGAAGCGTTTAGCCGCCTTGAATACATTTCATAAAGTCAACGATCCACTAAGTGAAACGTTCAACTGTGTTCACAAACAATATTTGATGTCAAATTTTCAACGTTATAATTATTAATTATTTAATAACACATTTTTTGTGAAATTTTATGTTATACTACCATTACTGAATTCCGATATTTTGCTAGTCCGGAATTTCAGGCAAATTTTTTTTAGATTAATAAAGGTTTTTTAGCAATGCCTTTTGAGATCTTTAGAGTTAGATAAAATATATTTTTTTTTATTTTTAATATTCGAAGTAATCCCAATTATTACTGGTTGATAATGTAGATTTGTACATGTTTAAATTTCTGACTCGAAGTTTCTTTTTACATAATTATATTTCTATATTTCGATTTTATATACATATATAGTATTTTTGTTGACTTTTCTCGGTATTGGAACTGGGAGTCAAATATTGATATCAGTTCCGGAATTGAGAACGGTTCGCTATTGGAGACCCTACTTCGAATATCTATTAATATATATTTGCAAATTTTATTATGGTGATCATATAAATTATATTTTATCGTTCATTTTTATTAAAACAGTAGTTAAAGTTTTATAGTTTGAAAGTAAAACAGCAGTGAGTTTTTTTTATATTTATATATTCTTGAATATTTTTTATCACAGTTCCTGTTTGCAGTGACAAAGATATGTTCAATATATTCCGCACGTATGCTTAATTTAATATTTGTTATTCATATTACGACTTTAAATTGAAAATTCCATGTAAAATCAATATACCTGATTTTTTTTTATATAAGTTTTGATTGTACTACATAACGCTCAAAACCAAAAGAAAATTTACTATCTTGTATTCTTTTCCGCAAGAAGAAAATTATCTTTGTATTTAATCATTTCTACAAAAATGCATTGATTTGAAATTGTTGTTCAGCAAAGACTCCAAGTATTGTTATTTTTGCTTTTTTTTGTTTATATCTTATCAAATCAGTGGATGACTGACTTAATATAGTGTTTCACCCTTCCGTATTTCCAATAAACTTAGCAATTTTGCACACAATTAAAGCGTTTGCATATAAACAGACGTACGCAAAACCCCACACGCAATGCACGTAAATTTACGACCGATATAGCTTCTAATTTTATTTATGTGTTTTTTTTTGCTGTAGAGTTCAAAAAAGATGAAAAATCTACACGGTAGAACATTGTACAACTTACAACTAAAATGAATTTTATACGTTTATAATATAACATTTGATAAGACCAGTTTAATCTTTAATCGATATATTTTGTAGATATTATAGATTATAGACGCTCGATAACACAGGTCATAAGTGTAATTTATTTCGTCAATGATGGACAGCTAATTATCGAGTGATTGTGATAAATTACAATGGAATTATAGACTTGTGATAAAAAAATTGAACAAATATTTACATGAATGTAGACGCTATTGTCAAAAAATGTACTGAGGTTATCTGTATTAAGTTTCAATTAAAAATCAGTAATTTTTATTCCTCTTGTTGCGTAATCACCCAGTATGTATTTTAAAGTTTCCTGAGAAGTAATTGTTATTGAGATTAAATATAAAATTTTATTCGGATTGTATTGTTTTGTAAAGAAAATAGCTTTGTCTAAAAAGGAACGTTAATTTTTGTTTGTTTTTTTTGAAGTAAAACTTCTTTTGGCAGGGTATGGCAAAATCGATTCATGATATTGAAGTGCAACGTATAACGTACGCAATGAAAATTGGCTGTAGAACATTAAACCAAGATATCGGTGAGGTAGAGCAACTGCCACGTAATCTAAAGTTACTGATTCGATCCCGGCGGTCGGTACCATTATTTTATTTTTATTTTTTTCAATAATAATAATTACTTCCTAGTTAGTGTCTAGTGTAAAATAAATTATGTTTTTAACAATAAAAAAAACGTATTCTGGTTGTTTTAAAACAAAGATTTCGTAATTTTAACCAGATAATTATTTCAGGTTACAAGCATTTGATGACTGTTAGAGTCTCCATGTACATATATTGATAATGTATATTTTATCACTTTACTCGGTTGTTGTCAATAATACTGGAAGTTTACATGTTACTATATTATGAAGGTTTGTTTTTAATTGAATTTCGTATTTATTATTCAATATTCAATTGAACTTATTTTTTTGAACAAAAACGCTTTTTCAATAATTGTCAAAAATTTGAAAATAGACAAGCTATAAACGATATAATTATTCACTCGTCTTACTAAGCGTTGAAGTCTTTCATATCTTGGTTGTTATGAAAAATATGGAAAAATTACTAGGTACCTATAAAAATTAAAGGTATTTATATAAAGTATTTTTCTGAAATTACGAATTTTTTTATATGAAGTAACGTTTACAAGATATGGCAGATAACTACGTTTTCTTTAAATTAAGTACTGTAATTTGAGTTCGAAAAAAAAAATGTTTGAACAAGAAAAACTTCTCAAATCCATGATCCTTACTTAACCGACGAAAATAAATATCGTTTCAACTGTCTAATTAGTATTCTTGTTGAATCGTAAAATTCTTTTTTACGTACTTAATTTACGTTCAACTTTCCTTAAAAAAGCTTATACAAAAAACACGAATGCTTGTTAATGGTGGTAACATTGATCTAAGTCTCTATGATCTAAGAGCAATGCATCCGGCCCATTAATATTTATGTCATAGGCAAAATTAGTTTATCAATTTTATCAAACGTAATGTAATGGCTAGATCTGTAACCTTACAGCACTTGAATGATTAATAATAATAGATAAATTAAAGCACTTGAAAATTCTACAAAAAAATTTTGTTAAATTATTTCTGGACGATCGTTTCGAACGATAAGTCTATTATGGGGAATATAAAATATATAAGTCTACCTATGTTTTATATTCCTGAGGATGGATTTATTGTGCGAAACATTCGTTGAGAAATAATTTAATAAAAAAACTTTTTTAGAATTGTCAAGTGTTTTTATTTATCTGTTAACATTTTGAAAAAAAAAGAAAAACACCGAAATTTTCCGATTTCGTTTTTGCCAGCTGGATAACTTTCGATTCACTTCAATATATAGCGATGTTTTTTTACGTTCATAAACTAAATATTAATAAATCCAAATTGATGCAAATTACACGTTTTAGGCAGTTCATGATAATAACAGTAAAGAGTTTAATGATTGCCTTATTTAACTGTCACAGGTCAATGGATATTATTTTTTATTATATACAAGGTGCGGTCGAAAACAATAGCTAGTAAAATTTGACAACAGTATTAAATAACACGTTATAATAATAGATTGGTTTATGGCAGCACGTATCTTCTAAATATAACTGTTGCAGTAAAAGAAGAATTTGGAATCCTAATAGCAGTGATATATTTGCAGAACGCAATGGTCTTATGGTATATGAAAATGTTTTTCATTTCTATGGTTACACTCATGACTTGAGTTAATATGTTTCGACTCTGAGAGAATGAGTCAAGAGTTCCGTTTTTTCAATTTTGGTACGCAACACTAAAAATAACATCGAATGTAGAAAATTGATGTTTATGTCTATAACATCGATGTATTGCACGTACTGTAATTGATACAATTGTGATAATAGCTGTTGTTAATACAAATAATTGTTCATTGCACATTATTTAATAGGTTAGGCAGGGGGATTAAGCCGCCGCGCAATGACTCATAACTGTAAATAAATTGGTTACACTTTAAACTTTCTAAACTTGTGGGTACTTTAAAGTGTTTTTTAATTCAGTAATGTTGACACTGCAATTTCGTGACAGAATTGGTCAACACAACATGCATTATAATATTTTTAATTGTTTGCATACAAATAATCCTTTCTACTTCATTGTTTCGTTGCAGTAGCGTAGTATACATTACTTAAATGAAGAATATTATATTTTAAATAGTTTTATTATGGAATTATTTTTCCATAATAATTAGCTAAATAACCGATTTTAACAAGTACAATAATATTGAAACACCTACTTCTATGACTTACATAAAGATTATTAATAAGAAATTTTTTTTATTCACTTAGCTCTCGGTTGAGCGAAGGTTCATATTTTGATGATGAATTTAACAGAAAAATCGATTTGAAATAAGAAATGTTTTAAAAGCGACGAATATCGATAATTAATTGTGTTGCATGATGGAGGCACATTAGCATGTTTATATGCAAATTAAAAATAAGTATTTTAACACCAACCTATTAAACGAATGCCATTGTAGAGCATTAAATCATTCATTTTTTTAAATTTATTTTCATGCATAGAATAAACGTGAGTATACATATTTATTTAGGAATATTTTGCATTATGTTTAAAATTAAATATTTTAATACACTCTTAGTCAACATTAAAGCACCACCCAGTTTTTCTGTTACACTTTTAACATAGAGAAGATATTGTTGGTTTGGAGTCACATTTCGTGTTCTAATGAAATCAGAGTAATATAAACATTAAGAGCACTGTGGTTGGAACAATAAAATAAATAAAAGAATAGTAACTTCTTACCACAATAGATTTATTCAGTGGATGTACATTTCGAGAGCTAAGCTCTCATCTTCAGCAAAACACTAAACTAAATTTAGTTTAGTGTTTTGCTGAAGATGGGAGCTTAGCTCTCGAAATGTACATCCACCGAATAAATCTGTTGTGGTAAGAAGTTACTATTCTTTTAGCTATTTTAAATCAGAGTAAACTCTGAAATCACTAAATACTCGCAAGGAAACATGACGAAGATCTCGAGATAATTTGTTGCCTGCAATATCTCTGCAAGGGAACCATTCGATTCGATGCTCGCACAGAATCGATATTGCAGACAGCAAAACTTTTCCGGTTCATCAGAAAATAAAGCATGCTTCCAATTCTATCATTCTTTTATCACCAAACATATAGCAGAAAAATTGAGTGATGCGTTAATTTTGGTCAGAAGTTTAAATAAAACAATTACATACACATGTAAAAAGAGATAATTAACACAAATAGTTTGTTATTGATGTTGTTTTGACTGAATGTTTTCCATTAAAAACTCATAAGACTGATTAAGATAATACTATTATTTTTATTTAAAATCTGAGCTATATTTTAAAGATATGAGCCAATAGAAATTCTGGAATCGATAGTGATTTAGCAGACAGCTTGGTGTAATGCTTAGGGTTGAGTCAAACTGTCATGGCATCGAATGCAACCTCGGTTCACGGATGTTTTGTTGTGATGTTTAATTTAATTTGTAATCTTTTGTCCAGTGTCTATAATCTACAATAAATAAAATAGATAATTATATATGATAAAAAAAAACTTTTCGAAAAAAATTGAACCACATCAAAAAAGGTCACTAAAGGCGTAAAATAAAAACAATTTAATTACTACAACGTTTTATGTACTTCTATTAAATTGGCGCTGACCTGAAAACTTTGTTATTTTACGCATTTTAGTGGCCTTTTTGGAAGGTTTGATTTTTATTTTATTTTATTATTTAGTGTAGTTTGGACGTTATTAATCGCCTTCTTCCTTGATATTTTATTACTGAACTAAAAAAAGACTCAGAACCAATTTAAGGAAAAATATATGTGAGACCACCCTGAAGGTATGCCTTATTAAATAAAAAAAGGCCCATCAAAATCAATTCACAATTGCTGGAGATATGTGGTAACATATATAAAAAAAATGTCCTTTTGCGAACTGTTAAAAATGACTGGTGATTAAAAAAAATTATATGGTACCAATTGGTAAATATTTTGAGCAATATGGAGCCGAAATTTTTCAAATCGGTTTATTCTCGAAAAGTTATGGCGATAAACATAAAAAATACATATGAACTGAACAGCATGTTTTGTATTTTGAAGTCGGTGTAAAGTAACACCATTCTTTAAATTATATTATTATCGATTGTACATGCTCGACAACTAAGGTCATAAGTGTAAAATTATTATATATTTTAAAATATTCTTGCTTTAGACAAGTTCATAGAAACTCAATATGTTTTTATACACGGCTTAATTAGTTTAATGTCGGTTTTGACAGAAATCTTTCTTATATACCTGATCGTAGCAAAGACGTATCGCAGACTACCTTAAAATAGTGGCAAGAAATGATCCCTTTTTTATAATAACTGACTATACTACATTATCACTTCAGTCAACGACTGCTAGATGCCAGGGATTATTTACCTGCGATTCGATCGTATTAATATTTATTTTGACAAGAACTTTATCTTAATCAAATCGTACAGGGAAGCACCTACGATGCTCTATGAGCTTGGCTATTGTCAAGTTCTATAATATCAGAGCTGGGTTATAGTCAAAATTTGCTTGACAAGTTTACCAGAGTCGAAGATCCATAATACATGACTTACCCTACATGCACGTGGATTATAAGGTAAGTAGAATTATAATATATTGAGGTTTTAAAGTAGTGTTTTTATCACTATATGTTTAAGGTATACAATAAAATTGTAAACATTAAAATCAGCCGTATGGAAAAGTATGCACTAATTTAAAATTCCCCATAATTTGCATCGTTAATTTGTAAAACAATTCTTTGCCTAGCAAAAATTATTACTCATTTTTTAAATCAAGGCTATTTTATATTTAATCGTGGTTTCAAGTCAAGCAGTTTATTACCTAATTAAACAACAAAAACACCGTCTCATGTATGAAATAAATAAAAATATTATTATAGAATCAATAAAAAAAATTTAATAAACATATATAAGCAATAATATTCTATCTGAAATTATTTTATTTTTTCTTTTGTTTTATTAAAATTTTATAAATTAAGTTTGTACAAAACCTCAAAAAATCAGTACTCTTGACTTTTGTTTTTAAAATTATTTTATCTTAACCTTTCTAAACATGGATGTTGGACTCCTTCCTGTTAATTTAAAAAATAAAATTAATGAATGCATGTTTAAATGATTTTTACATTGTCTATATTTTATCAAACCATTTTAATGGGACTAGCAAAATTGTAATTTCAATATGTATTTTATAGTATTAGAATATTCGGTATGTATGTGTTTTTTGACGCTATTACTTCTTTAATAAAGATTACATTTTAGCCTATACCTTTGAAACAAATGTAAAAATAATACAATAAAAGCATTTGCTTTAAGTTATTTTACGTTAATGTTACGAAGTTACGTTTTCAAATAAAACGCACATAAATAAATAATTACAGACACAAAAAGCAGATTTTTGATTTTATAGCCGCATGTCATTTTAGTAAAAATATATTGGACACTTCAAACGCATTAATGCTGAGTAGCGATTGTAGCGATTATATATTTAAATCAATTAAAAAAGTGACAACCTAGGTGCATAATAATGCATAGGATTACAGTAATTTGCATAGTTAATAGAAATTATAGAAAGTTGCCTCATTCATATACACAAATAAATAATAATACAATTATTCATACAAAGCAACTTATTTTGTTTCTTAAGGTGCGCTTACACGGGCAACTAAAATTGCTCAATTCCGGGCAATAGTGGTCAACTATGTACATCAGCAATTCACGGCGATGGCAACATGTAGCAATTGTTGCCAAAGATACCGCCACACCATATCACGCGATATGGAGCAACTTTGAAAAACTAGGCAATACAAGGCAATCATTCATACACTATAGCAATTCAGTTGAACTGTCGCTGGTTATGGACGAGGTTTTAGTGGCAGCGGCGTGTAGTGCTTTTATTATAATAAGTTTAAAACGAAAAAAAAAAGAAAAGTGAAACCATGGATACGTATACGTATAGAAGGAAAATTGACTAAAATTTCCAAACCGTGTGGATATTCGGCAATTGATGTAGGCTACTTTGGGCAATAAGGAATATGTGGAACAATTAGAAGCAATATTGCCGAAACAATTGCCGCATTTTATTGAAATTGCTCAAGATTGATCCATTAATTGCTCCATTCTGTTGCCGGGCAATTATTGCTCAAAAAATTGCTCGTGTAAAGGCACCTTTAGTGTCATTTAAAAAACCATTTGATGGATAATTGGTTCATTAAAAATATAACATCAAACAAGGAACATTTTATAATTTTATTAATATAATATTTTCAAATATTTTGTATATTACAGCGCAACCTCGTTAAGTCAATTTAGGAATAACGCATATCTTTCTTTTACTTTACGAACTAGCAAGAAATAGGTTATTTGACTATCGTTATGCAGACATGATACGCAGCTATTTTATAGGGGGGTGTGCGAAAAAAAATTTAATACTTATGTTGATATGTGCAGAGTAATTATAGTTCTGTTCCAAAATAATTGACAGTGACGTCGCACTTATATTTCAAATATAAGTTTCACGGTTTACGCACCCATGCGTAAAAACCGTGGTTTTGATGAGGAACATAGTGTAATATAGTATACTAGCGGTACCTGCGCGAATAATTCGCACTAAAATTCGTTTCTAATTTCTCACACTCTTTATAACTTTCTTCTTTTTGTTGTATTACATTACGAAGTCCAGTGACGGTTCAAGAAAATATTTTTCTAAAACTGTCATATAGAGGCGCAAGTATCGAAAACGTTGAGCTGAAGCGTCGCCATACGAAAAGTATTTATACGTGAATTTTGATTAAAAATTAAACAAAAAAAATTTACCGACCGTCAATCATGTTGACGTTGTTTCAAAGTTAGAACCGTCAGATGGCAGCATTGCTGCATATACTGAATAAATGTATAATTATTATAATTAATTATTTTGCAAAAACAAAAGCAATAATAGATTTTTTAGTTGTTGATGCCGGTAGAGCAAGCAATTATCTATAAAATTATATAAAATTTATGTGGAGTAATTGTGAGATTTATTCGAAAAAGGGAGGCAAACATCTTAACCTTAGCGTATTAATATATATGATTAATTAGCTAAGACAAAAGGGGAATGAGCTGTGAGTGAAAAATCAAGTCGAAAATGTCTTACGTGATTCTAAACTATCGCTGGATATAAAACACAAGAAAGTAGCCATGTCGGAAATTCACATACCTATAAATTATAAGAAAATTTGAAAATTGTCTGCTTAAATATATACTTCAAGATAATAAATATTTCATCAGTATTTAATATTAGGTACTTATGTATTTTAGTTACCATTTATATTTTATAAAAAATATGTAATACTACTTAAACGTTCAGGGCCGGCACAAAACATACATATTTCTGCCGGTCGTATCATTGAATACTACATTTTGTAATCAAACAAAGAAGGTTATAACGTGCGCCCAGATAACATTTGCAAAATCCTCATGATTAAACGTTTCCCTAGACAAAAGAAATAATCTGTAATTTATTGGTTTGTTTTGAACTGGTATTTTGTTCTTTATTGGCCATTAATTATCCCACGCAGTTTCCTCGTTTTTCTCCAAATAACATATTAATTTTATTGTAAATGTTATACGAAGACTGTTTTTACTCTATAAACATTATAGAAAAGCTTTTTATCTGCTGCTGAATGTCTTTCAATAGCTTTCATTTGGAAACCCCTTGTTAATATCATCTTTACTATTGCTACAGAGCAATTGTGTCGCCTTGTCAGCAAAACACGTTGACATATTACTAGCTTCCCGACCCGGCTTCATCCAACCAAAAAAACAAAAAATCAATTATATATTTTACTGTACCTTAGTTTAGTCAGCATATATCAATTTAGTTCAGAAATCGCGTGAGGGTAGCGTTGCCAGGCGTCCGGATAAAGCAGTTTTTCCAGTTTTTCCCCGAGTTTTATATAAACAGTATTTCATAACAGCAATTTTTTTAATAAACTTTGATTTTTCTGTTCAAAATAATGCAGGTTGGCCAGTTTTGGAACACTGGGACAAACGCACAGAGTTCCAGTTTTGGAATACTGGAGAAAAATGTGTCAAAGATGTTTTCTCTTGTAAATTTTTACATAAATTAAGGCCTGATTAAAACTAAAAATAATTGTATGATTTTTTTTTCAATTATACTTATAAATCTTTAGTTTCTAAGTGCAGTCCGGCCTCGTTACACAAATGTCCGGCTAAGCTCGCTGGTAAATCTAGCTTTCTGATTTTTATACCTATATTAACCTTACGTGAGGGGTTCCAATTTTCTTTGCATTTTCGTTCACTTCTCATCACCGTTTTGTCATGAGAAGTGAACGTTATCACCGTTTTATCATAGCGTTGACGATACGAATTTCGTTTCAGCGTTTTAGCTATTACAGAATAAACAATGTGTTTTAATTAACAAACTGTACTGTATAATTAGTAAAATATTATACTGAAGAATAATCATATAAACTGTAAACCACGTTCAAGTTCATAACAAAAACGAAAGATGATTACTTAATCGACTGTGAAATTTACATATAAATTATTAATAAATTGAAATACATTTTGCCAAGGTTACAAAAATAACAAGTTGATTTACGCTGTTTCATTCTTGATACATTTCCTCTGAAAGTGAGTCTTCTCAAACCGCGGTTATATGCATCAATTTTCAGTTTCAATCATCGTTTTTTCAGCAAATTAAAATCTGTAGATGTTGAGACAATTTCAAAAATAAACACTTGATTCAAAAACCCACTACTCTTACATCCTTATGAGTGCTTGTTTGTTTGTTCCCTCGTATTCGATATCATTCATCCGATTACGATGAAACTTCGGAGAGTTATTTAGGGGAAATATAAGAAAAACCTTGGTAACGAAAATCCCTAAACCGTTCTGTCCAAAAATTATTTTTCAAATTTTTTTTATATTACGTATATTAAATATAAATAATATCTACGACTAAAGAAACTTTACTTTCCCCGCGAGCATATGTGGATGAAGCTAACATATTTTTAGTGTATTTGCCATATGGCAACATACACTATTGGCGTCGGTCGGATGGCGGGACCTAGGGGTCGGACCAAAATTTCTCGACATTTCATAACCTCCTAAACATTTTGGCACCATTTTTAAAAATGTTATATATATATATATATATATATATATATATATATATATATATATATATACACATACGTATATATATATATGTGTGTGCGGGCAATAACTTTCGAAAGAGTAAATTGATTTTAACGAAATTTGGCCCACGTGTTGAAATCCATCACCGCAAGAAGCCTATTTAAAATGGGCGTAATCGGGTCATTTTAAGGGTAGTTTTTAGGGGTTGAAAAATGTGTTTGGGCCCCAAAATATCGAAAAAATTCTCAGAATCGTTTCAAAATTGACATTTAACCCTTCAGTAGTAATTAAAAAGTGTCCCTAAAATTTTAATAAAATCGGCCCGACAGGACCGGACTTACAAATTTTATGAAAACACTAGTTTGCAGATAGTGAATTATTTACTGAAAGTTGCATATAATTTGGTATAGAGGTTCGATTGATAATAATATTGCAATTAAGAAAAAAAATATTATTTTAAGGGGTGTATTAAGGAGTCAAATTTTTTATTTTGCCCAAAAACCAACTTAAGTTCGCATAATAAAGCCACACTGCCTGTATAAGCAAATACACTATATTGTCGGCAGGGTTTTGGACTGCGACCCGAGTTTTTTTTGTTTTATAATTAATCCTTGTTTACTCCACTACAGTGCCGTTGCCGAGGGGGCTATAAAATATTGTTTCATCTAATTATTCATAAAAACACTTTGGTAATTTCTCATAGAAACAATCATTTTAGAAAGGAAATTATATATATTATCTTTTTATGTTTTCCTGATATAAATTGTTACGTTTATTATCGACTAATAAAAGTTTCAGAGGAAATCGACAAATTCATTCTAATTAATATATTACAATCTGATCTCTTTTTAATGCTAATTTTACAGTTGTTTTGTACTCATTTTGTCTTTTTATTTTGGTCTCTACAATAATTATGTAAATGAAACACCTATTGTAGATTATAACCCATACCTACATCTATAAACGCTATATATATGTTTACAAGTTTTTTTCAATTGGAGCAAAATTTGTGAAAGCATGTTACAAATCGAGTCAATGGATGTTTTAAATTTATAATAATATAGTGGTGTGCCCGCGACTTCGTCCATTGAAACCCGGTTAAATTCTTTTATATAAAACCACTCCCCCCCCGTTCGGGTAGTACGTTCAAAATACCGTCGAACATGTATTTCTTTTTTAACTTATGGAATTTCAGAGATAAAGCGTATCCTTTATGAAGGTTTCCATCGCCTTGTTCATCCCCATAAGGGTTATTTTTGGATTAAAATGTAGCCTAGATCACTCCTGGTAAGTACATACATTCCTATTTAAATCGAATTTCATGGGTTTTAATTTTTTTGCGCGGAACCCTAATTCTTTTTCTAAAATAAAAGTAGCCTAAGTTACGCCTTGTAACATCAGCTATCTGCCTGTCAAAATTGGTTCAGCCATTTCGGAGATTAGCCGGAATAAACTAACGGGCAGACAATCCGGACAGACAGAAAAAACTGACTGAAAACTGAATATTCGCTCAAGGAATCTTTAAAATTGTACAATTATAGACTACGTTACGATTTTTTAATTTGTATTACTTGAACTAACTTCTGTAAAATACATTAAAAAAGCAACTCTCGCAGTATGTGGACTTTGTATTCCCTTGGCTATATAATATATATACAAACGCATCAATCATTACTTGTGTAAAGAGTGCTGTGTTGCACAAAGTTTGTAATTGTCGATTTTATTTATAGGTATAGATTAATTACTAATAATACTAATTTAAAAATGCAAAGTAAGGTTTTGTGTTTGTTTCTGATTCGATTTCATTTAAATTTTGTACACATTCATCTCGAAGGATAAGCTATTTCATATCCCACTTCACCCTCGTTAAGGTAAAAAACATTTTTCATACAAAACCAACGACTGAACTGTTAAGGGTTTTTCATACACTTTGATCTAATCTATATAAACATTCAAAGTGGATAACAAATGAATAAAAAGTAGTTTAATTATTATTAAGTTTAAATAAAGCTTTAAGCGAATTGCCAGTGACGTTCCGGCATATGAGTTATTGATTGAACATGTAGCTGACGACATTTGTTATAGATATTTGCACGCAAAATTGAATCGTAAATATTATTAAAATAAATATTATTTACAACAATAGTTTTCCTTTGTCGATAATTACCCACTACGCGAGAACATCTCACCCACCTAGTTTCACAGAAATCTAGCAGTTTAACTTTTCTTCTGGTTGGGCACACAGTACATCATTAATGTCCATGTAATTATGTTATTACAATTTTTTTTATCTTGGAAACTAGAGTTTACAGAAATTTATCATCCATTATAAAATCTGATAACAAATGATTTAAAAATGTGCTTTAGAGCTGTTAAAAGATGTCTATAGACAGTTACACCAGAAATAACAATGAAACGTTAGTTTTAAAAAGATAACATTAAATATTAGAAGACATTTAAAAAAAATGTAGCGTTTCATAAAAAAAATGCATACAAGAAAACCTAATTAAGTAAATAAGGTAAACTTTATATTCGCAAAACAGAAAGAAACAAAAAGCATATAATTTTATCTATAGTTTTAATCTCACCTTTGTCTCACGACTTCATACAATGAAATAAAACCGTAACAAGATAAAATAATTATCTTCAGACAATATTAACATGATGAGTTAAAACATAATTACCATTTACAGTAAATACCTACCTTTATTATTATCATCAAGTTAACTTTTATTTTCGTATCTGTATGAAAACCTATCCGCAACATTCCATGTAAGTCAACTTTCGAAACCATTGTTGGCTTATAATCGGTAAGAGTCTAATAAAAAGGTTTTAAATGATCATATTTGTGAAGATTACATCCTTAAGATCACTTTTATAAACTGGTATTATCTTCCTATAAAGTTAAAGCAACAGAAGATTAAAAAGTTTCCAGTGCTCTCATCAGATGTGTAAGCATTCTAATCTGATTAGAAACTCAAAAATTTTACAGCACTTAAATTTTTTCTTTACAAATGTATGTTAATAAATTAAGCTTATTCAACAATTTTTTTGTACATGATTTTTTCTGTACATAAACTTGAGTTAAACTTATACTATTTTGGACATTTTTACCTAATTTTAAATCCTTTATTTAGCCAAGAAGAGTGATGGAACCTTTGGTGTGAAAATACGAAATAAAAATATATACCCACAAAACACCAAACCGTATCGAAAACTCTCGACGTACGTTTCGCCAACCAATCTCCTGACCATCTCCTGATGATGCCAACTTGGTTGGCGAAACGTACGTCGAGAGTTTTCGATACGGTTTGGTGTTTTGTGGGTATATATTTTTATTTCGTCCTTTATTTAGATGAAATAGTATATAAACATGTGGAAAGAGAGATACTTACAACTAGCTTATTTTGGAATTTGGAAGTATTACCGTTAAAGATTGGCAGGGGCGTAGCTACCGCCGTATATGCCGTATCAATTATACGGGGCCCCCGGGCCACAGGGGCCCCCAACGTGCGTAAGCAAAAATTAATAAAAACTTCCCAATTTTTTTTTTATTTCAGAAATGACAAAAGTCAAAAAAGCAATTTTTTTCCCGCGTAAAGATTGCGTTCAAAAGTTGGCAACACCCTACATCGATTATCGCGGGCTGCGGGATTTCCCCGTTTAAGTCTTTACTTCAACGGGGGAAGGGCCCCCAAATAAATTTTTAAATGGGGCCCCGCCAAGGCACGCTACGCTTCTGAAGATTGGATAAGGTTTTTAATAGAAATTAATAATTTTCGGAAATATTTGTATATGCATTCAAATGCTCGTAATATGTTCTGAGGATAAATATGGAATCCTAATAAACAGACGATGAACAATTACCTTAATGGCAAATTAAATAGACTAGTTATACTAGCATCTATAAATATTATTTAAAAAAAACATCTCGTTTATTTAATTCGCGGAGTTTCTTGGCATACGCTGCCTATGTAACAGGTAACAATGGAATGTTGGCCATAATGTATTGTATAAAAACGTTCGTGACAGGTATGTCCATCTTTAACACGTAAGCCACCAACCCGGGCGAAACTGGATCGGGCTGCTAATTTTAATTGTGAAAACGCAATATCCAACTTTTATGCATACGGGAAACAAGAAACGCCAATGAATTATACAACATTGAAAACAGACTTGACGCTTGAAATCATATACCAAACCACTACAAGTTTTTTGTGATGCTAAATTTATGTCTGTAACCTTGGCCTTAGTCTGAACGTGCAACATTTTCAATGTCACTTATTTTAATAACAAAAAAAAGTTTCACAAACCTGATATTATTCTATCGTTAAAATACGACGGAATGGTAGTCATAAAATATCCTCCTGTTAATTTTTCGGTGAATTTTTTATGATGAAGATGATTGTCTTTATAGTACAGTCAAGGACTTTTTATGATCTGGCGGGAACATTATTTTTTATAGTTACTACGTGATATATTTAGGTAACAAACAAATGGCTTTGACACAGATTTTAAATGGAAAATTAAAACTTTTACGATTTTCTTAACGAATGACTGTTCACTTTCATTCTACTGAATAACAACGAAATACTAATAATAAACTATTTTAACTATATTGCATTTTTAGCATACTATTCCTGTTAGAGAAATAAAAAACAGATTGTATTTTATATTCGTAAATACGAGAAAAATGTGCTTCATTCAAATAATACTTTTTTTTATAAAAAAACACTTTATTTTAAACATTTTATCAACATCAAAATAATATCTGAAGTGAAAATTTAGGTTAAAGAAAAAAATTGAGTTTAAAAAGTGGAAATAAAATGCCACTTTAAAGACGACAATAATGCTTCCGTTCATTCTACAACTACCTTCCCTACCTCTAAACAATTACAATGAGTATAATTGAGATGAAATTGCGCATCAACCTCTAATTTAGTGTAAGTTAGGGAATATTATATTAGCCTTTTTAGACATTCTAAATTCTCCTTGGAAATCAGTACAATTAATGTTTTTCAGTTATTATTTCACATTGTTTAGTGCCCCTATATTTAATTTTATTCCGGACCGTTCAAACGATGACACTAATTAAGGTCCTGCCTCAAATAAGATTCATTCGCGTTTCGATTGACGCCAATAGTGTGCCATATACTCGTTTACTAATACGCAGATGAAACGCATGGACTATGAAAGTAACTTGTTATGTAGTGGATGTTTATTTCCAATCGGCATGAACATTTGTTCCATAATGTACTTATTTCATGTAAGTATATTCCATAAAAGTTTTAACTAACAACTAAAAACTCTTAAAGTTAGTTATATGTATTAAAAAGTGTTTTATGCCATTAATATTCTTCCTGACTAATATTTCGCTTGCATTGTGTATAGCAAAAACTAACTACCAATAACATTTTAAGTTGGTAATACACCACCTCAAAAGAAGATGCTATTTTTCCCTACCGAATTTTTATGAAAATATTCATAAAAATCTAAAGAGAAATTGTACAAAAAAGTAATACGTCTCTAAAAATTTTCTTGCAAGGCGCTGTGCAAATCAATGGTTAAAATTCCAAAAATATATCATTTACCAACGCAATGTGGTGAAAGAAGACCTCCTTGGCGAAGGATCAATAAATGAAGCAATACTGACTTTTAAAATTACATTTAATACACTGATCTTCGTCGGAGCATTCAATGTCTTTTTTTAACAAACTTCAAAAAAGGAAAAAAGGAAGAGGTTCAATTCGACCCGTATTTTTTTGTTACGCGATATCTCTGCCAGTTGTGACCCCATTTTTATGACTCTTATTCTATTTAATCGCTTCAGGGTGGTTCCACATAAATTGTCTTGAAATCGGTTCAGTAGTTTTGCATTTTTATTTTTTATGTATGTTTCCGCCAGTTATGAACCGATTTTAATGATTCTTGTTCTATTTAATATAGAGCTAACCTTCAGGAGACCCTACATAAAATTTATTTAAATCGGCTCAGTATTTTTATATATATTTTTATTTTTAAAAAATTTAGAGTAAAATCCAAGGATCACAATCTAGTGAGTTAATTTAAAGAACATACAAGGCAATTATAAATTAACACCAATGATAAAACGTTGGATGGACGTTGTGAGTCAGTTTATCTGTTCTGTCATAGTTTTTAAACCCCTAATTCAATTGCAATAAAATTTGGTACATGGAGGTGTATACGGCTCATATGATTTAAAGAATAGGCCACATTGTATTTGGCTTGACTACCATAAAGGTAAAGTCTCCAGACTTTATACAAACAAGTGCATTTTTCGTAGAAAATCAACAAACTACTAAACTAATTTTTGGTAAAATTCAGGATATGTATGATGAGGCTTCCCTACTCACGGAATACAACTTTATAAATATAAACATTTCCACTAGACTACGATGAAATATTTTAAAATTACTATGGAAATTGCAGGTTCAGGGTGGTATGAGAAACAGACAAGTTCCAATAAAATTGCGAGCCACAGAACTGTCAGGTTTGGAGTTTAGGTTTTCAATTTTAGATATTGATTTATTCGGTAATCGTGTAATCCTAGCTTTAACAGAGCAACCAGCAGATGTTTTTACAGGTCGGGTTATATTATAAAGTATAGCCATTTGAGTGTACAAATACATAAAACATATTTTACGATTTACGACCGACATCGTCTACTACTTTTCTACCATATCTACTACATCATATTCATATTATAAAGCAAAAAAAAAACTACATGAGAATCCTAGAGAATACGTAAATGATCTTCCTTTGTCACTGCTTTTTTCTAACTTCCTTTCTTACGGTAAAATAAATTGTAGCTGCGATTTTCTTCCTTTGCTTGGGTTGGGTGAGTTTCCTTGATAAAAAGATTTTTGAACTTACAGAAGCGTTTTAGTACAACTTAATTTATATTTTTCTCGAAGACCATACCAATGATTGTTTTATACTAGAGAGAACTTACAAAAGTTTGTAGTTTTACTACGGGTGCACAACGGGCGCATACTAGGGTCACCGTAACTATTTTTACGAAAAGAAGGACGGCAAACAAAGCATGATTTCGAAACATAAATCAAGACAAAAAAACTATGAATTTTATTTTTGATTGCTAGTATCTTTATTTGAGATAAAGTTATATTTATGTAATAATTGTTAACATCATATTTTATAGAATCACGAAAAACATATTGCAGGTTATAAGTTTAACGACAAGTATAAGAAATGATCGTAATGTATTTTTTCACTTTTTTTAATTACAAGTCCATTTAGGTGTCCTGTCAGAACAATAATTATAATGAAATGAAATTATGACGAACCTCTCTGCGACATGCATTACTTTATATACCAACTAGCCGGTTCCCGCGAGTTCGCACGCAATGGAGATCTTATAGCCCACTCGGTAGCGACAACAGTAGTGGAGCAAACAAACATTGATTCAATAATATGAACTTTTGGGTCAGAAATCTTTGTAAGCGTTGAGTGGTATAGGAACGCATAGTAAACGAACGAACATTCATTTTTATATATAAAAATCTAAACAGTAACGGACGTATGTTCAAAAATGGAAAAGATTAGATTTTTACAAATAATAATCATTTTGCCCACTTGACCGATAAGTAAAAAGTGCTACTATGAAATATGGCTGCTTAATAAACGATAATGATAAAATGTTATTTATTGAAATATAATGCTGTTTGGATGATAAAAATTATAAGTACTAATCAAGGAAACAAAAATAACATTTTCAGAGCAACAAACATCTGACATCGAATTTTATAGTCAAATCGCGTGTTTTTACTGCATTTTATTGCATCAAATGTTTACAACTTCTTTTTGATTTTTTTGGGAAACTGAATATATCTTCAAAAGTATTTTAACAAAAACTGTGATTCCAAATACATAAACATTTATTACTGAACAATCCTTTTTCAAACAATTTTCAAAAGAATTTTTATTACTTAGTCCATAGTTATAAAAGATGTTTTATGTTGTTTCTCAAATGAACTTTATCTATTTATTCGCTATAATTTTTGCAGTGTATAAATTGGATACCTCGTTCACTAGTGATGTTCTCGCTTCTGACCCAAGTCATCAATAACTTCCCAATACATTGGGAAGTTATTGTAATGGGTCCCAAAATAGAAATTAGGATTAACATCTTTTTAAGTTTCAAGATCACTATGTTATTTTTACACTATTTTTGAAAACAAGTAGGTACCTACGTGGTCATTTCTTTCTGGTACAAAATCTGGAGAATAAAAATGGTATCGCCATGTATTAACGTAAAATATTTCATATTCTGACTTTTTTTTAATTACAAAAAAAGTACCTATTACAAAATTTTGATAAGGTACCAATCGAAGTGTGATCCGAACAAAATTTTATAAAAATCGGTTCAGTCGTTTTTTTTGTAAAGTGTACTTTAAGATTTTTTGGAAAAGCTTCCTCGAGTCTAATTTGACAAATATGTTTTTAATATTCAAAATTGATCATACTGTGTTGTTAGGTATGTGGACCTCAAGGATCGAGCTTGTGGAGTTCTAATACACAATCCACATCACGACTTGTTTTGATTTCAATTCATGTAGTAAGATCCTTAGCGTAAATATAAAGAATACTTCATAACAATAGGTATACAATACGCTAATGAGTTCAGTTGTCGAAGGTCTATAATCTACAATATCTTTCTCTCTCTTTGCCTCTTTCTACGTAATATACAAAAAATATCTCTTAGACAAGCTTTTAATCATGCGTGTAAATCTACATAGACTCAATGTATTCCACTCTGCTAAATCCGCGGAATATTCGGACAGACAGAAAACAGAGCTTGGTTTGATGAACTTCTTCGATATTCTTTGTGAAGATGCAAGCGTGCATGCATTTGTGCAATAAAGTTGAAATCAAAAAGCTTGTTAGTGTATTTGCCATATGGCAACATACACTATTGGCGTCGGTCGGATGGCGGGACCTAGGGGTCGGACCAAAATTTCTCGACGTTTCATAACCTCCTAAACACTTTGGCACCATTTTTAAAAATGTTTATATATATATGTATATATATATATATATATATATATATATATATATTTATATATATAGGTATATATATATGTGTGCGGGCTATAACTTTCGAAGGAGTTAATTCATTTTAACGAAATTTGGCACACATGTTGGGATCCATGACCGCACGAAGCCTATTTAAAATGGGCCTAATCGGATCAATTTAAGGGTGGCTTTTAGGGGTTGAAAAAAGTTTTTGGGCCCCAAAATACCGAAAAATATCTCAGAATCGTTTCAAAATTGAAATTTAACCCTTTAATAGCAATTAAAAAGTGCCTCTAAAATTTTAGTAAAATCGGCCCAACAGGACCGGACTTACACATTTTTTGAAAACACTAATTTGCAGATAGTGACTTATTTATTGAAGGGTGTCTTTAATTCGGTGTAGACGTTAGATTGATAATAATATTACAATTAAGAAAAAAATGTTATCTTAAGGGGTGTATTAAGGGGTTAAACTTTTTATTGTGCCCAAAAACAAACTTAATTTCACATAATAACAGTATAAAACCACACGGCCCTATTCAAGCAAATACACTATATTGTCGGCAGGGTTTTGGCACTGCGTCCCGGGTTTTTTTTTGTTTTACTATGAAGCCATCAAATTCTCTCAATGCAAAAGCTTCGAGATTCTACGAGAGTTAGCTTTTATTTAAACATAAATAGTTGGACTACAATATACAATATTGGTTCAACAAATTCTTTAAGCAAATCAATTTAATTCAATGTTTTTAGCGTCGTACATTGTACAAGACAATTTTAAAGAAAAAAACATTATAGTGAGTGACAATTTTGAATTCGTTTTCTGCATTTTTGTGTCAGAAATTTCATAAATATTTATTATAATTAAAAAAATTTAATTATAATTAAAAAAAGAATTAGCACTGAGTAAGTTAGACGTTTCGTTGTTAATTGCACTTCCTCAGCAACTTATTCTCATAGTTCAAGGCACGACATTTCTATACGTGACGTATGGTGCAATTCTATAGGGTCAATGTAAGAATTTACACTGCTGTTAATTTTTTGTCACTTTCTAACAAATTCAGCATTACATAAGTTAAAAGTGAGACAGAAATTTGTATACATTTAACTGATGTTATAGAATCGCGTCATAAACTTTATCTCTAGGTCACTAATTTTTCTCGATAAAACAATTAATGAGCCTATAACATAGGTAAGTTACTACGGACGTTAATATCAAAGAATGCTGTAAAGTCTAAACACAATTTAAAAGTCCATGAAAACAAAATAAAAACGAGCCAGTGCATTCAGGTTTTTTAAATATGTTGTTTCAAGAAACTTGTTTGCTAATCGATCCTTCCGGCTGGTTTTGTAACTTACAGACGTCTTAAACATTTTTCAATCACAAAATACTTAAGGTCCCAGTACACAGTGGTCTGTAGTGGGCCATGCTTTGCAATGTGCAACTGTAGGCCACTATCACTTGGTGTTCACACAATGGCCCATGGCTCATTTCCGCCTCGCGAAGCACTTGCGATGGACGTGAAAGTAATTACGGCCGCGGCTATTTATTTATATACTGTTTACAAGTATTATAAACTTAAAAGTCTCCAGGATACTGACATTTTGGGCGATTAAAAATTTAAATAGTATGGCACGCAACAAAAAAGTAGGTACCTGTCCAAACAATGGGCCACTGTGTGAACACCACAGGCCACGCTACACCACGATTCCTTTGAAGTGTGTCAAAAAAACCGACAACAAATGGATTGCGCACCACGATTCACAATTATCCGCCACTACAGACCATTACCCCCTGTACACAATGGCGATGGTCTACAATGGCCCACTACAGACCACTGTGTACTGGGGCCTTTAAAATTGACGTCAAATTGCCTGTTTGCATTTATAAACGAATGTTGATGTCAGCATTTGAACGTCTATGTGGGATCTAATCGGTCTTATTATATGGAGGTTAAATTTTCGAACACCAAATGTCAGCCTCTTTGCTTTTAATTGAGAACCAGCAACGATACAGTTTAAGATTCACTGGTTTGATGCAAGCGTTACATGCATATCGCGTTTAGTTCTGAATACACGCGAACTCTCTTAAATCATTTAACGATTGTGTGCTGTAATCTTGTTTGACAGTTTATCCGAAAGAAGAGTTACCTATCTGCTGAAGAGCTGATTAAATATTCTTCCGCGTGTGTATGAAATCACGCGATTCTGCCACTAACTCAATCGATAAGTCCGCGATGAGGCAGCGCGCGCCTATTTAAGAAATTAGAATAAGTACTAAACCTGCAGTTGTGCTAACGCACGGAAAATATGTCAAATCTTTTATTTCTTTCGAAATGAATCAATCCATAATCTGAATTAGCTGAGAGAACGATGCTTATTGCGACAACATTTTCAACTGAAGCAATTTATTTATCTAGAGTAGAATGAAATATATAAATGAAAATGTGAAAACGAGCACTGGCGAGTTTTAATAGTCACACATGTCATAATATAATTCTGTCCGAGATAAGTACTACTATATTTATTGCACGCATCTCATATGGAATAGTTAGTTTTAGTATAATATTTTGAAAATGCTTGACAAAACAGAGTTTCTTGTTAATTTTTCATACTTTAAACTAAATTATTTCTGATGTTAAGGGTACCTTCTATATCTATTGCTTAGGGTTCTTACAAATATAAATCTGACACTGGTAACAAACTTCACTTCTAAATATCTACTAAATGAAAATAACATCCCCAATAACCCTGATCCAAGATGTTACTATAGTTACTAACATTAAAGAACTACTTTTGTTTTTCATTACAGCACTAGTGAGTATTGGGCCACTTTACATGCCTGCATACATGCATTAAACACAGCGATTTTAAAGAAGGTAGTGCAAAAAAGATTTTTCGGAAATTTGCTAGATCTCCTTACAACCTGCTGGTAACTATTGTATATACTTATTTCCAGTCTCAATGAAAACATTCCAGAAATAAAACAAATATATGTGAACTTTTGGAGATCAAATTTTGTGTACCATTCCCAGAACAACGAAGGCATTCCAAGAGTCTCATGGCATTTTATTATGCGTCAAATTGAATAAAACTTTAAAACCTGAGAATATTCAACGATTCATTGAAACATAATTAGTAGTTCAATAAAAAGGATGTGCTATTTTAACACTTATTAGTAGGTAATTGCGTAATTTCATTTATAATAAATGTAATAACTTCAATAAATATTTAAATTTTCAGTGATAAAAATTGCACTTACTTTTCTGAAGGATGCATTCACAATGAATTTCGCCATGACAAATATAAATATCAAAATAAAGCCCAAACGCATGTTTTATGTCGTTTTAAATTTTCACAATAGCACAATACATCCATAAATAGTTGATTTATAACTATGATAATCAGACAGAGGACAACTTGTCATATTTAGCAAATAAAAGAGCTTTTTTGTAACACACACTACAAAAAACAAGTTTTCATATAGTCTCCAACACTATTCACAATCAATATAAAAAGATAGATTGTAGATTATAGACGCTCGTCAGTTAAAGTCATTTGCGTCTATATATAACGAGACATCTCATGAAACGATAAAAATCGATATAAACATTAAATTAAAGATGAAATAAACAGGTTTACGATATAACAACGTTGAACAAATATCTTGCAGAATGATTGAAATTGCTGAATAATAAAAAGTTTCTAGAAAACACTCTTTTTACGGCGCACGTTTCACAAACAAGCATAATCAGCTGATTATTAAAACTGGAATATAATTTTTGTACGAAAAATTTACGTGTCATTGCCCGTTTGACTTTCTTTGACCTTCAAATTAATGATATAATAACCAACACAATAAAATGCATTTATAGCTACTGAACTGATATTTTAGATATTAAATTATAGATTTAGAATACTATTTTTCTATTTATTGCATTTTTCTGCACTAAATGCACGTTAGCTCATTTTATCTCATGACGATGACAAAGAAAGAAATACATTTAATACACTGGGTTACAAAAGCATTGTCAAAAAAATTGAATTGACAATGACCTTTAAGGTTGTAGTCATGTAATACCAGTTATAGTTGCACGGAGCAGTAATGTAGTATTCTAACATTGCACAAAAACAAATAATTTATCTACATACAAAAATATCACTTTTCAAGCTAAATTTTGATCAAACTGCGGTGAAAAATTTTGTTTCAAAGCGGAAATTGTATAAAAAAACTATGTTAAAGTTACACAGTATAAAAAAACATCGTTTCAGTTGATCATTTTTTTTCGAGCGGGATTGATTTAAAATTTTACAACGCTTTTCTTATGAAGAAATATGTGCGGTCGCAATTTAAGATTATTACCGAATCAGATTTCTTGGCAATATTTTTTGTAACAGCAGTGCATTGAGAAAAATGTGATGAAATAAAACTTATTATACACATATGCGATAACAGAAATTTTAATTCTATTTTATACATTGTCAACATATAAAAAAGTAGCTTAACTTTTTAATTGAGGAGTTCTATATACGTGGATCAAATTTTATTGAAATCAGATGAAGCTTAAGTTACGGCGTAACAGACAGAAAAAGTAATCTAAAAGATGTCAATGTAAATCGACTAAACAGATTAATTAGTACTGAAACCTCGATAAATTTCGAAGCTAAATATACTTTTAGACGCTTATAGAATAAAAAAATATCATTTACAGTTTTATTATTGGTATTGACACATTTTTGTTTTGGATCGCAGTTTACTTACATTGATAATATTATTATCATTATATAAATGGAACGTTTGTTTGATAATGTTCTTGATGCTATATAATTGAGTTTATTTGTACAGATAGAGAATGAAGTTACATCTGATAAATTTTAATGAGATTCTAAATATATCACCCAACTTTATTGTTATATGTTTTGGGAAGGTGATTTTACGCACCCAATTGAACACTCTGTTAGCATATTTCTTAATGGAAAATTATGATAAAAGACATTTTTCAATTATTGACTTTAACAAAGAAAATCAAGATTGTTGGATCAGCAGATTTCTGAACTGAGGGTTCAACTTGATTTTTCTTTAAAAGATACAATCGAACATATTTTGGAGTTATATGAACAGGTTCAAAACAACATAAAAAGATTTTTTTTCTGATTCGGTGATATCTTTATATTAACTTTACTCATCTATAAATATTACAAAACGTAATAGCTCTGATCCAACTTACATGCAATTTTTATAATTTTTCTGACCAGGCTTAAGTTTATGTTATGTATTTTGTTAGGCTAGGTAACTAGGGAATTAGCAATGGCATTTTTACCGCAGTCGACGAAAAATAAAAAAACAAAAAGCCTTTTTAGCATGCGTTGTCTAAGCCGTTAAAAGATATTATATCAATACAATGTATAGAAGAATTTTCTTGGTCTAACAATAGGGATGTTGACTGTATTCAAATAAAAACATAATTTTAACGAAGCGTAGTAGTTTCTACGATAGAAATACTAAAAAACACTATATTTTTCCTTATTTTTAAGGTATTTAATTAATATTTAATAAATAAAAGCTAATAAAATCACTCCCAAGTCACGTGACAACAGACACCAATCAGAGCGCATGACGTCATATGTTCAGCCGCTGTCAAAAAACTTCATTGTTTGGTTAATATTTAGTGTGTAATTTATTATTATTTGTTTATAGGAAACGTCAAATTACATGTAACTATAGCAACGACTACGAAACAACTTTTCATCACCTCAGTTTACTAACGTTTATGAGCACATAATACGCATCTATAGGATGGTAGCTCCCGTGTAAACTTTTAAGCCTGTTTTGGTATGAACAGGTGACGTCACGCGACTAGTATTGGCGTTTTGGACCGAAATTTGAAACGGGATTTAAAATACATGATTTTTAAGGCTTGAGTTGTATTTAAATAAAAATAATAAATATTTGTGTCAATATTAGGTACTTATGCACGATTTAAAACAGTTTCCCAAAAATAGTCAACATCCCTATTGGCCCTACATTAGACACCAATTGTGACATCTACTGTCTGGCTAGGTTTTAGTCTATATTTTGTAATGCTGGATAATTTTACTGAAATAGGGCATAATATAATCTTCAAAAAAGTCCGTGACAGCATGTTATATCTATCTTTAACAAAAAGCGAATTAGACACATTCGGACGAAACTTGAAAATCCAAGCACCACTTAACAGATTTACGAAATTCTTTCAGTGCCAAATAGTAGACCCAGTTCTAAGTCCCAACTGTTAATTTCATAATTTTAATTATATACTGTTATTAACTGCAGTGTATAATGCGGAATTGAAATGTGGGTAGTAGTAAAAATAATATAAGTCGTCGTTAAACGCTGTTTTAATGCCATAATAAAATAACGTTTCAAGAAACAAATAAATGTTCTATCCATTAATTTTTCACTTTTTGAAAATCACTACTTGTCACGAAATGCTGCCTGAAAAACGCTACTTCCAACAAAAATTTATAAATTATAAATCAAATTATTGTGGATAATTTGTCTCTTTAAAAAGTAATATTAAAGAAACTTATTCAGTCTCGATAAAAATGTGAAATTTTGATTTCCTATTCTTCAAAGAAAAATGTAACGAATTTAATAAAATATTAACTTTTAAATAATAGCAAGTACACTGCAGAGTACTAGTTTTAAATTACATATTTTGTAAGTTGTAACACAGTAATGACTTTTGCGTGTCTCGGTAAGAAATGAAATATGGTAGTGAATAAAAGATAAAGCTATAAAGTGCACTCTTAATACTACGTCATATAAATCAAATTGTTAGTTATAAAAAAATAACAATAGGATACGCTTGAACTAAGATTCGTCTTTTTAATTTAGTTTAACCCGATAAAAATTGAATTTGAAATGTGTTCTTCATAATAAAAATGGTATTATATAATAAACTTTTTCAAGGATCTAATAAAGCAGTAGATTCGGTTATATTTTAAGTAGCTTTCCTTGTGCTTTCGTTAACACATAGGAGCCTATCCCAATTTATTTTTCGTTCAAATTTTATATAGATTATTCATGGTCAACGATGTATAATCATTACTAATTATTAATTGTTTATTATTGCTTACAAATTATTAATTACCTACTATAAATTACTAATAACGCATAAAGAGTTAAAGCTGGTTTGTTTACGGTAAGGTAATCTCAGAAACTACTGAATCGATTTGAACAATTCCTTCACTGTTTAAAAGACTAAATCTTCCTGAATGACTTGGCTCTATATAATTACGCTTTGATAAATGCGGGATGAGCCGTTGGTGAAAACGATAAGCAGGACAGCGATCTCGCACATGGTTTCTGCGCTAAATTGGTCTACGCTGGCTAAACTATTAAGAGGTTTGGTGAACAGTAAATGACTAAAGATTGCTTTTCCCGAGCGAAACAGGAGCGGAAATAAATTTAAAAATAAATCTATTACCTACTACATTTAATCAGTAATTAGATTGAATTTGTTGACGCCTAATAGAATTTCTAAAAGAACTATAAAAATTGTGTCTACATTATTAAGTTGTTTTATTATGAGTAAGTTAATTTGTGGAAAAAGTTTTTAAAACACAATTGCCGTATCAGCTGTTATCACACAAAAATAATAACTCTCATAAACATTCCCACACTGGCTTATTTTTACGCGCTCGTTATCTTTAGTAGAGTTGTACAAATGAAATTGTAATTGAGAAAATTGTTGTTCTAAAAATATTTTTTGTAATGTGAATTTTCAAGTCAATTTTCTTAATCAGTAATAGAGGTAATGCGCCCCCGTGCAAAAGTTATAGACTGGTTTCTCCGCCGTAACGGAACCCACTTTTTTCCTGTTGTATTCAAGAGAAAGGGTCTTAACAAGCTGCCAGCAATTGAAATGCTGCAACACCCCAATAGTGGAGAAATTGCAGTAATAGATGATTTGCATAGCTGAGTGATGGACAATCTTACAGAATTAAAAGTAGCAGTGAAGTTGTTGGGAGTTGTAATTTTTAAAATAAGAACAAAAGTTGCTGATTAAATCCTACAGATTTATCTGTAATTTTTGTATTAAATAAATATTTCTGAGTCAACTTTCCAGGACTTTAATCGAATATTAGAATGGGTAGTATTTTATCCCAGCGCTGGCTTCGCAAAGTGGGATACCGAAATATTACATTAATGCAGATTTTTTCTTGTAATAATTTATTTGTAAAAAATAAAATATCAATTATAATTTCAAAGAAATCTGAAAAACGCGTTTATATTAACGCACTAAAAAGTAGAAAATACATTTCTTTCTCTTCCATAATGTTTAGACGCGTGGGTCATTTAAAATCAAGTGCCTCACGCTTCTAACCGTACCAATCGTTGGATAAAAAAAAATAATATCTTCAATTTTGTATGCTAAGAAGTCGTTTTATAATTTTGTAGAGTTTAGTTGAAACACATGTTAAACTATTTAGAAATAATTATTGCTTCAGTACGTTTTGTGCAAAAAAAAAGTCGATATCAAATAGAATTTATATAGAATTACTTTTATTAAAAGCCATACAATATTGCTTTATGATTTCTAAGCTCCAAATAAGAAAAAAATCTTCAATTAAATATAATAATCTATAAGTTAGTAATAAAGTAAGTGGTCTCAGTATTACTATAGCATTCATTCAGTTCCCTTAGGATCGATTCTCAGGATGTTTTAGGCACTATGTAGCAAATAACGATATATTCATTTAAAACTAACATTAATTTAATAAGGGCTGGCCAAATAATGTAAACGGAACATTGTAAAATTAAGCCACACCGAGGACATAATCAGATTCAGGAGATACTCAGGAATTCATTGAACTTCTGATGGCTCACGCTTCTTAGAGAAAACTTCTCAATATGACTGGGGAATAAGCATCTTTGATTATATGATAAGAACGAAATCAACCCACAGGATATTCTAGTGACCAATCTTCTGGGTCCCATAAAAAAACTCCGATTATTTGCTGACTAGATTCAGCATAAAAAGAAGTATAAAAATCCTTTGGGATGTGGTGCACTTTTTTGAAACAATTTTTTTTAGTGTTGCTATTAGAATCTATGTTAGAATCGCCTTCATCTCCCTAGATTTAACCGTAGAAAATAGTGAAAAAGAATTTTTTGATATAAGATAGATTAAGTTGCAGAGATTAGTCATCATTTACAATTGTCACTATTAATAACATTCATTTCCCGAGTTTTAAACTTAGAAATTAATGAAAAACAGCTTGATTTGACGAATTCGAAGAATCTCGCGTCCTAATCAATAACTGTTTTTCATATTAAATATTGGTATTCTATTAACATCTCACTTTGATTAGTTCACTAAAATATCTAATTTGAAACCCTAACAATCTGTACGATTTATTTGTACATTGTTCAAAAAAAAAGTATCAGGAAGTAGGTATATTTCCTTAGTAAAAATGATAAAATGTATGTAGTGTTTTTATTCAAAATAATGACATGTTTCCAATTCAGTATTTTTAATTCTAAACCAATTTACAAGATAGTTTTTAAAAATAGAACTACATGTAGTTTTTGTGTTTTTCATGCAAATAATTTTGTCCTGCTGTATTTCATTTGAATGCTATATAAAAATGAATAAAATCAAGGTTCGAGTTTGCAGGTCACATATTCATAAATAATTAATATTTTAAAAGCTTTGTTAAATATAAAAACACAAACGCGCAATGCATAAAAATATAATAATTATAATATTACTAGCAAGTTCACCGTTTAGATAGGTACATAGTGAAAGTAAAAGGTTTTTGAAAATGGCGATAGTATTATTTGATTTTAAATTCTTACCAATTTCCGGCAAATCCGGACCGTCAATTTCGTCGTCAGACTCTGTTCCAGAATCGTGATCTTCGTCTCCCTGCAATTTACCGGAAATCGGTTAATTAATCGGATAAATATTACAAAATAAATAGTCGTGTGTATTTTTTATTCATTATATATGTCGCCATATTTAAAGCCGGTACAAAACTGTATCTGTAGAAATAAATAAGCGATTGATTTGTTATAAATTGTTTGGGTTATATTTGGAAGGGTTGCCTTAGCGCTACTGAATGGTATTTACCGGCTTTCAAAGGTTACTTAAAGGTTAAACATATGCCGAAACTTGTATTCCTTTGTTCTCGTAATCGACCGGGGCGGCCATGTTTCACCTCCGCGGAGTATTGAGTGTATTGCATATATGTGTAGGTGTATATGTAATCTGGTATGTGAGTGTGTTTGTGCGTGTGACCTTCAATGAGGTTGTATTAACTAATATAATAATGCAGTACACATAGATATAGTAAGCTTTTAATGTGTGTGTATGTCAATAATGATTTAGTACGCACCTTCCCAATATAATTTTCTTCATTTAACGAATGCGTACGGAGCTTATGTGTCAGGAACTTAAGCATATTTCACGAACGACTAAGCGACAAGAGCCGTTCTTTAGTCGGACATCTACTACAACCGTTCAACCGCGTTCAGAAATTGTCCGTTCGAACTTTTCGTGTGCCGTCCTAGATATAATGATACATACACAGTATGCAATAAGTAGAGTAAATTATTATTTATATTTGATTATTATGTTATAAACAATTCAATTATCATTTATTTCCATGGCGTACTGGTTCGCGTACCGAGATACCTTTCGTAGGTCGGCGGTAGTCCCGTCTGACATTTTACTATCCTGTTTAAAAACGGTTCACAACTACCGATGTTTTCTCTTAGAGCCGTCTTCTAGTACTACTCTACGTACGAGCAGTCAGCTGCAATACGTGCCTGGGAGCGGCCATTCTTACTACGGGGGAACGCGCTGTGATTCGACCTCCCCGCTGACTGTTAGTCTACAAAAATCTCGCGAACAAACGTCTCACTTTCTCGGTTAGGTTAGTTGTATCGAAACGTATGAATAATCTACGTTCTTCGAAAATCGGACAAAAACAATGATAACACCCGGAAAATAATTCAAGCTACGTAGCGTCGCTCCCTCGACGCGAAATGAACGCGTCCGTAACCCATTGATGACAAAGGAAGGTCTGAACTTAAACTGGTTTTCTATTGGCCGAAAATACTATCCGTTTATACTACACTCGTATTGATAGTCGACAGTCTCTCTCTGTCCGACTCGTTGACCGCTATTGTATAATACTAGGGCACGTTTATCTGAGACCTGTTTCTGCACGGGTCGAATAAGCTACGACACACGCCGCAACTGAATATTGATTCGGGATCCGTGTCGACAAAATGAAACAAAAGAACCGAGAGACGTCTGATATTGACGGAATCTTGTCGTATATGTGTTAGTATGCTTTTACAGTCTTCTAGTAAGATTCTAGTCGGTATCTGCATGTCTATGGAGCGGTACGGACGTCAATAACTCCTCGGGGACTGCTTCGCGTGCGTGTGTTGCGCCGCAATACTGCTCTCTAGTGTTGATGAACAGAAACGAATCGCAGGGGTCGTAGAGTAAGGTTACGCATTTTGTGAATGAAGCTAACCACCCTAATGTATGTGTGTATGTAAGGATGCTTTTCTCTGCTTGCATCCACACGGGATGACCTCTATTTGTGTATTTGTGAACGAAACACTCACACATTGCTACATATGCGGTGCGGTTCGTCGACGACTACAGAATCACGGACCAGAATGTCGTATCTTCTTGCCGAATCGCTAATGGATGCTCCTTCCCGCTTGCTATACTGTATTTTTTGTTGGAGGAAATTGCTTGAATTAGTTTTATAGTCTAAATATTTAGAGATCCAATTCGCTAGACGTTAGCATTTTTTGTTTGCCTATCTGATGTTTTTAGACATCTTAATGCAATTATAGAACATGTCGATAGAACTACATTATTTATTTTTATTGTTTTCTCTTCGTCGTTTTCTACTTTTATCTCCACTTTCGCTTTCGACGCTCAAATTTATGAAGCTAATGGCTGCAAGAAACATATATCACCAGAAAATATCCTTTATAGTTTCGACTTTTACGAATTGCCTGTGATTATACGCTAATTTGTTTGTTTTATAGTTCAGAGCACTGCCTTTTTTTGGACCAGGATAATTGCTGAAAGTTAAGAAATTTCCAACTACTTGGATTGCAAGAGCAGTCGCGGTACTGCCTGTGGATTGTATTAGAGTTGGGTAACTCAGATCTGAACCGGTTCAAAGAGCCGACTCCGACAGAAGATCCGTGAGAGCCGACTCACTTTTTTTTTGAGCCGACGGATCCGCATAACTCAGTGAAACACTTAACACACAGAAGCACATTTTACACTTACGTATCAGTTCTTGCTTTTATGCATCTGTCAGCTCAAATGACTCCATGCATCACATGTTTGGCTATGCATTCTTGATTCTATGCAGGTCGTGATATGATTAACTGAACTAGGTAGCTCAGTGGCAGACTGCAGTAACATATTCAGAATTCGGCTCTTTTTGAACCGGTTCAGTGAGCCGGCTCACATACGGGATCCAGATGCAAAGATGCAGATCACTAAAAAGACCCGTTTTTCCATCTCTAGATTGTATATTCAATACAACGAAAAAATAAGGACATCCGATGAGTACACTAAGCACCGTTGCCAGATTTTTTTTTGCCAAGTCGAGATTTTGGAACTTTTTGAGTGAAAAAAGCAGGATTCTTTCGTCGAAAGCGGGACATAATAAAAAAACGTATATAATCGGAAGTTTTTAAATATTTATCTTTTTATTTGAGTTCAAATTACGTTTCCGTGACAATAGATAGCAAAAATAGCCATAGAAAATGTATTTTTATAAAAATATGATATTTTAAATCAGATTTACCCTATCGTTAAATAGTTGTCTTATTCGTCTTCTGAATAAAAAAAAATCAAAAAAACAGAAATCAAAATCAAAAAAGTTTTATTCATTAGAAAAATATGGCGTTTCAAACAATAGTCTGAGGAGTGAGTGTTACAAATTGCAACTTACAATAAGAGAATAATTATTTACGCACGGTCGAGTTATCCCCGAAAAGCGGAACTGAGCCTGTCCCGCGCGGAACATTTAATTTTGATTTAAAAATCAAGACGTCCCGCCAAAATCGGGATGTCTGGCAACGCTGACACTAAGTCACCCGCTATCGCAATGTAACGTTCAGCTGGTTTCCGATATACTTCTTTGGTATCAAATCCGATGTCAAACCGCCGATATTATAACATTTTAATGTCTGCACTTTGCCTTCTTTTATGTAAAATTTGCACAAAAATGACTAGCCGCGTAAGAAAGGTCTTAAATCATCGATCACATAACGTTATATTTGCTAAATACTGATGTATTATCAAGAAGTTGTTAGGTATTACTATTCCTGGTGTACACTGCAAAATGTTTTGTAACCGCTGTGACGTCACAACGGTAATAAAACAGTATTTAGGTACCGTATAGTTTGCTTGTGACTGAATATACTCTTTGGATATCGCTACTCTGCACACTCTGAACTCATGATATGTTCCTGATTTTGCCGGCGGCTTTGCTTCCGTGAACGTCAATTTTACCACAATCATTAGATTAATAATTTTTTAAAGGTTGTTTATTAGACAGCTTAAAAATAAAACAATTTGTAACAAAACAATATAAAAGGTAAACTATATCTTAATTATAATTTGACAAATTAATGTCATGTATGAAAGTACGTACAACTGTTTATAATTAGATTGTTATAAATTAATATATATATAAAAAGATAAAAATGATTTGTCGGGAAAAAGGACTTTTTATGTAAACACTTATTTGTTATTTATAGCGACGTTTCGTCCCTTGCTTGGGACTTTTTTAAGCTTTATAACTATTAAATGTTTTGATCAAGTAGATATAAAAGTTAAAATACACATGTAAATATAAATTTTAGTTAAACAATTGTTCATTAAAAAGTTTGTAATAATTCCGTTTTTAAAAAATATTTTTACGGTTGATGTTCAAACTATTTTATTTTATTGACGGTTAGTAAATAAAAAAAAAAACGGAATTATTACAAACTTTTTAATGAACAATTGTTTAACTAAAATTTATATTTACATGTGTATTTTAACTTTTATATCTACTTGATCAAAACAGTTAATAGTTATAAAGCTTGAAAAAGTCCCAAGCAAGGGACGAAACGTCGCAATAAATAACAAATAAGTGTTTACTTAAAAAGTCCTTTTTCCCGACAAATCATTTTTATATTAATTACCAACGACAAAAAAGAAAAAAGTCAATAAAAAAAGATTTTTGTAAAATATAGAGATGTCAAATTTTGAGATAATTTTTGCGGATATTTTTAGTCTCATAAGTTTATTTCTTCTACCGTTTCTGTATCTACGAAATCCGTAAAGTCTTTAAAGCACTCAAGACACTCATTTTTTGCTTGATCTAGTTCACTGTCATTTTCAAGTGGTGTTGTACAAGCAAAAGTCAGCAGACGGTCCAAATTCGAAGGAAGATTTATTCTTACAAAAGGGTTCATAAAACTGTACTTGGCGTATTCACAATTGTTTTTAATTTCCAATCGACAAATTAAGATCCGAATACTGTTTATCTCGTCAATGTTTCGAGATAGACATTTTAATGCAAAATGATAATATTCGTCCAATGAATTTGATGGTAGTGTTCGATTCCTTATCGCTGTTCTAGGTTCAATAATAACAAATTTCATGTTTGGATCGTGTATTTTTGTAATAACCCAATTCTCTGTTAAGATATTTATTTCTTCCCATTGTTGAGGATCATGCAAATCATAAACCTAAAAAAGAATATAATTTATTGATTAGTTGTCAACATTCAATAATGCGGCTGTTCTCTAAGTGATATTTGATGTTTTTCTCAGCTATTTAAACTCTATACTAAGAACGACGTATCTATATACATTCCGTGCCATGTCTAGGACCCACGAAGTTGCCATGTCCTACGAAATTTTCGAACTGAATAATTATTAAAAAGGAAAACCAAACACGATTAAAAGAATGAAGTTAAATGTAATTTATTATTTAATTGCGTGGTCCCTATTTTTTTACCGTTAATGAATTTAATAATTGAGAGACAACAAGACGAACGACAAAAGATTATCACATCTACAATAAATCATAATAATAATAATAATAACAATATATATATATTATGAGCACTGTGGTTGAAACAATAACAATCAAAGAAAGCATAGTTACTTCTTACCACAACAGATTTATTCATTGAATGTACATTTCGAGAGCAAAGCTCCCATCTTCAGCAAACACTACACTAAAAATATAACACAAAATCCTAGAATTTAATTCTAAGATTATATTTAAAAAATAAATTAAGCTCGTTTGGCCGAACAGCCATATTAATATATATATATATATATATTTTGTGTTATATTTTTAGTGTAGTGTTTGCTGAAGATGGGAGCTTTGCTCTCGAAATGTACATTCAATGAATAAATCTGTTGTGGTAAGAAGTAACCTTGCTTTCTTTGATTGTTAATAATAACAATAATAATAATAATGCGTTTAACGTCCGTTTCTCGACTTTTATGTCATAACAGACGCCATTCGCACCATTACTATTTTCCATCTACCACACTTCCCATTATTTTTCTACAGATTTAAAACTTTAACTTATGTAATAGCAATGGGCGAATGGAGGAATTATTGGAAAATAGAATAAGGTAGGTAATTTTTGAACTAGGAGTTTGATAGGTAATCGGCCATGGCCTCAAATAAGGAACCATCTCGATATTTATCTGGAATAATTGAGGGAAACCATGGAAAACCTCAATCAAGATGACCGATACAGGAATTACCGTTTCTCGGCGAGAGGCAGTAGGAAAAAGTCCCAGCCACATCTGCCCTCGCCGGGATTCGAACCCGGACCTCCCGAATGTGAGACTAGTGCTGTCACCACTACTCTATCCAGCTCGGTAATAAATCATAATAATATACTGCAAGAAGATAAATATTGTATAGATGAAAACAAGGGCGTACCCAGGATCAAAAGTAGGGGGGGGGGGGCAAGTCATGGTCATTCAGGTTGTAACATTTTATCACAGAAAAGGTGAATGAAACCAAAATAGTAAGAAAATTATGTATAATTATAGCAGTGCTTTATCAACTAAGTTATTACAATTATTTGCTTGAAAAAAAAATATTCTAGTTACATGTCTTATATTAGTATCATTTTTCTTGGATTTGTAGAAGTAAAGTTATTTCAAGAATTGTAAAAATTCCAGCAACAAAATTTAATAACGACTTATTTTTTGCTTCCAGGGGGGGCAGCTGCCCCCCCTCCCCTCCCCTCGCTGGGTATGCCGTTGGATGAAAATATTGAGAGATAAATTGATAAGCTTGTTGATAGGATCCATGGTACAAATTACAGCTGGGGCGCAAAGTCTCACTAAAGGCGTAATGACCCTTTGCTTTAGCCCTAGGTACAAAACTATAATTAATTATTATTACCTTTCCGTCATTAATTTTAGACAATAGTGCACGCAGCTTTGATGCAAAATTCATGAATAAAGGGCAATCTGTAAGATACAGTAACAATATTTTTTGTTTCCGTTCCATAACCAAAGGTTCTCTGTAGAAAAAACTATCTAAGACTTTCCTAAATTTCTCGATAATAACTTTATGGGCAACTCCAATGATAGCGCTTACAATCGCGATTATACAAATAACTGTCACAATCAACCATACTTTTGAGTTTTCTTCATCTTCTTCAGGAATCACCGTACCACCTTAAACAGAAATATTAAAATTATGAAAAAAAAACAAAGCTAAAGTGAAGAAATTGGTACAGGTAGTTCCTGTTTTGTGTATTTCTGGTATTAATGAATTCTTTTGTATTTCAAACATTTAAAAAACCGAATCTGATACTAAATGGAACCACGCAAATTATACCAGTTGCAGTGACCCGAATATTTCCAGATCACGTCTAAAACTTGACATATATCTTATGATGTTGGAATGTTTGGAGCTCATGAAGATGTTAAAATGATCTTGGATGTATCCTCACAACTCAACCATTTTAAAAATATTTATTTAAAAAATACATACGTATTTTCTTGACGCAGCTCGAACTGTCTTCAAACACACAGCGATTTACTGTACATACTGCCGGGTCCTTGTAAGATATGATGAAGTAATGTCCCAAAATATCTTTTGTAAATTTACACTCCAAATTATACGCCTGTTTCAAGAAAAAAAACATAACATATGAACTAAATTTAATTTTGCAAGCTAATTATAAACCAGTAGTGTTCAGAATCGGTGGTAGTTTATTTTATAAGCCATATACGTATCGAATACAGAGGCGTAATCAGGAAGGATTCTAATCCACCCTTTCTAAAAAAACTACCCAACTCATTTTTAATCCTGTATTTTACAAATACATATTTAACATAATAATCTATGTATGCTCTAAAATTAAAAGGAGCTGATTAGAATCTTCTGACATTATTAGTGTATTTGCCATATGGCAACATACACTATTGGCGTCGGTCGGATGGCGGGACCTAGGGGTCGGACCAAAATTTTTCGACGTTTATAACCTCCTAAACACTTTGGCACCATTTTTAAAAATGTTTATATATATATATATATATATATGTGTGTACGCGCGATAACTTTCGAAAGAGTTAATTGATTTCAACGAAATTTGGGCCACGTGTTGAAATCCACCACCGCAAGAAGCCTATTTAAAATGGGCCTAATCGGGCTATTTTAAGGGTAGTTTTTAGGGGTTGAAAACTGTTTTTGGGCCCCAAAATACCGAAAAAATTCTCCGAATCGTTTCAAAATTGAAATTTAACCCTCTGGTAGTAATTAAAAAGTGTCCCTAAAATTTTAATAAAATCGGCCCGACAGGACCGGACTTACAAATTTTATGAAAACACTAGTTTGCAGATAGTGAATTATTTACTGAAAGTTGTGTATAATTTGGTATAGAGGTTCGATTGATAATAATATTGCAATTAAGAAAAAAAATGTTATTTTAAGGGGTGTATTAAGGAGTCAAATTTTTTATTTTGCCCAAAAACCAACTTAAGTTCGCATAATAAAGCCACACCGCCTGTATTAGCAAATACACTATATTGTCGGCAGGGTTTTGGCACTGCGACCCGGGTTTTTTTAATCAGTCGACCAAATATTCGATATTTAGCCATTTCCACTATCAGTTATATTAACTACTTATTACATATTTAATACATGCCTCTGAGTTTGTTCTTGCAAGCGAACAATTTAGTAGAGCTGAATCAGAATCCACATTATTTTTCAATAGACATGTGTTTGCTCTATTGGGCAATTCTACATCAATTCTGTAATTTTGTTTTTCCTCTGGTAAGGAGAGTTCTGACGCTTTCCATTTTGCAATTTTAATATACTTCATTATCCAAGAATTTGATATTGTAAATGTGTAATCTACTATGCTAAAATCAATAAAAGAATATCAGTTAAATGAATAATCTACTATTTCCTAATGCGTGAAAAAAGTTTAATATTTTACACTTTTTTGGAAATTTTCTCGGTGGTTTAAAATGAGTATGCTAATAGAAAATGACTAATTCTGAATTTGGCAAGAGCACTAGTATTAAAGTATCCAAGATCCAGAAATGACTATAGACATTTGAAAATTGTAATTTAGAAATGGCAGACAAAGCTGCGAAAACATTTCTCTGTTGTGTTGTGTTGTGACGAAAATCTGGAATACAACACACAACCCATTTGATTACAAACAAAAAATGTTCTCTAATCCATACAACGTTGCGTTGCAAGACAACATAACACAACTAAGAAATGTATTTGCGGCTTTAAGGTACTACTTGAAAAAAATATATAAATGTAAAATCATACTTAGAGTCTTCATAATAAGAACATTGCTTTGTTGGTGCGACTGCCGTCATATTGAACGTATAATCAGTTGTATGATATCGTCTAACAATTATGGGCTGATCTGCAATTGGGTTTGTGTAAGCAGTTACCGCTAGTTGGTAACATCCTGTTGAGATATGTTTAAATGGAATTGTTACGATCGTGTCATTTTTCTTCTGAAATAATTTTGTCAACGATAAAGTTCTATATGATAAATAAGACACCTTGTTTATAATATTGCAAAAAAGGTACGGGTCACGGGATGCAAGACAAGTTAAAAAAAACAATTAAATATTTTTAGAGTTTGGATTAATTAAATTGATAGATTATATGGAAACCTATATATATTTAGCATTTTTTTAAATTTAATGAAATTGTATTAACAATAATAATGTAATAGGTCTTTTGATGAATATGATATGAATTGATATGATATGATATGATATATCATATCATATCAATTTATAAAGTTTTTAAATTCCGGACGAATTGCTAAGTTTTCAAGGTTCTGAGAAAGGCTTAAATCTTAATGTCGAAATGCTCAGCCAATGAATATTGCTTTTTTTAAATTTGCTTTGTACCCCATATTAGTTTTTTGTAATAAAGGTCCTAGATATAACGATATTTCGGCATAGCAAAAAAGTATTTAGAAATCTTTTTTTCAAAAACTTACTTGAAAATGTTTACACGTATTTTCACATTCTTGGCTGCAGATTTCTAATACAGCAACAGAATGGGATATATTTTCCATGCTGTGTGTAATATTTGTACATAATTCCTTTTCGATGGTGTAATTAACAGTTAAATCAATTTTAAATTTTGTGTAATTACACACGTGAGATGGTAAATGAAAATCTATTTCAATGGTGCCGTCTTTTTTAGTATTCGATGTATTTTTCCATGGCAAAGTAAGGCCAAACTCATTGCAACTTTCCTTTCCAGTATCACGGGTGTCATATTTAGGCAAACAGTAAATATCTGCAAACAGTTCTTCGGTACACTTTGTTTGAATGGCCGTCGCAATCGCCGTGATGCCCAATATTGTAGAAATTATAAGTAGCCTAGCTCTTGTCATAGTAAATCTGAAAAAGAAGATATTGTTTTTTGGTCGAATCTTTCTGAGGTCACTACGAAATCTAATTTTGATCCTGAAGAAGAGCTATTGATTATGCTACACAATTCGAAGTCTATCTTAAAAGAAAAAGGTACATTTTTTCGTCAGTGAGAACAATTTTGGCATAGGTATAAATTATTTTTTTCAAATTTAGTGCAGATGGATTAATACATTACGTACGGAATATGTTTGGTCGGCAGAACCATAGATAGACTTACAATTAGATATATCTAGATATTATGCGTCTATATATTTTTTTGTTTCATGAGTTCGAACTTCGAATGTTGTTTATTTTCATTGGGCACAATTTTTTTATTTGCCTATTAATACGAGTACATAGTAGAGTGGCACATACACTATGGGTGTTGGTTGGCACGGCCATTGACTCAAATTCTGAAGCCGGTTCCAAATCAGGCTTTTGGTGGACTTACCAACAGGATTAAGGATAAAATAAATTAATTTAAATGATAACACAAAAGTAATATGTATTCTGGCCGTCTATCGTTTTCTGTCACGTGCCGCATATGTTCGCAAATTTCAACTTTAAAAGCAAAATGCAGTTGATTTTCTTTTTAAATATATCAAAATAAGCACATGTTGACATAAACAAGAGTATAAAACGAAAAGTCGATAATTTTTAATGCGCTTAATAAAAAAAATTTTTAGATGAATTGACGAAACAGTTAAGTCAATATTTTATACAGTCAATTTTCGTCTTCTGTTCATCTCACTTAGCTAGCCACAGCTTTGTGGGGACAATGGGCAGCACCTAGGGGCGGAAGAAAAAATCTTTTTATTATTTATTATCGATTTATTCATATTTTGTGTAATATAAGAAATTAGTGTGCTGTAAGACAGAAGGATAGTTTAGAAAACAACAAATTGTAAACATTTATTTTGTAAAAAAATATATTAAATTACAATTACATGACACCGTATAACAATTAACAGGAAAACTTTACATAATACAGATAAAGACAGTATTTCATAACACGGTTCGAAAATAATTGCTAGTGGTCCATGTAACAATAGCGGCACATTTTCCTTATCAAGGTTTATTGTTTCATTGCTTTGCTGCTCTATTAAGCTTGTTAGTAACTATGGATGTCAATTATTTTCGTATCGTACTATGCACATCTACCATTCCTACATATTTTCTTTGTAAAAACAAAGTATACTTACTACAATATTTTATCTAGATACGTATTCGTCAAAAGTAGAGATGAGCTTATTGGTTACTTTCAGGTAAGCGGTACTTTGGTGAGAGCGACACCAAGTACCGGTAATTTTTAGCAGCACTGGTCACTGCAGTGAATAACGAAATCCATCTGTTAGCGGTAATGAAATATTCGCTAGTCAAGAGAATTAAATTATAAATTGTTTTAAACTGGAACATAACAATTCTATTCTCGCTTTAACATCATTGTTAAGTTCTTTCATACAGATCTTACTTTCATAATATCAAAAAATAAATTAGTGATTTCATATCAATAAATTACCGAGTGAGTAGCGTAATCGTGAGAGAAATAGACCCACATTCAGAAGGTACTGAGTTCGAATCCCGGCGAAGATAGTTACACTCTTTCCCAGCACCTCTGGTCAAGAAACCGTAATTCCTCTACCGGTCATCTTTTTGAGATTGGTTATTTTTCATCAATATTTCGAAATTGTTTCTTATACACTATCATGGTCTATGCTTACAATCCTATTCTAATTTCCTCCACTCGCACATTGTCATATATATATTATGAGCATGTTTGGGTCTATGGTTTAGGTTATAGTTAATGATATCTATTATTTTTTTACCTGAATTGTATTTAAATTAAGGATTTTGTGTTATATATTTAGTGTAGTGTTTGCTGAAGATGGGAGCTTTGCTCTCGAAATGTACATTCAATTAATAAATCTGTTGTGGTAAGAAGTAACTATGCTTTCTTGATTGTTATCGCACATTGTCATTAACTAATTTGAACTTGTAGAAAATAACGCAAAAGTCGTAAATGGAAAACTGTAATTGTGCGAGTGGTATCTGTTATGACATGAGAAATGGATCTTAATACAAATAATGCTTATAAATAAAGCTGTAACCTATTTATTGACAGACTAGAAGTTGACTTTTTTTTCGTTTTTTATTTTTTTAAATAAAAAATTATCAAACTTGATACTATTAAATCAAATGATTATTTGGTTTTGACGTTCATTTTAGTCACACTAATATTCAGGAATATATGTGTCTCGTACCAATCCATATTTTCAATATATATTTTTAAAAGAATAAATTGAAAATTCAATTGATGCGGTTATCAGTTTAAGATTAGAACTTGCAAACTGGGGACTTGAAAGACAGTTGCCATATAAACAACACCACAAACTTGGCTATTCTGAAGTCCTAGACACTTTTGAAATACTCCCTTCTTTTTCAAAGGATATCACAGAATTACATTTGCAAAATAAAAGTTGCAGAATAGTTCTTATACGTCAATGTACAGATTGTTCCTACAATTAAATAAACAGAAACAATTACCATCTTTTCTCAATTTATTAATCTACCCAAAGAGTACAAGGGATAAAAGAATAACTACATTATTGTAGTTTTGGGACATTTTTTTTAAAACCATCAATAGTTAAAATTGTATGGGTCTAGTGCCAATTCACATTATTGCCACACGTTTGTTTAATTTCAAGCCCTGAAACTTATTCTTAAAGCTATTTAGTGTAGCGTTGATATTTGAATACAAAAATAAAATATTTATGTAATATTCTAGTATGGTAGACTTTCACGGTTGGCGTCGCTACAACTCTTTTTAGTTTCCAAGCTTGTAGACCGAGGTCCATTGGTAATTTTTACCTGACGCCTCGTCCACAACTGCGGTAGACACTTTTAAAGACGATGTGGTAGCGGACGAAGTGTCTTCCTCACAGGTAAAAACGTCGATGGGTGTTGGTTTCTCTTTATCATGCTCAGCGTCCGCTCTTCCGTGGTTGGCCATTCTGCTCAGTAGTTTTGTATGTCGCAGTGTTGGAGCCCAGATTTTACTTAGAATTAGGCCTTCATCTTTTCTTCTGCACATATATTGTAGTTCAAGTGTTCAGGTTTTACTTAGATTATCAAAACTTTATCAGAACTTACTTCATAAAAAATGAAGACCTAAACCTAAGTAAAACCTGGACAGTGGACACCAGCACTACGACATACAAAATTACTAAGCGAACTACGACCGAGCAGAAAACACTACACGCTGAGCATAAAAGAAAGGAGACCACGCTTACCTATCAGCCGGCAAAGAGAAAGCTTGATCCGCTACTAAGCCACCTCTGGTAATGTCTACAGCAGTTGTAGACGAAATGTCAGGTAGAAATATTAATGGACCACAGCCTTCAATGCTGGAAACCAAAATATTACTTAATCATTATCTTTTATTCTTTGTACTCTTCAATGTATAATTTATAATTTGGTTTCTTTACCTTCGGTACTATTAAGTTATCAGCTAAATAACTGAATCCTATTGAAGATCTAATAGAATGTTTTTCGTTCAAAATATTGATTAAATTTTGTTGATCTCTTGGTAAAACATATCTTTGATAAGAATTTATTGATGTGTATTCTTCAAATTTGAAGTGCTGTTCTGTTTCCAACTGACACAAATATGTTCTGTTCTTTATATCACTGTTTTCTTGGATTCGCTGAATTGAATATTTGAAATAATTATCTATGTGAGACTTTTTTCCGTGCTTGTTACATGCATCTTTCGTTAAAATAATTACAATAAGAATATAATTGTCTTTTAATTTTTCGGTTATCCAGTCGTTTCCCATTGTATTAATTTCATTCAGGTTTTCATACAAGTCATAAACCTAAAAAAATGAACATCAGTAATTTAATTGAAGTATTTGGAATCTTCCGAAACATGAAGATAAAAAAATTTACTATGGATTCCTAGGTGGATTTTAAGATACAGATAGATAGAAAGCATTTTTTAAGGCGTTCTTTGTTTTATATGAAGTTGAATTTTTAAATTGAAATTCCGTGAAGAACGAAATGACTACGTTATACAGCAGCTGAGCAGAATTCCATTTTTTATCCATTGTGATAACGATTAATGATATTTTTTTGAATATATTTGTTATTTAGTTAAAAAATGTATCGCTTTTAAAATTGATAAAAACTTTTTTAATTTTGACACTGTTTTTGAATTATTTACAAATAACTTGTTTTGTTCCTTTGGGATTCTCTAAAGATTACACACTCCCTTTTAAAGAGAAAAATGCATTGCAAAATGTATTTCTAATTTTATTTGCACTTAATAACACGGTTATGTATCTAAGAAAATTTTGCAGCTCGATTTTAATCTTCTTCCAAATGTTCAATTGACGTGAAACTTAAAAGTCGTGTGTAGTTTTGATGACAATACAATACTAAAATATTATGACTGCAATAATATTTAAACTATCAGTGAAAAAAAAATGAAAAAAATAATATGTGGTAGAAGTCCCGGTATTAATGGTGGACGAACGTGTTTCCAGTCGTATTAGTAATTAGTAAAAATTGGAAAGTAAAATTTGTAGTTTCAAAAAAACCTTAAAAAGACGCTTATTTTAACGGGCTAAAGTACAGCAACTCTTTCCCTTTTATAACGTTTAAAAGCGTAAAATACTCAATGAATATAATGAAACATAGGTAAAGTGAGTGCTCCACGCTGTTAAACGCTACAAAACACAAATAAAGCTAATATAATCGCGTTTCGTTAGATTTTTTTGAAACTGTTATGGAAGGTATAATTACCGTAAACTTATTATGAATTAAAGATTGATGAAAATTTCTAATATCGTCTTCGACGGAAGAGTTGTGTTGCGTGCAATATAAGAGAAAAACTCCTTTTGATGGACGGTCATTGAAACCAAAATTATCTTTTTGAGAAGTTGAAAGAGGCGGTTTCTTATGTTTTATTAATATTACTATTAATATAGCAATGCCTAACATGACGATCGTCATTAACACTATGAGACCAACGTTTGTCATGTCAGCTCTAGCATTTGTTTCTCCTAAAATATAAAAAACAAGTATAAGGTCAATTTGTTCATCTTTCAAAATAACCCCTTTATGATTAAGCTATAATCGAAGAAAAATTTTAATTTGTGCATAATATGTTTGGTTTTAGGAATACAGATTATCAAAGTGGTTTCCATTCAGTAAGCCCAGATTATAGTATCCCATGTATCGTCAAGTTCTCAAACTAGCAGGCAGCGCTGCATGAAAAAATAGCACCGGACCTATCACCGAAATATAGCAAGCTAGCGAGCAACGGAGCAATCAGTGACGTCATTTCCAGCAGCGTAGCATGCAAGACGGCCATCAGGATTCCGAGCAAGCGAGCAAGCACGAAATGCAGCACCGTGTGAATGGGCCATTACAATCTACAAAGTCTAAAGTATACTAGAAAAAAAGAGTGTTTTTACCTATACTTGGTCCTGTTCTTTTCATAAAAGTGCTAATGTATGCACAATTAACATATTTGTCAACTTTCCATAAGACTTCATTGCGACATGAAAAACGATAAAAACAATCTATTTCGAAGGAAATGTTTTCAAACGTGACATTTGTGAATGAACATTTTATTCTAAACAAACTGTCATCCGAACTCGGTTCCTAAAAATTACATATTATTTTTTTAATTAGCTAGAAATATCCTGGATCTTTGGTTATAGATTGCAAATATTGATTAATTGAGCTTATAAGAAAAACTGTATTTTGTATCTTACCTCTACAAAGCACCCTTCAAATGAAATTATATTGTTAAAATTTTCTTCCAGACTGCTGTAAACATCATTTGGTTTTATCTGAAATAGTTCATATGCAATTAACAATATAAAAAATTGAAACTTACTAAAGCCCGGGTTTACTAGGAAAGTGGTACTGTATATATAGCGACAGTAATATGACGCCGAATGACGTAACAAAAAACGTGTACGTAGAAATAAATATATGTGATTTTCTCGGTGGCGGTGGCACCATCGTAAAATAAAAAATGGCATCCATTTAATTCTATGCACACTTTTTTTGTTGTCATTTAATGCCATATTACGACCGAAATATTACGGAACCACTTAGCTGGGAAACCTCGACTTGAGGCACTACAAATTTTAAAATGTTAGTTTTCTTTTAAATTCTGAGAGAATTAAATTATATCTTTTTTTAATGATGTGTTTAACTTATTATTATTTAGAGATAAACTTACTTCATTACATGGAATGCTAATAGATACCGAAGTACTGTTTTTTCCTGGTTTATGTAACGTTAAAAGCAAATAATCAGTTACGCCTGATAATGGAAAGTCTATGAAAACATCCAAAGTTGTACTAAAAAATAAATTTAATACTGTTACCATCATCTATAATAATCTATTTTATACTTAAACATATAAAGACGTATCAACAGAAACGAGTGAGATCTTATTTTTATAATTCGAAATGTATTGAACCCACTTATTTCACTGTTTTAAATCTCATTTCTTCTCAATCGCTAAATTAATATACGCTACCGTCGGGACTCGAACCCGAAATATTCAGTTTCGCGTCAAATAACCTTTGGGTATAAATATACAAATTTCTGATTTAAAATAAATAATTTTTGTAATACCCAATATAGTAGTAGCTGCCAACAAATAGATGATCAGCTGGTAATTGATTTAAAGTAAAGTTGGAATGTAAATATTGAGTAAACATTAAACTTTTTTCATCAATTGTAAATTTTGAAATGTAGCATCCACTGAAAATATACTGAAAATTTATTCGAATCTGTAAAAAAAATTATAAAATTAATGTTGTACTTTTCATAGACCGGTTATTCTGTAAAATATTTTGTTCCATAATTTTCATATGCACTACTGCTATAAGCTGAACTTATCGTATAATGGAAAAAAGCTAGGTAAAATACTTATTATTGTAAAATGAATGGGGTCGTTTTAATAATTTTTGCTTGCAAGAATGTGTGCATGCAATTTAAATGAAATTTACAATCACTGGCCAAGCAAAAACCGGTCGGACTTTAGTTATAACAATAGAAACGATTATTTAGTAAATAAATTAAACTATTTCTTCAACACATTTTTACATTAATGGTTTGCAAGATTTACTCAAATGAAAAATTGTCTATATTCAAACACTTAACGTTTTCTGATCCCATTTATTGCTCAATATTATTATAAAATCCAATTTTCAACTCACATGCGTGTGTCTCAAATTCACCCTTTTTTCAGAATGAAAATTCTTATAAACTGTAAAATTATCAGCATTTTTCTCTAATTCTTGCGACGACAGTAGTTTACATTGACTTTCATTCAAATTTATGACATATAATCTTACTAATAATTCGTTTGGTTTTTCTAATAAATCATTTTTCAATATTTTTATATCCAGTGTTGCCACACCTTTTGCTTCAGGTTTATTCCAAACCGGTTTTAAAATATCGTTCATTCCCTGACATATTACTGGCAACATCAAAGATATTAGAACTACTGGTACTGACATTTTTTCTGACACAATGTTTTAACGTGACATGCTTTTTACTGTTTTTATTATTATTTGCTGTCCATATCTAAAAAAATCATTTTTTAATTACAATTATCATTTATGTATTATGTAACTCTTAATTATATAAAATAATTTATGCAAGCGTATGCAAATAATGGAACAGGTTTAGTGCACTGAGGCAAAAAACGTCTGAGGTGCATATGCAACAATGCCGTAACCCTCAAAAATCGGTAAATAAGAGTTGTCAAAAGGCACAGCCCACATTTTATGCTAAAAATGACGTAAGCCACAAAACGTACTAAATGAATAATGTTTTATAATATTGTATTTTAACGTGAAGCCCTGACTTCCTCAGATAACGATATCGTAATATAGCGGTCGTAATATGATGATGAATGGCGTTGCAAACAAGTAAACGAATGCCGCTTTTTTGCGTTGCGGTAATCAGTTACTTCTAATCATTGTCATTTTCTGTCACTATATTACGGTAGAGCAAGGCTCGCATCGCGCAAGATAATTTTGAAGAACAAGCAAAATGTCGCAAGCATTGGTTATTACGCCATTCGACTTATTCTTCAAGCAAAACGCTTGATATTTACGTCATTTGGACTGTTTTATAAGCTTTGTGGCTTACGCCACTGCTTGTAGAATTTGTGAGTGGCACTCGTAACAATATACTTAACGTAACTTACTCAATTTAACGGTTACGCATATGCAACTTCGTAAAATATTGTTTACGTTAAAATCGCAAATAAATACGTGTTGTTGATATAAAATTGACCTTAAGCGAGTTGAAGACCAGTCTATTTTTTAGAAAGTTCTTTGTTTCGAGGAAAAACGGTTGCGGAAAAAAATTGGAATTTTTTTTTAGAAAAATTAGCTTTATATATCAACCATTGGCGCTACTTAAGTTCCAATTCACATAGCTTACGTATACTTTCTATTAAATTTTTCTTAAAATACTTAAAAAGAACAAAATGCTATAATATTTTCTTTCATAAGTGGCTGTTAATGTTTTCTTATAAACTAAATATAAATATGCAATAGAACTTTGTAAGTGTTATGGTTAAGAAGTTATGGCGTTTTTTAAAAATTTTCAAGAAAAATGTTTGTAAACGCTTCTACCTCCTATTAAACTAAAAAAGATACAGAGTTGTAGGTAATCGCAGTGAATTCAGCGTAATGTTATTGTAAGTATGGTTAATAATGTTATCTCAAAATTCTTAGTGTCAAGAAAAGTCGACGTTTCGTGAAAACAGGGGAAAACTTACATAAGTGTCACGGACATGTTTAATAATACTTGATATCATAGAAAAAAGTCCGCTAAATTGAATGAGCACAAGCGCAGAAGTGTATCTTTTATTGTTTCTAAGTTAAAAAGTAAAGAAATTAAAACGCGTATATTATTAAATTAACCAACAAATTAGATTGATTAATAAAGTATCAAATGTTCTTCAGTTTGCCAACTATAGTATCTCAGGATGAAAAGTTTCGTTCTGGTGTTATAACATCACCAAACCAACCATTTTCTCTGAGCACGCTTAATCTTTTCTCGCATCTTGGCGTAAGAGAACAATATTTTTCACGAACATAATTACAAAAAAAAAATGCGAAATATTAAAATTTAAAACCTACCTTTTTAAAATATTTTAATAGTTTGTCCAGATATTAGTAGTGATTGTTTATTTTTTCACAATTGTACTAGTAACTCATAGTTATTTTTAAATAAATCACAATCACAATCTCAAAAAACTCCAAATGTACATTATAAATTAAATGCAGTTATATGCACAACTATTATTACAAACAAGAAACTAAAATAAAACACTCTATCTAGCCCTAGCTGCTGCACACTGTTTTTTTTTTAATTAAAAAAAAAAAAAAAAAAACACTATAATGTAAACGCACAAAAATTAATGCCCTAAAATGAAATTTATCGTAAACAGAATAATTTTATTTCTAAAAAATATGTAGTATGCTGTAGATTAGAATCCATTCTAAATACAAAAACGTTTTTTGAGTTAGAACACGGTATACATATAATATACCCTTATCCGAAGGTGTATACTGTATAGTAGTTATAATTTCTTCGTTTATACTGAGCAGTGTGGAAGGTATCAGTAAAATATTCAAACTCTTAAGAGGGGGTATCCGCAACACATCTGCTACAAACAATTAAGGTAGTTCTAGCGTGGTATAAAAAAAAAAATCACTTTTCGACAGATTTTGCTCACCTTTTTTTCATACGCTCAAATTAACGTTTTCTAATAAATCCCAAAGTTTCAGAATTTTTGATCGTTTAGAACGCGAGATAATAACAAAGTTCGCAATTTCACATGCTTATCACGCGGTAATTCACGAAAATTGCGAACTTTGTTATTAATTATCTCGCGTTCTAAACGGTCAAAAATGCTGAAACTTTGGGATTTATTAGAAAACGTTAATAAATTTATCAAGCAGGACCAGCACACAGAAAAAGGTTAGTATGAAAAATTAGAAATACAAGTTAAAAGAAAATACATAGTACCAATTAATATAGATGAATACTTCGAAAGAAAAAATACCATTTCTTCATAATTTTATTGGAAAATGGAAAAAAATTCATGGTCTGAGTGTCGAATGAAAGCTTATTGAAGCACGAATTTAACAACATATATGTATGATGAATTGTTTTGTTCATTTTTTAAATTATTTTTCGGGAAAAATGCTTAAAAATATCTACCCCCTCCATTATTACCAAAAGGATTACATTGAGAATTAAGCGTAGATTCAACGAACATTATCAGGTTTAAAAAATTCTAGAGCGATCAATTGTTGTAAACAATTTAATTGTTTATTTCTTTATAGCTATTTGGTTATAGAGTACACACGTGGGGGGAGGGGGGGTGATGGCATGGAACTTACGCAATTGACATGATTTGACTGATTTTTTTAAAGATGGTTAAAATATGTTTCACTTTGTATATAAACTCTAGATTTATTTATAATCAGATATTAAATACCACAGAAAATAAAACAGTAACCACAAAAACCAAAAAACGCAGTATAATTATCAATTTTTATGGTTTTATTTGATAAATCACTGAACATTGTGTTTGTTGTTGATGCTGATAAATTGTTAATAAGAATTTCAAAATTGATTACTGAATAGTGAATACTACTATTTAGATGAGATGCACCTGTTTTAGTCGCATTAAATTGATAACTCGAAAATACTTAAATCTCATAATAAGTATATCAAAATATAGTGATCGTTTATAATCTCTGTTGTCGAGCAACTGTAATTTACAACATCTTTCATTCAACATTTTCATAATAACACTATAACCTCATACGAAGTGTAGCCGTCAGAAGCGTAGCGTGCCTTGGCGGGGCCCCGTATAAAAATTTGTTTGGGGGCCCTTCCCCCGTTGAAGTAAATGACTTAAACGGGGAAATCCCGCAGCCCGCGATAACCGATGTAGGGTGTTGCCAACTTTTGAACGCACGCTTTATGCGGGAATAGAAGAAATTGATTTTTTTGACTTTTGTCATTTCTGAAATAAAAAAAAAATGGGAAGTTTTTTTTTGCTTACGCACGTTGGGGGCCCCCGTGGTCCGGGGGCCCCGTATAATTGATACGGCATATACGGTGGTAGCTACGCCCCTGGTAGCCGTGTATTATGAGAGATAACACACTGAAAAGTAGAAAATACATTTCTTTCTCTTCTATAACTTTTAGAAACGTGGGATAATCATTTCACCTATCTTTCACTTAGCTAATCGAGTGCCCCACGCTGTCAAAGAAAAAAAATGTTTTTCAGTACTACTATGATGTCATAATAACATGGTATGTTTAGTAAAATAAATAAATCACTGTAGGTACAAATAAATCCTCCATTTTGAAAATATACTCAACTTTATTAAGTGTTACAATAATAACATAATAAATTATTTACAAAAATAAATTATAGCTATTTTAAAACGAAATGTTTGCAGTTAACAATAATACTTATTTTTATTTGAAATAAAGTCCAGCGACTTTACGTAATAATATCAGGATCCAAATCTAAAGCAATTATGAGCTACGCTGCAAGTATTTGAAATGCTCCAAATTATTTTACTAAAAGTGTTTGAATATCATTAGAGGCTTAATAATAGTCGAGCACGTAGAGAAGTTTATACTGCGTTTCTATGGCTCGTCTAGTACAAACCCCTATAGTCTTAAAATCTTTCTTCGTACAATCCCTAGTAATATATTTCAAATCGGTTCAGTAGTTCCTGAGATACATACAAACAAAAACAAATACCTGTTGTTCCTGAGCAAATGAGAATCGGATTCAATAATTCAAAATGGCTATATGCATATTTCATATTTTAAATAAGACAACATTACTAAATTCTACAACAATTGACTAGCTCATATAATTTTAACAAAGCTACGAGATTTTTTGCTATAATATTTTTTTATAACTATCGCTGATAGCAATTTTTAAAAATACATATTACAAAATTAATATATTTTGTACAATGATCTAGAAATAATAATAACACAGAAGATTTAGATCAATATAAAAAAAGTTTATGATATTAAATGATTTGTATGTAGTTTAATAAACATATGTGATAACTAATGACTTCTATTATATATAATTTACAATACATATTTACCTTATAATTATGAAATTAAAAAAAAATCTGTTTCACATATAATGCATTCCTGTTTCAAAACTATCGTATTGATTCTAATCTCAAAACTCTTTTCTAATAACGATTTTGACTCTTTTATCAGCAATGCGGTTAGTACATAGTTTCCAGTAAATTTAATTTTTCTGTGCGGTGCGACTTTAAAATTTCAAATGTCCTAAGAAATTGTTGTCTTTTAGTTTCAGATACTGACAGATCAATGTTACACTTAATCCTAACATGAGCTAATAGATTATTCAAATCTCGCGGTAAATCATATTTCAAATACGGATTCAATATCTGAAATGCGCTAAATTTGAATCTCGAATCCGTTTCTAGTTGACAAATAAGGATTTTTTCATTTATATACACGTTTTCCAAAAAATATTTAATAATAAATTTGAAGTATTTATCGCGATGTGTACTCTTATTCTGATCGCGAATATTATTAATAATTAAATTATAATCAGCCATTTTAGTTAACAATAGAATAAATATGGCATTGTCGTCAATATATTTCATTGTTAACCATTCTTCTCCAAATGTTGCGAGTTCTTGTAGAAATCTGTCATCGTATAAGTCATATATCTAGAAAAATGAACGCATCTAAGCTTCATGTATCTACTTAGGACAGTACAAATATATCTATTCTATTCTATTCAAATAAAAAAAAAGTGTGTCTGTAACTTTCACGCGCTGTTAAAGTAAAACATATAAACAATACATATATTCTCAACATTGTTCACGTACATTATAATTAGTAAGTTTTTTTTTATTTTTTAACAGGAAATAATTAATTAAAAAATTGCGACGTTTCGTTAAATCTTTTTAGCTTTTTCAAGCACAACTTTAACTAGTTAACCATAAAATTAACAAAATTTAGATATTTAATAATACATATATTTACTTCGACAAATATTAAATAATAAATATTTAAACAAACTGAAATTATGTAATTTTTTTTAAAATTTGTTTTAGAAAAAAAATTACATAATTTCAGTTTGTTTAAATATTTACTATTTAATATTTGTCGAAGTAAATATATGTATTATTAAATATCTAAATTTTGTTAATTTTATGGTTAACTAGTTGTGCTTGAAGAAGATAAAAAGATTTAACGAAACGTCGCAATTTTTTAATTTAGTTTAACGATATTTGAATTGTCCAAATTCCCGTTAAAAAATAAAAAAAAATACATTAGGTATGCCGTAGGATAATTAAAAAAATCGGATTTTCGCAAAAATCCTAAAAAGATTGCAAAAAACCGGGTAACTGGAATCCGGTTTTTTTGCAAACGTCCTAGAATTTTCGCGAAAATCCGAATATTTTAATTATCTTTTGACATACAAAAAGAATTTTTTGTTATATTATGTATAGACGTGCTATACTGCATACACGGATTTAGTAGGTCGAGCAAAAACGTCACACTTATTCGTAACCCCAATATATCGACTTGGTCCTTCACAAGTCACAAAACGCGTTGAAAAAAGATTCACTTAAAATATACATGCAGTTAATAATTGCCACAAAGCTACATTTTGAACTTGTGTCATGTGTGTAATACTCTCAAGACTAGAACCCATAATCTAAACGGTCATACTAAAAATAGAATGTGTGTTTAACCAGGAAAACAATATATTTGATAAACGTTTTGTCATTTTAACGCAAAAATGATGAAATAGTGAAATATAATCAGAGCGGAATTAGGTACCAGGTCCGTGAAGTCGAGACCTAAGAAATTAGGTTTCGGATAATATTTTTTACTTAAATAAGTAAAGTGGAAATATTCCAAAAGTCTAAAAAGTAAAATAACTTTTCGTTCAACTCACCGTGCACTGGCCATCACTGGATAACAAATTTCTGAAAGCCTTTGCAAAATCCATTACATAATCGTCATCTTTAGCATACACGAGAAAAATACTTTTGGGTTGTTTATTTCTTTTTGCAATCGGTTCATGAAGGAACGAGTGTTCCGATTCAGGGTCATTTAGTTTTCTTAGATCCGCTTTTTTCATTTCCAAATGAATTAAATATAATATCGATAATATAGATATAATAATTATAAGAGCTATGCCAATTCCAACGAAAACTATAATATGTAGATGACTCGATTCACCTACATATCGAGAAAAATTATCTAAAAGAATGTTTAATAATTTAAGTAAAATATTTTTAAAAATTTCACCAGGGGAATCACTGCCGAAAAAATTATTTAGATAGATACAAGATATCACAGTCAAGAAATTAATAGTACAGTTCTAAAACAGCATAGTAATAGAATATTTTACTAATATTGTGAAAGAGTGTTTTTGTAACAAAATCTTATCAAATCAACAATATTTGTAACAACTCTACCCGAACAAAATTAGATACAGTAGAGTCTCAGTAACGTGAACATCTCAAAACATAAACATCCAAAAACGCGAACACCTGGTTTGACAATAATTAGTTCACGTTACCGAGATTCCATTGTGCCAATTATTTACCTCTAACAAAATTTCCACTTCTTTGAATTTTGTAATTGCAGTCATTAGACCAAAAATTATCTCGTTTACAACGATCATCGAAGGAATAAAACAAAGAGTACTGAAATTTTGAAGTTTTCATATTTGAAAATAGACACGTTACTTTAACGTTCGAGTAGTCTTCAGTCTAAAACAAAACACAATCAATGGAAAAGTTAAAATGGCACTTTATAAAAAGTATCATGTACTCACTAATCATCTGATAGTGGGTATTTTTCATAAATTATGCAAACTACCTGTAAGGTTAATTTTAAAACTACTTTGTTTTTAGAAAAAAAATCCTTCTGAAATTTGCATCTATACTACCGAAATTTTGATCCCGTACTGAGTCACTTTTTTAGTATTTTTATTAAATTCCAATTAATTTTAAATTGTTTCAAATTGGGAAAAATTGTTAAAATCTATTCAGCTGTTTTGATTGTACGCGTGTAAAATTATACGAACTCATTCATTTCTGCACATAATTTCTTTGTTTAATATGTTAAAAAAATTAGATAAAGATTAAATTTGTTTAGCTCCCGTTTCCCGTAACATTTCACAAAAACGTCAAATTTCTGTATAAATTCAAAATTTAAACTGCATTAGAAAATAGATTACATACTAGTCTATTTTTCAGTACAATAGGAATGTTGACATCAAGTGCTAGTTTTTATGATAAAAATACTAAAAAACACAATATTTTTTCTTATTTTTTAAAGAATTTAATTAATATTTAATAAACAAAACGTAATTAAATAACTCTCAAGTCACGTGACAACGAACACCAATCAGAGTGCATGACGTCACTCAGTCATAAACATTATCAGACGCTGTCATAGAGAAGGATGATGTTCACTCTGTCAAAAGGCTGCATTGTTCCGTTAATATTTAGAATGTGTGATTTATTATTATTTATTTATAGGAAACGTCAAATTACATATAACTATAGCAATAACTACGAAAAAACATTTAATCATCTCATCAGTTTACAAGCGTTTATGACTGTATGACGTCACGGCAGTCACATGACAAGTATTGGCGTATTGGAGCGAAATTTGGAACGGAATTTAAAATACATGATTTTTAAAGCTTGAGTCGTATTTAAACAAAATAATAAATATTTGTGACTATATTAGGTACTTATGCACGATTTAAAACACTTTCCCAAAAATAGTCAACATCCCTATTAAAAGAAACTCAATATACATTCTTGTTGGGAACGATCGCGATACGATGGATTAAATAGAATTTATTCAAGAACGTATATTTTAAACTTAGACTGACAACATCGGTCAAGCATCCATAGGAGGTGCGTAACGTTTCGAATTTTTACGTTAAGTAACTTTCATTCAATTCGTCGTTTGCAAGGCTTGTGTCATTAAATATACGTTTAAATTCAATTTTATAAGCATACCTGTAAATTACAATTTTTCACTGTAAATACACTGCCATCGCGGTAACATACATCTAGGCTATGTATCCCTTTGTTCAGATTCTAAAATTAGTACAACAATAATTCAGTGTTTATTTCATTTAGATTTGTTTCTAAAAACAACGATTTAATCTAAACATAAAGAGATTTTTTAGCAAGACTGGAAATCTTAATATATTGGTTTACTTTTGGATGCAGTGACAATATGTAAATTATTTACTTTGGGAGTAAGCTCGGAGCATATTTAAGCAATTTTCACTAAGAAGCACTACAGATCGAGAGCTGCATAGGTCCACTATGACAAGCGTGACGAAAAAATTTAAAACATAGCAGAGTCAAACACCTCTACCTAATCACGCTTAGTCTGGTTCACTATAATCAATAATTCAATATCAATTAATATCATCTAATATCATACGACTCAGCATTTGGCGTTTGGTTTAGCCTATAAAAGAATGAAAACGGCTGTTCTTCTCTGTAACAGTATGGCGCGAGTAGAATCACCGGGCGGTACAAACTTTCGTCACTACTCACCAGGCGGCACAAACTCGTAACTAGATGGCACTGGGATAAATGTTATTTTATATATTGAACAAAATACAAGGCTTGGTCAAAGCTTTAACACTAGTTGTGTCTTCTTTAGGACTTAAAAATTAACAAATAGTTAAGCCAGCTAAAGAAGTCACAATTTTTAGCTGAAACGTTGATCATTAAAGAATTTAGCAAACAAGCAGTGTTCTTTTGCTTTTATCCAGTTACGGATTATTATTTACTAGGTGAGAAATTTATATAGAATTGATTTTCCAGTCAATTTATTCAATCTATTTTATCACCTATAAATGTAAATAAAATGGCCAATAATGGCTATGTGATCACTAAGTGATAAATTTTAATGAGTTCGTTAAAAAACTTACTATATCGGTTGGAATCTTAATTTCAAAATAAGTCCGATCTGTTGTATTTTCTTGTAATAGTTGAAAACCCAGTTTTGGAAATGCAAGATAAATATCATAAATTATGCTTATAGACAACATTTTTCTGAAAAAAATATTCTAAACTTAGAAATAAAGCTTTTCTTGCGAGTAATTTTCATTAGTCTTGAATAATGGCCATAGCCAGAGGCGAAGTTCTTTTACAGTTGTTTTTGCTTTGACACTTAAATACAAAGTGCTAATGAAATCATTTATCATGTTAAGGGCAATGTAAATTACTTCAGAAAAGTACGTTCTTCATCGGGCTAGGGCTCTGCGTCGAGTCAGTAATTAACGAGGTACAATGATTTTTTTTTTCATTTAAAAAATCAGTACTTACTGATAACTGTTGTAAGTGTCCTGAATTTTTAGCAAACTAGGTTTCGGATCCAATTTAATGTAATTAGTCTTTAAAAATGTTAAATTACTTATTATTTTTTTCGTATTATCAAATTTTATATAATAAAAGTAGCATCCAGTGAACACAAACTTGAAAGGTATAATTATTGTATTATCTTCAATCTGTTAAAAAATAAAATAACATTTGTAGATTTATGTAGGTACGTAATACAAGCTGAATAAATACGCCAGTTACTTTTAATAAAATTAAAAACAAATTTTAGTTCATCATTAACATTTCGTAATGTTTTATGATATTGCGCATTATTTTCGTATTCATGTAAATGCAAATAAATAGATATAAAATAAATTAATCAACATAGAAACCGAAAATTCAGTCAACAATTTTTCAAACCCAATAAATGTATTAATAAAATTATGTATGAAAGTTTGATAAATTTCGAGAAAAAATCGAACTTACGTTACTTGATTTTGAATCATTTTTACATTCCTTGTTTACAGGAAAATGTAGGAAAGAATGCTGGTTTTCCACCTCTATCTCCACATTTTTCTTAGCATCGATTCCGCACTTATGTTCGCTTATGTTTAAATAATGCAATTCTATAGCAAATTGAAACTGACACTCAGGCACATTAAAAAATCCTAAATTCATCAAACCGATGTTTGATTCGTACTCTGTTTGATTTTCTCTAGGTAACCATTCAAAATAAGAAGCATTGTAATCTTCCAATTTACAATCACTGCTAACTGTTTTTTCATGACATTCAGAATCCTTTATTATACACGGTTGGTACAAATTTGACATACATGGTATAACTAGTAAATATACAAAGAACAGCAATCTTATCATCGTTTATCTGAAACTAAAACACCGTTTCAATATGAAATAAAGAAATGAAGCCGTCATTAATAAATTTTTCTTATTTAGTCTCACACTTTAGTATTCGCACCAATAGTGGCTTAAGCTTTAAAAAGACCGTTTTCTTTTGTTTATATACGCTTGCAAACATATAATTCTCAGAGTTTGAGAAGCATCGAGGTTAAGCAAATTGTTAAAATATATTATGAATCACAAAAGTTCTGTTTATATAATTTATTTACAGTAAACAACGTCTCATAACCATATAGTTGATGTGTGGATTATTTAATAATCTACTTTTTATACAATGAAAAGGGACCAGATTACTTTGGCGATCATCTCATTTTTAGTAATAATTACGTCAATTGGATTCTTCCATAAGCTTTGTGCCTTACTATTATTTGTAGAGTATGCTAGTTTCGCCCTTTGGCAACTCTTGGCATACTTACATCAATTTATTCGTTTTTGAGAATTACGCCTATTGGCCAATGACATGGCGATATTAAAAGACCAAAACTTAATTTAATTGTAAACGTAACGTATGGAAATGAAAAGCAAAGTTTTTACCACAATACCAATGTTTTTATGGCAATATAGGAATTAATGGTTGGTAATATCAGGCGACGAGTTTCTTGTGAAAATTTTTACTTCGAGATATTTTATAATTTTATATTAATATCTCTTTCGGAAACAGAAAAATTACTTAGAGATTAAAATAAAAAAAAGATATTTAAAAAATGTTTCAAATTAATAATTAATTTAAAAAAAAGTTATAAACTTAATATAACATTACCTATATCCAAAATGTTCGCATATTTTCATAAAATACGTTTTTGTTACCTCTTTCAGAAGATAACGGATCACATGTTTAAATAACACTGCCCTATTATCTTTTGATAATAATTAATAGCAATACAAAATCATAATTTTTATTCAAAATACTCTAAATTTTTATTTAGTTTTGTCAAAAATTTCGTCACAGTATTTGTACAAAGATTGTATATTTAAATTGAATAGAAATTTTATCGTATAATATTCTTACTTTTCAACAATATATGTAACTATTCTGACACACTGAGTGACTATAGAGTTTTAATATATTTTTTTATCTTTGAGTTATCTTCAACAGATAATAAAATCGTTAGTAGGTAGGTACAGTTAATATCATAAATCTTAACGCATCTGTGTCAACATTTCACAAAAAAAAAAAATCAGAAAATGTATTCATTCAAAGAAATCTTCGTATTTTTAGGTAATACCATAGACATACATCACGAATTTTCGAAACAAAATTGATTAGAAATTTGTTTCTTGTTTAATTTTTCTAGACTAACAAAGAGAGAAAAACCCGGGTCGCAGTGCCAAAACCCTGCCGACAATATAGTGTATTTGCTTGTATAGGGCCGTGTGGTTTTATACTTTTATTATGTGAAATTAAGTTTGTTTTTGGGCAAAATAAAAAATTTAACCCCTTAATACACCCCTTAAGATAACATTTTTTTCTTAATTGTAATATTATTATCAATCTAACGTCTACACCGAATTAAATACACCCTTCAATAAATAAGTCACTATCTGCAAACTAGTGTTTTCATAAAATTTGTAAATCCGGTCCTGTCGAGCCGATTTTATTAAAATTGTGGGGACACTTTTTAATCACTACTAAAAGTTTAAATTTCAATTTTGAAACGATTCGGAGAATTTTTTCGGTATTTTGGGGCCCAAAAACAGTTTTCAACCCCTAAAAACTACCCTTAAAATAGTCCGATTAGGCCCATTTTAAATAGGCTTCTTGCGGTGATGGGTTTCAACACGTGGCTCAAATTTCGTTGAAATCAATTAACTCTTTCGAAAGTTATCGCGCGTACACATATATATATATATATACGTATATAAATATATATATATATATATATATACATATATATATAAACATTTTTAAAAATGGTGCCAAAGTGTTTAGGAGGTTATGAAACGTCGAGAAATTTTGGTCCGACCCCTAGGTCCCGCCATCCGACCGACGCCAATAGTGTATGTTGCCATATGGCAAATACACTAAAAATTGTTTGTACGCAAGAACTAAACACGAGAACTACTGGACTGAATTCGAAAATTCTTTTCCTATTAGAAACCTACATTATTCCAGATCGATATAGACTATTCATTTTTATGATTTATTACAACATAATTAAAAAAAAACAGTAAAAAGGTATTTAAATCTACGTTATATGCAACTTGGCTATAGAATAGTATCTCGCGCCGGCATAGCTAAGCAAACCGACAAGGAGTACGACATACGGCAAAATATTTCATCAATACTGATATCATTTGACATATATATTTTGTAGTTTGGAATATTATTACAATTGTAGTATTATATAGATTAGCATAGATATCGAAAAAGATACTAATTTAAATTTATTGTTTCTCGCAAGGGGACGCATATTTAACAAAAAAAAGTTGAATTTTGCCTCTCTGGCCTGCACAGAGATATCGTTGATAATTTATCGACACCTTGAGTGAATTTCATTCAATTTATGAATATTATAGGCTTTTGATAAATAAAATAATAAATAAACAACCGAGGTACAGGCCTAGGGAGTCATGCCTGACACATTTAACTAACTGTTTTATACGATTTTGTCTTCAAAATAGTTCAACTTGAAAATAGTACTTTTGTCAAAATAGTCTTTGATCCGTTTATAGAAAATGGAACTCTGAACTCGATGTTAAGTTTGATGTTGGGATACAAAAAGCATTATCAGAAAATATGATTTAACAATAGCCTTAGGTTATGACCACATATCATATTTCATAAGAAAAGCATAGGATTTTAAATTGATTTTGGTTGAAAAAGAATTGACCGATTGTAGTGATATTTGTATACTTAAACTTAACATATCTTTGCGTAATGTCCGCTCCAAAACAACGCATTTTCATTGAAATTTAGATTTAAAGGTTATTTTTTTTTATTTAGATCAATCATTTGTTTTTGTGTTCTATAAGACAGGGAGTTTGAATACGATATTAGAAGACTGGTCTTGCATGTCTAAATATTGTAATTACATGATAACAACCTAAGGTCGTTGTCAAATCTATTTTTTTGACAATGATATCTGCAACAAAGCGTGAGAGTTGTCACTGGGCTTATCAGAAACTTTCGTTGTTTTTTAAAGCATAATATTGTTTGCTTATAATTTTAAAAGAAAACGGTCAATTCAGATTTTATTTAAAAAAGTAATGGTTTGATAAAGAAAATCCAGTACGGCTGTTCAATGCCAGATAAGGTTGCCGCCATGCATTATGAATTCTACAACGTATTATGAAACTTGTCATTTTTCGAAGATTAACAATGTGTATTATAACTCAACAAGAGTAACAAGTCATGACATTACGTATGCAAGGACATGTAAATATGGAACCTCATTGGTCATTCATTTAGCGAATGTGTACAAACACCTCAAGACAAACACCTTAGCACAAACACCAATTTACGACATACCAGATGGTGCAAATAAAGCGATAAGTTAACCCTTTAAAGACTGAGTAAAAAATAAAATTTATAAAAATTGGCAAAACAGGAGTTTTTTAATTTTCCAAATGACAATATTTACGGAAATAATGAGTGAATAGTCCCTTCTTCAAAAATAAAATATTTTTTGTACTCTAATGAAAATTTCGAACTATAGATTTGCACAAAGTTCAACAACATTGACGTTTTATGCATTTTCTCATTTTATATATAGCTAGAATTCAATTAGCAAAATATAAAAGAAAACTTTTACTTAGGTTAATTTTTAGCCTAGATAGAAATTTATTTGCATAGCCAGATTTGTTGGGTACAAAATGCTAAAAAACAAGTCTCTAACGCCCAAACGGTTCAAAATATAAACTTGAAAATATCAGTCAGCAGATATTCCAAGAGTCGTTTACCAAAAATAGGGATTTCTATTTTTGCTAGAAGGTATTTTATATTATTAGCTTTAACATTCTGAAAGCAATCAGGAAACAAAAAGGCTAATAATTAATACTACATCTTTAAAGTTCAATTCCAGATATATGTTATAATAGAAAACCGGGTATTTTCTACAATTTTCAATTTTTATAATTGTTTTTTGTAATGCCAAATTGCATGTTATATCATAGTTTTACTATCATTTAAGATTATTGAGAGCTTGAAAAAGTCTTAATTAAAGAAAAGACGAAACGTTGCAATCAATGAGTGTTTAAATTGATTTATTTTCATTATTATAATTACAAAATTTTTTTTTATTTTTTTGACGAGTTTTAAGGCCCAATGTATCGTTTGCTGCAGTCTTCCTGTAATCTTTACCAGTTTCTTTATATGCCTTATTTTTTTCAAAATTTTGCCACTAATAAATTCGGAGGAAAAGAAGTATCGTCACGGTTGTAAGCATATTTTAACTAAGCAGATTTTTTTTTGTAAAATATGGCATATAAAGAAGTTAAGAAGTTGTTGAACTTTATATGCGTGGTTTTTTCAAAATCTTTGACGTATTAGTTGCGGAGATAAAGAGGGAAAAAGTATTCTTTCTTTTACGTAGACATCAGGGTTCAAGAAAGCACGTCCCGCCTTTCTTGACCCCCAAAATTATCAGATCTAAAATTTTGAAACAATCGAGTAGATATAGAAGTTAATAAATATTGTATTTAAACGTAAATACATAAACATATCAAAATTATCAAAAGATAATAACTCTGAATTCTCTGAACCTGGGAATTTTTTTTAACAAAAACGAATCCTTTCTACATATTTTCACGTAGGGACTAGAGATGGGAAAAACGGGTCTTTTTAGTGATCTGCATCTTTGTCTCTGGATCCCGTATGTGAGCCGGCTCACTGAACCGGTTCAAAAAGAGCCGAGTTCTGAATATGTTACTGCAGTCTGCCACTGAGTTACCTAGTTCAGTCAATCATATCACGACCTGTATAGAATCAAGAATGCATAGCCAAACATGTGATGCATGAGTCATTTGAGCTGATAGATGCATCAAGGCAAGAACTGATACGTAAGTGTAAAATGTGCTTCTGTGTGTTAAGTGTTTCACTGAGTTATGCGGATCCGTTTCCGGTCTTCTAGCCGTTTAGGTCGTTGATAAAATGGATCATAGCTGGCGTTTTGGTAAGATAGACGTGATTGAAATCTATCACAAATTACTTTTCTCTTTGTCATAAAATACTTTTTCTGTATTAATATTAATACAAACCAACACTTTTACTTACACTATAATTTAAAGATTGTATCTGTACAAAACTAGCTTTATAATCAAAATCAGCTGTTTGTATTTTTAAGTACACTGTGATATAATTGTCAAATCTGTATTTTCGAAAATTATTTGTCATTAAAAAAATATGGAAAGACTTTACCGGCATCTATCGATGACAGTACTGTGTCAAAATAATTGAAATTCAAAGCTTGTGAGAATATAAATTAATAAAACTTAATTGTTCAATTGACAAGTCTGTGTTCGTTTTAAGGTAAGGTTATTCAATAGATCAAAGCTGTTTAAGAAATATTAGTGGTACTTACCAGTCAGCACAATTGTTCTCGAGAACCACTTGTTATTTATCGACAATAATTTGAAAATTTTCGCAACTTACTAATTTTATAAAATCACACTTCGGCGTTAGTTATGTTGAAAATACGGAAAAAGCACTTTTGTTTTACCAACATATTTGATGGATTATTAATTTATTTTATATATTTGTTTTTTGTCACACTATAAAAATAAAAAACGAGCTTCGAATTCTTGCGATAAAATAATGTATACACCAATAAATTTAATACCGTAGTTAAATTTGTATACACAGTAAAAAACAACCCCTTAACCAAATCCAACAAAATATTTTTTTTCAACTTCACTATATTTGGCACCCACTTTCGAGGCTCGATAACCAGCCTCGGGTTTTTTCAGATATAACTCAATTTATTAAGATTTACGGACACATTCTAATATACAAAAAAAATGATGTCAAGATGTTGAAAATAATTTGAACTGTCGAGATTTTATCCCTTCAGTAAATAAACGGCGTGTGCACCAAATATTGTATATATGATAAATATATATGTATATAGGCAAATATGCTAATTAGCTTGTAGTTTGTATAAAAATTCCATAAGAAAACATCGTAAAACAATTAAAAATAAAGTTTGTTGAAAGGAGAATCCAAAAATCCACAATATTGAAAAATGTTCATATTTATTATTTGTGTCTGTATTTTATCACTGATTTAAAATAAAATTAGAGTTTTAAAAAAGCTAAAACAACACGTTTTTATGAACTAAAAAATACAAAATAATTTGAGAGGAAAATTAGCTTTACTGTAAAAATCGTGAGCAAAGGATTATATATTTAATTTTAAAATATGTTTGTTTTGTAGTGATTTATGGATTATAGTTTCGATAAAGTTTGAAATATACAGTGTGTAAGTTTAGTCTAGAGAAATCTATAAAAAATCCCAGATCAACGGAGTTATAAATGCCAATTCAAAAAACAAAAAAATCAAATTAAGTATGCAAATTGGTTTTGGGCTACCTGTTGACAACTGTAGCTCAAATTTTTGTATTCACTTTTATCACAATTAATATTTCGAGAACTGTCAGTGCAAAAAATGGGGATGCCATTAAAAAACGATGACGTCATTCCGGAAAAAGGAGAGACTTAAAATTAATGATTACCCGAAGATTTTGATCGCAGGTGATCTGGTAATTTTTTATATAAGACTTACGCACTGAATAAGACATACAGGAAAATACAAATTTACGGGAAACACTCGAACACTTGATTTAAATCTTTTGACGCTATTGAGAGACTTGTGACGCAATCTATCTTTGATATAGTACGTAAATAAACATTGTAAATTATAGACGCTCGACAATACAGTCCATAAGTATTTGAAATATTATACAAAATATAAGGTTTCATAATATATTTTGAGAATGATCGAAAATAATAAATTCTTCTTTACATATCTTGATGTCATCAATATTATTTTATTTATTTATAACTTTGCTATTTATAAACGTGGATTTTACCTACATAGTTGCCACACCGATGAGCAGAGAAGAAAAATTTTAAAGATAAAATTCAAATATTGGAGGAAGTTGTTAGGCCCATTTACTATGATAAAAATTCAAATTCATGTTAGGTAGACAATATTTTATTATTATTAAATGTTTATACTATTTCTCATTCTGAACAATAATTTTATTATCAAAATAATTTTTGACAGCATGTCAATGACATGACCGAATTTTTTCAAGCTACTGGAAACATCATTATGTTTTGTAAAATGAACATTTAGTAACATCGTGGATTTTTGATAGAACTTTAGATTTATTTTTGTATTTAAGACTCTTAATAATCAAAACTTAGGACATTTCACGACGCTACAATTTGGTCAATAGGAGGGCTTCACAGCAATGATTTTGTCACTTAATAGGTAAATTATCCTTATTTGGGGAAGTAGAAAGTAAAGTAAAGAAAACCTGACGAATTTCCCATAATTTTATTTCTGATTAAATCAAATTTTAAATTGTTTTATTTATTTTATTTTTTTATAAAGATAAGTGAATATCGTCATATTGATCTTTATACCAATGGCACAAAATAATAATTAAGTACTCTAATGAAAATTTCGAACTATAGATTTGCACAAAGTTCAACAGCATTGACGTTTTATGCATTTTCTCATTTTATATATAGCTAGAATTCAATTAGCAAAATATAAAAGAAAACTTTTACTTAGGTTAATTTTTAGCCTAGATAGAAATTTATTTGCATAGCCAGATTTGTTGGGTACAAAATGCTAAAAAACAAGTCTCTAACGCCCAAACGGTTCAAAATATAAACTTGAAAATATCAGTCAGCAGATATTCCAAGAGTCGTTTACCAAAAATAGGGATTTCTATTTTTGCTAGAAGGTATTTTATATTATTAGCTTTAACATTCTGAAAGCAATCAGGAAATAAAAAGGCTAATAATTAATACTACATCTTTAAAGTTCAATTCCAGATATATGTTATAATAGAAAACAGGGTATTTTCTACAATTTTCAATTTTTATAATTGTTTTTTGTAATGCCAAATTGCATATTATATCATAGTTTTACTATCATTTAAGATTATTGAGAGCTTGAAAAAGTCTTAATTAAAGAAAAGACGAAACGTTGCAATCAATGAGTGTTTAAATTGATTTATTTTCATTATTATAATTACCCGTGATACTGTTTTCTATTATTAATATTACAGGTGAACTATACTTGGAATCAGTTTTTCGTTATAAAAATTATAATTATAGTGTTCGAAACTTACGCCTTTTTTACAGTTTTGAGCAAAACATTTCTAAAACTCACTAACGCACTGCAAATACTCAAATGTAGATTATGTATTTGTGATAAGATAATACTAAACTTCCGAATAAGCCATCTTGAATATAGTCATAGATAAATTCCGTAATATAGTTTAATATTAAACGGACATGTGAAGTAGGCATATCTGTTTTATTAATTTTATAATACAATATTAATAATAATGAACATTTTAAAAGCAGATAGTGTCAAAGATTACTTACAGACAAAAAGAAATAATATATTCATATGTGAAGTTGATTGTGCGATATTTTATTTTTCAATTATAGGTTATTAAAGTTTATCGAAAGTTCAGACCACAATATTAAATGAGCGGAAGAGATGTCTAAATCTGAGGTGTTGATTTTTGGTAAATAGCTAACTTATTATTAATTTTTTTTGTAATTCCCCTTATTGTGCTTATAAAAAAAGAAGTGAATTTTTGACCATAGAATGTTGCAATATTTCGAAAGTTCAAACAGCATGTACGATTAGCGTCCACCGACCACTGTCTATTCCAAACTGTAGCATCTAACGCAATTTTGGAAACATCTAAACAAATGCTTTTATCTCAACTCTAAAACCACAACAATTCTTTCCAACTTGTACAGTCAATATTAAAATTAACAGCGCTGTTAAATGTCTGTTTCACGTTAACGTTTGTTACCTTTGTTAGAAAATGATAAAAAAGTAACAGCAGTGGAAACTTTTACACTGACAAAACTATAGTTCAGAGCAGAGTAATAAATTCAATAATCAAAATTCATAATAAAAGTTCGATATAAATAAATAACCTATTGCTGTCTATTTTCAAAAAAAAGAGAATTAAAGACACGCTGTATTAAGTGTTAATATATTGTATTTTTTTTATACTGACAATAGGGATGTTGACTATTTTTGGGAAAGTGTTTTAAATCGTGCATAAGTACCTAATATAGCCACAAATATTTATTATTTTTATTTAAATACAACTCAAGCTTTAAAAATCATGTATTTTAAATCCCGTTTCAAATATCGGTCCAAAACGCCAATACTAGTCGCGTGACGTCACCTGTTGGTACCAAAGGAGGTTCCAAAGTTTACATCGGAGCTACCATTTTATAGACGCGTATTCTGTGCTCATAAACGCTAGTAAACTGAGGTGATGAAAAGTTCTTTCGTAGTCGTTGCTATAGTTACATGTAATTTGACGTTTCCTATATAAACAAATAATAATAAATTACACACTAAATATTAACCAAACAATGAAGTTTTTTGACAGCGGCGCAACCTATGACGTTATGCGCTCTGATTGGTGTCTGTTGTCACGTGACTTGAGAGTGATTTTATTAGGTTTTATTTATTAAATATTAATTAAATTCCTTAAAAATAAGAAATAATATAGTGTTTTTTAGTATTTCTATAATAGAAACTACCACTTAACGTTAAAATTATGTTTTTATTTGAATACAGTCAACATCCCTATTTTATATGTACTACAAGCAGAAATTAAATATTCTATTCTATTCTATGTAATAACGCGTTTAATTATTTATTATCAATGTTATCAAATTACAGATAAAATCTTTTATAATATCTAATTAATAAATTTTCCTTTATAATTTGAAGGGAAACCACAAAAAACCTACCAGGAAGTTCACAAAAAATTAACAGGAAATTTGAGGTTGGTATCCTTACAAAGGAATAACACAATTGTATACATGCGACTAAGCAGGCATTTCATGTTGCATGTCAAATATCGTTGTTGAACTAACTTTGGATGTCAAGAAATCAGTTTTCAGGAGTATGAATGAAAATAGTAATTGTAAATTTTCAAATTATTTCTTTAGATTAACTCAGAAACAAATATTAGTAAATACGCGTGAACGTTATACTTGTGTTCCAGAGATGACTCCCCAGATCTGTATCTAGATTATTAATTTTTGAAGATCCCGTCAAATCCTATATATTTTTACCGTCACGAGTGTAAACATAATTTAACCGTACTGACTAGAGATGGAAAAAACGGGTCTTTTTAGTGATCTGCATCTTTGCATCTGGATCCCGTATATGAGCCGGCTCACTGAACCGGTTCAAAAAGAGCCGACTTCTGAATATGTTACTGCAGTCTGCCACTGAGTTACTTAGTTCAGTCAATCATAGAATCAAGAATGCATAGCCAAACATGTGATGCATGAGTCATTTGAACTGACAGATGCATCAAAGCCAGAACTGATACGTAAGTGTAAAATGTGCTTCTGTGTGTTAAGTGTTTCGCTGAGTTATGCGGATCCGTTGATCCGTCGGCTCAAAAAAAAGTGAGTCGGCTCCCACGGATCTTCTGTCGGAGTCGGCTCTTTGAACCGGTTCAGATCTGAGTTAGCCAGCTCTATACACTGGTATTTAAACAAAAAAAAATCGTCCTTCAATGCATTTCTTGAAATGATTAAATTTTTCTTAATTTCAGTATTCGGCATACATTTTATTAATCCGATATCTGCATTAATTATGTATATATCTCAGATGTTGAACGTCTATAATCTACAATCTCTCTCTAATTATCTGCAAACTAGGGTTTTTAAAAAGTTTGTGTTTAATCAACATCTGCAATCTTTACTAAGTTTTTCTGAATTCCTTCAAAAATTGAGCAAGGATGGAACTCCAAGCACATATATAAATATTAGTGATAGCGTGTGTTTGGGAATCGGTGTCTTGACCTTATAAAAAAAATTTCTGAATAAACATAAGGTACGAGCCATATCAAGACCTGACCTTTGGAATATTTTGATAGACGTCATAACATTCAGAATAAAACTTAACATTGATTTTAAAAATATAATCATGGGGTAAATGGATGTGATGTGTTGATTATTAATCAAAAACACCACATCCGGTTTACATTATTTAAACGTATTTTATTTTAATAAAAGCCATTTATGAAAGAAAATAAATAAATACTTGCTACATATTACAGAATGTAAAATAAAAATAAAACTATCATTGTGCCTTAATAGAAAATAATGAAATTAAATGACAATTATGCAGTCGACAATATTTCAAACATCGTGTATTTTGCTGCATAACCTAACATTTAAAAATACACGTAGTAATAACGTAGTACATTTATAAAAAAATATTATCACATATAAGTACAAAAATATTATTTTAATATTGAAATACAAAGACTTACCAAAATTTAAATTGGTCCAGTTGTAAAATCGGTTTGTAGAGATGCATATCGACGTGTACTCTGACATAAAAACTTGACTTATGTATTTTTTCACATGCACTTAAAGCAATTGTTATGATGTTGTTAAAATAATTAATCAAATAATTCACTGTTTTGAAATTGATGTCAATAAAGAAAAACTACACCACTAGTAAAAACGCGTGTATTTACAAATCCGTTTTAAAACTTATTAATTTCTTATTTTAATTTAATTAATTATAACGTGCTGATGATGAAATTAATCGTATCACATCAGTGCTCTGGCAACATCTCTGCGTAAGACGTATAATGTATATATGCATATTGTAATATGATATATGTTACGGCTAAATGCGTAAACGTGACGTAAAAGTTTGTAAACTAACTGATTATAATTTTCGACTTTCAAAGCAAAGATGAAAGTAATTCTAACACCGTCTGTAACCATGGGTTTATTATAAATCAGTGCTAAGAGTGTTGGGATTTCACATTTGGGTGGAGTTTGGTCCAAATGGAATGTTGAATCCGCCATTTTTCATGTACATATATAATAATATTTATAGCATCTAAAATGTAATGTGCTTACAGTTTAATTGTTTGTCACCAGATATCGTATTGTTTTATGTCAAATTTAATTTTGATTGAGGGTAGCACCCCACCAGAAATCAAATATATATATATATACAAACCAAACTCTTGGTCATTTTAATAGAAAACGCATATTCGACTAAATTACTCAACAAATGACATAACCCATTTTACTAGAGGATTTTGGTCCAAAGCTGCCTAGAGTTTGTAAAATAGCCTATGTTTTTTGGATAGTTTAAAAACTAACAAGGTAGTGGTAAATGAATTCTATTACAAAAAGAAATACAATTGTCTTGACTAGAATGTAAACAAACCAACCATTTTTCTGACGACTTTGGTAGACGGAGAGCAGTGCTGAACCCCTAATTTTTATTATTTAATGTGTAGCATTTTGCCCACTAAGGTTAGTCTTTTGTGGAATACTAAATACACTGTAATATAGTGCAGAGTTTTCGCGCACTAGATTAATATTATTAATGAAATATTTTATGATTGAATCACTCAATAGTTAATGGTAGAAACTCTAAAATGATACTATTGCAAACACGTTCAGCAAAATACATTTCAGTTGAGAGATTACATAATTTTACTAATAGAATTATATCATTACTTAGTAATTCTCATTCGATAGAAGATAAAGTTGGTTTCACAATGGAGTGCCAAGTTTAACATTGTCGCAGATGTAATTGAAGGAAATCTTACAAACTAAAAGTGACGTTGCTTATTACAACATAATGGATTGAGATCATATCGATGGAATATTGTGTCATTTTACGATCTACAACGCTTTCATCACATGTTCTTGATTTGAACCTAACACTGAAAATGTTCTGATGAAACTTTTGATAGTTATATTATGGTCTATTTTAATATCATCCAGGAAGAAAAAGTCTTGTTTCCGTATTTTACAATTACCTACGTAAAAAAATTGTTTTAATATTTCGGGCATAGTGCCATGAGAAATTGAAATAAAAAACATAGTATAACTTAATTCTACGAAACTTAATTAGAGAAAATGGTTGGTTATTTTACGTATTGGTCAAATCATTGTATTATCAGAATGAAAGTTTTCTTCTTAGCTAACTAATTTATAAACTAATCAAAGGGCATACACTTTTTTAGCTAATTTGGTTTAATATGCAGAAAATAACCATTTGGATACTATAGCATGGTAATTGCCAGTATTTCGTACACTGATATTTCACAATATAATTTAAGCGGTACAGTTTACATACATGGAACGGGTATGCTTTACATTGTTTCAATCCTTTTCCGCTCCATTAAGCTATCACTTAATAACAAATCCTTTTGTACTGTACTACATTTAGTTACATAAATTATAAATTAGCTTAAATAACTATTACATATATGTACATTATCAAGGACAAAACAACAACAAGTGTGTTTCAACTTTTATTGCTGCTTATTTGTCATTCAACGAGCACGTTGGGAAAAACCAATACGCCATTTTAAACATCGAGCAAGTTAACCATAGCCATACATGAATAGGGCCAGTCGTATCTTAACAATGTATTACATCAAAAATGGAAAAGATATCAGATAGGTTTGCAGAATATTAATTTAGGACTTCTTAATTTAGTGATTTTGGATTGATAAAATCACATTCCATCTAGCAAGAAATAAATAAAACATTTTTTTCAATGTTACCTCTAACATACGTTTTTTCTTATAATTTAGATTTAGACAACTTAGACAAGTGTTTTTTATGAGTTTAATTAACGACCGAGGAGAACACTTCTTATCATGTTGTTTCGTCATTACGGCTAACGGCTTAAGTCAACTTTATGGATAGTTTACGTGAATATTCTTCAAACTTAGGTCGAATGACTTACATAAATGGCTGTTGGGACAAAATACAATCATGATTTGAGGGCAATTAAACTTTACATAGATTCAAAATATAATAACAAAACTACCAACGAATATTTAGTATGTTGTTTCATTCTAATTTTGCATCAGGATTTTGAAGAAACAGATAGATAGATAGATAATTGGGAGGATAGAAAAATGGTCTCGCTGCACGTACTATACTAACGCCATCCGACAGTGATATGTTGTTCACACTAAAAACAACATAGAAGTGAAACTACATCAAAATAAAAATTAAATTAAATTGTCGCGGTTGCTTCGTTTAAGGCTTTAAATATTTAATACAAACGAGTCCAACTTCCATAATAAGGTGCATAAAAAAAGTGAAAAGAAAATTTTACTTCTTTTTCAACCTGTACTTCACTTTTGTAAATTGGAATATCTTTACGTATATATTTCGATTATAGATTTTTCAAAAAATATTTTTCAATATTTTATTGACGTGTTCATATCTGATATAATATATTTTTTCCTATTTGTGATCAAATAATTTTAGTACACAAATATACGTCGAAAATATAAACAAATATTATTACAGCTGGATCTCAGAAAAGCCGATATAAACAACGCAATATAGTACGTGTGCATCAGGGGCGTAGCTACCGCCGTATATGCCGTATCAATTATACGGGGCCCCCGGGCCACGGGGGCCCCCAACGTGCGTAAGCAAAAATTAATAAAAACTTCCCAATTTCTTTTTTATTTCGGAAATGACAAAAGTCAAAAAAAGCAATTTCTTTTTTTCCCGCGTAAAGCGTGCGTTCAAAAGTTGGCAACACCCTACATCGGTTATCGCGGGCTGCGGGATTTCCCCGTTTAAGTCATTTACTTCAACGGGGGAAGGGCCCCCCAACAAATTTTTATACGGGGCCCCGCCAAGGCACGCTACGCTTCTGGTGTGCATGCTGGATTGCAAAAAGCATTGCTAAAAATTTGATTAGACAGTGGTCTTAGATGTGATCATATATTTACAGTTTTAATGTCGTATGATAAAATCCCTGCCATATATAGAACATTAGATTGTACCCACACAAGCTAAATTTTGATCAAAATGTGTAGAAGTGTAAATTGGGCCAAAATTATGTTAAATGCAATACACTATTTAAAAAATACCATTTTTAGCGATCAATTATTTTTCGAACAGAATCAATTCAAAATTCTACAATGTTTGACTTACGGAGAAATGTGTGATCACAATCTAAGGTCATTGTCAAAACAGATTTTCTGACAATGTTTCCTACAACCCAGCGGCAAAAAATGCTAAAGTTGATAAGAGAGATTAATTAATATACAATTTTATGTATTTTTATCAAGTGGACATTTTAAATTGATTTCCCAACGAAAAAAAAAACCCGGGTCGCAGTGCCAAAACCCTGCCGACAATATAGTGTATTTGCTAATACAGGTATTGTGGCTTTATTAAATGAAATTAAGTTTGTTTTTGGACAAAATAAAAAAAAATTGAACCCCTTAATACACCCCTTACAATAATAATTTCATTAGTTGAAATATTGTTATCAATCCAACATCTGCACCAAATTAAATACGACCTTCAGTAAGTAAATTCGTATACGCAAACTAGTGTTTTCATAAAATTTGTAAGTCCGGTCCTGTCGGGCCAATTTGCTTATAATTTTAGGAGCACTTTTTAATTGCTACTAAAGGGTTAAATTTCAATTTTGAAACGATTCTGAGAATTTTTTCGGTATTTTTGGGCCCAAAAACTTTTTTCAACCCCTAAAAACTACCCTTAAAATGACCCGATTGGGCCCATTTTAAATAGGCTTCGTGCGGTGATGGATTCCAACATGTATGCCAAATTTCGTTAAAATGAATTAACTCCTTCGAAAGTTATTGCCCGCACATATAAATATATATATACATATATATATATATATATATATATATATATATATATATATATATATATATATATATATATATATATATACATATATATATATATACATATATATATATATAAACATTTTTAAAAATGGTGCCAAATTGTTTAGGAGGCTATGAAACGTCGAGAAATTTTGGTCCGACCCCTAGGTTCCGCCATCCGACCGACGCCAATAGTGTATGTTGCCATATGGCAAATACACTAAAAATAACTATCGAATTAGTTGTTCAGTTAGAAACCAAGCTGTGTCGTCATTTTGGCTGTCGTCCTATTATCTCCTTTTCGATACACGGGTTAGAGATGGGATAAACGGGTCTTTTTAGCGATCTGCATCTTTGCATCTGGATCCCGTATGTGAGCCGGCCCACTGAACCAGTTCAAAAAGAGCCGAGATCTGAATATGTTACTGCAGTCTGCCACTGAATTACCTAGTTCAGTCAATCATATCACGACCTATACAAAATCAAGAATGCATAGCCAAACATGTGATGCATGAGTCATTTGAGCTGGCAGATGCATCAAAGCAAGAACTGATACGTAAGTGTAAAATGTGCTTCTGTATGTTAAGTGTTTCACTGAGTTATGCGGATCCGTTGATCCGTCGGCTCAAAAAAAAGTGAGTCGGCTCTCACGGATCTTATGTCGAAGTCGGCTCTTTGAACCGGTTCAGATCTGAGTTACCCAATTCTGCTACACAGTGGCCCAGTCTGGTTCAAACCTAGGCGAAAATTTGCTTCCGGAACACTTAACCTCAATTATTTTGCAGTATATTAATAACAGTATATTTATTATTATCCATATATATTTCAATAATCATTTTATCACACTCTCAGCCATGCAGATTTTGGATTACATTTAATGACAAACAAACATACGGAACGTGAAGTAAAACCGTTTAAAAATGCAAAATACAACTTGTTTTTTTGTTTCAAATGGTTAGTTGTGTTAGTATATAAAAATCAAATGCAAAATACGTATTGTCAAAATATGTTTATTGAAATAAAAATATGTTTTGTGTTATTATGCATGTTACTTCACTTATTTCGTTGAAACATCATCGACGAATGTGAGTCCAGACTCATTGGAGAATTGACTAACAACGCGAGTTGGAAACTGGTCGATATTATTCGACCAGTCCTCTAATATCACCCATCCTCGAATATTTTAACAGTCGTTGTTACTGGTGAAACGGCCATCTAATCGTTACTGCGGATGATATTGATATTCGGCCAGGTTTGCCATGTGTGAGACCTAGATGTGCCAACTTTCCAAGCAAGGATGGCGATTGGTCGCACAAACGTTCTATTTCTCTCACTATGTGTGACCGCTTTTAGCATATTGGGAAGATACGAATTGTCTTAGTCCAGGGATACAGAACACTAAAACTGCGCTGATGTAGTGAGAGACTATAGTGCGGTTTGAAAATAGTTATCATTTATATTTAACAATATAAACGGGACAGTTTTTATGCTTTAGATTGTTTTTATTTCTTCTTGTTAGTAGCTAAATATGAGTCAGAGACTTTATTTCCTGTCTGCAGTCATTCATCTGAAATAGCGAACTCGTAATATAAGACAATAAATATATATTTTGTAAAATTCGAACACACGTAATTTATTTATTTTTTCATTATAAAAAATTATTAAATGTAAAATCATTATTATTTATTTGCATTGATATAAAAATTTATTTCTCATATTGCATTAGTTTAATAATTGCACTTGGAAATTAAAGTCTTTTCCGATCACTAGTGATTTACAAATTGTTCAAATCACAAAATATTCTGTGCACGTAAATAAAAACTCGGAGAAAAATAAAAATTAACAAAATTGCTATAATATAAATTATATACAGCTTCATATCCATGTAAAAAATAATATTTATAAATATGTACACCTTATATTGAATTTTTAAATGTTTAAAAAAATATATCAAAATTAAAATTGTATTTAACACAATCATTTTGCGAAAACATTCACACACATTCGCCGCAAATAAAGAAGTTTATCAAAAATCGTTAAAACTTATATTATAAAATCACATAGCAGTTTCTAAAGGTTGACTTCTGCTTCTGTTAGCATCCGAAATAGGTTGCCCCATAGGCGGCGTAGTCTGAGATGGATCAGAATAATCAAAGTTGGTTTCAAGTAACGCTTCACTTTTCGATTTGCTTTTAGGCATTTTTGGAGCAATAATATTTCTATTATCTAAATCAGTTTCCAATAAAGTACTCGATTTAGGTCTATCCTGACTATAATACGGATCAGGCGGACTTTCCTGTGGATCATATGGGTCAGGTGAAAACTGTATATTATCAACTTTCTCATCATAACTTGGTAAGTAAGGTAACCCAACTTCGTTATGACTTGGAGGTAATGGGGGACTTGGAGGAAGTTCTTCTTTTTGTCCAAAAGTAGTCGGTTTCATTGGATAATTCTCTTGATTTTCATATCCGGGCATTTTGCTTTTTAGTTCTTTCAAGAAAGTCATTTTTGGTTTATTTGGAACGTAAGCTGCCCCGTACTGACTTCCTTCAGACATTGCATCATCCAGCTCGCGTTTCAAGTCCAAAGTTGAATCCGATTTTCCCATACTACTGCTTAATGGAAGCGTATCAGTATTGTAATAGTCGCTGGCAGGAAAACCGCCATAAGCACCTTCCTGAGAATGTATTATTGGTGTTTCTTCACTTGTCGTATTCTCCTGAACACTCTCAGCTCGCGATTGGAAATTAGAATTATTTCTACTTGCAAACGTTGAATTATCTCTGAAGCCTTCGTTCTTAAATGCTAAATCATAAGTATTGGCAGTGGCGTAAGGATTTACTTGCCGCGCTTTTGGAAGTGGATTTGTGTATTCGCTGGGAGTGGAATAATTTGAAAATCCGACTGGATTCGGATTGTGTGCCTCATAAATATCGTAAGATTGGTTATCTTCTATTGACGAATTGAAAGCTGATTTATCCATGCTGTCTATTGAACCATTGCTCACCATTTTTTTATAGTCGGAATTTTTTGTTAATGTGTCAGTTGATCTTGTACTCTGAGAAATAAAAAAAAAAGATATATAAGACTAATATTTTTACTAACTTATAACGGCAAATAAATAATGTGGAAACTTATTGACCTGGCGGCCAACCCTACAACTTTCTGCTACGTGCTAAATACGTTACAATATAAATTGATATAATCATTTAAAAATCGTCAGAATAGCTTCCAAGGACCCCAAAACGTTGAGATCTGAAAACTCAATTTTCGAAAATCGGACTGAAAAGAATAAATCCCCTTTCTTTGAAAACTTTCAACAGCGGGAAGTTAAAAAAAGTATTGTTTATAATCATCCAATAATGTCGCTACTCTTTGACGTATTTAACACACTGTTAACCTTATCATCGTAGTAATAAACATATCTATCGCAAAACTGTAAACACATATTTTGTTGAAGTATTGAGCATAAAATTATAAATAAAATAATACTATAAACATTAAAAGGTGTCTCGGCAGACCAAATCAAAGCTGATTCATTCGTGTACTCAGTGCACACGCCCGAATTAACCGCCCAACCCATGATTTGAGACGCGGTTATGGTTTCAACATTATTCCTTGTAGAACACATCCAAAGTTTTAGATGCTAGGGAAGTCGTCTATTCTTCAAAACAATAATAATAATAATGATAAATCACTCAAAAGCCGACTAAAAAATGACTTAAACAATAACAAACAACTATAATACTGTTTTGACACGCGGCTAGCGCGATTAGCCTGAAGTGTTGGGTGCTTCTGAATAAAAAAATGTTCTTCCTGCGTAATAATAAGAAATACTACGAGATTTTCCCGCTTATCAAACTATACTGTACTAACTTTTCCTAGACGGAAAGATACGAAAAATGGAAATATAATTATTTTTCTTCGGACTACTTGTTTTCAAATAACCACAAATCAAAATACCAAGAAATCAAAACATTAATATAAATCATTAAAAATAATAATGAGCTATTTGTTTCAGAACGATAATAACAAGAGGGTAATAACAAAATAATTGTAAAATGGGTATTTTACTAACCCGTGTACTCCGTCGACGAGGACGATGCTTGGGTGTCCTCTATGCATTTTTCAAAATAAACATACATGTTTATTATTGGCCATTGCTTATGTTTATATTAATACAGTGAAACCCCCAAATACAGAAAAAAAATAGTCATATCAAAGAAAGAACCAACTGGCAGATGAAAGTAACACATTAATTGTATTTTCGTTAATTTCATGGAAAAGTGATCCACTTCACAGGTTTCACTGTAAAACTATTTGTGAAAAAAATATTGTTACCATTTCTTCAGTATATATAAAAATATATAATAGTTTGAAAATTATAAAGTCTACCATTATTTGTTTAAAACGTATTCCCTTTATTGCCGCATTAATAATATAAAAATTTCAGATCAAGAATATCGAGAAAATTTCAATACCAGATTTAATTGTAAAACGAATTAGGCTGAAAAATTATAATGCTGCTTACCATTTGTCCTGGCTTTCTTCTGTATCCAAATTCAGCAAAACCTTGACTAGAACCGACCGATCGCAGTGAATGTAAACTTTGACGAATACTGTTCCTTCTTTCCAATCTTTGAACATGACGATGTCGAGATTTAGAATACCAACAGCCGATTACCAAAGCCACCAACAGGAATGCTAATACCAGTGAGCCGACCACTGCTATAGTTACCACATCTCCGCGCCACGACAAGGGATCAATGAGTATCTTCGGATCTATTATTAAAAATATAATAATGAATGTAATATCAAATAATGAATGTAAATATATTTGAATAAAATACTTTATTTCATCATAGGTGTACCGTCGGTCAACAATACTGATAACGTCCGACTAAATTAAAATTCACGTTTTTTATGTAACCCACCATTCCTTACTTAATTAAAGACACATCCATAGCACGACACTATATGGCAATTGGCAAGGCTAGTTAGCAAGGTCATTGTAAAAATATAATGCCAGAAGTAAATATTTCTGTCCATTATTATTAATGACCTGACTTTGTATGCTACAGAAAAAACATTTCTTTGATTAAAAAATAATACAAATTTTCTTACCGATTTCACATAAAAATGGATTTTTCTGTTCGCAGTTGTCGATTTCGATTTTTTGATATGTAAACATCGTACATTTATTGATTTTGTCGATATGTTGAACCCAAACTCTGTCAGAATATTTATGCCATTCATTTTGCTTTCTCAAAAACTCGTAAAGTTCAATATAATTTCCCATAATATAAGGCATTGAGGCATTGTCAGACTAAAAAAAATACAGAAAATATAAAGCATTAAATATCAAAAAATAAATAACTCAAAAATGCATACTACGAAACACTGACGTCGCGCGGTTGAAGTAAAACATACAAACAATACATAAGTATGAATTGTACAGTTTTTATATGTATACTACATAGTAATAGATAAATGAATGGGTAAAAAATGACGAAAACTGCAAATTATATCTAGGAATTTTTAAAACTATACAATTATAAACTACGTTACGATTTTATATGTTTGTATTAACCGAACTAATTTCCGTATAATTCATGTGGACTTTGTAATCCGAAGCGATATATATAAAAGTTTTTTGTTATATTATGTACCTATAAATGCGCAAAATTGCATAAGCAGACCTAGTAGGCCGCGCAAAAACGTCACATTTATTCGTAATGCCTTCGCGAAATTCACAAAACAAGCCTAAAGAAGTTTTTCTTCAAAAAAATTATATTTTTATTGTTAACGAGGTTCGGATCAAGTGTACACATGCTTTAATTAATAATTCATGATTAATTTACCCTGCAGAAATCTCTGGCTTCATTGAAGGTCATCGGTGCGCCAATATACATATAGCAAGTATCACCAACTAAGTTCCACCCTGGAGGACATTTCCCGTTCAACACTGACCTATTGTTCATATAATAGGGTTCGTAGTACACTTCCAAAAGATTGATGTCATCCATGACGTCCTTGATTCGTCCAGTTACTGCTATTGAGTCGTTATAGCCCCAATAATTGTGAGCTGCGTCGATTTTCGTTTTCCACATGTCAAGTGTACTGGAAAATTTACATATTTGTATTTTATTTTTTTGTACACCATTCGTTGGTATTTTTTTTAAACTAGTATTTCAAAAAAAAAATGTTTAATTTCAATAACAAACGAAATATCGATAGATTAATTATCTACGTACAACATTAATTGTGTCAAAGTTGATAAAAAATTTAGGAAAAAAGCAGAGGCACATTTTTTCTGTAATGAAGGCAGATTTAGATTTCATAACGTTCTAAGCAACTCAACTTTTGCGATATTTTTACACACTGAAATTTCGAAGAAGCAAAGCTACAGAATAGATTAAATGATTTTAATTTCATCTAAGTATAAAATATGTGAATAGTTATTAACAATGAACTTTCGTATAGTGAAGTAATTGTACAATTTAAACAACCAAAATTTAGGTCTAAACAGTTACAAACTAATATTATTTATATAACTATTTAGCACCTTACCTGGTAAAGTTAAATCTGTCATGCAACATGCAACATAAAAAAGAAAAGTATGTTAGTGTACGAACGTTGTCACTTATTGTTTACTTATTATTTACGGAGAGGTCATTTAAAAAATCACATCTCGGGAATTGACAAAATGTCGATATTGGAGAGACATATATTTGTTCGAAAAATACAAAGTTTCATCCAAATCTCTCCCAGCTTCAAATAAATAAAACGAAGCACAAAATGAATTATACATATATATTATTTTTTTAATTAGTCGTGGCTTTTGGCTTAGTGAATTTTATGAACTTTGAAGACTCATTTTTAACGATAACCAAAAGATATGGTAACTTTTCAATGCAGATATACTTAGTTTCTCCCGAGACATCGCGGAACGACCTACGTTAAAAACGGTTTCATTTTGTATAAATATCTTGATATTAAATAATAAACCAACTTATTTTTAAGAATTGACACCCTTTCGATATTATTATACGCCATTTTTTTTATTTTTTCCAAATCTGAGTTTCTAAAAGAAATATGTAGAAATATATTTCTAGACCAAAAAAGTCTTTAAACCAACAAGCATTTTCAGAACGCTGTTCTAGAAGTTTCTATGAAACGAATAATAAAAAAATGAAAGACGTACGGAACATGTAAAATTTGCGTGATTCAACTCGTGCTTTCTTAAGTCCAAAAACTCGTCAAATACTGCTCTAGACATTGTATAAAATTTTACCAAAAACTAATTAAAAACATGATAGAAACTGCATCACTTGATGCTCTTTGTGGCGAGTCACATTCCGTTTTGTTTTGACAACAAAAATGAAAGCAAAAAAGCTAAGAACTGAATTGAAGTTTTTGCAACTAATCTATGTAAGCAATGGTTTAATACATATAATGGAGTTTCGATTTTTAATGATGATAATATAGTACATTATTCTAATGAAGATACGGAGTAAATCATTGACTTGTCTTCCATGGTTGAAGCGTTTTAGTCAGAGGTCAGGTTGAAGTAGATTGAAGTCCGTTGATATTCGGCTTTTTGATCACCTCCCCGTTGCGTATTACTCCGTAACTTTATTTGAATAACGTATGTTGCGGATGATAAACTGTCTAAATACCCAAGGTCATTAGATACACAGGTTACCTCGTTAATAATTAATGAAGTCAGCTGGGAGACCGTTCATATTTTTATAAGCCACGCAATATCAACTGGATGACGTCATCGTCCCACTACTGTCCAACGGAACGAGGCTACCTGATAGCCCTGATAAATATCTACACAATGACATCATCCACCCAACACGACAACTTAAAAATTTTACTAGTAAAAAGATTTATAGAAGAAAATACGGAATCAATACAACTGATTATTTACGATATCATTTATCTTAAATAGGAATTCTTTTACAGTTAATTTGAAAATTTACACTACTACTTTTTGGTGTCTACTGACTACTTTTTGCTCTATAAAAATACATGTATACTTAGCTACAATGCATAAAGTATCTAAAGATTTCTGTTATCTAAAAATCTAGATTAACAAATAAAATGTTCTTATCAATTACTAATATTTTTTTTTTGCTTTTGATGTACGCTCTTTTCTCTTTCTCGGATTTTCTATTTTTCTCTTTTCTGTCGCTGCCAAAAGGAATCATACCTCCTTACTTTCCTTTCGCGACGCCCATGAAGACAGACAATATTAAAAATTCTAGTAAATTCATAAGAACATTTTGTTTAAAGACTTTCTCCTGTATATTTGTGTAATACGTATTAATAATCAATCAATCAATTGGTACTTACATCGATCGATTAACCGTAACCATTTCATAATCGTTATCGGGATTGAAGAAAATGTTATCAACATAATGTTGGCCGGCTGTTCCTGCCACAATGGTTCCTCTTGAGTCCCTCTCGACTGCCAAATTACTGAAAGATGTCCAATTAGTTTCATTAATTTTTTATAGTTCCTTATTTTAGTGTTTCCGCAAGTTATGAATGTTTTGGAAAGGTGTTATGACCGAATTTTTAAGAACCCTAATATTGTACAATACGCAAAAACTTTGTCGCCGAAATTCACTAATAAACAATTAATTATGACAATAATATTAATATCGTCGAACATAAGTTATTAAGGCGAAAAGATGTAGCTTTTCAAGCTTAAGTGAAAGAAATTACATACGTCTTTAGACTTATTTTTAATTTCACTTTGTTATGACGAATCTAAAATTATATTTACGATTTAGGTAAGTACCTGTAAAAACCGTTATGTGTTGTTGTTTGATAAATCGGCAATCGTACTTTATCAAAACCGGAAACTTCTAAAATATGCGCTCCTAGATTTTCATGAACATAATTAAGTGTAAAGTTGGACACAACTTGTTTAAGTACAATGACATTTTGGTAAGGGGCTTTGTTTTGCGCAAAGTAGTTCCGATAAATTGTCACTTCTTGATACGGCGAAGACTGTCTGCCTTCCACGTACAACGCCGGGTGATTTATGTTCTGAACGAACAAATTATTGTGAATCCAACCTTTCAGAGACGTAGCTGAACCGCGTGAATCGGCCTTTATTGATAATCCACCTTGATTTGCTTTCACTAAATTGTTCTGTAATCAATACAAATTAAATAGACTCATGTTTCCAAACCTCTGTGCAATTTTTTCTTCTATTATTCTTCAACTAACTCACCCTAAAGAAAAGTGTCTGAGTATTTTGTATATCCATCTCAATGGCGGCTGTACAAGTGCTGAAGTTTCCGTAGAGTTTTTCACAGTTGTGACTGAAGTGGTTTTTCTCCATTGTTATGATCGGGTTCACTTCACCAACAGACGCGTAAACAACACCTCCTTCACGATTGTAAGTCAGCTCTGAATGAGATATATTATGCTGAACGTCCCGATCTGTAAATATTGTTGATTATTAATAATTTGATGTATTAATAATTGAAAATTAATCGAAAGATCCAATATGCCAAAACATTGTGTTTAATTTTAGTTTTTGTTCAAAATGGAAGACAGAAAAATTTGAAGAAAATGACTCAAAACTAATAACATCAATATAATGTCAAGTATAAAAGGATTTCTAAAATCACGTAAAAACATAATACTCAAATTCTGCACATTTTTTTTTATTAATATAGGTTTTCTTAATAGTCCGAAATGATGAAAATAAATGTCCTTGTAGATTAAGCACGCTGGGCATTACGCTCAAAAGCCTCTAGCCCTTGGGAATCAAGTATTTGGGTACCAAGAGCTTCTGCAAGTTCATCACGAATTGATTGAATGCATTCTCACGAACGTCCAAAATTGTTCGGAACAAAGTTAATTGCCGGAGGGCACAATGTGTTCTTATTCGACTTTAGTCCTGCGGCTCGATAAAAAATTATCATAAACTGTTTTTCCTTTAGCTTAGATAACGAATATATTATCATGTGATTTTTGGCATTAATGGAGTTTCATCTTAAATTTGAATTTGGATATACTTACTGAATCCGATAGCAGATATTGGTAGCGTCACAATTTCAGCAATAAATCCATGTTTAGAAGATGCACCATTCGCAAATAATTTTACACTTAAACTTGGTTCTATAGTTTTGAATAACATTTTTTCGTCACCTGAATCAACCTCAATCTTCTTTAATAATTTAGATGTGATGTTATAAATATCCCCATCATAGAGTTCAATAGAATCCTTTTTTCCAATTGTCGATGTTGAATTAAATAAATTAAATTGGAGTAATCTAAATCCAATTGGTTTCAATCTATAAGAGCTTTTAATTATTTTTACACAGTTTACTGGATGGTTGTCGTATTTATAGTATATTAAAACACGTTCTTCAATTATCAACTCTTTTGTGGTATCACAAATATCCATCATACTAAATATGTGATACGGAATATTTAAATCTTTCAGTGGAGTGAAACTTGATTCGGTAGCTTCGCGTCCTTCACCAGTCAATGAAAGTGCATTTATACCAACTCCTAATGTATTTTTAATGTTATTGAACAAAATTCTCATATTATCTGTCGGTGAGATAATATTAATTCCATGCGAAGCACATTTAGTAACATTAACAAAATTGATAGATGGGCTTTTGATAACTGATTGAATTGCTGGCGATTTCTCATTATGTAAAATTCCAGCACCGGTAATATTTACGAATTCGATTCGAGATTCTTCTCGTTTAACATTTTCATGTGTGTGTATATCATGAATTCTGTGCTCATATATTCGTTGTTCAAAGTCACTGCTTGCTATTCGAATTCCTCCCCAATATTCGTACTCAGATCCTAAATTTCGTTCACCGCAGCTAATAAATATAAATTTCGAGTTCCATTTGCATTCGTGTCGATGGCCATATAACTGCCCGTTTAAACGGATTGGACATTTTTCGTATCGAGTCTCTGTCCCTTTACATTCTAAAGGTTCAGGCCAAGACCAGATTCTAGTCAAGGAATTGCTGTGAAATTCGACTCGTATGTCATGATCGAAAAATGCATTTATTGGGTCAAAACCAAGCTGCCTGCATACAACTTGAGCATTACGCTCTGTAAATCTATCATCACACATAGGAATCCACTGAAGAGTCGTAGAATTGAAATATTCCAAGAAACCTTGATTAATTTTATCGTGATAATCAACCATGGAACAATTTCGACCAGTGCATAATCGAATGTTTTCTTGAACTTCCAAATTTTCAAAAGGTCTGTTTTTGTCTTTAATTGCCTGACGTTTTCGAAGAATTCTATTACTTTCTATTTCAGCAAAGTTTGAAATTGGTCTCATAATTATTTCATGATCTCTTATACCTTGTGCCTTCAGTGTACCTAATACCAAGATTCCAACATTTGGGGCAAATTCCATAACGACCGCCGGTGAAATAGTTAATGTCACACCAGGCATAACAGTTATATCCGATTTTATGATATATGGGGTGTCTTTTTTATATAAAGTTAAATCTTCCGTTAATCTTCCGCCCAAATTATGAATATCAACAGGTTCTGGTATCTCCAAAGATATTGACTGACTGGAATCAAACGCATTCTCCATTAAAAATGGATTAAATCTAGCAACAGCATGATTATTCCAATCATCAAAATCGAAAATCTTTTTTCTAATTATTTTAATGTCATTGCTACCCCACCAATTTTCACGAACATCTAAAATATTATCAACTCTAGCCGTTCTGATTCCGGAAACAAGTTCGTAATCTAAATCATTTTCGCCGAATAGGTTTCTTACAACTTTTACTTTTTGAATTCCTTGGAAATCGATTACGGTTGTTGGCGGTCTTACATAAATTTGATGAACGCCTGTTAAACCCCTTGTACCTGACATAACTCCTAATCCATTTCGCTTTATTTCATTTAAAAAGAATGTTGCGTATACTTCACCGATGATTTCACACTGACTGTCTGCTTTAAACTGAACCATATGCGTTCCAGAGTTTCTTTCTACTTTGTTATGACTTATTTTCATTTTCTTTTCCATACCTCTTATGGATATTAATCCGTCTTTACATTTATTATCAGTAAAGAAATTCTTTGTCATATTTAAAAGAGCAAAGTGGCCATCAATTGTCAGTCCAAAATTTGCGTTATCTCTCCAAGTATTATTATCCATAAAAACTGAGTGAGTGAAATTTTCATCGTACTGCCAAACGTAAGGTAAATTTATTTCAAAGCCTCCGTCGAGATTCCGCTCAATTGTATTGTCTTGGAGGACATAATGAAACAAATTATTGGAACTTCTCATATCTCTCGAAAATTGCATAATGCCTTTACCATTATCAGTAATTAAACTGGCATTTACCATGAATAGTATTTCTGATAAATTGCTTTCGTGTATATCCCAAAATGGTGAATGAACAAAAATAGCTTCATGGTTATTGTGTGATATTTCACAATTAATTAATTTAATTGATTCGTTTGATTTTCGTAAATAATGGTTTCCAAGTTCATCCAAATATCTATTATAAAATGAAGCTTTTATTCCATTATTATTATTGTTCAGTTTTGAATTGATCAATGTAAGTGTTGGAATCGGTCCTTTAATAATTTTATTTTTAATATTTTGTTGTGGAGCCGGAAGAGAACTGATTACTAAAACTGTTCCTCCTATAGAATTATTGCCGCTATCATACTGAAGTATAATTCCAAAACTACTGGAAGTTGTCGGAAACACGTTCAAATCACGATTTACAGACCAAACGATCGAATTTGTTCTTAGAGTATGAGTATCATAAATCAGAATATTTTCCGTGCTTCTGTTTTCAATAGGATTCAAGAGCTGTATCCCAATAACATAGCCAGGGTCAGTTCGGATGTTATATGTCCTGGAAATGCTATCAACGACCACTCGAGATGAGACCAGATATTTTGTCTCGCTATATTCTAAATAAATGTTAGTTTGCTCTTGTGGAATAAACATCGGATGATAATTTGATTCAGGAATATCAATATTAAACCAACCGGCCAGTTCTCGTTGTTGACTTCCTTTTATTGCTGGGTTGTGTCTAACACCTGCTTTGACGTTATTTTCAATGGAACTTGCTTGAATTTTCATTCCTAATTGTTTAAAACTAATACCATGTCCAAAATTATTTGAAAATTCTGAATTTTTTACGACATTTACAGCATCAGCTGAGTAAATATCCGAATATATAATTCCGAGGCCATCTTGGAAATTATTATTTACTTTAACACTGTCCAGACTGTGCTTCGCAAAGTCAATTTGTAATGCAGGCTTAAATGAATTTGTAGAATAATCTAATAAGCCAGCCTTTTCGATAGTTATATATTGCAAGTCAGATCTTTCCGCAATGGGCGCTAGTCGAAGACCCGCCCAAGAGCTCTCGTAGCATCTAATTCCTACGTCGAGTTCGTGAGTACAAGAATTTTCGAAATTATTTAATCTTTCGGCCTTGCATTGAGTTATATCAACATCGTCTTCATCACATTTTACATTTGTAACAATCACGTCTTCGGTTAAGCCTGCATTTGGTATTTGGTTTCTTTCTAAAAGCCAATCGTCTGGGTTTAAAACTAATCCAAGCTGATGACAAACTAAAGCTGCATCAAGCATTGTCCATCCGTAACTGCAAACAGTGCCCCATTGATTATTAATTTTAATTTGCAAGCGTCCTTCGTGGTTAGTTTTCCCACCTAAAAGTCGAATTGGTATTTTTGATTCGATTTCAACAATTTCCGTTTCGGAATCATAATGAACGGTATCAGTTTCGTATGTATCATTTTCAGGAACTAAAATCATTTCTTGTTTCAGTGTAAATTTTATATCATCTGGATATCTTCCTCGAGCATCTAATTTTCCAGCGACCATAATACCAACTGACGGTGGGAAATTTAAAGTGACGCCAGCTTGCAAAATTAATTTTCCACCAGGTCTTACATTGATATCTCTCTCAACAACATAATCGCCCGGTTTCAATGTTTCAAGCCCTTCGACTTCACCTCCGACGAGGTTTGAACCCGGAACATTAAACTGGGGCACAAACGTATGATGTTCAATTATAGTGCTGGCACCAGGATTTGAATTATGGAGCAAATATGGCAAGAAATCAATCTTTGCTAAATTGTATCTATCCTTTCGATCAAATAGTCGTTTAAAGATTTTCGATTCTTCACCGGAACCTAACCAGTTGTAAGTACAATTGATAATTTTGCTTTGATCTTCTAAGTGACTGCCAATTTCATAATTAGATTCTCCATTTTGTAAAATGTTTCTAAATACATCGACATTTGATGAAGATACCACCACGGGAGCAGCTATTCTACTACGAGGATTTAGTTTCGAAGCAACTCCTTCTTCAAATTCAAACGGCTCACGTATTCGATTATCTTTAATGTAATTTCTTGTAAATAGCAACTTTTGTGTATCAGAATAAGGAGACAAACCCAAATTGACTACAAAAACACCTTTATTACCATAAAACTGGTTCTGTTGAATTAATATATTAGATTTTAAAATATTAAATTCTTCATAATATCGATTTTCAACTTCATTTTTAATCAAAATAGCTCCATAATGTCCATTTTGGAAGAAGTTATATTCAATTTTTCCGTCAAGGTTTATGGCAGGTTTTATTTTTATTCCTAATTTTTTGGTTGCATTGAATATATTATGACCGATCTGTAATTTAGTCGCAGTATCTGGGTCTATATTTTTCCAACAAGACATAATTTCTAAATCAGTGTAAAGACTGTCCATAAATCTATTACCAGTAATGTTGATGTAAGAATTCCCACAGTAATTTCCATGTAAAATCCCTGTTTCGAGGTTTCTAAATATGTCCGAATATTGGACAGCTGAAGTTTGATTAAAAAATATATATTCCGTTTCCGCTGTATCGTTTAACCAAACTGCTATTCCGTATCCCTTATTGGAACTTACAGTGGTCCTAGATATATTTCTGCTACCTCCGGTGTAAGTAATATTGATGCCATCACCTTCATTGAAAGCAATTCTGCTATCGGTAACATTAACGTAACCGACTCCACTCGAGACATGAAAACCGGCTACGTGATTATTATTTGAAATAGACGATTTGTGAATATGAACTTGCGATCGTAAATTTTCAACAGCAACACCGCGCCCATTATTATCGGCAACTATTGTTGTACTAACATTTAAATCATAACTTTTCAAAAATCCGGAAGCAAGCTTCAAATAAATTATTGTTTTCGTGTTACGATCAGCGTGAAACTTAACAAACAGTCGGTTATAAGATGAAGTAACTGACTGAGGTCTTGTATTATTTCTTAAACGAAACGATGCTATTAATTTATCGTTTGCCGTAGTTCCGTCGTAAATTTCAATAAGAGCACTATTATTACGGTCTATGATCACTTTTTTAAAATGCATAGTTAAAACATGACCGTAGCGTGTATTAAAATTCTTCATACATATTTTTTGTTGCGCATTATATTGCGATTGATCCGCGAACATTTGTACTGGATACGTTTGACTAGACGTTGTTGGGATCGTACAAAAATCTGACAAGTCTAGTCTGTTGTACTTTTCATCAGGCCGTTCCTCTTGATGAACATATTTTATTCCGTCGCCGCCATTTTCGTTAACCAAACAACCATCTATATGCGCATAACCGTAGGTACTATTAATAAATACTCCATATCCACGATTATTTCTAATCGTACAGTTCTCCATTTTGAATGAACTGTCCGGAGACGTAACATTAATTCCGTTGTAAGCCGAATATAAAATCTGTATATTTTTCATTTGCGGTGGAACACCTTCAACATGTAAGGCACTCGTTGCATTATATTCTCTTCCAGCGCCTCCATATTTAATGTTGACATATTGCATTTCTGATCTGGATGTTGGAACGTATAGAGTGTTGAGCAGCGTCAACATCTTATCGGACTGCGCGTGCTCGAACCGTAAACCTCGCCAGAATCGCGACGCCTTCATTGTATTTTCATGACGCGGAAGACACTGTATGCCTAAATCTGGATGATAGTCGCACACTCCTGACCCCATCTGACGTGAAAACCAACGGCACTCTAATAGCGAGTTCTCGGTTCCGGAACATTGCGGCTCTTCGTACAGAATACGAGGTTTTAAAGGCATCTGACGATTCATCCAGTTATAAAAACTTCCGCCTTGAAATCCAAGCTGCCGACATGCTGTTTCTAAATCAGATCGTGTCCAGCTGAAAATAGCCAAATAAAATTGATAAATATACCGTAATGGACAATATCCGTCTTGAAATTGTTTTATTTACACGAATGGATTTATTTGAAAATCATAATAGCCCAGACAGTTTAAATTTTGACACCCTGAAAAAAAATGTAAATTTATAAATTGGTACAAATGTAGTTTGTGGACTGTCAGTTTCAGTAAAAGTGAATAGAAGCCAGAAGCGTAGCGTGCCTTGGCGGGGCCCCGTATACAAATTTGTTTGGGGGCCCTTCCCCCGTTAAAGTAAATGACTTAAACGGGGAAATCCTGCAGCCCGCGATAACCGATGTAGGGTGTTGCTAACTTTTGAACGCACGCTTTACGCGGGAAAAAAAGAAATTGCTTTTTTTGACTTTTGTCATTTCTGAAATAAAAATAAAAATTGGGAAGTTCTTATTAAATTTTGCCTACGCACGTTGGGGGCCCCCTTGGCCCGGGGACCCCGTATAATTGATATGGCAGATACGGCGGTAGCTACGCCCCTGATAGAAGCAAAAATATTTGTCAATAAATTTGAAAAAAACATTTTCTATTCGTGATTTTATTCATTCATTTTAATTTAAAAATAAGCTGACAAAAACTCTTTTTTAAAATTATGAGTATATTTCCAGTTTTTATGCATAATACTTTATTATTTATAAACATACATAGTTTAAAAAATGTTCGTGCATATTTGTTACACTTCATAGATAAAAAATGAGGTCATTCTACTATGTTCGTTCATCAGATAATAAGCACAATACCTACATGGTATGTGTTTATGAATAGGTAGGAAGAAAACAATCAATAAAGCTTCAGCTTTACTTGCACTATTTCTTTCCATCTCTTTATATTATAATATCTATATCATAATTTCGATCAATAAAAGAAACACTGACAACTAGTTCTTATTTTTGTTGCTAGTTGGAAATTTAAAGTGACTGGAAGAACAACTCGAATTATGATGAGTAGATAATCATTGTTTCAGCTTTGTTTGATTCACTTTTTTTTAAACGAAAACTATTTTCTGTAAAAACAACCAAAGGTATTTACAGACTAGCTCAATTATCGAAATTTTGTCACCATCCTAATCCGTGCAATCTTCTTAAGATTAAGCACGTTAAAATTCGAAACCAAACACAAAGCGTTATCCAAATTAAGTGAAAAATGGTTTTATTTTATTACAAGTTTGAACTCTTTAAATCACAACAGTAAGTAAAATTGAAATAAAGCTTCTTATATAAAGTCAATAAATCTGGTAGGTACTTTAATGGATAAATTATAAAATAATAAGATATTCACTAACTTTCTGGAATTCGTGCAGACAGATCTCCAAGCTTGACGATGAAATATTTGCAATCGACCGGCCAGTATGCTGGGTCCATCAACCAGTCGAATAGTCGGTGTAGCCAAACTTCCTAGTTCCGGTTCATTAGCACTGGTCAGCGTTATTTGTTCCGTTTGCGTGCCCTAAAATTAAAAATATGGTTTGTAACATCGAAGAAAATATTTTGAACATAAAATTTTACAGGATATACGATTACTATTTCTTTAGTTATGTTTCTTTAGTTTTGATATGTCTTTCTTGAATTACTAATTATTATTAATAGTATTTAAAAGAGATTCCATACTATACAGGAAATTATTTTTTATATTCGAGTTTTTTTTTAAATTTCATTGTATGTGTGAATGACACTTCGCTAATCTAATAAGGACGCGAAAATCGATAAAAAAAGTCGAACAGGAATCCAAGATTATATGGTTACTAATTTAAAAACTATACTTATACTTTAGAATGTAATGTAAGCGGCATAGTTTTTATGCATAAGATGGGTATGCTTTAGATTGTTTCGTTGCTTCGCCGCTCCATTCTAATGATAACCAAATCCTTAAATTTTGGTGCATTACTATAGATTACGTAAATTAAAAATCTTTGTACTGATTTTTTTTATAATCCTCTATTTTTATTATGCCTTATATGCAATTACATAACAAAGTGGACCATTTATCATAAATAAAGTGATAGGAACATAATCATCCAAATATTAGTCATAACACATATCCGAAATTTCTGAACTAATAGTGATGTGCTTACTGTTTTACAGTGGATAGATGTTATGAACAATAATTATTTGACTATTTAATAATAAGTTCAATTATATCTGTCGCTATAAAAAACATACGACATAATATTTGACTACATCATAAACAAAAGTAAGAACTAACAGCATATGCAATATAATTGCCCAAAGAAAGGAAACACAGACAGCGAAAGTTTGCCACTAGCAATCGATTTATTCATCTGTAAATTGCAATATTACAACAAAATAAATATAAGCAATAGTTTTTTATCCTTTCTTATCAAACAGAGAACATAGTCCAAGGTATGTTAACATATAGGTTTTTTTTCATTATGAGCCGACAATATGCAATGAGATCATCTTAACATTTGTAGGTAGTGCAATTTTGTTCATTATATTAATTATTGGCAGCATTAATCATTAAAAGTAGGGGTGATTCCATTTATACAGTTTATACAAAACTGCAAAAAGTATTATAATTATTTATTATTCCTCAGTAATAACCGTCGTATAAGATAGTGTTTCAAATAACCTAGAGGCAAACTCTTAAAACGGTATTATATGCTCGACAAAAAAATTCATTATCGTGATTCATGGTAGAATAAACCAGCAGTTAATCACCTTAAATATACATGATTGAGTAAACTAATTCGTAAACCAATTAACGGTTTGAAGATTATGACTTTACCGCATTTTACCTCCATGCAGATTTAGCCAGAAGGATATTGTGCAGAAAAATGCAGTAACGAAATCCTTAATCAGCAGTGGCACAAATATTTTGATACTGTTTTACTGACCACAAAACATTGCGGACGTTAATGACCTTGAGTGAATTAATTAGAGGTGGGCCTAAACCAACCCAGTAATGCATGTCATCCTCTAAGGATTTTTTGCTCCCTCTTGTCCCAGATCTAGTCCCTCAATCATCTGGATCTTCTCATGAGCTCCAGAAGATTGACGACTAGATTATCCTGTGGAATTACTCCGCGCTTATCTACGTAGCGTTAATGAAAAATGACCTTAGCTGCCGATCACCTATAATATACAGTTTTTCTATAAAACATATATATTGAATTACTAAAATATGTTCTTTTTGTGAATATAAATTATTCGTTATCTGAATAAAGGATGTAACTATTACATGTCTTTCTTTGAAGTCTTCACCATCTTATAATTATACAAGTGATATCCGCTGCAAGGTTTTCATTTTTCTTGTCAAGACAACTTGAATGTCGTTTCAAGACAGGTTCAAGAACTTGACATACACATTTACAAGGAAAAAGTAGTTTAAACCACTTCATTGTGAATTTCACACACAAACTACGATTAAAAGTGGAAGTTGGCATTGCAACAGCAAACGAGGTTTGTCATAAAATCAAGTAAGCTTTTAAGTTTTCACCTGGCAACACTGTAAAAACGGGATCATTGTCGACTGGTTCAATTTCTTCCGCAGTTTAGTTGTTTCGCCATCGTTTGATTTGAGCCGGAAAGGAGCAAATTAACAAATTATTATAGTTCACTCAAAATCAAATCAGTTCGAAATCTGTCTCAAACGAAAGAGGATTTTTTTTGTAGGTTTAGTATATTAGAATGTTTCAAAACAGTGTTTTATACAGATTTATAAGCAGCTTGTTTCAATTACCCTTGTCTGTCACACCGTAATATATCAGCTTATCAGAATGTAAAATAATGTCTCAGCTAGGTTTAACAGTTAATCTGGAGTTTAAATTGAAAATGTAAAGTCGGCCTTATGGGTCTCCAATTATTGATACTTTGAACACCCTTGATAGTAATGTGGGGAAGAAAATCAATCTCTTACTTTTTATGCCACTCCTTGTACATGTTCTAGAATGCAATGTGAAATATGTCAAAACTGAACTTAATTTATTAGTTAATATTACTGAAAATTAGTTGAAAACAGATGTAAGTTCTCGCCACACCGAAGCTAATCAATCGCAGTGTGTATATATAGGATGTTTCTAAAATTTACAGAAACGTGTTTGTGTTCAGTGTTGGCTGAAGAAAACTGTACCAGTGTGAATGTCCACCATTTTTATTTCGCTTAAAAGTAATCGTTTTACAAAATCAAAAAGCATTCAAAATATTAAATATAGGTATAAATTGGCACGAAAATACAAGATGTTTATATGCCATGAAGTCATTCTTGTATAAAGTGTAAATAGGCTTGGTAATGCTTACAAAAGGCTCATTTAATGTTTACTGACGCAATGTGTGCTTACTACAATGCTGACGTCACACTTCAAACCAGCGTTTTTTGACATATTTGAAATTTGAAATAATACCGAGGTATCGTTGTTTTTGTGAATATAGAACGATCAATTATCGTATTCACATATCTTAAGCATTTATTTTTTGTAGTGTCATCCTCCATTGATGGTGTTTCCAAGATAAAACATGAAAGCTGAACTACTGGATGGAGCAACTCAAGACACCATCGATAGATGCCATCCATCTGATTTGATTTAACCTGAGATATTTCGTGTCCATAGTAAAACCAACTAAAGAAGACTCTGTTTTGCTGGTATTAGATCGTAATTACAGCCATATAAAAATTTAGACGCATTTCTTTGCATTTGTTGGCTAAAATAGTAGGATGAGGCACCTTGTATACAATAATTTCAATAACGTTAGTTTTCGTTTAGCGGTGCATATAGCATGAAGTGATTTAATTTGCGCATATCGTCGTTTCTACTTTACGATTATAAATTATAATTATTCAAACCATAGTGTACCCTGTATGCAAGTGTATATCATTGTTACAGAAGAAGTAGTACATGTACGACTGAGTGACCGCCTGTCTACATCATGCACATCATAGCACATGGCGCGAGTTCAGAGCAGGTCAATGCCTTGAGGGATGCTACGTCCTAATACAGTTTGTTATTTGTTTATCATTAAAAACATGCAGATTTAATAAGTGGCATTGACGTTAAAAGTTAAAATGTACAATTTTTAATTAATTAATTCACTAGCTAGTTTGTCGTAAAAATGTTAACAATATTTACATTATGAATGAAAACGTTTTGCGCCAAAATGGCATCCCTAGGGTCGCAATTGAATGGAACGCGCAATGCTCAAGAAGAAGAGGACCGCCAGCTTTGAAGAACTGTTTACAAAGATGTTAACTTAGAACGAACTAGAAACCAAAGCTTATAATTACACCAGATGGCTCTATGTTCTTAGAGGGAGTAACAAGACATTTTAAATATCTCGAAATTTTGAAAAAGTTTTCCTTTTATTAATTTCAAAGACGGGGGCATTTTTTTTCAAAGTCTAATTAAAGAGCGTGAGATAATGGCTAAGTAGTACCTATAATTGGAAATGGTGGAGAATGTTTTAGGAGACAAGACAAATATTATTGTTCCGTTGTTACTTCTATTAGAATATTTTTTTTATTCTTACATATCTTTGATCAATTATTTAGTCTCAATTTGTAAATAATTAAATTTTGATTAATTGAGTTTTTATTTTGTAAGACTTTACACAAATCATTATTATCTGTATCCGGTGTTGAGCAATAGTTGTTGATTATTTCCGTTTCTTCAATACTATTTTGAAAATGTCTAATTTAACGAGTTAAATAAAATTTTAAAATATACTAATAAAATAGGCGTATAGGCAGACAAACGTTTTCCCGTCTGGATACCATACAAAATATTCAGAAGTCAAAAAATCTCGTCAAATACGAATCTAAAATTTTATGAAAATGAAAGTTTACTTACAGAAGGGTGTATTTTTGGTGCAGATGTTGAATTAATAACATTATTGAAGTTAAGAAAAATATATTTTAATTAATATATTTTATGAGATGGAACTAAATTTTTTTATTAAAACAAAAGTTCACATAACAAAGCCACAATTAGCTAATACAGGCAGGGTTTGGCACTATAACCCGAGTTTTTAATTTAGTCTTACCGCGCGTAACGAATATTCCCAATTGTAAATTTGTACTTAGCGAGGCGGTTTTATTGAAGTCTGCTACCAAAATCAGTTGGTATAATATGTTCTTCTTAACATATTAACCTTCGGAGTCACCGTTAATTAAGTTAATAATAATGACGACCAGTGCATTGTTTCGTCCTCCCGGACACGCGCTCTGTCTACGCCAGTGTCAGTTAAGTTCGCGGCAATTACATCAAACAAACATTCCCTTCATTAATTACATACAGCTGATTACACAACAGAAGTGTGTTAGCTTGACAGTGAAAATTAAATTAGCTATTTCCTGTTTTTGCTATACTTTCGTGACATATTCATATCTTCCAGTACTGCTAATCGTGAGACATTTAGGTCAGATGTTAAACGTCAATTTATTTTAATATTACAAACTGTAGTAAAATTTCATTCATAAGTAAAATTGGCACTAATGAATCTCTCTCATATCATTATTATGTAGAGTAGTATCGTTTAGAGAAAATAGTACCGTCATTTCTGTGTACAAACGAATTTTGGGTCGAACGGGTCTATGTTTTCTAAGAAGAGGTGGTTCTATAAATTTAGTTCATCGTAAGTTGAGACGCACCATGACAGTACATATACCGTCTTGAAATTACAAATAGTTTTTTTCAGTCTTCTTATTACATAGATTCCTTACTTTACTATTATCTTCTCAAAATGATACGCTTTGGTGCCGAATAATATCACCCCAAATGACCTACAGATCGTTTTAGAGCTATGTAGAGATCTAAATCTTAGTTGTGAGCAAGTGAGATGTTTTAGTGACCCTCAGACGCCAAACGTTTCACTCTTATACCCTTTTGGTTAAAATTAACGCACCACACAGTTTTTTCTGTTATAGATAAGAAATTATTAAATTTAAAAAATCGTTTGTTTTCCTTTCTGGTTAAATCAGGATACTTGATAAACTTGACATTTCCAAATACTGGATATTTGTTACCTGCAATATCTTCTGCAAATGCCAAGGGAACTCTTTAGTTTTCTGGAGAGGAATTTGCAGGCAGCCAATCTTTCTCAAAACGTTCGTCTTTACAGGCATTGGGTGATTTCAAGCTTACAAAACGCGTTTTCAGGGCAATAATTAATATAACAGAAAAACAGACTAATGAATTAGTTTTTTTTTTTATAAATATAGCGTGAATAAGCGTTAGTTTTAATCAGCAATTTATTTGGGAAGTAAATGACCCAAACAAGATTGTACCATACAGGATAGAGTATCATGTTAGCTGCTTTGGGAGATATGTCGGGAACTATTGCACAATTTTTACTTCGAATGCCACTCTTCTGTTTCGTCCACGTCATTTTATTATGAGAATTATGCGATGAGATGAAAATTTTAATTAATTACGAGTTAATATTTAATATTCAAATTCTTATTGTATTCAATGAATACATTTGAAAAAATTCACAACTATCTAAAATTATTTTTTATACAATATTTAAAACAGTCAGTTAATTACAACTTCCTTAGTCTCAGCTCTACCAAATAGAATAAATATTATAAAGTTGCCAATCATCATGCAACGTTACAAGAGTTCTTGCACTTAGCGATACAGCTGTATTACACGCTCGACTATTCTTAACCCTTGTTGTAAGTTTATAACATATTTTATATGGTGTCACCTAGCTCTGAATCAACATTATATTACTTAAGTGTCTTTCATACACTAAAGTACGAATGAATTTAATTTGCGCTTATTGTATGAATATAAGATGAAAGCGACAAGATAGTTGCTTGTTTTTTTACGTCACAACTTATTACGGAGTGTTTCTGTTAGAATAATCAGGGTTTGAAAACGGTACATCTCTATTTTAAATATTGGCCTGTATAGATTTGTGACATTATTCCATATCATAAATGTTAGAAAATAGCCACAATGTTAAATTTTCATCTCACTCTAACTTCTGCAATATTCAAATAACAAAAAAATATCTGCACTTGTACGTTTCCAATTAGTATTAATGTCGATTTTGACAAATTATTCCGCGCGCAGCCAGGAAAGAATATTATATTATACTTAATTTCTGACGCCAAAAGACACGTCGAGTTTTATCAGAGTCGGTTTAACCGTTTGCAAGTGAACTCTATACAAATAAAGAAAAACATTCTAGAACTGAATTTCGCTTGATAAGTTTATGATTGATGAAACTGACACATCTATTTGTTTATAGCGTGGTGTCTTCTCGATCCTTAATCCAGTAATTAAGACATTTTTAAATACAGAACGTAATTGAAGTACATTATCAATAAAACCTTTTACTGTACGTCTTCATAATTACATCATATTTTAATCCGATGCAAGAGTGCAATTACTTGACCGGTTCAAAAGACAATGCTAAATAACAAAGAGCACAGTTTGGTGAATGAACCAATTATACAACATTATTATCTAAGGGTTAATTAAACAGGTCAATTGTGTAGTTGAAATCGCGTAGGTGAAATCTGACGGGTTAATGAGAACTAGCTTTGGCACATTTGATGTCCACATTTAGTTACATGACTGAACTATGCATTGTTTAAAAGTGACAGTGAAAAAATAATACATTATATTATTCATTCGTGGTTTTAACGATTGGATCGAAGTCCATCTAAAATTTTTAAATTTAATTAATTCTCAACCTGACAGCACATGCAGTAAAACGCAAATGTTTCTATAAATTATTTGAAAAAGAAAACGTCTTCAGAATATTTTTTGGAGAAAACATAGACGTTCGCTTGTTTTTCGACGCTGTCATGATAAACGTCATATGCGCCATTCACTGCTGCCCCGTTATTTTCTACTGTTACAATCTTCAAGTTAGTTAAAAACAATTGTGCAAGTAGAGAAATTATAGGAAAATAGGATCAAGTTTAACTTTAGGAGTATATATATATATATATATATATATATATATATAATATGCATTTTTGAAAATACATTTTATGCACGACCCTCTAAAAAATAGCTGCTTTTCATGCTTGTATACGGGTTGTAAAATTATCCTTTTTCACACTAGTGCGTACAGTAAAACAAAACTAACTCGATTCTACCAATCAGTTGTCATTTAAATCCATACGAGCAACAGAGACGATCATAGTACCTATAATGATCGTTTTGATCATTATATATAAAATAAAAAATAAATAAATAAAACACAATAAAATTTTATTTAATCAAGACGAAGTCTAAATGCGTCTGATCACAACGAGATTTAAAATTATAATCTTAATTTGTTTCTCAAGCGTTGCTAATAGAAACTTCAAACAAAACAATGTTGTGGTCGACAATGCAGAGTATTAATGTTGTCACTAGGAGACCCAACAATAGTCCACATAATATGTATTCAATTTAGCCGAACTGAAATATCAAAAATATTACAAATATACTTATTATAATGTCATAATCAGCTATTTTATAGGAGATACATACAAAACATATAGTGTATATATTATTTGTAATAATATCATCACCCTGTTATAAAACTAGCTAATTTCTCGTTTTAACAATGTCGCACTCAAACATAAAATAATGCATTACAATCCTGATACATAAACTACTATTTTTCGTGTGAAGTGACGATCGAAAAAACAATGTTTTTTAATCACCGTTTTAATTAATTTAAAACAAAGGCATCATCAACAACTATCAAAGTTTACTTGAAACGTTTTCTTTTCAATCGGATTATATCACAATAAAATTAAATGTTATACTACACTATTAATAGTAAAACGTTACATATTTTTTGCTTTGCATATAATATTTTGAAATCTAATAAGAAAAGTAAAACTGCACAACAGACATTTTGGTATAACACTATTGTGAAATTGTAAATATTGCTAATATACATGGTAATTATATGCATGATTCACAGTGAAATGAAGAATATCATTAAAAATCGTCACGTTTATAATCTATATGACAAATCATACAAGAATGACTCAGTTTCTTAAACATTTGATACAAAAATTACAAACTATAATTATTTAAACATTATATATTATTATAGAGCACAATGTATTTTTTTCTTCAAAATCGCATATTACCTAATAATTGTATTTTTTTCTAATTTAATATATAAAAATGAATGTTTGTTCGTAAGAAAAAACGGGAAAACGCTGCCGCTAAGTCAACGTGTTCTTCCCCAAAAGCCCTGTTAGGCGTTGACAGCGAAATTATAATCTGCAGTACTGTATTTTCAGGATATACTTATAAAGTGGAAATTCCGTCTTCACACAATGCAAATAGTATTACTTCCAATCTACTTACTATCGCAGAATTGAAATGCATCACTGCACTTTTATATTAAGGTCACTAAGTTTATAAACAAATAGATTATTACTTAACACTGCACTTTGTTTATATTTATGTATTTACATTAGAGTTAGACAACTCCTACATCTACGTCATCTAACTAGAATGCATTTATTGTTCCCAATCTAGTAATCACATTTTTATAATAGAATAAATTCACATTTTTATAAACTTCCGCTTCCCGGTTTTTGTTATTTTCATGATGTAAGGTTTTTGTTCACAATAATCATCAGAAGTCGTCCATACTAAAGTACCCCAGGAAATGACAATTATAGAATTCACCTTTTTTATTCTGCCTTTATTGATTGAAAATATTCACTATAGCTATCGACCTTCCAAAAATAAACATTAAAAAAGTTTTTCAGGAAGGTATCATCCAAAATTTATTAACGCATTTTGCTTTATGAAATCTTCAACTCTGAATGAAAAATTATATTTGTGTAATCTGATCTCCTGTTCCGGCAAAGCATTGTTTAAATATTCAACATAGTTGAGTCGTGTTTAACAGTCGGAAATTTCTAGTTGTACCCCAATTTGGAAGACATTAAAATTTCAATTTATTTGGAAATTGTTGCGTCCATATTTTTTTAAACATACACAATTAAGTTAGCAGGAAAGTGGACAAATTGATGTTAATCAAAAAAACAATTATTAATTTAGCGACGTTTCGGTCATATATTTGATAAAGGTCAAATATATGACCGAAACGTCGCTAAATTAATAATTAATAATAATCGAATCAAACTTTAGTCTTAGGATTGGTTTTCATCTGTCATGAGAAACCTAAAGTTATTGTTTACATGAAAAATCCTTTACAAAATGTTGCATAATAATATTGACTTACAGCTACAAACGCGACTTTTTAATTTAAAACCGGTAATCTAGGCAAACCGTAAACGACAAGTTGAAGTCATTAGGTTTCGATAACAAATGCAATAAACAATGCTAAGTGCAGTAACAAAGACCGTGAGAAAATCGTTTAGATCGTCAACAATTAGATGATACTTCCCATCAGACAACCCACACAAAGCTGCAAGTGAAAAAATTTCTTTGTTTGTAGTCATTTCATAATATCACGTATTTCTAGCTGCTACATACACTTTTTATTTACAAAAAAAGTATCTATCGCGTATTTATTTGCGAAAAAAATTAGAGAGAAAACTGAATAAACAAAAAATGTTAAATGATGGAAAGTACGTATTTCATCAATAAATGACTACGTTTAAATTTGTATGCGATCTAATCAGCAATAGTGTTGGGTAACTCAGATCAGAACCGGTTCAAAGAGCCGACTCCGACAGAAGATCCGTGAGAGCCGACTCACTTTTTTTTGAGCCGACGGATCAACGGATCCGCATAACTCAGTGAAACACTTAACACACAGAAGCACATTTTACACTTACGTATCAGTTCTTGCTTTGAGGCATCTGTCAGCTCAAATGACTCATGCATCACATGTTTGGCTATGCATTCTTGATTCTATACAGGTCGTGATATGATTGACTGAACTAGGTAACTCAGTGGCAGACTGCAGTAACATATTCAGAACTCGGCTCTTTTTGAACCGGTTCAGTGAGTCGGCTCACATACGGGATCCAGATGCAAAGATGCAGATCACTAAAAAGACCCGTTTTTCTCATCTCTAATCAGCAATGCTTTATGAAGTCGTTGTAATTTAATAGTTATTTTTCGACTTGTTTGTACCCAATTACTATGACATAGTCGAGGAAAACTATTATATGGAAATGGAATTAAAAACTGAATCATCATGAAAGATCAATTAAAATTGTCGTTTACCTGCTTGATTTTGCACTTTCCAAGAGAAGAAACAGGAAATGCCTAAAACCAAACTGATTCATTGAAGTAGATTTCCCCTTTATATTAAAAACACCTGCAAGGCAGAACGTAACCTACACTAACATTTTAACCTATTATTATCGTTCTTGTGCAATAGTTAGTTTATTGAAGATATCTTATTACTGCAGACAAAAATAGATATAGTTAGAATAATAAATGTATGTGTTTGTTTTGTCTATTCTGACAGATCTTTTGATAAACTCTCACTTTATGAAAATCAAATCAGAAAACAGTTTTGTCTTTGAAATTTAAAGTAATTAATGATTATTATTTCATCTATCTTCATTAGTGCGGATGCATGGTGCAAGATTTGGAAGAAAATTCCGGATAGAAATGTTGTAAAAACATAACTTCATTTGTTTACGTTTACATTTATGTCTCATCATTGTAGGAGTGGGTAGCGACACTAAATTTTTTTTGCATAATATAGCGCCTATGAATCCTATCGGCGTGTCGGAAAATTGTAAGCCTGTGCTATAAGAATTTAAATATCAGCGTATTTTATGTAAAACAAAAATAACGGCTGATTTTAATGATTTTCTTTCTAAACGAAACAGTATGTCGACTTCTCCAACGAGAAAGATTTCCAGATACAGCGTTATTGAAATAATCTTTTTTACTTTCTTATAAAATTGTAAGTATATATATGCGTTCTAATTGATAGCATCCGTAAGTTCTCTGACGGCGCGCTTTAGACGCATTTTAACTTAGAATTGTTGGTCGTAATATCCGTTCTTCGACTCATATCCAGGAAACGCTTGTGGTCAGCTCAAATTGCTATTTATAAAGACTAGATACAGCTGTGTTGTTATCTGAAGGCACGAGCTACAGATTTTATGTATTCTTATTTTTATATAAATAAAGAGCACTGTGGTTGGAACAATAAAAATAAAAGAATAGTTACTTCTTACCACAACAGATTTATTCAGTGGATGTACATTTCGAGAGCTAAGCTCCCATCTTCATTATTTTAATTGAGGATTGTCCGCAATTAGAGTCATACTATTTCTAAGATTTAGTTTAACTTTTTTCTTTTTAAGAATTTTCAAAACCATATCTTTAGGATAACCGTTTAATTTAGATATATTAATTATATTATGTACTGCATTATCGAAACGCTCAGTCGATGTATCATACTTTGGAAGGTGCGCTTGCTTGTGCATTAACTATTCTTCTATTTTTATTCTTACTTTCGTTGAAAGATTTGTAAATAGAAAAATATACAAAGGTCTCTAAATTAATGTATAAAAATGATTTACTTTCTAAACGATATAATTATACATTCATATAAAAATTTCCAGAATGATGTTATTTTAATTGGGGCATAACGGTGTCTTGTTTTAATAATGGCAAGAATAGAAACAATAATTAAATAGAAGTAGATGGCATTTTTTTTGTTGAAAAATATTCTAATTAAAATTCGTGAAAAACAGTTTAAAATTAGCTCGACTTTGTCAATGAATGGATTGAATTTAAAATACAGCGATTGTGCATTATATTAGAATAATGTAAATTCATTTTTTAAGAATTAACATAACAGGCTAACCGAAACATTTATTCAGACATATAATAGTACTATCTTTACACTTCTGATCAAAATTAAAGCACTACTCAGTTTTCTGTTATAGTTTTAGTATTGAAGAAATAATTGAACTAGAAGCATAAAAGTTTAATAACGACATTAGACTGTTCTTACCTTTATAAAAAGTTAAAAACTATGTGTCTACAATCTAAGATCATTGTAAAACCAGATTTTCTGACAATGCGTTCTGCAACCCTATCTATTTAGAGAGCAGGGTCTGATTCAGCACATTTGTCGTAGCAATATACAATATTTGCAGGTTATATATATAATGAAAAGAATTGTCGATTGAGATATTACGTTACTGTATCTGCCTAATGATTTAGAACAACCTAGAACTAAACAGTTAATTCCTTTTCTCGTCTTTTAGGGGCATCTAAAGAAATTTAAATTCTTAGCTTTTCGCTATTTTTTCCACAAATATTTTCCAAGTTTGCAACAAAAATTAAAATTTTAGTCATTTGGCCGAAAGGATCATTCCTATTTCAACAATATTGGCATTTTAATATATCTATTATAATAAACATAGTGTATCTGAATTTGACAGTTGCACTAAGTAACCCTAAAGGCCCCAGTACACAGAGGTCTGTAGTGGGCCATTGTAGACCATCGCCATTGTGTACAGGGGGCAATGGTCTGTAGTGGCGGACAATTGTGAATCGTGGTGCGCAATCCATTTGTTGTCGGTTTTTTTGACACACTATAAAGGAATCGTGATGTAGCGTGGCCTGTGGTGTTCACACAGGGGCCCATTGTCTGCGACAGGTACCCACTTTTTTTGTTGCGTGCTATACTATTTAAATTTTTAATCGCCCAAAATGTCAGTATCCTGGAGCAATGAAGAGACTTTTAGGTTTATAATACTATAATACTTGTAAATAGTATATAAATAAATAGCCGCAGCCGTAATTACTTCCACGTCCATCGCAAGTGCTTCGCCAGGCAGAAATGAGCCATGGGCCATTGTGTGAACACCAAGTGATAGTGGCCTGCAGTTGCACATTGCAAAGCATGGCCCACTACAGACCACTGTGTAATGGGGCCTTAACATTAACTTTTCAGTGTTAATTTCACTAAGGTTCACTACACTAACATACCAAATACATCAAATAAAGACGCATATGTGTAAATAGATAATTACATATTTATCATACCCGTACAATAGGGGTTCAGGTGTTTGGACGCGTGAATACATATGTCAACATTGATAACGTGTTATCATATCTCGCGCATGGCTGGCGTACCAACACCTCTGTTAATTAATTAGTGTAAAGTCAACTGCAAGATTCCATTTCAGTTATGTTTTATATCTACGTGTAAATATTCTGATAACTCGAGCCGAGTTTCATTGCAGATATACAAGGTCTGTACAGTATTTTGCTAAAATGCTCACAAGATAAACATATGTTTGATAAACTCTTCTCAGCTTTCAACGAAACAATTTCAATTGGTAGTTTTCAACTTCTTCATGAAACCATCAGATGATCATGTACTACCACGACAAAGGCCCGAAGAAATAAATTCAATTGAACCATTTGCTGGTAGGTCAAGCATGTTCTGGGCAGTTCTGGGAAGGCATTTGTTTCAATGCCAGCATAGAGTTGCAAGGTATCGCAAGCAGCAAATTCATTCCCAGAATATCAAATGATTCCTTTGCAAAGATATTGATACACAGTAATACCCCAAGTTACGCGGATCCAGAGTTACTCGATTTTTGAAGACATTGAAAAATTTGATTCTTTAGACCTAGTTCAATTGACGGTTGGAAACTTGACAGAAGGCGTCAACTGATAAAAGGTTTCAAATTTTGGCAAAATTATTAGTCTGCTACGAGGAAATTTAGCATGAAAAGAAAAAATCGCTAATCCTCAAGACGCTTGGTTAGATTTTTTGAAGCCTTCTACGTCAAAATAGCTTCGGTCTACGTTTTTGCAATTCATAATAACATAATTTGTGGTATTATCTAAGATTTTATTACACATTTTTCTTCTAAATTATTGTTTTATTTAGTCTTCGATCCTAATTAAACATACTTTGTACGTATTTATATGCAAAATTGTACTTCAACTTACGCGAATTCGACATACACGGTTATCGTTCGGTACCACCTATCACGTAAGTTCGGGATATTACTGTATTTGACGTTCTGCGAAGGAATTGGCTTTCTATTCGTTCACTTAGAGTTCCAGAGACATTGCAGGCAGCAAATCTTTCTTCAAGTCTTGGTTACACTTCTTCACGATAATCTGGTGGTTTCATATTTACCGATAATAATTTGCCAAACCATATTTTTTTAACAATACGTTCTGCAACTCAGTGTCAGCCACTAGGTAGGGCTGTAATTAGTACATTGTTGCTTGTTACAAACTTTTTTTATTATTGAAGCTACGATTTAGATTAAACTGAAAATGTTTGGTTTTTTTACACTTGAAAAAACGAAACATTTTAAAACCGAAAAATAATAATATTTTACATTTTAAAATCAATATTTTTAATCAATTAAAATGTGTGTTAAAATTTTGGAAAAATATACAGTATATATATAATTTTTTGTATTTTATAAATTATTAAGTAATTAGTAAAATTGACGCTGTTAAATTTCTAGCTTCAGTAATATTCCACTTGTTACGAAAATTTAACAGCCTCAATTATAAATGTATGATATACCCAAATTAATAGTTAAAATTATATATGTATCAAAAAATAACAACTATATTAGTAGTAACAACAGTTTGTCCCACGCAACGGTAATAAAGTTTCGCACCATTTATTTGTTGCGGGTGATTAAATTAAGTATATTATTAAATAAGATATTTTATACAAACAATAAAATAAAATATTTCACTTATAAAACCTAAGCTGAAATGTATTTCTGGAATATTATTATTAAAGCAGTTAAGCTGTTGTTTTTGACTAGAGCTGGGCGTTTTAAATTGATATAATAACGATATATCAATTATTCTTATTTTGTTTTAAATACTGGTAATTTAGATAATTTGTAACTATCACTCACACCTAATTGTGACCGAATAAAATGGCTACTTGTTAGCCATTTTATTAGCCTGTATAAAATACACTCTGTGCATTTTGATTTAACTTTAGCTACGTTTATTTCAATGTGTCGACCAGAGCCGAACTGTGTTTAAAAACATTGGCCAGCGAATAAAATTCACCATCAGATATCGACTAATATTATTTGATCATTGGTAGATTGGGGCATGTACTGAAAATTAGCGAAAATATTTGTTAAACAATATTAAGTATGCAAAGCGTACTAAATTCCACACAAATAAACTTTCAGGTGCATTTTTTGCAACTCAACATGTTAATGATATTTTATAATAAGGAGTAACATTTTCGATTCACATTTCTGAAATAAACATTTAGTTTAAATTCATATGTTTATGTGTAAAATCACTTTGTTGCCGAAAACCCGAATTCGCGAATAAAGACCCTGCGAATATGAAAACCCAACAGTACTGTACATTACTATCTGACGAAGAAAGTGCGTCTACCAAACGAATATATACATAGGGTCCCTTATTTTGAGAAAACTGTATGAAAACAAACAAAAGATTTATAGCTAATATTTAGTTATACAAAACGCTCCTGTTACATTGTGACATTTCCATAACTCAGACATATTTTAATGGCAGCATGAGACCAATAGTCAATTGCGTCAATGTAGGGTCTTGATTTATGAATGTATCTTTAAGAGAAGTGTCAATGGCGTTACGACGTAAGAGCAATTGACCGAACTTGTAGTTGACGAAATTTCTTATATAGAGATTTGTGTGAGAATGCCTATGGTTTTGCAGAATTCTACCTGTTACACGCGATTCCACTCCCCTTCCGCACAGACATGCATTTGACAAATCTATAAAACGATTAGTACACCACTGGTGTAGCGTTTCATAGAAAGGGTCCGAGAGCGGATGTTAGAGAACAATCGCCTCATACGTAATCACGTCGGTCGCGGTGATAACCCTTGCATTTTTTTTCGAATATTGACTAAACAATACACAACATTACCTTCGCATCACGATACATACATAATAATAAAATGTCCATTTTATATTGCGTACAAGCGGACAGGTGAATTTCAACACCTACACGATTCATTAAGCGCTTGATCATTGCGTTCTGTTATAAATAAAAAATGTATGATTTTTATTATGTAATTGTGAATTTTTAAATACGTGTAAATTATTGTTATCACATTTGGTCTGGGCGCCAAATAACCGAGGAATTTTATTTTCAATTAATTATAAAAAACGTAATGCTTGCATTGGTATTAGATTCATATTACCTTCGTGGCTTAAAAATACAAAACAAAGTTCTTATTACGCCTTAACAGGTTCTATTGCATCCACTTTTACAGGTATTGTTCTTTAATTATGAGATACAAAATTTTTGTATCCTACAATTTTTTATTTTACCATGTCTCGAACACTAACGTAACTACAATAATTTGTCTTTCAAGAACGTGGGCTTAGTTCAAAATCATTAGATACACAGGTTACCTCGTTAATGAATGACGTCAGCTGGGAGACCGTTCAATATTTTTATCAACCACGCAATATCAATCGACAGTCCACTGAATGAGGTCATCGCTCACTACTATCCAAAGGAACTAAGTCATCTCTGTATTTAATAACCTTGGGCATAGTTTACCATTTTATTGGTTAAACCTGTGAAATATTGTTTCTTTATTTGACATAGACGCAAAAATATATATTGAAACAAAACGTTGTGCAATGTTGTCAAATAAAAATCATAAAATAAACAGAAATTACAAAAACGGAAAATAACCGCCGCGCTACGCTGCCCCATGTTTCTTTGTGCATTGTCTCTCATGCAGTAGACTGAGCACGTAAATTACTTCTTCTGTGGTCACCAGCTGCTCTAACGAACTCCTAAGGTATCTTATAATAATCGTAATTTTTATTAAGGTCAGATGATATTTAAAAAACGTTGGGGTAGCATCGACGTCCAATTTAACAGACAGAAGGTATGTTTGATATACTAGGGTTGTGTAAATAACTCAGTAAAAACACTAAAAAGTGTACGTTAGGGATATAATTCATGGTTACACTTTTGTATAACAAAGCAAACGTAATAGTAGTTTAGTAGTCTGTATAATAGTTTTTGATTATAATAACTAAATCTATACTAATATTATAAAATAATGAAGATGTTCGTGTCGTTACCTCAGAACTCAAGAGTCACTAAATCGACTTACAGTGACTTTCAGTGACAAACAGCCCACACTTTCAGGAGTATCACGCTCTGAAAATGTTTAATAAATTGCCACAGAGTTTCAAAAATCTGGACATTTCTAAATTTCAAAGAGAATTAAAGGCTGCTCTTCTTAAACAATGTCTGTATAAGATAGATGATTTTGTTATAAATGAATAACTGTAAACATATCTTTCTTTTGACGAATCCTATACGTCATATTTGTATGTCTTTGGATCAATGAAATTCTATTCTATCATAAACTATATATTGTTACGCTACTACAAAAGAGTGATAAACATTGAACGAAAATAGAGATTGTAACATGGGCAAAGCTGAATCGAAATCCTATTATCACATATTACAATTAATTACACTTTTAATGAAACTGATAAAATTATTTACAGGATATTAATAAAATTTCACGTTTTGAAATTCTATAGGAATCATTTGAGCCCATTTTCTGACAGATGTCTGTATGAGTGTGTTATATTTTTTTTTCATATCGTATAAACTGTTTAGTTATACTTGAACTTCAAACCTTTGGGTTTAATTGGGTACAGATTTTTCTACAGCTCATGCAATTTTATTGGTAATCACGCAACAAGTTGTTTGTCCAAGTTCCTGGCCACAAGAAAAAATAAAAGCTAGAAGAATAGCTCGGAGGCGATGCCATTGATGTGTCTACCGACGGATTCGTGATCTTGGTTTCAAGTAAAAGATGAAATTTTATTGCTTTTCCATATGTGAACCTAATTAATTTAATATTTACGATTTTGTTTTAAAAAAATCTGTTTTTTTGTAACAGCACAAATTTAAAATGAAATTAAACAAGTACCTAGATAAAGTAACTAAATAAAATGTCTTATAAAACCCGACGCGTCGATGTAAACCGTTCAACACTCGGGACAGTATAGCACTGGCCATTTCAGGATATAATCTCAGGTTAAACGAGCACCGAGGTCACGAGGATGACTAAAGCTCGTAATAGAGAGTTATATTTCTGGTTATTTAATTCTTGTGTTTCTGGCTTCGTATCCAATTCATCTAAGGTGCAGTAATAAGGCCTTGGTCATTACAAATGAGTCAATCAATTAAAGCATATATTATATACGTAGAATGTAACAGGCGATTGCTCATAACGCCAGTTTATTAACAATGTATTATCATTTTCTATACCTTATATATTAACAGTATATGAATGAGTCATTCATATGTGATAGAACAGTAATGTGGAAGATACCTTATCATGCGTGCGATATTCTAAGAAACAATTATACCTAATACGTCTGAAAACTACGTATGTTTGGCATTCCATATACATTAAAAAATGATGATTGTAATTATACAATTTTCACATGATTTGTCATCTCGCATTTTATACATTTTGCACAAAAAAAGGAATTATTTCGTATGAATTCTACATAAACGTAGATATATTGTAGTATAATTTTTAAAATAGTATATCTAATAAATTTGTTTTAGCACGTAGGGAATAAGTAAAGTGCCTATTTATAAACCTCTACAAGCATTCGTTGCTAGACCCAATTTTGATGTCAACATTTCTCAAAAATGGGAAAAATATGTTCACAATTCACACGCAATTCCCTGCAAGTAGCGAGCGAGCATCGATTACATTTTTTCTGTTTGCTTCGATTTTATCAAATATTAATTTACAGTAGCCATATATTTTCATACAATATTTCGCTATGCTATCATAAACTGGGAACTGTCGTGCTAGTACTGTACAGTTTCTGAAATAGTAAAATTCGTAAGTGATAGTTTATCATCAATACGTTAAATTATTAATATATATATATATATATATATATATATATATATATATATATATATATATGTATACTCAAAATGTTTATCAAATGTTTGTCATGTTTTAAACCAGATTAATAGTTAAGGCGGGGCTATAAAAAAGGTATACAAATATTAATCACATTTAATTAGAGCGATTTTTAATATTTACTTAGTGCTTCTTCATTGTCAATCGTAAGAATCCGAATTCATGACTTGCAAAAACAAAGTTAATATTCATACTTCGTAGATATTTGTATTTATTTTTTCCTTGTATCGACATTGCATGATTGTGTGACATTTTCATGTCTTAATAAATAAAATAAATACATTTGGCTAGAACACTGGACTTGAGTTTGAAGATATTGGGTTTGAATTCCGATAGAGATAAATTGGTTCTATCTCCCATCAAAAAAATAGAATTGAGATTGTCCATGATTTTTAATAATAATTCCAGACAACTGTTATCGAGATAGATTCGTTATAGGTAATAAGGATATAATCCTCTGTAATCGGCTGATTAGATTTTTTTTACTATTATGCAACCAGTTTTGTTACATTATTGTCCTTGTTTTGTACGTATACAAAACAATACCAGTTTAGTCGTCGAAAATCAATTATTACTTTGTTATTACTTCTGTAACTGTATGTTATGTGAAAAAAATTATGATTTTTTTTATTAACTCAAGGACGAATCAGTTAACTGTTTTTGTATAAATCTCGATTAAAAAAGGTGCGATTCTGGCGTTTCACTATGCCACGCTGCGTAACAAAATACATCTATTTATAGCTACTCACAACACAGATATAATACCCGTATATACTTTCTTTCTTCAATATTCATGGTGAAATTACCAATAAATGCGTTTACATGCCGTACTTCTTTTTATTTAAATCAAAGTTTGCATAATTCAAAGCAATTATATTTATTATGATTAGACACTGTTTAGTAAATTTGTCATGGGCTGCTATTTAATTTTTTTTTCGTTATGTTTTCAAGTACTCCTTAGACGATTCCTTCTCAGCATCTCACTCTAGCTCAACGACACAGCGCATAGTTCAGTCGCATGAAAATTTAACATCACCTCGTAAATGTGATTAATATATTAATTAAATTTCGAAAAATCATGCGTAAAACATTAATTTTTAAATTACATAAATTTATAGTTAAAATAACAACAAACAAACTGATATTACTTTTTATCACAAAACAAATAAAAAACCAACTTTTCAACGAAATTTGTTTAATTTATCGTCTTTTTTCGAACTATTGATAAACTTCCATAAAAGTAGTACAACACCTACAATCTGCGTAATAACATTGTCCATTTCAATAGGTTAATGTAATATGCATGGTTTATAAAACCATTTATTCAAAAATATGCAAAATGCACATTGTTGTTGAGAAAGTGAACCTATGCAATTTTCAATAATAATTCATAATAATGTTATATTAGTATAATATTTAATAAAACTTGTTTTGCCATAACGACTATTATGCCACAAAAATTTCATTCATTCGAATTCACTTTTTTTATTTTCTGATAAAATAACTACGAAACGCATTTTATCATTTTACTCAAGTCTAAACAGTAAAGACAGATATTTAAAATAGCCTTTAAAAATTGAAAATCAGTATAATAACTTGATTCAATTGGTCTGCTGCTACAAAAAGCCTGCAAATGATAGTTCCCTGGATATACTTTGTTCTGTTCTTTATATGAACTACTACTACTTGACAAGTTGCCACGTACAACTACATGATTTCAAGAATACCTACTTGCAGTTCCATAGCTCTATGAAACAACGCGACTAATTCAGTCGCGACTCGTGTACGTTAATCGATTGGAAACCGATTGCAAATAGTTGCATCGCAAACAAGTTTGAAATTCGAATTGCAAAACAGTCGACCCGTGTGCGGAGAGCATTATACTTATAACTACCAAAACGCTAATATAAATATTTTTAAAATTATTAAATTTAAGCTTCGTTAACAGAGGTAATTTCCGCAGAGAGCAATTAAATTATTTAATTATTAATTACTAGACAACTATTAATAACGATTTACCGTTGTAACGAAATGACAGCATTTTTTAAATTTTTTAACGCATTAACTGAAAAACGGAAGAAATAATATTAACATTGTTATTCATAAACAGTGCATGTATATTACGTGTGAAGTAGAGCATTGGGATCTTTTGTTTTATAATAAAAAATGTTATAATTAATAATAAGATCAAACTATTATTTGCAAGAAAACGCAGAACTCGAAGTCGTTGTTTAATCGCGTGCTATTATATATATAGTCCGTTGCAGCATATCTGTAATAGACAATTTGCAAATCCGGGTACAACCGAACCGGGCCCGTTACAAGGAAAGTGAGATGAACAGTGATCCAAAAATACTGAGTTGCAGCGGAGTTCAGAACTATTAAAGCAGTAATCCTGCTTCAACCGCGAATTTGAAAAAACGCGTTCTTTTTCTGTCACCAAAACATTTTATACGCGATTTTTTTTACATATACCCGACCAATGAGAACAAAAATTATTTCCGAAATTTCTTCAGCTGATCAACCTAAGATGCACCAATCGAATTTTTGTCAAGCATGTGGTTTTTTTTGGAACGTATAAATTTGAAATATTGTTCATTATTTAAGTACTGCTTTCTGTTTCTTAATAGTCATCACTTATTTAGCAGAACATGCACATTTCTTATTGAACTATTAGGTATAATTGCATGTTATTGTAGCATCTATTTTATTAAGTTATAATCGACACGATAGAAAAACTTTACGTAGGATTAAGCAAATTATGACTAACGTTATAACCTTGAATACTGATCATTGACCGTTAATTAAAACCGATTTAGAGAATACATTTATGTGACATTGACAATTTTTTTTACCTTCTTTATATGTCTGATTTTTTTCAAAATTCTAACATACTACTTTCGAAGATAAAGAAGGAAGAGACATTGTGACCTCATTGTGGCTAACACCGTGTAGAGTACGGTTCAAATAGGCTTACAATTGTGACGGTACTTCTTTATCTTCGAAATTGTTAGATTTAAAATAAAAAAAAAATAATAAGACACATATAGAAACTGGTAAAGTTCATAGGAAGACTACAGCAAGCGATAAATTTGGCGCCTAAGCTCATATAAAAAAATAAAAAAACAAAATTAAAAACATTTTCCTTCAAAACCTACATTATCGAGAGCGAATCTGCAGTGGACAGAAACTGGTTTGATATTGAATTATTGCTAATTTTTGGTTATTTTATTGTTTCAATTAAAGCTTAAGTTATATTTGAGGGGTTCTAACACTTCTTGCCAATGATTTTCTAACCACAAAATCATCAATATAAAACCTTGAACTAGAAATTTCAATGATGAAGAAAAAAAATTCAAGGTTTCCTATTTTCAGCGTAACGAGGAACCACAATAAACAGTTATACCAAAATGCAAATAAACGTAGCTCAGATCTTTGAACCCGTGGAGCATTGAAGTATAACAAGTTCCACCTGAAATTACGTGAACATTCTCATATTACAAGCAGTAAAGTACATTATGGCTGATGTTATAGACTATTAAAGCATTTATAATGATCACGATTTTTATTATTAACAGACCAGCTTTAAATTCATTTCTGACGAAACAGTTCTTTGTTCCTAGCAAGTTGCATCGTAGGTATTATGGAATGTTGACAGATCCCCGACAAATCTGAGATATATTCTTTCTCTGACTCGTGTTACGAATTCTCACAGATATTTGTTTAGTGAACAAAAGAAACTGATTTTTATGTTTTAAATTTTGTATTTTTGTATTTAAATTCGATACAAAATAATTATCAATTGAAAGTAATTAATTTTTATTTTCAGTAGTATTTTGAAGGGAAACTTCTTCAGCGACGTATTTGTTTGAAATTTTCTGTAACGTTAAAGGCGAAATGATTCAACGACGGAGAAATATATGACAAACCTTGATAACGCATCAATGAAACGAGTTTCTAAAGAAGTTTCACTTCTCGCGTGAAGAACACACGCTTTTTTTATTTATGTTGTACATAAATTTATTCATTTTCAACTCCCCTGAAAATCTACCATTCTGTAACCTTCAAGGGCTGATTGCATGACTTTGTAGCCGAGCGTGTAGCGATGCCGTTGAAAATATGACGTTGCCATGGCTTCTCTATTGCAAGTAAGGGGACGTCCATTACGTGATGCGTTTGGGGGGTGGGGTCGATCCGAATTTCACACAATTTCACGTGGGGGAAAGGGTCAAATATCACGTAATTTTTTTCCGCAAGAAAAAGTGTAAAATAAATATTCTTTTACGAATTTTAGTAGTTCCTATTTTTCTCACTATGATTCTAGACTGCGTTCTTACTAGCCTTAAATATTAGTCTTAAATAAAAATCATTAAGCAAATTGTTTTTTTAAATAAATTCAACGCAATCAAGCACATATTAATGTATTTACACCAAAAATAGACATTTTGAAAAATCTCACGTGAGATTAGAGGAGAGGAAAGGGTCGAGCCAAATCTCGCGACATCTCACCAAGGGGAAAGGGTCGAAAAGTCGCCAAAATCGCCTCACGTAATTAATGGACAAATAAATTGAGAATATGAATTGATTCCAGGCCCAAATAATCTTAATTGTCATTGGTCGCCTTTAAAAATGTGCGATCTGAGAAAGTATAAATAATTAATTAATGAAAATAGTTTAACGCATCAGAGAAATAACAGTTTCGTAAATACAGTTGGTTTCTCTGTAATTTCATTTATCATCTGACTTTTAAACGAACCACTTCCGTAGAAAATGTGGTCGATATCGTGTTATATGTACGTCTGCCTATATTCGTGACCATAAAGACGCATGAGATACCTGTGCATAATATGGATTAGAAGCAAAAAGCTATTGTTTCATTTTGGTGCAATACGTTTATTGTTCTTTATGATGTACCTTGTACACTCTGCTAGAAATCGTGTAATTCCAATAAAGTATTAAATAATGCACTATGAGAGTCTTTTTGTCTATTAGACTGACTAGAGATTTAAAAAAGTTCTTAGTGGAAGGCTGTTTTTACTATACATTTTTTTTATTATACTACTGGCGGCCCAGTCCGGCTTCGCCCGGGTGTAAATGTAATATATAGGATATAAAAGATGAGAATCATTATCATTAAATTCTCAACGTGTATTGAATTTGCGCGAATTCAATCGCTTTTATTTGTGAATGTTCAAAAATCTTATTTCCCAAAAAGAAATTTAAAAAATTCTGTTGATCCGATCGCTACCAAACTTCAGAAGATCACTCGCTGGGCTAATCTAAAGATTGTTTGATTTCATCAAAAATGGTCTACCCGTTTGGAGTCCATAGATTACATATACATCGTCTTTTATCTATATAGATTATTAAAATGTAAAAAGTGGTTGTGACATAACGATAATATTTGGACATATAGTATCGTGAAGTTTTTTGTAGTTATTGATATGTTCTTTAATATTGTAGAACATACTTTTGTTCTATCATCAATAGTTTCCGCAGCGCGTGCGACGAAAGATGTTTTATGGCATTTTTTTTTTATACCTTGGGTTACGTTACTAAAGTTTTAGTAAGGATCCCTAATGAATGAAATATCCAGAATAAAAAAATAAAGGAAACATGTGCGTGCAGACGATATAATTATCATAAAAATAATAGCTCAATATGTAAATATGTCCTTGCCCTAACAAAATTAAAGATACATTTAAATTTATTGCATGCATTTTAAAAGCATAATGCATAGTAATGTCCCTAAAAATATGTCAACTTTTACATATTTTTTCATGGTTTGTGACACTAGTGACTAGGTGACCACATACAGTTTTTAAACATCTATTGTTTTATCCACGTAATTTTTAGATTTCTATTGCGAAACTATAGCATGGATTGAGTTTATTTCTCAACATCGTATCACAATACTTAAATATATCACGAATTTCCATAACTAATGCTGCAACATATTTTGCCAAAATAATAAGACAAAAATTACGTAACTCAACAATTTTGTACAAAAACTAACAACACAAACGATATAATTGTTAATAAATTTTACAATCTTTAACTTCACTTTTTAATTAGGGTCAAATCTTGTAATACAATTTTGCTCTGCTTCCACACTACCTGATCGACTTGAAATTTCATACCGACAAATGCGTAATACAGTGACAATATATCTGCGAAAAAGAGAATGATCAGTGAGCGAAAATGTAAACCAAGTAAGGGATTCCGCACGCGACTACCATTTAATTAAGAAAAGAACGAACGAACAGTTATGTAACTCGCGGTTGAATAATATAAAAGACTGTCATTCCAAGGCAATGTCTGGATTCCGATAAATATGGTTAATTATTTTCATATAATGCGGTTTTATGTAGGTTTTATTCATTTAGCCACAAAATGTTTATTTACATTGATTTTTACTTGTTACATGTATTATTTTACAAATTAAAAAAGATAAGATAATTAAAAACAAAAGATAATAGAACCGATACGCATAAACCTCCTATTGCACACTAAAACACGAATCATTTTTTTGCTATTTTGGCGTAGGGGTGTCCTATATAGTATAACTGAGTCATACTGAGAACAAGGAAAAGATGAAACGTCGTGTTCAATTATTGACAATTCCAAAAATTCAAGAAACTTTTCGAATGATTAATGATTAATTAGCAAGTACTTGAAGGGCAGAAATAAAGGCGTGTTGTTTGGACCTTGGAATCATTTTACAGTCGCATATTAATTGATTCAAAATTACTTTGCTATGAAGAAAGTAACCAAGGAATACTAAAGATTTTTTTTGCATAGAACAAAACAAGCATCCCGTAAAAAGTTAAATATCTTTTAGTTATCGTCGCATAATTGTTTTTTAAATTATGTATGGCACGTTAAGAAATAAACTATTAAATATGTAGATAAAACAAGTCGTATCATATTTCTTAAATTAAAAATTAATGAGAAGGAAACACATAAGAATACATCACATTTCTATTATTGGTTTTTACGTAATATCGTAATTCGAAATCACGGTTTTCCATAAAAAATATAAGAAATATGTAAATTCGATTTCTTTGGAATATTTAATGATGGAAATATGTAGCAATACATTGATTGAGCAAGACGTCTACCACACAATGGAATATAGAACAACATTTTCCTGTTAAAGGGTTTAAAATAGCGAAACATTTTATTTTTTGTTTAGCAAAATATAATACTTACGATTGCAGTAAGAACGCCTCTTACGGTTATTCCCACCATTGGCCCAAAGCGAACTTCAACTCCTGGTTCGATTATCAACTCTCCCTGATGGTCAATAATCAAGTCCTCCCTTATTAAATAAGGACTCTTAGCTTTGCTCAATATGTGTTGGCCTTCTCTAATTATCCCACCAGGTAATTCGGTAGTGCTTGAAGCTATCGAACTGGTAAATGCTTCAGTTACTGGATTGGAAAATTGGACCACTTCTTGACCATGAACACAATTGGTCATTAATAAAACAAACGCACATAACGTCCACGTTAACCAGTTTAATTTGGGTGACATAGTCCGTACTTTATGTTTATTTTGATGGATGGAGTTTTTAGAAATCACAGATAATATGGAATGCATTTCTGGATGGAATTTATTACTATCACAAGTTACATTTAACACCATTTTAAACACTATTTCATAAATTTCTCTAAAAACTATATATATTGCAATTGTTACTTACTTTTCAGGAATATAAATTACATTTTTGTGAAAAAATCAACACACGTTAAAAACTTTATAATATAAAATTCAACCGTTTAAAAATGAAATTCTGTACATTTTTTTATCACAGCAATAAATACACTATATTTTATAGAAAACTATTGATTTTATCTGGAACTCCATATTTACACTCGCTTGCAACGAACATACCAAACGCGTATTTTGTATATCAAACAATGGATCATCTCCCGAATTAAAAAAAAAACCTGTATTGGTGCTATCTCTTTCTATGCAAACCAACCGTGTTTCGAAATCAAAAAGTTAAATTCTTGCGTACGCACTATCACACAGAAAACTTTAATTCCGATTATACAACCACTAATAAATGCATTTTATAAATTTATTGTTAGGTTCGTAAAACAGATTTATTATTGATAACAAAACAGTAACTTATAAACAAAAAAAAATTGTATTGGACGGACTTTATAAACTACATGACTGTTTAATTCGTCTTTTTAACTGAGTGGCAGTTAAAGCTGTATAGGTGCGGTTGCTTCGTACACTTTTTTACGGTAAAAAACAGGCTGTCACGTGACGACTACGTCACACAGGTGAGAGGTACGGCGTATAATACCCCTCTATCACCTGTGCACAGGTAAATATAGTGGGCGGTTGGATATTGTTTGAACGTTCGCACAGTACGGAGTGTTACGTTGAGATGGAACCGTTGTGGTCGTTACAAGAGCCCGCCAACGACTGACTCAGTCGTTACAAAGATCGTTAATGTACTGCATACCTCTACGTATTAAATTGTTTTAATGTGTGCACCAAATGTACATTTATGTAGGTAGATAATGAATTAATACCTAACATAAACAAAATTCTTTAACAATATTATATAGACATAGGCGCCGGTGTCTCAAAGTTGTCGTGGGTGCTCTATTAGTATTTAAACCACAAAAGCTGGGTGTTTTGTGATTCAATTTAATAATAATCGTTCAAAAAAAAATCACTAATTGTTGATTTTCATAAAAATATAGTTTACTAGCGTTCCGGTTCAGCTTTGCACGAGCAGATTTTAGTTTCATAACAAGACAAACAATTTTTTTATTTATCACTTCATAGTTAACTACATTTTACAATTTAGCAGAAATCGAGCGCGAACCCCCGGCTGGCTTTGCATTTTCACTCACTAGTCAATGCTTAAAAATGAAGTTCATATTATTATTATGTTTGAAATCAAATACTTTAGTATTTGATAATATAATATGGTTTAGTGTAGCTGCCTGACTCATGACTGACCGTAGAAAATTAATTTAGTTGTTAAAACACGTTTTACACTTACCTTACATAAGAGATACATTAAATACGTAACAATTATTATGGTATTCATTTCTACAATGCTGGGTTCCAGACAGCATTGTCAGAAAATGTAATTCAACAATAATGATTGTGACCACATATTCTTCATAAGAAAAACATTTAAGAATTCAAATCGCGCCTGCTTGAAAAATAAATGACATTTTTTTAAAACCGTGTATTAACATTTTTTTTAGCACAATTTCAACTTTTGGAACATTTTCCTACGCATTTTGATAAAACTTTAATTCAAACAGCGGCCTTTTTGTATATAATTGTTTTTGTGATAGTAGATTATAGACGCTGAATCCATCAGCGTATATTTTGTTTTCGTGTGGGTACAATCTAATGTTCTACATGACAGGTAGTTTCATGCATGCATAAATACTAAATAGTCACATTATAAGGTTATAAATACATTTTCTTGAAAATGTTCCATGCAACGTAGCAAGCTTTTTCAGGTTTTTGTTTGTTTTATTGCGAATTTCAAAATAAGGTTGCGATATTTACTAGGATCTGTATTTCAGAGTACTTTTTATTCGGCTACTATTGAGTTTTAAATAAGGCTTCTCAAAACACATCGTTACTATGGGTGAAGGAGCTGTAAAAGCCAGCAAATTAGATATAAATTCATTTATTATACAAAAAATCCAAGTTTTGAAAGAATTTATTATAAAAAAAGAAAACAGCAAAAAACACAAGTAGTTATTTTACAATTTTTTTTACAAAATACTGTCACAAAACTATATTAAAAGGTAAAAATGCAAAAATGAGAATTAAATGTTAAAAAAAATGAATTATCATGGAAAATGAACAATAAAATATTTAAGTATTTTTGCATTTTTGCCCCAATGTCATTTTTATAACTTTCCAACTAAAAACATTTTTTCTTCTAATAGTTAAAAATGAATTACTTCATATATTATTAATGATATTCATTCCTATAAATTAGACATAGGTACATAGTTATTTTTACACAATTTTGTCACAAGAAAAAGAAATGCAAAGGATCTCTTCACTGAACGTAGAACGAAGAAAGAGTAATTTGTAGTTTTGAGCGTTAACGATACAAAAATTGGCGATGAACTCGAAGTGTAGGTATATATTTTTACGTAGTCATGAAGCTTAGCGATGATACACTGTAATCATTTTACAAGCGAAGACATTTGTATCACATGCAATATTTCTCGTGAATATTATTGATCATATACACACGAAATACTTTGTACTAACAGATCGTTAAAAATAATTATAAATCGTGGTACCTTTGTGAGGATCAGGTGACCGTAGTCAGTACGAAGATGTAAGCCAACTTCAATGATTATAACTCGAAGAACGTGAACCGTAACCACCTGAACCACCAAAATCTCTTGCGCTAGAATCATACAGTACTAGTGGTATCCAAGTTACAGCTAACTCTAATTGGAAATGTAAACGCAGTTAGAAGTACAAATCAAAGTCACCTTTAACCCATGCCTCATGTATTTCTGTATATAAATAAATCGATTAAATTCCATTAAAAACAATGGCGTCTCGTGTTGGAGATTCTTAATGTGTTGGCTCAATGATAAAAGAATGCAATTTGCAAATAAATACATATAAGTAAAACGTGGTCTTATGACTTCTACAATATATAATACAAGAAGAGTCTCTTGAATGTCTTTAAATCCATTCAATATCATGAGAGGAGGGTTTTTAGTACCTTGCCCTAGCAACAGGTGAACGCGATCGATATCTTGATTCACCGTAACTTCCACCTCCCCTTCCTCCGCGGCCACCACCCCCGTAACTATCCCTGCTTCCTCCGTAACTGCTTCTGGGTGCATCTCTGCTGCGTTCCCGACCGTAACTTCCACTACCGCCTCGACTACCGTAGTCGTTATAGCTTCCGCTTCCGCGTCCGCCTCTCCCGCCCCTATATCCGCCCCGATCACTGTAACCTCGACCTCCGCTGCTTCCTCGGTACCCACCGCCGCCACCTCGAGAAAATCCGCGGCCACCGCCGCCCCCGCGGCTGCTGAATCTGCCGCCACCTCGCCCGCCCCTATCACTTCGACGCGCTCTGGATATTTCTACTCGAAGTTTGGCACCCAACAAATCTGCGCCATTCATATGATCGCAAGCTCTTTCAGCTTCGTCTTTGTTTGCGAATTCTATGAAAGCAAATCCTGGTGGGTTAAATGCAACCCATACGGAGTTCAATTTGCCATATTTCTCAAACTGAGTTTCTAGGTCTTCTTTTTTGATGCCTTCGATGAGTCCTCCAACATACACTCGCGTACCCCTGGCACTTCGGCCGTAGTCGGACATGATTATTCTGTGGAACGTATGAACGTATGCAATTGATAGTTACCGGTAGTTGACCGGCTAATCGTTTGGGCGAATTCGGAAATTAATCGTTGGTTTGTTTTTACATGACTTTAGAACCATGTTTGTTAAATACGACGAAAATATCGTAGGAAAAGTAATAAAAAGTTTACTTGTAAATATTTGCAACGTGAGCGTCGGATTTATTGAATTATGCATGTTATTCAAAGTAGAATTGAGTGTATATTTACTGAAAGTACTTCTAAATTGTAGATAAAATGAAAATCGACGCTAATATTTCTATTCAAAATGGCGCAGACATCAAAGTTCACCCGCCCAAAGGAGGGCTTGTTTGATTTTGCGATTTAATGTAAACAACCGACGATATTCGCAGCCAAAAACGAAGAAATAATATAGTATGTAATCGAAGAATTATAATTCGTAATTTCAGGTTTTAGTTACCCTTGTAGATGCGCAGAAATATAAATTCGATGCTAAATCGTAGTTTAAGTCGAACACTTGACACCGGCTGCAACTTGAACTATGCCGGCGGCTTCTATATTTTGCTTCTGCGTGCTCGTCCTTTCGCCTTGGATTTCAATACCTCACATTTGCGCACAATGCCATTTCTTAACCAATTACAGACCAGCATTCTCAAACCGGAAACAGCAAACGTAAACACAATGGCCATTTTATCTTTTATTAAATGTGAGTAGGAGGTTTAGATTATTTAATTTTATAAAAATACAACCATATCACTGTAATATTGTATTGTAATATTCGTCAAAATTATTTTATTAAATATCCTTGTCAACAATTCTTCACAGTATAATATCAGCCTAAAACGGCGCTTTGATATATCTAGATCTATAGTCAAACTGTCAAATGTTTGGATCTATGAAATCACCGTTGATCCCAAGGTTGATCAATGATCCTGTTACATTTCCTAATGAGAAATTTTGTCAAAAAATTGGTTATTTTCAGAAAAATATTAATAGATAAGGAGTGTTTCGAACATTTGTGGTTTTTTATTCGAAGAAATATGTTTCAAATGAAAATCAGTTCCATGCACACCGGTGGACAATTAATTTGCCAAAAAATTAAGCATATTGCGATTTCACTATGAGTAATTTTAATAAACTATTTTTGTGACTACCGCGGAAGAGAACGGTTTCTGATTCATCACTATTTTGATATTGCTTTGAATTTCATTAGTTTCGGACATTATTGTCATTGTTTCTTTCGAAAAAGGATGTTTCAGAGGAAAGTTAGTTCTTTAACAGTTCTATAGCACGTCTCTGTTAAAGATCCGAGGCAATAATAATTCAAAGATAAACTGTTCTTATAAATGTATATTCACAATAATTGTACGTAATACATTGAAAAAATAAAATAAAAATAAACAGTTACTTAAAATTATGAACTACTTGACAAACTTGCCATTAAGAGTTCCATTTTATGCAGAAAATTGCGACCTTCCATTTTATCTAAACGTAATTCTCTGAAATTGCTGCATAAATGTTCCCATTTACGTTCACTTACCAACCTACTAGGGAAAAAATCAGAACGGGGCGACTGTGCTATCGATACTTGGACACCGGCTTGAGGTTCGCAACGCACTGCTATCAACCGATCGCCTGTAAATAATTATTAGTCGTAATCCCTGGGAAATATACAAACATACAACCGAGAGTCACCAAAAATGACGAAAAATACACTTTGTAACGTATCACAGAGTTTATCGCCAATTTTGGTGAATTCCAATGCATTACAATCATAAATTGCCAATACATCCATTTGATAATATCTTTTTTAAGATATTGCAATTAATATAAAAAACAGAGTTTAAAAAAACTAAAACAACACGTTTTTATGAACTAAAAAATGAAAAATAACTTGACAACAAAATTAGCTTTCCTGTGGCGTGCTTAATATCGGTAATACATTTTTCATTTACTAGATAATTGTAAATGTAGAGCTGTCATGAAAATTTAAGTAGATAGCACTCCACGCTTTTTACATTAAAGCTAATTTTGTTGTCAAGTTATTTTGCATTTTTTAGTTCAAAAAAGCGTGTTGTTTTAGTTTTTTGAAACTCTAATTTTAAATATAAAACTAAAAAACAAATTGCATTTAACTATGTGGTAGGCACCTCAACGTATGTCACTGTGCAGCTTGCTTGTATAATTTGTCAAGTTTTTTTATTCTGATGGTCTTGGTCAAGATAACGGGACTAGCTTATTAAATTATTGTATTGTCATTAGTCCTTGATCAGTGTGCAAAGTTTCAGTTTAATCTGACGTTTGGAAGTAGGTAAGTTGTTTTATCCTGAAGGTCTTGGTTAGGATAATGGGACAAACTTATTAAATTATTGTATTGTCGTCGGTCCTTGATAAGTGTGCAAAGTCTCAGTTTAATCTAACGTTTGGAAGTAGGTAAGTTGTTTTATCCTGAAGGTCTTGGTTAGGATAATGGGACAAACTTATTAAATTATTGTGTTGTCATCGTTCCTTGATAAGTGTGCAAAGTCTCAGTTAAATCTGACGTTTTGAAGTAAGTGAATTTCACGTTCAAAGATTCCATTACATATAAAGATACAAACATATATTAAAAAATGAAACATACCAATAGGTGACGCAAGGATGCAAGAACTGGCGTTCCCTAATGGTTCAACAGAACCGATTCCTAAGTGAGTACTGTTAGATAAAACTTGCCATCCCATACATTTGGCAAGAGCATTGACTGCCTGAATTTGATGTTGATTTATGTGACAAAATATCAAATCTCGCAATTCTTGCGGTTCATAACTCATGTGCATCACGCGTCCATCCCTGCAAACGCATTTGAGACTTTTCTCACCAACATGGATGACGAGAGAAGTCCTACACACAGCATCGTAACCCAACGTCATGATATTAATTTTAACGCACGACTGTGTCGGACTATTTAATGCATTCCAATGAGAAACAATAAGTGGATCTTTGATTTCTTTAGTAATTGTGTCGAGCACGTATTCTGTTCGCATGCGCATGAAAAAGTGCTGAGCCTGTTGAATGATTTGTTCGAGCAATGTTTGAGATTTCGTCATTTCGAGCAATTCATGACGATCAGCTGCCATAGGACCTATGCAAATTTATAAAATAAAAACTTGTTATAATGCTCGCCACGGTTCTAAAAGGTTGTGAAGTTAGTCACAAACAGCGTCGCAAATGTATATTTTAGAGCCGTCCTGGTTGTTTTGTGGGAAAGGAGGACTCCTACCAGTTACGGGCACAGAACGTGCGCTCGTCGGTGACTGGTTATCGTGTCACTTGTCGCTTTCCTGCTATAAAGTACAGTCCAGTACGCTATTGTTAATTTGTTTCTTTGATTGTTAATTGATCAAGATGCTTAATACAGTTTTGCATAGACAAGCACGAAAAATAATTTTTTGGATGACTTTATGCAAGGAATTAGATCTTTAGATTAAAGAAAAATTAAAAATAAGAATATAGCGCGATTTTGTAGTTTTTCAACCGAATGTACCTGCGCAAGCCTCCATTTGCATCTAACTTCAGAACCTTTTAGAGCCATGGCGCATATTACACTTTGTTTTTTGTGTTTCGAAATGTGTAATTTTTTTTCTCAAAATACAAGCCAAAATGGTTGACGTATTCATTTTACATACCAGCTAAACAGCGTCTTTTACTTGGCCCCAATGGACCCGATGATGGATGTGGAAACGGATGATGTGTATTACGATGATGGACTTCGCGTAGTAGTTGATGCAATGAATGTTCGAGCACATGATCATGGTCAGACTTAGACGGAGGTGGACTCGATAGTTTTTTGTCATTTCCAGTTGAATGGCATAAGCCGATAATAAGTTGAATACCCGGAAGGACCTGAAAACAAAAATATTTTTTTTATCAACAAAATCATTGGATCAAAGTATGTAGACTTTCACGACCGGCGTTGTTGTAAAATTTCTTGGCTCTCGGGCTTGTACGCAGTGGTCTATTGGTATTTCTACCTAACATTTCGTCTACAACTGCGGTAAACATTATCAAAACCGATGTGGTAGCGGGCGAAGTGTCCTTCTAGGCTGCTCACAGCTATAGTACGTCAGTTAGAAATATCAATGGACCACGACGTACAAGCCTGGAACTCAAGAAGTTTTATAAAATCATTGAAGATCATTTTAAAATGTCCGTACTGTTGCCATTATTTGATTCCCAACAACCATATGTGGGATTGGAGCTTGTAATTGAACTGCCTCTTTCGCCAACTGATTGAACAATTCTTTACAGAATAACACATTTTGTGCTGCTTCCAATTTTTGTTGCCAATGAATATCGGGGTTTGTAGCTGTTGGTCCTGAACCTAATAGATTTATTTGGGCACTACATAAATCTTCTTGATCTGAAAGAAGAATATATTCAAATTAGTATCAAATCGGGTAAAAACAGAGTCGTCTTTAACCTATTAGAGGCCCTGGGCACTTTCGGATAATGGGGCCCCTACGACTATTAAAGAGGACTATTTTGTCTTAAAAAAGAGCGTAATTACTAAGCAAATCAATAATTAACAAACACATTATTAAAAAATATATCGATATATTTGTTGGAAGTATCGATTAATTATCGGATATTGATCTGGAACTAGAGGGCCCCATCGATCTCGGAGCCCTGAGCATGTGCCCAGTGGAAAAGATGGCCCTGGGTAAAAATCGACCGGCACAAATTAACGGGCATCTGTCAATATCTTTAAGAGATATATTATAAGTAAAGTTGGGTGTACCTTTTTGACATAGAACTTCAATATATGCAACTCCTTGTAACTCTGACGGAACTGTGACTCGTAACGCTGAACTACTTTTTGTAGTAGCTGCTATTCCTAATAAGGGACTCTGTGGAGGACTGTTGGAACTTTTTTCGTCATCTTCAGCTTTTGTCACTTCAAACATGCCCGTTTGAGTATATTTTGATCCAGCTGTACGATAACTCAGATCGCCGATAATCGAATTGGAAACTTTCTTTAATCGCCAGTTCTGTCTTAATCGTAACAGTTCAATGTGGAAATCTGGGGTTGTACGATTGCGTACTAATTCATTCTGTGAATTCCTTAATCTTTCTGCACCCGTTAATAAAACGCCAGCTGCACCAGCTAAGGCTTTCTTACGGGCATATACTTGTACCATGGGCTTTGTTTCAATTTGATCTTGTGGAACTGGGTCTAATACCATGTACCTCTTTTCTTTCGCGATCGCCAATACATCTGCCAGTACACATACTTCAGTATACGCATTACGTAGCCGGTTTCTGACCGAATCCCACGGCCATAAATTTGATTGAAATGTATCTTTGTCATCATCGGATGAACTTTTTGTATCCCCGTTTGTTTCATTTTCTTTTTTTATTGCATCCACATCGTTTATTTTGCTAAAATCTATTTTTTGCGCCGATTTCGCTAAATTTTCTGATAGTGAAAGAGGTCTAAAAAGAAAATAATTGTTTACTACTCAGTCAAAATGTAAAATTAGGTATAAAACTTACGCCTGATATATTTCTTGACCATCGTAAGTTATTTCTTGAATCTGATTTTCAATAGGAGCCTCTACTGATATGTTTACAGAAAATGCCATTTTTATAATACAAATTCTTTATTTATATTTAGTGAACAGGTTACAAAACGTCAATTTATGTTTTTATTGACATATTCACATAATTATGTGCCATTTTTAAATAAGAAACCAGTGTTCCCAAACAAAATTTAAGAACTAAAATTTACTATAATGTGTATCTATGGTATAATGGTTTGCTCGTTTATGTTTGTGTTATTCGAGTACTCAGAGCTCATAGTTCATTCAATGCATTCATCGACATCTGCAGGTTGACGGAGTGAATCTTTAAAACATATGTTAACAATGTTATCTTTACTTTGGAACATCAGCTTTGTTCAGTCAGCAGCAGAGCCCATTGTTATAATGAATAGTTAGAATACAATAATACATTCATGAACAGTGTAGATGGACACTTTTATGTGACCGCAAATTAACATTTGCCAGGAATATTGTATGTAGCCCGATGATTTCGAAGTAAAAAGTTTTATAATTAAAGTGTATTTGCCTGTATGGCGAGACCTAGGGGGTCGAACTATAAAATCTCAACATTTCACATTCATTCTGAACAATTCGGTACATTTTTTTTTTTTTTGGAAATATTATTAAGACCAAGTTACAGTTAAATATAGTTTTGCAATAATAATCTTAGTTAGGTACTTACATAGGGGCCTCTTTTCCACTGGGCACGTGTCCAGGGCCCCGCGGATCGATAGGGCCCTCTAGTTCTTGCCAGATCAGCATTCGATCGAATGGCTTAGGAAGTTCCTTATTATTTCAATCTTCCCTTTATGTGGCTTCAATTTACATATATTCTTATTACGCACCTACGTAATAAAGGGAAAATATTCTTAAAATTTTAAGGTTTAGTAGTTTCAGCTGTTCATTGATGAGTGAGAAAGTATATACCTACGTCGCAAATTGACAATTATATCGTTATCATGGGATTTTAACAAATTCTAACAGATTGTTTAAAGTGATTTTCGATATGCGCATGCCTAAACTCTGTCTTATTAAAGTTGCAAAAAAAATAAATAAATAAATGCTATAATTGTAACTACCGCGACTGACTATGGCCGTTTAATTATTCCGAAAATATCGAAAACTCCAATGAAAAAGAAACATGTGTTTTTACATATGTTTTTGGAATATACTTTTAAGTTTTAAGTGCGTTCCACCATCAACAACAATGAATAAAGCACATGTAAAACACGTTTCTTTTTCACCGGATTTTTCGATATTTTTGGAATAATAAACAGTCAAAGTAGCTATTCATGCAATATTTCATTTCATTTCTACAACATCTAGAATATTTTTAATTATTTCGATTTACACCTCAATTCATGCTGTACCAACAATTTTCTGTCGAATGTCACCTCTGGCACGCATTCCATAGGTTCGCTATCCCTGGGTTTATTAATTGTTCGATTAATCTCTAAAATTATCTGCTCCTAAATGTATTAGACGGTTGATTAATAAAAAAAAATTCTTATCGTTTTTTTTGATTTCAGATAATTATTTATTACGTGATTTATTAGAAATAGTGTCAGTTAATTGCTATTTGAAATTATATTAAGCTAGCCAATATGTATACTAAATTACTTGCGTGCCAATGTTCTCTTTAAAATTGTACCGATATCTCGATATTTTTTAAAAAATATATCGGTACCGATATCGATACTTGAAAAAAATATCGGTACGATATATATCGATACTTTTTGACACTTCTGACATCCCTAATATCGATGTCATTTGACTAGAACAAGTCACGTTCAGTTCTATATGAGTCGCGGTGTTGTTAAAGCCGATTGTATTCTCGGCTTCTGTTGCTCCCCAGCATTCGGAGCGAGTCTCGACTATACTCTTGCATCAATCTTTCTCGAAACAGTTTTTCCGCGGAACATACAAATGCGAACGATAAATCAATCCAGAAGGAAGCTGTCACTATGTACCTCCATACTCTCTTTCTATGTATGCGTGTTTTTAAAGTTGTTAAGGGTTGAACAAAAATTCAAATATTTAAGAAACACAAAATATTAAAATTATAAAACTTAAAATATTAATATTAAGCCGAAACTGCTCGGGATGGATTAAGGAAATATAAAAGGTGCTGGGCCCAATAATTCGAACAGTTTTAACGTCACTAAAAATTTATTTGAAACCATTTCTTTTAATATCTTACTTGAAACATTTATACATTTTTTTTGTAGGACTATTTATTATAAAAACGGTATTTTACTTTATTCAGAGTTACTAAATTAACTAAAAATTTATACAATGACAAAAAGGTAATGACGACTATTACGCAAATAAAAGAAACTTACATAACTAAACAACAGAGCCGAACTTAAATATTTCATTTACGTTAAAATATTATAATATATAAAAGATAAAAATAACAAGTACTTGGTAACGCTATAATATGGATGTATCTTTGTTGTCCTTCGAGTGGTGTAATATTAAGATATTAATGAGAAATCAATGAAAACACGATATAAGCTTCAAACGCATCTTGCAAATAAATATAATCACAAAATGAAGACTACAACAATATGTATAACGAGATTGAGTTTTACTAAGACCAATGTGTAATAAATTAAGTTTGAGCCCCGATGAAGTTAACCAAGTTAACGAAACGTTGGCAATAAATTGTAAAATTATTACACAAGTTTTTTGTCCTTACTTCCCATTAATTTCTTAATATTAAAATATTAATTTCTTCCGTTTATTTTTATTCAGTGTTGTACCCATAAGTCCGTGTTCAGACATATTTAAAAAAACTTTTCTTTATACCCGGTCGAAAGTACATACTTTCGGCTTACATTTTAAGATATATGTTATCATAGAAAACAGGATCACGGGTAATTGGAACAATGTAGTTAAATAAATTTAAACACTCATTGATTTGCAACGTTTCGTCTTTATTATTAAGACTTTATCAAGCTCTAAAAAATGTTACAACAATTAACAACAGTCATATAATAAAAATATTAAACATTAAGGATTTAATAACTTATTAAAAAGAAACAATAGTGTGACTAAATTATATGAATGTTGTTAATTGTTGTAAAAATTTTTTAGAGCTTGATAAAGTCTTAATAATAAAGACGAAACGTCGCAAATCAATGAGTGTTTAAATTGATTTAACTATATTCTAATTACCCGTGATCCTGTTTTCTATGATATATATCTGGAACTGAACTTTGAAGATGAATAATATATTTTGAACAGCATATGTTTGGTCGACCCTAAATTCATACATTGACGGGATAAACCTCTAGCGTTTGCTTGAAGGGTGGGATAGGTTTACTTTTTTCACGAAAAAAACGGTAAACAGAGAAAACTCGTATTGGCTGTTTCGGGTTTTTGTATTGCTTAGCTCTCTTGCGCTGCTGTCACGGTATGTATATTTATTTTTTATTCGCTCCCTTTTTCTCTTTCTATGAAATTAAATTAATTTAACCCTTTACCTACGCGTGGACTCTATTACAATAATTGTAATAGAGTCCACGCGTAGGTAAAGGGTTCCAACAATCAAAACTGTGATAACGTAAATAAGATAATTATTATCTTATTTACGTTATCACAGTTTTGATTTTTGGAAATTTTTTAGCGTAACATCTGAATATTATTCGACTTAAATTTTCTTTTAGGAATCCATTGGCAAGACTGAGAACATATTGTTTTCAGTAATGATAAGGTTTTATCTCGATTTTGTCCGGACTCTTTAATTCAATTCTTTCAATAGATAAAAGAAGGACACTAAATACAGTCCGTTTCATTTCAATCAATATATTGACTTTACATGTTAAACATTTCCATTTGATTTACACTGGTTTCAAGTAGAAGGCTTGGAGCCAATTATAACTTGGTATCATGCAAAATGCCTTAAAAATGGTTCTTAAAAAAGTAACTAATAACAGAACCACGCATTAAAACTTTATTACTATAACATTGATAGTACTATAGGTGTTCCAAATCTTCTTGGTTTCCGAGCTTGTAGGCTATGGCTCATTAGTATTTTTACCTGACGTTTCGTTTACAACTATGATAGACCTTATCAAAGGCGATCAGGTAGAGAGCGAAGTGGCATCCTACGCCGCCTGGAACCAAGATGATTTGTAACAAAGGCTACACGCTTGGATAGAATAGAATAGAATAGATGTAATTTATTCAACAAACGCAAAGCCATTAAATATGTCATACAAAATTGTACATTAAATAATTAAAATATAAAAATATTAAATAAGTATTAAAAAATAGGTAAATGTTCATACATTATAGACAAGAATTTCTTAGATTAATCATAATAGGCAGTATAATAGCGATTGTTAGCTATAATTGTTGAGAAACAACCATTGTTACAATGCTATATTAGAAAAATTTATTTTTCAAACGACTGTCACCGTCTATGAAATATTACAATATATATGTATAAAATGTAATATAAATTAAAATAGAAAACAGTATCACGAGTAATTGGAATAATGAAAATAAATCAATTTAAACACTCATTGATTGCAACGTTTCGTCTTTTCTTTAATTAAGACTTTTTCAAGCTCTCAATATGCTTAAACGATAGTTAAAAAGCATATTGAGAGCTTGAAAAAGTCTTAATTAAAGAAAAGACGAAACGTTGCAATCAATGAGTGTTTAAATTGATTTATTTTCATTATTCCAATTACCCGTGATACTGTTTTCTATTATAACATATATCTGGAATTGAACTTTAAAGATAAATTAAAATATAAGGTGTGTTTGGTATAGTTCACAGTCTAAAAAGCGTTAACACTTTTAACACTATTGTGTTTGTTATAGATACGCTAATCTGTTTGGTATTTTAGTGTAGAACTAAAAATGTAAACACTAGTAGTCTCGACTTTTGAGCAGGGAAACTTAGTGTAGTGTAGGTAACGCGATAGGTGTATTTGACAATTGCTGGAGCAAATTGATACTTTTGGTACCTAACGTACACTTTTCAGTGTAAATTTCACTGAATTATCTACACTAGACTGATATACTAAACACGCATATCAATTAAAAGGCAAATAGTTTCTGAATAGGCAAGATATTCAACAGGCTAATATTCGTATAGCAACTTTGATTGAAATGATCAGAGCATACTTTTGGGATTAAATAAAGAAACATTCTGTATGTACATATAATATCATTTGAGTTTTATAATACATATGTATACCACGTTTTTAAAAACACACATTGTATGTATGTATTATATAAAATACAAAAGTGTATATAATGTACAGTATAGTGTACAGTAGTACGCATGCAGTCGTACATCTGATTACCCGCAATAAAAAGATATATTACGTTACTGCATAAATTGTTATTATTCATTGAATTCTACGAGTGGTACTTATTAATTGCGACTCAGCCCACCTGTACATTCGATCGTTTCATTAAATACATTGAACACCTGAAACATACCCTACTTGATCACTACTATACATATATATGTATCAAGTAAGCAGCTCCAAGTGGAGGATTTGTTTCGTATTGCGCGACGCTTCGACTGAAGGACGGGTGCAAAAGGACGATGTTTGTGCGGGTTATGGCGGCGACGAACACGGGCGTCGTTTTCTCTACCCATAACCAGGGCTGGTAAATTATAGTCGTAAGGTGACTGTTCATCAGTTGTTTTGATCTCTTGTTCACTCGCTTGGCTCCATATTACGATATAAGATATATGTTAATTATCCAATTGTGTAGGCTTTCACGGCTGGCGTTGTTGCAAAACTTCTTGGTTTCCGGGTTTGTACGCCGTGGTCCATTGGTATTTCTACCTGAAGTTTCGTCTACAACTGCGGTAGACATTATCAAAGGTGATGTGGTAGCGGGCGAAGTGTCCTTCTTGGCTGCTCACAAGCAAATGTTAATTCTACAAAGCTTCAGAATGAGCTATATAATAGTTATAAATATTCATTGTTACAATGCTAAATTAGAAAAATTTTATATTTTTATCCACTGTCACCGTCGGGACTCAAACCCGAATCTTTCCACTTTCGCGGCGGAATGAGTTATCAATTACTCTACGGTGCGATATCTTAACAGTTAATTCATTATAATAAAGCAATTGTAACATTAAATTCACTACATACGAGAGCTGATTTCTTATCTAGGTAACGCTAGACAAGAACCATCTCAGTAGCGAAAGTAAAGAATGAATCAATTAAATTTCCATTAAATGAAAATTTAATTGCTACTGAGATGGACATTGAAAACGTCATCTGTTTTCTAGTAAATCGTATATAAATTACAAAGGTAGTCCATTAGAGACCTAGATTTGTCCTTTATCTTCCTTATAAAGAAAGAATTTTTGCCGAATCAGTTGACAGCCGAAGCTCTATTTTTGGCTTGAATTCAAAGCGTTCCGATAGCCTTAAGGTAGTTGTCGTGGTTAAGGCACACCGTCAGAAAATTCTTAATTTTTGTATACTTATTAAGGACATGATAGTACAATTATCCTAAAAATTTGAAGTGGATCAACCGTATATAATCCGAGATAAATTCAATTAAAAATTGGATAATTAACATTGATTGTATACGATATCTGTAGTTCTGAACCAATTTCTTATTTATAAAAAAAGAACTAACTGTCAGAAACTTTCCAAAAACTGACAGTCTTTCAATGCATTTGTAATGAGTTTAAAAAAAAATAAGAAATTTTTTTTGACCGTCTAATTATTTATAAATAACGGTTTAAAGTTCAACAATTTATAGAAAAGTATACATGCATATGAATACTGTATGGGTTACGTTTCCACGGGTACAGTCTTCCGTACAAATTATGGATCACTTAGCTACAAGCTAGTATACTTTTGTGGCGCGTATAATCTATAACTTTTTGACAATATTGTACCACAACAACTACCTTAAGTGGGCAAATGGAAATTAGATGGAATGGACGACCCTGTCGTATAATTGCAAGAAAACAACGTCTGTGCAGGGTATTATAGCATCGAAGCGGAGGAACATGGGCGTCGGTCACGAGAGCTCGTGTTCTCTGTCCCATTCCCCTGCACTAGCTGTGTGTTATATCCATCTATCCGTCCGCGTCGTCCGCTCCAAACCACCGCCGCGCTTCGAACTCGCTCTCGCCAACTCCACCGATTCTCTCCGTCTCCTTCGATGCTACGAGCTCTCTTTCTCAATGTCCTCCTACTCTCTTCCTCGCTTGCATAGCACAATATATACGTATGTACAAATGGAGAGAGATTTTGCCGAGAGAATAATGTTGCTTTTGCCTTGTTCAATGTCTCTGTGCGAACTGACGGAACATTTAAACTATAGCACGTTTTTTGAACACTTTGTTCTACATTTAAGGCTACTATGTAAGCCACACTCCAAGGCTAAAAAATGCTGTTGCAAGGGTGCCGCTGTCAATTGTTTACTCTAAGCTTTGGAAATATTTTGAAGATTTAAAAAACTTTTCCGGAAAAGGAAATAATTGCTGTAGGTTTGTGATGGAACAATTTTGTGAAATCAGTACGAATAAGGTCGTAGTGTGACATTGAAAACGTGTGTTTTTTGGCACAATTAATGCCAACTTTTTTCTAGTAAATCGTACTTAAATTACAAAAGTAGTCCATTAGATTTGTTCTTTATCTTTCTTATAGAGAAAGAATTTTTGTAAAATATTGACGAATAAGTCTACAATCAGTTAACAGCCGAAGCCCTATTTTTTACTTAAATTCAGAGCGTTCCGACAGCCTTAAGGGCTGCCATACGACGTTTCGGCTGACCGACATATCTCTAGGTGTCCCGGTCCGCAAGTCAAATGTGCAGGCTTGTAAATCAAACATTTTTAATTGTCAAAATAGTAGGTATTTAGTGCGTGATGACACTATGTGACGTTATGTTAAAAACGAGCGCCTGCGAGTCTTAACAGTCACATTTCAACAGTCATATCAGCTATAATATGCAAAATTAAAGAGTAAAAGATTCAATGATGGGACCACCTTGGTAATGGAAAATATATTTCATGTAATAAAAATAGAAAAAATAAACCAATAGCACAAACGGCTAAAGAAGTTTCACTTCTCCCGTGAGCTTACGTGGGCAAGGCTCACACGTTTTTTAAGCTAAATTTTCTCTTTAGCGACTATGGACTTTAAAGTGTAATTTTGTGTAATTCATAATAATCCAAAAATTATTTATTGTTAATTTAAGAAAAAATAAATACATTTCCGTCATTAAAAATATTTTTTCAGTAAAGCAATTCCCAAATTGATCATAATATGTAACGGTTAAATAAATCAAGATTTCAACAATACATTTAAAAACAATATCAATCAAGATTATATATGGTGACGTCATCAGGGTTAAACAAATGTTCACCGAACTGCTTATAAAGTAGATTTGCACAGGCTGAGGTCGTTTCAACCGGGCCTTATGTATGTATGTATGAATGTATGTATGTTATATATATAGAATAGCGACCGGCAGCCATGTTGTGAAGGTGGTGGAGCTATGGAGTGGAGAAAACGTACTTGCATACAGACAGACAGACATACATACATATACATACAGAATGTTTTTAAAGTAACATAGCATTACGTTTTATACGATTTTATCATTTAAACTTTACTGCTTAAACTGCATTACAAATGGCACTACTTCTGCCTCGTAAATACGAACAAAATCTATTAACGGTCGCACTAGTGACGATGTAATTTTACGTTTCGTCACAACGTGAACTACAAATTACGCGTTATAACAAAGGTGCGTTAAGATACCCGCCACCTCCACCACTACAGAGGTGGGCTACAAATCTTTATTAAATCATTCTTTACAGAAAAGAAATAATTGACCGATTGAAACTTTTTCAAACCACGACCCCCCTGCGACCAAGTAAACTAATTTATCATCTCACCAACCCCCTACCTCAGACTCTGGCTGTGTTTTTACTTTTAGTCCGGTCAATTAAAGTTAGATCGGCGAGAAATATGACTTAGTCGAAAAAATAGAAATTTTTACATAGATTCCGTATAATAGAATGTGCCCAAACAGTTTTTTTACCGATAAAAATAGAATTAAAACTCGATTTTTCTAATAAATCACAGACTCGTTTCGACTGTCTTTGATTGTTGCACAGTTTTCAGTTAAAACAAAATGTGCTATAATCTAATTATCGGATAAGTTTGGATAAAATCCGTGGCACAGGATCAATAAAATACAATACTGAAGTTAAAATTGCATTCTTACTAACGTTTCGGTGTGCTTTACACCATCTTCAGAGTTCTAAAAATTATTTGTATATAATGATGTCAGTGTTATAAATATATAAACAGGTTACAATATGTAAAAAACTTACCGAATGCTGTCAATTCGTATCAGTATTTAGTCGAAAGATTGAAAACATGCTGATTGGTTTCACAATATATATAAAAGTTAAGATGGTTGTTTTATATATATTGTGAAACCAATCACCATGTTTTCAATCTTTCGACTAAATACTGATACGAATTGACAGCATTCGGTAAGAAGCTTATTTAAAATGGGCCTAATCGGGCCATTTTAAGGGTAGTTTTTAGAGGTTGAAAAATGTTTTTGGGCCTCAAAATACCGAAAAAATTCTCCGAATCGTTTCAAAATTGAAATTTAGCCCTCTGGCAGTAATTAAAAAGTCTACCTAAAATTTTAATAAAATCGGCCCGACAGGACCGGATTTACAAATTTTATGAAAACACTACTTTGCAGATAGTGAATTATTTACTAAAAGTTGTATATAATTTGGTATGGAGGTTCGATTGATAATAATATTGCAATTAAGAAAAAAAATGTTATTTTAAGGGGTGTATTAAGGAGTCAAATTTTTTATTTTGCCCAAAAACCAACTTAAGTTAGCATAATAAAGCCACACTGCCTGTATAAGCAAATACATATATTGTCGGCAGGGTTTTGGCACTGCGACCCGGGTTTTTATTATTACTATTAATCTTTGTCTAAGCAATGCTCTTTTTAAGACGTTTCTATGTTCACGCGAGCGATGCCGCGGGCAAAAGCTAGTATGGAATACTTCAGTGTGATACGAGTGAATTTTCCGATTATCTCCTGTATATAGCGAGTGATATAGAAGACTATGTATAGCAAGCAGTAGACTTTGGAATCGCACGGTCACATTATTGATATTCTCCACTTGCGGAGTCTGGTTCGTGTCACATCCTGCCGTCCCGCCGTCTCCCGGACCGCGTCTCCGTGCAAAACGCTCCACCGCCTTCGATGTACCGTACCTATAACAACCCACCCACCCACTCTATACATCCATTCCCTATCTCCTTCATACAGCTCCACATTCGATGTATTGTAATTTCTGATTATATAAAATTTATTGTACTTTTTATTACTGTACAGAATTATCGTTTTCTTTCTCCTCTGCCTAGAATATTGATTGGATTTAATTTTAGTTTTTTTATTATTATGTGTAGTAAAACAGACATCAAATAAAATAAAAATAAAAGAATAGTTACTTCTTACCACAACATATTTATTCAGTGGATGTACATTTCGAGAGCTAAGCTCCCATCTTCAGCAAAACACTAAACTTTTTTTTTGTTTTTGTTTTGCTGAAGATGGGAGCTTAGCTCTCGAAATGTACATCTACTCAATAAATCTGTTGTGGTAAGAAGTAACTATTCTTTTATTGTTCCAACCACAGTGCTCTTAATATTTATATCAAATAAAATAATATTTTTCCTTTATACCATGTCGAAGGTACGTACTTTCTGATTTGGTTTAAAATTGGGTGTAACCAATATTTCCTATTTTTCGTTATTTTTTTATTTAAAAAGTTTCATATCACAATAAGAATTTCGCCGGTGTCCATCATGCATGATCGCCTGTTTCAACGAACGGTCCGGATTTTTATCGTGTAAAACTAGAGGACCTGGTAAGCAGACATTATTCTGGCACAGACCTCGCTAGTAAGATATATTTCTTGAAATAAAATTTGGGATTATATGTTTTTTTTATGTGAGAAATTCAAATAAACATATAACAAAATTGGTCGGAAAATATAAAAAAAATTAATAATATTGACTCTACCAACAGTAATAGATATATTAACAAAATGAAATTACAATTGAAATTTTAATTTTGTTACACATTTGAAACTTGAAAAGGACCAAAAAGTTTGGTTGAAACGTTGTATTTTATATCAATCAAGTATAATTTCATTTTGTTAATAAAAAAAAATCTTAATCTTGACAACAGCGCCACTTACCGGATCCAACTATAGCTAAGAACCATCCAGGTGACCCCATTAGTACAAAAAAAATTCTTCAAAATCGGTCGAGACGTTTAGAAGGAGAAGAATTACAAATACATACACACCGGAATTTTGTATATAAAAATGTGAATAGGAGGCATCGGACACCAAATAAAAAATCGTCCTGGTATTTGTCTAGTGTGGACAAGCTCTAAGAGTTATATAATAGTTTTTCCAATCGCTAATTAAATTTTTCATTAAATATTGAAGAAATCGGATTTGTTGCAAACACATTTACCATATAAAGATGGCACGATACTACGACGGTAAGCAATGACTAATACAAAACTGAACAGTAAAGCAACACACATATTTGAAATATTGTAACATAGGTAACATTGAGTTGTTGAACAGAAGATTGATCGTGTCAAGGCATTCACGCAAAGCATTATCATTACCACTCGCTGCAACTGCAGCATACCGTATTAATGTTCTGTACCTATATTGCTGTTTGGAGTTGCATAATTGCTGTGACGTAGCCACGTACAAAATTATTCCTGATTGCTATTTAATTATATCTTCGTCTGTTAATTTATATTGAACCACTCACTGTAAGCATATAAAAATGTTGATTAAAATATTAATTACAATTCAATAATAAATCAAAGGTATTTGGATTAATAATACAAAACAATCGTGGTATTGTTAATCTTGCTACGTAAAAATAACTAAATTCTCTGGTCCCTTGAGTGTCAAATTATCGAGAGTGGACTGTATATTATTGACAACTTAAATACGACGTATTATAGTAAAGGTGCAATCTGGTCCAGAGGCAAATCTGAGATTTTAGGGGCCTAAGACTTACTGAAGTTTAATGAGACCCCATTTTTTGTGAGATTAAAAACCTTTAAATCAAAATTAGAGTTGAAAATTGGTGATCTAACCAAACAAATAAATTCACCCAAAAAATTGTCAACATTCAACCATGATTATCGCATTATTATTAACTATTTTTTATTATACGATAAGTGTTTTTTGTTAATGTAACAGTATTAAAAAAGTATGATAATAATTCACTTTTATGGGTCTTTGACACTTGAGGGCCTAAACTTTAAGCTCTGTAGATCCGCCCCTGGACCTGCCTACCGACACAAAAAATAAAAACGTAAAATTTTTCAAAAAAAAAAAAAAAATTAAAACAATATTTAATTAAAGCTTGTCATGTAAAATATATCTAATTTTGGTATTTGATGCTTTACAAATAAATTGAATCTATCTATCTATCTATAAAGAACAGCAGCTTTAAAAAGAAATCCTCCATTTAAAAAAAAGCTCACCTATATAATATTTTTCACATATATACAGAATAGTGCTTATATATTTGAGTACGTACATATATATATACCGGAAACAATCCATAAAGTGGAATTGGAAACGATTCGCGGAAACGGAAACACAGTACCGATTCCCGCCCAACCAAAAAGATGGGGTGGCGGCAGAGACATCTACTGTATAGACATGCAGAAAAGGCGTCGGCTGCGTTTGGACAGAACGTAAATCCACCGCCTCCGAAACGAGTTTCTCCGATTGCTTATATACCTACCGTTCACATATATCTTATATTCCGACTCGTACATAAACATCAACTATGTACATACAATTGTATTCTATTGGTTCGTTCCCCACGCGGCGCAATGCACAGTTGGCATGAAAACGAGTCTAACTGCCACCGGCTTTCACCGCCGCCGTTGTTGTCGCTGCAGAATGCCGTCCCCGAGTTTCTCCTATTACTGCATTATATACAAAGATCTTGCGTATATAAATTCGGGCGACATAAGATTTTTCAAGAAAGGAATAAAATATAACGTATCTAGGATGTAATGAAAGTTGTTATGTTACGAGTTGTGACATTATGTTAATAATGTGGGCCGACGAATTTCAGCAGTAACTCGAACAATATTATTAAAAATTAATGAATAACTTGCAGTACCTATTACTAGATTTATGCTGGATTGCAGAAAGCATTGTCAAATAATTTGATTTGACAATGACCTTAGACTGTAAACACACATATTTCTCCATAACCGAGCTGGGTAGAGTAGTGGTGACAGCACTAGACTCGCATTCGGGAGGTACGGGTTCGAATCCCGGCGAGGGCAGATGTGGCTGGAACTTTTTCCTACTGCTTCTCGCCGAGAAACGGTAATTCCTGTACCGGCCATCTTGATTGAGGTTTTCCATGGTTTCCCTCAATTAATTCCAGTTAAATATCAAGATGGTTCCTTATTTGAGGCCATGGCCGATTACCTATCAAACTCTATAATCCGAGAAATTCGATAGTTCGACACTGCCCTGCAAAATGTTTGTCGGATTACCGAGGGTCCACTGTATTGTCTTTTTAGAGGACACTGGTGAGAGAGATTGTAGATTATAGACGCTCAGCATCTGAGGTCATCAGCGTCGAAAACTTAGAAGACACTGATGACCTTGGTTGTCAAGCGTATGTTTTCGGCAATCTGCCCGTTGTTTTAGAAGGATATGTCTTACAAAACTCTAAGTATGTATATATAAAACATTCCTTGGTTCAATTGATACATCCATAGTTGCGTTTTAAATGGATAGCCCTGTATATTGTAGGAGTAGACACTCGTACATAACATCCGTATGTACGATTGTACGCCATTGGTTCGTTGCTGACGCCGTCGCAAAAACACATACATATGTACACAGTCGGAATGTATATCTGTAACTGCCACCTCTGACTGTTTGCTGCCGCCGCCCGCCGTCTCTCCGATTGTCGACTGTTTGGTTGGACGTCACACAAAACCGGCGCCAGCTACGATTGGCCTGTGCCATCTGTATATTATATACGCCACATTCCGACTGTTTTTTTGTGGTTTTTAGACTGCCGAATTGTACATAGAATAGTATATATATATACTTGATTTACCGAGCTGGGTAGTGTAGTGGTGACAGCACTAGACTCGCATTCGGGAGGTCCGGGTTCGAATCCCGGCGGGGGCAGATGTGGCTGGAACTTTTTCCTACTGCCTCTCGCCGAGAAACGGTAATTCCTGTACCGGCCATCTTGATTGAGGTTTTCCATGGTTTCCCTCAATTAATTCCAGACAAATATCGAGATGGTTCCTTATTTGAGGCAACGGCCGATTACCTATCAAACTCCTAGTTCAAAAATTACCTACCTTATCCTAATTTCCTATAATTCCTTCATTCGCCCGCTGCTATTACATAAGTTGAAGTTTTAAAAATGTAGAAATAACGGGAAGTGTGGTAGATGGAAAATAGTAATGGTGCGAATGGCGTCTATTATGACATAAAGTCGAGAAATGGACGTTAAACGCATTATTATTATTATTATTATTATTATTACTAATAATAATAAGTATTACCCCTTGCTTACGACATGAATCGTGTTGGCAAAGCAACAAACATAGACGCGACAAACAATAAAAAACCCGGGTCGCAGTGCCAAAACCCTGGCGACAATATAGTGTATTTGCTAATACAGGTATTGTGGCTTTATTACATGAACTTAAGTTTGTTTTTGGACAAAATAAAAAAAAATTGAACCCCTTAATACACCCCTTACAATAATAATTTTATTAGTTGAAATATTGTTATCAATCCAACATCTGCACCAAATTAAATACGACCTTCAGTAAGTAAATTCGTATACGCAAACTAGTGTTTTAATAAAATTTGTAAGTTCGGTCCTGTCGGACCAATTTGCTTATAATTTTAGGAGCATTTTTTAATTGCTACTAAAGGGTTAAATTTCAATTTTGAAACGATTCTGAGAGTTTTTTTGGTATTTTTGGGCCCTAAAACTTTTTTCAACCCCTAAAAACTACCCTTAAAATGACCCGATTGAGCCCATTTTAAATAGGCTTCGTGCGGTGATGGATTCCAACATGTATGCCAAATTTCGTTAAAAGGAATTAACTCCTTCGAAAGTTATTGCTCGCACACACACACACACACACACACACACACACATATATATATATATATATAATTTTTCCAAAAATGGTGCCAAAGTGCTTAGAAGGTTATGAAACGTCGAGAAATTTTGGTCCGACCCCTAGGTCCCGCCATCCGACCGACGCCAATAGTGTATGTTGTATGGCAAATACACTAATAACGAACTATGCACAACTTTACTTATTTTGCTACAGCGAGCGTGACATTCGAAAACAGTTTAGCTCCACCCACTCAGACATAGCCCATACCATGAGTAAAAATACAATTAACTTAATATTATAACATTATACAAATTATGTAATATAATTAGACTATAATATAGTTACAACATCAATTTGCGGTATAATATAATAAAATACATTGAATTCTTTTGCATTAATATCAAAACCAGTGTTCATTGTCACGCGATACATATTTGCCGGAGCTGTAGCTGAACCACGCACACACCAACACACACACATAAAGCGACCGAAGCTTTTTTCTTTCCAGCCGCGACCGTAAGCGAATGGATGGATGTAGTTGGAATGGGATGACGATGGAATCATTTTTCGCGCGTGGCAATTTATTATTTAAACGCGGAAAAGCTTTCAGCGAAAGCAGCGAGACTCCGACATATGCATGTATAATACATATATATACACACATATATATATATATATAGGTACATTGGAATAGAAAAGATCGCTGCGTGTTGTTTTGTGAGAGGTGTGATTATAGTAAGGCTGCGACCATACTTGTTGAGAAACGACGGCGTGAAAATAATCCCAGCGACACAACAAACTTGCACAGTTTAAAATTTTTGTCTATTTATTTGGTACTCGTTTTTATGTTATCATCATATATATTAATACGTTAAGGTTAAGAGGTTTGCCTCCCTTTTTCGAAAAAAACACACAATTGCTCCACATAAATTTTATATCATTTTATAGATAATTGCTTGCTCTACCGACATCAACAACTAAAAATTGATTATTGCTTTTGTTTCTGTAAATTTATTAATTATTATAATTATATGTATAGATATACATTAAGACACAATACAGCAATGCTGCCATCTGACGGCTTTGATTTTGAAACAATGTCAATATGATTGACGGTCGGTAACTCTTTTGTTCAATTTCAAATCAACTTAGGTATGTATCAATACTTTTCATATAGTGGCGCTTTAGCTCAACGCATTTGATACTTGCGCCTTTATGTGACAATTTCAGTAAAATATATTTTTTCGATCTGTCATCTGAGCTCCCTAATGTAATACAATAAACAGAAGAACGTTATAAACAGTGTGCAAAACTACAAAAGAAGTGAATACCTGCAATAAATTTTGATTCATTAAATTGAATTGAATCATCATAAATATTAATACACTAAGCTGCCTCTGCTTATGGATGTTTTGTGATGTCATTTAGTTTTATGTGATAACGATCTATATTGAATATATTTGATGACCTAACTTATTGAGCGCCTATAATCTATAATTCTATATAATGTGAAACAATTCCAGTCTTGATTAGGTAATATTTTATTTTATTTTGAAACAGTTCTATCACTAACAGGTCTCCCATCTTTATAATTTTCAAAATTCGAAATATCAATTAGATACCGGTTTAGAGTCAACCGACAGGAATTTAGAAAAAATGACAGCATGGATGTGTCTTTCAGTATTAGAAACTCTCGAAATTCGAATTTCAGCGCGATCGAACAAATTTGATTGTTTGTCCAATAAGATAATCACAGAGACTTTTTGGCGCTAATTAAGAATTTTCCCTAAAACCTCCATGCCGAATTTTAACCTTTTATCTTACGAGAAGCATGAGGAAACCTCTGGAGGGAAAGACAGACACTGAACACAATTTTTAGCTATATAATATTATGGTGGGAGAGCGGGCTTTTTGTGGTGGAAGTAACGTGTCTTTGGCAAGTCTATAATACATGATAATGTAGTGTTTTTTCCTTAGTTTGATACAAAATTCATCTTACATTTTAAAATATGAATATTTGTTTTCAGTTTGTCGCCGAATAATATTTTCGTACGGGATTTTTCATACATTTATAAATCCTTCTTCTATATACACACATATGTAACACATGCATATAGGTGATTCCAAATTTTGTTATTAAACAATATTTAAGTCATATTGAAAAAAGGGTTTAGCGTGAATGTATTTTATGAGTCGAGGATTCCGTACTTCATTCGCTATAGTTTTCCTTTAATCTTTACCAGCCTTTTAATGTTTGATTTTTTCAAAATTTCAGATATTTTAGTTTTATGAATAAATAAATAATTTTTTTTAAATATTTTCGGAGAAAGCTCTCTCCAAATATATACTTCCTGCCAAATAAAAAATTATACTTTTTTCGCTTAATCGGCTCCAGAGGACACAAAATGTAGTCGTTTTATTGTTTTTTTTTTTAAATATAGTTTGTCTGTGTTTTTTTTATAAAATGGTTGTTGGTATATTTACAAAACACATCACAATAAATTATCTGCATAACTTCGCATGATTAACTGTTTAGAAGTTCCGGAAGTTATCGAACGTCTATAATCTACTATAAATAAATAAATAGACGTTTTTTTTTAAATTTACAATGTGTTCATCTTCAAATTGTACAACTCCCTATAAAATAGCTGCATTTCATGTATTTGATAAAATGATCCTTTTTCTAATAGTTACATCTCAGTTGCTGTTTATATCCATATGAGCAACAAAGAAGCAAAGTAGGCGCGGAACAGTTAATACCAATATAACCGAACGTGAACTAACAAAAATATTTCAAATACACTCATACCTCGCTATACGGCCGCTCTTTATACGGCATTTCGCTATAACGGCCCTATTCAATTAAGGCACGTTTTCGATTTACGGCCTAAAATGTTTCGCTATAACGGCAAAAAACACTTTTTTTCGATGTCGATATATCTACATGTTGCCAATCTTGCAATTTAGAATAATTGATTCCTTGTACGGCTTTTCGCTTTGCGGCCAAGTTTCGTGGAACGTATCTAGGCCGTAAAGCGAGGTATGGGTGTATACATATTATGAAATGAAAATCAGCTTTTTTACAGGAGATCCGTGCAAAAAATGTAGTATATATCTGGATTGTAATGCTTTTATGACTCGTGTGTGTGACTGTTGAAACTCGCTGGTTGCTCATTTTAACATAATGTCATACTTTAACTAATATTTTTTTCAAATCGATTAAAAATAAATTCTGTTGCGCAGTCTCATCCTGTAATACACTTACGTAGTTCTACATATTATATGCCTTCTGTGCGTTAGATACGAGAGTGTTTGCTCTTATTTCCATTTATCCTTCTTCGCAGCCGTCACTTTTGACATGAACTTCACGTACACATCGATGCATACACATACACACTTACACACAAGCACGAACACAGATATTTGTACGTAGTACGTATGTTCACATTCAAATAAATGAGCTTTTTTTTCGCTAAAACAGAATATACAAAAATGGCGCCAATGTTTCACCACTACTGTTATTTGAACCGTGGAATTCCGATGTCGGTTCAGATCAATTTAACAGACTTCAAAAGAGGACGTTATTTTTGTAATAAAAATAAAAGAATAGTTACTGTTTTGTAGTTTTAAAATAATTTACTTTTTTTATTAGTGTATTTCAGTTTATTTAATTCATTTACATAATGATTCTCTATTTACCTACATAAGTAACTAGAGGGCATTGCAAACATTTCTTTTTTTGGAATCGATAGTAAAAACAGTTTTTGAGATTGTCATTCGTAAATGTACTACTGTTAATTCAACACAAAATATTATCATAAAAATAAATCATATTTAAAAATATATATCTTTCTAAAAGAAATTATGTTTTCGTTTTATTTGAGCATCGATATAAAACAGTTACTTCTTACCACAACAGATTTATTCAGTGGATGTACATTTCGAGAGCTAAGCTCCATCTTCAGTTTAGTATTTTGCTGAAGATGGGAGCTTAGCTCTCGAAATGTACATCCACTGAATAAGTCTGTTGTGGTAAGAAGTAACTATTCTTTTATTTTTATTGTTCCAACCACAGTGCTCTTAATATTTATATATATTTTTGTAATATTTGTTCAAATTCTTGGTTACGTATCAGTTCTTGCTTTGATGCATCTGTCATCTCCAATGACTCATGCATCACATGTTTGGCTATGCATTCTTGATTCTATACAGGTCGTGATATGATTGACTGAACTAGGTAACTCAGTGGCAGACTGCAGCCACATATTCAGAACTCGGCTCTTTTTGAACCGGTTCAGTGAGCCGGCTCACATACGGGATCCAGATGCAAAGATGTAGATCACTAAAAAAACCCGTTTTTCCCATCTCTAGTCCGAACGGAAGTAATAGTGGAGGTAAACAGAAAGGAATATAACTGCGGTACTAGTAGTAAAAAAGTACGCTAAATAGAGGTATGTAGTTGTTACTAGAATTGCGAAAAATTGTTGGTTGTGTGGTGGATTGAGATGGCTTGTGTTCGCAAAGCGCACATGTGCTGGAAACACATTTTACTTACATATATGAAATTGTTTATGAAGGTTGTTTGAGAATTTATTGAGATTATTTTCGTCTTTTCACTGTGTATTATAACACAGCGAACATTACACCATATTGTTCAAAAGTAACCATGGAATATAATTTGTTTAAAATTATAGCTGTGTTTAATTTTGATTTGCATAGTCAAAAAAAAAGAGGAGCGTTAACTTGCAAATACATGATTGGAGATATAATCCTTAGGTATTTTGTATTTCAAAATTTACGTGCACACAAAAAAACAACAAAATTATTATATTTTAAATATTTTATTTATTTAAATGCAATATAAGGAAATTAAATTTTCATATTTAAAATGTTTTATTTATCAACCCCTAAAAAGTACCCTTAAAATGGTTCGATTAGGTCCATTTTAAATAAGCTTCTTACGGTCATGGATTTCAACGCGAGGGCCAAATCTAGTTGAAATCAATTAAGGGGGTATTCTTATGTTACCACTTCGAAAAATCGATTTTTTTTTCATATTTCAATAGTAAAACCTATCGAAAATATGCTGTGAAAAATAGAGACCGAAATTCCTATTTTTAAATAAATTACAACTCATAGTCGCCGACGAGCCGTATAAGCGACTTGTTGGCTCTTGAAACTTTAAATGCATTATTTTCTAAAACTGTCATGGTCCTAAAAAAAAAGTATTCAACCGATTGCTTTGAAATTTGTATATATGTTCTTCTACTCATTAATGGTTATCGTCCGTACCAAAATTGCTTATTTTCGAAAATATTTTTTTAAACGATTTTTAACAAAAAAATTAACAAAAAACACAAACTTTTTTCTACAGTCCGCCATTTTTTTTTTAATGAAACTGATTAGTTTTGGTAGGGACGATAGCGACATCCCTACTGAACAATGATCCATTCGATTTTTTTATTGCAGACAACATGAACAGCCGGTATTACCATGACCAGTGACTTGCTTTTTTTTAGTGTCTAATTTAATTTAAAAAAAAATATATATAAAAAATCATAAATAAGAGAAAAAAAATTTTTTTATACAGTTAAAGATACAAACAAAAACATATAAAAAAATTAAAATGATTGAATGTTATTGTCGTCTAAAAAAAATTCTCTAAAAAAAGGTAAAATTTATGCGTTCACATAAGAATACCCCCTTAACTCTTTCGAAAGTTATTGCCCGCACACACATATATACGTATATATATATATATATATATATAAACATTTTCAAAAATGGTGCCAAAGTGTTTAGGAGGTTATGAAACGTCGAGAAATTTTGGTCCGACCCCTAGGTCCCGCCATCCGACCGATGCCAATAGTGTATGTTGCCATATGGCAAATACACTAATAACATATCATGTATTTGTTATACGTTTGCTATGCTTGTCCCTTTACATTTTATGTGGTTCATAGTTCCATTAATTTTGAGTTATGGATTTGGCATCGCCAAAGGAATATATAGCCTGTAGGTATGTCACTCGCGTCACGGAACATTCTGTATACGGTGCATTATGATTACGTGACTACATAAATTATACGGTAGTAATCTGTCATTGCCTACTCAGTTTTGAAACGACGTTGTGCAGTGCAGCATAAATGTTAAAATACAATCCACTATAGCTAGCTATTCGATTCTGCAATATCGAATAGCTAGAGCTCAACCTATCGCTATTGTCTTATTGATTTGCTTCGTGCGGTATTGATGTATGCATGTTCATTTACAGCGAGAACTGTGTGCACAGTTGCCGAGTGCAACGAAATATTAAAGACGCGTCGTCGGGGGTGGGAAGGGGGGTGCGTTAGACTATTGGAGGCGGCGGAGGTATGTGTATTACATATACAGCGTCGCCGGCGGCGGCACTGTTTGCTTGCGGCGAATCTACAGATATCGAATATGCACATATAGATATAGATATAATATTACAGGGAATGTTCTCTAGAAGGTTGCTCTTTCGGAAAGAGATTCCCTTCGAAACTCTCTGTTAGAAAGATGACCCTCGAAACTCAATGCAAGATCCCACTAAAAACATACATGTGAAAAAGGGACAAAAAATAATTGCGATCTGAAGACTGTCAAGTTTTCACTTGGCAAGTTCTTACACTCGAATCATTTATTTATAACTAACAAACCGGTCCAGCTTTGGCCGGCTTTGTAGATTGCCTTTTCAAGATACAAAAAATTATAATACAAGACACAACAAATTGGCGATGAAACATAGAACAACTTTTTATGAAAAATGCCCTATCTATAAAGGAAATAAACTTTATGAGAAATTGCCTCATCATTTAAAAGAAATAAAAAATATAAATGGTTTCAAAAATGGCCTAAAAAAAATTTCTGGTGGAAACTGCCATATAAAAATGACTTAATGTAATTTAAATATGTAATCTGTTTTCTTCTCTTTGGACGTTTGTAACCAAACAACATATTGTATAGTCACATGTAAAATTGGAGTAACAATAAATATTATTATTATATTAGGCTGTTGCTGACTTTTTCTATCCAGATGTGTGCAATTTAGAATTATCTTTCTCTTTCGTAACCTTAATCCTGCTGAAAACAAATCAATTCTGTAACGTAACTAGGCTCGGCGATAGAAAGGGGGGGGGGGCAGAAATGAGCTCAAAATTGTTCGTGCAAATATAGAGCACAGTGCTTTGCGGGAACTCCGTGCGCTATGATAAGAAAGGAGGAATGCACATTGTTGAAAAAGGTACCAACTCTTGTAATGAAATTAACTGTATCGATACGCAAATTTTGTGATCGTTCTGTATGTGCACTACAGTAGAGTTTCAGTTCAGTGAGGTGAGTATATAGAGTGCGGTTTCCTGTTTGAATATTGATCCGACCGCCTCCGGAGAGACAGACTTGCTGCGCTCGGAGCGCAGGCCGAATTCCGGATCCGTCTTTGCGACTTGTATACAATGGCTATGTACTTTATCTATACGTTATCTGTATGCAAGTAGAATGTATATAGTTTGTATGTACCTTCAGATACATCTATCTAAATATTATGTGTATGCGAGGTTGCGGTTCGATTGTCACAACAGATACTGCAGTTGTTTATCACCACAAAGTACGTCGTGTTCATAATAGGGATGTTGACTGTATTCAAATAAAAACATAATTTTAACGAAAAGTAGTAGTTTCTATGATAGAAATACTAAAAAACACTATATTTTTCCTTATTTTTAAGGAATTTAATTAATATTTAATAAATAAAACCTAACAAAATCACTCTCAAGTCACGTGACAACAGACACCAATCAGAGCGCATAACGTCATATGTTCAGCCGCTGTCAAAAAAACTTCATTGTTTGGTTAATATTTAATGTGTAATTTATTATTATTTGTTTATAGAAACCTCAAATTACATGTAACTATAGCAACGACTACGAAACAACTTTTCATCACCTTAGTTTACTAACGTTTATGAGCACAGAATCTATAGGATGCTGGTATCTCCCGTGTAAACTTTTGAGCCTCCTTTGGTATGAACAGGTGACGTCACGTGACTAGTATTGGCGTTTTGGACCGAAATTTGAAACGGGATTTAAAATACATGATTTTTAAGGCTTGAGTTGTATTTAAATAAAAATAATAAATATTTGTGTCAATATTAGGTACTTGTGCACGATTTCAAACACTTTCTCAAAAATAGTCAACATCCCTATTTGCTAAAACAATAATGTTATTTTTGTTTTTAGAAATCCACATGAAATATACTCTAAGAGAGTGATGGCGAAACTTTTTCCCGTGTGGGTCAATATTGTATAATTTTATTTTTAAATTTAACAAAGTGAGGAAACATGACAGTAGTTTTGTATTCAAATTTGACAGTAGGTCGTATATTTCATTTTTGCATCATTTGATTCAGAATTATTTAAATAATGATTTCTCAAAACTAAAAAAGAATCCTAAGAAAACCTTTAATTTATGTAGTTACATGTACTGTACGTTTCATTATTTTTGGGAAATGATTAAAATATAGTATGGGTCATTTAAAACCGTGACATTGGTCAATTTATTACCGTGGGTCTTAGGTTCGCCATCACTGCTCTAAGAAAAAGCCCTACATTTAATCAACTCCGTTTAAATCCAGATGACTTCTTATTTAGAAATTGATATTACAACGACTTTTCTCGGAGTGTTGTCGAATGCTTGGAGGCATAACCAAATCGTGCTCTAAATCCTACTAAAAGTCGTCTAAATTTCAAATTTTCTTATTAAAAATTATCATGAAAAGCTTTTATTTAATGGCGAAAACACGTCCGAGGATTTTTAAATATTTATATTATAAATATATATTTCAATATTTTGGTTATAGATTCGCGTGCAGTTTTAGTGGAATTTACATCCCTAATCTGAACTGTCACAGGCTTTGTAGCCTTATATGGTAATACAAACGGCCATCATCACAGTACGACTTATGAAATGTAATCAAAGCGAGCTTTCTTTGGTTTTTTTATCCGGGAAGATTTTTAAATCCATCAATCTTTTAATTAATTCCATTCGTTTAATTCTTTTCAGAGATGACGTTAATTCAAGTAGAGACTGCTTTCGTTTTCTTTACACGATAATGGATTTCTCGTGCGCTATGATGATTTATTTCTTATGCTTTGTACTACATACATACGTACAAAGAAACGCAGATAATATACCGGGTGATGCAAATAGAACAATGGTAATCAAGGTTGGTCTCAAATCAATACCTTGTAAGTCTAAAATTAAAATTTTGCAGGAGAAAAAACAATTGGGCTAAGAAAACTAACACCGGACAGACTCTAATTTTTCTGAAACTTCAATCTTTGGTTGTAATTAGGCTTGCCAACTTAAAAATACAAATTTGCGGGAAATAATGATTTCAAACGCGGGACAAGGGTTTAAAAAGCGGGATCCAACTAATTTAATTTAGAATACAAAAAAATGTGAAATTTTCTTTACAAATCAGGATGAGAAGTAAAATAAAACACCTTGTTAAATTAATAATAGTCAATATTTACTAAAAAAAACAGTTATAGTGTAATTTAGACTATATTATGAAAACTATAAATTACTTTTTAAATGAGTATTTTTCTTGACATTTGGCACTTTTAAAGATTTTTTTTATTTTTAAGAACAAAATTGTAAAAATCTTTGCATAGATAAGAAAAATTGACTTTAACTTGTAGCTCCACATGAAGACGATTTCGCGCGTCGGTCCAGACATTATTACAAAGTGAGAAGACTCTGTCTGCTGCTGCATTAGAACACGGAATAGATGCAATGTATTTAGCGTCCTCCGAAAAGCGGGATATTTAGCGTCCCGCACACACCCTGAGCGGGACGTCTCGTTAAGGGTATCAGAAACGGGACGTCCCGCGTATAGCGGGACGGTTGGCAACCCTAGTTGTAATGTTTTCAAAATATACTATCAATATGTATCATATATCCCAAACGACTTTGAGCGAGATTTTTATATATTGTTTGAGCTTAATGAGTGATTTAATAATAGGTAAAAATGACAAACATACCATAATTTAACACAATTTAATATACAGAAAAAACCACATTTTTTTGTATTTTTTACATACATTTGTAAAGAAAAAATTTTTAAATGTAAATTAAAATTTCTGTAATTCAATATCTCAAGTCGTGCTATAAGGTAATATTGACAGATATTAAGTTTTTTGATACAACTCTTCGAACAAAAATATATGTTTTTTTATATTATTTTTTAAGTTTAACTTCTTTACCGACGAATCTGTTTGAAAAAAGTAAAAAATCGAGGGGAAATAGAATCGACAACTAAAGGGGAAATTAGTTTGTCTCCTAAATTACATGAAACTGACAAGGACGGTTTATAGTGTGTTGCTAAAGTATGTGTAAATATTATTAATTAGTTTACCATAACAGAAAATTAAAAAAGGGAATAACATTAAAAACTAAAGAAGTTAAACTTCTTATGTGAGCTTATGAGAGTGAGGCTAATAAATTATAATTTTTAAACAGACGTCTAATGTACAATCATAGCTAATAAAAACAGTAGAAACTACCTTTTGTACGACCAGTTTGATATTTACCGAGAGCATTTTTTGAAATCAGAGTGATTAGTCGTCTCATTTAAGGGTTTGTAAATTATTTTTTTGTTTCGAGTTTTCAGTGATAAGGTTAATTTTTAACTTAAAACGTAGAGAAACTTGTCGACACATTTTTAAGAGCAATGGTATTCCGACATATTACGCAATTCATGCAATAGATGTGCTTACTTTTATACACAAACTAGCTGCAGTTGATGACAAAAATAAAAACAATAGTACTTACAATACACGTCCAAAGAATTACAGCATAAAGCATAACACGACTTTTTTTGAAAAGAGTGCTACCTACCTTGGATATAAAATATATTACAATATTCCAAAACTAATAAGAGATTCCACCGATTTTGATAAAAAGATAAAACATTACATAATTAGTATGGTCCCATATTCCATAAACGACTTGTTATCGGATTAATTATTTTAATATTTTCTTTTTAACTGTGTAATGACGTTTTGTATCCATTTTATATAATGGCGCAACAAATAAACATTTATTATTATTATTATTAAAAAAAATGTAAAACTATGTATTTTTTGTACAGTTCTAGTAATAATTTTTAAATGTTTACGAAAAATGTTTCATCTTATACATTTTTACAAAGTGAATTTTAAATGTAGATACTTGATTATTATTTGTAGTGAAATAAAATTGTCTATAAAATGGTAATTGAGATGATTAAACAGTTAACTGAAGTCAATTCAAATTCTGTTAGGCTACAAGTTTGATACCGGATACTACGTTGTACGTAGGCAACATGATTACGTTTTGAGATTTCTTAAGTACTTCTTTTAATCAATCCGAGACGCGTTCACTGTGTTATAAACTTGCAATATAAAACTGCGCACTTCGCGACTGGGGATGAATAAAATTCCGAAGTTTCTTGATTTTAGAGATGGGAAAAACGGGTCTTTTTAGTGATCTGCATCTTTGCATCTGGATCCCGTATGTGAGCCGGCTCACTGAACAGGTTCAAAAAGAGCCGAGTTCTGAATATGTTACTGCAGTCTGCCACTGAGTTACCTAGTTCAGTCAATCATATCATGACCTGTATAGAATCAAGAATGCATAGCCAAACATGTGATGCATGAGTCATTTGAGCTGACAGATTCATCAAAGCAAGAATTGATACGTAAGTGTAAAATATGCTTCTGTGTGTTTCACTGAGTTATGCGGATCCGTTGATCCGTCAGCTCAAAAAAAGTAAGTCGGCTCTCACGAATCTTCTGTCGGAGTCGGCTCTTTGAACCGGCTCAGATCTGAGTTACCCAACTCTACTCGATTTATAAACTTGACTGTTCATTCAGATTGTAAAAAAATACTCCCGGCAAATTTCAAACAGGGGTCGTAGAAGGCATTTTACTACTACAGTCAAAATCTGTTATAACGACATTGAAGGATCTTCTCATATTTGGAAGTAAAACCGATAGTGATGTTTTCGAGGTACAAAATAATTTTTTATTAAGTATGTAGTATTATTGAATGTGTAGGTACATATAAATCCATAGATATTAATAGGAATAATATTCACATTATCATTATTATTATTTTTCTGTACTCATAAAATTTGTAATTTTAGTCTGTTTGGGACAAATTCTCAATATCTGTCCGTTTATTGATACTGTTTTTGTATTTTTTAATGAAAACCATTTCCAAAAATATGCGTTTGAAATAATTTGATTCTTGGATTAGAATTGTAGGGTTATTGAAGTCGAAATTATGTTTGTAATTGAAACTGTGTTGAACTAGTGATGTGAGATTAGAATTGGGGTAAAAATATTTTGTACATTTGTTTAAATCATAGTTGTGTTGTTTTAAGCGGAGGAACAGATAAAGGATCACAACCACTCTAATTAACTTCTTTTAATTAGAGTCAACCTATTATAAATTGTTTCATTAACTTTTATTTTATTATAGTTTTTCTCATCCCTGTGGTATACATAATATTACGTTCAACTTTACGTTTCTGTGAGATGTCATTAACAAATGCTCTCGCTTGAGATAGATCAAAGGAGGTGTCTTATTTTCTTTACTTATTTAACTCTGTAATAATTCAGCCTTTCCTTTTAATTGTCTTTACTTTTTAAATGGCGCTAATTTAATTTGTTTTTAATATAAACACACGGATTAAAACACGAAGCTCCTTTAATGGTTTTACTTTGTTATTTGATAATTTTATATTTATAAAAGAAATTCGTAATACAGAATTAATTGTTTCTATTTCAAATCAGTTTTATATAGTCGGTCGTTACTTGATGTTAATAAATGTTGTACATTTTAATTTTATAAAATAAAGCGTTTTAATTTATGAAGTTGGAATCGTAGGGAATTGGACAGTTTACGAAAGAATTAACTTTGATTAAGTTGAACGTTTCGTTGCTAATTGCAACTTCCTCAGCAACTATATTTAAAACAAACAACAAAATACAAAAATAGCAAATATCACAATGACAGTTTTATATAGGTATGACATAATTTTTTGAGAAACATTTTTATAACCTATATAAAACTGTCATTGTGATATTTGTTATTTTTGTATTTTGTTGTTTGTTTTAAATATAGTTGCTGTGGAAGTTGCAGTTAGCAACGAAACGTTCAACTTTATCTACGTTAATTCTTTCGTAAACTGTCCAATTCCCTACGATTCCAACTTCATTAAAATATGGACACGAATTTACTAACGTTTTAATTTATTTATAAATATAATCCTTTTGCAACAACACAGTAGAATATTTTTTTAAACTGTTTGACGAAAACATTGTGTTGTGTGAAATATAATATGTCACAAATAGACTGATTTTAGGATCTTTGTTGGACGAAGCCACTAAGTGACGTACGTTAGACTAGAATGTTTATTTTTATATTAAAAATTTACTAATTTTAATACAGTCTCAGTTTGGTTGTGATTCATATATTTTTTATTTTTTTGTACTATACGTAATACCTTATGTCCTAAAAATAGTCAACAAGATTTTGGTTTCCCTATTTATCTATCATGAAGGTACAACTGTATAAAATTGCAAAATAAATCAAACACCTACCGGAAATTCCTTATGAACTCTTCGACTAGAATATAGATTAACGTCTTGTCCACCCCTAGCAGATAAACCAACTATGCTCTGCTGTTTTATCAGATTTTGTCGTAGTCATTGAACATAAAATTGGAGTAGGTAGTGTATTTATTAATCTCGTCTTCTAATCAGAAGTCATCGGTACTGTCTGTGATATGCATAAAAAAATGTTAAAGTCTCAAAATGAAATCAAATTAAATTAACATCCGGTGCTTCGATCATAAAAAATATATGTGTATCACTTCAAAGTCTTTATTCAGTGATGATGTCATCAGATATCGTGCTTGATATGACATAATCATCGTAGAAACAGGACATATTGGGTGTCTTTCAATTATCGCCCAAAACAATTTATGAATTGGTAAGTTATAGACGCATGACAACTGAGATCATTAGGGAAATTATGTTCTATTACAAATGCATAGATATTTTTGTTTAGTACTTAAAAGGGCTTCACAATACATTTTTGAAGAGGCTGATGTTATCGGCGTCAAACACCACGGCCTACTAGCTACAGTCTAGCTATTTAATATTTTATTTCTTTCATTCTGACTGTGCGGGAATACAGGTGGCTTGGTTATATAGAGTATATAATATTTGCAGCGAACGTGTCTTGATTTTAATGAGCCAAGCAGGTATTAGAATTAGAAAATTTATATCTCCGTAATTAAAAAAAAACTTAAAAAAAATATTAGCCTCTTTCAAAAAAATCAATAAAAAGATGAAAATAATGAAATTTTGAGGTTGGAGCTAATTTCATTACAAAAACTTTTAATTACATGTCTACTTTTATTAAATAGGCACCGACCTTAAAATTTCTTTATTTTCATCTTTTTAGTGATTTTTTTTCTAATGAAATTAGCTCTGATCTCAAAATTTCATTATTTTTTTGAAAGATATTAATATTTGTTTTTATATTTTACTTTTTAGTGGTGGATTTGATTTTGCACATTTTTGAAGATTTCCCTCGATTTCTCTAGGGTTCCATCATCAGATCCTGACCTGATGACCATGGGACCACCTGGGATGTATACCCTTTCAAACAAAATAAGAATTTTCCAAATCGGGAAACATAAAAAAAAAAGTTTCCGACGAATTGAGAACGTCCTCCTTTTTTTGAAGTCGGTTAATAAAACAAACGCTGCTTTGTATGTTGCGATGATTTTTAATAGGAAATAGTTATATATAATTTTTTTTGAAGTTATACTTATTTTGGACGTTAATGAAGTTCCTCGCAGAAGAAGACTACCAACAGAATAGAGACAGGGAGTGTGTTCGCATGCGCTGAGCGTGTATTATCTGTATTTATGCTAATCTTACTCTAATCCTTTCATTGTCCTATTTCCACAAATTATTTGCATGCAAATTAAAAATTAGTTTTTAATCATTCCAAAGAAGACTAACTTTTCATGCGCATGCATGCATCAATTTTTTTAATTTTTTACGGTTGACTGTTTTAACTCGTCAGTAAATGCAATACATATTAAAAATAAGCTAAAAATTTCAGAACAGTCTATAGATTAAATATAATTCGTTAACACAAAATCTTCGAAGCGAAAAAAGAAAAACGTCTTGGCTAGCTTGGTGATGGTTGTATGCGACTGTGTTATATATATATATATTATAAAAAAAACATGTTATTTTTACAGAGGGTGTGTTTACACTTCTTTAAAAAATTAGATTCATTAAGAGATGAGCGACGGTACGGTTAGGTTGAGAGAGTATGAGAGAGAGAGAGGGTAGAACATGGCAGCAATTAAAACATGCCTCATCAGGCAGCCAACACCTTGATACCAAGGGAAACGAGGTCGCCGAGTCGTCAGACACGGCCGCTTCTACACATAGAGCTGCTTCAACGCGCCTCGAGTATAGGGCTGCAGCCACGGGGATGCAGAATATGTACGGGGCAACTTGCCTTCAGCTCCTTGTCTACCCACCTCTGTTTAGGTGCACTCTCTAGGTGTAGAAACGTGTGTCGGAATGCTATGCTACTTACTAGGTGTCTTCCAGATAGGCTTGCCAACTTTAAAATACAAATTTGCGGGAAATAATGATTTCAAATGCGGGACAAGGGTAAGCCGGATCCAACTAATTTTATTTAGAATACAAAAAAACGTGAAATTTTCTTTACAAATCAGGATGAGAAGTAAAATAAAACATCTTGTTAGATTAATAATAGTCAATATTTACTAAAAAAAAGTTACAGTGTAATTTAGACTTTATTATTAAAACTATAAATTGCTTTTTAAATGAGTATTTTTCTTGACATTTTGCACTTTTAAGGTAGTTGCCGTCAGAAAATTCTTAATTTTTGTATACTTATTAAGAATATGATAACACAATTACCCTGAAAATTTGAAGTCGATGGACCGTATATAATCCGAGATAAATTCAATTAAAAATTGGATAATTAACATTGATTTTAATACGATCTCTGTAGTTCTGAACCAGTTTCTTATTTATAAAAAAAGAACTAACTGTCAGAAACTTTCCAAAAACTGACAGTCTTTCAATGCATTTGTTATGAGTTTAAAAAAAGTAAGAAAATTTTTTGACCATCTAATTATTTATAAATAACGGTTTAAAGTTCAACAATTTATAGAAAAGTATACATGCATATGAATACTGTATGGGTTACATTTCCACGGGTACAGTCTTGCGTACAAATTATGGATCACTTAGCTACAAGCTAGTATACTTTTGTGGCGTGTATAATCTACAACTTAAATATAAAAGAAAGATAAATAAATATTTTTGATGATTTATTTATTAGGTAACAATATACATATACATATTTTTCGCGACCCCAGAATTTTGCTACGCGACCCCATTTGGGCCTGCTATATGTAAAAATGAAGACAATAACACAATATTTTGGTGTAAAAAGGAAAAGTCAAAATCCATTTGTACTTCTTATAAATAAAGCTTCTTATTAGATTGTCTGTCTCACGAGCTCGATTTCTACAGATCGTCTTGATGAAAATCTACATAATCGTGTTTCCCATCTTTTAAAAATTTACACACTTACAGCCTATTAATTAATGAGTTGCAGACGCAATAATTTGTTAGACTGTTTGACGCTTTTAACTTTTTGGCACGACTTCGTTGAGAAATAAAGAAGTGGGTGTTGTTATTCCACGAGTCGGTCTCCTGCTCAGCACGAGTCCGTTCCACCCACAGCTAGCGGGTAAATATACACTGGGGACTGTCACTTGGCGGTCGGTGACTTGATGCTCTTTTCCACGCTGAAATGTATTAAAAAATAAAGATATTTTCCTCTTACGCAACAAATATACATAATATAACATTCATCATTTTTTGATCGCTCATTTCATAAAATGAATCATTGGTGTTGTTAAAAAAAATCAGCCACTTGAGCGACAGAACCATTTCAACCCCAAAAATACTGAGATTTGACATAAATAAATAATAAAAAATGTCTGTTAACGCGTACGATAGCGCAGTAATATATTATTATGCTATATATCTCTTCCTATGCATGGTTATATAAGATGGTTTCACATGTAAAAATTAACCAAAGCATTCTATTTTGACAGATTGTGAGAACAAAACAATAATTGCATTTATTTATTTTTAAAATATATATACAAACACAATTTTTACAAAACTTTCTTAAAAAAATGAATAGAATAATATATCGTTACCTAGTAAAAGAATATCAATACAATATTAAAAACAACGTTATAGCACTTATCTCTTCTGAGTATGCGTCGATTTTTTCCAAAACAACAGAGTTCTTCCTATTTACATGTTAAACATTCTATCGAAATTTGATTGCTACCCGGTTGGCCGGTTGAACTGTATGATGCTCACAGACGAAGACTTTTTTCAAAAATTTGTTTTGGAACATCCCACTTTGAAATAGTAAAAGTTATTATGAAATTTATTATCATTTATTTATTTTATGGAATTTGTGGTTGTCATACATCAAAACTCCATAGAGTTTTTTTAATGCAAAAGAGAGCTACAAGAATATGTAGAGTGATTTTAATAAATAATATTTAGATGAAATTCTTTTAAGTTCAAATAGTAATTCAATTTTTATTTTAAGACAAGAATTTGCTTCACAGAAAGTCATTCTCATTACATAATGTTTTGTACTTATTATTCAATGATTTAAATATTCTATGAAGTACACGAATAAATATTTTTTATAATAAAGAGAAAAATACATTACGTAAATATAAAAATACAGCAGCGGCGATGTTTTATCCAACAGAAATTATTAAGATTATTAAGTAAAACTGACCAGAAAAATAGGTTCTTAATCGTGAATTAAGTCAATTTTTTTTAAATCCATGACGTCATACTTATGTACAAATATATTCTACTAACTGTTACCCTCGCCTCTACGGATGATTGAAAAGAAAGACAGCGACAACAGTAGTAGAGTCTTCGGCTCCACCGTATTACAGTCTAGATAACGAGTTACAACAAAGTGGATAGCATGAAAACCTTTTCCATGAAAAAATACATATATGTACCAACTTTCATGGTGAGCGATCAAATATACCAACATCGTTATTTATATACGCAAACTATAGATCCTATTCTATCTTCTGAGTATTCTGACGCTGCAAAAACTATTTTATAAAACAACAAATTTTAACTGCTCCGTCTATCTGTATTTTTAAAGTGATTTTTTTAGCTCGCTAACTTTATTTGCTACGTACAATCTGAATTAATACCAATTTAAGGTCGTCAGATCATTTAATATTAAAATATGAATATAGAATATAAAAAGTTTACCATGCCTATTATGTTTATATAATTTGTAATACAGTTCGCTTTTATAAATGATTACATAAAAGCTACATATACACAAACTGTATTTAATTTGTTATAAGCGATATAATTAACTTATTCTTAGTTAAAAACCTAAAACTGAGTAGTTAGTTCAAAATATATGGAGTACATAAATCTACCTAAATCAAACTATATCTAATTAATTATATATAGTTGTGTGAGTTAACGCACGTCACTGTTTAGTACGAGTATTTCATTTGTGTGTTTATATGTGGGTGTGGTTGATTATGACGACGTTATTTTTGTTTCAAAATTAATTAAAAAATTCGTGGAAATAATATTGACTTTTTTTCTTTTCCCTACTTAAATCCATCGGTTCATTAAACATATGTGTAGATGTTATAATATGTATTAAAAATATGGTGATAATTGATAAAATATTGTTGGTGACAAGTTAACAAAAAAACAATTTGCATTTTCAAATGATTAATCGTTATAAAATTTTTATTTTCAATTGTAGTGTTCTGTACCTATGTTATGGTATTGAGCCGAAACTGCTCGGGATGGATTAAGGAAATATAAAAGGTGCTGGGCCCAATAATTCGAACAGTTTTAACGACACTAAAAATTTATTTAAAACAATTTCTTTTAATATCTTACTTGAAACATTTATATCTTTTTTTTGTAGTACTGTTTATTGTAAAACGATATTTTACTTTTATTCCCAGTTACTAAAATTAACTAAAAATTTATACAGTGACAAAAAGGTATTGACGACTATTACGCAAATAAAAGAAACTTACATAACTAAACAACAGAGCCGAACTTAAATATTTCATTTACGTTAAAATATTATAATATATAAAAGATAAAAATAACAAGTGCTTGGTAACGCTATAGTATTTTGGAATCTTTGCTAAGTTTTGCGATGACCTTGTATCTAATAGCTTACACCGAGTACCTAACATTTTTTTTTAGTTATTGCCCAATTTGTAAACATTTTGGCTTCAACAACATTAAAAAAAATGAATAATTTTGAATTAAAAAAATGTTCGTGCATTTTAATTTTATGTGGAATAATCCAACGGTCGGCAACTGGCGTACCACAAAACAGAATTCAAATCGCTGAAATAAAACTAGGACATCTATTGTAAGACAATTTTATTTGACTATAATACACGCTACATAAAAACATCATATAAAATTTCAATATTTAAACATTAGTGACTCCCTTGAAGTTTCGTTTTAAAAGATAACGGACACCTTAATATTTGGTTCATAGTTTGAAGTTTTTAATTTTAAGCACATTTTTTTGGCGTACCAAACATTTTATTAACTCGTCATTTTCGAGGCGTGCCACTAAAAATCCTTTTGCGTTGTTGAAATTTTTCAGTAACTGATATTTTTTTTTTGACAAGTTGACCTGTAAATTAATATTCTTGTAAAAAAAATGCAGTTGTTGTTAGTGGCATTGCAATGTCTTGAAATGACAGTGTTGAGAGTATTTTAACAGAAGGATTATAGTATGTTAAGACGTTTTAGAGAATAGTGCTATTTGTGTCGGAACGATTTGGAAAATTAGAAGGACTGATTTACAGATATTATAAAACTTTTTTAAGAACCCCGGTTTGGGAACCGCTGCTTAATGAGTTGAGTAATGCAATGCAGTTTTGTTCAATATTAATTTTTGTTGCAATTGCAATAGTCTGGACAAACAAGTGGTATCGTGTTTACACCGGACAAGTATTTTGTTATCAACTGCAAATTTCAGTAAAATAAAATTAATACAAGTAGTGTTTGTGTATCAAGACTTCAATACTAACATATAAAATAATAACGTGACATCTGTCTGTGCTTTGATCTTGTAGATTTTTTGCGGATTTTGTGTAATACCTAAACGGGAAAAATGTTTCCAATTTTTGTTTCTGTTTTTTTATTTGTATCAGCAACACAAAAATGGTTTGACTAGTTTTGTTTTTGCACATTATCAATTGACATTTAATATTCAATTATCAATTTCATATCAGCGATAATAATACGTGCAAAACTCCAAATAAATTTATCTTAGTGTTGTACTGTGGATGGTGAAATTCCAGGAAAAGTTCAGAAAATTTAACAAGGAACATTTGTAACTTGACTACCTAGAATGTTGCCCGCATTTTTTTTTTCATCAACCTGAGAAATTTGAGGTAAGTCGTGATTTATTTTTTATTCTTTAATTTGGGAGTATTTTATTTCTTGATATCACTGACTAGAGTTTATTATTTTGTAAGCTATTTTTTACATGATTGCGATAAAATTTTATAACGGTTGCGTAATCATTGATGAATTGATGTGATTAATTTTATAACTACTATTATGTTATATATGGGGTGTTTCATGAAATACTTCGGGTCACTTACGGAAGTGAATGAATTGTAAAGTTTAATAGAAAAAGATAAAATAATACGCGAGACGGTCTTTTAGCTCGCATTTTTTTTTTTTGCTGCTGTTCGAATAAAATAACGGAGAGACAGGCTTAGATTGACATTCCGCAATTGTTTGACACAAGTTGAAATGAAATTTCGAAGTATTTATTGTAAATGTACCGTTTTTATCATTTTTTATTTTCAAAACACGCAGGTTCCAGTGTTAAAATTTGCTAACACAACCATGTACTTACTAATATTTGCATGCATTTTGCCATTTAAATCTAGATATTTCTATATACAAAAAAGGAGATGGGAGGAAAGTTGGCGATGGAAGGTTCCAATTTTAATAATTGTTTTTGTCTACAAACTTTCACATAGTACCTCAAAAGTTTGTAAGAGAATATAATTTTGAAATAGCGAAAAGTGACAAATAAAAAAAGTTACCAAAATAAAATAACTTAGTCATCGGTACAGAAACAATGTAAAGTATACCCGACCCATGCATAAAAACCATGCCGCTTTACATATTTAAAGTATCTGCATGAAAGATTTCTTGAAAGCTATTCAAATATTTAAATAATAGAGTAAAATATAAAGTAACCTCTAACTTCGTTAGATCTTTACCAATTTCTTGAAATATATATTTTATTAAGATGGGAGCTTCTTCTTCTGATTTCATTAAAAAATGTACTTTCTGTTTTATTGTCGTTTATTACATTTTCTTATAACCTATAAATAAAAATGAAACACAACGTATTCATGTTGTATTTATGTCAACTTTATATATGTTCATATAAAAATTGTAAAATATGGCTCATTAATTTTATGTTTTTACAAAAGAAATGGGAAGTTTTATATTATATTTTGTTTACAAAGAATTCTCTTCTGCAGTGTGAAATTTAAATTAATGTTACTCTAAAATATGATTCTGGACACTGTATGCTAATGATCTGAGTTAGTTGTCGAATAACTACAATTCCTTCTTTGGAACTTTGAATGAATTCAAAGGTGATACCTTTAGAGCTATTGTTAATTCTTCAGATTTCTTTGTATCTTATAATCGTTTATATTATAATATATCTATATTCAGTAAGGTCGATGGATAAAATATAAATTTCAATTATAATTAAAAGCGGGCACACAGTAACAGAAGAGAATATCAAAAGCCCTCCATTGCAGCACAATCTGCTTGTGTTCTTCTACTTCCACTTTCTTCGTCTTCTCTTCTTTTAAACTCCAGCTCTTTCCCGCTCGTCATATAAACTTTTATTATTATAGAAAACTAAAAATGTTCCTTTGGTAGACGATAATTTTAATTTATCAAAAGAACGCACCAACGGGTTACTTTGACCAGGGCCGAATTCATTTCTTTTACTTCCGTGTCTTGAAATATTTTCTTCATTATGGTACCTATAGTGTACCAGTATTCGTTTCTAAAATTGTCTCAATAAATCATTACAACAAATAATAATTTAGCTGTAAACAAAAACTAATATTTAATATTTCAGATTGTAGATTACAAACGTTTAGCGTCCTAATATTTCAAGCGAATAATACAAAATTACGGACATTTAACCTTTAAATTTGACCCGTAAATCTTTTTTTTTGTGTTTTTGTACGATAATTTTAGGTGACTTTTTTTGCAAGGTCAATAACCTCTAGTTTTGTTAATTAAATCACCCATATTTTTTTACATTGATGTCCCATTTTGTATAATTATGTGTATTTGATACAAAAAGTGTAGACAATTATAAGTCTCTAACAAAAATTCAAGAATTCATGAAATGACTCATCATTACAACACGGTTTGCTTAATGGAGCGGCAAAGTAATGGAACACTGTAATGCATTTATATTTATATCATCTGTTGATCTGTCTGTAATCTACAGTAATCTCTAGTGCTCAGAACAATTAGAGTTGGGGAACTCAGATCTGAACTGGTTCAAAAAACCGACTCCGACAGAAGATCCGTGAGAGCCGACTCACTTTTTTTTGAGCCGACGGATCAACGGATCCGCATAACTCAGTGAAACACTTAACACACAGAAGCACATTTTACACTTACGTATCAGTTCTTGCTTTGATGCGTCTGGCTATGCATTCTTGATTCTATACAGTTCGTGATATGATTGACTGAACTAGATAACTCAGTGGCAGACTGCAGTAACATATTCAGAACTCGGCTCTTTTTGAACCGGTTCAGTGAGCCGGCTCACATACGGGATCCAGATGCAAAGATGCAGATCACAAAAAAGACCCGTTTTTCCCATCTCTAAGAACAATTTCATTACTTATCGCAAACATTTTATAATAATCTGTCCCAATCAAATCAATTGCAGATTTACGAGAAACTTTTTTTCAAAAAGACAATGAACATAATCCTGAGCGAAGCATGTCTTTACAATATATACAATAAATTAAAGAACAAAAAAAACTCTTTTTCGCCCAACTTCAGGTTCGAACTCACGACCCCGCAATTTCAAAGTCGTCTGTGACAAACGGGACAGATAAGTATTTTATAAATCTTCCGTTTTGCACGGAAATACAAAAGTGTAAAAACAAAATACCTAGGTACATTTTAAACCTCTTTGAAAAAGTGGATAAGTCGGCACAATAAGATGACACTAACAATGCAAGTAGTCCATCTCTGAAAGACGAACAGACAGGATCGTGTCGGCGTTAGCCGTTATAACTCCCCGCCTTTTGCGCAGTGTTAATGAGTTTTATACCTAAGAAGAGAAGATTCTTATTACGTTTTAATTGAGGTTATGTGTACAGTGTATTGACGGGCATACGGGCACAATGGCTGCTGCTTTGTGGCCACCCATTGTGGTCTGTATTGTATTAGACTAGATACAGACACTAATATAGCATCATCGCCCTTCAAGAAAACATTCGCGTCAAATATCAAAGAATGTAAACTTTTCTCGAAGTTGTGTTTTAAATACGCGGTGCAAAGATCAATTGATACTTACGTTATCTATTTAAAACCTTAATTACCGGGTTCGAATCCCGGCGGGGGCAGATGTGGCTGGGACTTTTTCCTACTGCCTCTCGCCGAGAAACGGTAATTCCTGTACCGGCCATCTTGATTGAGGTTTTCCATGGTTTCCCTCAATTAATTCCAGATAAATATCGAGATGGTTCCTTATTTGAGGCCATGGCCGATTACCTATCAAACTCCTAGTTCAAAAATTACAAATGAATGATTAATCAAAGACGAAGAATTGTTGATAATATTTTATTATAAAAATTGCTATTACAATAACAAATGTATACCTCATTAATGCACTCAAAAATAATTAAAAAATGATATTACTTATTAATTATTCCGTAGCATAAATTTTAAGGAGAACGAGTTATAAAAATGCAGTAAATAGCAAATAACAGGCCAAAGTTTTAATAGTAGTCTTTTATGTATGGACGATAGGTACGTGAGTTATAGTGGGTGAAACATAATAATTTTTATGATATAAACTGAGATTTCAGTACACTAAAACGCTGAAAAACAGATCACATAATCACATAATAAATAAATAATCACATAAATCACACATGTTGGAGAAACAAACAGTATAAAATGATGCTTGCCAAAAAAAAAATTTTTTTTTCTAAAAAAGTGTGTTGATAGGAAAGAAATGTCCCCGATATAAATCTAATCAAAAAACTTAGAATTTGGCAATAAAAAGAACTGATATAATATGTCGTTCTTTTCACTGTTGAAATAACAATTTCAAATAAAAGTATTAAAATTTAGAAAAGGGTGCGTTTTCAAGTCCAGAAAAAATTAACATTTGCAACAAATGTCAATTTTTTTGTTTTTTAAATAGTGTCGGAAAATCTAAATTACGCTTAGTAAACTATATAGGACTTACGAATATTCGAGCGTATAGCGATGTCATTGCGTTCCGATGGCTCGTTTATTACGAGTTCTCAGCTCCCAGATTCTAATTTGAGAACTTGTAAAAGTATTAGGTTTGCAAATTATATAATGCTTACGTCCTTAGTAAGTAGCAATTTTTTGTGCCAGTACTCTAGCATCGAGCATCTGTTTTACAAAATGCTTTAAGCATTGTGAGAGCTTAAAGCATTATTGCAAACACTAACCAGTCAGCATTGCCCAGCTCTGGTTTTAATATGGGTTATATCAGAAATGCAAAATCTTGATTTAGCGGAGCGACCCAATAGGGATGTTGATTGATTTTGGGAAAGTGTTTTAAATCGTGCATAAGTACCTAATACTGCCACAAATATTTATTATTTTTATTTAAATACAACTCAAGTCTTAAAAATCATGTATTTTAAATCAAATTTCAAATTTCGGTCCAAAACACCAATACTAGTCGCGTGACGTCACCTGTTCATACCAAAGGAGGCTCAAAAGTTTACACGGGAGCTACCATCCTATAGATGCGTATTCTGTGCTCATAAACGTTAGTAAACTGAGGTGATGAAAAGTTGTTTCGTAGTCGTTGCTATAGTTACATGTAATTTGACGTTTCCTATAAACAAATAATAATAAATTACACACTAAATATTAACCAAACAATGAAGTTTTTTGACAGCGGCTGAACATATGACGTCATGCGCTCTGATTGGTGTCTGTTGTCACGTGATTTGAGAGTGATTTTATTAGGCTTTATTTATTAAATATTAATTAAATTTCTTAAAAATAAGGAAAAATATAGTGTTTTTTAGTATTTTTATCATAGAAACTACTACTTTTTATAAAATTATGTTTTTATTTGAATGTAGTCAACATCCCTATTCCATTAAGCCGTTAAGATTTTGAAAGTACAGAAATTACTTTTTGAGTCATTCGTTGCACTGTACTGCATATTTTTAATATATATGTAGGTATGAAGAGTGTGAGAGAGAAAGAGTTCTTTCAGTATTCATTATCTTGCTGTTGTCAGACAGTCGTGTTGCTCACTCTCGCATTATCTGAAAATCTTCTGGCGCTTTTAACTTCGACACTATTCACCCCATCGTTAGCCAAGAACGGGCACCGCAATCTTTCGTGCCAGCCGCATACGTCTAACTCTTGCTTTAGTTTTATTGGGGGTGAGTAATGACTAGTGACGACACCTCAACAGGTGTGTCTATAACGCCAGCCCCCTCGAAAATCAGTACCGAAAAAGCAGAACATTCGTTTTATTGTGTTATGTAAAATATATTAAATTAAAAATATAAAAAAAACTCGACCTAAAAAAAGAGCTGATGACTTTGAAATGGCTGAACCGATTTTGGTAAAACATGTCTAAGAACCACCGCTAGAAAACCTGCTTTCAAATAAAGAAAACCGCATTCAAATCGGTTCACCCGTTTAGAGCTACGGTGCTACAGACAGACACACACAAATAGCGGTCAAACTTATAACACCCCTCTTTTTGCGTCGGGGGTTAAAAACTGAGTATGGTACCAAAATCTACATAATTAGTACCACCGATAATTTAATTAGGATCATAAATATTTTCCCAACAATATAATGTCACGCTGACAGTCTCACAAAGGGTCAAATTACACATCAAACGATTACCCGATAAATAGTACATCTAAAGTTTGGGAAAAAATAAAAATATCTTTAACGTTAACGTGTCTTACAGAAAAAAGTACGCTGAATCGACTAGTCCAAAGCGCAAATTTGTATTAGTTTAAAAGTTATGATGGTTTGAAATGTATAAAAATTTAAATAGATTAAAACGGCTGTGTCTCGTAAACTAAAAGAGGTACAGGTAATATCAAACGGTACAGAGCGAATTTATTTTTCAAAAATTTCTCTATTTTTTAAAAAAAAGGAAGCCTGTTTTACCCAAAAATCTTCTAGATATTGTTTACTTGTAACTTACAATTGAAGTCATTCTTATAGAATAAGTTGCGCTGAATCAAATTCAATCACTTTCACATCTGGTTTAGTTTGGAAGCTACGACGGTAAAAATGTATTAAAATTTGAATAGTTTAAAACATAGTTGTTTTAGACTATTCACATTTTGTTTCCTAGCGTTTAAAACATCCATATTTCAGTTGTCGCTCTGACTGCGTCGAACAATAAGAACGTTCCACTTGACTTCTTAATCGCTGATTTTCATCGCAATCAATACTGCATTTAGTGCATATACGGTAATTACTACTGCCTCTTGTCACTACAGGAAATGCATAATAAATATTATATATGATTTTATAACGACTTCTGAATGACTTTGCAAATCGGTATTATAAATGTGGTTTTAGAGTAAGTACACATTTTCATAACAAATTTTGTTTTTTTAATGCGTTGCTGTTGAAATTTATTGTATTTTAATTAACAAACTAAAATAATTGCTTGTGAATAATAACTATAAATCTTCAAAGTTCAATTCCAGATGTATTTTATAATAGAAAACAGGATCACGGGTAATTGGATTAATATAGTCAAATCAATTTAAACACTCATTGATTGCCAACGTATCGTCTTTATTCTTAAGACTTTATCAAGCTCTGAAAATATTGATCAACAATTAACAACATTCATATAATAAAAATATTAAACATTATGGATTTAATAAATCACTAAAAAAAATAAAGACGAAACGTTGCCAATCAATGAGTGTTTAAATTGATTTGACTGTATTATTCAAATTACCCGTGATCCTGCTTTCTATAATAAAAAAAAAATTATTAAAAAAAATATCTAATTGATTTTTTCTCTGAGTATATGGAGTATATATATTTTCTTGTCTTACGAATCCAATTTGGAATATGAACCAAACAATAGACTGAAAATTTTATTTTGCTAGTCAATGAACGCACGGGTTAGATAATTAGATAGTTGTAAAACAATTTAACTACTGTTCATTATCTAACCTTACGTAAGACAAAAAGCTTTCGCATGATGTGACTTACTATGCTCATACATAAAAAAGATTGACTGTTTAGACGTTGGAGATGGGAAAAACGGGTCTTTTTAGTGATCTGCATCTTTGCATCTGGATCCCGTATGTGAGCCGGCTCGCTGAACCGGTTCAAATAGAGCCGAGTTCTGAATATGTTACTGCAGTCTGTCACTGAGTTACCTAGTTCAGTCAATCATATCACAACCTGTATAGAATCAAGAATGCATAGCCAAACATGTGATGCATGAGTCATTTGAGCTGACAGATTCATCAAAGCAAGAACTGATATGTAAGTATAAAATGTGCTTCTGTGTGTTAAGTGTTTCACTGAGTTATGCGGATCCGTTGATCCGTCGGCTCAAAAAAAAGTGAGTCGACTCTTACGGATCTTCTGTCGGAGTCGGCTCTTTGAACCGGTTCAGATCTGTGTTACCCAACTCTATTAGACATACTGTACAGTAACTGATAACTCATTCCGCCGCGAAACTGGGAAGTTTTGGGTTTGAAACCCGACGCTGACTGTATTTGAAAACTAATTTTTCTAACATAGTATTGTAACAATGGGTGTATCTTAACAATTGTAGCAAACTATAGCTATTCTTCTGTGGGGATTGTAAATTTAGTCTTATGAATTAGTTGTAAAACAAGTTTACGTGAATGACCTCTTTTAGAGTTATTTTTTGGGCCACAATTGTTTAGACTTTCGTCAGTGGTGTTTTTTGCTAGGTGTACTGTAGAACGTTGGTACCGTTAATACATACGATACGAATATATTTGAACATGGAAACCAAATTAAACAAGAGTGGGCTTCGACCCTATCTCATTTGAAATCAATGAATTTGCATATGATTAATTCGAGTCTCACACACAAAGTTACAATATAAAAACATACAAACACAAATTCAACCCTCTCGCTCTGTGATTCCCACCTAGCTTTCGTCTCGCCTCACCTCGCCACCTCCGCTTCCATACCTACTGACGTACATTCATTTGTTTTAGCGGGCAAGAATAATTGATGATGAAGTTGAAATTAGAATTCTGTAATTCTGTAATAGTATGTGTGTGTGTTGTTCGCGAAACAGGACCGAACTAAAATAAACAATAATGGTTATCTGTCTAGGTTTTTTGTTGCAAAAATGAATATGCTGTATGCCCTACCCCCAAAAATCTATCTCTAGGTTGGCTCGATGAATGTTTAAAAAGTTCTAAAGGTCCTATCGAACCTATCTACATAAATATTTTCAACCTTATTCACCAATACTGTCAATCACTACTGTATTTACATAATTTGTAAGTACATATGTCTATACTTGCGGCCCAGTCCGGCTTCGCCCGGATGTAAATGTAATATATAGGATATAAAAGATGAGAATTATTATCATTAAATTCTCAACGTGTATTGAATTTGCGCGAAATAAATCGCTTTTATTTGTGAATGTTCAAAAATCAAAGGAAAATCTTTTTTCCCAAAAAGAAATTTAAAAAATTCTGTTGATCCGATCGCTACCAAACTTCAGAAGATCTCCCGCTGGGCTAATTTCTAAAGATTGTCTGAAAATTTCATCGAAAATGGTCTACCAGTTTGGAGTCAATAGATTACATATACATCGTCTTTTATCTATATGTATTATTAAAATGTAAAAAGTGGTTATTGTGACATAACGATAATAGTTGGACATATAGTATCGCGAAGTTTTTTGTAGTTATTGATATGTTCTTTAATATTGTAGAACATACTTTTGTTCTATCATCAATAGTTTCCGCAGCGCATGCGACGAAAGATGTATTATGGCATTTTTTTAAACCTTGAGTTACATTACTAAAGTTTTAGTAAGGATCCCTAATATTTTCTAGCAATAAATATAGCCTATGTTACTCAGGGTGAATGTAGCTTTCTAATGGTGAAAGAATTTTTTAAATCGGCACAGTGGTTTTTGAGTGTATTCATTACAAACATACAAAAATACAAATCTTTCCTCTTTATAATATTAGTGTAGATATAAGTAGTATACACGTGTATCTCGTGTACTCGTGTGACTATTAAAACTCACTGTCTTACGTTTTTCTGTCATTTTAGTTACATAATCTACTGTTTGAAAAAACAGAACAATTATTAATAATCTGCTTTTACGAAACTCAGGGCTACTGCATCCCTGGTATAGATTGTAATAGATAAAGAACCTTTATTGTTTTACTAATGACTTTTGTGTCAAACGAATCAGACCTATTCCGTGTTTGAGCATTATATGAAGTAGATGATAAGATTGCTTACCTACTGATTATTTCTTAAATTAGTATTTATGAAAAAAATATATTTAGGAAATCATATTTCTGTTGTGCCACTTTTCTTTTTTGTTTTGCTTATATATTACATTCTGTTATCGCATTTGAAATTATATACCCATTTTTCACTTTCTCGCTTTGTAAGGCGACTTTCATTTTGATATCTAAATATTTTGTTTCTTGAAATATAATTTTCAAATTTTATAATTTCCGAATAAAGTAAAAAAATAAATTTTAAGTGACTATTATGTAAGTTTGATATTTAGATATAGTACTGCTATTGACCGAAATTTATTATTATTATGGGTAGAGCGGTTTGCGATAGATCTGACCCAATAAAATGCATCAATATAAAAGTCACTTCCTCTCCGTTCGGATGGTTTGTTGAAAAGACCGTCAAGCATGTATTTCTTTTTTTTTCTAAGAAGAATATTTTTTTCAAGTTCCGCGTTTTGAGCTTAAGCAATTTCAACAGTCAGAAGTTAATAAAATTCACGTGTTCATTATTCGACAGTACATAAAATTCGTATGTTGACTATTGACACTTGAAAAAATAATGAGCTCACTATTCGTCAGCTTATAAAATTCATGTAGGTATTCACCAAAAATCCTTTTTCATTGCGTGCCTAGACTGTGAAAGGAACCTAGTATACCCAAATTTCAAGTCTATAGCTTCAGCAGTTTAGTCTGTGCGTTGATTAGTCAAATGAAAAAAAAACCTATACAACGTTTTACTACCATAGGGCTTGAATTAAAAAAAAACCGCTTGAATGTGGGTTTGTTCATTTTTACAGACGATTTAGTGTGTTAAATTCAATATCGCTCAGTTTAACGATTTTCGAGATATTAACTTTTTTTGACCACCTTAGTGGATGAAAGTATATTGAATTCAATAATCCTCACTAAAACAATTTTCAAAATATGAATGTTTTAAACAATCCTACATCTCTTTTTGACCACCTTATTGGTTAAATTAAAAAAAAATCCTTTCTTATTGCGTGCTTGGGTCATGAAAGGAACTTATTGTCCAAATTTCAAGTTTCTAGTTTCAGCGGTTTGACCTCGCCATTGGTGGGTCAGTCAGTCATCCAAGTGTTACTTCTGCCTCGATTATATTAGTATAGATAATATGTCTTTCTTATAACTATATCATTGTTTGCGATCATTGGGCGTATAAATTAAATATTAATTTGCATAGCCTTGCATAGGTCAGAATGTAATAACGTTGTGACAGAACTAACAGTGGTCACCGTTGAGCAAAGACTTATTGCGCGCATGTAGTGGCTAAATGCATGGTTTTGAGCGAACATACAACTGCACTGTTTGACTAGTTTAAACGACTGAGAAAATACAGGGCTCACAATTTGATTCACCGTGAGCCACACATGAAAATTTAGCTGTGTTTCGGAGATAATTTCAAATACAGTTTCCTCTTTCGTATTACATCATATGTGTAATTTAGCAGCTAATTCCTCCTATTTTTTTAAACTAGTTCTGAACCGGTGGTTTGTATAATTGTGTATAATTGTATTATTCTTAGTAAAAAAGGTCCCTAAGATTCAGTATTTGTATTAGTAGAATTTTATGATTTAACTAAAACCGCTTAACAACTATAGAAAAATTTTAAATCATTCGTTAATATTTTACCGCAATGACGCAGTTGGTTGTATCACTTGAATCATATTACATCACAAAAGATGTCAAAAATTACGGTTTGAAATTAACAAGTAATTTTAATTATTTAATTTAAATGGTAATTTTTTTCTACCTAATCCTCATCAAGTATGTTGAAATATGTCTTTACCAAGTGGTTTTATATCGGAAAAGAGATGGCTCCATTTTATCAAATTTAATATGCGTGTTTAAGAAATACCCAGCGCTTCCACCATATTTAAGTAGTGCCTCCACCATATTTAATAAATAAGATTTTTCTTGGATTTTTGAACATTCACAAATAAAAGCGATTGAATTCGCGCTAATTCAATACACGTTGAGAATTTAATGATAATGATTCTCATCTTTTATATCCTATATATTACATTTATACCCGGGCGAAGCCGGACGGGGCCGCTAGTACTTTATTAAGTACATAATTACAACAAAATACGAACGTAATTTTACCAATAGAAAAAAATAATCTTTATTCAACATTGGATTACCGAAAGCCCTGTTCTAGCGGTCAGTGAGTCGTTGGAACGGTCAGAGTTCGGGTTCCTTTTGATGTTTGAGCGCGGAGTAACAGTGGTGGAAAAGTTTGCAGACCGACATAGAGTAGCGCCGTGCGGCGAGCGCGGGAAGTCAATGTATGCACGCGCGACATTTGCATATTCCAATCACATCCGGTCGAGTTATATCGCCGACGGTAATCACCAGAGGCGCTCATGCGAGATATTGTTTCTGCCCGCTCCGCCGTTTCCCGTGCAGGTCCTACAACTGCCAGTCGGCCTTCTCTACAGAATATGACGTTCCGTGTCGACGCTTGTCGATGCTGTCGATTTCGTTCGCGGTTGACGTTTTCCGATCGAATCTACAGAAATATATTATCAATCGTTTTAAAAAATAAAATGATTAACTCCACAAGTGGGGAATGGTAGTAATTTGGGTCAAAACTCACATTTAAAAATTTTAAAATATTTTTCCATTTTGAAGTCCCCCGAGCCAAAAAAACATATTTTTGAAAAAAAGTCTACTCGTCTGTTTCCTGTGAACACGATGCAAGTCAAAGGAATGACCGGATTGCAAACAAATTTTAACGGGATGTTTGATATACAAATAGGAAGGGCCCTATTATTTTGGGGTAAAATTGACGCATGCACAGAAGAGATATATACTATAACTTTGATTTTTATATTATAATGGTATATTTCTCCTAACGGTTTATTATTCTATTGGTTTTTCCAAGAAACATTTTTTTTTCTAAATTATAGTTTTAGAAATATTTAGAAAATAAATCAACAGCTCTTTGTACTGAACAGATAGTTCACAGGCATGCATCAGTATATTTTTACATGAGAAATAATATGTAATCATGCATATATATAAAATAATAATAACAGTAGGTTAGGTTTAAGTACAACAACAAATAACCAATTATTAGTATAGAATTAGTACACCAAGCCAAGTTTCGTTTATCTTTGCAGCTCTAGTGTGTCATGGATTACTTTATATATCTGTATACATGCATGTATAATTCGAATACTTTGTAGGGTGTAGTGCAAAAATATCATTTCAGTTGAATTATTTTTTCCTACAATGCTTTTCTTATGAAGAAATATAATAATAATTCATTCGAGCTGTTATCGTCCATGATGTTAATAATTGTTTATGGATAGCGGGTACTTGGCCATAAATAAATAAAAATCTTAAGTTTTATATTTATTTATGTCCAAGTACCCGCTATCCATAAACAAGTATAATAATAATAATAATGCGTTTAACGTCCGTTTGTCGACTTTTTATGTCATAACAGACGCCATTCACACCATTACTATTTTCCATTTTACCACTTCCCGTTATTTTCTACATTTCTGAAACTTCAACTTAACTAATAGCAACGGGCGAATGAAGGAATTATAGGAAATTAGGATATGATAGGTAATTTTTGAACTGGGAGTTAGATAGGTAATCGGTCATGGCCTAGAATAAGGAACCATCTCGATATTTATCTGGAATTAATTGAGGGAAACCATGGAAAACCTCAATCAAGATGGCCGGTTAAGGAATTACCGTTTCTCGGCGAGAGGCAGTAGGAAAAAGTCCCAGCCACATCTGCCCCCGCCGGGATTCGAACCCGAACCTCCCGAATGCGAGTCTAGTGCTGTCACCACTACTCTACCCAGCCCGGTCTTATGATGAAATATGTGGGATCATAATTTACGCTCATTGTCAAAACATTTTTCTGGCAAGGCTTTCTGCAACGCGGCATCAGTTTGGCATGCGATGTGCGTTTACAACGTGCATATTTTTATTGGAAAGCTGTATCTCCAGAAATTGTATTTTAATTCGTTTCCGGCTACGAGTTGTAGGGAGTCGTCGGGACGCGGTTCGGCGCAGTGTATTGAAATAGTATGTCGATGCTGCAACAAGCATCAAGGAAAGCCCCCAAACGCCAATCTCTCAAACGACTGGCAGCTGTCAGCAATGCTTATCTTTATAGTCTCTTTACTGCCTCTGTCCATCTTTAAACATTATATGCTATTACATTTATATCTACTGTCCGAAGTCGACCGCCCTCTTCAATACGAACGCTACTGCTATTGGGGCGTTCGTCTCTTATTTAAATTCAAATCGTTACACTTACATAAGCTAGCAATTGACTAATTTCATAATCACTGTTTTTTGAAGCTATGCTTCTTAACCCAGGTCTCGGGACGAGGAGTGAATTAGGAAAAATCGAGCGAGTGATATGTTAGGTCTTTCACGAAATAAAGGCACAATTGTGTTCAGACCATAGTTTAGACAAGGAAAGAACCAAGAAACAAAGCGCACGTACGTCGTCGATATTGTATGGTCAATACATTCAGACCGGTCTGTTCTACCTGTGAAGGGGTAATGTGACTGGCAAAATTAGAAATGAATTTTGTATATTTATTTTAAGGTCGTTACTTCGTCGTTTGTTAATATATTGTGGCAAACCTCGGCATAAATAAATTTTCTTTACTAATGACAATTTTTTTTATATTGCTTATAACAAATGCAAAATTTTAAATTTAATAATTTTGTTTCTTTATATTTCTTACTAATAATTAAAAATTTTTGAATTTTGTAGTAAATAAATAAATTTCAAAATTCGTGCGCAAACAATAATAATTAAAAAAATAAATCCTAAGTATTATCAAGAAACATTATATAGTGTTTTGATACATTTTGTATTGTTATTATTACTACAGTTCTTAAAATATGTTTCAAAAGACTGCGTGTGCATTTTTGCGCAGGATAAAAGTCGTATCCGAATATTTCTACACACTGCCATTGTTGCGACAATAAAATTTTATTGTTGTTTGGCAATTTTAAACCTGTCTAATATAAAATATAATAAAAATATCCGCGTTACATTTAATGTCGTACAACGTATACTTGATTCGACTACCAACTCAAAAGCGAAAAATTTTCTCGTAATTCGTTCCATAAAAATATAGAATATCAGCAGTTGGGTTCAGAATTATTCCATATCAAAATATTTTGAGAGCTGCTTACTTAAGGATTCTTAATTTAAGATTTATTGCGTTCTATTTAAGCTAATGTTGACTGAGAAAAAATAAATTTAAACAAATAAATAATATGATGCTACCTTATATAACACTGACATTGAATGACCACATAAATAATAAGTTATTGAAAAATAATTATTCCATTTTACAAGGTTTTATTAACTTATTTAGTAAGAGTCAAATTTTGTAATCTAATTTTTCCACAGATTCGATCTACTTGAAACTACATAACCATACGTAGTATTTAATTTGCATAACCAGTTCATCAATTATAGAAGTTTCCATAATCACACCGTCATTTCCACCAAATGTTCCATTTCTTCGCGCAAAAAATAATATTTTGACGTGTTCGAAAAATTGAACGTTTAATTTTTATTGAAGCTGTGCTTCTTAAGTAGGCCGTGGGACAGTGTCAAATGGGAAAAAACAAGCAAACGAGTGACATGTATATTTTGTATCCCTGTTTTAAGATTGTCAACCAAAGAGAATTGGTATCCGTGGTTGCACGTCGTCAGCTTACATTTTCTTAGATTATATCAACTCAGGTTTAAATCCCAAATTGACATCATTCAATTTTACTAATGACAATTGCCATATGACACATACACTATTGGCGTCGGTCGGATGACGGGACCTAGGCGTCGGACCAAAATTTCTCGACGATTCATAGCCTTCTGAATAGTTTGGCACCATTTCTGAAAATGTAGAAGAAGACCAAGTGGGTATAATACGCGCCACGGTTCTAAAACGTTCTGAAGTTAGATGCAAATGGATGCTTGCGCAGGTACAGTCGGTTGAAAAACTACAAACTCGTGCTATATTATTATTTTTAATTTTTTTATGATCTAAAGATCTGATTCCTTGCATAAAGTCATACAAAAAATTATTTTTCGTGCTTGTCTATGCAAAACTGTATTAGGCATCTTGATCAATTAACAATCAAAGAAACAACAATGGCGTACTGGACTGCACTTTATAGCAGGAAAGCGACAAGTGACACGAAAACCAGCGATAACCAATCACTGACTAGCGCACGTTCTGTGCCGGTAACTGGGAGGTGGTGGGAGTCTTCCTTTCCCACAAAACGACCAGGACGGTATTGAAATATGCATTTGCGACGCTGTTTGTGACTAACTTCAGAACCTTTCGGAACCGTGGCGAGTATTATACTTAGCCTTCTTGTAGATTGTACGTAGACTGCAGATAAATGACGTCGCACCTTGTGCGATAGGTGGTCAATTTTTCATTAACTATAATTTTTTTTAAAAATTATTCCGATCCTGACTAATTAATTAGATGAAAAATTTTCTGAGGACTCAGGATCAGTTTTTTTAAATCAATACTAAATTTTTTATTTTTTACACGACGTTTCGGAATTAATTTATTCCTTCATCAGGACACCTGATGAAGGAATAAATTCCGAAACGTCGTGTAAAAAATAAAAAATTTAGTATTGATTTAAAAAAACTGATCCTAAGTCCTCAGAAAATTTTTCATCTATATAATTTTTTTGTTTATTGATATTTTTAAAAACAAAAAAAAAAAACCCGGGTCGCAGTGCCAAAACCCTGCCGACAATATAGTGTATTTGCTTGTATAGGGTCGTGTGGTTTTTTACATTTATTATGTGAAATTAAGTTTGTTTTTGGGCAAAATAAAAAATTTAACCCCTTAATACTCCCCTTAAAATAACATTTTTTTCTTAATTGTAATATTATTATCAATCTAACGTCTACACCGAATTAAATACACCCTTCAATAAATAAGTCACTATCTGCAAACTGGTGTTTTCATAAAATTTGTAAATCCGGTCCTGTCGGGCCGATTTTATTAAAATTGTGGGGGCACTTTTTAATCACTAACAAAGGGTTAAATTTCAATTTTGAAACGATTCGGAGAATTTTTTCGGTATTTTGGGGCCCAAAAACATTTTTCAACCCCTAAAAACTACCCTTAAAATAGCCCGATTAGGTCCATTTTAAATAGGCTTCTTGCGGTGATGGATTTCAACACGTGGTTCAAATTTCGTTGAAATCAATTAACTCTTTCGAAAGTTATTGCGCGTACACATATATATATATATATATATATATATATATATATAAATATATATATATATATATATATATATATATATATATATATATATATATATATATATATACATATATATATAAACATTTTTAAAAATGGTGCCAAAGTGTTTAGGAGGTTATGAAACGTCGAGAAATTTTGGTCCGACCCCTAGGTCCCGCCATCCGACCGACGCCAATAGTGTATGTTGCCATATGGCAAATACACTAAAAAGCGGAGAAATTACTTTTCCACATTAATCTATTTGAATAATCAGTAAAAAATGGGACATTATTCAATTGTAATTTGACCAGATAATAGTTCCGGGTCAGTCCGGCAATATATATATGAGGAAATATATTACAAGTAACACATCTTTCTATCCCCTGTACAATATATCAATAAATACATCTATATTATTTTGTTCCCTTACCGAACCAATTTCATATATACATTGTGAAACATTTTACCGAGCCGGTAGGTCGGTGCGCCCCGTCTCGATTCACCCGCGTGGTCCGAGTATATTGAAAAATGAGAAACGATTTCTAGTATTCGCTGGGGAGTGATCTATCCAGCAGTATATCTAGCAACTATGTATAACATGCCTGGACTGAGGTATCTGTCCTTATTCTTCCATCTTTCTCTTGATTCCTAACAACGCGTCGAGATTTCGTTTCGCTATCTCTTTTCCCAGGCTGGACGCTTTAGCAGGACAGCGGTGGTCAGAGATAAAGCTTTACCAGTGCTGCGAATGTGTCGCAAGACGAGCTTGAAATCTTGCATAGAACCACTATCTAGTTTTCACCACACTCTAAATTAGGTGCCTTTACACGAGCAATTTTGTGAGCAATAATTGCCCGGCAACAGAATGGAGCAATTAATGGATAAATCTGGAGCAATTTCCATAAAATGTGGCAATTGTTTCGGCAATATTGCTTCTAATTGCTCCATATATTCCTTATTGCCCAAAGTGGCCGACATGCATTGCCGAATATCCACACGGTTTGGAAATTTTAGGCAATTTTCCATCTATACGTATACGTATCCATGGTTTCACTTTAGTGTGGTGACAGGGATGAGATGCGCCGCTGTCATTTCATTTTATAATTGTCCATATCATCACACAATAAAGATGGCTTTCGTCTTGCTAGATACGTTCGCACCTCAAATCTGTCTATTCCTTTTCTTTTTTTTTCGTTTTAAACTTATTATAATAAAAGCACTACACGCCGCTGCCAGTAAAACCTCGTCCATAGCCAGCGACAGTTCAACTGAATTGCTATAGTGTATGAATGATTGCCTTGTATTGCCTAGTTTTTCAAAGCTGCTCCATATCGCGTGATATGGTGTGGCGGTATCTTTGCTACATGTTGCCATCGCCGTGAATTGCTGATGTACATAGTTGACCACTATTGCCCGGAATTGAGCAATTTTAGTTGCCCGTGTAAGCGCACCTTAATGTGTTCAAGTTTATGAACTGCTTGACCGATTTTTGAAACAATTGTAGCAAGCTTTGTTACAATAATCTTCTCTCTCTATTATGTAATATTGTCTAAATTGTTTTTTCGTCGTTATGATAAATACCGCGTCCAGAAGTCCAATATCTGCATGCATTGGCAGCCTGTAAAAAACGGTCTCCTTCTTTAAACGAGAAATGATCGGCTTTCTCCATCGCTGTTAAAGGATAATAGGTTCCTTTCATTATGTTTTGTAGCGCACGCGTCAAGAGTGGGATTGAACTCGGAAAAACCGAGCGAGCGACGTGTTTTGAAGTGAATTTTGTATACACTTATCTATTTTAAGGTTTTCAGCCAAAGATAATATATAATCGTAATAGTTACGTCGTGATTTGCTTACAAATTATTAGGTATCTCAGACATTCCAAGTTTAATTACCAAATTATCATAAATTAATAATAATTTTGATGTTTTTTTTTTTGAAAATACATATATTTTAAACACGCACATATATAAAATATGTAAAGATCATAATTTCCGTCTTGTGTCCACCAACCGACGCATCTATTTTAATGTATTTTACCATAATATGACACTATTAATTAGGTAACAATCAACTATTTTGTAGGAGGTATGTGCAAAAAAATGCTATCTAGTACTTGATTATTTTATAATTTGTCTGACTGTTAAAACTCGCTGGCCCCTCGTTTTACCATAATTTCACACTGCATCATAAAATAATAACTTACCCATGTTATGATAACCACATAGGCATTTATTTCTTTTTTATAAAGCACGAGGTTATTGGAGTTTAGCACCAATTCATATTTCCATTTTATTTTTAGCAATAAATTAAAAATGTGTTTTTGCGTTATGTTTTAAGATTTGAAACTACTAGACGCTCGTGAAGAAGTATAACAAAGGCTAGGAAATATATTTGCAACGTGCAACATCTCTGTAAGGGAACCATTTTGTGTTCTGGGGTGGCATTTGCTGCGACGCTCGTCCAGAGTTGCACAGATATTGCAGACAATCTTTGTCGGTTTCAAACCTCCTGGTTTTATCAGAAAATTAATCGAGTTTCTAGTTAAAATTATTATTTCTTGAACAACTAAAAATAGAACAGAATAATCGATTAGTTCGTTAGTTTTGAATAAGAGTGTATTTACCTTTTTAAATAGTTTTTAACGATGTTATGAGTCAATCTATGGTGCTGAAATCGCTGATGATATTCACTGACCATAGCGTATCGTCAGCCGTGTGATCTTTTTATTCTCGACGAACGCACTGCAGGAGGAGGTGGAGAACGGAGAAGGCTTTCGGGACAGATTCGAATTGCAATATATATGTACACTTTCACTTACACACAGACATATTCTCCTCTATTTTTTAAACATAAAGTACGTGTTACATACGGTTGATTTTGTGTAAAAATGGCATGAACAGTAATTAGTATTGTTCACTATGAATAGTCTTACAGCTGATGTACACTAGAGTTGTGTAACTCAGATCTGAACCGGTTCAAAGAGCCGACTCCGACAGAAGATCCGTGAGAGCCGACTCACTTTTTTTTGAGCCGATGGATCAACGGATCCGCATAACTCAGTGAAACACTTACGTATCAGTTCTCGCTTTGATGCATCTGTTAGCTCAAATTACTCATGCATCACATGTTTGGCTATGCATTCTTGATTCTATACAGGTCGTGATATGATTGACTGAACTAGGTAACTCAGTGGCAGACTGCAGTAACATATTCAGGACTCGGCTCTTTTTGAACCGGTTCAGTGAGCCGGCTCACATACGGGATCCAGATGCAATGATGCAGATCATTAAAAAGACCCGTTTTTCCCATCTCTAGTGTACACGTTTTTTTTTTTTTTTAGTTAAAAAATGGTTATTCGACAATAAAACAACATTTTCATGATGTGTCACCTAATTATACATCGGTTTAAAAAAGATGAAGAGAGATGCCACGTTGTGTTGTCTGAACTGTAGAAGATGATACTGTCTGACATACCTTCCATCTCTCACAACTGACTGGACACAATATATCTATAGACGATTGACTTCTGACATTCGAGCACTTATTCAAAACTTATCGCCGATCTCTCCTGAGGCAAACCCTGTACAATAATATTTTTTCGTTCTTTGTGCGTAGAACAACGCCACTTTTGACGAACATTAGGTGCCGCTATTTTTAAGCAGTTCATTAATATTATGATCCGATATCAAGCCGTAATACATCATTATTATATTTTATATTAATTTATATACAGCAGTATTCTAAAGTAACATATGGAAATTTAAATAAAAGTCTTTGGTAATGCAATAATAATCACTAAATACTAATAAATGTAAAAAACGCGTGAGTCTCACACCCACATAAGCTCACGGCAGAGGTGAAACTTCTTTAGAGTTATGAATTCGTTTCATTGATGCGTTATCCATTTTGAGCTATCAAGGTTTCTTTCATACTTCCTCGGCTTTGAATCATTTTCTTTTTAGCGTAACAGAAAATTTAAAAGATAGGTCGCTAAAAAGTTTCACTTAAAAAACCCACCTAGCTCACAGGGGAAGTGAAACTTCTTTAGAGTTATGAACTCATTTCATTGATGCGTTATCTATTTTGCGATACCAAGGTTTCTGTTATATTTCTCTGCTATTAAAACATTTCCTTTTTAATTTTGGTTACCAAGGTTTCTCTTGCATTTTCCCGCTCTTGAATCACTTCCTCCTTAATTTTGTTTTTCTAAGGTTTCTAATATATTTCCCATTTAATTTGCATTGCCAAAATTTTAGTTTATATTTGCTCGTCATTCAATCATTTCTCTTTTAATTTTACAGTACCAAGGTTTCTCTTAAATTTCCCCACCTTTGAATCATTTTCCCTTTAACATCACAGAAAATTTCAAACATACGTCGTGAACGAGTTTCACTTCAAAAAGTTGATGGAGAGCCAATCTTATACTTCTCGTTTTATAGAGCAGTACTGTTTAATGAATTCATAATAATATTATTTACTAATTGAAAAAGTATGAAATTATTTTTATTCTTCAAGTACGTATATTATTATACAAAAAAAAAAGAGAAAATTGTAATAAGAAATTATTCCTTGCCAAACGTGAGAAGGTTTTAAGCTATCAGGGAGCTGTAGAGATGGGAAAAACGGGTCTTTTTAGTGATCTGCATCTTTGCATCTGGATTCCGTATGTGAGCCGGCTCACTGAACCGGTTCAAAAAGAGTCGAGTTCTGAATATGTTACTGCAGTTTGCCACTGAGTTACCTAGTTCAGTCAATCATATCACGACCTGTATAGAATCAAGAATACATAGCCAAACGTATGATGCATGAGTCATTTGAGCTGACAGATGCATCAAAGCAAGAACTAATACGTAAGTGTAAAATATGCTTCTGTGTGTTAAGTGTTTCACTGAGCTATGCGGATCCGTTGATCCGTCGGCTCAAAAAATAGTGAGTCGGCTCTCACGGATCTTCTGTCGGAGTCGGCTCTTTAAACCGGTTCAGATCTGAGTTACCCAACTCTAGGGAGCTGTTATTTCCAAACAACGCCGGTTCGTTCAATCATAATAAAAATTTGTTGTTTTCAAATCGAAATATTGTCGAGCGATTTCTTGAAGCCTACTTGGTTTCTGTTTTTCTCTCTCTCTGTTTTAATAACATTTTCTTTAATTAATATGCTAATAATTTTACATAGTAATTATTGAGCGCAGTGTTGGCATCGACCATGTCGCTTTGATGTGTCCCCATCGACATCCAATCCAATATTCCGATCTAGCAATCACTGACTGCTGAGTGTTGACTTGTTCATTGTCGACTCGTCAACACTGGACTTTTAAACGCTATATAAATTGTCGACATACAGAAATGGAATGCGCATGCTCTCGCTCACACAAACACGCCCTAACAAACACGTAAACACACTAGTAGTCGCAGGACTACCGATAGACATGGAATCGTGAGCTGACGGGGTTTCATCAATCTTCAAATGGTTGCCATTTTCTAAGAACTCGCCCGATTTCTTTGATTTTAATCTCAAACGATAGGCTTGTTAACGCTTTTCACAGGATTTTCCGGTTTTCGGTTTGAAATTTTTGATTCGAGTTTTATCGCGATTTTTTGGTCGACGCATTTCAAATTTTTAAGTTCAAATGTTGTTATTATTTTCTGTAAGTGATTCTAGTACTCAGAATTGGTGTTATTGGAGATATTTAGTTTTGAGAATCACAACTAGGGTGTTTTTGCGCCGAAAAATCCAAATTGCTCTACTAAAACTTAAATATCTTGAGAACTACAAGTTAGATCACGAAAATACCGACTTATAGTTCCCGAGATATTTAAGTTTCAGTGGAGCAATTTGGAATTATAATAATAATATATTATATATAATTATTTATAGAATAATAATAGGATAATAAGCATATCGTATGCTATGTTTTGAACGTTTTACTATCTCATATGAAATGAAATCCTTGAATTATACCCTTAAATAACACTGACGTACTGCACTGTGTTTTCACGACAGTTTTAACACGTTACTTGCTATGTATACGAACTGCTAATGTAATAATATCTTGGTGCTAGTTATTTTTCGCGGCTAATAAATTTGCATTTCATTTGAAAATTTATCGTTTATTTTACATTAATTATTTATTCTATTTAATATGACATCAATTTGACATTTTTAAATATGATGACATATTTTCGAATTCACAATTTCAATATTCATCAATATTCATCATTTTCTAATTTGTTGAAATTATTAGTATTATTAGTAAATGTCGCTTTTTATTTGTAAAGATAAAGTTGTGTGCATATTTACAACACCACATAATACAAATAATATATTACTTACAGTAATTCAATCACTTTTTTGGTATGGTTCGTTTATTTAAAAAAAAAAAGTAAATTGGGGAAAGAAAATTGAATAAAATTAAAATAAAAATTATTTATTAATGCTGTGCTTTTTTGAAAAGAAACTTTATTGTGGACGTATGTTTTTAAAATTTTCTGTGACGTAAAAGGAAAAATGATCCAACAGCAGAAAACAAAGGGCTAATTGCATACATTTATAACCTATGTGGCAAAATAGATTTATTCAATAGTTTTGTGTGTGCCTTATAACATTGTATAACTGTCAACGTACTATATAATAGAAGAAGTATGAGTTGATAAATAATTTCTGTATAGTATATACACACTCACACATTCTTTTTAGCTAACTATCCGTTCTGTCAAGTCCATCAATAAACTATGGCATTGAGGTCAAGTTCAATTTAATACAAGCCTTACAGTTTAACTATGCATACCTGCAGCCCCCATATGTGGGCTGAGGACGTAAGGGGACATTTCTGTTAAAACTTCGATTAGTTGGTTGTTTCATGTAAAATATTACTAAATTAAGTCGAAACTATTATGTTTTTAAACATTTTTCAATGTAATAGGTTGACAGAAATTGAACGAAAATCAGAGAATCAAAGAACGTTAATCAAAATCACACAAAATACATATAAACCAGTTGAAAACGGATTCATTTTTTAGAAAAATACTTTCTAAACGAGATGCACAATAATTATTATAGAACGATATAATAATAATAATGCGTTTAACGTCCGTTTCTCGACTTTATGTCATAACAGACGCCATTCGCACCGTTGCTATTTTTTCATCTATCACTTCCCGTTATTTTCTACATTTTTTACAACTTCAACTTATGTAATAGCAATGGGCGAATGAAGGAATTATAGGAAATTAGGATAAGGTAGGTAATTTTTGAACTAGGAGTTTGATAGGTAATCGGCCATGGCCTCAAATAAGGAACCATCTCGATATTTATCTGGAATTAATTGAGGGAAACCATGGAAAACCTCAATCAAGATGGCCGGTACAGGAATTACCGTTTCTCAGCGAGAGGCAGTAGGAAAAAATCCCAGCCACATCTGCCCCCGCCGGGACTCGAACCCGGTACCTCCCGAATGCGAGTCTAGTGCTATCACCACTACTCTACCTAGCTCGGTTAGAACGATATTATACATATATAGGTAATATTATATTGCGGCTAGAGTATAGTAGACGGGCGTATATTTAGTGTTTGTGTATGACCCATCTCAGCATAGATATTCTAATCCCCGAAGACGGTTTGTTCTGAGTCATCCGGAACGGAGATTGGACTAAAGTTAAGATCGCAGCATTGCGGATGCACGTCCCGGCCTAATGGAGTCGCTAATTCCTTCAGCACACCACCACACACCCTTCCCGTCTCTGTCTTTACACTATTCTGTGATACTATCTTCCCTACTTCTTCCGTGTGTCTGTGATAGTGTTTCAACTTAAGGTGTTGTATGTATGTGTCCTTAACGAACGACCACCGCAATCCTGGTCGTCCGTTCCTGTCTCTCCCGTGGGCACGGAGCTGGAGCGTCTTCCGCTTCCTGTCTTATGTATAAGGAACAATACTCACAGACACACACACACACACATATATATATATTGTGGCAAATGTATGCGTGTATTGGTTTCCAGTTTGGTTGAGTTATACTGTTTGTTCGAAATAGAAAAGTATCAATCTTGACTTAGTGAGTACTAAGTACCCCAAGGTTCAATGTACACATCCGTTTTTAACCGTAGCAACGCAATCATGATGTGAGATATCTTATACAGATTGTATCAACTCAAAGCTGTCCATAGGGCTCTCTATATGTAAGACAGCACCATACACAAACGATAATCAAGAGTGAGATAAATGATCGCTAATAGGTAGTAATTACTGTGGTTACTGTAAAATAAATTTAAATAAACGACTTTGTTTTCTAAGTAAAAATAGCCATTTTATCAATTAATTTATTACGTCGGCGGTTGAATTACCACCATAAAACCGTTTAATTATTTGGATTTTTTCGTGAACAGTATAAATAGCCATATTATCAATAATTTCGGTAGTGACTAAAGACTGTCATTAATTGATAAAATGGCTATTATTACTTAGAAAACAAAGACGTTTATTTAAATTTATTTTACAGTAACCACAGTAATTACTACCTATTAGCGATCATTTATCTCACTCTTGCTTATCGTTTGTTTATGGTGCTCTGTCTTACACACATAGTGCCCTATGGACAGCTTTGAGTTGATACAATCTGTATATTAAAACGAGCAATTCTTGTATCTATATATCGGGTGTTTTTTTTAGGGTGATACAACTTTCGATAGGGATACCTGTGCTTTGACAAAAGGTAGAAGTCATTTGTTTTGACATTTCTGTTCAGTAAGCATTGACAAATTATCATGGAAAGACTCACGCCGCAACAACGCTTAGAAATTGTTGAAATTTATTTTCAAAATCACGGTTCTATTCGCCAAAGTTTTTCTCGAAAAATTGTGTTTAGTCATGAAGCTCATATCTGGTTGAATGGCTACGTAAACAAGCAAAATTGCCGTATATGGAGCGAAAACAACCCTCAAGAAGTTCTGCAGGTTTCATTGCATCCTGAAAAATGCACCGTATGAAGTGGTTTACACGCTGGAGGCATCATCGTCTTTAAAAACAATACTTACAGTGATATATATAAGTATTTTTCAGAGCCTGACGAAGACTAAATAAAGTAGTCGAAACGTAGCAAGATTAACAATAACACGATTGTTTTGTATTATTAATCCAAGTACCTGAGATTTATTATTGAATTATAGTAATAATTTTGGATGCGATATAATGTCTAATTGAAAATAATATTAAAACTGAAAGTAAATATTTGGCTAAGATAATTTTGGCAGTTGTAGACCAAAAATCATGTCTCAGTTCGAAATGAATCACTAAAAGTTACGTAATATTAGTTGCGTCAATTATACATATGGTGGAAGGGAAGAATTTATGGTGGAAGAAGAGGGCCGTGTTTTACTATTGTTTATTTATTTGTATAGTTTCTAATTTTGATTAACATAAACATTTAATATTTTCTTTGAAATACATTTTGTAATTACAGTAATCTTAAGTTGAAACAATGAGTCATTACTAATATTTTCAAAAAATGTAATTATATATTTACTAAAGTTAACGATATTTCAGCACTAAACTAGTAGTATTTTGTGTTTTATTACAGAATCGTGTTGCATCTTTCACAGTGATAAAGTATCCAGTAAGACACCTTTTCTCATTGGTGATATTTTAATATATAAAAGTTAATTTTGTTTCCTAACACCAGTATAATCCGGAAATTGTTTTGTGGCCGTCAACTTTTTATTTTTGTGACTACTATTTTATCCTAAATATAAACTTTATTTGATTTATATTATCAATTTTGTTATTAATTTTATATTAGATATTTTCAATTTGTTTTCGATTTGAACAAATTTTGGCTGAAATAGAATTAAAAACTTCACATGCTTGTTAGTCAGTCACTTTGGATCAAATGCAATCAATTTTTCACATATATATATATATATATATATATATATATATATATATATATATATATATATATATATATATATATATATATGTATATATATATATATATATATATATATATATATATATATATATTTGTCCAGTGACAATTCAATATAGTATATCTAATATCATTCTAAATTCAATATGGCGGACAACCTAAGATGGCGAATTAGCTTTGTCTTCCATTATGACAAATTCATACGTTAAAACGTAATTAAAAATTTGAAAATAAAATATTAGAAAAAAGACAAGCTTTTATTGCAGTGTATTGAAAAGGATAAAAAACTTTTTTTTTATAATTTAGGTTCATCATTATAAGAGCGTAGACCATGATTGATGAACTCTCGTAAAACTTATAAGCCGCGTTTTTATAATTATTGCTCTAAATTAGTCAACATTATTTTTTTCTTTATAGTACTAAAATAAAAGCTTGTCTTTAAAACGTTTTCTTCTAATATTTTATTTCATCAATATAAACAGATTTAGAGAACAAAATGATGGCTTTTCGTCTAATATTGGGTTTCTTTATATTAAATTTTTAGCATTTCATTCTGATTTCTTAAAATAGAATAATTAAAAACAATATGTCTAATATGCACATTATTATTATTATATTGCACATGTAAAAAAAGATAGTATAGCCTGTACATATAAAGTTATCCAGGCTAAAAACGGCGTCGATAATTTTGATGTCGTTTGTAGCTTGGGTAACATTATTTGTACAAACCTCCTATCTTCTTTTGTATGTGCAAAATAATAATGTGCATAATTAAATACAATATTTTTAATTACTCTATTTTAAGAATTCAGAATGAAATGGTAAAAATTTAAGAATCGATCTCAAAGATCGACATTAATCATTATACCAAGCTTCCCTTCAAGAATCTGATATTTCTGCGACAAAAATTGTTATTATCTTCCCAGTACATTGGAAACTTATTTAATTCAGCTACCCGGCATGTGATTGCGTCATAATAAGGAGAGCTTTCAAGATCGTCGAAGAGAACTGTATTTAGTACATATTATGTAGGATGTAGGTAGACTAATAATAGTGGTATGGTGGCAAACTAAAACCGAAACGCTTCCGGTAAGTTTGTTCGGCCCCTCGAGACGTGGCCGGACATAATCTAATGTAGACACAGCACTAGCAATACTAACAGGTACATACTGCGGTAAAATAATTGTATGCACATTATTTTGAGGTGGTATTCTTGAAACATTTCGGTCTTTTAGCAGGGCATAGTAACCAGAAGTTTATGTAGCACGAATCTAAGGGGTGGGGGGCAAATGAGTGAGGGTTTGGCTAACAAGGGCCGTCAAACCTTTTTTTATTGAAAAACGCTGAAAGATTTTTGTAAGCGAGTAATTTCTCCGAACAATCGATAGTTCGGTTTTAAAAGCAACGTCGATCAAAATTCGCGTTGTCTTAAAAAAATCTACTCGACTTCATTAAGGTATTTGTCGTGGTACAATATTGTCAAAAAGTTCTAGATTATACGCGCCACAAAAGTCTAGTATACTTTTGTGGCGCGTATAATCTAGAACTTTTTGACAATATTGTACGCAAGACTGTACCCGTGGAAACGTAACCCATACAGTATTCATATGCATGTATACTTTTCTATAAATTGTTGAACTTTAAACCGTTATTTATAAATAATTAGACGGTCAAAAATGTTTTCTTTTTTTTTTAAACTCATAACAAATGCATTGAAAGACTATCAGTTTTTGGAAAGTTTCTGACAGCTGGTTCTTTTTTTATAAATAAGAAACTGGTTCAGAACTACAGAAATCGTATACAATCAATGTTAACCATCCAATTTTTAATTGAATTTATTTTGGATTATATACGGTTGATCGACTTCAAATTTTCAGGGTAATTGTATTATCATGTCTTTAATAAGTATACAAAAATTAAGAATTTTCTGACGGTGTGCCTTAACCACGACAACTACCTTAAATAGATATATTATTTTTTTGTTGTTAAAAGTGATTACATAAAAGTGAGCCCGTTTCCAACTGGGCCTTCCCTCTTAAATCCGCTAATAGCTGCATTCAAATTATACGCTCTCTTTTCTGTGTTGCAAGTCATAAAATAATTATGATATTCCTAACCAAAAATCCGACTTATATAACGCATTGAGTCGCTATGGTATTCAAAATATACTTATTTGGAAATACAACCAAACATAGATTATTTTCTATGTGTGTCAGTCTTTGGTTGTATAATTTATTTTGATGAAATTTCACGTTACGAAAATGATCATGATTTAAATAAAAACGACATAATATTGTTTCGTAATAACCAAAACAAAAATGAATATATGAAAAGTAATATGTTTTAAAAAATTTAAAATAACATTTAAAGAGTAGAACAATTCATCGTATAAATTTCAATGTGAATAGACTATAGCGATTACAAATATTATTATACCCTTCCTTTGTGGAAGTACTAACTTATGGCTAATTGATTGAAATTCAATGAAGGGTTCCTTACTTACCTACTTAAAGGGCACAACTTAGAATTAGAAACGGGATTAAGACCGGGATTGAGTAGGGATTTCTAAGTGAGACGAATATGCGAAATACGTTTACTGTTCAAAGTATATTTGAACAGTTACCATTGTTTCATAAATGTACCTACTTGAAATATCTATCTATAGATATTAATCTATACTAATTTTTTAAGGTGAAAAGTTTATGAGTATGTCAAGGATAATCTTAGAAACTACTGAACCGATTTAAAACATTTTTTACTGTCCGAAATGTGATACTTTCCTTTAAGACATAGGTTATTAATTAATTATCCGGCTTGTCTTCGCCTGTGCGAAAATCGAGATGAATCCGTTATAATGAATAGATTTGAATACGGTTTTTATCATTCTGTTAAAATAATGATATATATTTTTTACGTAAAACTAAAAGCTCGTAATAGTAAAATATCAAACTGAGATTAGTGTAGTGAAGTGATTGGTAGAAGTGGGAGAACGTGGTGTGAAAAAAGTTTAAACGAATATTTTATTTTGAATGAAATGTTATTAAAATATTATAACTAAATAACAATTTGTTAACAATGTTCCTTCCAAAAAAGGTGTTTCACATGAATGAGTTAAACTCAAGTTCGATATATAAAATTTTAGGGACACTTTTTAATTACTACTAAAGGGTTAAATGTCAATTTTGAAACGATTCTGAGAATTTTTTCGGTATTTTGGGGCCCAAAAACATATTTCAACCCCTAAAAACTACCCTTAAAATGCCCCGATTACGCCCATTTTAAATAAGCTTCTTGCGGTGATAGATTTCAACACGTGGGCATAATTTCGTTAAAATCAATTAACTCTTTCGAAAGTTATTGCTAAGTTGCTAAGTATTAAGTGTTTAGGAGTTTATGAAACGTCGAGAAATTTTGGTCCGACCCCTAGGTCCTGCCATCCGACCAACGCCAATAGTGTGTGTTGCCATATGGCAAATACACTAAAAAATATAAGCCATGGCTTACAATGTTTGAGGTACACGGTATAGTTTTTCTACATTGATATATGTTGGGCGATTTGATTTCAAGCAATGCATATAGGCAGTTTATTTGAGTACGTAGTTGTTATAGTGTATAATATTGCAAGTGGTTAATTTACATAATGGCAGACGAAGTAGTAATTTGACATTATAGTGAAGAGGGTGTGAATCGAACTGCTGTAATCGGTTCCTATGATTACATTTTTATATTGCCTTCCATTCAAATAACGTTTCCTCATATCGCCTACCTACACTGTTAAAATAATACCTTTTTTTTCAATAAAAATTGCTAAAGTGAAGAAAAACGTTCTGTTGCGTGAAGAACATCTTATCAAAATCATCGAGCTGGGTAGAGTAGTGGTGACAGCACTAGACTCGCATTCGGGAGGTCTGGGTTCGAATCCCGGCGGGGGCAGATGTGGCTGGGATTTTTTCCTACTGCCTCTCGCCGAGAAACGGTAATTCCTGTACCGGCCATCTTGATTGAGGTTTTCCATGGTTTCCCTCAATTAATTCCAGATAAATATCGAGATGGTTCCTTATTTGAGGCCATGGCCGATTACCTATCAAACTCCTAGTTCAAAAATTGCCTACCTTATCCTAATTTCCTATAATTCCTTCATTCGCCCATTGCTATTACATAAAGTTGAAGTTTTAAAAATGTAGAAAAATAACAGGAAGTGTGGTAAATGGAAAATAGTAATGGTGCGAATGGCGTCTGTTATAACGTAAAATCGAGAAACGGACGTTAAACGCATTATTATTATTATCTTACCAAAATCCGTCAACCTATCCGTTTTGATCGTAACTTAGAGATAAGACACGACACCGAGATTTTTTTTTAATGTTGCAAAAGACTTGTGTAAAAAAGGCTCAAATTTATTTAAAAAGAAGTGCCTGTACTTTAATATTTTAAAATTTATCTCATAGTCTCCCAAGCGTTAATTTTAATCTATCTGTGAATCAAAAATTTTATTGAGAGCATGTAATAAAGTTTTAAATGAAAGGGAGATGGCTAGACTCTTTTTAACTCATTGGTTGCATTTTGTAATGGTCATGCAAACATTTTTAACAGTGTAGAGATATTATTTTGCATACATTGTGGCTCTACTCGTGCACAATATATTGTTTTGTAAGTGCATTTATATATGCAGTTATAACAACGTTCGTGGTGGCATTTTGAGACAAACAGTTTACACGTCTGATCGAATACGAACAGTTTAATTTGCATAGGCAATAGAGCATGTGTCACAGCAAGACAATATTTAGTGTCGCTTTCTGATTGCTTGTTACTTTGCCAGTGGCGGATTTGAAAAATGTCTTTAAAAAAAAGAATTAAAATCTTGTAGACATTTACGGATGAATAACCGTTATGAAATTTAAATAGTTTGAAAGTATATTTGACACTATATAGAATAGATGATAAAATTGTGTGAATATAATAAGTCTGACATCACATTTCAGTCCAAAATTGAAATAATAAACCAACCTCATATTTTTGTAAATACGAATGGATACATTATAACATAAAGTTCTTAAGTTCATTGATCCCTCAGATTGTAAAAAATGCTCTTGGGAAATTTCGAACTGTGGTCGCAAAATTCATTTTATTACTGTTTTTACTAGCTATTAATTTAGTATTAATTTCCACGAAATGTAGCTTGCTGCTTACAAAATTTCAAACAGCACATTTTTTGCCCTAAAAATTTAATAAAAAATTAGTTATATTCGTCAATATTTCTTTACAGCACGTCAGGGGATTTCAAATTACATGAAGGCAAATTAACATTTTCAATTTTTTGTTACAAACTTTTGTTAAAAATACTGACAAATTTGGATTATTCCATAATTTTTTAAATTAATTTCTTCTGTACAAAAATTTGTGTAAAACTTTTGCTATCCTTGTCGTTGTTTTCTGATTTTAAATCGTTTATTTAGATCAAATAAACTATACAAACTCGACTAAAAGTCATGTGAGAAGAATGGTACATATTTTCAAGCATTAATCTCAAAGACTGAATAAGAAATTAAAAATGTTCTAAATGTGTGTAAGTGCTCGTAAAATAGAGCTATGCTAGTGAAAAATGGAGCATATTGAACAGCTGGTATCCAATTACATTAAGGATAGAACATTATAACGTTGTTTGTTTTATTTCATTTAAATTTAAGAATATTTGTATAATATAAATAACATGATATATGTGGTTTCAGATCCGGTATATATTATAATTATATTTTTTAGAGGACTGTGGATCAATCAATTAATAATGCATTAATATCCAATTGGTCTACAGTCCTCTAAAAAATATAATTATATAAATAACCTTTTCTTTTTTTATTAAACTTAAATCTTAAGCAACATCTTTTTTTGAAAATCATAAGAAACATTTTAAACAGATGCTACTACAAAGTTAATGCACCTACTTTGTAATATGGTTCGATCTAAATATAATATTTATATGTAAGTTCAACTTTATAGTTGCAATTAAGTTTTAATTAAAAAGTATAACTTTCTATACAGCAAAGAAAGTAGCATCTCTGTATTAGGTATAACCATTACATGTTACCAACTTCGATATTCAAAAACAGAGGTGAAAAGAAACCTTCAGTAAAGACCGCATACATTGCTATTAAAATGCAAATAGTTGCAACCCCGCAATTGCTCAAGTTGGTTTATCATAAAATGATTTCTGTATTAAGTACAGACCGGGTTGCTGGATATCTGTTTGAACTGTGCTGTATTCTAAAAGCGGTAATGGTATAAACCGTTGTCGTTTATGGAAGGTCTCGACTATAATAAAAATGAAACATATTCATGATTTTTCCGACCGGAAATGTGAATATTAACCCCAACAAATACGTCTAACTGACTTCGTCTTCTTTGAATGTTGGCTTACAATTTAATGCTTTAGGCGACAAAAGGGAGGATGGGAACAAAAAATAAATTGTAACCATCATTTGAATGAAAACATAATAAAAATTAATATACATAAGTACTGCACACAAATTTACATTAATTTTACAATAAGAATACGAAGAACACTGTGGTTGGAAACTAGAAAAATATTTAAAAATAACTTTTTTGTATGACCTCCCATAAAATTGTTGCTTATGTACTTTCAATAATAACATTGTTGTGATTAGGGTTGCCAGGACGCCAAACCTAAAAGCCGAACAGACCAGCCAGTTTGGCCAAACATTTGGGTAAAAAATCCGGACACCCTACATTATTGAGGATTTTTTTCTCAGTATTAATAGGTACGACAAAAAAAATTATGTAGAATCAATTTTTTTAATTATTACCATAAATGTGTATCGGGCGGATTGCGGGAGCGACCGACAGTCGACTCGCCTGCGATCGGCCTCGCTCGTTTGCGAAATGTAAAAAACCTAAAAAGCCGGACACCGTTTAATTTTGGCCGGACACGCAATCAAAAAGCCTAACTATGTCCTGCTTTATCCGGACGTCTGGCAACACTAGTTGTGATTAAGAAATGACTAAATGAGTAACGTTTTATTTGAAGTTAAACTCTTAACGTTCTTTTCATATAATATATAAAATATGTATCTTAACATTCATATTTTAGTGTGTACTTAATATAAAACTATGATATAACACATGACACGTATTACTAAGTAGGTTCGTAACATTCATAAAGCATACAGAAATCTGGCAGTAATCTTACTTGCAATCTAGTTCACATTATCCACTAAAAAGTAAAGTATTCAAAATACCATAAAATTTAATAGTTGTATATTTTAACTGACGATCGAAGTACCTAGATCTCCTTGTTTAATGCAGTCCTCGGAAAAATATTTGCGGTGACCCATTTTACATTACGACAATTACTCTTTCAGGCATGAAAAGCAGTTATTTAGATAGCGGGGTATGCAAAAATTATATTCATTGCTAGGTGATCTATCCTGTAGTAAATTTAAACCTGATCATTTTTTAATGAATTTTTGCTCAAAAAAAAATCAGGAGTAAAGTTCATAATATTAAGACAAAACCAACTACGCATCCTCTATACGCAAACATTGGAATGTAGTTAGCATTCCAACGTTTTATGGGAATTAGCACTCCCAGGAAACCAAGCTCGTACCAGTCGGTTTGTGTTGTTGACTGGCAGATTTTCTAATACGAACATAAATGCTGTTGACTTCAGCTGTTGATTTTTTATTAATTAAAATGTATATATCTTACATCTTGACATAGATGTCGATGCCACTCAGATGATCAAAGCAACTAGTGGCAATAGATCTAATTTTTTTAATAGGCAACCTCGGTCGATGGCAACTTCAAAAGTCATCAGCATTATTGACGAGATATACGGTGGCAGAAGAATCGTAAAGTCGCGATTATCGCACACGATATGCTTTGATTCTCTCTGCTACTTTCTATATCAACTCCGACTGGTGCTTCCCTCTACATTCTGTTCGATGAACACTCGATGTATGGGGCGGTGCGCCCTCTTGAGCCGTGGTCTAATCCCCGTGTCACCCCTACAATATATAAATGCCTATGATGTATAGAAAGTATGTTTTCTCTTATAGACTTTATATTAGTTTCTTTTTTGCATTCAAAAACTATCTTTGCATTATTTAAGTATTTAATAGTAATAATAATAATAAGATAAAACAGTTGTTTATGTAATTCAATCCATAGGTATTCGAGGATGTTCTTTCAAAACTGTGAGAATTTGTAGATTTCAATGTCCTGAATGAAATGAGAACAATGCAAAATACAATCGTAACAGCCGCGGCGGTTTTTTTTAGAAATATGGCGCAAAAATAGTTTTTTTTTAATTTCTCGTTTCGGATGTCTCATATACGGCAATTAAAGTTTTTATGAAAATAAAACAGAATAAATATTTTTTCTTTGAAAAAATGTATACAGCAACACGAAATATGTTTTTTTTTTAATTCCAATAAAAAATTTTATATTTCTAATAGTTAATAGTGAACTGAACTGCTGCAAGAGAAAAAATTACTTCAGGTTTTTTGAGAAATATGGTATGAAATATCTTTTGTTATAACATTTATCTCAATGAGATTTTGAAACAATTTGTATTGAAAATGCTGATACGGCTTCAAATATAGATTAAGAAACTAATATATTAATGTCATCCATTAAAATTTAAAGGACATTCTGTAATTTTCAATTTATATTCCAATAGTATTGTTATTATTGATAAACATTTAACAGCTTGCTTCAGGCTAGCAATATGTTGTCATATTTTTAACTGTGAAATTATAGTTTAGTTTCAGTTCTCGGTTATTTCCGCTTTATGTTATATTAAATAAACTTTGGAAGAATTTTATATAGAATGGTTCTAAAAACATTACATTAATAAAAAAAGCTATCTTTACTCATACTATAGAATGATGTCGGAATTTGATAATTGCTAGGTCAAATCGATACTTTTGGTAAACCTAACGTACACATTTCTGTGTGTATATAATATGTCGTAGGATAATTGAAAAAATCGGATTTCGCGAAAATCCTAGGAAAATTGCAAAAAAACCGGGTAATTGGAATCTGGTTTTTAGTGTATTTGCCATATGGCAACATACACTATTGGCGTCGGTCGGATGGCGGGACCTAGGGGTCGGACCAAAATTTCTCGACGTTTCATAACCTCCTAAACACTTTGGCACCATTTTTAAAAATGTTTATATATATATGTATATATATATATATATATTTATATATATACGTATATATATATATATATATATATATATATATATATGTGTGCGGGCAATAACTTTCGAAAGAGTTAATTGATTTCAACTAAATTTGGCCCGCGCATTGAAATCCATCACCGCAAGAAGCCTATTTAAAATGGGCCTAATCAGGTCATTTTAAGGGTATTTTTTAGGGGTTGAAAATTGTTTTTGGGCCCCAAAACACCGAAAAAATTCGCCGAATCGTTTCAAAATTGAAATTTAACCCTCTGGTAGTAATTAAAATGTGTCCATAGAATTTTAATAAAATCGGCCCGACAGGACCGGATTTACAAATTTTATGAAAACACTATTTTGCAGATAGGGAATTTTTTATGAAAGGTGTATATAATTTGGTATATAGGTTCGATTGATAATAATATTACAATTAAGAAAAAAAATATTATTTTAAGGGGTGTATTAAGGAGTAAAATTTTTTATTTTGCCCAAAAACCAACTTAAGTGCCCATAATAAAGCCATACTGTCTGTATAGCAAATGCACTATATTGTCGGCAGGGTTTTGGCACTGCGACCCGGGTTTTTTTTTTGCAAACGTCCTAGGGTTTTCGCGAAAATCCGAATTTTTTAATTATCCTACGATTTATACACTATACTAATATAGCAAATACATCTAGTATTAAAAGTGTTAAGTTTTTTGTTGTATACAGTATATCAGGGACAACTTTGAAAATTATTTAAATGTAATACGAAACAATAATATTCGACCAGTTTTTACCGAACGTTTCGCATCATTTTAAGTAAAGCAGCTTTATAGCATTTGACAAGGAATCATCAATCATTTGTCGAGTTTAATCGAAAACACATGCACAGCGTGTATGTGTATCCAGGGTTGTAGCGTTACAGAGCGAACGAGTCCATACTAATGATGCTGTGCTGAAAATTGTATTTATTATATTGCCCTGTATTTTTATAGTTTCTTAAAAATCTTTACACTAATATTATTGTAATAGTACCTACCTCTAATAGACATCATAGTCTATATCTGTTCAAAATTTAAGGGTGAGCCATTAATTTATACTTCATAAAGTAATGTAAGCGACATTTAATGCATGGGATGGCTATGTTTTACATTGTTTCACGGCATTAACGCTTCATTAAATGAACTAACTTCATAAATTTTGGTACCTTACCTGACGAATCGTGACTTTGTTAAAACGAGTGCCAGCCAGTTTTAACGATCACACAAGTCAAAATATCATTTCGCCCGAAATGTATATGGTATTTTTTGTCTCGTCATTTTCTGTACTTTCAAACTTAATTTTTAATAGCAGACCAGATAATATATTAATTGATTAGTTATAACGTTTTACTTTAACGCACAAGTATGTAATGGGTCACTTTGCATGCATGCTTACATGCATGTAAAATTTTTCAAAACTTGTAAATTGTTATGACTTCACATATAAATTTAATATATAAAAAAATATATATTTCGTAGAGTCGTAAATAAAATTCCTCAAATCTTTCAAAAATAGACCAGATACTTTTTTTCATTCGTTTCACAATCATCTTTCCTATCTACATTCAATTCCCAGTCGCCGTAAAAGCGCCATGATTGAGCAGACTTCTAACAGAACGCAGGTAGGGAAGATGATTTTAAATAAAAGTATATTTTATTAAATATTCTCACATTACATCTCTGACTCATATAATTATATGTAGGTGCCTATAGTAAGTCTCATATTTATTCGTGCACATTTCGTTCTAATTTAAATTATATTTGGAAATAGAGAAAATTATATCAAATATTTAGTTTCTAATATTTTTTTCGAATGGTATGTATTAAGACACAACAAATTGGTAACGAAACATAGAACATCTTTTTATGAAAAATGCCCTATCTAAAAAGGAAATAAACTTTATGAGAAATTGCCTCATCATTTAAAAGAAATAAAAAATATAAATGGTTTCAAAAATTGCTTAAAAAAATCTGGTGGAAACTGTGCCATATAAAAATGACTTAATGTAATTAAATTTAAATATGTAATCTGTTTTCTTCTCTTTGGACGTTTGTAACCAAAAAACATGTATAGTCACATGTAAAATTGGAGTAACAATAAATATTATTATTATTATTATTATTAATACTAAAAACAGACATGGAAGATTTTTCAAGCCATTCTTTTTCTGAATAATATTAGGATCACGCTATGCTGTATATATCGGTCTCAATTTAACTTATGTGATGTTAAATTTGTTAGAAAGTGACAAAAAATTAACAGCACTGTAAATTCTTACATTGACGAAGTCACTTTGTCGCGTGCGATAATTGTTATAAAATAAAGTAATTAGGTATTCATTTAAACACTATATTTTATTAGTGTATTTGCAATATGGCAACATACACTATTGGCGTTGGTCGGATGGCGGGACCTAGGGGTCGGACCAAAATTTCTCGACGTTTCATAACCTCCTAAACACTTTGGCACCATTTTTGAAAATGTTTATATATATATGTATATATATATATATATATATATATATATATATATATATATATATATATATATATGTGTGCGGGCAATAACTTTCGAAAGAGTTAATTGATTTTAACGAAATTTGGCCCATGTGTTGAAATCCATCACCGCAAGAAGCCTATTTAAAATGGACGTAATCGGGGCATTTTAAGGGTAGTTTTTAGGGGTTGAAAAATGTTTTTGGGCCCCAAAATACCGAAAAAATTCTCAGAATCGTTTCAAAATTGACATTTAACCCTTTAGTAGTAATTAAAAAGTGTCCCTAAAATTTAAATAAAATCGGCCCGACACTAGTTTGCTGATAGTGATTTATTTATGATCAATCGAACATCTATACCAAATTAAATACACCTTGTATTTAATCTGGTATAGATGCTCGATTGATCATAATAATGCAATTAAAAACAAAAATGTTTTAAGGGGTGTATTAAGGAGTCAATTTTTTTATTTTGCCCAAAAACCAACTTAAGTTCGCAAAATAAAGCCACACTGCCTGTATAAGCAAATACACTATATTGTCGGCAGGGTTTTGGCATTGCGACCCGGGTTTTTTTAATTTAACATTAATATATTTCAAGTTATTCCCGATTCTATCACACAATTTCGGTCAGAAAACACCTGAATGAAATAAAGACATCAAGTATGAGTTGAGTAATGAAATATTATATAATCGGTGTATACTATTATTGTAAAAAATAGGAATTGAATAATTGCGTGGTGTTCAAATAAATATGAGACTTGCTGTGTATACTATATAGTCATCGCTACACACCAATACACCTAACTTTGGCTCCCACGAGGAGGCCCCACGCCCCACTACATTGATGGTTCTTCATCATATTGTCAACAACTGTCGACAATTTGAGGCCCGCGTTCAAACGACTGGCATGTATGCAATATTTCAAACTCACCAAATTGTTCATCCAAATTATTGAATTATGGGTAATTTGATAGCTTGTGCTATATATCCGTTATAATATGTGAATGGACTATTGGTATATCATGTTTTTTACTTGTACAATACATTTATGTAGGTTACACATAGGCGTCCAATAATGCGGTTTGAAACATTAACATTCTCTCAGAGATACAATCGATTATGCTGAATGTTTGAAATAAATTTGTAATCTGTAGATATAAAAAAGCTTGGGATTTAATTTTTATAATATTTACCTCAGAAAAACACCAACATAGAGCGAAACATAACGACGCGACAGGACGAAATGTCTTTTCTAAAATGTGTGTTTTCAAAAGTTCTAATAAGAGCAAAGCGACGCAACAAAAGTCAACGTCGCGACTCTATTAGAAACCGAGTAGAGAAGAATAGTTTATAGAAGGTAGTAGCAAGATAAGGAAACTGCGTGCAAAAAAGAGTAGGAAATGCCATCAGTAGCGGCGTGATTTATAATTTCAAGCGCTCTGTAATATTAACGATTTTACTTACAATTGGTTATATATGATTTTTTAAAAATGGCATGTATGGTAGATCATATTAACTATTGCATATAGACTTATGTAAATCTCTTCGGTATTTCGGATATGCCGAGAACAATATAATATGTGTTATGCTAGTGTGTCGACTTTCACGGCCCACGTTGTTCCAAATCTTCTTGGTTTTCGGGCTTGTAGCCCGAAAACCAAGAAGATTTGGAATATGTGTATTATTTACATGTTTTATTTCAACCACGCGTAAAGTTTACACGCTGTTGTTTCGTCATAACGATATTCAAGTTTTACTCCACAAGTAGACCATTTTGAGACCTAAAGTTTAGTTTCCTAAAGTTGTTTATAGTTTTGTGATATGTTTTGTGGCATTTTCCTACCTGGTATTTGAGCAATTGCGTAATTCAATTGAAAATTGGCAGATGTATAACCACGCTCCGAAGCTTAAATAAAATTTATGATGTATCTATTTTCTACATTATACCTATTTACATAAATTACATTTTTTCAAAGGTAAAATTTTAAAATTGAGAGCATATGCTTTTTTATGCATAATGAAAAATATTTAAATATCAATGATTTACTGAAGATATACACATGTCAACTTTCAGTTTTACAAGACGTTGTTTAGGACATTTTAGTTTTATTTTAGAGATATTTTGTTTAAAAACGTAAAAGTATTTTGTTTTGTCATAAAATAAACTGTCAGAAATTAATCTTACGGTTTTTACAAACAGAAAGGGAAATTATCTAAAAAGGTCTTAAGCTATAATTTATGAACATTTTGCGAAAATAAGTTACAGGTCTGATGATATTTGTAAATGAAGTCTGAAAAAATCGTCCCTACCGATAGCTACCGTGACATGCACTGCGTAAATAGTTCAAGTTACACGAAAATAATGTACAGTGGAAAAGTTCTCCTTAAAAAGTTCTAAAAAAAAGTACGCGATAGCATATATCTTTTAAGGTTGATTCACGAAAACAATTTCATGATTTTCAAACGTGGTCTAAAAGAATGTTTTATTTGCGAAGGTTGTTTTTACCGGCTAGTTAATAATAATTTAATTTGATTAATGTGAAGTAATTAGACGCTTATGATTTTAGTTGTCTACAGTAAATGAATAAAAGTCTCTAATTGGCGTCGAGAACATGTTATAAGCTGCCTTTCAATCAATTAGGAAATTTGTAATTATTTTATGTTTGAATACAAATTAACTTCAGAGCATATTCAGTATTAGTTTTAAGTACTACACTTTGTGGACGATAAATGAAGGTAAAAAGAGGACGTTTAATGAAGCTATCAGCGATGTTCTCTATTTTATAATATGTTCGTGAGAGTTAACAATCAGTCATGTTCGGACCACGGATATGTGTGAATTATTACAAAAAATGTGCCTCACTCTGAAAGATCAATATACCTATGATATAGCGTGGGTGGAACAAATAAAAAACAACCGTGTAGACATGTGGTTCTGATTATGATAGACGGATGTTTATTCTGTTAATAGTACCAACGTAATAAAAAATAAAAAGAAACCTTTGCTTTCTGAAGTCTGGTTCACTACACGTATTTTTAATCTACTGGAAATATCTAAAATGGTTTATGTTTTAATTTGATACAAGAATAAAGAATTATCAAATAAATGCTTCGAGATAACTTTACTAGTCTTTATCCGCGGTTTCGCTCGCGTTAATAACGATTTCGACAATAACCTTATCTTAAACCAGTATATTCGAATATATTTTTGAAATTGAATTGTCTGGCAAATGTTCATCTTGTTGCAACTTAGCCCAAGCTTGTTGCAGCTTGGCCCAAACTCAGGTAAAATTGTAACAATGCATCTTTTCTGAGAAAAATTATTGTCGATAAAAATATACAAATATATTCAATTATTTTTCGTTGTAATATCAGAACTATCTATGAAAACAGTCTCCATTAAAATGCTTTGAAGTACAAAACAAAAGATACCTACCGAGCAGAGCTAGAACACTTCTTTTTTTTTGTCCAAAGTGATCAATTTTTGTGCAATGTCCTGTCATAGTTTCCAAATGCGACCATGAGCCTTTGGAAACTATGTATTTGACATTGAAACATGAAATATGGTAGATATAATTTACGATTACAACTAACAACAGACAAATTGATCAAAATTGGTTCAGTGATTTCTGAAATAAGTATTAGGCACATCAGACACTCGTGTCGTATGTACGTTGCCCTCTGTGATCAATTTTTTCAGCTGCATTAGATTATTAATAAATCTAAAATCCAGCATTTCCTTTTACAATTATTATAGCTTAAAGAATCTGGGATTATAACAAATATAATTAATGGAAATCAACAATGAGATCCTTATGATATCGGATATTCTTAAAAGTATTTAACGTTTTGCTGATCATGTTAGCATCATCAAGAGATTTGTATTCCGTGTATTCACCCTTATCTTCCTTCAAGAGAAATAGTCACTTCATGCATAGATTATTATGGATTTTCTTTTCTTTAATGTCAAAATGCATATTTTTTGTCAAGACATCTTTTTTCAGTTCACGCAAAGAAAGGCTTTTATTTGAAACCATACCTACATACATGCGGTATTTACTATATTTTATTCTTTACCGTCGCATCACTTTAAATAGCCTATGATTGATATATTAATAACTAACGGCTTGGTCCAGCTTCGACATATTATGCTGCACTAAATTTTCTTATAGAATAATAAACATATTTTCCCGGTGTTGATTTCTATCTATTATTAATAGTCGCTACCGGCGGCTTTTCACGCGATTGAGATGAAACACGGCAGTGACAAACAGTAGTGGAGCCTTCAGTTCCACCGTATTACAGTCCTGCACGATAGAGACAACAGTGGTAGAACCGTCGGCTCCAGCATATTGCAGTTTTGCTTCGAGGGACTCTCACATTGATTTAAAAAGAATGAATCCCATTAGAAAAAGCACTTTCAATTTTTTCCAATTTTTCCTTCCTTATAAACCTTATTTGTTTTATTACGAAATTAGGCGTTTTCAAGTGATGCGCTTAGTAACGAACAACATTCCATTTTTGTTATATAGATGATTAGTTATAAGTTTTGACTCGATTTTTCTAATACGTATATTTATAAATAGTTGAGTAAAATCAAATCTAGGAAATAAAAATTGAAAAACTTTAAGACTTTAGTATTAAAAAACGAGAACCATTATCTAAAATTTGAATATTGCACAATATTTATAATTAGACATTATATCGCATTCAAAATTATTACTATATTCAATAATAAAACTGAGGTATTTGGATTAATAATACAAAACAAATAAAGTAGTCGAAACGTAGCAAGATTAACAATAACATGATTGTTTTGTATTATTAATCCAAATACCTGAGATTTATTATTGAATATTTATAATGTTAAAAGTCGTAATTTTTCTCATCTTTTAGTAACTGTTTTCAAGAAAAACTATCAAAATAAATAAGAAACGTGGCCGTGATATAATAAATTACTGAATTATAATTTCTCTGATCATATTGCAAAGTTTTAAAAATACTTTGAAGTAAGAAACATTGCATATTCATTGAAATTTTTGAGGCTTGATTAGATAGCTTAAATATAATATTTAGAACAATTTCATGTGGAAATTGCAATCGAAAAATGTACAGTCAGATGAATATTTTATATTCGTGCTACGCTTACGTGCACACTATGATGCATCTATATATAGATTAATTGTTGCAATTTTAATAATGAAAGGTCAATTTAAGAAATGAATTTTTTTATCGTCGAAAATCAGATTTCACAGAGCGAAATGCTTAAGGAAATTACCTTTATGTATGACGCATATCGTTTATAGGTTACGGCATATAATATACAGATATTGGTAGTCAAACTAAATTTAATGAAAATTGAGAAAAATATCGGATTGCTTTTAATTTGACAGAATGAGAAATGTTAGCTATTTTCATGATAGCGTGATTGCGGACAATGTCGATATATATGAAATATAAATTTATAGACTCATTCCGGCCAGAAAATAATATGGTTCTCTCTATACTACGTGAAATTGTACATACGATACATGGCTTGTAGGTGGAGAGGTCTACGCTAGTAGTGTTGTGGCAACGCGAATATATCCCTGGTCACAAAGAAAAGTAGCCTTTTTTCTTTCTTTTTTTTGTTATGGCCGTCAATTGTTAAGGTCCTGTTGGCCTGGTGGATAGGGATATTTCAAGGATAATAATAATAATAAAAAACCCGGGTCGCAGTGCCAAAACCCTGCCGACATATAGTGTATTTGCTAATACAGGCCTTGTAGCTTTATTATGTGAACTTAAGGTGATTGTTGGGCAAAATAAAAAAAATAACTCCTTAATACACCCCTTAAAATTACATTTTTTTCTTAACTACATTATTATTGTCGATCGAACGTCTACACCAAAATTAAAAACACCTTTCAGTAAATAACTCATTATCTGCAAACTAGTGTTTTCAGAAAATTTGTAAATCCGGTCCTGTCGGTCCGATATTATTAAAATTTTAGGAGCATTTTTGAATTGCTATTAAAGGGTTAATTTTCAATTTTAAAAAGATTCTGAGAATTTTCTTAGGTATTTTTGAACCCAAAAACTTTTTTCAACCCCTAAAAACTACCCTTAAACTGACCCGATTGGGCCCATTTTAAATAGGCTTCGTGCGGTGATGGATTACAACATGTGTGACAAATTTCGTTAAAATGAATTGACTCCTTCGAAAGTTATTGCCCGTACACATATATACCTATATTTTGGTCCGACCCCTAGGTCCCGCTATCCGACCGACGTCATATGGCAAATACACTAATAACTTTATTTCGAAATACATACAAAAATATAAATAAAAATAAATATAAATAGCGTCAGTACTTTACATTTAAAAGAACTCTTTCAGGGAATAATATGTTTTGTTAATTAAGAATGTTTTTAATTTAATTTTAAATTTAAAGTTGTTTTCGGTTTTTATTTCATCTGGGATATTATTATATACCCGTATCATAGCGTTACGGGCCCTGTTAAATGTTACAGAAAGATGTGATTTATTTGGTTTTAATTTAGATTTATTGCAGGTAATATGGTCATGCTTTATTTGATATGATATTGTTATGGCCAATTTCCAAAAACCACTTCAACGACATTTCGAGATAGAAAATTGTAGTGTAATTTGATCAACAAATTTCTTGAAGTAAGACAATACGCATCAGGAGATGATGAGAAACAAGTTTTAATCATCTACTGACAAGGGCGTACCCAGGATCAAAACTAGGGGGGGGGGCAAGCCATGGTCATTCAGGTTGTAACATTTTATCACGGAAAAGGTGAATGAAACCAAAATATTAAGAAAGTTATGTATAATTGTAGCAGTGCTTTATCAACTAAGTTATTACAATTATTTGCTTGAAAAAAAAAATTCTAGTTACATGTCTTATACTAGTATCATTTTTCTTGGATTTGTAGAAGTAAAGTTATTTCAAGAATTGTAAAAATTCCAGCAACAAAATTTAATAACGACTTATTTTTTTCTTCCAGGGGGGGGGGCAGCTGCCCCCCTCTGCCCCTCGCTGGGTACGCCCATGTCTACTGATGATATTTAGCGAAACATGCAACGAGAAAAAATATTTATTTAGTTTGGTGGTTGTTTTTTAACTATTCAGGATGGATTAATTTACTAGTTTGACGTTTAAACGTTTATTTTTTAACAACATAAAAATGGCCCAGTTATGTTTGTAGTTATTTTTCATTTTTTTTATTTTGTGACTAATATAACACTGAGGTATAAAGTAACAAATATAAAAAATGACCAAGCTTAGCCCATTTATGCATGTAGCCCCAGATATAGCTCTTCGCTATCGACAACTTATTGAATGAAATATTGTACCTTCGTATGCTATTCCAGAAAGTACACGGTCATTTTGAACAGAAAATGCTAGGCTAAGCAGCAAATTGTCGGAAGTAGTTAAATTCAAAAACTTTATCGAAAATGTTAAAGATTTCATATATCATATAAACTGTTACTTAAAAATATGTTATCGTATCATCAATGTTTTTTTGCATTGCCCCGTTTATACGTGCAGAGTAAACCATTACACACTAGTGCAGTAAAGTAAAACAAAACTGGTTACGCTGTACAAAATTACACAGTAAATCACTGTCAGTTTATTTTAAATTTTAATAGTCTACTTATAGAAGAAAAGAAGCCATTTTGTAGGAGATACGTACAAAAAATACCGCGAACGAAATTGTATTACGAATCATGTGAATGTTAAAAACTAGCTGGCCTTTCGTTTTAAACATAATGTCACAACTCGTTGAAACCTGACCCATTACGACATTAGGTATATAATTTTCGATTTAGATATCTCAGAATGAATATCATAAGATCACTTTGTTATCGGTCTGTTCGTCAAGACCCTTTTTCTCAAGAACGGATAGCGGTATCAAGTTGAATATCAAATAATACGGTCTATAATTACATAATCCTGTAAAAAATGTTAGCCCCTAACTCAATGCAATGAAAGAATACGGCTTTTCAAAAACTAAAATCATGTATTTTGATACTGTCTCCCTCATTCATAAAAACCTATAGGTTATTTTTCGTTGATCTAGAATCTTGAAATTTAACAAGAAGGAGAGTATCATAACAAAAAAATCCGAAAATCATTAATTCACAAAACGCTGCTAACGAAGTTTTACTTTAAAAATATAACTGATTTCAAAAATTCTTTCACTGTTCAAAAGCCTAATTCTTTCCAAGCTTCACAGGGAACGGAAGCTTGCAGCACGTTTTTTTCTTTCTATAATAATAATAATAATAATAATAATAATAATGTGTTTAACGTCCGTTTCTCGACTTTATGTCATAACAGACGCCATTCGCACCATTACTGTTTTCCATTTACCACCTCCCGTTATTTTCTACATTTTTTAAAACTTCAACTTATATAATAGCAATGGGCGAATGAAGGAATTATAGGAAATTAGGATAAGGTAGGTAATTTTTGAACTAGGAGTTTGATAGGTAATCGGCCATGGCCTCAAATAAGGAACCATCACGATATTTATCTGGAATTAATTGAGGGAAACCATGGAAAACCTCAATCAAGATGGCCGGTACAGGAATTACCGTTTCACGGCGAGAGGCAGTAGGAAAAAGTCCCAGCCACATCTGCTCCCGCCGGGAATCGAACCCGTACCTCCCGAATGCGAGTCTAGTGCTGTACCACTACTCTACCCAGATCGGTTTTTTCTTTCTATAAGCAACAGATGTTTACGACCAGCCTCTATAAGAAATTCGTTAGTAAATTTCACCCTGTACAGTGTAAATTGTATTCAGTGTGAGGACAAACAATTTATAAAACTTGACTTGTCTGAAACTGACACTGGTAGTAGCCGGGCTTTGGTTGCCGAAATAATAATATATCACTCACAAAAGCAACAACACTACAGAATACAATCGGCCCCGTACCTCGTCGCATGTATCGCATTCGTATATCAATCGCAGATTGCGCAAGTCATCGGATCTGCACATAATGTCACTTCGACGTCCCGCCGGTCGGGACGACGTGTCGGCAAAGTGAACACAGCTACCGAACGGATCTCTCGGCCCCGATTTACAATGTCTACTGTATATCCCTTTCAGATAAAGAATGTTAGCGCATATTTTGAACGCTTCACAATGTTACTTCACCGAGATTTAACCATTAAAACATTGCCTTATGTCGGGTAAATCTGGAAAAAATCGACTGCTTTATTGTGAATCAAGCACAAAATGAAACTTTAGTGAAAATTTCAAATCTTCTTGGTTTTTGGGCTTGATCGTGGTCCATTGGTAATATATTTACCTGACGTTTCGTCTACAATAGGGATGTTGACTGTATTCAAATAAAAACATAATTTTAACGTTAATTGGTAGTTTCTATGATAGAGACTAAAAAACACTATATTTTTCCTTATTTTTAAGGAATTTAATTAATATTTAATAAATAAAACCTAATAAAATCACTCTCAAGTCACGTGACAACGGACACCAATCAGAGCGCAAGACGTCACGGAGTCATGTACACGCATCAGACGCTGTCAAAGGCTTCATAGTTTGGTTAATATTCAGTGTGTAATTTATCATTATTTGTTTTTATTTGTTTAAATAAAAATAATAAATATTTGTGGCTATATTAGATACGTATGTACGATTTAAAACACTTTCCCAAAAATAGTCAACATCCCTATTTGTGGTGGACATTATCACAGGTAAATTACTTACCGGTGAACAGATAGAAGGATACTTCGTCTGCTGCCACATCGCCTTTGACAATGTCTACTGCAGTTGCAGACGAAACGTCAGATAAAAATACCAATAGATCACGGTCTACAAGCTCCGAAACCAAGAATATTTGGAACAACGCCGGCCGTAAAAGCCTACAAACTTGGATTTAGAGAAATGTATTTTGGGAAAAATTCATCACCGATGTTTGAAGTAAAATTTCTTAAGGCACGTTTTGTGAATTCTGCGAAAGGCCAACTGGATGGTTTTTTAGTTGATAAGAATTGTACGGTATGTTAACAATATGGCACATTTTCATTATTTTGTTAATGTTTTAAGATTATTATAGCCATTCCAAAGTTTAGAGTTTACTAAAGCTGAACTTACTGGTTACAATTGGCCGCCTTTCCTCTACCATAATTCGACGCAATTTTAAAGCAATATATATGCATAGGGTTATCGAAACATTGTCAAAGATGACGTGACAGTTTCTATTGATATACGAATTTCGTGTAAGCCGATTTTTTTTTATTTACATGAACGGACAATTATTATCATTGAATTGAAATACATTGAAACGAGGAAACATTTAAGTAATGTTTAAAAAAAGCGCACGAGATGTTCGAGAGCGTGGCGTAATGTTGCTACGTCATTTTCAACCAATAAATGGTTTGCTAAGCGCCATTGTTATTGTGTTTATCTCTCAGGCTCGAGCTACAGTGCTGCCGCCGTTCCTCTTACAATATTAAATGCCCAAGAAAAGGGAATCGTTCGCTTTGTCGATAACGTATAATGTTATTATTATTATAATTATTGGGGGATGCTATAATATTAACGATGTTGGCTTTCGACTGAGTTTAAACATATATTAGTAATTTTAGTTTCCACTTAAATTGATTAAATAATTGGTATTATTTACTCAAGTGGTCCGTTTTAAAAATTATCGGTATTAATGTAAACTAAACCAAAAAAAGTATATATACAAAAGTGGAAAGATAATTATTTTCAAAGACATCTTAAACTTTTTTTTTGTGAAGATTTCAAGTGTGTAGTTTTTCACAGCTCTCTTAGTTTCCAGGCTTGTAATCCGTGGTCCATTGGTATTTCTAGGTACAAATACCAATGAACCACGGCCTACAAGTCCGGCAACCAAGAATATTTTGTTACCTATTTTAATATCCTTAACATTGATTGCTGAACCCCTTGAGAAATTCATATTAACTTTTTATGCATTTTATAAAAATAATTTGACGTGGACTGGTATTGCATTTAAAAAATGATTTATTTGTATCAACACAAAAACTATAAAATTGCTTTTAAACTAAATTTCTACATAGACCTCTTTTAATAATACAATAATAATTCGACAAAAGGGTATGAAAAGCCATAAAGCAAATTAAATTTCTTTAATAAAATGATTTTTTCTGTTGCCAACTATAAACCCTATTATTACATTTCATTGCGGTCAATGATATAATCATAGTGTTGGTTCAAAGATGACTGAGGGACGTCCGGGGAGAGGGTTGCTCAACGCCCCTGGAGAAGAATACTTCACAAAATATAGGATTGTGTCATCTATTAGACTATTATGATCTATTTTGAAAGTAAATAAGACCTATTATTTTCAAAAATTGCACTAGTAAAATAAGAAATTTTAATAGCTAAATGCACCCCCCCCTCCAAATATCAATCAATATAATAAAAATATATTATCAGCTAACATTTAACCGCAAGGTAACCAAATTTCTTTTTTGATTAATTGCTCCTCGGCCTAGAGTAGCTTTGCAATTTTAAATAATTCTCGCATATACTGAAATGTCAAGTCGTGCAGCTTAAGGATTTCAAGTTTTTGCCCGTGTGGTGTATACTATTTTTCTTTACACCTGGTCGAAAGTACGTACTTTCATATAAATAACTTTCAAGTGAGCAATTTTGAAGTTATACGCAATAACAGCTCCAGCTACTACTGGCTGGCGACAGTCTCACGTATCAATATGCGCATGAAAAAACTCTTTCGTCCCGCTGTTATAGATGGCGTGCGAGTTATCCCAGCAGAGCATAAATGCTAGGTTTTCTGCCTTAAAATCGAAACTGAAAGTACGTACTTTCGACCGGATATAAAGAAAAAACGTTGACAAGTGAGAAAACAAGGAGGGAAATGGTTGTATGTACATTAGAGCACAGTGGAGTAGCCAGTGCAATTCTGAAAGTATCGGATTCGGATCCCAGCAGTAGCATCTAAAATTTTTCTTTATATATTTATACATTTATTTTGTAAATTGCAACATTGTTGTCTGGAAACAGTAATTCGCTCATGTAAGTGAATTCGTATTTCAAAAAAGAGAATAATCATTATAATCTAACATTAAACAATTATTATTATTTCGTCTTCTAACCGAGCTGGGTAGAATAGTGGTGACAGCAATAGACTCGCATTCGGGAGGTCCGGGTTCGAATCCCGGTGGGGGCAGATGTGGCTGGGACTTCTTCCTACTGCCTCTCGCCGAGAAACGGTCATCTTAATTGAGGTTTTCCATGATTTCCCTCAATTAATTCCAGATAAATATCGTGATGGTTTCTTATTTGAGGCCATGGCCGCGGATTACCTATCAAACTCCTAGTTCAAAAATGACCTACCTTATCCTAATTTCCTATAATTCCTTCATTCGCCCATTCCTATTACATAAGTTGAAGTTTTAAAAATGTAGAAAAATAACGGGAAATGTGGTAGATGGAAAATAATAATGGTGCGAATGGCGTCTGTTATGACATAAAGTCGAGAAACGGACGTTAAACGCATTATTATTATTATTAATATTTCGTCTTCTAGATAATAAATTGATCTATTTTGTATCGGAGAATCTCTTCCAATGTAAGCACTCATGCTCTGAACGTCAGTAAATATAAAAATTTGTCATGAATTATGATTTTGTATGGAATGACACAACCTTATCGATATTTTTAAATATTTGATTGTACAGAGACAGTAGGCCGGTCTTTGCGGCGATAATACTAACATTTATAGCATTTTATATGTGTTATTATAAAATGTGAACGATCATTTTAAACATGACTACGGGCATATATTTGTATAAATGAATATTATTAAAGTTAGGTGTAACGTTTTATTGGTTATTGAGAACAGTTCCAATGTGTATTCGTATTTTTTTATACACATCATATATTATAAGAACTTACTGTGACGTAGAAAAATCAAAAAACGGATTGCACCCTAAATTATCCATAAAAACGACTACAATCGGCGAGCCAGAATTTCACTTTCGTGGTACATTTTAAATTGTGTCATTTCGATGTCAAAATAAGCTTCCAAAAAACTCAGTTACTCTCGGGTTAATATTTTAATGTTGGTACAATTTTACTTGTTTTTTCTCTAATATTAAACGTACTGTCGTAACAATAAGCTGAGTAACATAAATCTCTAAAAATTACGAATTGATTTAATTTTAGTTTTGTCAGTTATAAGTACTTTCAATATTTAAATTCGAAGAAAGAATAGCTACGGAACCCAACCCAACACGCGCTGGGTTGTTTTTTCAATGTTACATAGTTTGTGCAAAATACAGAGAATTAAACAGTTGACAGTTATGGAATCGGTTATTAATTTAGTATGTGCCGAACGCCGATAATTGGCGGTTTATCGGTAAACAGAAAAGATGAGTAGTGGCTCACCACGGAAGCTGAACTATCTGACCAATTAGCGACACGCAACCATAGATGATGGACATGGAGAGTATATTGTGTCGAGTGATTTGCAGTTAACAAGACGTAAGGTGAACAGCCTTACTTGCAATTTTTTATAAGTGTACTGTTTTTATTTGTTTTTTTTTTTTGGTCCATTTATTCTCATTCCAGCGATGTTTTCAATGAATGCAGTGTATCTAGTTTTTGTTCATTAGACAAAAATATAACTACAGTGTAAATTCTATATAGAAAAGACTGAGCATTTTCTGGCGTTATAGAGAGTTGTCGTTATATGGAGAGAAAGAAAAATCAATACAATATTGTTTTACTATTATAATGTTATTTAATAACACCGCGTAAAATTTACAAACAAACAACAAATAACCGAGCTGGGTAGAGTAGTGGTACAGCACTAGACTCGCATTCGGGAGGTACGGGTTCGATTCCCGGCAGGGGCAGACGTGGCTAGGACTTTTTCCTACTGCCTCTCGCCGAGAAACGGTAATTCCTGTACCGGCCATCTTGATTGAGGTTTTCCATGGTTTCCCTCAATTAATTCCAGATAAATATCGAGATGGTTCCTTATTTGAGACCATGGCCGATTACCTATCAAACTCCTAGTTCAAAAATTACCTACCTTATCCTAACTTCCTATAATTCCTTCATTCGCCCATTGCTATTATATAAGTTGAAGTTTTAAAAAATATAGAAAATAACGGGAGTTGGAAAATGGAAAATAGTAATGGTGCGAATGACGTCTGTTATGACATAAAGTCGAGAAAAGGACGTTAAACGCATTATTATTATTATTATTATTAACAGAAATAACAATTTTTATTGCGTAAAATCTGTTATCTTCGTCTGATGTTTTTTGCTATGCCAGTATTTTAATTGTATTTTCTTATGTATTTTATTCATATCTTGGAATATTTTGGGATTATGTTGCCGAAATTACCTGCTTTATAATCACATATGGTCGTTATTTAGAGTGGGTGTGAAAGATTGTATCATTGTACAAGGCAAACTAACCAAAGTCGCGTAATTTCGACGTTTTAGGGATTTTGACGTTAAATCGAGTAACGTTACATGGAGTTTACACTGTATTTCTTTTATATTAAGTTTTCATATTGCTTACATGCCCTCACTTCTCGAGCGTCTATTATAATCTACAATCTGGATGGAGAACGAATCAGTTTTTAATGACATATTTGGATGATTTTAGAAAATAACTTTCTATAATTTTTTTTCATAAATTTACGATATCACATGCACATAAATGATAAGAAAAGTATTTGTTACAAAAATGTTAGACTTTTTAGACATTTACAATGCAGATCTACGTTAATTTAAAATGTAAAAATGATATTAGTTATTAGAAAACAACAAAAAATTATAATTTAAAAGTTTTAAAGCATGCAAATTGATCATTGTGTTGTCGTTTATTATTTATAAATATTCGATCAACTGTTTTACCAAATACAATATTCTGTATAATATATGGGTCCGGTCAATATTAGTGTATCTCAGTTTGTTTTACTCGAAGACCAGAAATACCGAAATTATTTTTAAATATCTAAACAATATACCGTTTCAATAATGGCAGCATTTAAATAATAATGACAATTCTTTTCACATAACATGCCTATTTTTATTGAACGATTAACCGTTTCAAAACTTTTTGCAAAAAAAATGGTTACAGCAGCACCTCGGAAGTGAAACTTTTTCATGAGTATTTCTTCCTGGGTACCCAGCTACATTAGTACTAAATAATTTTTTTGAGATTTCCTTTGAATTTTGCTTATAATGTCTGGATAATACTGAATATTGATATCAACTTTTAGACTTCAGGTACCTTAATATCAGGAACTGAATTAAGTCCGTATAGGCTGGGTTATGGGCGGTAAATTTAATGGGGTTGTTTGAAAGGCTAACATCACCCACCAAAAAAATAATCACATACATAGTACGTAGTTTAGTCTTTAAAATATTATATATAAAATTTTGTCAATATCACATTTCGGTTGTAGTCAAATATTACAAACTAATGTTACTAATCTATCGCAAAGGTCTAAGGCCTAGGAAGTAACCTAAATCAAATCTGATTTCGTTTAAAAGTCATACCAAAAAATTAGAGTTTAAAAAAGCTAAAACAACTCACTTGTATGAATAAAAATGCTAAATTATTTGACAACAAGATTAGCTTTACGGTAAAAAGCGTGGAGTAATAATTTTTTCTTTTACTAGATATTTATAAACGTAGAGCTATCATGAAAAATTAAGTAGATCGCACTCCACGCTTTTTACAGTAAAACTAATTTTGTTGTCAGATTATTTTGCATATTACAAACTTATCAAATTATTGTATTGTCATCGATGCTTAATAGTGTGCAAAGTTTCAGTTGAATCTGACGTTTTGAAGTAGATTAGTTTTTTATCCTGAAGGTCCTGGTCAGGATAATAAATTACACAAACTTATTAAATTATTGTATTGTCGTCGGTTCTTGAAAAGTGTGCAAAGTTTTGAGTTTAATCTGACGTTTTGAAGTAAGTAAGTTTTTTATCCTAAAGGTTCTGGTCAGGATAATTGAACAAACTTATCAAATTATTGTATTGTCGTCGGTTCTTGAAAAGTGTGCAAAGTTTTGAGTTTAATCTGACGTTTTGAAGTAAGTAAGTTTTTTATCCTAAAGGTCCTGGTCAGGATAATTGAACAAACTTATCAAATTATTGTATTGTCGTCGGTTCTTGAAAAGTGTGCAAAGTTTTGAGTTTAATCTGACGTTTTGAAGTAAGTAAGTTTTTTATCCTAAATGTCCTGGTCAGGATAATTGAACAAACTTATCAAATTATTGTATTGTCATCGGTTCTTGATAAGTGTGCAAAGTGTCAGTTTAATCTAACGTTTTAAAGTGGGTGAATTTCACGTTCAAAATTATATTACAAACATACATACATGTGAAGCTAACAAAAGCGTGTTAAAAAAGGTTCGGTCCGGTTTGTGAGCCGCCAGTTGGTAACCACTAGTCAACGCAACATATTCTTGTATCAGTATGAACTTGAGATGAAATGACCGATGTATGAGTGACGGCTGAGTGATTCATGGGCAATGAAGAGCAGGCAATAGCGGTGGGCCTGGGTCTGGACCCAGACGCACAAATGGCTTTTCTATACTATACATTCAGATGTACCTAAATTAACATGGAATATCAGGTGAATATACCATTTTACACAGTAAATAATAATGTGCCAGATAAATAAACTGATGTGCAGCTTCGCATCAAATAACATGAAGAATTTTAACCTTATAATGAACCTTTTCTGACCAACCTTTATTTTTTAAATGCTTACTGACAAAACGTTAAAATAAGTTTTTTGGAACGAAGTTCCTTATCGCGGGTTGGCGAGGGGACCTAGCCGAGAAAAATTGACATTTTTGGAACAAAGTTCCTTATCGCGGGTTGGCGAGGAGACCTAGCCGAGAAAAAATGTAACGTGTCACGAAAAACCGTAAGACAAAAAATGTCACGAAAAACCGTAAGACGTATAATGTATACTGGTATACGGTGATACCGGGTGTTTTATATTATACCGGGTGTTTTTAGATTATACCGGGTGTTTTTAGATTATACCGGGTGTTCTGAGGTTATACCGGATGTTTTTAGATTATATCGGGTGTTTTTAGATTATACCGGATGTTTTTAGATCATACCGGGTGTTTTTAGATTATATAAAACGCGTTACGAAAAACGTCTTATATGAAAGGGACTTCGTTCCAAACGCGTGTCCCGCGATACGTTCCGAGTTTTTTTTTTGCTTTCTTAAGTTCCTGTACAGAAGGGTTCACGTATTTCTGAAACCGATTTAGCTAGAAATGTCAAAGGCTAAAATTACAGTCTAAACTGGCATTCAGCAGTGGCAAAATACTCTTGTTAAAAATAATGATAGCTTATGCATTTAGAATGTTATGCATTATTTAATGTACGAGCTGTAACTTTATGGAAAAATGAGATCAGCGAGTTTTAGCAGTCACAGCAGCCATAAAATCACGTCGGTCGAGATACATTTTTTGCACGTACCTCATATAAAGTAACTAATTTTCATTTCATAATAATATTTCTGACACCAGGTGTCACCGCTGTTCAATTGGGTGATTTACAACTGCTTTGTGTTTTGCTGCCTGTTCATCCTATGGTATTAAATGGTTGCTTTTGGAAATTACTGTTGAATTGATTAAATTGCATTTATTCCTTTGCACACTAGTGCAAAAAAGTATCATTTTATTACCGCTATACAGGCATGAGAACCAGAAATTTTATAGGAGACTATGCAAAAAAGTTATTATTGAAGCATGAAAATTTTAGAGTGTAGTAAGTATTTATTACCGAAAAAAGATTAAAACCCAATTTCAGAAAATGTGCTCGATAATCATAGGTTTAGTTATTATTCTTAACCTATATAATAAGCCATTGGTATCTTGATACCGGTTTTAAAACTGATCGTAAATGAAGCGAGCCATTAACATGTCGGAATAAATGTATACCGGTTGCACGTTATTGTGAACTGACTCTAGGGAGGGTAATATTATTATTATTATATTTAGTTATGTTGTTTTGTTATAATCTTTAGATTAAACGGATTCGAATCACTGGTGTTTTGGCCCGAAGCATCAAACATTAAGTTTATAATTCAGTCGTTTTGGAATGAAATGAGTTTTCGAGAAATATACTCTACTATATAAACACTTATCTTGATTACTTTTACATTTATATTAAACGCCGTATAATCGTTTTTGCTTCAATACGATTTTTAATTTTAATGCTTACGTTTTATACTTTTTTTTATTTAATGCTTGTGTTTCTAAGCTTGGTATGTGTTAGGTGATCAAACCATAAACTCAATTTTATTGAGTCAAAGGTTCATAGCCTTGCACGATGGTATATAACTTTACGTTTTTATTCCGTAACGAAACTAATAATTTTTATAATTTTAGATTTTACATTTTTATTAATCATAAATCTTGATCATTCACAGTTTACATTTCTTCGTTTCTTATTTCGATTTTTTTATATAATAATAATAATAGTAATATTAAAAACCCGGGTCGCAGTGCCAAAACCCTGCCGACAATATAGTGTATTTACTAATACAGGCAGTGTGGCTTTATTATGCGAACTTAAGTTGGTTTTTGGGCAAAATAAAAAAATTGACTACTTAATACACCCCTTAAAATAACATTGTTTTTCTTAATTGCAATATTATTATCAATCGAACCTCTATACCAAATTATATACACCTTTCAGTAAATAATTCACTATCTGCAAAATAACGTTTTCATAAAATTTGTAAATCCGGTCCTGTCGGGCCGATTTTATTAAAATTTTAGAGACACATTTTAATTACTATCAGATGGTTACATTTCAATTTTGAAACGATTCGAAGAATTTTTTCGGTATTTTAGGGCCCAAAAACATTTTTCAACCCCTAAAAACTACCCTTAAAATGACCCGATTAGGCCCATTTTAAATAGGCTTCTTGCGGTGATGGATTTCAACGCGTGTGCCAAATTTAGTTGAAATCAATTAACTCTTTCGAAAGTTATTGCCCGCACACATATATATATATATATATACGTATATATATATATATATATATATAAATATATATATATATATACATATATATATAAACATTTTTAAAAATGGTGCCAAAGTGTTTAGAAGGTTATGAAACGTCGAGAAATTTTGGTCCGACCCCTAGGTCCCGCCATCCGACCAACGCCAATAGTGTATGTTGCCATATGGCAAATACACTAATAATGCGTTTAACGTCCGTTCCTAGACTTTATGTCATAACAGACGCCATTCGCACCATTACTATTTTTTCATCTTAACCACTTCCCGTTATTTGAAAATCTTGAAATTTACAACGTAAGCTTGAAATACTCGAATGACATTGTTTCGTATTTTTTCGCATAACGGGGAAAATCGGTAGGATGTATATTAAACTATAAAACGAACAAAAAATGTCAATTTTCGATGATAATAATAATAATAATAATGCGTTTAACGTCCGTTTCTCGACTTTATGTCATAACAGACGCCATTCGCACCATTACTATTTTTTTATCTACCACTTTCCGGTATTTTCTGCATTTTTTACAACTTCAACTTATGTAATAGCAATGGGCGAATGTAGGAATTATAGGAAATTAGGGTAAGGTAGGTAATTTTTGAACTAGGAGTTTGATAGGTAATCGGCCATGGCCTCAAATAAGGAACCATCTCGATATTTATGTGGAATTAATTGAGGGAAACCATGGAAAATATCAATCAAGATGGCCGGTACAGGAATTACCGTTTCTCGGCGAGAGGCAGTAGGAAAAAGTCCCAGCCACATCTGCCCCCGCCGGGATTCGAACCCGGTACCTCCCGAATGCGAGTCTAGTGCTGTCACTACTACTCTACCCAGCTCGGTGATTTTTTTATATAGGCACAAAGACTTAGAAGAAAATATGTTGCCATTTTTAAGAGTTATATTTGGTTCATGATTTAACTAACGCAGGCCGAGTAAGCGAATAACAATTCAAAGATTCCTGCTAAACATAAATGTATATAAGAAAAGCGAAAACGATGGCGACTTCGCCTCCACTTCTTTATATTGCTCGCTGCATAACGTGAACTATTTAACGACTAACGTCTCTTTTTGTTCAGACATGATGAATGTTTCTATCCAATACCAACGTTTCAGCCTCACAAAACATAGGAAACTTTTAACGCCCCGAGAAGTGCAATTAGAATTTAATTAATTATGCGATATGAAAGAGCTTATTCTGTATACATATCGTACGTGTACGGTACTGAACTGTCAAGCGTCTATATTAAAATCTTTGATTTATAATTGAATTAATAGAGTCGTTCCACGTATCAAAATGTTACAATTTTGAACGGTAATAGGGATGTTGACTGTGTTCAAATAAAAACATAATTTTAACGAAAAGTGGTAGTTTCTATGATAGCAATACTAAAAAACACTATATTTTTCCTTGTTTTTAAGAAATTTAATTAATATTTAATAAATAAAACCTAATAAAATCACTCTCAAGTCACGTGATAACAGACACCAATCAGAGCGCATGACGTCATAGAGTCAGCCGCTGTCAAAAAACTTCATTGTTTAGTTAATATTTAGTGTGTAATTTAAAAAGACTGCAAGGAGTTTTAACGTCATGGAAAGTGTATTTATTAAGGTTAATAGTTCGAAAACTTAGAATTCGTGTTTTATAACAAGAATTACGAAAATTTTTTTCCTAACCTCATTATAGTTTACTAACAGCCTCCTACTTTGTGACCGCATCTATAGAATGGTAGCTCCTATGTAAACTTTTGAGCCTCCTTTGGTATGACCAGGTGACGTCACGCGACTAGTATTGGCATTTTGGACCGAAATTTGAAACGGGATTTAAAATACATGATTTTTAAGGCTTGAGTTGTATTTAAATAAAAATAATAAATATTTGTGGCTATATTAGGTACTTATGCACGATTTAAAACACTTTCCCAAAAATAGTCAACATCCCTATTCCTCATACATACACAAATAATGTAAACCAACTATTGTCAAAACATCTAGAATTGTAATGTAGATTTAAAAAAAATGGGATGAGCCCATTATAAATCCGGTTAATATATATATGTAGGTATATATAAATGGATGTTGGTATATCTGTTTGAGATTAATAGACTTCGACACCGTTTGACCAATCACCATCAAAGTTGGCACAAATATGTACTATTTTATGGAGAAGGTTTCAACTAGTAGGAAGTTACAAAAAAGTGGATACTTTGTTGTAACTTTCTACTAGGTGGTGCCAGATGGAGTTGAAGCTCCACTACTGTTATCGCTGCCGTGTTCACCCCAATCGCGTGCACAGCTGCGGGTAGCGGCTAGTATAATATAAAATAAGAGAATAGATTATATTATAATTCAGTTAAGACATATGTTAGTTTCAAAAGGGGCATGCAAGGAAGTGATATATATACGTCCATATAAGGAGCTATATGAGATATACATATAGAAGCTCCGGGACTGGGAGCTATAGTAAACGTCTTACAACTATAAAGTGTTTTCATTGCACAAACGAGTTTTCGTATGAATGGAAGTGCTGAAATATTCCGTTACTTTAAATTAGACTTTTAACTCGTTCGGCTGTAATTTATGTATAAATTACATTTATGTAAGAACTTACTGCATAATATCTTTTGGTCTTTGTTTTCATTAGGCGTAATAATGCATAGATGAATGGTCCAATGTCAACGGTGAAATTTTAAAAACATTTTCAAATGGTAATAAATGTTAGGTTACAATAATAAATGTTTATATAAAGTCCTATCCGCTATACGAAATCTTTCATTTAGCATCTTTTTTTTTCAACATAAACACCAGTTCAGCACTCGCGGGCTATTCATGGTATAAATCACTTATTTATTTAGGCACTATAATAATAACATTATGGGTCAACCGAAGGTTTCCCTGTCACTATTTTTATTAGATTAAAACCGAGCTGGGCAGACTAGTGGTGACAGCACTAGACTCGCATTCGGGAGGTCCGGGTTCGAATCCCGGCGGGGGCAGATGTGGCTGGGACTTTTTCCTACTGCCTCTGCCGAGAAACGGTAATTCCTGTACCGGCCATCTATATTAAGGTTTTCCATGGTTTTCCTTCAATTAATTCCAGATAAATGTCGACTTGGTTCCTTATTTGAGGCCATGCCCGATTACCTATCAAACTCCTACTTCATAAATTACCTACCTTATCCTAATTTCCTATAATTCCTTCATTCGCCCATTGCTATTACATAAGTTGAAGCTGTAAAAAAATGTGGAAAATAACGGGAAGTGGTAGATGAAAAATAGTAATGGTGCGAATGGCGTCTGTTATGACATAAAGTCGAGAAACGGACGTTAAACGCATTATTATTATTATTATCATCATCGAAAATTTACATTTTTTGTTCGTTTTATAGTTTAATATACATCCTACCGATTTTCCCCGTTACGCGAAAAAATACGAAACGATGTCATTCGAGTATTTCAAGCTTACGTTGGTAAGAAATACAGTCGAAAATTTCAAGATTTCGTGCACAACTAAATATTTCAAGCATATATCCTGGCAGATTTCAAGAATTAATTAGATTGCTAGAATTAATAATTAGTAACAAGCAACTCACTGTGAAGAGATAAGAGTTTCGGCTCTCTAACACCTACACATGTAATACAGAAGGCAAGGCGTGCTTATATAATATATGCGTGTGTGTGTGTTGTGTGTGTGTATCAGTAATGAAATTGAAAAGCAATTAAATGGCGCTGCTATCAGCATCAAATCACTGCGCCCTTCTGTCTCACACCTCCAATTTCCGATGTACTAATTCTGCTCGTCCAGATTGAATACTGCCGTTGATGATTTCTTGTATTCGTTCCGTGCGCCTGCTTGGAAGGGATAATTGAGACTACCGAAACGCAGAACGCATTGTCAGAAAATCTGACGATCAGAATTAGAGTTTGCAGGATTCTAATGTTGTCAAAGTTTTTACTAATAACTGGTCGAAAAAATTGTTTTACAAGCTAAATTTTAATCAAGAAGACTTCTTGATTAAAATTTAGCTTGTAAAACGATTTTTTGCTACCAGTCATTTAGTAAAAACTTTGGTAATTTATTAATTTTTTATTGAAATGATAAAAATCCTGAGCCTAAAATCTGACAATAGGTACGTCCCGCCTATGAAAATTTGATAATTTTATACAGTGTATTCATTATACATAAACAAGCAATTTAAACCAAATAATTTGTTCTTACATTCTTCCTCTTAATTGCAAACAAGAATTAAAAAATGTGTTCGTTCCAAATAGCTGATTTCAGGTTGCGAATAAAATAAAATAAATAAATATGATGACGTCAAAGCTGGACTCAGCCAACACATTACTTTTTTCGCATAGAAAAACACGGGTATGTCTACGGAAAGAGATGTATATATCAGTTATCTCATGAATGAAATCTAAAGAACAATTAGGCGCAATTCAACTACAAACTTCTCATTGACTAAAAAAAAAAATCTAGGGATGACATATCTCCTTATTGAGATTTATTCTATGTTTAAAATTACATTGAGAAACACATAATTTTAGGAATTTTCTTGTAAATAAAGCTTCCGAAAATTCTTAAAAAAATGTTTTTTTTCATCTTTTTGTAACGTAGATTGCAAACTTTAAAAAACCCGGGTCGCAGTGCCAAAACCATGCCGACAATATAGTGTATTTGCTAACACAGGCCTTGTGGCTTTATTATGTGAACTTAAGATGATTGTTGGGCAAAATAAAAAAATTAACTCCTTAATACACCCCTTAAAGTACATTTTTTTCTTAACTACATTATTATTGTCGATCGAACGTCTACACCAAAATGAAAAAACCTTTCAGTAAATAACTCACTATCAGCAAACTAGTGTTTTCAGAAAATTTGTAAATCCGGTCCTGTCGGGCCGATTTTATTAAAATTTTAGGAGCACTTTTTAATTGCAATCAAAGAGATAAATTTCAATTTTGAAACGATTCTGAGAATATTTTAGGTATTTTTGGGCCCAAAATCTTTTTTCAACCCCTAAAAACCACTCTTAAAATGACCCGATTGGGCCCATTTTAAATAGGCTTCGTGCGGTGATGGATTCCAACATGTGTGCCAAATTTCGTTAAAATGAATTAACTCTTTCGAAAGTTATTGCCCGCACACATATATATATACGTATATATATATATATACATATATATATAAACATTTTTAAAAATGGTGCCAAAGTGTTTAGGAGGTTATGAAACGTCGAGAAATTTTGGTCCGACCCCTAGGTCCCGCCATCCGACCGATGCCAATAGTGTATGTTGCCATATGGCAAATACACTAAAAAATATCGAACGAGTTAATATTTATCAATTTTCTGTGATTTGACCACGCTCGCATTAGGTCCCATCGTGGTATGGCGAGTATATGATTGACTTACTGTTATAGTAGGTACCTTATGTCTGATGTTAGCATTAGATATTGTGTACTACGTGAGGATGTATACGTATATGTATGTTTCTAATTGGGCGAACGCTGTTAGCTGGTGTTAGCGTTATACTTCTGCTACACATCAGATTGAAGTCAAATCTAATTAGAACACAATTTGTTAATGTACTTTATATTATGACGAGCGCGTTTAATATGTCTGTGTGTTTGTTTCTGCTTTACCCTCTCTCTCTTCCCGGATTTACAATCAGTTTCCGTTGATAAATCGTCTGGAACACATATGGACTATTTCTAACTCGCAAACTGAAGTTGTGCGAATAACCCATTTTTACTGGATATTGGAATTCGATATTCTCTTAGAAGGTGTAATTTAAAGGAATGTCTCTGTGGCACTGAATCAGCAAATGAAGCATTACTGATATCGAAAATTGCATTTGATAATCTTTGTATCATCTTCAAATCACTCAATGCTGTCAGATAAGATAAATCGTATCAAGTAGAAGATGTAGATGAAAATGGTGGAGCAGTTACTACGTTTTGCCAACATCCCTCGTTGGCCGGTCAGAATTGAGTCGTCCTTTGGATTATATATTTCACAGGTCTTTATCCAAAAAAAAAACTTTTTAATATTTTGCCCAATGAGCTTAAAGAGACATTAAACAAAACTAATTTAAAAAATTGGGTGAAATTAAATGACGTTTGTATTAAAAATATAATGGAAAATTTGTAATATGTATAATGTGCGTTCTTTGTAAATGATTTCTTTTTATCTTATTCTGTTTCGATAGTAATTGATTTTCTCACAGACAAGTTGTTAATCAACTTAAGTGAGACTAGGGATATTTTAAATTGTCATTTCTTTTCTTAATAAAAAGTTATTATATTATTATTATTATTATTATTATAAGACGTTCATCAGTGCTATCAGTATTAGTACTTTGTTGATAAGATTGGTTATTTATTAAAATTTTGTAAAAATCTACATTATATTTTAATAATTTAATAATATTTTAGAGGAATTAGGATCAATGAAATTAAAAGACAAATTATTATTTCACAACGTTCCGTATTAAATTAATACTTCATCAGGTGATCTTAATTAATTGTCTTAATAACTAGATTTAATTCAATTATCTTGTTATACTATTTTAAGATATCATAACAAATCAAAATTTTAAGTAGTTATATTACAATTCATACAGAGTAATTTTTTTTTCGTGCCCTCTTGACGAACTGGAAACGATTTTTTTTTTGTATGCCTAATTATATACCTGCCGGTACACTCATTAGTTAAGGCGTTCGTGCGCATCTAAATTATCGCTATTTAATTAAACATATTGAATTTTTCCATCCTGATTGAACTAAATCGATATTGATATATGGACAGCTAGCTTTAGGTATGATTAGTAGTGCAATTTTAGTTTACAACTTTTATTAGATTCTTCTGTCTGGCAGATTATTTAGAATCGATATGAAAAGTGTCAATTATTATTTCATCACACAGTCGATATATAACTATTACAATTTTAATAACCGTTTATTTTCTACGATAACCAAAATTGAAATATTTTTTTTTGTTATAAAACATCGTCTTTCCGTGTAATATCTGAAAAAACTTTTAAATGTATAAATACATTCTTTTTTCATCTTATTTATTATTTATATTTAATTTGATCAGCTAAAGAAATTTCCTTTGAGTTTTGTACAAAAGAAATATTATTTATTTTAAATTTAGTCAAAATTTTTAAGCGAAGAAACAATTTCTGATTTCTGGAAAAATATAAATTTTAAATGATTATAAAATATCTTATAACATTAAGTACACTCGGTTATTCATTTCATTTATGAGGAACACAACATTTCTATAAATGTTTATATACATTATTAAATGTTTGAACATTACAAATTCATTTTCATTAACAAATTACAGTTTCCAGACAACCATAATGCCAGTAAAATGTACAGAACTAAAATTTGAAACATCACCGCCGGAACTCAAACCCTTAACTCTAGAATATAATTAAAAAACCCGGGTCGCAGTGCCAAAACCCTGCCGACAATATAGTGTATTTGCTAATACAGGCAGTGTGGCTTTATTATGCGAACTTAAGTTGATTTTTGGGCAAGCTAAAAAATTTGACTCCTTAATACACCCCTTAAAATAACATTTTTTTTTCTTAATTGCAATATTATTATCAATCGAACCTTTATATCAAATTATATACAACTTTCAGTAAATAATTCACTATCTGCAAACTAGTCATTCGCAAAATTTTTAAATCCGGTCCTGTAGGACCGATTTTATTAAAATTTTGGGGGCACTTTTTAATTGCTATTCAAGGGTTAAATTTCAATTTTGAAACGATTCTGAGATTTTTTTCGGTATTTTGGGGCCCAAAAACTTTTTTCAACCCCTAAAAGCCACCCTTAAATTGATCCGATTAGGCCCATTTTAAATAGGCTTCGTGCGGTGATGGATTCCAACATGTGTGCCAAATTTCGTTAAAATGAATTAACTCCTTCGAAAGTTATAGCCCGCACACATATATATATACCTATATATATATATAAATATATATATATATATATATATATATATATATACATATATATATAAACATTTTTAAAAATGGTGCCAAAGTGTTTAGGAGGTTATGAAACGTCGAGAAATTTTGGTCCGACCCCTAGGTCCGGCCATCCGACCGACGCCAATAGTGTATGTTGCCATATGGCAAATACACTAATAAAGATCTAAGATGTGGAAAGAATGATACATAGTTCTAGTTTATTTTGAAAGTATTACCACCAAAAATTGACTACCGTTTTTATTAGAAATGAGAAATATCTGTTTTTCATGTGAGCTAGTACATGCAAAAGTTCGTAATATAGATCTATGTGGGTGAATAAGGTGTCAGATTGAACAGGGGATGAACAGTCTTTAAACTATTAATGTATATAAAACTTCAGTTACCGAGTTTTCTTAACATTTTCACTAAAGTATTTTCATATGTGGGCACATCATATCAGTAAACAAATATGAAACATGATGAAACACAACTTTTTAATTTTACTTAATATCAAACAAAACCGTTATCTCGTAGGATTTCTTTCCACGAAGCCCAAATCAAGTTATTCTCCGCTTTCATAGTGTATATACCCACTTCAGATAAAGCCCAAAGCACTTAATTGTTTTTCAACTTGCATCGTTTGTTAAAGTATGCTAGATCATTGTAAAGTCATATTCACAAGGGTTTGTTTGAAGCAAAAGAGAACTACCACGGATAATGTTTAGTGTAGTTTGCAATTATATAATAATAACAATAATGCGTTTAACGTCCGTTTCTGGACTTTATGTCATAACAGACGCCATTCGCACCATTTCTATTTTTTCATCTACCACTTCCCGTTATTTTCTACATTTTTACAACTTCAACTTACGTAATAGCAATGGGCGAATGAAGGAATTATAGGAAATTAGGATAAGGTAGGTAATTTTTGAACTAGGAATTTGATAGGTAATCGGTCATGGTCTCAAATAAGGAACCATCTCGATATTTATCTGGAAAATTAATTGAGGGAAACCATGGAAAACCTCAATCAAGATGGTCGGTACAGGAATTAGCGTTTCTCGGCGAGAGGCAGTAGGAAAAAGTCCCAGCCACATCTGCCCCTGCCGGGAATCGAACCCGGACCTCCCGAATGCGAGTCTAGTGCTGTACCACTACTCTACCCAGCTCGGTGTACGATCATAAAAAGTAAGTATTTTATAGGGATGTGTGGCAAAAAAATAATTTAAGACATACTGTGTATCCAGTGTAATAGGATCTTCACAAACACATTTCATATACGGGACCAAATACGGACCTACCTACATATAGTAAGCACACTCGGGATTCGAACATTCTGCGTCGGCAATTTTATAATATTAAAAAAAGTTCGCGCCCCGAATTTAATAACACGTGTTGAAAACTTTTCGACCGCATCGCTCTTATATTATACTTACATATGTATTGTATGTTTGCATATGTATTAAAATCTTATGGTCCGTTTCAAAACACCGATTATCAGGCCCGTTCTGTGCAATTTGATAACCCCATTTTTTGATTACCCTCTTACTTTATAAACAAATTTGACACTTCGAATTGTTAAAAAAGGAACTGTGTATTTTACAGAAGTTAAATTGGTATATAATTGTAATTGAACCTACGATCTTCAGGCTATGAGACTGCTCTACCACCTAAGCTCGATTTTATTTTCCAGTTTTCATAATATATGGTATACGTACATTGTGGCACGTTCGTTGCACATTCAAATCTCAAGAAAGAATCCTACTTTATCGTGTGAAAAGAAATTTTGTAATAAAGTACAATTGTATCAGTATTGGCAAAAATTATATACATAGTATTAGCCTTTACTTGTAGTTTCGCTGACCTTAATGTTAGTTTTGACATTCTACTAATATTAATATAAAAGCAAAAATTCGATAAGTGGTTAAGATATTTATATTTGAAATTACTTAGTGGTTAGTAGAAATTTAATTAAAATACTGAACGTCTAGAACTTAACTGTTAATAAAATATGCTTGACTAACTAATAATTTCGCCAAACAAATAAATTATTTTTCTATGCATGTACAATTAAAGTAATCAAAACGTTCAATTCAATCAATTTCAACTGATAGCTTTGTACCTACATAATTATAGGTTATTTCAAATTTCAATTTAATGATACTAGTTTTAAGTTCACCGTATCAAATCAAATCGATACTTAATATGGAACGTAGACATTTACATAGAATAAATCTATAATACACCTTCGGGAGTTATTCTTAACAATTCATTCTATACAGCAGAAGTCGTTCAATTAAACGCCCACGATTGATTTTGAGTCATTTTAATACATTCATTCAAGTTGATAATTGTGTTGTCTTTTTCAGGATAATACGGACTAATCTTCGCGCAAGAATACCAATTATATAATTGTGTTTCTCGGCAATACTGGTGAGTGATTTCTATATTATGTTTATAACATTTTTTCTAGAAATATTATATTTGGTCATCAATATTCATAGGCGAGCCATATTAGGGTTTAGATTAAAAAGTTCTCAGCAAATAATATGTATTTTACTGTAAACGATGCGGTCATAGAGGAATATAACAGAACAAAAATGTTGAGTTTGCACTATAGTGGGAGGACCACGCAGATTCTGTATGCTTGAAGGTAATCTCTCTACATTTCCTAATTAAAAAAGAACTTCAGATAAACAGTGTTTATTATTCACATTATTTAGTGTAAAGATAAAAGAAAGCTGCAAGCAATAGTTTAAAAAGAAAAAATATTAACACTTTGGGGACTTTATGAAGTTATAAGTTTTTCTCTTTATATCTAATTTATTGTTAACAGTGTTGAATCACTTTCACACAGTTTGTGTTAAGGCCCAGCGGTAAGAGGCGAGGTAGGCAAAAGACATATTGTGGGTGTGACCTTCTTTAGCTCTGTCTCGCTCAAATCATCCGCACGTTTCAATTTTTGGCTGATGCCACACTACGAGGCTAAAAGATGCTAATGCAAGGGTGCCGCTGTCAATTATTTACTCTAATTTTTGGAAATATTTTGAAGGTTTAAAAAACTTTTCTGGAAAAAGAAGAGTCACTTTAGGTTAGTGATGGAACAATTAAAAAAATAAGTACGAATAAGGTCGTAGTGTGACATTGAAAACGTGTGTTTTTTTGGCACAATTAATGCCAACTTTTTTCTAGTAAATCGTTTATAAATTACAAAAGTAGTCTACTAGAGATCTAGATTTGTACTTTATCTTCCTTACAGAGAAAGAATTTTTGCAGAATGTTGACGAATAAGTTTACAATCAGTTGACACCCGAAGCTCTATTTTCGGCTTAAATTCAGAGCGTTCCGACAGCCTTAATAAACAATAAAAATGAAAAAAGCAAACTATATTACAAATCAATAATTTAACACACAAAACATCTTTATACGAAAAAATGGGAATAAACTTTATACCAAATTGTAAAATTTTGAAAAGTGAGTTTTGACTTAAATAAGTACAATTCGCTCCACTGGTGGGTTGGATTGGTAAAAGTACCAAACGTGATGCATCAACGTGACATCTAACAATAATTAATATTCTTCTTATCGGCCTTTAAAACTTTCATATAATCGAACAGTGTTTCAAAAATATGTGAGCAGTCTAATTAATGCGTACGTAGTATAGGTACTTCACAAAATGTTTAATAATTCCGAAGAGACACGAGCCTCTTGAAGAGGTAGTTGTTTGACAGAATGTACATGTCCATATACAACGCATCCTCTTTAATCCGAACATTTATCTGCGACGTCTTTTTGATCATCAATTTGTTCGGATTACGTTATACAAAAACTGAGTGTTATATTTTTTTGTATCTATTTATTTCGGGCGTAACAATTTTAACGTTTAGTTTTTAAGTTTTTATTTTGACGTTTTCGCGTACGTTTCATAATTTTTCGATGCAACATCAGTGTACATCTAAACACGATACAAATGTATCACGGTATGCGAGTGTTGTCCGTGTCAGTAACGTTCGAATTATTGAGGTTATGTTCCATTTATAAAATTGCAATTTCAGTGATCAGACAAAATAATCCAATAATTAAAGTGTGTCCAGATTAAAAGGGTTGCACTGTACATTAATGGGAGCAATTTCCAGGCCACAGTTTGATTATTTTCTTGCCACATTTTCAAAACAGTTGAATATTTAATGTGAGTGGAAACGGTTGCTGCATTACCCACATGACCACATGGGTCTCTCGCCGGCCATGACAACAAACTTAAAGCTCTCACACATACCGAAATATTATACGACTGTCTCGGAAATTGTGTGCATTTTAACGCCAGTGATTTTTCTTACAGAAATGTTTTCAAATTGTTATATTAATTAATGCAATGTCAAATTTTTGAGTTGAAAAATAGTCGATCATTTATTTTTCTTACGAACTCCCAATTCCCACGTTCTAATAAAAAAAATATTTTGAAACTGCTACTAAAAATACGATTAGCTTGCCCCTCTCTGTCAATAAAACAGTTTACATCAAGGTCTGTTTAATTCACTTAAGTCATTGATAAAATGGTTCATAAATGACGCTTCGGTACGATAGACTCACACTAATTGTATCCGCACAGAACTTGACTCGAGCAAAGCCGGGTTTGTAACTAGTAACTTAAGGCTGTCGGAACGCTCTGAATTTTGTTTGTGCTGAGACCTAGCGGTAAGGGGCGAGGTAGGCAAAACACATATTGTGGGTGTGACCTTCTTTAGCTCTGTCTCGCTCCAATCATCCGCACGTTTCAATTTTTGGCTGGTGCCAACTACGAGGATAAAAGGTGCTATTGCAAGGGTGCCGCTGTCAATTGAGTACTCTAATATTTGGAAATATTTTGAAGATTTAAAAAACTTTTCCGAAAAAAGAAGTCACTTTAGGTTTGTGAGGGAACAGTTTTCTGAAATAAGTACGAATAAGGTCGTAGTATGACATTGAAAACGTGTGTTTTTTTAGCACAATTAATGCTAACTTTTTTCTAATAAATCGTACATAAATTACAAAAGTAGTCCACTATAAACCTAGATTTGTCCTTTATCTTCCTTACAGAGAAAGAATTTTTGCAGAATGTTGACGAATAAGTTTACAATCAGTTGACAGCTGAAGCTCTATTTTCGGCTTAAATTCAGAGCGTTCCGACAGCCTTAATAAACAGTAAAAATGAAAAAAGCAAACTATATTACAAATCAATAATTTAACACACGAAACATCTTTATACGAAAAAATGCGAATAAACTTTATACCAAATTGTAAAATTTTGAACAGTGAATTTTGACTTAATAAGTACCATTCGCTCCACTGGTGTTTTGGATTGGTAAAAGTAATAATGGGAAATAGGACATTTAGCATGTGTAATATTTTCATCAACAATAATTTCTGACTTCTTCAGTACTTAATTATTATTTCCATATACAGTAAACAAAGTTTTCGTTCGTCTGTTTGTTATGTTGTTGTTTTCGACACAATTGTTTTGTTCACCTTCTACCATCTCCAGTTCCATAGTTCTGTCCTGAGTTCTTCACCTCCTACCGTTCACAAGTCAGCCAGATTCCCCACGAGTGTTGTATGCGAGAGAGCATCTATAACAACCTTCACTTATTAAATATTTAGCAGTACGTAAGTGCTGCATATATTATAAAATGACCCGTCTATGTTTTGTTGTTGTGTTCCACTGATTCATTCATTCACCCAAATGTTCCGATCCCTGCAGATCATCATTTTCATTCTATAATTCAGATAAACGCTATATGTATACCCAACAACCATAGTTATCTACCCGTACTTTGCAAAATTAACTTATAGTTTATTTCTATCCGAGGTTATTAAATATAAATCTAATATATAAAATTCTCGTGTCACGGTGTTTGTTCCCAAACTCCTCCGAAACGGCTGAACCGATTTTGATAAAATTTTGTGTGCTTATCGGGTAGGTCTGAGAATCGGCCAACATCTATTTTTCATACCCCTAAATATTAAGGGTGGTCCACCCCAAATTTTTTTTTTTTATTTTTTGGACAAAATTATTTGTTTTTATTCTTTCATGATTCAGCATTGAAAAATACACTTAATTATAAATGTTCACCCTTATACGATCAACCCCTGATTTTTAATCGCGATTTTTATATTATTCTGTTCCATCCACAGATCCACAAGATGGCAATCGAATGTAATCATTGTAGTATACTATAATTTTCATGTATAGTTCTATTGACCAATCAGTTATCCGCGCCAGGTGTTAATAAATAATAATGCGTTTAACGTCCGTTTCTCGACTTTATGTCATAACAGACGCCATTCGCACCATTACTATTTTCCATCTACTACACTTCCCGTTATTTTTCTACAGTTTACAACTTCAACTTATGTAATAGCAATGGGCGAATGAAGGAATTATAGGAAATTGGGATAAGGCAGGTAATTTTTGAACTAGGAGTTTGATGGGTAATGGACCATGGTCTCAAATAAGGAACCATCTCGATATTTATCTGGAATTAATTGAGGGAAACCATGGAAAACCTCAATTAAGATGACCGGTATAGGAACGGTATAGGAATTACCGTTTCTCGGCGAGAGGCAGTAGGAAAAAGTCCCAGCCACACCTGCCCCCGCCGGGTTTTGAACCCGGACCACCCGAATGCGAGTCTAGTGCTGTCACCACTTCTCTACCCAGCTCGGTGACCGCATTTTATTGGATAATATTGAAGTAATGACGTCATCCAATTAATTGTCAACTGATATTGCGTGATTGATAAAAATATTGAACGGTCTTCCAGCTGACGTCATTCATTAACGAAATAACCTTGGTTTCTATCATTATTTATGCTTTATATGCACTCGAAAGTATAGATTATTGACAGTAGTAAAATTGTTGATTTAGGACGTAATAAGGTATATTACTAACGTGGTGATATTATGTTAAAACGAGCTTAGCGAGTTTTAATAGTCACACGATCAGAATATCATTGTATCCGAGAACATATGGTATTTTTTATGCATACACTCCAAAAATAGCACTTTTGTCTTCATTTTCAGTTTTATCAAAATGTTTGACATTTCGTAGCAAACTTCACTGTAATTTTTTTTAAATAAATAACACGGTAGGGCCACATATATAATAGGCTACTTATAACTTAAAGTAAATACCTTTACCGCACTAGTGCGTGATAGGTCTAGAGCTATTTTATAGGAGATAGTGCAAAATATATAAATAAAACCGTATATTATATTAATTTATAATATATATTTTGGCGTTTAAGATTTTTTTCTAAGGTTAGTAGTTGAAAGTTCTGTTAATTTTGAAGTATAGGTCGAACATCATACCTGACTCCATAATAGACATGTGTGTTATCTGTAACTAGTTTTGTGAATCTCCGCAGGATGCTGCTTTGTATTTAGGGGAATACCAAGGCATGCCTGCGGTCATTTTGTTCTTGTTTCACTTTGGAATCTCTTTGCGTGTCCTGGAATTCTGCTTGTATGGTATGAAATGTTAAATATTTTAAGAAAAATCTTTACAAAGATATTCACATACCTGTGTAGATGGTTTCACATACGTATTAATGTAAGGATAAAATACATATTCTATACTACGTATGAATATCTCCTTTCTAGAACTATTTTCTTGTCTCGGTTTGCGTTATCGTTTGAATTAAAATTGTTTGATAGGTTGACGTTCCTAACATAGTTTTGTCATTTTAAATAATAGAAAAAATTCTGATTGTGGTGCCAAAGTGCTTTTATTATGTGTTTGTTTTTTTTTGGACAAAATAAAAAATTTAACCACTTATGGTAGTTGTCGTGGTTAAGGCACACCGTCAGAAAATTCTTAATTTTTGTATACTTATTAAGGACATGATAATACAATTACCTTGAAAATTTGAAGTCGATCGACCGTATATAATCCGAGATAAATTCAATTAAAAATTGGATAATTAACATTGATTTTAATACGATCTCTGTAGTTCTGAACCAGTTTCTTATTTATAAAAAAAGAACTAACTGTCAGAAACTTTCCAAAAACTGAGTCTTTCAATGCATTTGTTATAAGTTTAAAAAAAATAAGAAAAAAATTTTAACCGTCTAATTATTTATAAATAACGGTTTAAAGTTCAACAATTTATAGAAAAGTATACATGCATATGAATACTGTATGGGTTACGTTTCCACGGGTACAGTCTTGCGTACAAATTATGGATCACTTAGCTACAAGCTAATATACTTTTGTGGCGCGTATAATCTATAACTTTTTGACAATATTGTATCACGACAACTACCTTAAGACATCCTTTAAAATAACGATAGTTCAACATCTGCACCAAATTAAATACATTCTTCATTAAGTAAATTCGTATCCGCAAACTAGACAAATATTATGTACCTATTAATTATAACAGATTTAATTATAAAAGAGAGGTCCTTTAACAATTCTGTTATTAGTGTTGATAAAAAAGTATTTTTAGTTTGACACAAATTCAGTTTGTTTTTTATGTCTTAAAAAAAATTCCTAAATATGTTCTCAAATAGATACTATCCGATCTATATTAAAATGAATGGTGGTAGTTTTATTGAAAAATACTAATGAAACGCTGATCATTGTTATTCGTTCAGTTAATAAGAAATAAAAAAAAACAATTTTAAATTAACTAATAACTCGTTGTGAAAAACTTATAATAATTACGGATGTTAATAATAATTTTAATTCGTATAATTCTGTTTCCATTGAAAATAAGCTAAGCTAATTAAGCATTGCTTCTTTTTAATAACGTCTGCGTTTTAACTTATAATTTTATATATAATTACAGAAATAAAATGTTTTCAAGCAAACAGTAAGAACTCTCACAAACTTGTTATTTTGTATTTAATTACAAAATACTTCTACTGCTAAGTGAAGACTAGACTTGAATAAAAATTGACTGAATCTTAAAAGACTGAGAGAATCGAGAAAATCCGTAAAACCTTTTTATACTTTTTTATTTATTACTTACATTATACATGTATATTGTTCGGTCATTGTCGATTTTTAGTAAGAAATGTATTTCCCAGGATTCCAAATTTTTGTATATATGCATATCATAATTAAGACACTTATGACCTATGTTGTCGAGCGTCTGCAATATCAGCTATCTAATAATACTTCAAAGTTGAGCATGGAGAAAATATTTTGCTGTTGATACAACTGATGTAAAAAATTAATTTATCACAAATTTCGTGAAGACTATTAGTTCTACGATAAAAATGATAATATACTAGGTATACTAAATTAAATATTATAAATGTTTGTACAAAGATACTAGGTGGCAAAGCAGAAATTCGGAAAGAGCACATCGAAATCTATAAAATCACCAATTTAAATAAGCACATTCTTTCCTGTAACTAGTACTTCTAATGTAATATTTAATGCAGTAAACTACTCGTATAGGAAGGTTTAAAACTTTTATTCTTTTTAAAGTACAAGAATTATTGTTAACAATAATGTTATTATTACTATAAGAAATTGTTAAAAAAAGTACTGATTCAAGCTTAGACTTAGTTAATAAAAGTTCAGTGTTTTTAAACATGACTGAAATGTGCAATCGTCTACGAATCAAAATAATTTTAAGTTAATAAAAAACCCGGGTCGCAGTGCCAAAACCCTGCCGACAATATAGTGTATTTGATAATATAGGCAGTGTGGCTTTATTATGCACACTTAAGTTGGTTTTTGGGCAAAATAAAAAATTTGACTCATTAATACACCCCTTAAAATAACATTTTATTTTTCTTAACTGCAATATTATTATCCATCTAACGTCTACACCGAATTAAATACAGCCTTCAATAAATAAGTCACTATTTACAAATTAGTGTTTCCAAAAAATTTGTAAGTCCGGTCCTGTCTGGCTGATTTTATTAAAATTTTAGGGACACTTTTTAATTACTACTAAAAGGTTAAATGTCAATTTTGAAACGATTCTGAGAATTTTTTCGATATTTTGGGGCCGAAAAACATTTTTCAACCCCTAAAAACTACCCTTAAAATGCCCCGATCACGCCCATTTTAAATAGGCTTCTTGCGGTGATGGATTTCAACACGTGGGCCAAATTTCGTTAAAATCAATTAACTCTTTCGAAAGTTATTGCCCGCACACATATATATATATATATATACGTATATATATATATATATATAAATATATATATATATATATATACATATATATATAAACATTTTTAAAAATGGTGCCAAAGTGTTTAGGAGGTTATGAAACGTCGAGAAATTTTGGTCCGACCCCTAGGTCCCGCCATCCGACCAACGCCAATAGTGTATGTTGCCATATGGCAAATACACTAATAATATACTAGGTGTTTTTAATAATGCTACATAATATTCTTTTTAGGTTAAATGACGCAATCACGCACGTATAGCGTAAATAAATGAATTCCGTTTTTGGGGGTGAATTTTGGGTGCCAAATTAGAAAATAAAAAAACACATTTTAAGTGCATTATATGAAAGGGTTGGTTACTAGAAATACAAGTATATTTCTTTTAAAGGATATTAAAGAACATATACGAAAATCGAAACTATTGAGCCTAAAATAATATTTTTGATTTTTAGTGTATTTGCCATATGGCAACATACACTATTGGCGTCGGTCGGATGGCGGGACCTAGGTGTCGGACCAAAATTTCTCGACGTTTCATAACCTCCTAAACACTTTGGCACCATTTTTAAAAATGTTTATATATATATGTATATATATATATATATATATATATATATATTTATATATATATATATATATATATATAGGTATATATGTGTGCGGGCTATAACTTTCGAAGAAGTTAATTTATTTTAACGAAATTTGGCACACATGCTGGAATCCATCACCGCACGAAGCCTATTTAAAATGGGCCCAATCGGGCCATTTTAAGGGTAGTTTTTAGGGGTTGAAAAATGTTTTTGGGGCCCAAAATACCGAAAAAATTTTCCGAATCGTTTCAAAATTGAAATTTAACCCTCTGGTAGCAATTAAAAAGTGTCCCTAAAATTTTAATAAAATCGGCCCGACAGGACCGGACTTACAAATTTTATGAAAACACTAGTTTGCAGATAGTGAATTATTTACAGAAAGTTGCTTATAATTTGGTATAGAGGTTCCATTGATAATAATATTGCAATTAAGAAAAAAAATGTTATATTAAGGGCTGTATTAAGGAGTAAAATTTTTTATTTTGCCCAAAAACCAACTTAAGTTCGCATAATAAAGCCACACTGCCTGTATCAGCAAATACACTATATTGTCGGCAGGGTTTTGGCACTGCGACCCGGGTTTTATTATTCTCTTGGCAGCTAAACTGACAGAAGAGAAGTTTCGCAGTTACGCGTAATTTTCTCATTATGCAAATTCTCAAAGATTTACTAGTTTAAGGCCTTTACAAAGTATTAAGAAATCACTTCTATCGCATTTTTGGGACAGATTTTAGTTTCAGCTTGTATAATTATTTGTTGTTTCTAAGAACAGTCTCTAGAACTAGCTTTGTACCCTTTAAACTAAGATAAGAATAATGATTTACTTATGGAGTTATACATAATGATCATAAAATAATGGAATTAAATTCTAATCAAAATATTGGAAATTTAGTAGCTAATGTTTCATTTAAAATAAATCCGTAATTTTAACCCCAAATAAAATATAAAATGATTTTCTTTTGCCTATACGTTATCATGTACATTAAAACTACATATTAACCAAGTAAGCATTGAGGAATTTGTTGCCAAGCTGCGTTTGCGGTGCCTTCATTTGCATGTTTCTTTTTTTTTTGTGAAACATCTAATAGCGCGCTTGGATTAGAATGAAAATGTTTCAAATGCAAGACGTCCCATTCGATCTCGCGGGTTGTCGGCTCTTTCCGTGTTCACGCTCTCCTCTTTGCACCTATTTTAAGCGCTTCCCGCTCTACTACACTACACACTCGCTAGTTTGTTATTATGTTGGCATTTTATTCGTGAATATCTGTGTAATGTTTCACATTTGCCAGGCGTCCCACGACGGCGCATTCTTTTCATTTAATTTTATTATGCCACAAGAACGTGTAATGTAATTATCATACCGCACTCTACCGTACTTTAAAAAGAGTTGACCTTGTATTTTTCCATGAGAAACGACTGAAATTCAGATTAAATATTTCTGAAATAAGTATATTACATAAGACGTTACATAAGACATTAAAAATATCACAAATATAAACACATTCAAAAGAAAATTAAAGACATTCTTGGCAAATAATAGTTTCTATAAGTTGTCAGAATATTTAAATTTTAAAAATTATTGATGTACAGCTATATTGTTGGGTATTTATTATAATTATTATTTGTTTTTGTATATTATGACGATTCTATACCTGTAATAGGTCTTTTGATGAATAAAGTATCATGTCATATCATCAAACATTTTTTGATACTTGTGATGCGACTCTAGTTAGGTAATGAATTATTAGAGTCTTTACTTTGTGATCACTTTGTATGCACCGATATATAATAGGTATTATGCAGCATACATATTATACGTAAGTAAGAGTTCTTTCATGTAATATTCCCAAGACATGCGATCAGTAGGTTAAACTATGCCTTTTTTATTCATAATACACATAATTATTATCATGAATTGTTGTAAATTTTACTTTTAAAGTGTATTTAAAAAGGTTAGTCAAGCACTTGATCAAAATTCAATCTCAAATTTTCATTGAAGTAAAACTTCTTTTTGCACGGAGAGGAAAGTTGATTCGTCAGATTGAAAGTGTAACGAAACGTTGCAATGTACGTATACCGTCCACAATAAAAATCGGCTGTATGTAAATAAATGTTTAAAGCCGGGTCCAGACGTATGTAACGCGTAATGTAATCTATCGTGTAATGTAACACGAATTCTGCGTGTGGACGGCACTACGAGCATTACATGTAACGCTCGCGCCGGCGTTCGCCGTGATCCATCGGCTGTCGGTTTTTAGCGCGAACACAAAGGCGCTCGTAGTACTCGTTTGGACGGCGTTCGTGACGATTGTGTCGTGTGTACGTTCATGATACGAACAATCGCTTGAATTTATTAGTTTGTATCAAGAAAAACGTGTTATTTGGGATCCAAAAAATCCGGATTACTTTAAAAAAATCTGAAATCTTCACTTAATAAATATACATAAATAAAAGCAGCACCAGCTATCATGACTTTCCTATTCGGCATGTTCGTAGGAACTGAGTGGAAACAGCTTTTGACAAAGATTCGCTTTCACGATTCGCGTTGAGTTCGTGTGCTGTCCACACTGTTGACGCTAAATTACACGTAATCTTACATTACACGTTACACACGTCTGGACCCGGCTTAACCTACGATATTTAAACGAATGTCATTCAGTATTGTGTAATGGTTTATGTTATGTAAACTGTGTATATTGATATTGTAAAGTTTGTAAGCGGATGTAGCAGCATTCTGTGTTGAAACAAGATAGAGTGTACATCGATTGTATTGCTGAATTAACTGTATTTAATAATTGAATCCTTGCTTATTTATTGGTTTTATCATTTCATTTCTTACATGTATACCAAGCTAAGGTGGTTGCGAGGTAAGACAGCTGCCTCGTACGCAAGAGGTGGTTGATTCGAGTCTGGCAATCCGGGTCTATGTTTGTTTTTGTTTTTTTTTATAATTATTCCATATTCCACCAATATTTATTTATATATATTTTTTTTCAATTTTATCATTCTAACTTCTTAAGTGAGGAATGGTAGGTACTAATTTAAGTTAAAGTTCACTTTTCAAAAATTTGCAATATTCTTTCGTTTCGAGGTCTCCCGATTCTAATAAACATATTTTTGGAAACAGTTTTTTTGCTATTTATTTATTAGAAGTTGCGGTAAATAAACCGCTCTGAATACAATGGAAAAATTATTACATCTACTTCTAGAGGAAATGAGGGAAATATTTTTTGCAAATAGTTTTGATATTCTACGGAACCATCACGTGCTAGTAGCACATTTTTATTTCGTGTTTTTTTTTGTCTATTTTTAACATGTTCATTATATTAATATGATAATTATATACTCAATATTACTATTAATTATCGTATGTTACGGACGTTCCCTGTACATATATTATGCAATGTCGATTCTTATCCGTTTTGTAGATAGGTCGATAGAACAATGTTGTACCTTTTAATTAATCCACAAATGTGCAAGTACCTGCATTACCTGAACATATTAAAGGTAATGATTATCAGACGACATCGTGTAGTGTTGGTACTTGCACTGTGATTTTGTTCGATCACAATAGAAATTACGGAAGCTGTTTTCGCAGTGGAGTCAATTTCATACTACAAAAATCTACTTTAAAATTTTAAGTAGCTTCATTTTGATCGCATTATGTTCCAATGGAATTTACTGGACAATTATAAATTTGCTAAGAAAGCACTACAAATATTTCCTGATGATGTTATTTGCAAGTATGTTTTTTATCTCTCTTCCTAAGAATTTACGGTTCAAAAACTGTCGTTTCAAATTTATTTAAGTACAAATTTTTATGCCAGTTTGGATTAGCATATGCGTTAAACATCCTAACCAGAACTATGAAAAGCAAGTCATAAATATTGCATTTTTCTGTAAATGTAGATTGTCTGTAACTTACAGGGCTTAGTGTGTTTTACGAGTAATCTAAATTTAGCCGTGAATACAAAATAGCAGGTCTCTATGGCACTGGCAGAGATTCCATTTGCAGATTTTTTTTAACCCTCCCACCTTATGAGGTCACGTGGGAATATTTCTGCTTCCTTTTGGATTAATTAAAAATATATACTGAATCGAAATTCGTTACCAAAGAAAAATTATTTATCTGCTTTAGCATAGTTGACCTAAACCTGGTACGAACAGCTGTACTAGTATTTTAGTTGACCAAATATGTCTGAACAACGAAAATTTAGTAAATGATTTAATTGGGTCAATTCATTATCTTCTATTTTTTTGGTCGAGTAGCAGCGCCCAATCACGCTCCACCGCTTCCTAAATTGACCAATAAACAAGACGAACCTGTAGTTTAAGTCGAGCTCATTAGTTGCCGCAAAAATATCGTTTGGTTCAAGCGAAGAACTATAAAATTTGTTACGCAATACTTGCAACATGAGTGTCTACTGCCCGCGTAATAAAAATAAAGAATCTATAAATTAATGGACATATCTGTACTTTGTGATAAGAAAATGAAATTGAAAATATTTTCGAGGTTGACTCTAATTAAAAGAAGTTAATTAGAGTGGCTGTGATCCTTGATGATTGTTGGATAAGTTTGGATAAAATCCGTGGCACAGGATCAATAAAACAGCAATACTGAAGTTAAAATTGTATTTTCACTAACGTTTCGGTGCGCTTACACCCAGAATTAATTTTCCTTCATCTCTTCTAAAATCATCATTGCAATAAGCTCTATTAGTTAATTTTATTGCGTTGCAATATATCACTCACTATTGTACTAAACTCATTGTAACGTGAACTCTTTTTCGTCAGTAACTATAAAGATTAAATTATTCGCCACTCGACTAGAATACTAATCTAGTCCGAACACTCCGAACTAATAATAATAATAATGCGTTTAAGGTCCGTTTTTTAGACTTTATGTCATAACAGACGCCATTCGCACCATTACTATTTTCCATCTACCACACTTCCCGTTATTTTTCTACATTTTTAAAACTTCAACTTATGTAATAACAATGGGCGACTGAAGGAATTATAGGAAATTAGGATAAGGTAGGTAATTTTTGAACTAGGAGTTTGATAGGTAATCGGCCATGGCCTCAAATATGGAACCATCTCGATATTTATCTGGAATTAATTGAGGGAAACCATGGAAAACCTCAATCGAGATGGCCGCTACAGGAATTACCGATTCTTGGCGAGAGGCAGTAGGAAAAAGTCCCAGCCACATCTGCCCCCGCCGGGATTCGAACCCGGAGCTCCCGAATGCGAGTCTTGTGCTGTCACCACTAGTCTACCCAGCTCGGTAACACTCCGAACTAAGATTAATGGATAGAACAAAGATTGTAGTTCTTTCGACGGTCATATCTTGGATATTACTTTATTCATGGTAGTAGTGGGAGTTTACGTAAAGATTTTTTTTTATTCACTACAATACATAATTACAGATGAGAACCACAACTACAAGTTTATGTACGTAGGTATTACAACTTCCGTGGGCATATTATCTACTGCTATAAAGCATTAGTTCTACAACTTGTTGAAATGTACAATATTTACGAACACTTTACATGCTTTCATTATGTAAAATATAAAATTTTATGCTATAAATTTTCTAGCAAAATCGGAAGTATTTCTTGATTTATTACCAAAACATGTGTCTCATATTTACCTGTTGGGGCCGAAATTTTAAAATCGAATAATGGAAATATTGGGCAGCTAGCTTTAATAAATCATTTATAGTTATTTTTAACTACATTTTGGTCAAAATTCATTTAGAAATTCTACTGATGAAAAATATAAAATTATCTCAGATATGAAAAAAAATTAAGGAATTTAATTTTTTCGATATTTCACAAATTTCTTATGGCTTGTTTCGATGGAATCTCGGCAAATTCTAGAAGAGAAAAATTGTTAATCTTGTCGTGACGATTCTTGTTGCGGCAACAACACAAGTTGGTGATGGGATATTCCGAGTGAAAATAGTCTAACTATTCGATTATTAAAATATCTCGAGAGGCTCTTCAAAATCAATCGAATGATTTTTATACCTACAGAGTTACGACTTATAACACAATATGCAGTAGTAAATTATTATTGTATGTTCTTTATTTCTTCTTTGAAATTACTTACCTATGTCTTTTATCTGCCTCTGTTCTATGAGGTATTGTAGACATGCAGGTGATTCTCTCGAGCCTCAAAATGGATGTCAAACATGGCGGATAAAGACAAAGTCACTACGCGTGGCTCTGCAAAAAAGTGTGATTTACTTGAGACAGACGCTTTAGAAAATCTTAAAAATTGTCTTCTTGGGTCAGAATTTAAAAATCTTTTGAATAATGCAGTTAAAAAAATTGTTAGTGATGCAATTACACCTCTAATCGAGGAAATTAAGGAACTAAAAAGTGTAAATAAAAAATTAGTCAGTGAAATAAACAATTTGTGCAAAACACAACGTGATCAAGATGCAGTGGCGTCCAATAAATCAAAAAGTGACAATGAAAAGTTAAAAATAAATGACAATAAAAATAAAGTAAAAGGTAACAAAGAGAATGGTGATAAAAAAGAAAATGTTAAATCAATTCTAAGTCCCAGAAAAAATGAAGTTACTCGTGATAATTCTAATGAAGATGAGCTCAAACCTAACACTGGCATGGTGGATGATGATGTTTCGTTTCAGCCAGTTAGAAGACGACGAAAACGTTCGACACCTGTAGTGGGAACAAGTACGGAAAACCTAGGATTTGATAGCCTGCCAAAGAAAACATGGCTATTTGTTGGGAGAGTAGACCCGAAGGTAAATGAAGAGACAGTAAAAAAATATGTTGATAATAAGTGTCCGAATCAACAGTTCGACATTGAAAAATTGAATACTCGTGGTATTGGTGTTTCATTCAAAATTGGAGCTAATTACGATCTGCATGATACCTTAACTAAACCGGAATTTTGGCCTCAGGGAGTGGTAGTAAGCAGGTTCAATTTTTTTCGGAAGTCAAGGTATGTTGCAAAAAGTCAGCCAACAGGATCAAATTAATGAAAAATTAGACAAATTGGAGAGGGTCAATTCTCTAAAACTTATGCACCAAAATGTAAGATGCATCAATAACAAAGTGGATATGTTAGAAATAGTATTAAAGACTGAAAATATAGATATATTATGTGTATCTGAACATTGGCAGTATGAAAGTACTATCAAATCTATTATTTTTCAGGACTTTACTTTAGAAACTAGTTATTGTCGTAGTAATTCCCTACATGGAGGGGTAGCGATTTATGTCAGAAAAAACTTAAAGGTAAACTATTCGGTTATACAACTGGATAAATATTGCATAGATAAACATTTTGAGTGCTGCGGGATAAAAATAAATAACAAATCAATGGTTACGATTTTAATGGTGTTTTATCGTTCTCCAAGTGGTGATTTTAACATTTTTATAAATAGAATGATTGATTTGCTAGATCATATTAAAACTGAAAATAAAAATGTCATATTGTGTGGCGATTTTAATATTAATGTTTTATTAGACACCTACAAAACTAGACAGTTTTGTGATATTTTAGATTCTTTTAATTGTATTATAAATAATAAACAAGTTAGCAGATCTGGCGCCGCCACTGAAACTTGTATAGATTTCTTTGTAACAAACAAACAGTTTAATCCGATACTTGTTAAAACAGAAGAATTTAATATATCAGATCATAAGGCACAAATTTTAGAATTTGAATATAAAATAGATGTAATTAAACAACCTATTATATACACATATAATAGAATATATGGAGATGAAAATATATCTCATATGCAAATGATGCTGTCAAAAATTGATTGGAATGAAATATTAGTTTTGAATGACATCAACCAAATGTTCATTAAATATTGGGAAGAATTTATTTATTGTTTTAATGTAAGTTTCCCAGTCATTAAGGTCAAAAATACAGTAAATAGTAAAAGCGAAAAAAGTTGGGTAACTGAACAAATTATTGAACAAAGTAAACAACTTAAAATGCTATTTCAAATTAAAGGTGATAATACGTCTTTGAACAATTCCTACAAAGTGCTTAAAACAAAACATAAGACTGATATTATTGAAGCTAAAAGCAGATTTTATAACGCGGTAAATAATAATGATAATAAATCAAAGTTTGTTTGGTCAAAATTGAACAAATTTTTAAAAAGAAAAGATAACTCAAATAATGAATTAATTGTAGACCACAATGGGGAAAAAATTAGCAATTTAAATATTGTTGTTAACGTTTTTGCAGATTACTTTGATGCAGCTGTTCCAGACAAACTGAAAACTCACTTCAAAAATAATGTATCAAAAAACTGTACAATTTCTAATAATAGTCAATCCTTTAGTATATTTCTATATCCTGTGAGTATCTCAGAAGTTGTAAATGCTATTAACTCTTTACCTAATAAACATACGGCTGGGTTCGATGATGTTCCAAGCATTGTTTTAAAAAGCTCGCTTGATCATATCGTAGACACTTTAACCCTAATAATTAATTCAATATTTGAGTATGCTATATTCCCAGACATTTTAAAAATTTCGGAAATAAAACCGATCCATAAAAAAGATAGCGTTTATGATATAAAAAATTATAGACCGATATCAATATTATCAGTTCATTCAAAAGTTGTGGAAAAAATTTTATACAATAGATTAACCGAATATTTTAACACTTATAATATATTACATTCATGTCAACATGGTTTTAGAAAGAATCATTCAACAACTACTGCATGTTTATCGTTCACCAATTTTGTAATGAAGCATTTGGATGAAAGTAATATTGTAATTGGGCTGTTCTTTGACCTTAGTGCCGCTTTCGACACGGTTAATCATTCGTTTCTTCTACAGAAGCTTTACGCTATGGGCATTAGAGGTCAGGCAAATGATCTTGTCAAGTCTTACCTTCAAAATCGCTGCATGCAAATTAATATTAAAAATGTAAAATCATCTCGAAGAGATACTAACATTGGTGTCCCTCAGGGAAGTAATTTGGGCCCATTACTTTTTTTATGCTATGTTAATGATTTGCCGGCTCATTTAACAGCAGGCTCTGTAATAATGTATGCGGATGATATTGCCGTGTTGATAGCGGCAAATTCAATCAAGGAAGCTGCAGTTAAAATCAATACTGTTACTGATCAATTATCTAATTACTGTCATAAAAATCAATTGATTATCAATCTCGAAAAAACTAGCTGTGTGCAGTTTAGGATCAGGGGTCCCGTGACTGTTGGTAGCTTATCTTCAACAGATTGCAATGCTGATATAGTAGTAAATGAAACTGTGAAGTTCTTGGGATTGCATTTTGATGATACGTTAAAATGGGTGTCTCAGATTAATAATGTATGTAAAAGACTAAATTATTACTACTATCTAATCAGGCAGATGAAATCTATATACAATAAAGAGACGTTATCAACATTTTATAATGCTTTTGTAGTTAACACTATTAAATATGCCATCTCTATTTGGGGAATGTCCAGAGATAGGCATAGAGTTTTTACAACCCAAAAGAAAATTTTGAGGTTAATTTATAATTTAAAATGTAGAGAATCGTGTCGAAACTTATTTAAAGAAAACAAGCTACTAACTTTTTACGGGATTTTTGCTCTTGAACTGCTCACAGTTATGTATTCTAATGGATATTTCATTGATAATAATAACAACGCATCCAAGTCATATAACACCCGTAAGAATGATATTGTGTTAAAACATAAGACAACTTTCTTTGAGAGAAGCCCTAAGTATATAGGAATAAAAATTTTCAACTCACTACCTAATGAAATAAAAATTTGTAGGGAAACAGAACATTTTAAAAATAAATTAAAAAAACATTTTTGTAATACCGTGCCTTATGATTTGAAGGATCTTTTTTAAATTTTTAAATTATTATTTGACGTTTGTATCCGCATTTGTGGCATTTCAATAAATTACATTCTATTCTATTCTATTCTATTCATAATCGAAAACGAGAGCTAAATTCTTTCGTTGTAAATCATATATCGAATACATAGACAGATAGAATGAATTGTATTTTCACTCGCACAGTAATGGATACGATTACGTCTTTTATTTGTGGCTATTCTATGCAGATTACTGTCTCAAGACTGACAATCCGAGAGCAAAATTCATTCGAGTGTTGAAACATTCATTCATAGTACCCACACACCTATTATAATGATACGTCATGCGAAGGAATAATTTTGAATAAAGCACTCGATTTTAATATCATTTGAATAACAGCCTTTCGACTATTAAAATAATCATTCGATTATTGCAAAGTCGAAGTCATGTGACATTAGAGTTTGGTATCGTATATGCTGGACAGTGGACATTACATAGTTACATATATATACTACTGCATATACATTCATAACACAAATACAACATGTGAACACATACGTACATATAAATAATAATTAATCACATTTTCAAAGCCAGCTGCGTTTTTATAGTAACTGTTGCTGGGCTGTACTTGTGACCACGCCTGGTCATTCGTCGACGCCTACTCAGTTTCATTTACAATTCAATGTTGTAAATATTCATGATGACTGCGAAGTACGTGTCATTCAATGCGCGATTTGCGTCTCTGATCAATAATCGATCAATAATCATGGCGAACTATTGAATGCGTTGAAAAATTGCTAAGAATCGCTATTGAAAATATTATCTGTCATCGACTAAATTTTACAGCCTTCAAATGGATAATCAAAAACCCATTAAGGTGATTAATGGTCATTTAGAGAAATTTTATAAAATTAAAAAGTTTATGGTTTGACTATATTATAGAACACACAGATTTTAATAACGAAAATCTAGATTAGTCTAGATATAGGACATAGGCAATATTCGTTTTTTTGCAACTGTATGCACCAATCAACTAGCATTTACCAGCGACTTCAAATTCGATTGATGGTAACTTATTTAAAATTCAACAAAGAACATCTTTCTATTACAATATCGAAAAATTTGTTTGTAAAAACTTCTCGCCAAGCGCTTGAAAAAAATATCTATTATTAGTCTTAGGTTAATAGGACATTTGGATAACAATTTTTTAGAAAATAATTAAAATATTGTTTTTTGTACAAATTTCCGATTTACCTAAGACATAAATAAAATAGACGTTAGCAACATACTAAAACTATCTGTTGTTATCAGTTAAAATATAGAAAATAATAAAACTTTTATATATACAAGCAAGTAGTATATTAAACAAATAGATAGCTATACAGTTTGCTAATACATATATTATGAAACATCCATTCTTGACGTTACAATGCAATATTAAAATAATCACTCAAACAATATGACATTTATTCTAGAGTGACACATCTATATAATCAACTTTTACATAATAAAATAGATTTGCAACAAAATTATGAGAAAGTTGATTGTTTAGATGTGTCACTGTAAAACAAATGATAGTGGAAGGACTCGACAGTGATACTTACATATTGCTAGAAAAATATTTTTGTATAATATTGCATTGTAACGTCAACAATAGGTATTTCACAACATAATATCTATTTGTATATTTATAACCGTACGTTCTGATACCGTAATGGAACTATTAAATTGGTCTAAAATCAAAGCAATCGGGCGAGAACTTAGAAAATGACAACCAAATGGGTGCCATTTTCTATGTTCTCGCCCGATTTCTTTAATAGGCCTGTTGACGGTTTTCGGTCTGAAAATTTTGGTTCGAGTTTAATCACAATTTTTTGAGGCATTTAAAATTTTTAGGTTCAACTTAGAAAATGGCAACCATTTGGAGATTGATGATACTCGGTCAGCACCCAAGCGGCCTGCATCTCCGATACCTGTTTCCATGCCTATCGGTAGTCTAGACATGGAATCAGGTATCTACCAAAGCGTTTTTTAGCAATATTTGTGTATTTCACGAGCGCCACTGTAAATACTAGATTTATTTTTCATGAAAGGCGAGTTTATGACGCCATAAGAACTCGGCATGGCGACGATGATGCGGTGACAGGTGTCATTTTAAATTACCTGATGTATTCGAAATTTGATAACAAACAGATTAAAACATTCAAAAAGATCAAATCATAAAAAACTGTAATTTATTGAAACATTTTTGTTAACTAAAAATAAATTCTTTTTTTTTTGTAAAAGGTAAAATCGACAAAAAACCATTAAAAGTGACAAAGAGACGTTCTTATGCTTGTTAAAAAATACACTGTTATATAACAACAACTGTATCCTTTATTTGTGTTCCAAAAAAACTCCAGGGCTGTAAGGCTGTTAAAAATGTCAGGATATTACCAATTACTTAACTGGTGGATTTCGATGGAACATTGTAAAATATATAAAACAATTAATAATAATTAATATTCCCAAAATTAACATATGACGTACTGTTAATGCCAAATTTCTCGTCATAATCGAATTATCGAATCTGCCAGAAAAAGCGAGCGAGTCCGCGAGACAGCGTTAGTATTTTTATTATATGGCAACCATTCAGCACCTAATAAAACGTTTTGAAATAGTAGTTTATGTGTCTAATTTGTAATGTATTATTTTACGACGAGTTGTGACCTTGTATTAATTACGAGCGATTATCGAATTTTAACAGTCACACAAGCCATAAAAGCATTACAATCGAGACACATACAATATTTTTTGCACGTATCTTCCATAAATTAACTAATTTTCACATCATAATAAGTATAATTGTAATATTTTTGACAGTACACGTTCTGTCATATTAGTATCTATGTAGACTGTTAAGCATCTAGTTTTGTTCTCTGTCGCTCATATGATTTTAAGTGGCAAATGACAGAGATACTACTATTGAATCAGTAAAATCGCATTACTTTTGTTTTAATTTACGCACTATTGCGAAAAAGGTTCATTTTAGTAATGCTATGCAAGCATGAAAAGCAGCTATTTTATAGGGGGTCGTGCCAAATACTCTTTTGTCCAGTAAATCGTACTTTTCTGACCACTGTGTGACGGTATCATGTTAAGAATGAAATTTATACAAAAAATTAAATGAAACGTTGAACTCTTCTGTGAATGATCACATAGATTCTGTGTCGGTGCGGCTAGATTTAATTTCGCTATTGTGATGTCGAGCCGTCGAACGACGTTCGGTCCAATGCTACGATGAGTATTTTTCAATCTATACAAATCATTAATTACTAACCTGTTGTTGAATTTAATTGTGTTGTACCTGTAAAAGTGCCGCCGACTTCTAGACGTCATGTCTTGTGAATATACCCGTGGCCGGATTTACACCCGTTTTCGAAGAGCGCGCTCACTCAACTATGATAAAGCATTATCGTGTTTTGCGTTCTTTCGACAATCTAAACGTAGTCAATCTGTTACAAAATCAATACGATTGATGAAATTTGGTATAGTAATAGTAGGTTATGTTTTGTGTCAATTATCCTAACCCTCCATTTTAGCATGAAAATCTGCTTATATCACGAATAAGTATATAAAATACGACCTACTTGTTGTCCAGAGGAATCCACCTATTTAGTGGTTTTTAGCACAGTATGTGTGTGTGGAATCGTGCTATACAAAAGTGTAAAATACAGTGACCTGTTTAGTATTTCCAGTATTGAACTAAAAGTGTCAACACTAACAGTCCGGACTCTTGAGCAGAGGAACGTTGTCTAGTGTAGATCACGTGAGAGATGTCTGAATTTAACAATGGCTAAAACAAATTGATACCTTTAGTAAACCTAAAGTATACTTTTGAGTGTAAATTTCATCTACACTAAACTAATATACCAAACAACCTACGCTGGGTTGCATTGTCAAAAAATTAGAATTGTTAATAATTTTAGATATAGTGATAATATAATAAAATTACAGTTTCTATACATATTGGAACAATCTAATGTAGGTACAGTCAAAGCCCTCTAAGTGCACAGCTCGGAACCGAGCCCATCCTTTAAGTGCACACTTCCCCTACGATCTTTTTCATCCCCACTCTTCTAACTCCTATAGCTATCTTTATTCAATCAGATGCTATAAACAATATCTCTAAAACTCTATGAATATGATGGAAATGGAAAGTTTGAAAATAGCGCGCTTACGTTCGCACGTGATTGGTCGCAGATTATTCGAAGTGGGGGCTGGGGAACGTGCACTTAGAGGGCGAGTTCGTGTGCAGTAAGAGAGCGTGTGCATTTAGAGAGCGTGCACTTAGAGGGCTTTGACTGTATGTCGTTGTGAAACTTTCTGTCATGGAAAACATCAAATTGGCCTCATACTAAAACAAATTACAAAAATAGTTTGGATTCATATTGTATTTTCTAGGGAATAAGGTAGAACAATCTCCAAAGCTTTTCAATAAAATTTAAAATTCAGTAGACATTTTAAACTTATGTAAAATAGGGTTTGATGTGATGAAATATAATTTGAATTTAACATTTTTGTTGATAAAATTTGAAAACACCTTCATTTTTTTGCTTTCTGATAAGAACCAAACTTGGAGTGGAATCTTCTTCATTGTAACTTTTGATGGAATTCTGTATAAGACGCAGTCGGTAGCCATATTTAAATATGGTTACCAATTGCGTCTTATACAGGATTTCATCAACCCAATTTTACATGAGATTAAAATATCTAATTAATTATAAAGTTTATTTAAAAGCTTTGGAGATTGGTTTACCTTATTTCCTATAAAAAATACATAGAATTTCGAAATGGAAATCGTATAAAAAACTATGTTAAATATATGTTTTTAAAAAACATCGTTTGAATCGATCAATTATTTTTCGAGCCAAGATTGATATATTTTATATCGTTGAAATTGAAACATTTAATGATATTTAACGGAGCACGCCAAATAGCATATTTTTGATATGCTGTTGATATATAAATACTTTAAAATATGTCGTCAGTTACTTTTTTTATTGTATTTAACATACAATATTTATATTCACGTCCATACATTAAAATAACGAAGAATATTTATACATAATATATTCCCTCGGGTTATTAAAACTAATACGTTCATCTCTTAGCAGCCGTGTTTTTAATTCTATGATGATGTAATTAATAGTTCATTTTCCCCGACGGTAAGTGCGTTATCTTCTTTATTAGCATATCTGCTACGTCACTTCAACAGGCTACACCTAGTAACCAGTGCGCGCCTAGCGTCTGTACTATGAAGCTTCCACCAGCAACGGTCTTATCATCGACTATCTCTTTCTACATGCATTGTGTTCACACTTCCACAATGTCTACCAAATCGTTCATTGAGATACTCGATTTATTAATAATTATTTGCTAGACTGACCACCTCGAATTTTTAACACGCTTAGGTATATACGTTTCATTTTCATGTTATATGTAATAAAAAAATCTTACAATTCGATTTACATCATCTTCCAAATATCGAAATGACGTAAAATTTTGCAGTCATATGTAGTTTTGATGACAATAGAATATTCTGATATTATGAGTATAATAATATTTATATAATAAATTGAAAAATTAAAATAAATAAAATGTGGCGGAAGTAACGGATTTGATGGTGGGAGAACGTGTCTCGAATCTTTTTAAATTTAAATAGAATATAACGACCAAAAATTTGAGAATAAAAGTATGTAGGTAGTAAAAATATAAATAAATAGAAAAACGCTTATATCAGTGCTTCAAAAATTAGAAAATAATTTCCTCTCTCTTCTACAACGTTTAAAAGCGTGAAACACTCGCTATACCTATTTTCATTTAATTTATTAATTAGGTGTCTCACGATGATAGCGTGTATTTTATTTTATTTTATTTTTTTATAAATGTGTTTCTTAACTTAAAAATAATTATTGGTAGCCGCCATTTGTTTTATAATCAAAGGGTGAATTCGAACAGAAACTTTTATTTTAATTTATGTACTGCATTTATTCATATTCACACTGTATCGTATTACATACTTAGCCTTTGAAATTTGCTACTTTGGAATTTCATTAAATATTCCCAACGACTTTATGAATAAAAAATTTCTATATGTAGCTCCACACGATGTTGTCTGAAGTGCAAATATTATATTTTAATTTTAAAGTTTAGAATAAATGTGCTCATTTGCAGAAATATTCTTTAAATATTAATGACATGTACTAGCCAACTAGCCAGTCGTAGAACCTATTAACCTTTTCCGTATTTTTTTTTCACAAAAATATAATAATAATATTAATAATAATGCGTTTAACGTACGTTTCTCGACTTTATGTCATAACAGACGCCATTCGCACCATTACTATTTTCCATCTACCACACTTCCCGTTATTTTCCTACATTTTTAAAACTTCAACCTATGTAATAGCATTGGGCGAATGAAGGAATTATAGGAAATTAGGATAAGGTAGGTAATTTTTGAACTAGGAGTTTGATAGGTAATCGGCCATGGCCTCAAATAAGGAACCATCTCGATATTTATCTGGAATTAATTGAGGGAAACCATGCAAAACCTCAATCAAGATGGCCGGTACAGGAATTACCGTTTTTCGGCGAGAGGTAGTAGGAAAAAGTCCCAGCTACATCTGCCCCCGCCGGGATTCGAACCCGGAGCTCCCGAATGCGAGTCTAGTGCTGTCACCAGTACTCTACCCAGCTCGGTCTTTTTTTTCACAAAAATATGTTTAAAGAAAATGAATTTTCGCTGAAAAAATATCTAAAAATAAAAATAGAAAACTTATTTTTTGTACACTTTCTTTGTAAGTAATATATATTTTATTGTCCTCTAAATCTACTTATATAATCAGCCGTGACAAAGGAAATTTAATATCTCTTTAACGTTTAGAAGCGTAGGGCGCTCGATAAATGAAATGTAGGTACTGTGAGTGTCCCACGGTTCTAAACGTTATAAACGAAGAAGAAATTTATTTTCTAATTTTTAGTGCATTGATGTAAGCATGCGCTTTAGATTTTTTTGAAACTATAAATTTTTTGCATGTAGGCTATGACATGTGAAAGTTAATAATGTAATAATAGATTATAGGTATATTCTTTTTAAATTTTACATTTTTAAATTGCTTCAAATTTTGAATTAAAAATTATTATTAACCTTTTGACACAGCTGCAATTTTCACACATGTTATTTATGTAACTGAAGATTTTAAAATATATAATTATGAGTCCATAGAAATATTTGATTTCTAATAAATGTTTGAAATCGATAAGATTTGCCTAGTGTTATTATTGGCAATTATTATTATACAATATTTTCTTTGAAAATTAGAACGTTTGATGTTTTTTTGCATATCTTTATTTTTTTATATTGTAAATGCTTATTTCAAGTGTGAAAATAAAATTGACTATACGTGATTTGGTAAAGGTGACGCAAGGTCAGTAGCTGTGAGCTTACCTAAAGTGGAAGTAGGTCGTGAGAATCTTAATAAAATTAGAAACGGTAATAATATTGTTTTTAGAACGAGATCTGACAATATGTTGACCTGTACCTGCGTTCATCTGAAAAAGCATGCAAATCTTAAGACTAACTGTTGAAATTTATCACACTCAGTTAACTACTTAAAATCATTTTTTTATTAAATTCAGGTGGTAACGGTAACATATACAGAATATGTTAACCTATTTTTGCATATAAAGTATCTCTATTTGATTTACATTGTGGCTGACAATAAAGAATATTACAGAAACAATATTTTTTTAATATGACAGCTTTAAAACCACTGGCTTGCGTTTGGATAGATTTCAGAGTCAAATAGAGATATGAGTTAACCTACAATTTTCTATAACTTGAATTCAGTGTAAATCGCTGTCCAAAGTAATAACATTAATTAATATAAAATACGGTTGATTTTTGAGTCAATTTTATTTATTTGCTACGGCGACGTTTCGATTGCTAAATTACAATCTTCCTCAGGCCTAATATATTAAAAAAAAATTTTAAATGTATTAGGCCTGAGGAAGATTGCAATTTAGCAATCGAAACGTCGCTGTAGTAAATACATAAAATTGACTCAAAAATCAACCGTATTTTTTATTAAGTATCAAGTTTGAGTGATAAATGATTAATAATAACATTAATAATATCACAATTTATCAATGACTAGAGTGTGATGTTCCCGTTTACCAAGATCACTAGATACAAAAGTCAGCTCGTTAAAGAATGACGTCAGCTGGAAGATATTTCAATATTTTTATCAACCATGCAGTATCAATTAACAGTCCATTGAATAACATCATCCTCCTACACTATTCAATATCGAGCGGAACGAGGTCACATTTGTATCTTATAACCTTGCCAGTTTACAAAACGTATGGTGTCATCATCAGGATGTCGATAATTTTGTTCCACAGTTGGTTCGGGACTATTTGTTCAAATTATTACGTGTAAACTAATTGATGCTTAACACATTAATGTTTGGTAAAATAGAAAAAGATAGAGACAGTGTTAACACGCGATGTGGCCTATTATAATGGATACTTGTGGTATGAGAGATTGTTCAAACTTCAAAAACGATTGAATATATAAGTTGTTACAAAATACTTTAGCTACTATTACATCGGCCACAAAAACATTTGTCGAATAAGTTAACTATTGCCCCGATACCTATAAATAAAATAATTACGGCACTCACGGAAGTTGTTGTGAGCTCATATCGGCTTTGTTTGGAAAAAAATATGGACGTTCACTGGTTTTAATAAAAATGTTTTTTTTTCACACCACATACAAAAAGCTGCTTTTCATGCCTGCATAGCTATCGTAAAAAGACACATTTAACACTAATGGCCGTATTCATAAAGAGTAGATAACACTGATAAACTAGTCAATAGGCTGATTTGGTATTCATAAAGGGCATATAGCGCTATTGGTTGTTTAAATTGTCCGATAACTTATAAGTAGAAGTACCCTCCTGTTAAACTATTTATTGGACAGTTTTAACAAAGAAAGAAATACTTTTATTTAAATAAGAAAATCTTATTTTTGTTACTGTCAATAAGAAAAATTATATATGTTGTATTATGATATTATCATATTTATTGTGAATTAATTATGGTAATATTTTATTTCATGTAAACATTACTTAATTTTTGTAATTTTTTTTTAAATTAAAAGCCTGAGGAAGAGTTGATTAAAATCGAAACGTTGCTGAAATAATCAATTGTATTAATTTACAATAAACATATTTAATTCAAGTTTCTGCAAATTTATTATTGAAATTAAAAATAATGGATGCTAATATCAATATGGATTATATTTTATAATTACAACTAACGACTGATTAAAAACCCGTGATTACATCACATTTCAATGTGCGAAAATGTAAAAATAGGAAAATATCATAAGCATAGGAGGAAAATATGATCAAATATGACAAAATATTTAGGGAAATCTAATGTTACTAGACATCCACTGAACAATTTACAATTTATAATAAGGACGCAAATCTTAACCAGTCTATAGTTATATATATTTGATAATTCTACTTCATGAATACCAACCAAACTTATCGGTTCAATAAAAGTTAACGATTCGATAACTATTGAGAGAATTTACAGGTCTTTATGAATACGGCCATAAGTCTTACAAAGTAAATGCAATTTTGTGGCATCTTGTAAAAGAATAGCGGCCGTTGAAAGTGATTCTTGCTTGTTCATTGTTTACTCTGGAGTTACAAGGTGCGGTGAGACACAAAAACACCGGCCAGCACACTTGATTACATCTGATGACTGATTTGGTCAGTTACGGTTATATTTGTTAACTAATCTACATTTACGCTCTTGTAATCTACACTCACATATCTAGGACTATAGGGTTGCTAGATCGAGAACCCAAATTTCTGGGACATTTCTGAGACGATCCTGTTCAACTCGGTTATTTCGCATTTTACCATTCGAACTTCACAAGTAAAGTCAAAATTTGAAATGTGAAAAAGATTTTTTTTAAGACTTTATAATTTTAGGAATATTTTAAAATATCTTTTAATCTTATAAAGCAATTTTAAATAAAACTTCTTAGACGAATTGAAGAATTAAATCCTGGCTGGCTAGATGAAAAGGAATTTGTCAAAAAGGTGTTACTTTTTTGAATAAATTGGTAAACAACTCAATAAACTATTCTGATCCATTCATATTACATATTGTATTCTATTAATATTTCGTCTAAAAAAACATGTTCTAATAGTTTCCACATTTACAATAATCAATTGTATCAATCACGCGCCTTTTTGTATTAATAAAAAAAATTGTTAATGTATTTAAAGTTAGGAAATTACGTGTAATATAACGGTTTTGAGCGCAACTGAAAGTGCATTCATTTTTATTTCATTGTCGATTTGGTAGTATTAATGTCGATATGAATTTGGTATCAACAAACAATATTACGTTTTTTATAATTTCACCCAACCCTATTCCATATATTTCTTTAGTCTTTATGATATACCGAAACCAATTGTCTTTGTTTAGAATGCTTCTAATCAAACACTTTTTTATTCCGTCTGGAGGTTCCACCATTCTACTTAAAGACAAACTAATTTTTTCCGGGTTGATTTGGCGGTATACGATAGAAAAATAATTATTACAAGTATCTTTTGTTATTTACGATCGAAATAGTGTATTTGAGGAGCTCTAAATATTCGTCTTATTGATAATAGCTGGTTTAAAGGTTTATGTCTCGTTTCTTTTTAATTAGAATACATTAGAAAACTATACTACCATTACAATCTATACTGTTTAATTAGCTTTAGAACACTGAACACTATTCGTAGTCTAAAATATAGTAATTTTCTTAAAGTACCTTGTTTAAGGTAGTTGTCGTGGTACAATATTGTCAAAAAGTTATAGATTATACGCACCACAAAAGTATACTAGCTTGTAGCTAAGTGATCCATAATTTGAACGCAAGACTGTACCCGTGGAAACGTAACCCATACAGTATTCATATGCATGTATACTTTTCTATAAATTGTTGAACTTTAAACCGTTATTTATAAATAATTAGATGGTCAAAATTTTTTTCTTATCTTTTTTAAACTCATAGCAAATGCATTGAAAGACTGCCAGTTTTTGGAAAGTTTCTGACAGTTAGTTCTTTTTTTATAACTAAGAAACTGCTTCAGAACTACAAAGAACGTATAAAATCAATGTTAATTATCCAATTTTTAATTAAATTTATCTTGGTTTATATACGGTCGATCGATTTCAAGTTTTCAGGGTAATTGTATTATCATGTCCTTAATAAGTATACAAAAATTAAGATTTTTCTGACGGTGTGCCTTAACCACGACAACTACCTTAAAGTTTATTTACTTATTTTAAAAGAACGTCATATAAGAAAAAGAATTATACTATAATTACTAGTGGTTAAGCCTGTCTTCACCAAGCGCATTACTCAAAATTCAAAATTACATATTTTGTTACATATAATATGGATGTTAACATGTTATTTTCGGACCATTCCTCTTTATTTTTGTCCGTGAGGAGAAAATCTAGAATTCCGCGACGTTAGCTTCTGCCCCGTGTCCAATACTATAAGTGTGCCAAGTTGCAGCATCCTGGGTCAGCAGAGACCTTCTGGAGAGTCTGGGAAGACAGACAGATATTCGGACATACACTAGGAAATTATATATTATGTAAACAGATTTTATTTGCTAAATTTATTGAAAGAGCAACGTTTCTGCATTAATAATGTGTCTTCTTCAAAAATTTTCATTTAACATTCTTTACAAGTTGAGAAACAAATATTTTTTACAGGATATCTACTACATTCAATTCTTGCGGTGTTTTAAAATTAGCATTTTAAAAGTATAAATAATAAAAGGTCGCAACGTTTCTTACATATTAATCGAAGAATTTATCAAAATATAATATTATAAAGAACACACAATGTACAATAATCGGCTGTATTCCACGTTTCTATAGAAAAAAGTATCGTTAATTTAAGCATATAATTTTTCTACATAAACGTTTAATAAAAATAGCCTCGAAAACTATTGTGGTAGTAGAGGTTACTATTTGATTCCCTTACGAAATGTGGAAATAAAATTAAGTTACGCAATAATTAATTTATTAAAAAGCGACAAAAAATAACCTACGCTGCTAAACCAGGTTATTACATACAGAGGTGACCTCGTTTCGTTGGATAGTAGTAGAAGGATGACGGCCTCCATCGAAATATTGAGGGGTCTTCCAGTTGACGTCAAAAATTATCGAAGTGGCCTTTTTATCTATACCTCGGTTGCTAAATAATGATATGTTTTATATTTATTATTTTGACCGAGCTGGGTAGAGTAGTGGTGACAGCACTAGACTCGCATTCGGGAGGTTCGGGTTCGAATCCCGGCGGGGGCAGATGTGGCTGGGACTTTTTCCTACTGCCTCTCGCCGAGAAACGGTAATTCCTGTACCGGCCGTCTTGATTGAGGTTTTCCATGGTTTCCCTCAATTAATTCCAGATAAATATCGAGATGGTTCCTTATTTGAGGCCATGGCCGAATACCTATCAAACTCCTAGTTCAAAAATTACCTACCTTATCCTAATTTCCTATAATTCCTTCATTCGCCCATTGATATTACATAAGTTGAAGTTTTAAAACTGTAGAAAAATAACGGGAAGTGTGGTAGCTGGAAAATAGTAATGGTGCGAATGGCGTCTGTTATGACATAAAGTCGAGAAACGGACGTTAAATGCATTATTATTCTTATTATTATATATTTATTATTTTGTAGAATAACATCGTAACTCCAGAATAAATCGTTGCTATATAAATTGATGTAGTAATATAGCCGATCGTCAAAAATAAAAGACAATATTCTTGGATTTATTTCTCATCTGTCTGCGTGTCGGTCGTACGATCGGTCCGTCAATATGGATGCATCACAAAAGTGATCACGATGTGATTCAAGTCAGATAAGAATGCTCACATAAAATCATAGCTAACCACCTTTGCATTATTATATACCTAACAAAAGTGACCATTTACCGAAATAGTAATTTTCATTCCTTTAATGACTAGGTATTACTGTGCCGGGGCCACTCTTAATAACATTGGGTTAACCCAGTGCCTGTCAAAATGTGTCTGATAGAATTTAAGTAAACACTTTGACTTTTTTTCTTTTTTGTCCTTGGTAATTAATATAAAAATGATTTGTCTTTTTAAGTAAACACTTATTTGTTATTTATAACGACGTTTCGTCCCTTGCTTGAGACTTTTTCAAGCTTTATAACTATTAAATGTTTTGATCAAGTAGATATAAAAGTTAAAATACACATGTAAATACAAATTTAGTTAAACAATTGTTCATTAAAAAGTTTGTGACTTTATTTACTAACCGTCAATAAAATAAAATAGTTTGAACATCAACCGTAAATAAATATTTGTAAAAACGGAATTATTACAAACTTTTTAATGAACAATTGTTTAACTAAATTTATATTTACAGGTGTATTTTAACTTTTATATCTACTTGATCAAAACATTTAATAGTTATAAAGCTTGAAACAGTCCCAAGCAAGGGACGAAACGTCGCTATAAATAACAAATAAGTGTTTACTTAAAAAGTCCTTTTTCCCGACAAATCATTTTTTTAAGTAAACACTGTTTCGTTATGTAATAACCCAAAGTTTATAGTTTAAATTTCTTAACAAACTGTTGAGTCACCAAATAAATAAAATTAATAAAAAAGAATGGAGAATTACAATAAGAAATTCACCAACCCCAATTCATATTTTCAATTTATTATTTTTTTAATACTTAATAAATTGCAAGTCTAATTGATACTTTCACCAGTTCTTGAATTTGGGAAGTGAGAGTCACGGAAACGATATACAAACAACGGCATCGCTCCGCTATATTCATGTATTTTGCTTTGTGACGTATTAAGTTGATTTTCAATTTATTATTAAAAACTAATAAACCGAAAATATGATTTAGAAGGAGATGTTGGTGGCTTTTAAAAAATACTTCAGGATTGTTAATTGCAGTTGTAGAGCCACTGATTGAATCAAAAGCCTTTTTATTTAAAGCAAGCGCAGACATCTTTATGAACATTAAATATAAAGGAGCATTTCGTCTGTCGAATGAATCAAAACAACCAATACGTGATTAATATTATAGAGAAAGATGATGGAATACATAACCGTGTGTATTGATACCAGTGGCGTACCAATTCTGTGAGCCTGTCAACTGGGTTACAATATAAGTTATATAGAGTTCATTTTTTATTCTTACTTCATAAGAAGGTTTATATGGTGTTAATAGTTTTTTCACTGCAGGTTTCAAAATTATTTTTAGCACATTTTTACTTTATATGATTTTACAAGTTATGGATGTATTTAAAACGAAGGAAGTCAACATATTTTAATTAAATGGAACGGGATTTTATTAAAAAAAAGTAACAGCTTGAATCAGGTAAATTAACAAATCTTAATATACAAACACAAATAGGCATCTACGCATATAATCTTCTTTAAATTATATGCGTAGATACCTATTTATTGCTATTTTAAGATAACTTATTTGCATTTTCTGAGAACATTTACCTTAGTAATGTATATCTTTTTTCATACCATCAGAAAGTAGAGATTTCAACGAACAAAAAGCCCACCGACTTTTTTAAAAAAGCAGATATTTTGACGTGAGAATTTTCGATAGAAAATTAGGGTGCTTTTTCGATATTAAGTCAAAATAAGGTGAAGAAATTAATATTTTTAGTCAAAAAAATTACTGTATATTTGGGACATAAAAAGGTAAGTTCTCACCAAATTTCGTGAAAAAATATTTTTTTTTGTAAAAGATAAAAATAAAAAACCAAAAACTTGGTTATTTGAATTTTTCACATAAATTTTGAGGTTATGTGAAAAAAGTGTAAAAACAAAAGTTGTAGATATTTTTATTACCTACAACTTTGTCATTTAACTTTTTTTCATAGGACTTGTAGTTTTGCCGGAAACCGAGATATACCGTTTTTTACCCTTAAAAACTCACCCCCTTCCCCTTCCCGACCTCAGATCTACCGTAAATTATTTTTCCTTTCATTTTTGTTATATTCTCTACCTTTTCCAAAGGGTTTCATCCTACTATAATTTTTTTTCACTTTTTACTATTTTCAAAACTATCGACCCTGATCTAATAGGTATTTACGATACCAAAGAATGGTCATAAAAATCCCTGAAAACTAGTTGCAGCCGCCTCTGATTTTATACCTTCGCATTGAAATACACCGTCACGAAATGTACGCGATGCTATGTGTAATGTAATGGATGATTGTGGACTAAATGTAGGACGTGCGGCTCGGAGAGCTGTTTTTAAATAAAAATAGACAGCCAGCACGAGAACGAATTCAAAACAAGAATAAAAGATGCAAAAAGGATGAACAATTTATTTTTAAGCGTTGAAAGTAAATGGAGGCGGGTTTATAATGTATAAGTTGTTTTTTCGGTTTGATTATTATTATATTCCTTACTTATTATTATTGAAGATACGCTTCGCTTTGTGAGTATATTTCAGTCAAAGTTATTTATGTCTACTCATTATATGTGTATTCATATTCGATTGGTTATACTTAATGAAGAATAGACGCTTGGTTTTGATTGGTGAATGGTTCGTCGGATTTAAAATGTCTAGATAATATTCTTTAATCGTGGTTTTTTTATCACAAAGTATAATATTAATTGAAATTAATATTTATATTATGTAAAATAATTTGCATTTGAGTTTCGACTGTGACATTTTTTGAATAATACATTTTTCTATTATTGCATTTTAACGTTAACAATTGGTGTTTCATAGTAGCAAATTGTAGCTATCTATTTGTATATTTATATAACGTTTACACCGAGCTGGGTAGAGTAGTGGTGACAGCACTAGACTCGCATTCGGGAGGTCCGGGTCCGAATCCCGGCGGGGGCAGATGTGACTGGGACTTTTTCCTACTGCCTCTCGCCGAGAAACGGTAATTCCTGTACCGGCCATCTTGATTGAGGTTTTCCATGGTTTCCCTCAATTAATTCCAGACAAATATCGAGATGGTTCCTTATTTGAGGCCATGGCCGATTACCTATCAAACTCCTAGTTCAAAAATTACGTACCTTATCCTAATTTCCTATAATTCCTTCATTCGCCCATTGCTATTACATAAGTTGAAGTTTTAAAAATGTAGAAAAATAACGGGAAGTGTGGTAGATGGAAAATAGTAATGGTGCGAATGGTGTCTGTTATGACATAAAGTCGAGAAACGGACGTTAAACGCATTATTATTATTATTATTATTATTATTATTATTATAACATTTACGTACTAACCGTAATGAAATATTGATGTTTAAATTATGGTTAAATCAGGTTTTAAGCACTTATACGAAACTTATTTGGTAATGGACGCAAATTACAATTATTATTATTGAATTATCGAGCCGATCCAGTGTAGAAAGTGTTACTTAACACTTTTGATGCTATTATATAATAGTGTAAGATACACTGACCTGTCAGTGTTGGACTAAAAATGTAAACACTAATGTAGTCCAGTGTGGATCATATGATTGCCGTCTGAATTTAGCAATTGTTAGAACAAATTAGTAAACCTAGTGTAACTTTCAGTGTACACTAATGCACACCTTTTAAGAGTGTACAAATTTAATAATAAAGATTTAAAATCTGTTCATAAGTAATATGAAAATAACAAAAGGATAAAATAATAATAAACCTATATGCAAACGAGGCCGAGGGTTGTTTAAAATGCAAACTAAAATTAAATAACGCGTAGAGTTTTAGGATTTGGGGGGGGGGAGTTTTCACAATGTTATAATTGTAAGACAACGGCGTTAGTGTGTATATATTATAATTCTAAGAAAGAGTCAAAGGGTTAGAGAGCAGACAGAGAAATAAGGACTGTTCTGACGTCCTGGTTTGGCTCGGCCGCAGAATGCGTGGGGTGACGGGATAATGGAATCAGACTTAACGCAAATGGAAGCTTAACACTCTCGCAATAGCTGTTAGGCACTGTGAACTCGACATCATCAGATTATATTCATTTAAGGAGAAGATCCACCGTCAGTTAAACTATAGTTTTCCGTTCGAACTTTATGCCGGGTTACAGAAAGCATTGTCAAGAAAATTGAATTGACAATGACATTGACTACGAACATATAATTACAGTTTTTATATAATAATAATAATAATGCGTTTAACGTCCGTTTCTCGACTTTATGTCATAACAGACGCCATTCGCACCATTACTATTTTCCATCTACCACACTTCCCGTTATTTTTCTACATTTTTAAAACTTCAACTTATGCAACAGCAATGGGCGAATGAAGGAATTATAGGAAATTAGGATAAGGTAGGTAATTTTTGAACTAGGAGTTTGATAGGTAATCGGCCATGGCCTCAAATAAGGAACCATCTCGATATTCATCTGGAGTTAATTGAGGGAAACCATGGAAAACCTTAATTAAGATGGCCGGTACAGGAATTACCGTTTCTCGGCGAGAGGCAGTAGGAAAAAGTCCCAGCCACATCTGCCCCCGCCGGTATTCGAACCCGGTACCTCCCGAATGCGAGTCTAGTGCTGTCACCACTTATATATCTCGAATATAATGCTTTTATATCTCGACTACTCGAGTGACTGTTAAAACTCGCTAACCGCTTGTTTTAACATACGGTTACAATCCTGATACATAAACTGCTATTGTAAATTGCTCGATCTTTGCACATTTTCCCTTTACATATTGTAAGAACAGACAGTAAATGTTGCAGATTGAATTCTCAGTGCCCAGTTTATATGTTCACTTTGTTGAATCCTGGAAGTCTCCCGACGCCACCCACACAATCCTTGCTGCACTGCACCGCCACCAAGTCCTTGTAATAACACTGGTGCAAGGAGACTCAACCCTTTCGTCGTTCAGTTCCTTCGGTGGTACTTTTCCTTCCGCATCATATCCGGACCCCGTTAGAGTCTTTATAGGGATTTAATTAATAGATACATTTGCATGCACTCTATGTCTGGCCGTCTGTTCCAACAGCTTACTTATTGCTTTTAAGTATTATCATATTTATGTGCTCAGAAAATTTACGCCAATGATGTGTTTTTATTAAGATTTGTAAGTTTTGCTTATATAACTTCGCGTAACTCATTTAAAAAAGAATACTCGACTGAATATAATCGCTATCGCAATAATATAGGTTATGTATCTAGTGCGTGAATTATTATTTTACGACGCAGTGTGACATTATGATAAAACGAGCGATAGCGAGTTTTAACAATCACGCACGAGATATATAAAATATTTTTTGCACGCAGCCCATTTATAAACAGATTTTTATCTAATTTTCAAAAATGTTAACAGTTTAATTTTGTGCAAAATCACTTCTAATTGTAGGCTGCGTTGAATTCTCATGCGCTATGATTTACTATAACCATGATACTATTATTACGTTTCACATTACTTTTGTTTAAATTTAGGCTCTAGTACAAGATAGGTCATTTTACTACTGCTACTCAGAAATTAAAAGCAGTTATTTAATAGGGGGTGTGCAAAAAAGTATATTTAGTTGGATACATTTTCTATAATTGATTCATTTAAATATGGAAATTTTTATAAATTTTTAAAACACAATATTAGTAACCTAAGCTTTATAATACAAAATGAATGTAGTAGAAAGAGCCATAACAACGTTAACAATTTTTCTGTTAAAAATGTTAACAAATTTTAAATTTTTAAACGCAACCTTCAGGATTTTTTAATAAATAGGTGCTTTTATAGTATCAATGAATATATAAATTTTTAATATTCTTATATTTTAAATATTGTACACACTATGTAATTAAGATGCATTGTTATTAATTTTTGCTAACAATAAAATAAATATCATATCATATAAATAAAATACCATATAGATGTATTTAGGGTTGTTATGGTAATTTGCGTCACTAATATTTGGTACTCAAAATAGTCACATTTTTTTGATGAATTTAGTTTTATCTAGACAGCTCTGCTCAGTATTTTTCTGATCAAATTGCCATCAAAGAAGTAAATAATCAGTGTTGGAACTATTTAAAAAATTAGCATATAAATATTGTCACTCTTTGATATTATATCGAGGCTTTCCTAAAATAAATAAATATATGAAAATTTATATTGTGTGCAATTTAATCAAAAGGAGGCCTCTGTTATCATTTTATATTTCAAGAATTTAAAATGACTGACTAGATATAAAGAGAATACAAGTAGCTATACATAATACAATGTTATGGCAACGTCTTGAAATCCAATAGTATTTCATATAACAAATATATTGCTTTTTCATAACGTCTATTGGTATAGCTTTAGCTGCTTGAACGATTTCAAATCACTTTGACGAAAATGTTATTTGTATTCATAATCGGAGAGACATCATAAGGAATCGTGCAGAAGCGGGTTGCGGGTGAGATGGTAAATGTGAGGGAAAATACAGATTCTGTACGCCGAGGGTGAAGTTTGTTGTTCTTTTCTCCAAAACTCATTTGTTTCGTTCGGAACTATCTCAAGGTTGAATTCAGTCGTGCTTTTTGTGATACATGCATTGAAGGAGCGCGTTTCAGGGAATTAAAGTTGTCTTTTACATGCCAACAACGTAAAATAAAAATCGCACATGAGCGAATCAAAAGTAGTATTTTCGTCCCTTGGCAAATTCTTTTCGAATCGAAAGCGAGCGAAAATGGCGCCATCCTAAGTGTTGATTGTAAACTATTTACGATTGCTTTTGTGAGTACAAAATTAATGTGGCTCTTTCGCTTTGCTCGGTGGCAAACTCTATAATTCATCGCAAACTCCAATTTTCTGTCTTCATAAGCACAATGTACTATTATGTCAATACTTAATACATATTGAGAAATAATAATGATATATTTTATTCTTAATTTATCTTTACCGACATAGGGTAAGTCCGGAGAATAAAATATGTACAAAAACCGGTTGCACAAAAAAAAAATGTATATCTACACTAATATTATAAAGAGGAAAGATTTGTATTTTTGTATGTTTGTAATGAATAAACTCAAAAACTACTGTGCCGATTTGAAAAATTCTTTCACCATTAGAAAGCTACATTCACCCTGAGTAACATAGGCTATATTTATTGCTAGAAAATACTAGAGATCCTTACTAAAACTTTTGTAACGTAACCCAAGGTGTAAAAACAATGCCATAAAACATCTTTCGTCGCATGCGCTGTGGAAACTATTGATGATAGAACAAAAGTATGTTCTACAATATTAAAGAACATATCAATAACTACAAAAAACTTATACTATATGTCCAACTATTATCGTTATGTCACAATAACCACTTTTTACATTTTAATAATCTACATAGATAAAAGACGATGTATATGTAATCTATGGACTCCAAACGGGTTGACCATTTTTAATGAAATTTTCAGACAATCTTTAGATTAGCTAAGCGAGTGATCTTCTGAAGTTTGGTAGCGATCGGATCAATAGACTTTTTTAAATTTCTTTTTGGGAAATAAGATTTTTCTTCGATTTTTGAACATTCACAAATAAAAGCGATTGAATTCACGCAAATTCAATACACGTTATGCTTTTTTAAAAACAAGATTGGTGTTCATTTTTTTAATAACACTAATTTTGTTGAAAAACATTACTGCATTTTATTAAGACATCTGTCTGTAATTTCGTATTCTTGCGGTTTGTAAATTATAGACGCTCGCCGACAGAGGTAACAAGCGTTTGCGGTTTTGGATATTTTGCAAAATGCCTGTTTGTACCAGCGTTATCCGAAAACTGCTGAACGGATTAAATTTGTTTGATTTACATTTCTAAATTATTTAATGGTCAAATTTAAGACGTTACTATTTTTAAAGGTTGTGTTTTAATATAGGTGTAACATAGTTATTCACCAGACTAGCCAAGTTTGTTCTTTTCTCAAGAATTTGTTCTTTTTACATTGTGAAAAATGAAGTTTTTATATATATGTAATATTTCATATTTTAACTTGTGAATGTGTAGAGAAATATGATATTATATGATATAACAACAGATGTTTTTTGATGTTTTATTAAAAAATACAAATGTAATTTTTTGTTAGTCTTCGCGGTATTTTAGAAAAGACAGACTTTTGTCTTTACTTTTCTCCATACCCTGCACAGTTTCACCAACCTAAACTACTTAAAGTCTACTATTTTATGGTCTATGAATTTATTTTGTTCATCGTATAGTTAAAGTAAAGATGAGTAGTCATAATAGATTCTATATCTAGTGTTGTAACGGGTTGTGTTCCGACAAGTTTTTACAATCACACAAGCCGTAATACAATTACGCACAAGATGCATGGTTTTTGAAATTGAAGTGAAAAGCAACTACCTTGTAGGAGGTATGAGAAAAAAATGCCATATAATTGTATCTCATGCGTAATGGTATTACGACTTGTGTAACTGTTAAGGTAGTTGTCGTGGTACAATATTGTCAAAAAGTTATAGATTATACGCGCCACAAAAGTATACTAGTTTGTAGCTAAGTGATCCATAATTTGTACGCAAGACTGTACCCGTGGAAACGTAACCCAAACAGTATTCATATGCATGTATACTTTTCTATAAATTGTTGAACTTTAAACCGTTATTTATAAATAATTAGACGGTCAAAAATGTTTTCTTATTTTTTTTAAACTCATAATAAATGCATTGAACGACTATCAGTATTTGAAAAGTTTCTGACAGTTAGTTCTTTTTTTATAAATAAAAAACTGGTTCAGAACTACAGAGATCGTATACAATCAATGTTAATTATCCAATTTTTTATTGAATTTATGTCGGATTATATACGGTCGATCGACGATTTTCAGGGTAATTGTATTATCATGTCCTTAATAAGTATCAAAAATTAAGAATTTTCTGACGGTGTGCCTTAACCACGACAACTACCTTAAGATTCGCTATAGTCGCTGGCTCGTTAAAAACATGATATGATATCGCGCCGTAATATAACCCATTACAAGAGTGGATATTCAATTTACTATTTAGTTTTACGTTATTGTGCAGAAAATACTTTATTGTTTTCTAGTATCTTGTTTAAAGCAACAGCGCATGTTTGCTAAAGTTTTGTATATGAAATTGTACTATAAAGCTCAGGTACAAAATATTATTATATAATATTACAGTGCTCAAATAATCTGCATTCTATACATACAGTGTGTTTATTTCGCAAATAGACTAATGCTGGGCTGCAAAAATTAATGACCTTAAATTGTTATCACACATATTTTTCCACGTCCCTTAAGCAGGAAGCGCAAAGTCGGCAGAACCGAGATTAAATACATGCACAATTAAAGCCTAATTAAACGCCCTAATTAGAAATTTTCGGCTCCGCGCATTTTTGCAAAAATAACTGTTCTGCTAGCTTAAACTTAAGCCAGCAGAACAGGAGCTAAAAAGTTGTTTAAACAACGGAAAAAGCAATTCCGATAGTACAGTAATTAACGACTCATTAAAGGCTTCCTAAATACACTAATCGCTGATTAAATGCTCAGTTCCTTTAGGTTTGTAATAGAACAATTTTATGAAATATGTACGAATAAGGTCGTAGTGTAACATTGAAAACGTGTGTTTTTTTGTCCATTAGAGACCTAGATGCGTCCTTTATCTTCTTTATAGAGAAAGAATTTTTGCAGAAGCTCTATTTTTTACTTCAATTCAGAGCGTTTCGACAACCTTAACGCGTTTGTAATACAAAAGTGTAAGATACTCAATATCGGATTCGGTCCCGACTCTTGGGTAGAGGAACGTAGTGTAATGTAGATCACATAATAGAATTTGACAATTGTTAGAACAAATTCATAATTTTGGTGAACCTAACGTACGTTTCAGTGTTAGCTACACTACATTAATATACCAAACACACCTCTTATATTACATACAGTAAGTTGTATAAATGAGAGCTTTATCATTGTCACTGGGTGTTATGTTGGAGAATATTTATATGCTGTTAATAAGAATGTTTTACCCCCGCGGCGGTGGTACTAGAGTAGTAGGTGGTGGGAAGGACTCATCTAACACCAAACCTTACAACACCTTTATATGTACTATGCAGCAATTAACGACTGCATGAATGATTTACAAGACACAAGTGGTTTTATTACATTAATTAAAGGTGGAATATGTTGCATATTTTACTTGGTTTTGTCTTCGTGCTCCTTGTTTCAAACGCGCGAGGAAGAAACGCTGTTATATTGTGCTGTTTTACTCGCTGACTATGCTCACGAAATAATCAACTGGACTTAGAATTTATTATTAAAAATTATAAACTGAAAAGTTATTTTAAATAATCTTCAAGAAGTAGACGATATGGGTTATATTACGACACAATTTTTAAATTTTAACAGTCACATGAGTCGTAATACAAATACGCACGAGGTATGATATTTTTCCACGTACCTTTTTATTCATTTTCAAAATTTTAGATAGTTTAATTTCGAATAAAAAAAATGTTGCGTTGTCATTGACCATCATTTTTCAATCTGATTATTTATACATCTCATTAGACTGGCGGGGTCTCAGTGTTTTTTTTTTTATTTTAATTGCAAATATTTATTATTTAATTGATTATAGTTATTTGTATTCATTAACAAGGGTTTTAATAAAAATTAAACAAATAATTTAAAACTAGTCATAATATTAGGCGTTAGTCATTAGCCTATCGAATTTAAAAACCCTAAAGCATATAATTATTTTTTTTTGTAAGTTGGTTGTAACTATAATCATAATTTAAAATATTTTATTAATAATAGCAATTGTGTAAAACCAATAAAACAGTATGCACAGCATTAAAACGATCAGTAAAACTTGACTTAATCTAACTGAAATTGTTTTTGCTAATTTGTATTCAAACAGCCTTCTTCTGTTCGTTTTAGATGAAACAAAAATAGTTAATTTACTCCAGGAGCTTAAATTTACAGTCGCTCTACTTGAATATTCATTTTGAGTCTTTATAGAGAAGATACTAAAACAAGATAATCATTCAGTTGACTCACTCAAAGACAACTTCAATACTTATTGACGTTTTTTCTCGATAGGCTTTTGCAATATTCTGATTGGGCGGCAGTTTAAATTTTTTTTGCCTTAATCGATTTACAATGTAATAAAGATAAAATTTTATGTATATATTTTTACATACGCACTCTGAAGGGACGCATTTCAATTTTAGTGGATTTGAAAATAAATGTCGCGATTATTTTCTCTATTTGCGCACCATTATTTTTAAACATTAGTACCTAAATACTTAAAAATAAAAGAATAGTTACTTCTTACCACAACAGATTTATTCAGTGGATGTACATTTCGAGAGCTAAGCTCCCATCTTCAGCAAAACACTTAAACTTTTGTTAGTGTTTTGCTGAAAATGGGAGCTTAGCTCTCGAAATTTACATCCACTGTATAAATCTGTTGTGGTAAGAAGTAACTATTCTTTTATTTTTATTATTCCAACCACAGTGCTCTTAATATTTACCTAAATACTTAGTTTTCTGAACCAGTTTCACATATGCAGTTTTTTTAACATTTCAACGTCACAGGTGGGGAATGGTAGGTATAAAAGTAGGTCAAAATTCACTTTTCAAAATTCTACAAAAATTTTTTTTATTCTAAGGTCTCCATAGTCCAGAAAACATATTTAGAAACTGTCTGTTCATCTGTTTGTCTGTGGTCTGTGAGCCCGATACAAGTCAAACGACCAAGCGGATTCAAACCAAATTTTGACAGGATGTAACCTATTTTTAATCATTTCAGTTGTACCTGAAGAAGTTAAAAAGATTTAACGAAACGTCGCAATTTTTTTATTTAGTTTAACAATAACGAGAATTATTATTATTAATAATATTGACTCTGCCAACAGTAATAGATATGTTAACAAAAAATTACTTGCAAGTAATTTTATTTTGTTAACATATTATTATTATTATTAGACATTATATCGCATCCAAAATTATTACTATAATTCGATAATAAATCTAATAATAAATAATAAAACACGATTGTTTTGTATTATTAATCCAAATACCTGAGATTTATTATTGAATTATTATTATTATTATGACGTCTGTGTATGGATACCATAAGACATATTATGTAAACGTACTGCGTACAATTGTGGTACGCGGGTAAGGAATATAACATTGCAAAGTTTGTATCTGGCAAACATCCAATCTCTGAGTTCGACAAGTGCAGACGTAGAAGCTATAGAACTACTATATCTCCAGTTAGAGAGAGTTCTACGTGCATAATATATGCTACACGTACATCATTTAATAATCACTAAATATATATGACACTTTTCGTGACGATTTATATATCTCCTGTTTCTATTAAAAGGCAGCAGGTTTTATTAACCACACAAAATTCGATTTCTCTAAAAACAAGCTTTATGCATTGTTGACGAATACCTAATGTTTTTGAAAAAAAAACGATATACGTTCTTGTGCGGTGGTAAGTAACTTAATTCCGCGCGTCACGCCGTGTGAGTGGAGCTTTACTTTAGTTTCTTCAAACTACTAAATGTTAGGGTATTAAAGTTGTGTAGTGTATCATTATTGATAATTATAATTAATTTTCTATTTAAAATCTTCGTATATAACCATAACTTAATTTAATTTTTAACTACAAATACACTCGTGTATTTTCAACACTATCTTTTTCCCACTGAGTTTACTCATGCATTTTCAAGTTTTTAGTCTTTACCTCTAGCGCAAAGTGTCATCCCCTACATACTGCTTAGCCAGTGGAAAAATATATTAGACAACGTTTAAATTAATAAATGTTTTTTTCTGATTAATCTATGACTTCAACAAAGTGACGATGAGGGAAATGCTGAAAATAAATGAGTTGATTACGGTGTAAAGGTTGAAAATACATGTGTTCTACTGCAACACTAAAGAATTAAAATGCTTCCACCCCTTCCGGCAAAACTAATTCTTTTCCTAAAAAAAAACTTTTTTACGGACGATTCTAATATAGAACGCAGGGTGGCATTTGAATTTTTTTATGTTTTTGTGTAGGTAATTTGTCGTCCAAAAAATTCTAAAATATTCAGTTTTTTAGGGGGAGACGAATTTTATATAGCTAGTGAGGCACCTCCTTTAAAAGTAACAGACCAACGAAATAGAAACGTATTTTTTTTTCATTCTATTAGGAGGATATTGTATTATTTTTCTTTCTTCAAAATAAGTTTGGAGATCAAACTCAAACCTTATCCTGAACGCTCATAACCTTAGCTACGAACTGTATGTGTGTTTACTACAAGTCTGACGTCATCTGACAGCAACCTTATGTTTATGTGAATACAAACCGACAATTTCTGATTTCTTGATATTAGATTATCAAATACCTACCCTAAATCCTCTTATGACGATGAGCGATTTCGTTGACATTAAAATGTAACCGTACTAAATCATTTCTCATTCCATTGTCATATTGATTTTCGTTTAGTTATGTCTTCAGTGCGCTGCTCCAAACCTATAACACATATAACTAAACCTAACAGTATTGTGTTTTCTTACATTACAAACAACACATAAGGAAAGGAAGCTCCTCTTCACTCCTCTTCAGATGGGTCAGAAACCCTAAACTGCGGGGAGGCAGCACTGTTACATATAGGTGGAGTCCCTCGTGATAGCTGTCAGCAAAACCACCATTATAATGCAATTAGTTAAATGCTGTTCGGTGAATATAGATATCTTAGTTACGACTTATTGTTGCGCGGAAACTTTGTCTAGCTATTTCTTTTTTTATTCGAGGAAAAACTCTTATTAACTTTGGATCCACGCAGAATTCAAAATTTTATTTATAGTTTAAGCTTTGACCGACACTACTAAAATTTTATTATTGAATTTAACAGATGATACGATGAAAAACAAAAGACAAAATCAATTTTTGTATTTTCAGTAGTTTAAATTTTTTAAACAGTTTTTTAGATCATCGCTCTTGATTTAAATACATGCTTTCAAATGATTTAAAACGAATTTTTGACATTATTATTTCTGTTATTTAATCCGATTTGAATGCATGTAAAGCAAGGCAACTGAACCGATCGCTCTTCTGTGTAGGGCCGTTGGCAATGTTTTGTCAAATCAAATCACGAATAGCTCGGCGAATGACCAAACGCAAACGCCGATGGCCAAAGGAATTCAATCAGAAACATATCGCATGCTTCACCGACCTCAATATGTGTATATCTCTGCTTCCAGATGGACCGCCAGATTGTAGCGGAACAGATTCGATTGATATCAGTTTGCGAATAAAGTCCATTCAGATTGATAAGGCACCACGATGCCCATCAATCACTATCGCAAGCTTTTATTTAACTTCAGCGTGTCAGTTCGGGTCAAAACTTGCAATCAAAATTTAGACCAGATCTATTTAAGCTAAACCTTTGAAATTTTGTACACGTGGATAAGTCCGGTGACAATGCATAAATCCAATATGGCGGACGCCCCAAAATGGCGGATTACCTTTTTATTCACAAGCTTATGGACATGTGTATTAAGTGAAAGAGTTTGATGAATGGAATACAATAAATTATGTTACGTCATAGTAAACCTAATATGGCGGAGGCCAACCGGTCGATTCGAAATTTTGTTATATTCCCGATTACAATACAGGATTCAACTGTTCTTCGAGTTAAATAATCAATTAATTTGAATAAATAATTTTTCTTTTTAATTTCCCAATGCATTAGGAAGAAAATTCGTCCGAAATTTGAAACATATTTAGCATATTTAATATTTCAAGGTAACTATGCTATTTTTTAGAATCTCGAGAATAAAAAAAATGTATCGACTACATTCGAGTGCCAATCAACGTATATTACCGTAAATATGTTCTGAAAGTATGTTTTTTTTAATTGGTTCAGTAGTTCTACTTCTAAATAAAAAATAAATGATATCGACTTCATTAGGGTGCTGACCGAGACGTATATTAAACCTAATATGTTACAAAAAAGTTTTATCAACCGTTTTTTTGTGTAAACAAAAAGACCCTAAAAAGGATTTTTGGAACATGATTTCGCGGGCTTAATTTATTAAATACTTACATATTTAATATTCAATATTGATCATACTGGAAAGTCGATCTTGTAGACCTCAGTAATACACCTTTGGCACATTCCTGTTAAAAAATTATAATATCGGATTGTGAAAGAAAAATACATTAAAATGAATTTTCGATATTTTAAATATTTTTAATATGTACTGAATGATCGCTACAAGGCACACATACATAAATATTTACAATAAGTTATAAATTCGCAGCAACAAATAATAATCAGAGATATTATTTATATGTAAAAAGAACAATATAATAACTTAAATTAAAAAAATCTAATGACTAAGTAATTAGTTACGTAATACTTAACAGTATTATAATATTCAATATTTAAATACACATATGAACACAAATAGTGATCTTATCGCGTTAGTAATGATCGGAATTATAGTTGGTAAATTGTTAGACTGTACTATTTTATCTTGTTTTAAAAAATCCATCACTTTCTTAGAAATTACTAGCTTGAACCTGTGCTTTTGCTTCCGCGAATTTCAGTTATCAAGGTCGGTTTTGAAGGAACGTTACCTGTGCGTATTCAAAATGAACGTTCGTTTTAAAATTGTTTTGGATGTATAAAGTTAACAATAAAATAAAAAAACCCGGGTCGCAGTGTCAAAACCCTGCCGACAATATAGTGTATTTGCTGATACAGGCAGTGTGGCTTTATTATGCGAACTTAAGTTGGTTTTTGGGTAAAAAAAAAATTTTACCCCTTAATACAGCCCTTAAAATAACATTTTTTTTCTTAATTGCAATATTATTATCAATCGAACCTCTATACCAAATTATATGCAACTTTCAGTAAATAATGCACTATCTGCAAACTAGTGTTTTCATAAAATTTGTAAATCCAGTCCTGTCGGGCCGATTTTATTAAAATTTTAGGAACACTTTTTAATTACTACCGGAGGGTTAAATTTCAATTTTGAAACGATTCGGAGAATTTTTTCGGTATTTTGGGCCCCAAAAACTTTTTTCAACCCCTAAAAACTACCCTTAATTTCGCCCGATTGGGCCCATTTTAAATAGGCTTCGTGCGGTAATGGATTCCAACATGTGTGCTAAATTTCATTAAAATAAATTAACTTCTTCGAAAGTTATAGCCCGCACACATATATACCTATATATATATACATATATATATATATATATATATATATATATATATATATATATATATATATATATATATATATATATATATATATATATATATATATATATATATATATATATATATATAATATAAATATAAATATATAAGTATGTGTGGCATACAGTTTGGGAGCTCGGATAATCATTTAATATATCGTTTGGGCTCTTTTGCCGTCTTAAGGGAGCGGCACCCAATGAACAAAATCGTTTGATTGTCAACTTTGGGAGCTTCACCCTGAGACGTCTATTGATAAAAATTAAAACTACATAGAACCATTTTGTGAAATGAGAGGTCACTGCGAGTATTATTTCAGCGGTTTTTTATGACAAAAAGTATGCAACCTTTGCAGGAATCTATTGGAGTATGGGGTATTTCATAATAAAATAATATTTTTTACTGTCAAAAACCGTAAAAATTTCTAAATGAAGTATGGTTAGGTTTCACACATAAAGAAAAGGGAAGTAAGTAGTCAAGAATAAATGTAAGTAAAATTCATATAATTCTATAAAAAAGTGAATTATTAATATAATTTACACAAAAAATAAATTTAATTATTTTCAGTCATTTATTAACGTAGAAAGACGAAAATTACGCGACAACTCAAATATACATTTGAATATTCTGATACGTTTATGAACGTAATACATCTTATAGAAACTGCCCGCAAATTTGATCTTTTTATATACAAGGAACATTTGAACAACATTAAATAAAGGTAAATATTTATTTTTATAAGTGTTTATTTCCAGATAATCAAAGCGTTGTTATGTCAATTCTTTTTAAACGGTACTAGTTACTTTGTCAAATTATCGCCAAGGCTCCCGATATCATGTAAACTGAATCTTTTCACTCTAACAACATATCAAACCCATGTCGAATATTAGATTTACATGAGATTCGTCGACAAGCGTTAAAACGTCCGTACTGACGATGCAAAACATTTTCATCTATTGACATTGGAAAATTTTCATATCGATGGAAATACCTTTCCATTCGAATAATTTCATCGAAAAAATTAACTCGAAACGATCTTAGTAATAAGTATTAATAGATCAGTGATAATTGAGAGTATTGTATTAAAATTATGTTCTCATATTCACAGGTTATTCAAGTACTATCCAACAATGGATGTTCAACAATGTCTGCAAATATAGGGCCCGAAACCAACAACGATTCTGTAAATTACTCTGTTTATGTTTTAATGTAAAATTGATATATTTGCTTTTTTTAATAAAAAACTAGACAACAGAATATATCTTTAATTTTTTCATACATTTTTATTTATTATTTATTTTGACGTAGCATCTACATTGCGGAATGCGTATTATGACTAATTAACAACGAAATCTAATATTTGATAACAGAAATAAACAAATTTATTAACGAAATGATAAAACAAAAATAGGTATTTCTTATTTCAGTCTTAACATATTTAAAAAAAACACGTATTAAAATATTGTACATGCAATTGTTGACGAAATATGTAAATAAACCGTAAGCCTTGTTTACACGAGTAAACAAGGCTTACGGTTTATTTACATACGAGTACTCGGCCGAGACACTGAACTCGGCATCGACTATTAATTTTGCTGATGAGATACTGCTGATTTTCTCTGTCGTTTCGATTCGGCTTGTACCCAGGATTTTACATGAGCGACAGTTCGTTTTTTCAATTCACTATGCTTTGTTATCGTGTCGAAGCATTTCTGCGAATTCGGAACCTTTCCTGTAGCTATCTCAGTATCAAAAAGTTTTCGCGCAACTGTCCTTTCTGGTGTAGACCATGTGTTGCGAGTCTTATCTGGAGAGAAAAAATATTAAGAATATACTATTTAAAAGTTATAATATTATAAAAAGTTATGGTAGTTTTTAACTTAGTGAGATTTCATTTAGCATAGTTTCACTGCAGCCAAAACTTAATTTACCGAGGACCAAATGCTCAATGAAAAGGTAAGAAGGTTTCACGTTCCGATGGGAATGAGCACAGGGTCCACGAACAAGTGTTTACAATGAAAAGCATACTGTACGTACCTTTCGATTTGTGTTTGTTGATTTCATTATTTATCCATAAACGAAGCTGCATTGCAGTTCATTTTTGTAAGTTATTATCAGATTTGACAATCATTTCGCATTCATTTAAAGGGAGGATTTTTCGATTTCGAATATAACCAGACAAGTATTTTCTCGCCGCAAATTTCTCTGGAGCACTCCAAGTTCTTCTAATAATTTGCGGTTTGAGATCTAGTTCTAAAAACAATAGAAAATTTCAGTGAACAATAAGATATGAAAATCAAACAGATACAAAAATATTAAATCGGTTTGTGTTTCGTTTGTTTAGAAAAGCTTTTGAAAATTTACCCAGTTCTGAGTCACTGGAAGCCGAAACGTTTTCATCGACCGGTAACTCCTATTCATCGTCAACACGATCTGCTGTTCGTTTTCGTAAGTCAGTAGTCGATTTTACAACTGTTTCACATTTAATAGCAGGAAGAAGTATTTTTTTTTTCGGAGTAGACCACATCCTAGTAATTTGGGACCTGAAATGTAATTCTAAAAACAATAAAAATTCGCAGTTGTAGAATATAGAACCGTGTTTCGTTTATTTAGAAAAGGTTTTGAGAATTTACCCAAATCCAGTGAATCGCTGTCACTCGAAGCGGAAGGGTTTTTATCATCCGGTAAATCAAGTGCGCTCGTGTCTTGTAATCTGTCCGATCTGTTTTCGGTGACATTGGCGTATACTTCGGTATTGCAGTTGATAGACTCGTTTTCGTCGACACCATACGATATGTTAGGAAGCGAATCGTTAATATAAATGTCTGTCCCATCGTCATTCGAAATAAATATATTGTCAAGTTTTGCATTTGAATCGTCGGCATTATTAGATGATTCTGACGTATGTTTGTTGACATTTTTTTTCTTTTCGGGATCAATCATGTTTATTTCGTCACTTGTTCGTGTACCGCCACGGTATTTAACGATACAAATATTTCCATTTTCTATGCGCACGTCTTTTTCTTTGCACATATAATATGGATTATGGTCTCAAAATTGAACCATGTAGGTAATACATTTTGTATTTGTTTTATGTAATGAAAGTATGGCCTTTTCAACGAGCAAGAGTAACGACGGCTGAAAAAGAAAACAAAACAGTAAATTAAAAGTGTACTGTAGTTCTATAACGTACATATATTATGTTAAACACTTACTTTTATAATTGTTCTATTATATCGCCTTCTGTTCGGCAAACAGGACAGCACAGTGAAATTCTATCGACAGTCACTGTCGGTTCCAACAAACACCCGAGCGAAGTTTGGAATGAGGTATCTCTTCCAGACACACTGGACACTTAATTTTGTTTAACTGTGCGCAATAATGTAATTTTGAACAATTATTGTGCGGACAAGTTTTGTTCATATGATAGGTCATACACACGTACACTTTTCTGTTTGTAGATATATTAGTTCCTCTCCTTTCGTGACATGAACTAAATTACAAATTGACCGGGAGCATTTAGCGCCCTGATAGTCCTTGCAAAAATGTATTTTCAAATGGTTGCAAGCACCCGAACAGTTACTGTTTCAGTAACTTGAAACTGATATAGTTAACGTAGTTTTGTTATAAAGAAACGTAAAATAGTAATATTACTTTATTATTATTATTATTAGAGAACGTTTTAATTGAACAAAATAAAGAATCACGTATGAATGACGACGGACTTGACTTAACTGAAACTAGGAACACATTCATCAAAAGTCAAAACCTAAATATACGTAAATAACCAAGTACAATTCTGTGGCTTGATCGAAAAAGGGCCTAAGTGCATTTTTTTCATTTTTGATTTATTGGTCCTATCTTACTAATGTCGACATGCTCTTTTCAATGAAAAAGGTTCTATCTCATTATCTTTAACGCTTACCGAGATAAAAAATGTAAAAAGATCCTAACTGAGACTACGTCAATGAAATAAAGGCTTATATTCACTTTAGGCCCTTCATATTGGGGCCTAAGTGTTTTTATAATTTTTTTTCTATATTTAAAAACAACCTAAGTGACATATAAGCCCTTAAATATTGGGCCTATTTACTCTTAGGCCCTTTTCGTAATAATAATTTTATATCAAGAAAGTGCTAACTGCGACTTAGTAAAATGTGACGGTAATTGTCGGTGGCCTATGTTAACATAGGCCTTTTTTAAATAGATTTGTACATTTTGTAAGAAGACCTAAGTGTCACATTGGTTATGGAATCGAAACAAAAAGAAAAAAACTGGAAGATATCTTAAGCTTATTACCATTTATACATCCAAAAAGCAGATTATTTTATTCAAATTTGAAGAGTGATGAATCAAAAAATGACGACGATGTTTGTCCTACAGAATTAATATTGGAAATTATAGATTAATTATACTTATTTTGTCATCACGATGTCCTAAGAATTTTATTTTCATCTGCACGGTTTTCGTGTTACAATAAATACTATTGTTTATTTTTGTATTTTTAATTCTTATTCGAATAAAACCAATATTTTTGTAGAAGTGTTTTACATTTTAACTACAACCATGAATTTCTCAATATGTGTTTTCTAAGCGGTATTGTCTTATTTAATAATATTTTATCATATACTATTATTAATTTTCAAATATCTAAAAAAGGGTAGGTGAAAATCGCTTACTTTTTATACAAAGTACCTCTTATAAAAGGGCTTAAGTGCAACTACATTTAAAGAAAGGGCCAAAGTACATTATTTGGGGCCTATATGCTAGTTTTAGTGCCCTATTGCATAGGCCTATGTAACACCATATACATTTTCTGGGGCCTATGTGACAAAAACTTCTGGATTTTTTAAGAATTTTATTTTTTTTTACAAAAAATCAAAAAATATGCGCTAAAAAAGCAGTATTACAATTATCAGACATTTTGGACAGAATTTCGCTGATTTACAATAGTTTGAAAAAAATAACTTCAACTCCAATTACCTTAAAACTACGTTTTTGTAGTTAGGCACTTTTGCGACCAAGCCACAGAATTTACACACTATAAACTTAACAGTACAGCCATGTTCATAAAATACATAGTGGTGCACCAGTGGGTGCACCAGAAGAAACACAACAATAATAAATATGACATATTATTATCTGTAAAACAGTTTAGATCAGGGGTGGTCAACCCAAATGATCTTACGGACCATTTTGGAAATGCATCATAAGGGGACATTCATTAATTACGTGAGTCGATTTTGGCGATTGTTCGACCCCCCCCCCCCTTCCCCTTTGGTAAGATGACGGGCGAAACCGGGTCGGACCATAAGTACAAAAAATTTCATCAAAATCGGTTCAGCCGTTTAGGCGGAATAGATTGACAAACGCTTGTACAGAAATATTATTTTTATATACAAAAAAATATTAAATTTTCAATCAAAATTGTTTTGGTAATTTCCTTTTGACAGATCTTCAGAACAAAAAAAGAGCAGACTTTTTTTTTGTTTTCAAAATATTTCTAAAATTAAATTTAGAAAAAAAATGTGTCTCCGACAAATTTAATATTTTTTTGTATATAAAAATAATATTTCTGTACAAGCGTTTGTCAATCTATTCCGCCTAAACGGCTGAACCGATTTTGATGAAATTTTTTGTACTTATGGTCCGACCCGGTTTCGCCCGAGTGCGTTTCGGGTCCAATTTAGAATTTAAACTATCTACGGACCGACGCAAACGCACACACAAAATTTCATTAAAATCGGTCCAGCAGTTTGGAGGAATAGAGTCCGTAGATAGTTTAAATTCTAAATTGGACCCAAAACGCACTCGGGCGAAACCGGGTCGGACCATAAGTACAAAAAATTTCATCAAAATCGGTTCAGCCGTTTAGGCGGAATAGATTGACAAACGCTTGTACAGAAATATTATTTTTATATACAAAAAATATTAAGGTAAATACCTAATCGTTAGTCCAACCTTGTATAATTTCTTAAAAACACAAATACTATTATTTAAGTTTTAAAATTTCTGTGTTTTACAAAAAGCAACGCTCGTAACTATATAAGGATTTCATGTCACGTATTTGTGAAATCTAAAATTTTTTCATTTCATCCAAAGTTACCGAAAAGTTATAATAATTCTCAAAGTCTTCATAAATTTTAGAATAATATGTTTTTGTGTAAAATTTCAAGCATTTCTGTACAAATAAACCATTAATTAAGTAAAAATTAAATAAATTATTAGTATTAAAAGTTGCCTACATTTAGAATTTAAACTGCCGCGCTGAAAATAACGAGTTGCATATCTCGAAAGTAAAGAAGTACCTTTATAAGTTTTATTAAAATTCGATTTAAATCTTTAATAATCATAACATAAACTAATTATTATTAAATTTTTAAAGACATACCTATGTTCTTTTAGGTACATATATTATTTTTAATCTTTTGACGATTATTAAGGTTATAAAAAAAGAACAGTCTAAGTTCCCTGAAACTTATATTTTCCATTTAAAAAAACATTAGACGGTGACGCAACAAAAAAATTTTTTGCCCAAATATTCATCAACTGTATTAGAACATCTGTCAAATTACCAGAAATATTTTACGCCCCCCTCAAATTCTTAACAGGTACGTTAAAATAGCGAAAACAATTATGGCACATATGACATATATATATGTATTATATCTGTAAAACAGCTTAGATCAGGGGTGGTCAACCCAAATGATCTTGAGGACCATTTTGGAAATGCATCATAAGGGGACATTCATTAATTACGTGAGGCGATTTTGGCGATTGTTCGACCCCCCTGCCCCCTTCCCCTTTGGTAAGATGACGTGAGATTTATCTCGACCCCCCCCCTCCACCATTAATCTCACGTGAGATTTTTTAAAATGCTTATTTTTAATGTAAATATGTTAATCGGTGCTTGATTGCGTTGGATTTATTTAATTTGCTTAATTCTTTTTTTTTCAGACTAGTATTTAAGACTTTAATTTTTTCTCATAATTTCGACAGTTAATTTTTCAATATATTTTGATGCGCAAATAAGGTATTTTTTGATACATTGATTTTCACTACTTAGGCAACTTTAAAATAAATATATTTTGTAAAAGTGCGATGAATCTCGCAGGCCGGAAAAATATTCAAGGCAGGTCGCATGCGGCCCGCGGGCCACGGGTTAGCCACCCTTGGTTTAGATTGTGACTATTATTTTGGTGTTTTGGTAACACCTACCATAACAGCAAGAGGCATACGAAAGGTCGTATGAAGGAGTTATGCAAAAAAGATGGTGATTTTACAATAAATTTCTTCGATTCACGTTATTGAATCAGTGGTTGAGTTCCACATGGACAGGTTATACAGACGTTTAATTATTTATTACCAATCGGTACCCGCGACTTCGCACACGATTGAGATAAAACAATCTGATGTAGCTTTTTCCCGTGGCAATTTAATTTTGCTGTTTAAATCTTATGTGTTATAGCGACCCGGCCCGGCCCCCGGCTTCGCCCGAGTGCGACAACAGTAGTGAAGCATTCGGCTCCACCATATTACAGTCTTGCATCGTGGGGCTGCGCCCCGCTCTGCAAGACATTAATTTATAAAGCTTTCGACTCCCCCAAATGCATATTCTCTAAATAGTGTATTTTCTGACATTTTCATACATTTTGTAAAGTCAACATAAGTCGCTAGTTGAATAACACCGTCCAAATATTTATTTTAGTAAACATAACAGCTGTATACCTACTGAAATGAGACAAGCGCACGGCATCGTTTGTAGTTTTTTCCAGAGCTGCATTATCGATTTTATACTGTTTCAATATTAAATTTTCAATCAAAATTGTTTTGGTAATTTCCTTTTGACAAATCTTCAGAACAAAAAAAGAGCAGATTTTTTTTTATTTTCAAAATATTTCCAAAATTAAATTTAGAAAAAAAATGTGTCTCCGACAAACAGATAAACAGAAACACACGAACTGACAGCAGTCACTCTATTACTCCAAACTGCTGGACCGATTGTAATGAAATTTTGTGTGTGCGTTTGCGTCGGTCCGTAGATAGTTTAAATTCTAAATTGGACCCGAAACGCACTCGGGCGAAACCGGGTCGGACCATAAGTACAAAAAATTTCATCAAAATCGGTTCAGCCGTTTAGGCGGAATAGATTGACAAACGCTTGTACAGAAATATTATTTTTATATACAAAAAATATTAAAGTAAATAATCGTTAGTCCAACCCTGTATAATTTCTTAAAAACGTACAAACACTATTATTTAGTTTTAAAATTTCTGTGTTTTACAAAAAGCAACACTCGAATCTATATAAGAATTTCATGTCATGTATTTGTGAAATCTAAAATTTTTTCATTTCATCCAAAGTTACCGAAAAGTTATAATAATTCTCAAAGTCTTCATAAATTTTAGAATAATATGTTTTTGTGTAAAATTTCAAGCATTTCTGTACAAATAAACTATTAATTAAGTAAAAATTAAATAAGTTATTAGTATTAAAAGTTGCCTACATTTAGAATTTAAACTGCCGCGCTGAAAATAACTTTAGTTGAATTTCTCTATGGGAAAGAATAGAAATACCCTAGATGACACTGACGTAAGTAGAGCTCTATAGATATAGGTATTCTCATCCGCCATATTGTGTCCTTGCCTGTCACGCGTAGTACGACAACATATGACCAAAGTTAACAGATAAATTATATTTCATAAAAGAAAAATGATTTGAATGTTTGTCAAGATTTTTTAAAGGTCCTGCTGTTGTTTGTACGCGTTTACCCGTACGCAAAAGTGCTTTAAAGTGGGAATATCAATGTGACAACTGTACAGAAGTTGACAGAAAAAATTGCGGTAATTATTTATTTTTCATCACTGTACTATGCAGAATAGAAGAATTATTTGTTAATTGTAATGACTATTGTTTTTTTTGCGGGCTATTAAAAAAATAAAATGTCAGAAAAGAAATCTGCCTTTGGCAACGACACTTCAATTTTATCAGCTGAAATACGAAACAAATTAAATAAAAAATATTGGATACAAGTTGAATTATTTATTATAAAAAAAAAAGATATACATTAAATAAAATACATTATGGAGAAGCATTTCAATTTTTTTTTTTCTTTGCTGACGCCGTTCTATAAACTATTTTGCGAAATTTGCTATTTTCAATGAAGTTTTTCAAACAGTAAGAACGGACGTTAAAAAAATGCCGGATAATTCTCCCTTTCACATTGTAACATTCCGGAAAAAATATATCAATATATATATATATATATATATATATATATATATATATATATATATATATATATATCAATATATTTTAATTCATGTATATCTTTTTTTTTATGATAAATAATACAACTTGTATCCAATATTTTGTATTTTATTTGTTTCGAATTTCAGCTGATAAAATTGAAGTGTCGTTGCCAAAGGCAGATTTCTCTTCTGACATTTCAGCATTTTTTTTAATAGCCCGCAAAAAAAAAACAACAGTCATTACAATTAACAAATAATTCTTCTATTCTGCATAGTACAGTGATGAAAAATAAATAATTACCGCAATTTTTTCTGTCAACTTCTGTACAGTTGTCACATTGATATTCCCACTTTAAAGCACTTTTGCGTACGGGTAAACGCGTACAAACAACAGCAGGACCTTTAAAAAATCTTGACAAACATTCAAATCATTTTTCTTTTATGAAATATAATTTATCTGTTAACTTTGGTCATATGTTGTCGTACTACGCGTGACAGGCAAGGACACAATATGGCGGATGAGAATACTCACATCTATAGTGCCTTAACGTAAGGTTTTACAATACAATTAATTTATTATTTCAGAGAAAATACAATGAAATATTTGTCAAATAAGAAACAGTTATTGACAAAAATACGTAAGTAATTTTATACTTCTGTCACATGTAAATTGTTTCGAATATTGCGAAATATTAATTATTCGACTGAATAAGTTGTTTTTATGTTATTATGTGTAATTTTTTCAGATTCAAACGTGCGACCCATTAGTAATGATTGTCGAAATCTGCATAAAATTGCCATGTATTGATGTGAAAGTCGTCTCTGTTCGGGTGTCAAGTTTTGAAGTTTGGTCAAAGTGATACGAATGTGCTTTTCTGTCAACGTAACGCTGGGTACGCATGGAAAAATGGTAACCGATAACAATTTTAATATTTTGAAACGAAGACAACCATTAATCAGATATAGACAGCACAGGATTCGGTTCAACCGATGGAGCTATTTACCGCTAATCTAGGATATTCGTATACCGAACAGTCATATTTTGTCATAGTCAGCTACTGATCCGAAAAGACGAAGTAAATTATAATGTACGACAATTTGAACAGCCACAGAAATGAGTATGACCTGCTTTCTTTAAATATTTTGTGTGATTTGAAAAAATCCGGCGCCAATTTGTTCAAAGCGTTCCCCATTGGGTGCTCTGAAATTTTTTAAAAAATTGGTGTAGCCGTTTTCAACTGATTTCAGAAAGAGTATTTTTTTATATCTTACTGTATATTTCCTACATTTATGAACCGATTTGAAAAAAATCGATGCCACTGTGTTCAGAACTTTGCACACTTTATGTGCTCTATTTTTTTTTTTACTATGACTTACGGCTTCGTAACAGCGGAGGTGGTTTTATCGGAACTGATAAACTCTGCCTTCGGGTTTTTGTCCTACAATGCCTTTAAATAATAAATTGTATAATAATGAATTTCATACTATTTCAGGATCGGATTGACGCCATGGCTTTCTTGATCTCACTGAACAGAGGTGAAACGACGACCTACTATCTGCCAGTTTTTGTTAAGGCAATATAACTTGGCGACGTTTAAAAAACTTAAGTCTTCTGTTTTATAGGATAATTAGCTAATAAAATATTATAATAGTGGGGCGAAAGAGATAATTGTGCACTGAACGATAAAACCACTAAATTTGAGCTGCTTTATATTGTTAAAAGATGTAGATATTAATACAAATTATATCTATTGTATCGCTTATCAGAAAGTGCACAATACTGGTATATTTTTAGTCTCATCTGTCCGACTATAAAGAATTCTAAGATAATAATATTAATAAGTGTTTGTTAATTGAATGTCAAAATAAAACTTGGTAATATATAAAAGTTTTCATTAATTGTTGTTTTCATATTTCCTTTTACAGTAGCAATAATATTTTCTACCATACGTTTTAAATGAAATTCACTATAGATAATAATATGGTAACTACGGAAATCAAAAATGCATTATAGAAAATCGTTTGTTGCAATTTTTTGTGGAACGATTTTCTATAATGAGTTTTTGGTTTCCATGATTACTATATCAACAAAACTCATGTATATATTGCGTCTTAAATGAAATTCCCAGTATAATATACATTTTTTAATCAAATCATTGAAACTTTGACAGGATTGTCAATTTCCTATTATAAAATTTATGTAGGTTTTTTCAACATTTATTAATCTTATTAAACTGCCAATTTGCTTTATTTTTTCATAAATAAGCCTTTTATAAGAAGCAGATTCTTCTGTCAGATGTTAGCTTTGAATAAAATTACAAATGTGCGCTTAAAAAGTTAATTAAAAATTGCAACAATGGATGTAATGTCTTATTGTAGATATTTCTTTTTTTATGAAAACACGGTTATAGTGGCAGATACTCAACTGTTTATTATGAATCTAATGCCTACAAAAGGTGTGGGTGTTGGTAGTATAAACAGCTTTTATATATAATTAATGATTATTAATCTTTTGAACATAAAAATATTTTTTTAACTATTATGGGTTATCTATTGTAAAGTACGGGAGCTTTCATTTTGAACAATGCCGGTAATGCAGTTCTCGATTTTAGAGCTCCCAAACTCAACAATATATCATTAAAGTGAAATAACTTTAAAATCTATTGATGCATATTAATTTGCTCTTAATATAATGTTTACTAATTAGTTTCACGTAGTTTGAATGCAGTTTTGAACTAGGCTCCCAATGATACTGCTACACATATATATATATATATATATTATATATATATATACGTATATATATATGTGTGCGGGCAATAACTTTCGAAAGAGTTAATTGATTTCAACTAAATTTGGCCCACGTGTTGAAATCCATCACCGCAAGAATCCTATTTAAAATGGGCCTATAATCGGGCCATTTTAAGGGTAGTTTTTAGGGGTTGAAAAATGTTTTTGGGCCCTAAAATACCGAAAAAATTCTCCGAATCATTTCAAAATTGAAATTTAACCCTCTGGCAGTAATTAAAATGTGTCCCTAAAATTTTAATAATATCAACCTTACAGGACCGGATTTAAAAATTTTAAGAAAGACTAGTTTGCAGATAGTGAATTATTTACTGAAAGGTGTATATAACTTGGTATAGAGGTTCGATTGATAATAATATTGGAATTAAGAAAAAAAAATGTTATTTTAAGGGGTGTATTAAGCTGTGAAATTTTTTATTTTACCAAAAAACCAAGTTAAGTTCGCATAATCAAGCCACACTGCCTGTATTAGCAAATACACTATATTGTCGGCAGGGTTTTGGCACTGCGACCTGGGTTTTTCTAATATAGCATTGAAACAATGGATGTTCCGTAACAATTATAGCGAACAATACCTATTATACTGCTTATGAATGTAGTCTTACGATCTATTTATTTATTTTTATTTATTTATCTGTTTATTTATGTCCCGGATTCAATAGAAACTGCATTCCAGAAATGTGAAAATAACTTAAAGAAGATCCGCATTTCAGTTCAGATTTCTTAAGAATTTACATTTTCAGTTCCAAAGAAAATATGAAAAGTATGCCGTTATGGTGGCGCCAAACGCTAATTGAATGAGCTTTGAAAGTTGATACGGAACGATTAGCGAGTTATGTTTTAATGGATGAATTAATGAAAGCCAGTGGTGCTCAAACAGTGTGCTGCCAAAAAATGAATGTTGTCGATAGCAACATATTGCATCAATGAAACTTCGTCTTGCCTTTGAACTTCTATCATTTTGTATAAACTGATCCATAATTTACGTTATAGTTAGGGTTGCCATCTTTAAAATTTGGCAATTTGTTACATTTATTTGAAAAATCGATTTATGCTGGATCCAGCTGGATTTGCTTTAATCCAACATAAATCCAGCTGGATCCCTAGTAAGGAGCCATGATTTCCGTAGTGTGTCCACAAACGGACGCACCTCTTTTTTAACGTATTCCTTGCTGTTTTTAGACCAGACATTAGAGTTGGGTAACTCCGATCTGAACCGGTTCAAAGAGCCGACTCCGACAGAAGATCCGTGAGAGCCGACTCACTTTTTTTTGAGCCGACGGATCAACGGATCCGCATAACTCAGTGAAACACTTAACACACAGAAGCACATTTTACACTTACGTATCAGTTCTTGCTTTGATGCATCTGTCAGCTCAAATGACTCATGCATCACATGTTTGGCTATGCATTCTTGATTCTATACAGGTCGTGATATGATTGACTGAACTAGGTAACTCAGTGGCAGACTGCAGTAACATATTCAGAACTCGGCTCTTTTTTAACCGGTTGTGAGCCGGCTCACATACGGGATCCAGATGCAAAGATGCAGATCACTAAAAAGACCCGTTTTTCCCATCTCTATCATAAATGTGAATTAACAATGGTTGTTCTTTGTTCCAGGTGTATGACAAAACCATAAGGATAAACCGCTTCACGTGAGATAAAAACACGTGTAAATTCCAGATGGGTTGAGACGAGCTAATTATGTTGGCTGTGGCTTTGTCCGCAGTGTCAGGTAAGATTACTGATTTTTTCAAGTTTAACTTCTTTAGCGACGTATTTGTTTGAAAAAAGTAAGAAATCGAGGGGAAGTAGAATGAAACAAATTAAGGGGAAGTTAGTTTGTCTCATAAATTACATGAAACCGACAAGGACAGAATGTGTTGCATTTTGATTCGCAAAATAGTAAGACAAAGATGAACAATTAAAATCAGTGCTTGGGAATCTGACGTTTAAAATTACGAACAATTGAAGTGCAAAAAAATTTCTGTATTTTGGCGTACATAAAAACTAAAGAAGTTAAACTTCTTATGTGAGCTTATGAGAGTAAGGCTCAATGTGTTAGTTTTTTAATCGCACTTAATATTTACAGAAAGAATGTTTTAAAATCCCTTGTATATTTCCATTTGTGTTTTAAATTTTCATAAGTTTCTTTAAAATTAGTAACACTTGAAAATTGTATGATAACCGTACCTACGTCAGAAGAAAATCTCGTTCGCATTTTTTCTTATTTTTAGATCGTTACTCGTTTTTTTTTGCACTTTGATTTGTTTCAACAAAAGAACTGTAGTTTATAAATGTTTACGTACGTAAAAATAATATACATTGTAATTTTTGGTGTCCGCGAGTAAAATGTTCTAATTTTAAAAAATACATCAAATGTTTATTTATGTGAAGTTTGGAAGATAACGTAACGCCATTGTTTCTTGGCAAAGTTGTTACAGAGCGTGGCCTTTTTCAGTAAATATTTGGAATTCATGTCAGATGACAACTTCATTCATAGAACATTAGAATGGTCTATAATTATACCTATATTATTGTATTCAGTGCCGGATTAGCCACGTAGTAAGAGTAGCAAATGCTACGGGCCCCGCGAATTTGGGGGCCCCGCGCTCCAATGCCTGTCTGACATATTAATTTAGATAGGAGCGTAAAATAGCTTGCATGCCTTAAACGCGAAGCGCTTAGGCTATGCCTCACTTCCACTTGAAAATCTAAAACTCGATTTCGTCACGTTAAATCGTAAAAATAAGTAGGTATTTTACGAACTTTTTAACGTTAATGTGCTAATGTTTAATTATAATCGATATATTTAGACTAGCATCTATACCACATTTCTACCCTTCAAGCGGCCAGATTTTTATTTTTTATATAGGTATACATTTATTTTACGAGTTTACGTAGCCGAGATTGTACTTTTTTAACCGATTTTAATATAATATCGATTATAAGTATTTCGAGAAAACAGGCGAACTATTTAAATTTTATTAACTCAGTCACGATCCAATCTACTGTGATTGGTTGATTTATTATAAAATATAGATTCATTTTATGAGTGAATATAGTGAACCTTTTTTTGAATCGATTATCATATCGTCTTAATCATCTCACTTTGTTGAATATAGAGCATGATTTGCTTAAAGAAGTCGATATTGAAAGTGTTATCTCTAAATTTGCCCATATTAAATCCAGAAAAGTTTATTTGTAACAGTTTTGTTTTATTTAATACACTAAACTTGAGAACCTAAAGCAAACCAAGGGCCCCTTGACAGAATTTGCTACAGGCCCCGCGCTGGCTTAATCCGGCACTGATATTATTATGCATAAAAATGTTTTTCGAACTAAATATTTAGCTAAAAAAACTGCGAAATAATTACGACGATCCACAAAAATGTCAAATGTAGATAAACTGTAAGGAACTCACTTTTAAAATCAATAATAATTTAATCGGAAACCACGCATCAATTAAACTTTTAACATGGTTCTAAAATAACCATATCAAAAGAAAACATCTTTTGATTAAAATAAATATACAACAGGTCAATAAATCAAAATGATTTGAAAAGTTTTGACTCCGAAATTTTCCTGACTAATATTGAAGTAATTAAGTATATCAAAGATATTAAAGTATACAAAAATCATGCCACTTTATAAATATTATTGCTAAACTGGCGCTTACAAGTATGCAAATATAAAAAAAAGTGATATCTATGTATAGACAACTGTTTAGTGTTGTTAAGGCAGAGGCGGGGTAAATGCGAACCTTTTAAAATGCTTTTTCTTTATGCTTTCGGCTTCGATTTTAAGGTAGTTGTCGTGGTTAAGGCACACCGTCAGAAAATTCTTAATTTTTGTATACTTATTAAGAACATGATAATACAATTACCCTGAAAATTTGAAGTCGATCGACCGTATATAATCCGAGATAAATTCAATTAAAAATTGGATAATTAACATTGATTGTATACGATATCTGTAGTTCTGAACCAGTTTCTTATTTATAAAAAAAGAACTAACTGTCAGAAACTTTCCAAAAACTGACAGTCTTTCAATGAATTTGTTATGAGGTTAAAAAAAATAAGAAAATATTTTTTGACCGTCTAATCATTTATAAATAACGGTTTAAAGTTCAACAATTTATAGAAAAGTATATATGCATATGAATACTGAATGGGTTACGTTTCCACGGATACAGTCTTGCGTACAAATTATGGATCACTTAGCTACAAGCTAGTATACTTTTGTGACGCGCATAATCTATAACTTTTTGACAATATTGTACCACGACAACTACCTTAAGACAGAAAATCTAACATTTATGCTCTGCTAGAATTACTCGCACGATATCTAGAACAGCGGACCGAAAGAAACAGCGGGACGAAAGAGTTTTCTCGTCATACTGTTACGTGAGACTGCCGCCAGCCCGTAGCCAAGAGCTGTTTTTGTGTATAACCTCAAAATTGCTCACTTGAAAGTTATTAGTATTTTTATACCGAGCTGGGTAGAGTAGTGGTGGCAGCACTAAACTCGCATTCGGGAGGTCCGGGTTCGAATCCCGGCGGGGGCAGATGTGACTGGGTCTTTTTCCTACTGCCTCTCGCCGAGCAACGGTAATTCCTGTACCGGCCATCTTGATTGAGGTTTTCCATGGTTTCCTTCAATTAATTCCAGATAAATATCGAGATGGTTCTTTATTTGAGGCCATGGCCGGTTACCTATCAAACTCCTAGTTCAAAAATTACCTACCTTATTCTAATTTCCTATAATTCCTTCATTCGCCCATTGCTATTACATAAGTTGAAGTTTTAAAAATGTAGATAAATAACGGGAAGTGTGGTATATGGAAAATAGTAATGGTGCGAATGGCGTCTGTTATGACATAAAGTTGAGAAACGGACGTTAAACGCATTATTATTATTATTAGTATTTTTTTATAACGGTATCAAGAAAAATAGTATACACCACACGGGCAGAAATTTCAAAGCCCTGAACTGCGCGGTATGATGCTCGAAGCGAAGCCGAGGGCATTATGTCTCGCAGTGCTGGAAAAATGTTGGATAAATTGACAAATTGACGTATTAAAATTCAGTTAACACCGCTAATGCCCCGGTGCATATTTCCACAAATCCGGTATGTTTTCACTTCCCACGCTAAACGTTTACAAAAATGATTTCACATTACAAATCACATTTGATTGATGATCTATCATAAACATCGTTAAATGCGAATAAAACTTACGCAAAAACGTCTATCAAAGTTTTCTCAAAACATTCTTACAATTTTCAATAATATAGTATTTTCAGTTAGCAACTAACTCTCAAACTTAGATTCTCAGAACACCTAAATAAAAGTAATCTATTCTGAGTTATGAGCGAATAATCTACTTCATTTATCTTTCGCTATGCCCAAAGGCGGACTTTCCGTAAGGCCGACAAGGCCCGGGCCTAGGGCGGCCTCTCGGGGAAATGCCTGGAAGGTCAAATGCTTGCCAGTAACAAATAAGGTCATATTATATCTCAACTTAGTAAATAATGGACCTATGACGGCTAACTAAGTACTAATATAAAACTCCTGAACTATGAAGTAAATATTTTCTGACGGGTGCAAGTTAAATTGAACGCAATGTTCTTTTCTTAACTAGGTTCTTTACAATCAGCAGAAAAGGGCAGCTATAATACGCGCCAAGGTTCTAAAAGATTCTGAAGTTAGATGCAAATGGAGGCTTGGGCAGGTACAGTCGGTTGAAAAACTACAAACTCGCGCTATATTATTATTTTTCTTTAATCTAAAGGTCTAATTCCTTGCATAAAGTCATCCAAAAATTATTTTTCGTGCTTGTCTATGCAAAACTGTATTAGGCATCTTGATCAATTAACAATCAAAGAAACAACTTAACAATAACGTACTGGACTGTACTTTATAGTAGGAAAGCGAAAAGTGACACGACGACCAGCGATATCCAATCACCGACGAGCGCACGTTCTGTGCCGGTAACTGGGAAGTGGTGAGAGTCTTTCTTTCCCACGAAACAACCAGGACGGCTCTATAAAATATGCATTTGCGACGCTGTTTGTGACTAACTTCAGAACCTTTTAGAACCGTGGCGAGTATCATACGACTAAACTGCCTGGGGCGGCCGAGACTGTTAGTCCGTCTCTGGCTATGCCACTGGTTAAGATGATGATTATAAGCAGGCAACAGCGATAACCACTTATTAATGAAATAATTTTTTATTGCTTGGCACGTGCATTTGTTTCCAGTAGAAGACGCAATCACAGACACGTTTTGTAACAATGAAATTATTACAACATGCGTTATCAATAACTAATGACGAAAATGTTCCGGCAATTAAACGTCAATTAAATTTAATAGCTAATCAACCACTCAGATATTCCTGTTGTTTAAGGTCATCACTAAATCCGATCTAAAAAAAAACTTCCAACTACCAGAAAAAAACTGATTCGAATATCTAAAACTGCCAGAAAAAAATATCGAAAATTTATTTCAAAGTTGTAGGCAAGACATTGACCAGTCCTCTATTTTGTTACCAACTTTCAGATGTTTATAAATACAATCAAAATGGGAACGCTTTAAATTATCAGGTCGCCAAAACAAAGCTATTTGCCAAACGGAAGCGCCAATTATTGCCAGATATTTCTAGAATATAGATGCTTTATTGACAAGATGAGTATCTATTGTAATCGTAATTAAAGCGGTTATAATCAGTTTAATGCATTAATTTATTATTTAATGCATTTCAAGCAATAATAACAGACTTGTTAATTGTGTTGATTGTTTATATTCTACTTTTATTACACAATAATTACATAAACTATGGGTTTAAAATATAAATAGACCGAACAATGTAACACTATTTGTCAATTTGTTTAAAAATTATAACCAACTTGAAAAAAATAACGTTCTAATTAGAATTTATTAAAACATAATATATTGGATTTAGTTACCGAGCTGGGTAGAGTAGTGGTGACAGCACTAGACTCGCATTCGGGAGATACCGGGTTCGAATCCCGGCGAGGGCAGATGTGGCTGGGACTTTTTCCTACTACCTCTCGCCGAGAAACGGTAATTCCTGTACCGGCCATCTTGATTGAGGTTTTCCATGGTTTCCCTTAATTAATTCCAGATAAATATCGGGATGCTACCTTATTTGAGGCCATGGCCGATTACCTATCAAACTCCTAGTTCAAAAATTGCCTACCTTATCCTAATTTCCTATAATTCCTTCATTCGCCCATTGCTATTACATAAGTTGAAGTTGTAAATAATGTAGAAAATAACGGGAAGTGGTACATGAAAAAATGGTAATGGTGCGAATGGCGTCTGTTATGACATAAAGTCGAGAAACGGACGTTAAACGCATTATTATTATTGGATTTAGTTACGAAAATGTATGTACAATAAAAATTAGTAGTTTACTGAATCGCAATGGACACATTCCTGAAAAGCGTCGCGGTGACCATAACTGGAGTATTTCAGGGTGATCATCTAGATGGGAAGAACTCCTTGAAAGAGTTTCGCAAAACAGACAAACAGACGCAAAATTTCAAAGCGCAATTAGAAACCTCTATGTTAAAAGGGACTGTATCCAGAATCGCGTTCTTATGGTTTCGTACCAAAATGGTAAAAACGAAAGTCTTGTGATGAGACTTCGTTGTTTAATCTTCATGGACCTCTTATTTCTGAATGATTACTCGTGGGAAATTGAAAATTTGGCATGCAATAGAGCGATGTGTTCCGCAAATATTCCAAGTTTTTTTTTACCAAAAAAAATACAAGTCGTTTGGAGGCAATATTGAAAATTATTTGAGCATATTGTGGCCATATCGTTGGAAATGGCTGTCTTGAAGATAGGTATTTAACGGATTTTGAAATATTTTTTGATGAGTTTTTGTATCCATCTGTGAAAGTATGTGCACTTTGAAAAAAAAAAATCAGGCGCATAAAAAGGCAGTTAAATATTATAAGAAAACTGGACGCATGATGTACGGAATCTTTGACGCATGGGTTCATGCTTGACTGGTTTATTTTTTTTTTAACTTGGTTATGGAATTCCGAACATTATTCTCGTTGTAGTTTATTAAAAATCGAATAACAGGTTTGGTGGAAAATTTTGTATGTTAATATTGTTAATATTCAATTCGCAAACAATGCCTGTATAACATATAAATTCTTTTAAAATGTCGCAACAATAATTTATTGCCATTTTATTTCAAAAAGGATATTATAATTTTCACTATGATTCGTAGAAAAAAATTGCTCTTGATTTATGATTTATGTCTTCAATGAACAGAAAAAATATCCGTATCAAACCCTTGAAAAATATTTTCTAGTAAATTAGGTGCGCCTATCTTTTGATAACGTATTTTAAACAAACTGAACGTGATTTAAGTATTTTTATCGTATTAAAAATAAAATACTTCGATTATAATTTAAATTATTATCACACTTTTTATGACGTTATTAACTACACATTTTAATTGTTATTTGAATCAAACGAAATTCAATTCGTTGATATATTAAAAAAAACAGTGTTCATAAAAATCGGAAACACATCCGGTATTACAGATTTCTTTTTTGTTGATTTATAAAGTACGAATCGAAGTCAGGGTGATAATAAAATTTTTCTAATACAGCAATTGGAGCAATCTATAACTACCCACGTTTATAAAATTTTAGAAGGTAGGGCAGATTTTTGAAGTTATACTTTTTTTGACGCATTGAGGAAGTTGCGCATGCAACATGCAACGAACATGAGACACCATGTACTACGTATCTCAGCAAGGTTGAAATGTACATCTATTAGGGATCCTTACTAAAACTTTAGTAACGTAACCCAAGGTGTAAAAAATGCCATAAAACATCTTTCGTCGCATGCGCTGCGGAAACTATTGATGATAGAACAAAAGTATGTTCTACAATATTAAAGAACATATCAATAACTACAAAAAACTTCACAATAACCACTTTTTACATTTTAATAATCTATATAGATAAAAGACGATGTATATGTAATCTATGGACTCCAAACGGGTAGACCATTTTTGATGAAATTTTCAGACAATCTTTAGATTAGCCCAGCGGGTGATCTGAAGTTTGGTAGCGATCGGATCAACAGAATTTTTTAAATTTCTTTTTGGGAAATAAGATTTTTCTTCGATTTTTGAACATTCACAAATAAAAGCGATTGAAAGAAGTATAACTTCCACCGCACGTAGATCACGGACCACTTTTTTGAGTAACAGCCTGTACACAATATAGTACGATCATTATTATTTATCATGTGCCAAGATTGTGGGATCACGTCTACAGGATCACATGTACGCATGTTTGACTTCAATAGCCGCGTCGTTTTTTTGTGAAGATGAACAGCCGCCGACCGCCACATTTAAACGATATTTAAAAGCTCTTACAAACTTGCCACAGCTTTCAGTATGTTACGGTACGCTACTAATAGTACATCACGCGTTTTAATGCGCATGTTCCGATGTCTTATTGTTTTTGAACAAATGCAGTTGACAGTTTTTTGTTTAAACAATGTGAAAACAAAATGATATTCAACAAATATTTCACGTAATAAAATTATTTAGATTATGTAAAGTTTAATGATTTTAAAAAAAATTGTTTCGCGTTACTTGAAGTTGTTGCTGGAACAAAGACTGAACGAAGAATTTTGTTCTTTGAAATCGTTTTAAAGATATGTCAGATTCTAAAATAGTTTAATTTTTAAAAAATAATTTAAACATAACTGTGATAATTGTATAGTCAAATATTATTTATCTGTGATATAAAGCTATAAATTTTTAAAAAACTAGTCAAGTCGTACAAGATTAAGTAAGTAACAATTTATAGGATTTTTCCGTTACAATTTTATCGAACTGTTCGAGAGATTGTGCATCATTGGCTTATTATTATTGTCTAATTATCAATCCTTAATTAATATGTGCTAAATTATTAAATAAATCAACAAGGTTTTATCCACTGCATATTTGGTTACGTGATGATAGCTTTTGTTTTACCAGAAGTGCCGTGATTTTTGTGTATTTTCAATGTCACTATTTGTCACGATCAAATCAGTTGTGAGGAATCGACATTAGTACTTTAGCACTTAACGGAGAACTTAGATTTTTATTTTTTCACGGACCTTAAATACTGATTGATGCCAAACAGTGTTGGCAGACGATTATATTTACCAAGTTTGTGTTTTGAAAACAAACTGATTATAATTATTGTATATTTGGAACCTTCCAGTTTATTTTATAGAAGGCAAGCAACACATTTAAAACTTTTACGATTGTTTTGGCCTTAATGATCTTATAAAATGCTGGATCGGTCCTCCGAACCTGGCATTATACACAAAAAATGTATTTTCAAAAATATGCAAACGCCTCTCGCACAAACAAATTAAAAAAACGGGTTGGCTTAATTGATTAAAATTCTCATAACGCAATACGCAATAATATTGTCAACATTTTTTTTTTAGTTTGTCGATTTTTAATGCCAAAAATAATTGAAATAAAAATACTTATTTTAATCGTTGTTTATTATTTCGCAATTCAAATCCACTATCAACTTATTTGAACAGCGCGAGAAAAAAATACAAATTGTTATTTCTATTATTAATAATTTTTTAAGTTTAAAATTAGCAGGAAATTGGACAAAATGAAAATTTATATAACGTATATAACGTTTCGGTTTGTTTATTAAACCTTCATCAGGCTTCTTGATTTATGTAGATTAATAATAATAACTTATTATACATCCCTTATATAATACTCATTAAAATTTCCAAAATTCTTTATTTTTTATTTTTATTAAATTAAATTAAAAATTAATTGACAGAAAAAAAAATTTTTTTTTTGTTAAATTATTCAAAAAATTTTTTTGTTTGTTTCAGGTTTCTCGAAATAATATAATTATAATAAAAAACGAGCAAAGTGCAGTAATTGACAGAAAGTATTTAATTTGTCCCAATACAAATTAAATGTGCAAACCTAAAAATTCACATGACGCCAAGCCGTCAGAGTTTTTTAAATAAAATATAATTTTGGAAAAAATAATTCAGTCATTTCATATTAGATTACATCATTCATTTTTTTTTTAAATTTGTAACATAAAAATTAAACAAAAACATTTTCCTGGAACAAAACTAGAAGAGTGGGGGCAATTTTGAGATCGAAATATTTTTTTTTCTACAATGGAGAATCATCACATCATCGATATTGAAGATGATGACTACTCCCGGACAGGAGTAGTCAGACAACGAAAAGAAGGGCAAATTCTTAAAGTTGTTGGAGCATCATGGACACAGATCAGAATCACTATTTTCATTTTAGCATCGACAATCATTTTTGGAATACTAATTATAATTTTTGAAACTCTAGAAGAGTAAGTATTTAGACATTGGTATACAGTTGGGCCTTCGAATCCGCAAATCCGTATTTTCTGGGCAAAACCCTGAAAGAACTTAGAAACTGATGACTGGATGAAGAAGTATTTTTGAGCAAAATATGTATTTTCAGAAACATGTTTCCAAAAAAGTTAATTTGAAACATTATTTGTAAATAGTTTACGCATAATTAAAAAAAAAATATCTGAGGCAATTTGCGCGTAATTTTTACAGAATTTCACATTTTCGCGCGAAAAGTGTTAACACGTGACCTTTGCGAATACGGAGACCCGATGTATTTTTTTTAAGGTAGTTGTCGTGGTACAATATTGTCAAAAAGTTACAGATTATACGCGCCACAAAAGTATACTAGCTTGTAGCTAAGTGATCCATAATTTGTACGCAAGACTACCCGTGGAAACGTAACCCATACAGTATTCATAAGCATGTATACTTTTCTATAAATTGTTGAACTTTAAACCGTTATTTATAAATAATTAGACGGTCAAAAAAACTCATAACAAATGCATTGAAAGACTGCCAGTTTTTGGAAAGTTTCTGACAGTTAGTTCTTTTTTTATAAATAAGAAACTGGTTCAGAACTACAGAGATCGTATACAATCAATGTTAATTATCCAATTTTTAATTGAATTTATCTCGGATTATATACGGTCGATCGACTTCAAATTTTCAGGCTAATTGTATTATCATGTTCTTAATAAGTATGCAAAAATTAAGAATTTTCTGACGGTGTGCTTTAACCACGACAACTACCTTAATCATTTTGGGGAATACAGACCCAAGAATGGTTTTTTAATAGACTGCGTTATTTCAGACCGCCTAGAGTGGATAACAACTATGCTGCAACAGTATTTTGGCGAAGGCAAAATTTTCATGTTCAACCGATTTTTTGGGGCCAAGGAAACGAGTTACAAGAGGTGCCTCTTGGTGCTGCCAGAGCGTATTTTAGAATCGATACGCGTAAGACAGGGTATGTTAATTAGATTTTTTTGTTTTCATAATTTTTAAAATTAGCAATTTAATTTCAATTCCGAATCACAGCAACAGGGCGACATAAAACAAAAATTACGTATAGCGAAGTTTACCGAAGGTTTTTCAATCAACTAAAAAGTGATTGAATGAATGATTTTTAATTGGATTTTTCAGTTTTTATAATTTTTAAAACGGCAATTTAATTTAAATCCCGAACCACATCAACAGAGCGCCATAAAACATATAGAAATTTAGCGAAGTTTATCAAACGTTCTTCAATCAACTAAAAAGTTAATCGAATGAATTATTTTGCTACTGTCTAAAAAACGAAGCTTAGGGAATCTCTATTGAAAATTTAGTTGTTGAAACAAATTGTTTGTGGTTCGTCACAAAATTTCGAATGACTTCCGTGGTTAACAGTAAGTAGTAATGTTTTAAAACATCTTTTAACAAAAACGTTTCTTGTATTGGAATTTTAGGTGGTCAGTTTTAGAAATTGAAACAAATCCGATATATCCTGACCACATTCAAGCCTATGCAGCTGGATTTATTGAAGCAGCTCTTACATGGAGTGTTATTCATCAACACTGGAGGAACACCGTCAAAGTCGCTTGCGACAAACACGAAAAAGAATGTGAAAATATCCGCAAATTTCTTAATAAAAGCGATGTCTATGTTAGAGACAACATTGAAAAATTAAGCAGAACGAATCAGTATTGGCATCAGGTAAAATTTCCAATTTTTTTTAATAATTGCATAAAATATTTTTCAACGTTCAGTTGTTATGACATTGGAATGTTTGCATTTCAATTGTTATTCGCGTTCAAATGTTTTCGATAGCTAAAGGCCATTGTGCAATCTAGCAAAACTGATTATTCCTTGTATATTATTGCTTCAATTACTATTTTCTACTAAAAAATGCATTATTGAAAGCAAAAGTAATGCAATGTAATATCACTGTTGCAGATTTCACTTTTCTATAAGCAGCTTGATGGAATCAGAGCCGGATTTCAATATTCACTAAAACGGAACCAGTTAGATGATCAAATTCATATTTCATTATCAGATTTCTTATGGCTAAACATTATATCCGATGTGAACGATTTGGAGCAAATGTTCGGTTTGAAGCGCCATCCGGAATTGGAAGAAATGCCGAGCATGACATCAGCCTTTTTAAAAATTGTTAATTCAACTGACGGGAAGATGATTCATATCGCTCATAACACCGCTAACAGGTTTGTAACTGAACCATTGAATTTACTGAAATTTCAAATCTCTAATTGTTAAGAAACACGCACTGATACAATGCTATATTCTTTCGCGGCGGAATGAGTTATCAGGTACTCTACGGTGCCATATCTCAAGTTAACCTTTCCTATAATAAAGCAAATTCACATCATGCGAGAGTTGTTATCAGCGTTGCCAATTTTTTTTTTGCCAAGTCGGGATTTTGGAACTTTTTGAGTGAAAAAAGCGGGATTCTTTCGTCGAAAGCGGGACATAGTAAAAAAACGTATATAATCAGAAGTTTTTAAATATTTATCTTTTTATTTGAGTTCAAATTACGTTTACATGACAATAGATAGCAAAAATAGCCATAGAAAAGGTATTTTAATAAAAATATGATATTTTAAATCAGATTTACCCTATCGTTAAATAGTTGAGTCTTATTCGTCTTCTGAATAAAAAAAATGAAAAAAAAACAAATCAAAATCAAAAAAGTTTTATTCATTAGAAAAACATGGCGTTTCAAACAATAGTCTGAGGAGTGAGTGTTACAAATTGCAACTTACAATAAGAGAATAATTATTTACGCACGGTCGAGTTATCCCCGAAAAGCGGGACTGAGCCTGTCCCGCGCGGGATTTAAAAATCGGGACGTCTGGCAACGCTGGTTGTTATACTGTTTACTAATTTAGAAGTGTACCGTAGTGAACAATTTACTAATATAATATTTTATAAAATGGCATTACATTTGATGACTGTAATTATTAAATCAGACAGTTAATAATGCTGTTTTCTTTTGCAGTTATAATTACATGTTCCGAATGCAAAAACACTACAAATTTGGCTACCATTATTTGAAGAATCAAAATTCCGGTTTAGTGCCCGGCAATTCTGTTAGTTTTACGAGTTATCCTGGTTCAATCAGTAGTCAGGATGATTTCTACGTCATCAAATCATCACATGATTCCATCAGTGCGCAAACTAATTTAATAGTGACTAGTACACCTTTGAAAATCTACAATAAACAACTGTGGGGTAAAATTTGGGAGAGTAAGAAAAAAACTATCTTAATGGCACCGAGAATAATGGCCGCTAATAGATTGGCTATCGATAGCGAAAGTTGGGCGCAATGGTTAGAAGAAGGTGGAACTGGAACAGGCAATAAACAATGGCTGATTGTCGACTTAAATAAACTTGATTCGGCAAGTTATGACGATGATGATGAAGACAAGTTTTCTGATTTATTGTGGGTTGTTGAGCAAGTTCCGGGTTTAATGAGAGCTTCAGATCAATCAAAAAAGTTTATTAACCAAACCTATTGGGGCAGCTTTGGCATACCATTTTATGAAGTAAGTAATTCATTGTAAAACAATTGATATCACTTAGTTATAAGCATACAAAAATGGGATTTCTGTCGGTGAATTTGTTTGTTGCGAGGTTTATGAAAATTTCGTATAATTCCTAGACTGGAGACCTCGTTTCCAGAATCTGTTTCATGAACGGCCGGACAAATTTTGATTAAAGATAAGGCACTTTAGGCGCGATTATGCTTGGTGTTTTCTCGATATAAACCTACAATAACGTGAGATCTGCAGATATAATAGATATTGAATATTGATGCAAATAAAGCCGCAAAAAACAACTAATAGAATACAGTAAGGCCTCGATTAACGCTGCTACGCTGTACACTGTTTCAGTATTACGCGGTTTCTAAAACAAAAGTTTAGTCGCTATAACGTAAATTATGGATTAGTTTATACAAAGCGGTTCAAATGTTGATAGAAGTTCAAAGGCAAAGGCTGAACGAAACAGAAAAAGCAAACGACACTAGATGACTTCTTCACAAAAAACAAAATATGTCAAATGAGGAACCTTTCTCATAACAAACATAACTTCTTACTCGAACTTTTATTTGATTTTCATAAATGTTTTATGAACAAAAATCGATATTAGCAATTAATAATTCTCTAATTAATATGATAAAAAAGTATTTAACAATTAAATGTTACAAAATTAAAGAAAAGAAAAAACTAACAAATTTTTTTATTCTCGGTTCTGTTTCACTTATATTAAGATGACCTCGTTTAGCGCTGTTTCGTATAGCGCAGGGACTTATTGGAACGTATCTCCCGCGTTAAGCGAGGTCTTACTGTACTAAAATATTAAAACGAATATTATGTTGATTGTTTTTAGGAAATATACAAAGCCTCCGGAATTAACGACAAGCTAAAATATGCCTCAGAATTTTTATTTGAATCATCGACGCGAGCTGCTCAAATTCGTCAGTATCAAAACAATTGCACAACGGCTAAATCAGTATTTGAATTGATGAGAAACGCTTCAAATTCAGATAACATCTTTAGTTTATCGCTGCGTGGAGACCTTTTAGATAAACCGGTACCATATGGCGTAATCGATACAAAGATTGTTACAGGTAAGAATCAATTGTCTCTACTTATCTGATAAGTACGTCGATTAAACTAATATTAAATAAAAACATGTTTTTTTTAACTTCAGGAACATCCAAAGGTGTAATGGATTTCAATGCAATATCGGGCCCGCCTTATTCTGTGAAAAATAATCAAGATACCAATAGTGCTAAAAATAAAATCATTCCGCCTTTCAAGTGGTCGTCTAGTGCCTTTAAAAATCAAAGTCATATAGGTTTTCCTGATTTGTGGGAGTTTCAACCTGTTCAAATTGAATGGGTTTGGAATTGATGATGCTTTTATTACTTTTTATAATAAATTTAAATTATTTTTTAAACTTTTTATATTTAATAATTTTATGAGAATATTGTGTTTCCGTCCATTGTAGACAATAAAAATATATTAAAACGATTTGTTGCACTTAATAATTTTCCATTTTTTTATCACATATGACGCAAACAAAAATTACTGGATTTTATTCAAAAAAACGACTTACTGTTTTTTTTGTTCGCTGCATCTTGACTACTGCTCGACAAAGAATTAAAGCTGCACATTATATTGTCCTGACGGTGTCTTCAATATTAATTATTGTAACACAAAAAACAGTTTAAATGCACAAACAATTTTGACACAAGTACCTTTGTTGGCGGTAACGCATTAAAACTACAGAAACCAATCACATGAGCGCCACCACATACCAAATTTCTTAACTAACTTTTTCATAGCGTCATCTGTTACCTTTACACAATACTGTTGGTGATCTGTACTCCTTGCATTTTTTGACGTTTAAAGGTCTTAATTATGACGTTTACGATTTTTTCGGTGCTAAATGTCAATATTTCTTAGAAGTCAAGCTATTTATTTCCTAGATTGAATAAATATACAAGAAAAATATTGTAAAAGAAAGTTTCCTATACGAAAAATTACAGCGAGTCGGTTTAAAAAAAGTGCTATTTTATTAATTAATATTAACTAAGTTGTTTTTGTATTTGTCGACTATAATAATTGTATTAAAAATGTATTATGGACAACGGTATACATTATATTCCCGGACAGACTATAATTCAGTTATTTGAAACGATAGAAAATCCTTTAGATGCAGTTGTCGATGCCAACACGGAGTTCAAGGTAAGAAAAAATACTTTAAGGTCACCACTTTGTACTGTTACCGTTAGTTTATCATTTTTGAATTCATTTTTGCAGGAAGTTAGATGTATAAATATTAAAAAAACACCACAAAACGCATTTCGTCTTCCTTTAAATAATAATGTCCATAACACAACAATTAAAAACGAGCCTGTCTCAAAAATCGTCATAGAAAATTTACAAGAAATACCCGCTGTTCATAGATACCAGACACCAATAAACAAAAACACATCAGAGAAAAAAATGAATTCTAGTAAGCCGCTTAACGACCAATCAGCTTCGTATTTCTTAAATAACGGAACTGCAGCAAGTTCAGAAGAATATAACGAAAATCGAAGTAAAAATGCTTTATTTAAAAACAGTTTTCATAGCAGTCTCGATGACAATATATCGGTCACATCGGAAACATTAGAATGGTCTTACAGAGCAGCTAGAGATAAGTTAGAAACCGCTTCGAACATATCGATATGTTCGAATATTTCCGATCGTCCCGGAAGCAATTTATCGAGCATATCCGATATAAGTGGATATGAAGAAGAACTGTTTCGGATAAAAAAATTATTGGTGATGGATAAAAATCCCGAGGTGCACAACAGCTATTTGAAAAGTACATCGAACACAAATGAAAATGCGCTGATGAAAGATTATGAATTTAAAATACAAAATTTGAATACGAATCTTCAGGAATGCCTTAATGAGAATGAAAAGTTAAAAGTTGATATTAGGCAAGCAGAAGAAAAAGCTGAGTTAGTTTGGAATAACAAATACCAGGATGTTTTGCGTCAAAACGCACACTCAGAGGGAAAATTAGAATCGCTCCAAAAACAAGTCAAAATTCTTACCAAACAAAAAGAAAGCTTGTCGGAAAAGTTAAACAAGTTCGAACTGAATTTAGAAAATAATCGTATTAAAGAAACGTTTGATTTACGTGAAAAATTGCGTAACAGTGAACAGAAGAATTTTAGTTTGGCTGCAAACTTAGAAATGTTAAAGAATGAAAATGATTCGCTTAAAAAAGAAACGAATTTACTAGAAACTGAAAATCAGAAGGTCAATATTCAACTTCAGGAAACGAAAATTGAAATGGATTCAAAATTGAGTGCTATTCAAGGTTTAAAAGATAAAATCACCGAACAGTTTTCACAGATTCAAGTACTAGTTCAAGAGAAGCAGCGAACGGATAACAGTATTAATAATTTGAAGAATGAATTACATAGTCTGAAGAAATCTGAAATGTGGTATACAGATCAGCTCCACTTGTGCCAAGAAGACAAAGCAAAACTGCATAAAAATCTCATGTCTTTTCAAACTAGTATGGTTTCGAAAACTCACGAAGTCGAAAAATTAAAAATCGAAAATCTTCATTTAAGAAAGAATGTTGAGGAAATTCAGGAACGTGCCATGAAAGAAAAAGAAATATTGATGAAACGTTTAGAAGTAATTCAGGCTGATATGTTAGAACGGGAGGCCACTTTGACGGGCCGTTTGGAACTTCAGAAGTATACAGAAAACAACTCCAATGTTATGAAGGAACACGATTTGAACTGTAACGAATTATTGATACTTGAACTCAAAGAAAAAATCTCGTCTTTAGAAGGCATTATCGATAATCGAAACGAGGTTTTGAAACAAACGGAAGAAGAGAACAAAAATTTACTTGTAAGATTTACGACGCTCCAAAAAACGTTGTGTGAAAAAGAAATTGTTATACAAAGTTTGGAAAATAATGAGAAGGTACTAAAATCTAAATGCGAGCTGTTACAGGAATTAATAAAAGACAATGAAAATGCCGTGTTGGGCTTGCGAAATGAGAAGATCGGGTTAGAAGTTGCACTTCAAGCTGCGAATAAAGAGAAGATTGAAGTCGATGGAGCGGTTAATAAATTGCGTTCGGATTTCAGTAAATTGTTAGTGAATTACGAACGGATGCAAAAAGAGTTGCAAGAAAGAGATAACGCGATATCGGTGTTAGAAAAGGAGAAGCAGGAACTTTTTATGAAAAACAATTGGAAAGTATGCGAAATGGAAGAACTTCAACATAAAATAGTGGTTTTGGAAAACTTACAAGCTGACTTTAAAGATTTGAAAAGTATTTATGATGCAGTCGTGGTCGAAAAAAATAATGTTTGTGATGAAAATTATGCGTTAAATAAAAGATTGTGTCTTCTTGAAAAATTGAATGAAGAAAATGAAGACCAAATAAACAGTTTGAAAGGTATAAATAAACATTTAACGCGAGAAAATTCTAGCGGAATTTTCGAAGTTACGATAGCAAATATGAAATTAAATGAAATGGAGAAAATTCATAGCGATCTACAGAAAGAATATAACACCAATTATGAACAGAATGAAACTTTAATTCAGGAAAATTCAGTCAATAAAACTGAATTTGAAACTATTCAAATGAAATTGTTTCAGCTTGAAAAATGTTATTTTGAATTACAAAAATCATACAACTCTCTTGAAGAAGAAAATAACAAATTAAGTCACGAAAATTTCGTGCGAAAATCTGAATTTGAGAAGTTGCTTTTCAATAACACGTATGAAAGAACTTTTCATAATGAAAGTTTAGCTAATGAAAATGAAGCTGTAATTACAATCACAAATAATTTAACAGAATTATCTAAACTAAATGCCGAACTTCGAGAAAAATGTTTAAGTATTGAAACGATAAATAATAGATTAACGGACGAAAATAACGCATTCAAATTCGCAACTGACAATTTGAAAGAAGAATTAAAAAAACTTCGAAATGAATTTGACAGTATTAAGAAAAACAATGAACAATTGTTAAAAGAAAATGTATTATACAAAATGCAATCGGATGAATTGAATAAGACATTACTAAACTTAGAAAAAACAAACGATGAACTTGAAAAGAAATATCACAGTATTAAAGAAATTCACGATAACACTGTTTGTGAAAATTCAAAATACAAAAAACTCGATGAAGAAGTATCAGCTTTAAAAAAAATCAACAGTGAACTTCAAGTGAAATACGGTTCCCAAAATGCGTCTTTATCGAAACAATGCGTCGAACGCCATAATGAAATAACCAATTTGAAAAATATTGTTTCGTCGAGAGAAAAACAGTTGATGGAGTATTCGAAGAATTTTGAAATCATGCAAGAAGAAATTTTGAATAGCGAGAGGGTAATCGACGAATTAAAAAAAAATAACACCAGTGTCAGCAAAAATATGTCAGAAATTGAGGTTGAAAACAGTAAAGTGATATCAGAAAATGAAAGTTTAAAGCGGGAATTGTGTAATTATGCTCAAGTGATTGAACAATATCACGAACTCTGTAAAAATTTAGAAAAAAAGAATTCGCAAAATAAACCGAATTCCAATATCGATAACGATACGTTAAACAGTATGATTATCAATGTTGCCAATAGTTCGACCGATGCAATCGAAAGATCGTTTAAAAAAATACTTAACGATATAAAGATTTTAAAATCTAGTTTAGACACAGTCGACGAAAAAATTCTGTTACTTTTTGACGGTACGAATAATCAATGTAACATTGATATTTCTGATAATTTTTGCGATGTGCAGAATTTGGATAGTAATTTGGCCGTGTCGTTGATCATGGAAAAAATTAATAAAATTATTAAAAATCTAGACGAATACGGAAAACAGCGTAATGCTCTCACTGAAAAACTACACCGTAGTGAAAAATTGAGACTTGAATTGGAACAAGATTTTCTGAACGTTAAAAAAGAAAATGCTAAACTATACGAGACGGTGGACAGTTTGTCGGTTAATAAAAATAAAGTATCGATTTGTGTTCAAGCTAATTTAGGAACGGAAGCCGAGAAGATCAATTCTATGTTAAATGATATAAAAAATTTGAAGACGACGATTCGCGTTAATGAAATGACTTACAAAGAAAAATATAAAAGGTACAAATGCACAATCGGTTTATTTTATTGATAATCTTTGCAGCGAAAAATTTATCTAATTTTCATTAATTAACCATAAATAAAACAAAAGAATAGTTACTTCTTACCACAACAGATTTATTCAGTGGATGTACATTTCGAGAGCTAAGCTTCCATCTTCAGCAAAAACACTAAACTAGTGTTTTTGCTGAAGATGAAAGCTCTCGAAATGTACATCCACTGGATAAATCTGTTGTGGTAAGAAGTAACTATACTTTTGTTTTATTTTATTGTTCCAACCACAGTGCTCTTAATGTTTATATTAATTAACCACATAATTTTTTCAGGTATGAAGTTAATATAAGAACGTTGCTTAAAACGGTGAAAGAACACATGAAAGGTCGAAAATTAGCTGAAAAAGAATTAAATAGTGTCAAAAATTCAAACGTTTCGCTCCAGTTAAGTTTAAATCGAACTCAAACTGAATTTGAAAACTTGCAAACTGCTTGCGAAGAATATAAAAAACAAGTTGGCCAACTTCACGATAATATTTTGGTACTAGAAAAAGAGACCGGAAGACTTGATGTTGGCTATACTGACGATAATAAAGTCATTGTTGAAAACTTGCAAAAGAATTGTGAAATTTTCCAAGTTCAGTTGAAACAGACAGAAGAAAATGTTTTGTTGTTGGAACAAAAACTAAAATTAGAGAATGATTCTAAGGTCGACTTACAAAAACAGGTAGAAATATGATTTTGTTTTTAATGTAATATTTCCGTTCAGATGTGAGAAATTTGTAATTCTTGAGTGTATTATTATATTAAGTAGAAGAAATTCTTCATAGCATAGAATCAAAAATCTATCTATTTAATTATCTAAAGGAAGACTAATTCTTAAAATTGACTTTATTGCACTGAAGTTTCGTCTTCAGAATATCAAATTCTATCAAAATTAAAACATTAAATTGTTATAACAAACAACGTAGTTTGAGGGACTGTATTTATTTTTATAAAAACTTTTTTAGAACCAAACATTAACTTGTAACTTTTATCACTGAAAGTCGGAACTTTAAAATGCAATTTTAACAATCACTTGCTTAATTTTGATCTTCTACTACAAAGTTTTTCTACTGGTTAATTTTTATTTTTAATGTTTTAGTTATTTAATGAGAAACAGGAAACTTCGGCACTACGTAAACAATTACAGAAGCTTCAAACCGAATTTGAAATGACGAACTGCCTTTTCGAATCGAATAAATCTGATCACTTAGCGTTAGAGAAATCGTACGAATCGTTGAAGGAATCAGAACGGGATTTGTTCGATCGATTATCGATTGAACAAGAACAAAATCAGAATTTTAAAAACCAAATAGATGCTCTTAATAAACAAATAAATGAATACCAGAATAAGCAGTTAATGGTGGGCGATGAAATGGAGGTACTTAATATGAAATTTGATCGTTCTAGTAATCCTCCAACTGCAGTCATTGAATGTTAAATCTTGTTTAGTTCATTTTAATTCAAATTCGCAGTCGGGTTTTTGAAAAATATATTTTAGGGTAATGTAAAAAACAGAACTTTTATAAGATCATTTTGTCGTCCGTCCGTCTGCCTGTCAAGACTTTTTTTCTCAGAAACTTCTGGATGTATCAAATTGAAATTGATACCAAATACTAACGTCTACAACCCCATAGTACTTTAGAAAATTCATGCTTCTAGCTCAATCTATATTTATAAAAATTAATGTTTGTCTGTTTGAGATGAATAGACTTTGACCCCGTTTGACCAATCACCATGCAAGTTGGCACATATACAGGATATCCCACGACATGACTGCCATAGCCTGGGATTGTGTTGCTGGGGTGATTTCAAGTCGAAAATGTCTAATGAACATATACCCGGAACGCTATCCAAACTGAGCTAGAAGCATCTGAAATTTTAAATAAGTAGTAGGAATTTCCCTACTAACTTAAAAACCATTTAAAAAGAAATCGCTTTATTGAATTAGTTGCTCAAAATGTCCACCCAGTTGCTGTATACATAGTCTAGCTCTTCTTAGAATTGAAGCAGTAGCTCTGCGAAGAGTCTCAGGATCAGCACGGATAGTGATTCACAGCCACCTGGTCTTTTTAATAATAACAAAACCAACAGCCGAGCCTAATACTTGCATTAGTGGGCTTACTTATTTAAAATTTCAAATGCTTTTAGCTAAGTTAGGATAGCGTTCCGGGTATATGTTCATTAGACATTTTTGATTTGAATTCACCCCAGCAACACAGTCCCAGGCTATGGCAGTCATGTCGTGGGACACCCTGTATGTATTTTTTCATGGAGGAGAACTTTGTTGTAATTCGCTACTAGACCGTAATGTCGCTGCCGTGTTTTATTTCAATCGCGTACAGAGCCGCGGGTAGCAACTAGTGCAATATAAAGATAAAACACTCTTCAAAACCTGATTAAAACCTATAAGATACTTCTCGTTGACCTAGAATCTTGAAATTTTTGCATAGAAGCAGGTCTGATAATCATTATTTTCTAATTCTAAGTGGAATTGTCAGCAGTTATAAACAAACGTTGATAGATTTAAATGTACTTACATGCTGTTTGCAGTTTTTATGGAACCTTCAGCGCGCGAATCTAAGTTGTACGGGTTTGTTGTGTTGACTTTTCGTTTTTATTTTAAGCTTCTGAATGCATCCCTGCAACAAAAATCGCAAGAGTTAACAAACGTCCAAGAAGAATTTGATTCAAGTAGAAAATGTTGGGTGGAAAATGAAAATATCATGAGACAAGCTTTGATTAAATTGAAAAACGAACTAACGGAACTACGGTTAGAGCTAGAGACAGTTCGAAACGATAAATTTAGTATTCAAAAACAGTGTGCAGAATTACGAACAGCGTTGCAAGGACTTCTGAACCAAAACAAGGTTAGTTTTTTGAAATAAAACTTCTTGATATGGTAAGGTAAAATCGATTCATGAGATTGAAAATGTAACCAAATTAGTTCAGTAATTGACTATGTTTTTTCAGGCATTAAAAGCAAATATTGAAAATCAATATTTGACAAATTATAAGCCTGATTTGACAGCGAATTTACCATCACCTTCTAAATTTGACGATTCGCATATTTCAAGATTGTTGCAGAGAAGCTCAATTAACATTGCGCCGCTTAACAATTTACAGAAATGTTTAGACTCGTTAAAAGAAGAAATGACAACTCTGCAAAAACAAATTACAGCCAAAACGCAAACTATTGAAGAATAAAAAATTCGTTCTGTGATTGCTATGTATTCCAGTGATCTTTTAGTATTAATTGTTAATATTTTACAAATATTTATTTTTGTTGAGTTTCAAAAGTATTTTTGTTGGTGCTAGTATCTATATTTTATGTAACTGTTGTACTTAAAATCTGGTTAAATTATGTTTTCTGTGATCGTTAAATTTATTAAATGATGTGTCTCAAAATTAAACTGACCAATTTAAAGGACATCAGGCATTTTATATTCATGTAGAGGAGGTTGTAAAGAAGAAGGCAATCCGCCATTTTGTGATGACGGCCATATTGAATCTACTATAATATTCAATATATCGTATTGTTTTCAGAACCAAAGGTGTGTGCAAAATTTCAGGATAACTGCTTTAAAATTCAGTCGCAAAATTTGCCTCAAACAAACATTGCAAGTTAAATAAAAGTTTGTAAAAATTTCTTGTTTTTGGTGTCCTTTACAACCATATCAAGCGTGTCAGTATAATTTTGAGACATCCTGTATAGGTCTCCTTGAAATAAACTGGAATTCAAGTCAGAATAAGATTCTAGGATTCTAATAAGTTTATTTACAAATAAAGCAAAGTACATATTTCGTTATTGTACTACAAGTGCCTATATTTGTGATTGTATGTATTGTTGGAAATAAATTTTAAGCTGCTTTGTTTCAGTTACTGCCTTTTGATTGAACAATCGATTACAATTATTGTTACCAACTCCTGTTAAAAATTACTAACTGATAATATCATCGCGTAAGGTCGGTTACAATATCAAAGACTGTCTGTTAAACCCGGCACAATCATTTCAAATTTCAGGACAATGCTCTATACAACCAGGAAAAACAAATTTTAATTGGCTCAGCGGTTTTCAAGCTTATTGCAAACATTACGAATACCATTGTCTGCTTTGAATTTTTTTTTGCGTATCTGACAAACCTCATACTGAACTTTTATCCATTTGGAGAGGCCTGCCAGGTATGCAAAAAAAATGCAAGGCAGACAGATGATGCAACGGGTCCATTCGGAATTTTAAGCATGGCTCAGTGAACTGATATAAAAGATTTTTTTCGAATATTATTTCACATTTTTAATTTCCATTACCAAAAATTTGCCACCTAAGCCCCGAATAACAGTTCCTTAAGACCAACCTATGCCCCCAATTTCATTATTTAATACGTTGATACATTGAGTGTAGATTATAGACGCTCAACAACTGAGGTCGTCAGCGTTTCTCTGAGCAAGTTGAGATAGAGTAAAATTTTAAATTTATCGTTAATTCAATTTGCGAATTGTTTGCGAAAGAGGACAAGACCCGAATAACAATTCCTTAAGGCGCCCAGTGACCAACCTATGCCCCCAATTTCATTATTTAATACGTTGATACATCGAGTGTAGATTATAGACGCTCAACAACTGAGATCATCAGCGTCTCTCTGAACAAGTTTAAATCGGTAAAATTTTAAAATTTTAAATTTGCGAATTGTTTGCGAAAGAGGACACCACGCCGGTGATGATAAAACAAACATGAAGACCCAGCTTCTAGTATAGACCGAAGGTGGCACTGTCTTCGAGCGGCATGGGTTCGAACCCGCGATGTGTAAATTCAATGATGGCGAAATGGGTGGGTTTTGTATGAGTACAGTTTGGAAGTAATGTCAAACTGACGTTTTATCTGTATTAATGCCGAGGAAATAATGTGCATGAGTGCCTAATATGTGTTATTTGTGAATATTTAATTACGATAATATGGAAGTATGTTCAATACACATATCATTTTCGTCTTTTTACTCCTCATCTTTGTTAATGGTAAGTATTTTTTTCAATTATAATTCAAAAGCGCGTTTAATGCTTCAATTTTTTATTGTTGGATAATTGCGTGCTTCCGTCCAGTTTTTTATTGCATGACAATAGTCCGATAACTATGATTTATTTAAGGTTTAAATTTTTAAAGCGAGGATAGCTGTTCGTTTGTAAACTCAAGAGACCACCCCTAATTTTTTTCCACCCTAAGCAGACAGATTGTAATTAAGAATTCATTCCATGTCGATATTATCTTCTGTTTGTAAATATGTGATTCATAATGCTAATTTAAATTCATTAGACGCGTTTATTTAGTATGCTAGTCTGTTATTTAGATAAAATATATATTTACAAATCGGGTCAATCAATAGTCAAGATTGATTGACTCTAATGTGCAATTGTATATTTTAAGAACAAAATTATAAACAAAACGGTTTTATAAGTGCGCCAAATAATTTTATAATTATTTTGGATGCTAATTTTTAATTCATTTTTTGTATCGCGCGCTATTTTGAAAATTATAACATTTTCCTCGCAACACATTCTTTACAAATTAAAAAAAATAATTATATCGTTGAAAGAAAATGTATTCGCAAAAAAATGTCGCGCGTCAGAAAATATACGAAAAATATTCTGATCAGTAGACTGTAATGGTTTGAAAAAAATCGAATGCCACAGACGATAGAAAAACCCGAAAACTGAGTTCGAATCCGGACAGTGGGGTCTGTTTATTATTTCGTTTTCTTGCGCGTTTTTCAAGTATTTTGTACGAAAAGGAAACAAGAGAAAAGCGTTTCTAGAACAAACAGCCACTTTTGAGTCATTATATAAACAATACTTAATCGTTATTATTAATAGCTTCTGTTTTATGGACTTTTAATTCAGTGCGTGCTCTGATAGCAAAATATTATAAGTATTGACATGAAAAATAGGTAAAACGCGTGATATATCTATTTTTACGCCATTGATGATTCATCGTATTTGCGTAATAAAATTCGATAAAAATGAAGATTTCTTACTTCAAAACAATTGCCTATACTCTGTATAGGCTTGTGAAAAACAGTTGGACGACAATAAACAAAAAACTCTCAATACAATACACTTCTTACGGACGCCGTTGCAATAATTACTACTGGACCAAGATAACAATGGCACATAATGACTTAAAAAACCTGTAAATCTAGGAATCTCCAAAAATAGGATATTATGTTTCGATAGAAAGTTTGTTTGCTACCGTAATTTAGGAACATATAGTCGAGTCAACCTTCATTTATGAAATAATTACGAACAGAATACAAACAAATAATTTTTGATAAGGGGCAGATATTATGTCAAAAGTTTAATGTCTGACTCGATTTTATTAGTTTTGTCGCAATAGCGCGTAACTGGAAAAGCCGCTTGTCAGTAAATTAAAGTAATTTATGTTCGAAAATCCAACAGCCGGACTAAAAATATTGAACTGTGTTTGAAGGTCTATGCAGAACCGTTGCAGAAATACCAAAATATGCTATTGACATAGGACAGAATTTAAGTTTACCATGCGGACCAGATGATTCGTTAGATGATTACAATGTCGAAGACTTCATGTGGACACACAAAGGACGGGCCGAAAGACAAGTACCAAGAATACACATAGACTCTAAGAACGGTTCATTATTTTTAATTGAAGTGAACAGAAACGATTCAGGAGTTTATACTTGCGTTATTTCTACGCCCGATGGAGAACTCGTCGCTAGAGAAATTAATATAACAGTTCGAAGTAAGCATATTTTCCAAAAATTGGAACAAGCCTAGACGCGCGAAAACATTATTAAAAATGTTGGCATAATCAGTTTTCTAAAGTCGTTATTCGTGAATCACTGATTGGTTGTTTAAAATCTTTAGACAGAGTAATGTTAATGATCAAATAAAAATCACGTAGTCTGCTTGTTGCCATGGCAACAATAACAAAAACTCGTTGTTTTCGAATGATATTCACAAGGACGTCATGATGGAAATATAATATGTTGGATTTTCAGTCGTTTAAATCACTGAAAAAATTAATTATCCATACTTTTTATATTTACATGTTGCATAACATATTATGTAGACGAATATATTAACCTATCATTATTAGTTACTACTTTTGCGTGCTCTGTCAATCACGATTTGCCTATGATATTTATGATATTAAATTCTATTTATAAAGCCATGTCATGCATCGATGACCTTGATAATTTTATTCTGAATGGCTTCTTTGTGCGAAAACAAAAACAGTTTTTTTGTGATTGAAATGATAATGATAAATCTCATAGAAAATTTATTCACCACATGCAATCGATTTTCAGTGCTACAATTATTTATGATTACACGAAATAAATGAATATCGTTTTAATGTAAATCTGCAAACAAAATAATCTTCAATTGTTATATAATTTCTACATAGGCATAAATTAAGCAGCTGATTTTGCCAAATAAAGGTTTCCACAGACCAACGCGGGAACGGAAGCGAACACGGAACGGGATAAAATTACTAAGCACCGCGTTCGCTCTCACTCTGTTGTAACAAAATTGATCAATTTGCCTCCAAGCCGCCATTTTTGGCAAAAAAAATTCTTACTCTACTTAATGAAATAAAAATTTAATTTTGTTTACTGCTCATTGAAGCAACTTCCGCGGAAATTCTGTCGCATGACATCGACGTACAAATTAACTGATGTAGTGAGAGATTACAGATTATAGACGCTCAGTAACTGAGATCAGTTGACAGCTTTGATTGTCTTTGATTGCAGCTCCTCCACCCCCGTTAGCTAATGTTGTGGTTCACGCTAGTACAATTCTAGCGGTGATTTACTGGGAAGTGAGGGATCATGGCGGCTATCCGATTATTGACTTTACAGCAGAATATAAACTTGCTCAACCTAACGAAACATGGAAGCCTATTTCGCCTACACATATTAGTCCTAATTCTGTAAGTATTGATAAACAGACTAGAGTTGGGTAACTCAGATCTGAACCGGTTCAAAGAGCCAACTCCGACAGAAGATCCGTGAGAGCCGACTCACTTTTTTTTGAGCCGACGGATCAACAGATCCGCATAACTCAGTGAAACACTCAACACACAGAAGCACATTTTACACTTACGTATCAGTTCTCGCTTTGATGCATCTGTCAGCTCAAATGACTCATGCATCACATGTTTGGCTATGCATTCTTGATTCTGTACAAGTCGTGATATGATTGACTGAGCTAGGTAACTCAGTGGCAGACTGCAGTAACATATTCAGAACTCGGCTCTTTTTGAACCGGTTCAGTGAGCCGGCTCACATACGGGATCCAGATGCAAAGATGCAGATCACTAAAAAGACCCGTTTTTCCCATCTCTAATACAGATGTGTATAAAAGTTTTAAAAATATTATGATCAGTGTTGCATGACTGGAATACTAATTGAAACGAATAGAGTCGCAACTGTCAAAAAATATTCAAGTATTAAAAGTGGATATCATTTAAGATTTGTAAAATTATACAGAAACTAGCTGAGACCCGCGATTTCGTCTGCGTTGTTTATTATAGAGTATCTGGAAGACTGAGCTTTGCTCGGGTTAATGGAAGGTACTGTTGAATGTAAACTAAACTATAATTGATGATTGTATTTTGTTTTATAGCGGCAAATTGACGTTTATAGACTGGAGCCAAACACGACATACGCCTTCCGTGTTTGGGCTACAAACGAATTAGGTCCGGGAGATGTGACCGAGGTTGAAGCAAGAACGCAACATAGCTACCAAGAAATAGGTAAAAACTACTATATATAAATAATGTCATTACTTTACAGACAAATCCTGTAAATCGGGAAGAAAATAACATAGCCACAGCCATCTAGATTTTCAAATAATTTAAACAAAATAATTGGGTTTTTGAATGAATTTTTTTACATAGATGGAAAGATCACATATAAGTCTTATCGCTAAACTACTTTTATTACATAATTAAAAAGTTATATTTAATTAAAAAATAATGTTTAAGCTAACATCCGGTAACGCGCCAAAAATCGGTGTGACGCCATAATGGTTCTGGTTGGTTGCCATGGTTACTTTGATAGTATGTACAAATACTCCGAATATAATACGCGCCACGGTTCTAAAAGGTTCTGAAGCTAGTTACAAACAGCGTCGCAAATGTATATTTTAGAGCCGTCCTGGTTGTTTTATGGGAAAGGAAGACTCCCACCACCTCCCAGTTACCGGCACAGAACGTGCGCTGGTCAGTGCTTGGTTATCACTGGTTGTCGTGTCACTTGTCGCTTTCCTGCTATAAAGTACAGTCCAGTACGCTATTGTTAAGTTGTTTCTTTGATTGTTAATTGATCAAGATGCCTAATACAGTTTTGCATAGACAAACACGAAAAATAATTTTTTGGATGACTTTATGCAGGGAATTAAACCTTTAGATTAAAGAAAAATTAAAAATAATAATATAGCGCGTGTTTGTAGTTTTTCAACCGACTGTACCTGCGCAAGCCTCCATTTGCATCTAACTTCAGAACCTTTTAGAACCGTGACGCGGATTATACACAACTTTTAACATATTGACGTCGCAAACATTCCTGGCACGTTTTAGTCACGTGATATAAAGTTTTATACATTTTAATTAATTTGTTATTAATTGCCTATGGTTTAAATTTTTTTAAATTTTCGTTCTTAAATATTATTTACGATATATTATTTAAAAAAAAAACTAGTAGTTTTTTTAATTCAAATACTCAATTGCTTGACTATTTGATGCGATATAAAATTGTTTGACTTGATTTATATGATTTTTAAACCGAGCTGTGTAGAGTAGTGGTGACAGTACTAGACCAGCATTCGGGAGTTACCGGGTTCGAATCCCGGCGGGGGCAGATGTGGCTGGGACTTTTTCCTACTGCCTCTCGCCGAGAAACGGTAATTCATGTACCGGCCATCTTGATTGAGGTTTTCCTTATTTGAGGCCATGGCCGATTACCTATCAAACTCCTAGTTCAAAAATTACCTACCTTATCCTAATTTCCTATAATTCCTTCATTCGCCCATTGCTATTATATAAGTTGAAGTTGTACAAAATATAGAAAATAACGGGAAGTGGTAGATGAAAAACAGTAATGGTACGAATGGCGTTTGTTATGACATAAAGTCGAGAAATGGACATTAAACGCATTATTATTATTATTATTATTATTATTATTATTATTATTATTATATGATTTTTAAACAGAATTGGCAAAACACTTCCTCGCCGATGCGGAAAATTTCGATACCCGCGTGTGGGTGGCGGCTGTGTCCGTGGTGATGGGTACTCTGGTGGTACTGACAATCGGAACGTGCTACCTGCTGTACATAGAATGCCGGGCGCCGTCCGGTAAGTCTGATTTTAATTCGTATTGCAAGTTGTCGTTAAATGTATACAAACGAGTCAAGGTGTGTCAATATCCTATTCCAAGTTTATTTTTAATCCTCGACAGATTTTGCGCTTCTGTTTTCAAAGTTTATTACGAAACTTTTGAACTATTGTAAATTATACCAAGCGCTTTTTACCAAGTAGATAGTAAACTTCAGATAGCCGACATCCTAGCCTCTCATTTGTAGTAATGCGTCGGATATAATTACAGTAGAACCTCGATAAGTTAAAAACCTTTGTAAGTTAAACATATTTTTTAATTCCCTTTCCCTGAAAGCATAAAACCTCCCATTACTTAAATCACAAAACCTCGGTAACTTCAACAAATATTCTGAACATCGCCCTCGATAACTTAAAATAATATTTTGGTGACCTCCATAAGTTAAAGTATTATCAGTGAGTCATCATGAGTAAGTATCCAAACAAAAGGTTTTGCCAAGAACTTAATTGATTTTCACTTTAGTCTTTCACTAAATCGCTTTACTGATTTCTTTGTTTAAATAAGTAAATAAATAATAATTGATTCTAAATGAAAGATAAAAAATTTATGGCACCTCTATTGAACTAAATACATCGTCTATAAAATCCACAAACCTCGGTAAGTTAAAAATTTTACTCTGACAAGCTCTCTATCTTCAACTCTCGATAAGTAAAAAACTCAATAACTTAAATTTTTTAACGTTTCCCTTGGATTTTAACTTATAGAGGTTTTACTGTACAATAGCGATTTACACCGAAATCATCGCATTGCATAAATGGAGGTTGAGTGATTTTATTATCTGAAGTCAAATGCTGTTACAACATTCAGACGTGCAAAGACTAGATGTGTTTGTTGGCAAGTTCTGAACTCCTGAAGCGTCGGTAATACAGAATTCTTCGGACACGACTGCTTACATGTACAAGATGATCCATTTTAATTTCACTAGGGAAATATTTCGAAACGGTGGTGTTGTTGAAAAAAAAGTTTCAGACAAAAGTTGTTCAGTTTGAAGGGGGGCATCGTTTGGTGACAAATACCACCCCTCATCCCCAACCCCTGCGTTGGGATGAGGGTAACTTTGACATTTTTAATAGGAACACCTTTTTTGTATCACAAATGATGATTTTTGGATAAAAAATATGCAACATTTGTCTGAAACATTTTTTATCTGATGCCTCTCTCAACTCCTAAAATGCATGTCCAAAATCGGTTTCCCGAAACTCCATTAAATTTTTAAGCCTAAACAACGATCTTGCGCAGAAAATTACAAGAGGTAAAAGTTGTTTGGTTTGGGCAGAGTTGTCGATTAAACATAACATAAACAGGATGCGGGTTCTTTTTGTGTGGGGGTGGGGGGTTCTTTTTATTTTTAATCGATGATACTTCCCAAACCAAACAACTTTTACCTCTTGTAATTTTCTGCGCAAGGTCGTTGTTTAGGCTTAAAAATTTAAAGGAGTTTCGGAAAACCGATTTTGGACATGCATTTTAGGGGTTGAGGGAGGCATCAGATAAAAAAATGTTTCAGACAAATGTTACATATATTTTATCGAACAATCATAATTTGTGATAAAAAATTGGTGTTCCTATTGAAAATGTCAAAGTCACCCTCAACCCCACGCAGGGGTTGGGGATGAGGGATGGTATTTGTCTCCAAGCGATGTCCCCCTTCAAACTGAACAACTTTTGTCTGAAACTTTTTTTTTAACAACACCGTTTCGAAATATTTCCCTGGTGAGATTAAAATGGATCATTCTGTATATATCAATTCAAAAATTCTTAGAAGAACACGACTCTAAGAACGAAGACTTTGAGCTTATGAATATAATAACAGTATTTGCCGAAGTTTTAGTATTGAAACGATTAAAAATCGATAATCTTTGATATGTTCGGAATGGGTTTTTTATGCACCGCTACGTTAAATCCTTGGATATATGTATTTTGTAATTATTGTTTTGTTTATTAAACGAGTGTCAAGTTTTTATATAACTTGAAAGATTACAACAATTCGAAAGCTTTTTGTTTTGGTTTTGATAATTTAGTAAAATATTTTTTTTTATTTTTTTATCTTGAAATAAAAAGGGCAACCTCTGGATGCCTGAAGAGATGGAAGAAGCCATCAGCACACTTCCAAAGATGATGAAAAACGTGGTTTTAAATTCAAATTATTTTAGCTATTTATAATAATTAATTAGCACGTGACATATTTTAATGAAAACTTACGCTCTTCCTGTAAAAGTGCTTTAATATTCTATGCAGTTATTCATAACTATGTAATATATATAAAAAATACCGTTTTTTTTGAGATTATATATTTAATCGTAACAATTTAGAGTACCTAAGCACATTATTGTTGACGATGGTTCACAAATACTTAGAAATGTCTTCTTCAGTATCTGTTTTTCTATCTCTTTTTATCTCTTCCATAAAGAAGCACATTTTTTTTTGTTGTTGATATTTTTTAATCTGTAAAGTTGTTATAATTTTTGCATGTTATATTTTTGTTACATTAATGTTAATGAATTGTTACACAGGCTGATAAAAATTACGTATCGGTCGAGATATAAAATGTGTTAATAGTTTTTATAATCGTATATTGCCTAGTCATTTTTTAAAACACATGATAAGAGGACCAAATCTTACAATTTTAGAATATTGTGTGTAGAATAAATTAATCCTTCAGCTATTTGATTTTCTTGAAAGATAGAGCGCTGTTTCTTCAGGGTGACCAATAAATATTTTAAAATAAAAATCCCCGACGTTATACTACCTAAATCGAAATTTTCCCCCCGACTTTTAATCCTCAAAAGTAACACGCAATTAGTTTTTCTTTTTTTTAATTCTTAAATTTATGAACTAAAGTTGGAATGTAATTCATTGAACATTTGGAAAATTTATTTTGATATTTTTCTCTGATCATTCTTCAACATTTCCGTGATTTCCTTGAAGTTTCCGGAAGTTTTCCGGGTCTGCGGTCACCCCGTTATTTCACTGTCCCACTACACGAGCAACGTTTGCTGTACAACGTGTAGTGGGAAGGTACCTAGGAGGATGCAGTGGTTTCGTACCCACTGAAGGATTAAAACGTAACTAATAGTTTCCCAGTTAGAAATAGAATTTAATGTTTAAAATATCCTGTGTAATAATTCGTATTTTTTAATAGTTCAGCATCGTTTTATTTAAGTACAAATGTATTATATGTATGTTTTTGGAACTGACAGTATTGCTGTAGAAATGCATGGCTTTGTGATATTTATTTATAGTATTTCGTTAATAATAATTATATTAATCAAACAATATTCTCAATTAAAATATTAATCAAATGTTGGACCTAATTTTAGTATTAAACAGTAGCATAAATTTTGGGCGAGTTCGGTTGGAATTTATTAAAATGGTCGGTACGCAACAATTAAAATAATAAACTCATAAAGATTATTTTAGAACCGGTATCGCCGTGGAATGATTAATTAAAATAATTATTAATTAGTTATATAAAATATGATAACAGAATTGTCAACAAAATTACGACAATGCAAATATTCGTTTGTCACCAGCCAAAAACCGAACTGCGCATGCTTTAAAGTGTTAAATTGGCATTGCGCATGCCCAATAAAATTTTAGGTTTTGCGCAAGTCAAGTGTTTTAACATATCAGTACCTTTTTTCAAATTTTCATTCAGAGAATTATATTTACTTGATTTTGAAATAACGTACTGAAAGCTAGTAAAAATTACATATCGTCGATAAAGGGAACATATTTACTCAGTTCTGAATTGCATGACAAAATATATTACTGCAGGCAGTAACTGTTGTATATTTTATAATATATTTACTTAGAATAGCTAATGTAATTGCTATCAAATATGTATCAAATTTAAAAATCAATAAACTGATTTTGCTTAATTTTGTTATTTTTATTAATAAAAAAAATGGTGCGTGTACTTATTGTACGCGCGGCAGAAGTTATACTTCTTTGGCGCGATCGCGATAATTGATATTCACATTTTCGTTCAAGATGTACATTAATAAAATAAAATAGGATGTCTAGAAAAATGATAAATATAGTTTTGTTCACTTCGAGTAGTAGTTATTTACTTTGGATAATAGGTGGACAACTCCATCAGCACATTGTAACAAAGAAATTGAGTCGTGTCATCTGTGAATACAAAGTAAAACTATACTGCAGCTTTGTCGACGATTTCAACCTTGCCGATACACGTAGTCTATTCATATTAAATTAACAACTAACTTCACGGTGTCTCATTTTCGTTGCATGCTGCGTGCGCAACTTCCGTAACAGAGAAAATTTTACCTTCAATGCGCCAAAAGAAGTATAAATTCGTAAAAACAGTTAATAATTTGTTGTCTTGTTCTACAACACGGCTTAATATGAACGACTATTTTAATACGGTGAATTGTACAGACGCACAAGATGAACAAGAAACAATTGAATTGGTTCCGAATATCATCCTGAACCCGGGATTCGACCCATCAGGTGATCAGCCATCATGGTCTCGACGCACACTTCCGGACGAAAATTGCAACAATCAAATTCCAACGTACCGACTTAATAATAATACGGTTGTACAACCGAGGCGTTTGTAAGTTTCATTTTTTTTTTGTTACGGTTATAAGTGCTGCAACAATTTTTATTTGGGTGTTTCATGTTTACCGTTTAGTAATTTTATTACAGCAAGATGGTAACAATTATTAGTAACTCTATTTCTTATGAACGGTTTTATTTTTATTATCAAGAACACGTGTGTTTTGTTGTTGATTATTGCTTAAATACTTAGTCGCCACTCGCCATGGTTTCCTACATTTCGAACTAAACCTCTCCAGTTTGTCAGATCTCAGAGATTTACTTTAAACGTTATCTTTGGAATTTAATTTTCCATAACGCTGTAAATTTAATTTAAAAATATTCGCTATTTCAGCTTCCTTAGTCATTCGAAAATATCATTTTTTGTACGGTATTCCATTTTGATGCATTTACAAAATTTAAATTCAGAGAAAGACAAATCAGCGATGTAATTGTAGATATACATTGGTAAGTTCTGAATTGCCAAGCCATTTGCCGACAATACAGAACTCTCCTAAATCAACTGCATGTTTGTTACTAGAAACTAAGGTTGGGCGTTAGCATTGTTGAAGGTGCGACTTGGTTGAGACGATTGCTTATGTCACCGATGCCCTTGGCTTGGTTATTCAAGTATGTTTATCCCAACTGTTTGGAAAAAGACTCCACAAACAACCTACTTCACCCGCCCTCTCACGCGTATCGCCTAGTCACACCTTCAACATTGCTAACGCCCAACCTTAGTTTCTGACCAATAAACAAGTAGATGTGTTCAGTATTGCCAACGGACGTTTTGAGAGTTCAGAACTTATCAACAGAACATCTTGCATAGGAAACAGCTTCATAACGACAAGAAACATTTTGGGTGCAATTCGCAAAACTTATTTTGAGTGCTCAAAAATACAATGTCTGAGATAAAATTCAATGAAAAAATAGTACAGGCCTAAATAGCCAAAATGTCTTCATGTAGTGTCACTAGAATTAAAAAATTAATGTAAAAATAATAAAAGACGTTAAAAACAAATGAACAAAACAACTGAATAAATATTTGGGACTCATGTGACTTATATTATGCTGCAACAAGAGCAGGGTTATATTTAAATATTTTAATAAAAAAAAAATACCTATTAATTTTTAAACACTTTGAGAACACATATTGTTAAATTTTCAGTATTATTGGTAAAAAATAGCGTTGTTCCTAAATATTGCAATTTACACGTATGACAATATTATTGCGTCATTATAACTGTCTTTTCTAAGAGCAATTACGCACAGCAAACTGAATTTCGTTTAGAGAAAAAAGAATTGGCAAATTACGTAAAATGGCCTCGAAGGTCATTTCAAGGTTATTCTTTGTAAACCTTCTAATCATCTTCAATCAAATTCTAATCATCATTTAACAGAGAAAAAAAACATTATCTAGATTGACATTAGACTTTTCCAAAATCGGAAAATGTAATCTATTCACCAGAAGACAATATTTACACTGCTGCACTAAAAAACAAAATAAGGATACGAAGAAAACAAAAATGATTATTTTAGAGTAAACGATTCTAGTCATTAGATAAAGACAATTGTTTGAATAAAAAAAATATTGATTATAGATTAATTAAGGTGTTAAGATTTTGTAGCACGGATTGTAAAATATAAATTATTTTTTCATTATCGCATATAAAACAAATGACACCATATCATTAATACAATTACCTACAACTCATAGAAATTCATTATAGATCTGTCATTAGCGCATAGAAAACATAGAAATCATGTAGAAAAATTATTTTGATTCTAGTATCAAACGCTTTATCATTGTTAATTAATAATAAACTCATCGGCAATTTTAAAAAACAAATGAAAATTCAGTGAATAAAATAACAAAAACGAAATGGAAACATAAACAAATGAGAAAGCAAGGAAACAAAATAGCAAAAACAAATGAGAAAGCGTTTGATACAGGAAGATGTGTGATAATTTGCTAATCATGCTTCCACAGCGCATAATCGTAGTAGATTTACCCACATAAATGTGGAAATGGAAATGATTTAATATTTAATATTAATTGTATCGAGATGTAAACGATACTCTATGTTTGTACAGTCAATAAATCGATTCTACGATAACGATGGGTGGATTTAAGGTAGTTGTCGTGGTTAAGGCACACCGTCAGAAAATTCCTAATTTTTGTATACTTATTAAGGACATGATAATACAATTACCCTGAAAATTTGAAGTCGATCGACCGTATATAATCCGAGATATATTCAATTAAAAATTGGATAATTAACATTGATTGTATACGATCTCTGTAGTTCTGAACCAGTTTCTTATTTATAAAAAAAAACTAACTGTCAGAAACTTTCCAAAAACTGACAGTCTTTCAATGTATTTGTTATGAGTTTAAAAAAAAATAAGAAAATTTTTTTGACCGTCTAATTATTTATAAATAACGATTTGAAGTTCAACAATTTATAGAAAAGTATACATGCATATGAATACTGTATGGGTTACGTTTCCACGGGTACAGTCTTGCATACAAATTATGGATCACTTAGCTACAAGCTAGTATACTGTTGTGGCGCGTATAATCTATAACTTTTTGACAATATTGTACCACGACACTGCCTTAACGACGACATAGTGCTCAAAACCTAACTGGGCTGGTTGTTTTGTTCAATTGATGCCTGACAACTGATAGGAAAAATACTCTTTGCATGTAATTGCGTCTGTCAAATCAGTTTAAGGTTAGAAAATATGTAACGCCAAACGCATAGCTAGCCGTTGTAAAGCGCTTGAGCGGTTATGAGACAATATCTGTTCTGCACATTGTTCAGTGGATATGGCGCTGAATTCGTTAAACCTACCCATTTTTACTAACACAACTTCCGGTGAACATTTTTAGGAATATCCAAGTATGTAGGTTTTCAAGTTGTAAAACTTCTTGATTTCCGGGCTTGTACGCCGTGGTCCATTGGTATTTCTCCCTGACGTTTCGTCTACAATTGCGGTAGACATTGACAAAGGCGATGTGGTAGCAGGCGAAGTGGTCCTTCTAGGCTGCTCACGTGAAGAGCCTAGAAGGACACTTCGTCCGCTACCACATCGCCTTTGACAATGTCTACCGCAATTGTAGACGAAACGTCAGGTAGAAATACCAATGGACCACGGCATACAATCCCGGAAACTAACAAATTATTGTATAAATCAAAGCTTATTTCATATTATTTTAAAGACATTTTGGTAGCTGAGAATAGTGGAAATGAAACGATTCGTAGTAACAATTAACTGTAACGCTTTGTAATAATTATAGTATATTTAAAACGTAGATAGAAAATTATTCCGTCTGAAAGAATTAAATTGACTGTACAATCATATTTTTATACTCCGGAGTTGTGACATTAATTGCATAAGAATGATTAGTTAGTCTTAAAAACGTTTTTCATACCAACAGTGTCTCTGCGACGACTGTTAATAAATACGAATGGATAAAAACTGTTATAAAATAAACTTGGTGCTGATTTATGAGAAGGAAAACGATCATTTATTGGAATAAATAATGTTTTTTTACAGGATAATCAGCGTTCAGCTGTTAATTAAGATAGCTTAAACGGCAAAGAGAAAACAAAATGTTTACAGTTGCATTTCCGTTGTTTCTTTAGTTAGTTTCTGGTCCGCCATATTGTTTAATATGGCGATTAATAAATAGAATAGCAATCAGATTTAAAAACAAGAAACGTTCTTGTGTTGGGCATAAAAAAACGATAGGAATTTTTGGCATAAGTGCCTGAACAGTTTTTTTAGTAAAAGCAGATGTAGTTTATATTATTCGAAAAATAATAAATAGCTCAATCTTAATAAAAGCTCGCTTCTTAAATGCAATAATTTTCTATTAATCGATTTTTTTAAACTGATTTTATAAAAATAAAACATTTTTTCCTAGAAAGTTTATACCTGCAACAAATTAAAATTGAGAAATGTCCAGTGCCTGAACAAAGTTCGATAAATTATATAAAAAAAAAAACAATTTTTAAACGTGATTACGTAGGCTTTTTGAACACATTTCCATTAGTTATAAATAACCACAGACTGATATTGTTTATAATAATGCTTATTATACTAATTTTCTTTTTTGTTACATATCGAACAATCCACTGTATAACAATTACCAACTAAACAAATCAACTTATTACGAACAAATGAAGTTGTTTCAAACAAATGAAGTTGTTTTAAACAAATGAAGTTGTTTAAAACAAATGAAGTTGTTTCAAACAAATGAATTTGTTCTTTGTTAGGGAGTCACTGTGGATTGTTTGAATTTTTTGGATTTTCAGCATTCACAAGTATACACGCTGTAACTTGAAGAAAATTATTCTTTGTAGATATTTTTTTGATTTAAATCCACTGATTTTTGGTGCGTTAGTTTTTAATAATACCGGTGAATTGTGTAGATATTTACCAAAATAATATTAATGAAGTAATATTATAGAGAGCGCGTTTTTTTATGATTACGTTTATCTGAAGCGCGATTGTTTAAATGTTTAGAGTCGAGAAATAACTGGTTGAAATGCTATCGAGTTAAAATCGAATTTTGAGATTACTCGAAACGAAGATAAACGGAGTCTTTTTTATGCTTTTCGTTTTGTAACATCATAAAACAATTTATATAGATTATAAGAAAATGTAATTTAGGTTGTATAATATTGTTGTATACGTATTTATTTTTATTGGTTATATTATACTATAATAATATACTATAGGAGCTTCATGTATAAATAGAATTTTATATAAAAAATGTGTCTATAATAGTCAAAATATCATTGTGAGAATGTTTAATTTCCATTTTTGTAATTATAAATACATTCCTTGAAGGCCTGATTTACGTTTGATTTGTAAATTTTAAGTCATTTTTCCACTAAAGTGAACTTTATAGAGACAGAAAGTCGAACAACAAATTTAAGATTTATTTATAGACGCAGTTCATTTGTTTTTTAAACAAAATCAATAAAAAAAACTAAATTTTTAGATTCACAAGACCGTTTACTCAGAATTTAAAAATACAAAAATGGAAAAATTAAATTGTCACTAAATATTGCTTGTAAAATAATGGAGTGAGTGTTTTATAATTTTAAATCAGTGGCATAAAAAAAGAAATCATATTTTTACATTAGGTCACAAATTTTGAATAAATAATTATTAAGAAAAATGAAAAATATATTTCATGATACAAGCTTTTTTAAACTAGTTTAGTTTTCATGCTGTGTAGAATTTGTATTTAGATGTGTTTTATAAAACCAAAGATTGCCAACAGTATTGCAAGAAACAACCATAAGTCATGACGATAACATTTAACGCTAACACAAAAAAATCCCTGCAGTTACACTGAGTAAAAACTAAACAGAAAAAATATTTTTAAAAATATAGTTTATTTTTTTAATTTGCCTACAGTTTTTGATATATTTTTGAAAAGCGTTCAACAATATAAAACTTGTCAGCCATCATGAACGAAGCTGTTCTTTACAGTCACTTTCGAAGAATCGAACGAGATAAAATATTCTTAAGGTAGTTGTCGTGGTTAAGCACACCGTCAGAAAATTCTTAATTTTTGTATACTTATTAAGGACATAATTATACAATTACCCTGAAAATTTGAAGTCGATCGACCGTATATAATCCGAGATAAATTCAATTAAAAATTGGATAATTAACATTGATTGTATACGACCTTTGTAGTTCTGAACCAGTTTCTTATTTATAAAAAAAGAACTAACTGTCAGAAACTCTCCAAAAACTGACAGTCTTTCACTGCATTTGTTATGAGTTAAAAAAAAATAGGAAATTTTTTTTGACTGTCTAATCATTTATTTTAAAGTTCAACAATTTATAGAAAAGTATACAGGCATATGAATACTGTATAGGTTACGTTTCCACGGGTACAGTCTTGCTTACAAATTACGGATCACTTAGCTAGAAGCTAGTATACTTTTGTGGCGCGTATAATCTATAACTTTTTGACAATATTGTACCACGACAACTACCTTAATGTCATAGAAAAGTGATAGGATATTGTAATGAAAAAGTTCAAAACAGGATTGCACAAATGTCATAGAATTCAACAATAAAACATACCAGTGAATATTTTTTAATTTGAAAAACTTTCCAAATCAAGTTTTGTACTGGGAAACTATTTTACAATAAATATGTTGTTTGAAGTGGTCTGTACAAAGTTACTTCGCTCGTAGTGAATGATTTATTTGGTCATAGTAATCATTGAAACAAGACAATTTAATGGGCTTCCGTCATCCATCGATATTAAAATATAAAACAAATACAAGTTAATTGCAGTACTGTTGAAACATTTATTATGTAGGTTTAGTTTGCTAAAATAGTATACATAACAAACTGCTGAGATATTTATTAATTTAGTTTTTTTCGCTGTGATTGGTTTATTTAAATTGATTTTTTATTGATGCTGATACAGTTTTCCATTACTTATGTGCAATAATTATATTAAATTATCGTTGATTTAAATGTTTAGTGTGTTCTATTTATTAAAAGTTGTTTGTTAATTGTCGTTATTATAAATTATTAAAACAATCCATTTGCATTTTATGTGGGTACTTTTTGTACCTAATTACAAATGGCGACTGCCTTCACACATTCAATCAATTGTTTGAGTGTGGGAAAGCGGATTTCATTTGTTTAATTGCAAACAAATTTTTAAAAACAATCAGTTTGCAATAAAATCATAAATTTTACAAGTTTGTGTGTTTTTACCAGGCTATAAATGACGTCTGGCTTCATTTTTCCGGACATCCCTACAGTCAACTGTTTAGTTCGGTTAATGGCGTGAAAAGTTTAGATGTGTTTTGTTTATTTGTGAGTAAATTCAAATGTAAAACAAAAACGTATCAGTGTATGTTAAGAGATTAATTTTGAATAAACTGAATTCCATTTCTCTTGAGTCGCTTTTGCGAACTAATGGTTGAAGTTACTTTTTGACATGGTTGTGATTTGAGTGCACTATATTCAATATATAAAATACATGCTAAAATAAATATTCATTATTAATTTAGTCGTTTTAATTGTACATATATATTTTGTATTGCCAGTGTCTTGCATTTTGCATCATTATAATAAAAAAAATAATAATAAAACACTCGTTTGTTTTTTGTTCTGGATCAACAATTCAATTATCAATTGATCATATAAATTGTTGCCCCCATATCGTCATGAGTTCATTAAGTACAACTACAAGGCTAAAAAATGTTGCAAGGGTGCCGCTGTCAATTGATTACTCTAAGTTTGGGAAATATTTTGAAGAGATAAAAAACTGTTCCGAAAAAGGAATAGTCACTTTAGGTTTGTGATGGAACAGTTTTGTGAAATATGAGGTGTGACATTGAAAACGTGTGTTTTTTGAGCACAATTAATGCCAACTTTTTTCTAGTAAATCGTACATAAATTACAAAAGTAGAGACCTAGATTTGTCCTTGATCTTCCTTATAGAGAAAGAATTTTTGCAGAATGTTGACGAATATGTCTACAGTCAGTTGACAGCCGAAGCTCTATTTTTGGCTTAAATTCAGAGCGTTCCGACAGCCTTAACAGTCACTATAATAGAGAACTAGAAATGCACTTTCAGTGTTTCAAAAATTGGAAAAGCGTTATTTTATAAATGTGAGCTTCCATATATATCATATAATTTGTAGAAGGCCACGGTATTACACCATGTAGAAGGCCTTGATGATATTTATATTTCGCATATTTTTGTTTGTTGATTTGCTTCAAAATATTTCAATATCCTTTATCATCATTTAAGGGTTGTTTTTCTTTGTAAGTTTGATTTTTTATACGTATTTTCCCACCTGATTTGTTAAGATTTATCGCTTTAATTAAATAATAAAAACATTCGTTAAAAATTTATTATGTATTTAAACATTACGCAAACCGAAATAGATTTTTTTTTTTAAAGCTGTTTCGCCGTGGGTGTTGTGCGCATGATCTAAGAAAAACTTGACACACAGACAAAACTAGTGTATATAGACGCTTTGAACTGTGTTTAAAAGTGGCGCGCTCAAACCTTTTTTAACTACCTCTTAAGGCCCCAGTACACAGTGGTCTGTAGTGGGCCATTGTAGACCATCGCCATTGTGTACAGGGGGTAATGGTCTGTAGTGGCGGACAATTGTGAATCGTGGTGCGCAATCCATTTGTTGTCGGTTTTTTTGACACACTTCAAAGGAATCGTGGTGTAGCGTGGCCTGTGGTGTTCACACAGTGGCCCATTGTCCGGGACAGGTACCTACTTTTTTTGTTGCGTGCTATACTATTTAAATTTTTAATCGCCCAAAATGTCAGTATCCTGGAGCAATGAAGAGACTTTTAGGTTTATAATACTATAATACTTGTAAACAGTATATAAATAAATAGCCGCAGCCGTAATTACTTCCACGTCCATCGCAAGTGCTTCGCCAGGCAGAAATGAGCCATGGGCCATTGTGTGAACACCAAGTGATAGTGGCCTACAGTTGCACATTGCAAAGCATGGCCCACTACAGATTACTGTGTACTGGGGCCTTTACGGTATAATCATAAGCAGGTTTGCCTCTAGCCGTGTGTCCACGTGATCTTGAATTTGCCATTCCATGTATATCTTCTATACCTCCCAATTAATTTTATTGTATCGTTAAAAGGTCGATGTAATTGATCGCCAAGATTACTAAAAACTAAGGTTGGGCGTTAGCATTGTTGAAGGTGCGACTAGGCGAGACGCGGGAGAGGGCGGGGGAAGTAGGTTTGTGGAGTCGTTTTCCAAACAGTTGGAATAAACATACTTGAATAACCAAGCCATGGGCATCGGTGGCGTAAGCAATTGACTCAACCTATCACAGACGTGATCATGTTTATAGCCTCTTACGCCCAACCTAGTATTCTAGTAATCTTGATTAATCGCCCATGTGCAATGCATGCCCGCTTATAAATACCAGCAGCTTGACTATTCCAGTATAATACTCGCCACGGTTCTAAAAGATTCTGAAGTTAGTCACAAACAGCGTCGCAAATGCATATTTTATAGAGCCGTCCTGGTTGTTTTGTGGAAAAGGAAGGCTCCCACCACTTCCCAGTTACCGGCACAGAACGTGCGCTCGTCGGTGATTGGTTATCGCTGGTTGTCATGTCACTTGTAGCTTTCCTGCTATAAAGTACAGTCCAGTACGCTATTGCTAAGTTGTTTCTTTGATTGTTAATTGATCAAGATGCCTAATACAATTTTGCATAGACAAGCACGAGAAATGTTTTTTTTGGATGACTTTATGCAAGGAATTAAACGTTTAAAGAAAAATTAAAAATAATAATATAGCGCGAGTTTGTAGTTTTTCAACCGACTGTACTTGCGCAAGCCTCCATTTGCATTTAACTTCGGAGCCTTTTAGACCCATGGCACGTACTATACAGAAAATTAACATTTAAAATTTTGAACTAGATACATGGCAGCTACTTCGGCAAAAACAGTTAACGTACAGGCGAACATAAATAAATTATATTACGATCGTTTACATCAACAACGCGAACAAATAATACAACGTGCTTTAAAAGTAACAGGAGACAAGAACTATACTACTGTGAAACAGCAAATGGCCAGAGGTAACAAAAAACAAGAAACTAAACAAAGACGACGTTTTTTGTCATCAGTTGCATTTTGGTCTTGGATATCAATTGTCAACGCTTATGATTTGTTTGGATTGTTTAATTTGATGCCACACAATGCTATACACACGATTAAACCTTATATATCTTATAAGTAATATATTTTACAAAAATGTGTCCGAGTACAATTAAAAAAATAATTTATTTTTCAATAAAATATTCACAAAATGACAGTAGTTCATGTATTTAGGATATAATGAAACGTATTATCGACGAGGTGTGGTATTATGTGAAAACTAACGCCAACGAGTCGATATATCTATTATATTTTTGCACTTCATTTTCAACATTTTTGACAGTTTGTGTAACACATTTAGGCAGTTTATGTAAATTACTATTTGCGCTATAAATTAGAGATGGGAAAAACGGGTCTTTTTAGTGATCTGCATCTTTGCATCTGGATCCCGTATGTGAGACGGCTCACTGAACCGGTTCAAAAAGAGCCGAGTTCTGAATATGTTACTGCAGTCTGCCACTGAGTTACCTAGTTCAGCCAATCATATCACGACCTGTATAGAATCAAGAATGCATAGCCAAACATGTGATGCATGAGTCATTTGAGCTGACAGATTAGAGATGGGAAAAACGGGTCTTTTTAGTGATCTGCATCTTTGCATCTGGATCCCGTATGTGAGCCGGCTCACTGAACCGGTTCAAAAAGAGCCGAGTTCTGAATATGTTACTGCAGTCTGCCACTGAGTTACCTAGTTCAGTCAATCATATCACGACCTGTATAGAATCAAGAATGCATAGCCAAACATGTGATGCATGAGTCATTTGAGCTGACAGATGCATCAAAGCGAGAACTGATACGTAAGTGTAAAATGTGCTTCTGTGTCTTAAGTGTTTCAGTGAGTTATGCGGATCCGTTGATTCGTCGACCCAAAAAAAAGTGAGTCGGCTCTCACGGATCTTCTGTCGGAGTCGGCTCTTTGAACCGGTTCAGATCTGAGTTACCTAATTCTAGTTTATGTAAATTATTATTCGCTGTAGAAATACTTATTCGGCAGTTCCGAGTGACGTTTCTCCTGGTTTTAATACTTGACGAACATTCATATTAATTCTCGATGAATTTAAATAATTTCTAAAAGGTTCCCAGAATTCACTGTCTTTGTTACTATTTTCAATTAATAATTTATCACAAATACTGTTATTTGAAAACCCATCAGATGTGACTTCAAAGTTTTCCCATGGTTTGATAGGAGCGGGTACAATGCATGGTATAGCGTGGTAACATAATCGGCTCTGTTTTGACATAACTACGATATCACCACTATGAATAAACATGGCGCTAGGTTTTGTATCTTTGTTTTCACTTCCTAACAAAAATATTGCGGATTGACCAAAACTAAAAAAAAATTGATATGAAAAAATATTTTTCTATCATTTAAATATTAAGAGCACTGTGGTTGGAACAATAAAAATAAAAGAATAGTTACTTCTTACCACAACAGATTTATTCAGTGGATGTACATTTCGAGAGCTAAGCTCCCATTTTCAGCAAAACACTAAAGATGGGAGCTTAGCTCTCGAAACGTACATCCACTGAATAAATCTGTTGTGGTAAGAAGTAACTATTATTTTTATTTTTCTATTAGTTGAATTTATTTATTGTAGATAGAATTACCTAAAAGAAAACAAGGGCGCATCCAAATTTTGTTCAGAATGGTCCGTGTGCCCAGATAAACTTGTGCCTGTAGGGTAATAATTAATTATAGCTGCTTCGGCTAAAAAATTCTCAAAACCAAGTATGTTTGCAACGTAATTACACATTTCTGATAAATCGCGAGGAAATTCCGATTTGGATGATTCGTTATAAACCTGTCAAATAAAAAACTAATAAGTACAGTAGGACCTCACTTAACGCTGTTACGCGGTTTAAAAAAAAGGTTTAGTCACTATAACGTAAATTATGGATCAGTTTATACAAAATGATTCAAATGTTGATAGAAGTTCAAAGGCAAGACGAAGTGTCATTGATGCAATATCTTGGTATCGACAACAGCTTGCTGAACGAAACAGAAAAAGGCAAACGACATTAGATGACTTCTGGACAAAAAACAAAATATGTCAAATGGGGAACCTTCCTCATTACAACTTATTACTCGAACTTTTATTTGATTTTCGTAAATGTTTTATGAACGAAAATCGGTATTAGCAATAAATAAATCTATGACGAGGAAGAAGAATAGCCTTCAAAATAATAATAATTTCATACTTTAGTATCCCAATTGTGATGATACCCTAAAGTAGACCAGCGTAATTTATGCAATAAAATTGGGCCGCGCGCTTTGTCATTGTTGCAAATTTCCCACCAATTTTCATTTTCTTCAAGGTTTCCATGCGCGTCTAAATTTAATTTGTTTGGTTTATTTGAATAATCGCTTAGGCATTTTGCTATCCAATATCTCTGACCCGCATTAGTAAAGGGATTTTTAATAAATATAAATCCTGGGTGCTCTTTAAGTTCCCGTATCTGCCAGTATTTGGCGGACATCAACCCAAAATTAGATTCTTGTCCCAAATTACTATACGATCGTCTGATGACCTAAAATTTCATTGTTTGTTTAATTGTTGTAAGATATAATCCGTTCTCTATTTTTTTAACTAATATTCATGATTGAAAGTAATTTTTACTTACTTTATCAGAAAATAATGATTCATTATTGAAATTGTAAACACCTGTAAGATTAGGTGGAGTCGTTTTTGATTTGAAATGTTTAAAAACTTCTTTAAACATTTTTAAAAAATAGGTTTTACATTAGGTACATACCAACGTAATAAAAGCTACAAACACCTTATAAATATTTATTTAAAGGCATATTTAATGCAAATGCTCACAGTTTGTGCTTTTTTAATTATTTTATCCTTAATAAAGATTAAGTTTTTATGTATATAATAAAATTATTATATCACATTTTTCAAAAATAATAACCTAAAAAATCACAGCCTGTCATTTTAGTACAGAAGATTTGTGCGGTTGGTATTGATTAGTAATCAACATTGCGCTTCATCTACCATAGAAAATAAAATAAAAAGAATGCTACATTATATTATTTGTTACACAAAAAAATTATAATGATTTTATAAAAACAAAAAGCAATATTTATTAACTTGTTTATTAATATATATAACTGTAAAAGTTATTAAAAAGCAATTGCAAATGCTAATATTTCATCGATTAAAAAATAATCAATTGAAGGGTGTGCGCCGTACGACCATTACTTGTCATGGGATACTGATTGGTCAGCTGACTGTAAAGTTGACTGCTGTAGAAAATTTTAAGTAAAAAATGTCAGGAAAGGAAAGGCTTCCGATTTTCCCTTCTAGGGGGTAAGTATTTAGATGTAATACGAATTTTGCATCATTCCAAGCATTTATAATAGTTTATAGTCGATTTTTAAAACGAGAAATTTTAAAAATGAACTATTCCTGGTAGCCTCCTACACCTTAATTTTTATTTTCTCTTTTTACAGTGCCCAAATGTTAATGAAAAATCGTCTTAATGGTGCTCAAAAAGGTCACAGTTTATTGAAAAAGAAAGCAGATGCCTTGCAAATGAGATTCCGTATGATTCTAGGCAAAATTATTGAGGTCAGTTTCGATTGTAAAAATAACAATACAATTGGTAACTGTCGAAGCTTAGTACTTCGATTGTTGTGATGGTTGTTATAGCGACAAATTGAATTTAATTATTCGACAACATAAATTTACAACAACATATTTAATTTGCTTTGTTGTAACTTCTAGACAAAAACATTGATGGGAGAGGTAATGAAAGAAGCTGCATTTTCGTTAGCTGAAGTTAAATTTACTGCTGGTGACACAAATCAAGTTGTTTTACAAAACGTAACAAAAGCGCAAATCAAAATTCGTACTAAGAAGGACAACGTTGCTGGTGTTACTCTTCCGGTATTCGAGAGCTACCAAGATGGAAGTGACACTTACGAATTCACGGGTTTGGCTAGGGGTGGTCAGCAATTAGCCAAATTGAAAAAGAATTATCAGAGCGCAGTCAAACTTTTGGTCGAACTTGCATCCCTGCAAACTTCGTTTGTCACATTAGATGATGTTATCAAAATTACAAATAGAAGAGTAAATGCTATTGAACACGGTAATTATTTCATTCCATTTTTTGCTTCTTGATATTTTTGAATTAGTAAATTCAGTAAGCGTCTGTCGTTGCTCGCTAGCCAATCAAAATTTATGATTTAATCTGTTTGGCGACATCATTGGGTCTGACAACAACTCCAAGTCGCGACCCAAAATTGTTGGTAAGAATTAACCGCGTTGTTATACAAAAGCTCAGGTAATTTATTACATTAATCCATTTGATCGGGCAAAATGGAAAGCACTCATTAAAGAAATTTGCCAATCCTGTAAGCGATACACATTGATAGATAAAACCATTGACACATACATTCTTGGTCTTTTGGATATGCCCTGGTGATATATTGTAATCATAGACATAGGAATATAGAGACAGAGTATGTACTAGAGTGGTAAAGCCGATTAAGGGACGCGACGAGGTGTGTGGTGCCTACTTGTCATTGGCCGGCGCACTGCGCATGTTCAGTGGCTTGAAATTTATGTTGGTGATATGGTGTAAAAAGGAAATTTCTTTGGTATGCAGCGTAATACAGCGGCCAATCAAAAATCGACACCATTCTTATTTTGTTCCCGTCCCTCATTGGTGTCCCCCCCCCGCAGCTGTGTTCACCATCCCTATAATTACTAGATCTATTTTTTTTAGTAATAATACCACGTATTGAACGCACGTTAGCATACATCATTTCTGAATTGGATGAGCTAGAACGCGAAGAGTTCTATCGTTTGAAGAAGATTCAAGATAAAAAGCGTATTGCTCGAGGTAAAGCCGATGCAGATAAAGCGCTTTTGAAAGCTCAAGGACACGAAGTCGATTCGGTCGCTAATATGTTAGATGAAGGCGATGAAGATTTACTTTTCTAAGATTTTATGTGAACGAATTGTTCGATATACATATTTTGCTTTTTATTTAAAAAAAAACAATTGTTTTAGTAGCAAGGTGATCATTTTGTCACTATTTTAAGTATTTTTAATATTAAAGAATTTAGTATACATGCATTATCACGAAATATTTTACAGATTACGATTTTTGATCAGTGTTGATAGTTTTAAATACGGTTGATTAAAAACAAAAAACAGTGCTCGATCCAAGTCTGTTTGTAAACCGTGCTTATCCGAACAATTATTTTGAATTATTTCGTAAGCTTATTCCATTAGTACTAAGGTGAATATGTATAGTATTTATCTGTTGTTTCTGTAAATATATTTTTTGAGGATTCATCAAAATAAGAAATATTAATCTTGCTCGATAAATGTGTTGAATTTAAACTAGTTTAAATTCAGTACTAAAGTATTCACTTTCATGTATAATTTTCTAAGCACTATTTAAAGCTGACAATAATATTTCTGTTGTTGACAAACGAAAAATTATTTGAAAACATTTTGATGTTATTTTTGTGGTTGGGGAATTTTATTTATACAATATTTTATTGTAGTTTAAATATCTGAATGTTATTATATTGTGAATTTATTGTATTATAAAAAACTAGATATATTTAGAAACGTGTTTTTACTTTCATTTATTTTATAGAGAGAAGACTAATTAGGTATAATACTCGCCACGGTTCTAAAAGATTCTGAAGTTAGTCACAAACAGCGTCGCAAATATGCATATTTTAGAGTCGTCCTGGTTGTCTTGTGGGAAAGGAAGACTCCCACCACCTCCCAGTTACCGGCACAGAACGTGCGCTCGTCGGTGATTGGTTATCGCTTGTTGTTGTGTCACTTGTCGCTTTCTTGCTGTAAAGTAGAGTCCAGTACGCTATTTTTAAGTTGTTTCTTTGATTGTTTTGCATAGACAAGCACGAAAAATAATTTTTGGATTACTTATGCAAGGAATTAGACCTTAAGATTAGAGAAAAATTAAAAATAATAATATAGCGCAAGTTTGTAGTTTTTCAACCGACTGTACCTGCGCAAGCCTCTATTTGCATCTAACTTCAGAAATCAGAATCGTGGCGCGTATTATAATTTTATTATCAAGACAGTTCATTTGCGATATGCTATCATCTCATAAATTTCAGGAAGATTATTATAGGATGCTCAATAGCTGAGGTTTTTTTTATATGTTTGTTATCTAGACGCTGATGACCTCAGATGTTCAGCGTCTATAATCTACAAGTCATTCATTCAACATCTAATGTCTCTATACCTGTCATGTAGTTAATAATTTCAGTAGTCAGACTGGAATGTCAAAAATATGACCATATAAACTAAGTACATTTCTGATAAAACAGTATTTCACGGTAAGTTTTTTAACTAAAATGGAGAAAAAGATCAGGAAAACCTTCGGACTTTGGAAATCTTGGAATGGATTTCATGATTTCAAATAAAGAAAAAAAGATATTAAATTGAGTCATTTTTTATTTACTTACACACAGTTGATTTGTAACAATTGATAACCTATTATAAAATCCTATTTCCCTGTAAATTATTTTTATTATTGATGATAATCTTTTCTTGGTGCTTTTTCTCTTCTTTAAAAGCTAGGGAGTTTGCTTTCTTCTCTTGTCGTCTTTCAGATCGATATTCTTTCAATCTCTTCTTCCTCTCTCGTCTTTCTTCAGGTGTTTCGTTTTTTGATCTCACCGACAACATACTGAGTTTCGAAGTAACCGATTCACATACCGAAGTCGGCCCTTGTCGCATATTCTCATTATCGAATCTTGCTAAATTCTTAGCAGTCAATTTATTTGCACCTAAAACACCTTCTGGCATTTGAGTCCTGTGATTAATTTTAATTTTCTGTATCTAAAACAAACAAATATTTATTAAATCCCACGTTTAGTACTTCGAATTTGTAGTTTTCCGTTTGGATATTTACTTTGGGTTCTGTAATTATTTGTGGGTGGTTATAAATGTTTGAAGTCATTGACAATATACTTTGACAGTCCCATTTCAATTTTTCATCTTTCGTTACATCAAACGGAACAAATTCTTCATCTGATGAACCTTCTTCAATCATGTGTAATGCTCTTGAAATAGTTGCATCATTTTCCAATTTCACGTTTTCATTTGCTTTTTCAAATTCTTCAATGCATGACTCCAAAACTACCGACTCTGTATTATTTTCAAAATCATCATCCATATTGTCACTGTCCAAAGCTCCGATGTTACCATCATCGTACTTCTCAAACTCCTAAAATTTTAAGACTTATAAAAATTATGTTAACATAACATATTTATCGAACGAGCGTCCAGCCCAATTAAAATTATACTGATTCAGGTGCTCCCATGGATCTAGTAATTACATTGATGGAGAATACAGCTGGAATCCATTGAGGGACGGGTACAAAGTAAGAATGGTGTCGATTTTTGATTGGCCGTCGCGTTGTGCTGCATACCAAAGACATTTCCTTTTTACACTGTACTACCAACATAAATTTCATGCCACTAGACATGCGCAATGCGCCGGCCAATGACAAGCAGACACCACTCACCTCGTCGCAACCCTTAAACGACTTTACCTCCCTCGTCTAAAACCCTACTATATGCTCTGTCTCCATATGGGTGCTCCCATTTGGTACTGCGTTCAGCTTGCAGTTAGTTAAGTGATTTTTAGTTTCTGTGATGTTTCATCCAAACAGAATGTAAAAAAAAAATTAGTAACCTTTTCAAACCGTTCATCAAGGAGGGTCAATTGGCTATTTCGTTTTATAACTGAACTCGACATGGAGTACTCCGTAAACCGAGACTTAGTTTCTTCTTTGGAAAACGAAAACTGCGAGCAGTTTAAACTTCCAACTTCATCGTCTTCTTCAGAACCATATCCTACATTTGAATCGACATCCGACTCATCTAAAATAAAAACAGTATTTCACTGTCCAGATCTTCTATTTAACAAACTATCTTTCAATCTACCTGCATCAAAGTCTTCATCATCACCGCAATCAGCATTTGCCAGTTCCATAAAGTTATCCTCTAATTCATTTTCAGGATCAGAATAATCAAAATCATCATCCATTGCAGCTACAATATCCGGATCTAAATCCAATCGAAGTCCAGATTGCGGGGCAGCTTTGTTAAGTAAACCGACTTTTTCTTCGACGGTTGACTCAAAAACACAGCTCGGAAGGTTGATTTTTGGTTTCGTATCATCTAAAGAGAAAAATCGAAGTCACTGAAACCGCTAACGATATTGTCAAAAAAAACAGTTTTCGAACTATACCAGATTTTTTTGAAGTGGGCTCAACCCTTTCCCAACAAACAACGTCCTTTGATTCGCGTAAATGTTGCAAATAATCGTATTCGTCGTCAAAATATATTCCATATTTTTGTTGTTCTTCTTTTCGTTTTTGTGGGTTAAGATTACTGCTGGCCTGATTTTGTTTTGGTTGTTTTTCGCCAACTGGTATTAAAACTCGTTGAGGTGCCTTTTCATCGGCAACTAAAGGATCTTGCTGACTTCTATGAACCAAGTGAAATGTGACTGCATTTTTGCGGTCGATGAATTTCTTTTTTTTATTAGCTTTACCCTACAAAAACGTTTCGTATATAAATCGGATTTTACTACTTTTGCATACAACCATGTCTCATAAAACTGAACGTACTTACCATTTTACAATAATTGTACACTTATATTAATTAGTTTTACTTTTAACCACGCGGAAATTAAAAGATACACTGTCACAAACGTCAATAATACGTCAATTGCTCACTTGATATATTAAATAAAAGGACCATAGAAAATTCGTGAATAGTAGGCGAACGAATCGATATTGAAGAGATAGATATAATTCCTTTAGTTGAACAACAAGGAGCTTCTCTGCGGTGGAACTAGAGAGCCAGCAAGAGCCAACTCTTTCAAATCCCACCATCTTAACAAGGTAATTTTCCAGCTTTTATTCTGTCAATTTTTTATATAATTTGAATATTTTAAGCCTGCCAAAATCATATTCAACAAAATATAAGATTTTGACGTGTTGAATTTTGATTTTGATTTTTTTTTATTTATTGGTTAATGCAAAATTTGACTATTATTTTACTTTTTTTAGGTGTATTAAATTAAAATATTTCTTAAGATTTGTTAGAACCGTAAGATTTTGTTGCTCGTAACTATAAAAATAGTAGCCAAATATTGCAGTTGTCATTTCTGAGGCTCGCCGACAATTTCGTCAAAATTCTGTATTATTGACTTTATTTATTAGCAAACCTTTATTAGAATGTATAAAGAAAATCTAATTTAATAAGCTTTTGCGCATTGCTTTTTAACTGTTCTGAAAATCGCACAAAGTTTAAAATTGGAAAATGGGTCATATTACATAATTGACACATATACCGTGTTATGACCTTGTACAATTGATTTGAATGCATTTCGCATTAGCTTATTGCAAAAGGCTTCACTTGAATATTAAGATATTTAAAAGCAATACTTCCAAATTGTATTATTATAGGCTTGCATAATTTGGTAATGGGTATTAAAATTTAAAATTTGTGTCTTCAATTATTAGAAATCCACCCAGAGTCTATAGGTCAACAATTTGGTCATATGACGAGTTCGTGATTTCGACTTCAGCGTTATAAAATGCTTATGTAATAAAACAATATTAAATATTTGTATTCAAACGAACAATGAAACTGGAAAATTTAGTCGCTCACGCGGTTTTAATAAAATGTATGAATTAACTTCTAGATAATTTTCTCGCTGGAATTTTAAATAATTGTTTATAATAATTTTTACAAGTAGTTCCCGACTTTATGAATTAATTCGTTTCTCATACAAATGATTAGTATTTACTAGTTTTTGCCCGCGACTAAGTTTTGTCTACCTTAAGAACTGGTTGGAATTTGGAGATAAAAGGTGTAATGTATAAAATTTGTTATGGACAAAATATACGTTGCCGTTAAGAATCTTAAAAAAAATATATGTCAACAGTTTTGGTTTTCATATTAACCATTTAGAACGACCAAACCAATTGTAATGAAACAGTTGAAAACCTGATTAAATGAGAAAGAAAATTGCATGAAAATCAGTTCAACTGTTCTGGAGTTACAAACGAATAAACAAACAAGGGCGGAGATTTATTGCAATTATTCAGTTTCGATATTTGTACTGCGGATAATACGAAAATCGTAATCGCACGATTAGAGTTCAAACATATATATCTGTCTTTTTTGTGTGGTAACAGTTTGTTGGTTCTGATTAGCTATTGTCGTAGATAAAGACAGAATTTTTGATAAAGAGAGATATACATCATAATAACCAGAAAATTACCTTGAAAAAAGAGACAGATAATTATGTTTCTCAGAGGTGTTTTTGTCGGTAGGAAATATCTCCCTTAATAATGTATCAAAATTAATGTTTGCTACGCCATTTTAGAGATTATTTTTCCCTCTAATGACGAAAAAAAAGTTAATATCTTAAAATTAATGTTTTTATTATAAAATTTAGCCATCTGGTGGCGGCTGTTCTTTTTAACAGTTGTCGGTAATATTAAGTGATGTAGTGGCGCTGAAGTCTGAATAGAATGGAACCCTATTATAAAAATGATTTGTCGGGAAAAAGGACTTTTTAAGTAAACACTTATTTGTTATTTATAGCGACGTTTCGTCCCTTGCTTGGGACTTTTTCAAGCTTTATAACTATTAAATGTTTTGATTTATTTAGTTATAAAGCTTGAAAAAGTCCCAAGCAAGGGACGAAACGTCGCTATAAATAACAAATAAGTGTTTACTTAAAAAGTCCTTTTTCCCGACAAATCGTTTTTATATTAATTACCAAGGGCAAAAAAGAAAAAAAGTCAATAGAACTGACCACTACCAGTGCGACGTATTTGCATGGGTCGGCTAGTAGTAATTATTATGTATATAAAAAATACGAATTAATAAAACAAACCCCTCTTTTCCACTGGGCACTCTAGGCAAGTGCCCAGGGCCCCGCGATCAATGGGGCCAGATTAGCATCCAATAACCGATACTGTCGACTAATATATCGATATATTTTTTAATAATGTATTCGTTAATTATTGATTTGTTTAGCAATTACGCTCTTTTTTTAAGAAAAAACTAGTCGTCTGTAATAGTCATAGGCGCCCCATTATCCTTAAGTGCCCAGGGCCTCCAATAGGTTACAGATGGCCCTGTTTGTATAAGCAAAAAAATCGAATGAAATATTTTCATTGTATAGAACGGAGGGCAAAATGTTGACGGCAGTGATGGAATGTGCGCGGAACAATCCGTTTAAAGGTCCAATAAGCCAGGCTAGCTGTCAAGAAATTGTACCGGCTCCCACACAAAAACAATCACCAATCCTTGTTCCTGGTCGTAATATATCAGCAGCGGCCATACAACCTGGAGGTATGCATGGCCTTTCATTTTCAGATTTTTATAGATTTGTTTTTCGAAAACTAAGGTTTGATTGGGATTTTTAGATTCGTGTGAATACGGTTCAAACCATTATTTCATGCTATGTGGTCTGGGTGGTATTTTATCGTGCGGTATCACACATACGATGGTTGTACCGCTCGATTTAGTTAAATGCCGTATGCAAGTCGATCCGGTTAAATACAAAGGAGTCTTCAACGGTTTTTCGGTAGGTTTAACAAAAATATTACAACACGAAAGGCAAAACCGCTTATGTCGAATACGTTGACGAGTAAATTTTGTTAACGTTTTTTACTTGTGGGGCAACAATGTACCCCGAACAGGGTGTCTAGGAATGTTGTAACTTTTCTTGGAATCTCAAAATATTTATACCTATTATGTATTAGCGTACATTCGAATAATTTTTGTAATTTTTCAATAATTATACAATTGATAACTCACAGATTTCTGCCATCTAACTGCAATATTCGTCTTGTTCTGCTGTGACGCATTCCTGGAACAACAAAAAAAAAAAAAGAAATTGATAGAATTATTGATTACTAATTACTATTATTTTGCCACACTTGTTACATTTGCCGCGAATGATTTTATATTAAAAAAAAAGTCTGAAAATTTTTTAATCCGAACCTGGAAAAGTCAAGGAATTTTCATCCAAAGGTGTTCCGGTCACTTCACAGTAAACATTTGAAAACTGTCTTTAAGGGGGTATTCTTATGTGAACGCATAAATTTTACCTCTTTTTAGGGAATTTTTTTTTAGACGACAATAACATTCAATCATTTTAATTTTTTTATATGTTTTTGTTTGTATCTTAAACTGTATAAAAAAATTTTTTTTTCTTTTATTTTACATTTTTTACATATATTTTTTTTTTTAAATTAAATTAGACATTAAAAAAAGCAGGTCACTGGTCATGGTAATAGCGGCTGTTCATGTTGTCTGAAATAAAAAAATCGAATGGATCATTGTTCAGTAGGGATGTTGCTATCGTCCCTACTAAAATTAATCAATTTCATTAAAAAAAAAAAGTGCGGACTGTAGAAGAAAAGTTTGTGTTTTTTGTTAATTTTTTTGTTAAAAATCGTTTAAAAAAAATAAGAAAATATTTTCGAAAATAAGCAATTTCAGTACGAACGATAACCATTAATGAGTAGAAGAACATATATAAATTTCAAAGCAATCGGTTGAATACTTTTTTTTTAGGACCATGACAGTTTTAGAAAATAATGTTTCCAGAAAAATGCGTTTAAAGTTTCAAGAGCCAACAAGTCGCTTATACGGCTCGTCGGCGACTATGAGTTGTAATTTATTTAAAACTAGGAATTTCGGTCTCTATTTTTCACAGCATATTTTCGATAGGTTTACTATTGATATATGAAAAAAAAATCGATTTTTCGAAGTGGTCACATAAGAATATCCCCTTAAATAAATCGGGTGAATAAATCGTTATTGTAATTAAAAATTCGACATTTGCGATTTTACTTTACAGAGGCGTACATTGAGTCATTAACAGTTAAAATTTAATAGATTTTGTAACTAATTATATATTTGCAGATCACATTAAAAGAGGATGGAGCTAAAGGTTTGGCGAAGGGGTGGGCTCCCACATTCTTTGGATATTCAATGCAGGTTAGTATTAAGTTTAATTTATTAGTGCCAGATTTTTGGTACTAATTTCAAAGCTAAATCCATTTGTGCTTTGAAATTATAGGTGGTACTTCTAAAAATTCTAAATGATGATAATTAATTTTTATGTCTTCTTTTCCCGACTGAAAATTTTGTTGAATAAAAAATAGCTGACGAATTCATTCAAGTTTTTTTGAACACATTTTTTTTTTGTAATGAAACTATAAATCAATGATTTTCGTTTCCAACAGGGCCTGTGCAAATTTGGTCTCTATGAAGTGTTCAAAAAAATATACGGCGACATACTTGGAGAAGACAATTCGTATTTGTGGCGTACATCATTATATTTAGCTGCATCAGCTAGTGCTGAATTCTTCGCTGACATCGCCTTGTCGCCAATGGAGGCCGCAAAGGTTAGCATAATCCAAGATTCCTATAAACTAAGGTTGGGCGTTGGCATTGTTGAAGCTGTGAGCACGCGAGAGAGGGCGGAGGAAGTAGGCTTGTGGAGTCTTTTTTCCAAACAGTTGGGATAAACATACTTGAATAACCAATCCATGAGCATCAGTGACGTATGCAATTGACTTAACCAATCACAGACGTGACCATGTTTATAGCCTCTTATGCCCAACCTTCTAGTATTCTAGTTATCTTGAGCATAATGAACATCGTTCTTTTTATTGTCGTTTTGTAAACGTATTTTTCCAATTGTTTTAAAGGTGCGCATTCAAACAATGCCCGGTTTCGCAAACACATTACGCGAAGCCCTGCCTAAAATGTACGCGAGCGAAGGCTTAACCGCTTTCTACAAAGGCGTTGTACCGTTATGGATGAGACAAATTCCGTACACAATGATGAAGTTTGCATGCTTTGAACGTACCGTCGAACTTTTGTACAAGTATGTGTTTTCTTATGATTTTACAGTGTGGCGTGTTTTGTGTTTTTGAAATTCGATCTGATTAAAACAAAAATTGAAATATTGACAGATACGTCGTACCGAAACCGAGACAGGATTGTTCAAAGGGTGAACAGCTGATCGTAACATTCGCTGCTGGCTACATTGCCGGTGTTTTCTGCGCTATTGTCTCACATCCAGCCGATACGGTCGTTTCAAAACTTAATCAAGAAAAGGGCAGCACCGCCCTCGATGTGGCCAAGAAACTTGGATTTGCTGGTAATTTATTTTGCTTATAAACAACGGAGACCTAGTGTCTTCGAATCTTCAGTGTAATATTTTTTTAAATATGAGAGGACAATCATATCGTCTTAATTTGTTCCGTTAATAGCTTGAAAGCTGTGAAATAAGTTAGGTTAAAATACAAATAAAATTACAATTCATCAGTAGAGAACAAACATTTGTCAATTAAATATTTTTTTAACTGTCTTTTAAACATTGGTAGAGGCAGATTTTTAATGTCACTTGGCAGTTTGTTATGTCTACTAAATTGAAATTAATAGAAAACAGTATCACGGGTAATTGGAATAATGAAAATAAATCAATTTAAACACTCATTGATTGCAACATTTCGTCTTTTCTTTAATTAAGACCTTTTCAAGCTCTCAATATGTTTAAACGATAATTAAAAAAAGATGAAACGTTGCAATCAATGAGTGTTTAAATTGGTTTATTTTGATTATTCCAATTACCCGTGATACTGTTTTCTATTATAACATATATCTGGAATTGAACTTTAAAGATGAATTGAAATTAATAAATAAATGTGGTCTAGACTCTAGAGATTAGCGTGCTGGCTTCTTGATCAAACTGTCGTGGGTTCGAGTCCTACCTCTATTCATCGATGTTTTGTGATGTCGGTTACTTTTTTTTATGTTATTTCATGCGAACTAATAACCTAAGTTCTCGAACGTCTATAATCTACAGTTAATAATATTAAATATGAGAAATTGCCTCGATGTGAAAAAAACCTGTTTAAGTAACACGACATCTCACTTTTATAAAAGTCTAGATCGACTTATGTAAAATCGTAAATGGAAAGTGAAATATGAAAATAATAGATTACTAATACGTTTGATTTTATTTTTTAACAGGCATGTGGAAGGGTTTGATGCCTAGGATCGTAATGATTGGTACATTGACAGCAGCTCAGTGGTTCATCTACGACGCGGTCAAAGTATGGCTCCGTATGCCGCGTCCGCCACCACCGGAAATGCCCGCAAGTTTGAAAAAGAGATTAGCAGCAGAGGGCAAACTGTGAACATTGTAGCGTCTAGGATTGTAACATTCAATATAGTATAGTTGAATATCAAAGTTGACAGTACAGGTAATTCTATCTGAACTGTTTTTACAAATTTGCTGATATACTTAGATTTTTGTTTATAAAACATTTATGAAAATCAAAAGTTCGAGTAAGAAGTTATGTTTTAGATGAGGAAGGGTCTTCATTTGACATACTGTGTTTTTTGTGAAGAAGTCATCTAATGTCGTTTGCCTTTTTCTGTTTCGTTCAGCAAGCTGTTGTCGATAGCAATGACTCTTCGTCTTGCCTTTGAACTTCTATCAACATTTGAATCGTTTTGTATAAATTGATCCCTAATTTACGTTATAGTGGCTAAACTTTCTTTTTTAGAAACCGCGTAATATTGAAACAGCGTTACGCGAGGTCTTACTGTACTGTGCTGTTATTTTTAAAACTGAAAGTTCAATTGTTACTTCCATTTTTAAAACAGAAAAGAATCAGTTCAGTGTACAATTGATGTAGAAAATAATTAGTAGAAAACTAGCCACCTGATGCTAATTTTATGTGGTAAAATTTTGTTTTTTTTCAGATTTCGATTCCCATTTTTCATTTCTAAATGAAGTTTACATATAGCGCCGGTCAAAAGAACAAGTCATTTCCAGAATTTTAATTTAAATAATTAAGTTTACTTTAATTGTTATGTATTATATATACATGTTATTAAATGTTACAGCATTAATAATGATATTATAATTGATACTATAAAAAATGGTGCAAAAAAATAATAAAAATAGTAAAATACAGTATTTAAATGACGTAAACTGATTGTGTTATTTGTAGTAGTGACTAGCAAATTTATTTTCTTTTCAAAATTACGATTTCTGTATGTTTAAAAATATTGAATGTTATTTTTTTAATTTTTACAGAGATGAATGTAATTTATTTTATTCATCCTTTTTCTTTTGTTCATTTCATTAACTCATTATTGTAAATAGTAAACGAAAAAATAAAGAATTTATCATAAGTTTTTTTCATTTTTATTTTGACGAATACAGGATTTTTTCTAAGGTTCTCAATTTAGGGCGCTGTCAAAATTGTTTGATGAATGCAGACAAAAAGAAATTTATTTTATTTGACAAGTCATTTTTAAAATGCATGGTTTCAGGAAAACGTTACTTTTGTTTTCAGATAAAATAGAATTATTTATAAAATAGAGATAATGGTTAAAATACTACGATTTTGAGGTTATAAAAAGAGAAAGATCAATATAACATTCCTAGAATTAGAAAGAAATGAATTGACGAGTTTAAACGTCATTTGAACCCAGTCGGTGTTGCTCGTTGGGGTTGGATTAACGCCATTTTATTGACAGAGCTGTTGTCAAAATCAATTTTTTTCCAAGTGAGTAGTAGTACAGATTTTCTATATACCGATTGATTTTTAAACTCGCAGAAACACCCTTATTTGGTAACAATTAAGATATAAATTTACTTCTTTAATTTTATACAAATAAATTACCACGTCTTTTGCACCTAAAAATGGTGGTTATGACTATATTTTACCTATTTTCTTCCACCTAATTCCACATTTATTTTTAAAAAACGGTTACTAATTCGGACATTCAAAATAATTATGCACTTATTACCTACACGCTATTTTATAATTTCAGATCACAATCTTATTATATAAACGCATTAGCTTTCAGACAAAACACTCATAAACAAATGCATATCGCTTATTTATAGAACAATGGATCTGGCTGACCCGAACTTAGTAAACTTTATCGAGAGTGAAAATAATGCGGCTGAAGTAGTAAATGTAATCGAAACTGATGATTCTATTGCCATCGATGAAAATGCTGTGCAATTTATTCAGTATATCAATGTACCATGCATGGATCTCGATGACACGGCCATAGTTGAAAATAATATTGGTGATCAACAAATAATCATCCAAAATAATGAATTAAATGAGAATATTTTTGTGGATGAAGAGGTAATTATATAACGATCTCACAAAAAATTTTTAAATATAATAACAATGCGTTTAACGTCCGTTTCTCGGCGCCATTCGCACCATTACTATTATTTCATCTAACACTTCCCGTTATTTTCAAAGTTTTTAAAATTTCAATTTAATTAATAGCAGTAGGCGAATGAATTAATTATAGGAAATTAGGATAAGGTATGCAATTTTTAAACTAGGAATTCGGTAGGTAATCGGTCATGGCCTCGAATAGGGAATCATCTTGATATTTATCTGGAATTAATGGAGGGAAACCATAGAAAACCTCAATAAGATGGCCGGTACAGGGATTACCGTTTCTCGGCAGTAGGAAAAAGCCCCAGCCACACAAGATTACTAGAAACTAAGGTTGGCCGGGAGAAGTGGGTTTTTGGAGTCTTTTTCCAAACAGTTGGGATAAACATACTTGAGTAACCAAGCCAAGGGGTTCGGTGACGTAAGCAATTGACCATTCACAGACGTGATCATGTTTATAGCATCTTACGCCCAACCTTTTAGTATTCTAGTAATCTTGCCAGCCATATTTGCCTTGGTGTATTTTAAATATAATGAATAACAATGTTTTTCTAAATTAGCCAATGGAATATATCATCAAAAATGACCACAATGTTGAATACCAATCTTTAGAAGGCCACACAATCATTGTTCATGAAGGAAGACAATATATAATTCAGAACGATCAAATATCCGATGGTGGAGAAATTATTTTAGACAGCGGTGGTACGTATTAAAATAAAATGGTGTCTCGAACGATCGGTTACGTAAAATTGTTTTGTTTTAAGATAACAACATCATAATCCACAATGATCAAATACAAGAAATACAACCGGATCAAATTATGCAAAACTTGGATGCAGAGGTACAAATTGACAAAGAGCAACAATTTGAAAATACCGACAATCAACTGCAGTTTGAAAATGTTGATGATCAGCCATTGTTGAATGAATATTTAGAGTATTCTGAAGACGAGAACCGAGAAATTAGTAACGATGACAGTAACACGGAAAATAATCAGTTTGTCGAAACGAATCTTCTTGAAATGGGGGAAACCGACCCAAGTGAAACAATGGAACCGACGTCTAAACAAAAGAAATCAAAGTCAAAGAAAAAGAAACAGTACGCTGTATTAAAAGACGGAAAATTAGTTATTCAAGAAGGTTGTGTCGATGAGGAATTTAAAAGTAATAATTTTGATAGCACGTTTAAATCCGGAATTGAAGAAGGTATATTCCATGACTACATGATATAGTATATTACACCACAAGAGCATAAAAAATAGTATGTAATTAATAATCTAAATTTCTTTTTTATAAATTTTAGACAACAACTTTGAAGAATATTCTCAAATGCTAAAAGAACTGGGCATTGCGGGGAAAAATTTAATAACAGGACAAACAATATCATTAGATACATTTATTGCTAAACTGGCATCCCGCAGTAAAGATGTTGTTTTTCCACAATCGCCCGTTAAAGTTAAACAAGAACCGGAAGAAGCCGAAGATGCGTTTTATAACGACGGTATCAAAATACCGAACAAATTTAATTTCGGATATACGCAATCTGGGAAAAGAATTGTCGGTAAAATTATTCAGGTAAAAATCACGCCAAATATTTTTAATTTCTGATTGGCGTTCGTTGTCACGTCACATGAGAGTGATTTAATTACGTTTTATTTATTAAATATTAATTAAGGTGATTCGGAAATTACCTCGTGTTTATAATAGAATCTAAATCCGCATGTATTTTCAGATAAAAAGACCTGGACAAGATCCGATAACTCCGACTAAAATTTCGTCTAATGTAAATAAACTGAAAAAAAAATTCAACGAAAATGTCGGTACGCATTTTAGCAGCGAGGACAATACGGCTAGTATTGAGGAAATCGTGGTCGACGATAAAGGACAAATTATACCGTTAAATAAAGACGCTACCCCGGACGATATATTTTTTTCGCCGATTAAAGATATGGATCCGTTAACTTACCGAACAGTTTGCGGTTTAATGGAATTAGAATCAGTGCAGAAAAATCTTATGGGACGACATATAATCGTTAAAAATATACATAAAAAATCAAAATTAGGAAAAATTGTAACCGGTGCCAAAACAGTCAAATATTTTAAAGGTTAACATTTTCTTTATTACTAAATGAAAGTGTTATTCAAAATAGATTATGATGTTTTTTAGGGTTCTGTCCGTCCGTCTGTCACAGCCGATTTTCTCCGAAACTACTTGACCGATTGAGTTGAAATTTGGTACACATATGTAAATCGGTGACCATAAGACGGACGTGTAACGTAAATAAATGAATTTTGAACATGGGGGTCATTTTTAGGGGACTAATTAGGAAATTAAAAAAAAAGTTTTGGAAACTGTACCGTGTGACATATCAAATGTAAGGGCTTATAGTAAGGGTCTCAAATATACATTTTTTTTTATAATTTTCCCCCCTTATCTCGGAAACTACTGATTTTAAAATTTTGAAAAATATGGGGGATACAGGGCGTCACCCGTAGTTTACAGGAAAGCCTGAACGAAAATCCTAAGTCTTAAAGTACTTATAAAACGGATTTGACCAGCATTTGACCGTTTTTTTTTTGTAGGTGCAATATTGCGTGTAACCATTTATGATGATTTAGGTCAAAATATTAAACACGAATGGAAATTTTTACCTAAAAATGAAACTGCTTCTGCAAATATTGCTATTCAGAAAGAAAATGATCAAGAAATCGATTTAAATTTAAATGAAGATGATCCACAGATACTGAACACTGACGAAAATGAAAATGGAGACAGTTTCGAAACGGATCAAGCGATTATGGATCTAGGAAATGTAGAGGAAGGCAATGGAAAAGAAAAAGAGAAAAAATTTGTTAGAGAAATTCCTCCAATCACCGTTAATATTACAATAATCGAAGACGAATTCGGTAAAAAGAAAACTAAAGTTTTAATTCCGAATACAGGTACGTTAATATTGAGTTATCGAAGTAATAGGGATGTTGACCAGTTCAAAAATTACCTACCTTATCCTAATTTCCTATAATTCCTTAATTCGCCCATTAAGTTGAAGTTTTAAAAAATGTAGAAAAATAACGGGAAGTTGTAAATGGAAAATAGTAATGGTGCGAATGGCGTCTGTTATGACATAAAGTCGAGAAACGGACGTTAAACGCATTATTAGTGTATTTGCCACATGGCAACATACACTATTGGCGTCGGTCGGATGGCGGGACCTAGGGGTCGGACCAAAATTTCTCGACGTTTCATAATCTCCTAAACACTTTGGCACCATTTTTAAAAATGTTTATATATATATGTATATATATATTTATATATATATATATACGTATATATACATATATATATGTGTGCGGGCAATAACTTTCGAAAGAGTTAATTGATTTTAACGAAATTTGGCCCACGTTTTGAAATCCATCACCGCAAGAAGCCTATTTAAAATGGGCGTAATCGGGCCATTTTAAGGGTAGTTTTTCGGGGGTTGAAAAATGTTTTTGGGCCCCAAAATACCGAAAAAATTCTCAGAATCGTTTCAAAATTGATATTTAACCCTTTAGTAGTAATTAAAAAGTGTTCCTAAAATTTTAATAAAATCGGGCCGACAGGACCGGACTTACAAATTTTATGAAAATACTAGTTTACAGATAGTGAATTATTTTCTAAAAGTTGTATATAATTTGGTATAGAGGTTCGATTGATAATAATATTGCAATTAAGAAAAAAAAATGTTATTTTAAGGGGTGTATTAAGGAGTCAAATTTTTTAGTTTGCCCAAAAACCAACTTAAGTTCGCATCATAAAGCCACACTGCCTATATTAGCAAATACACTATATTGTCGGCAGGGTTTTGGCACTGCGACCCGGGTTTTTTTATTATTATGGTGTCGCGCTCTGTTGATTTAATGTCGAACTACTATTAATTTCAGATACCATGCGTCAATGTCAGATATGCAAAAAGGAATTCCGCACCGTTCATTTGTTACGCCGACATCAAAAGTTTGCGCATACTCTAAACATGACCGAGAAACAACAGAACCGCTGCGATCTATGCATGAAAGTGTTTGCTGACGTGTGGACATTGACAAGACATAGACACATTCATAGCGGCGATAAAAATTATCAGTGCGCCCAATGTCTGAAAGCCTTCAATACGGCCGGTTCGCTCAAACGACACATTACGGTGCACGATCCCAGCTTACGGCCGCTGCAGTGCCTTACTTGCATGCAGAGATTCACAGATCAGTCAAGTCTGAAGAAACATATGGTGCTTCATACAGGTTGCTACCCAATATTTCTTTTGTTTTGTTATAGCGCGTTTTTTTTTCTGCGCGAATTCATTCATACACGAATATAATCGTTAAATTATACAGGCTGCAGCCTATTCGTCCGGGTACCAGACAAATAATTTTAAATTTATTAATACGGATACTGGAAAACAATTAAACCCAAACAAATAGTATATAAATATGTATTAAAATTAAATATAATTAATTAATTAAATTATTACTCATTGTAAAAAAATTGTATGGTAGATTAATCACTTCAAATTCAATTATTTTGCATAAAAATATTTTGACCAATGTAAGAACTATGCTGACTTATAGAACTAAACAAATTTTAAGTTTTTTTCAGTTCGTATGGGTGGTAATAATACACACGAATTTCACGTAAGCTTTAGAAAATAAACCAATTTTACTGCTAATTTTATTTTAATTTCTCATAAAAGAAGATTAATTAATGTTATATATCAACTTTTTACTGATAATTATTCTGAAATAACTTCGATTTCTAGCGTTTGTTTTGTATAATTTTCGTTATTAAAAAAAAACAAAACAAAACATAATTATTCCCGTATAAATAGTGATTATAATATTTATCCAGTACCCGTATAAATAGTGATTATTTTATTTATACAGTACCTGTATAAATAGATACTGCCCTTATTGATCAACCCTCGTACATAACCTGATCGCAGACGGTTTTATGAATGTATTTTTACAGGTTTAAAGCCTTTTGAATGCGATATGTGCTTCAAAAGGTTTGTCCACCAGGGTGATTTAAATTTTCATCGGAAGATCCATGATCCATTAAAACATTATATGTGTGATACTTGCGGCAAAGAATTCAATCGCCACAGCAATCTTATTCGACATTTAGATATCCATAACGAAAACGGAAGTTTCAAGTGAGTATAATTTTTACGTGTGAAACCATATGGAAACTAGTAGCAAATATCATATTTGTTACTAGCCGTTACCCGCGTCACCACGGGCGTTCGCAGAAACAGATCATTGTTTTAGTTTAAAATGCTCTAGGTAATGGGACGCCATTTTTTACGGTATTCCAGACCGGTACGTGGAGTAAATCCGGCCCCGTCCATTGATAATAATTTTCAATAATCTTTAAGTATAATACTCGCCACGGTTCTAAAAGGTTCTGAAGTTAGTCACAAACAGCGTCGCAAATGTATATTTTATAAAGCCGTCCTGGTTGTTTTGTGAGAAAGGAAGACTCCCACCACCTCCCAGTTACCGGCACAGAACGTGCGCTCGTTGGTGATTGGTTATCGCTGGTTGTCGTGTCACTTGTCGCTTTCCTGCTATAAAGTACAGTCCATTACGCTATTGTTAAGTTGTTTCTTTGATTGTTAATTGATCAAGATGCCTAATACAGTTTTGCATAGACAAGCACGAAAAATAATTTTTTGGATGAAGGAATTAGACCTTTAGATTAAAGAAAAATTAAAAATAATAATATAGCGCGAGTTTGTAGTTTTTCAACCGACTGTACTTGCGCAAGCCTCCATTTGCATCTAACTTCAGAACCTTTTAGAACCGTGGCGCGTATTATACATGACTGCTTTATTTTTTAACTACTGTTACATCCTCAGTTATTGAAGTTGTTTTTTTTTCAGATGTGATATGTGTGGATGCTCTTACAACTTTATAAGTTCTCTAACGCGACACATAGTCAATAATCATATGAAAGAAGCATAATAAAATAGTTAAATCGCGGAATAATTTAAAGTTTCATTATAATTTCCAGAGCTATTTATTTATTGTTCATAATAATATATTTTGTTAGGATAATTTAATGCATAAAGATTTGAAAGAATTTGGATGATTTTAGAGTGTTTTAGTTTAATTTATTTCAATGAAGAATGGATTTGACTTCATGCGATTGAATAAAAGTAATGTGATATCATATAATTTTATTTTTAAAATATTCTTTGTAACAATCAAATTCAATAAAAGTCAATTATTTTTTCCTACGTAATTTTCCTTCCGTACACTTATTTAAACACAAAACACGATTGTCTTAGCTTAGATCACTAATTACATATTTATAAAAAATTTAAATACAGTAAGACCTCGCTTAACGCTGTTTCAGTATTACGCGGTTTCTAAAAAAAAGTAGCCACTATAACGTAAATTATGGAGTAGTTTATACAAAATGATTCAAATGTTGATAGAAGTTCAAAGGCAAGACAAAGTGTCATTGATGCAATATCTTGCTATCGACAACAGCTTGCTGAACGAAACAGAAAAAGGCAAACGACATTAGATGACTTCTTTATAAAAAAACAAAATATGTCAAATGAGGAACCTTCATCACAAACATAACTTCTTACTCAAACTTTTATTTGACTGTCATTTTATGAACAAAAATCGATTTTAGCAATAAATAAATCTATTATTAATGTGATAAAAAAGTATACATTTCACAAAAAAACTAACAAATTTTCTTTTTCTCGGTTCTGTTTCACTAAGATGACTTCGTTTGGCACAGGAACTTATTGGAACGTATCTCCCGCATTAAGCGGAGTCTTGCTGTGGTAAGATTAAATCAGTTTCGGAACAGTGTATCAACATCGCTATAATTTTCTGTAAATTCCGTATAAAACTATCAAATGACAAACATGTAACATTGCGCTCGACAAGTCAGTACTAGGATATGTATTCCAAGACAGTTCAATCAACGCCAAAATCAAAAATATCACCGGTTTCTTGAAACCGGTGGTAAAAAGCAAATAGGGTAAAGTGTGAAAATACCAAACGTAAAATTGATAGTGAAGGGATCGGGCGCAAACAATACCGATAAAGTTAGCCACAAACAATGGCAAAACAAATAACTGTGAACTTCTATCAAAATTAAGGCTATATTCGGCTGGCTCTTCGTCTTCTTTTGGTTTAGGCTGCGCTTTTGGCGTATCATTATTTTGTTTTTTTAACATCGACTCAAAACCTTCCAAAAATTTCCGTTCCTCTTGTGTAAGATTTTCTTCTTCTTTTTTCTGTAACTTTTTCTGTCGTTTCCGCAAAAGTCTATCTTCAGCATTTTGTTTTTGGATGTGCGCTTGGATAGTCGATTCAGCGTATTTTAAAGTTGCGTAACTCGTGAAAAATTTACGCATCTTGTATAAAAATACGCACAAAAGAAATACATGTAAAAGCAATAAGCTCACATGAAAGACTTTACTTTCAAAAACGCTTTTTTCCAGAAACCGGTAATTCACCGTCCATTTATGTTCAAAAATTCGTTGCAAATCAAAACTACCATTTATATACGCAAAAAAATTTCCATACAAAAAAGGCGCTCCTAATATTAACTGTATTAAAGCACAGATACTTAGCTGAACTATCGTGTAGAATGTACCAAGATTAGTTAAGTAGGAAAAGAATAATGCCGGTGCAAAAAGCAGAATGTTCATTTTAACTGAAACCGCTATACTGTAAAATATGCTTCCTAATGTCCATTTTTCTCGCAAGAAGAAATTTAAACTCGCGTAGAAAAACAAAACAGCAACTGTATCATTAAACAATCGCAAAACGTAAATCGAATGAACGCGATATGATGTCAAAATAGTTATAATTAATGCATAAGGTGGAACTTTTTTGGTTTTCGAATAAACTTGCAATACTAAATATAACTGAATTAAATATATCGATAAAAATATGTATTGAGCAAGATATATGTTTTGGCCGTACGATGTTATGTAGTATAACAGCGAATAGATATAAACGAAACCAGCTGGATACACCAAAGGTCCCGTGTCCCCTGAAAATATTCAAAGTGAGGTTAGGATGTTCCTTGTCTACTAATATTTAAATAATCGTACCTCTAAGCTTGGAATAATCCAAAGTTCCATTTAAAAATCCTTCACATTCTTGCATATATGCCTTCCAATCGATTTCTGTATACTTGACTGTCTGAATTACAAAAATGTTCAAAACTAACTCGAATATTAATAACAATGCACTAACTATTGGAAGTTTAGACGGATCCGTTAAAAGACTAATTCCATATTTGTAGTTCAAATATTTCTTCGAAAAATTAGTTATATCTTTTATAAAAGTTTGATTTTTTTTCTTTTTGGGTTTTGCAGCCGGCGGTGCCATGATGAACAAATAGGTTATGTTTATTTTTAGTAATTTCAGGGTACATAAAAGATACCTTTTCAAATATACTAAAAATAGCTAATTAAAAGTATGTTTATTTTCAGTATTAAAGATAGACAATATTTGTATAAAGAATATGGGTTAACTGTTAAATGCCAACAATGAAAATTCGAAATCGAGGAAATTTAAATTTTGAAAATGGACTAAAATAGACAAACACTTAATTTTTGCTAGTGTTCGCATTTTAGTGTGGGTTCCTAACGCTCGTGTTTTGTGGAGACAAAATTCAAACAAAATAATATGTAGAGCAAGGATTGGATGCTTCTTGGTTTCATCCTTTAAACATTAAAATAATTTGTTACTTCTAGATTACTGTGCGTGCAAGAAAATGATCCACTGAAAATATACTAAATTTCTTACAGGAGACGTATTTTCTGTTCTTTATAATAAATATTTTTTCACATAATAGACACGTTAGCTAAGAAAATAACCCAATCTAAAATAATTTAATGCTGGCGACATCAGGCGGATTTTTACGAAACTTTATAGTTCATGTGTTTTGGTGTCGCTGCTAATCATATCTTAGATATGCACCATTAGAATAAAATCACATTTTAAAACATTAAAAATCGGTTGAATAATATAGTTAATTAGTACTTAAAAATTAATTTAAACTTGTTAGCAAAGGACGTTCATTTCATTTCGTAAAATTGTCATCTGCTGACACATTTTACACATGCCGTACAATCCAAACGCCCACGCAAAGTGATTTAGATATTATTTTGTTTAGAAATTACAGTTCTATTTTATATAGCACTATAAAATGTCAAGCAAATACTCTGCTATTATTTTATAAAATCGCTACACACCGGGTTATACTTAAAACCCAAAATTTTGCAATTTTGATTTACTTGATTGACAAAAAATAATTAATTTAAAGTTCATCAACCTCATTTAAAAAAAATATTATTTTTCTTATATAAAATACATAAATATTCCGTATTTCATTAACACATTAGTCATTACAAACCCCCTAGTTACTTTTATATAATAACAGATATAGAGACCCATCGATTATGCATTATATTGATTCATAATAAATAATTAACGAGCTTAAGAGTGGGGTGTCGGGAATTGAGTTGGGGGGTTACCGGCAGCGCGACAGGCGGTAATACTGCACATTACGTGTCCAGTGGAGGCCCGTACTTCCTGAACGACAAACGGACTTGGTCAATGCTAACAGGGACTTCAATAATAATTATTATAAACACATATCTGGACTTGGTAATAAACAAAACTATGTTCCATTCGATGGGGGTCATAGGAAAAGTTACACTAGACTACATGAAGGGAGGGTGGGGTTCCAAAGAGACGGAAATAGGACCACGTGGTTTATGGTTCATGAAATTGATATACATCTGCACTAATAATATAAAGAGGAAAGATTTGTATTTTTGCCATAAAACATCTTTCGTCGCATGCGCTGCGGAAACTATTGATGATAGAAGTGGGGCGCAGCGCGGCGAGGTAAGATAATAATACGGTGGAGACGAAGACTCCACTACTGTTGTCGCTGCCGTGTTGTATCTCAGTCGCGTGCGGCTATTAATAATAAATAGAAAGCAACATCGGGCAAATTTGTTTATTATTCTATAAGAAAAACCACTGCAGCACAGAAGCGTAGCGTGCCTTGGCGGGGCCCCGTATAAAAATTTGCTTGTGGGCCCTTCCCCCGTTGAAGTAAATGACTTAAACGGGGAAATCCCGCAGCCCGCGATAACCGATGTAGGGTGTTGCCAACTTTTGAACGCACGCTTTACGCGGGAAAAAAAGAAATTGCTTTTTTTGACTTTTGTCATTTCTGAAATAAAAAAAAAATTGGGAAGTTTTTATTAATTTTTGCTTACGCACGTTGGGGGCCCCCGTGGCCCGGGGGCCCCGTATAATTGATACGGCGGTAGCTACGCTCCTGCTGCAGAATAACATGTCTTAATTCGGGCGAAGCCGAGAACCGGGCCGCTAGTATTTAATAAAATTTATTTGGTCGATCGAAGACCCTGTTCCACAGTTCTATCAATAAAGAACACAGACATATATCATTCAGACAACCGTTCGACTTCAGACGTAACATTGCTGTGACCTAAAGTAACCCCCCATTTCCTGCAATCATATTAATTTACCCTCTTCAAGCCCTTTTGTTGTATATTCATTTTTTTTAGCTATGTGTATTTTTGATCACTGATATCCAATCGAACATTGATGAAAAATTATGTGCGTTTCGAATAAATTGGATAAAAATACGCAAACAGATTTCCGGTGGTGTTTTACCAAAGAAATTGTAAAGTCGCTAATTATATATTATACATTTTAAGGTAGTTGTCGTGGTACAATATTGTGAAAAAAGTTATAGATTATACGCGCCACAAAAGTATACTAGCTTGTAGCTAAGTGATCCATAATTTGTACGCAAGACTGTACCCGCGGAAACGTAACCCATACAGTATTCATATGCGCATATATACTTTTCTATAAATTGTTGAACTTTAAACCGTTATTGATAAATAATTAGACGGTCAAAAATGTTTTCTTATTTTTTTTAAACTCATAACAAATGCATTGAAAGACTGTCAGTTTTTGGAATGTTTCTGACAGTTAGTTCTTTTTTTATAAATAAGAAACTGGTTCAGAACTACAGAGATCGTATACAATCAATGTTAATTATCCAATTTTTAATTGAATTTATCTCAGATTATATACGGTCGATCGACTTCAAATTTTCAGGGTAATTGTATTATCATGTCCTTAATAAGTATACAAAAATTAAGAATTTTATGACGGTGTGCCTTAACCACGACAACTACCTTAAACCTATAACTTCGAAACTGTTGTGTGTGTTTTTTTTTGACTTTTTTCCTACCACTAAAATAATATTTTCGATAACTTAAACGAAACGGTTTAAATCCTTGAACAATACGTCAGAAATGAAGAGTAGATTTGTTGAAGTACAAGTCAGCAAGCAATGTCAATGGCAGCCGGCCAGATAAATAATTAATGAGCGATTTCAAGGGAAAGGTAACATTGCCTTCTATTATATTATTATTAGTTATTATTTGTATTATTTTATTTGTATGAATAGTTTTGTCCGAGCTCTGATCGTACTAAAGTCTTCTGGACAACACTACTAAAATTTTGCTATTTAACAGATACTATGATGTAAAACATCAAATTGGTGGTAGGCTGTTTTCTTTTTTATAATTTCTAGTTGTCAGTATTTCGAATACAGCTCAACACTACTTGATAACATCTATATGTCGTAGGATAATTGAAGACGATTGCGAAAAACCGGGTAATTGGAATCCGATTTTTTGCAAACGTTCTAGAATTTTCGCGAAAATCCGATTTTTTTAATTATCCTACGACATATACAAATTATAGAGACGTAACAATTATATTTACAATTATAATGTAAATCATAATTATACAATTACATATATAATTATTCGTATTATATAATTATAGAATTGTAATAATTGTAATTAATTGACGCTTCGCAATAATCTGCATGCATTTCATCAAGTAGTGTTAGGTCAAGGCTACTAGAATACTAGAAGGTTGGGCGTAAGAGGCTATAAGCGTGGTCACGTTTGTGATTGGTTGAGTCGACTGCTTACGTCACCGATGTTCATGTCTTGGTTTTTTAATTATTGTTATTCCAACTGTTCGCCACCGATTGTTCAAGTCGATAATAACATTTTAGTAGTATTGTCTAGTAGAGTTTTGTACGGTTAGAGCTTGGACTACAGATCTTGACCAACGATAGACAGCTTAAATCCGAACAATAGTTCGTTCAACCTCAATAAAAATTGTTGATTCCATTTTTTAACCGAGGGCTATTAAGGCTCCGACATATGAAATTTAAGTCGGTACTAAACACAGAAATCTTCAAAGAATAACACATACTTAACTAACTTTTCTGGCCCGATTAATGATCATCTACAAATGATTTTATTAAATTAGTTGAATTGTTATTATCAATTTGTATTTTAAAGATATGCACAAAAATGTATAAACAAATAGGTTTGCAGTATTCGGGCTCCCGTCGGTGATTGGTTATCGCTGGCTGTCGTGTCCCTTGTCGTTTTCCTGCTATAAAGTATAGTCCAGTACGCTATTGTTAAGTTGTTTCTTTGATTGTTAATTGATCAAGATGCCTAATACAGTTTTGCATAGACAAGCACGAAAAATAATTTTTTGGATGACTTTATGCAAGAAATTGTCTCCTTTAGATTAAAGAAAAACTTAAAATAATAATATAGCGTCAGTTTGTAGTTTTTCAACCGACTGTACTTGCGCAAGCCTCCATTTGCATCTAATTTCTGAGCCTTTTAGATCCATGGCACGTACTATACATGTTGTTTTGATCAGTGCCGCGAAACACAATACGCAACAAAAAACAAAAATCATCAACTGCTTACTTTTATTTTCGCTCAGCGTTCTACCTATAAAAGCCAATTCAGACTAGCCGTTCTCGGTTACGATTCACCGGTCCGGTTGGGAGCTCGACCAATCAGGGCGTAGTCGTTCCCGATTGCCGTTTGGTTCGAGCGTTTAGGTTCAGCTCTAATTTCAACCGGACCGTTCGCAACCGTAGCCAATGAGAACGCTTGCTGGAGTCACGTGACTAGCCAGCTGTTTTTGTTGACGTTTAACTACACATCAAACGTCAAATCATATTTCGAAATTGCGCATGCGCACCGAGAATAATCGTAGAACCGAATCGGGATAGTGTGAGCAGCCTAGATTAATCGAAAACCGAACCGGAATCGTAACCGAGAACGGCTAGTCTGAATTGGCTTTAAAAGCCAATTCAGACTAGCCGTTCTCGGTTACGATTCACCGGTCCGGTTCGGTTTTTGATTAGTCTAGGCTGCTCACACTATCCCGATTCGGTTCTACGATTATTCTCGGTGCGCATGCGCAATTTCGAAATATGATTTGACGATGTGATGTGTAGTTAAACGTCAACAAAAACAAGTGGCTAGTCACGTGACTCCAGCAAGCGTTCTCATTGGCTACGGTTGCGAACGGTCCGGTTGAAATTAGAGCTGAACCTAAACGCTCGAACCGAACCGCAATCGGGAACGACTCCGCCCTGATTGGTCGAGCGCCCAACCGGACCGGTGAATCGTAACCGAGAACGGCTAGTCTGAATTGGCTTTTACGCCGATTACTGAATACGTTACTATCCAACTACAAGGGACTTAGCCCCATTGTATTTATTTATTAGCAGTAAATGCTTAACTAAACTCACGGTTTCAGTAACTAAACATAAACAAAATATTATGCAATGATTAGGAAGTGTTTTTTTTATAATAATATAATAGTACATTTGCAAATAAAAAGAAAAAACGCATACCCATTGATTCTACATTGTTAATTTTTTGAATAGATGAAGAAATTAGATAATTTGCGGAACAATTATTTGTCTAAAAAAAACAAGCGAATTATACTATTAAAGCACTTTCATTCATTATTTACGCTATGAAACAACTGAGCGGTGAACCTTGATTGCGTTCGTTTAACATACTTAATTCATTTAAAAATAAAATCAAACACCTATCACGCGGTTTTTTTTGTATTTATGATTTTTCAAAGCGTGAAACTTCTGTATCGTTTTTAAATAACGCTTTCCAGAATACGAAAAAAAAATAGTGGAAGCGCCGGGTATAATATGGTGTAGGTGCAGGGTCTGAGCTTAGAGTGCCTTGCAAGCATTTGCATGTTTCAAAAAAATCTCCAAATTGTCTGGGTATTACAAGCTGCCATTATGGCGAATTACCGAAATTTAAAAAATGCTTGAAAGAATTTTTGCTAGCAAGCGCTCTTTATAATTTAGACGAATTTCTTTTAGGTCATGAACGACTGTGTTCTTGTTGGACGTACTAATGTCCTTGATGGACTCTGAATTGACAATTTGTATCCACTATGGCACCACAAATAAACTATTATTACTATTATTATAATTATAATTCAATAATAAATCTCAGGTATTTGGATTAATAATACAAAACAATCGTGTTATTGTTAATCTTGCTACGTTTCGACTACTTTATTTAGCAAGATTAACAATAACACGATTGTTTTGTATTATTAATCCAAATACCTGAGATTTATTATTGAATTATAATTATAATTTTGGATGCGATATAATGTCTAACTATTATTATTATTGGTCTGTATAACTGCAGGGTTCGTCCGTGTAGTCTGATGGTTTAAAGGCACTTGGCAGTCGTTGGTGACTGTTTAGTGGTTTCAAAATCGGCACTAGTGGTTTTTTAATAAAAATATTTTGGCAACATTATAAGGTTTATAATTCCTACTTGGGGAAATTAGCTTCAGTTGTGGCCATTTATATCTATATATAAAGTAGAATAATTTAGACGACCTCATAAAACTTTTAAATGACATTGAATGACCTTCATGCTACCAACGCAGGCATTAATCAAGTATTTTAATTAATGTATTTGCAGGTGGCGTTTCCAGAAAAGAAATAAGTTTCAGTTAAATGTTAAACTGGTAATTAGTACTTGAAAAGTTAATTAATTGCTCTGCTGTATAATTGCTACGAGCATCTAATGAATTACGTCAGTAAAGTTAAAAATTCAAATGCAGATAGCTCTTTTCTCATACATTAATTATTCGTAAAAATAGAGTAGGTCGCTTTTTTATTATTTATGGAATCATCATCGTTTGAATTTTTTCAACATTGTAACATGAATTATAAATATAAAACTAATAAGTTGTTTTATATGTGAAGTTCTTTTAGATATTTTGTATACAACATATCAAATTAAATATGTTTGGTATATCAATTCTTAGCGGTTGGTCTGCGGATAGTTAACTTTTTCGATACAATTCCATACGGCGTCATCTTTGGTGCTATAGTACCGCTTGAATAACGGAGATTATAATACGCGCCACGGTTCTAAAAGGCTCTGAAGTCAGTCACAAACAGCGTCGCAAATGCATATTTCAGAGCCGTCTTGGTTATTTTGTGGGAAAAGGAAGACTTCCACCACCTCCCAGTTACCGGCACAGAACGTGCGCTCGTCGGTGATTGGTTATCGCTGGTTGACTTGTCACTTGTCGCTTTCCTGCTATAAAGTACAGTCCAGTACGCAATTGTTAAGTTGTTTCTTTGATTGTTAACTGATCAAGATGCCTAATACAGTTTTGCATAGACCAGCACGAAAAATAAAATTTTTTAGATGACTTTATGTGCAAGGAATTAGACCTTTAGATTAAAGAAAAATTAAAAAATTAAAAATAATAATATAGCGCAAGTTTGTCGTTTTTCAACTGACTGTACCTGCGCAAGCCTCCATTTGCAATTAACTTCCGAGCCTTTTAGATCCATGGCACGTACTACGCAATCGAACAAAGCCGGACGGAACATTCAGTTGTAAATAATCTTGTAAAAATCGCTAAAGTAGGTTGCAATATCAAAAGCAACTACCAAAGTATATTTGATTTTCAACAATACGAATTGCAATCATTCAAACATATTTCAAATAACTTTCAAAGTGTCACTTCTGACATTTAATTTCCATCTTGAATAAACATTCTGTAACGGTCGACTGTTTGTTCTTTTGTTACAAAACTGACACTTAATCATTTAGTTTGAAACAACGGCTGTGAATTGTTATCGGTCATAAACAATAATGGCTTACTGCGTGTTTGTGTAATTTGTAAACGTAACGCTTGAATATAGTTGCAGCTTGATTGTATCAGTAAAGTAATTGTCGAAAAAAATAGAGTTTAAAAAAACTAAAACAAACGCTTTTATGAACTAAAAAATGCAAAATAATTTGACAAACAAATCAGCTTTACTATAAAAAGCGTGGGGTACTATCTACTTAAATTTCCATAATAGCTCTACGTTTACAATTAAATGAAAAATTTATTACCGATATTAAGCACTCCACGCTTTTTACAGTAAAGCTAGTTTTATTGTCAAATTATTTTGCATTTTTTTGTCCACAAAACCGTGTTGTTTTAGTTTTTTTAAACTCTAATTTTGATTAAAGACTAAAAACTGGTAAGATCGCTTTTTTTTAAGTTAAACTTCTTTAGCGACATATCTGTTTGAAAAAAGTACGAAATCTAGGGGAAGTAGAACTGGCAAATAAAGGGGAAGTTAGTTTGTCTCCTAAATTACATGAAACTGACAAGGACAGAAGTTTATAGTGTGTTGCTAAGTATGTGTAAATATTATTAATTAGTTTTACATAAAAAAAAATAAACTTGGGAATCATATTATAAGAACTAAAGAAGTTAAACTTTTTATGTGAGCTTATGAGTGTGAGGCTCATTATAATATTTTTGTTTTACTTTACGCACTAGAGCGAAATCATTTTACAGGAGTAAAAAATAATTATTCTATAGCGAGAAACGCAAAAAATGCTTTAGACGAAAATAGCTGTATAGCAAAGTATTATGTCTTTTCAACTTCTATCGTATATAAAAAATAATCGTTAACAAAGAATCTTCACCTGAAACGTAATGATTAGCCATCCAATGGCCGCCGTCGACATAATTGTGTCACGTCAGCGTCTTGATGGTTGACAAATAAATGTAGAACACCAACTTAATAAAGCACTAAGTTTGAATCGATTAGTTACGGACACTAAAATAACTAAAATATACTGTTAAGACGTATAGGTGAATTATTTCTGTGATGTATGGAAACTAAATATACCGACTGAGTCATAATATTATTCAAAAGTTCTGAAATATTCTAATAACCAGTATAGCTCCCAAAATTATAGGGTATGGGTTAGGGAATTTTTGCACATATTTTTTGGAAAACTGCATTTTTTTATTTAAAATATTACATATTTGTATGTAATGTGTAGCATTTCATATGAAAACTGAAAACTATTTGAAATTTAAAATTAAATTAAGAACATTCTTAATTAGTAAAATATTTTATTCCATGAAAGAGTTCTTTTAAATGTAGGATATTGACGCTATTTATACATCTTTGTATGTATTTCTAAATAAAGTTATTATTATTACGGTGTGTACGATTACCAGAATAATCGCTGGCATTATATGGACCAGCAATTATCCATGTAATCGGCCTTCTACGTTTTTACAGTGTAAATCCAATATTCCGAGATTCACCGAGCTGGGTAGAGTAGTGGTGACAGCACTTGACTCGCATTCGGGAGGTATCGGGTTCTAATCCCGGCGGGGGCAGATGTGGCTGGGACTTTTTCCTACTGCCTCTCGCCGAGAAACGGTAATTCCTGTACCGGCCATCTTTATTGAGGTTTTCCATGGTTTCCCTCAATTAATTCCAGATAAATATCGAGATGGTTCCTTATTTGAGGCCATGGCCGATTACCTATCAAACTCCTAGTTCAAAAATTACCTACGTTATCCTAATTTCCTATAATTCCTTCATTCGCCCATTGCTATTACATAAATGTAGAAAAATAACGGGAAGTTTGGTAGATGGAAAATAGTAATGGTGCGAATGGCGTCTGTTATGACATAAAGTCGAGAAACGGACGTTAAACGCATTATTATTATTATTATTATAATATTCCGAGATTCCAATTTTCAAATATTTTGACATGTTATTTTGAAGTAACGCAGTAACAATACTATACGGTCTGTGATAAAAAAAACGTTTTGGCCATCGCTACCTTTGCACCTAACATGGTACATTACCAGTGACGTAACTCAAGCATGACGGCTAAAAAACAGTCGAGCACATTAACTAGTGCTAGACATTAACATATTACATTTTGTAACTCTCACTGTGTAACCGTTGGCCGGTCAGTTAAAGTCGAACCTCTGACCACTGAGTTTACGTGACCGACGTAGAGCCGTCGCGACGCGTTATTCATTCTGTCATAGCGTCGTCCTCACATTCAATTTTTTAGTTCCGATTGTTTTCGACAATCGACTTGATTGCTTTTTTTGCGGACTTTCGGTTACTATTTAGAAAGTGTTTTGCTCAGTTGTTTTATTAAATAATATGATTTTCATTATTTTCTAATCTTGGAATAATGCAGAGAAATTTCTATTCGTAAAAAATTGTTTATGTTTAATTCATTTTTTTTTATTTTCTAATGTTCGATATACGCATTTGAAAATTGACAATTTTATATTTTTTTATATAAAGGTAGATTGTAAGACGTTCGAAGTACCTATGGCGTTCTTTTTTGTAAAAAATAAGGAATGTTTAAATTTTAATTTCTTTTAGGTGGACTAATTTGAAACAATAGTGAAAAACTGTGCTGTGAGATTTTTAAAAACAAAATCTTTTTGATATACTTTAGTGCTTTTTGGTGCAAATTATTTCTATTTTTTTTTGGGAAGTTATTTTGATAAACAGGTAAGCTACTGTGAATTTTGTTTGTTATTTGTTAAAAAATGATTTTCTGAAAATTTCAGCTCGAATGATTAAAATTAAGCCGTGCCGAAAACGCTATAACGGTTATAGCGTTTTCGGCACGGCTTAGTTTTAATCATTCGAGCTGAAATTTTCAGAGAATCATTTTTTCAATGTAAAGAACCATTTTAAAGGTTAGCATGTGATAATTTCCAACTTGTTAAAATAAGGGCCAGTCTATTATTAGACTGGCCCTTATTTGTATAAGCCAATTTTTTTTCAAATTTTTTGAGTTGCTACCCCCTGAAATGGTTCTATATATTGAAAAAATGATAAGCTTAAAATTTCAGCTCAATTTATACTGTTTAACCCGTGCCGAAAACGCAGAGAACTTTGAAAAAACGTTACGTAGACAGCAAATTCCGAAACTATTTAACTTTGTGCTTAGGGTATAAAAAATTAACTTTTCCTATAGATCTGGACAAATCAATTCTTCTCTTAAACACATCTTAGGACTTCTTTAAAATAGAAATTGGTTGGTGTTAAGTCATAGACCAAGTTACGCACTCGCACTACGGAACGTAATGCTCCGTGGGGGGCCCGCGCAGGCTGGGCCCGGCTGGCAATCGTCTCCTCGACTATATGGCCAGTTCGACGCTGTATATAGATATAGATTGTAGAATAAATATTAATGTGAAAGATACTGTTCCTGTTAACTTGTTTGAAAGTCAAAATTTCGAGTTTATATCTTCTGTGTCGTGAATATTTCTAAAAACGATTTAAATCGAGTCCTACGTTTAGTATGTTTGCATAAAATGCTGCATTATATTTCAAATGCTGCGCTCAGGTCGCTTTGACATTACATATTCAGTTATGAATATGTGTAATCTGAAAAAACGACTGTAGCCTACATTAACTATCAACACAGACCATAAAATCAGCCTTGCATTTGCCCCAGTTCGTGAATTTAGTTCAAGAACCAAGATACATATTCAAGAGATTGCGTGCGGCCACGTTGACAAACATCTTTAGGAGTCTTTTTTTTATAAACACCGAAAACATTAGGTAATACGTCATTCCAAAAACAAGCCAATTTTCTTTGATTAAATCTATAAATTATTAATGATAAAAGAAAAGGCGATAAAAATGTATTGAAAATAAACAAATAATCAATTAATGTGTGTTTGGTATATTAGAATAGAGTAAATAACTCAGTTAAATTTAAGTCTTCGTCGGGACGATCACATTTCTTTTTTTTCTATCGAAGTAGCAGGGCTATTCAATAATAATCAAATTAAAAATACGTCAGTGAATAAATTTCGTTCAACGCGTTGTTCACGATATTCGTGCACATAAAAAGTAAAAACACGTGAGAATAGCTTTATATATTGTAGCGAAAAATTAACATTTATAAATCCATGCGTCCACGATTTTGCATGAATGATTTAATCAGATTTAAAAATAGTCGCTTTCTTTTTTAGAAAAGATATGAATGAAAAAAAATCGACGATGCGTGATATTCGAAATATTCAAATTACGAGCAAGTTCAAGGGTCTGAATTTTCGCGTCATGCAATCCTACAAACCGGTCGCATTATTTGTGGTGATAAAATGAAAATAGCACATGGTCTTAACACACTAACACAATTTGAAAAACGAGTTTTTTTGCATTTTTCACGTCGCGTACGATATTTGAGTTCTTTAAAGTTGCTGTTAGATTAGTTTTAAGGACGTGATAAACTACTAGCTTTCCGATCTGGCTTTACTCGGGTAAATTGTGGTCTGGCAGCAGAAATAATTAAGAGCAGCATAATACAGTAAGACCTCGATTAACGCTGTTTAAGTATTACTCGGTTTCTAAAAAAAAGCATACAAACTTTCTCCATGAAAAAATACATATGGTACATGTGTCAACTTTCATGGTGATCTGTCAAACGATGTCGAAGTCTATTAATCTCAAGCAGATATACCAACATCCATTTTTATATAATATAGCTGTCCAGTCCGGCTTCGTCCGGATGTAAATGTAATATATATGATATAAAAGATGAGAATCATTATCACAAAATTCGCAACGTGTATTAAGGCTGTCGGAACGCTCTGAATTTAAGCCCAAAATAGAGATTCGGCTGTCAACTGATTGTAGACTTATTCGTCAACATTCTGCAAAAATTCTTTCTCTATAAGGAAGATAAACGACAAATCTAGGTCTCTAATGGACTACTTTTGTTATTTATGTCCGATTTACTAGAAAAAAGTTGGCATTAATTGTGCTAAAAAACACACGTTTTCAATGTCATACTACGACCTTATTCGTACTTATTTCACAAAACTGCTCCATCACAAACCTAAAGTGGCTCTTCCTTTTTCGGAAAAGTTTTTTTAAATCTTCAAAATATTTCCCAAACTTAGAGTAATCAATTGACAGCGGTACCCTTGCAACAACATTTTTTAGTCTCGTAGTTGGCACCAGCCAAAAATTGAAACGTGCGGATGATTTGAGCGAGACAGAGCTAAAGGAGGTCACATCCACAATATGTCTTTTGCCTACCTCGCCCCTTACCGCTAGGTCTCAACAGCGTTCCGACAGCCTTAATCTTCGTAAATTATCACGCATAGTTAAATCACAGCTTTCACATAGCAGTTTTGCGACGTGTATGCGAGTTATCGCTCAAGAAACACTGGTATTAACTACAAGAAATTAACGGTATTTTTTCACTGTTTGAAAATTTTTATTTGTTGGTTCATTGTTACCAATTTTTTCAATTGTTATTTTAAGTGAGAAAAACATTAATTAAGAAAACGAATAGAAATCACAGCAAATTAATACCATGTTTATTGAACTCTTCGAGCAAATTCAAATTGCCAAAAAACAAAAAAACAAAAAAATTATTTTGATCCGATCGCTACCAAACTTCTACAAGATCACACGCTGGGCTAATCTAAAGTTGACCTGAAAATTTCAACAAAATCGGTTCAGTCGTTTTGGAGTCCATATATAACACATACAAACATCCCCTTTTATATATATATGGATAATATATATATCAACGAAATGTGAGGTTAAAGACACTCTATTTATGAGCTTTATATTTATAAATAAAAGCAATTTAATGCACTATTAAGCACGTTATTTACATAAAATGGCGTCGGCTAAATGACAACCACAACGTATGCATTCTTGTTCATGCGCCGGAAGAAGTTCCACTTGATTTATTATGTCCTTCACAGATATGCGGTTGTTATTATAAGATCCGTATTCCATTGTTTTATTCTAATATGTGCTTTATTATATACGGAATGTTCCAGATCGATTGTCCACAAAGAGTGAAACAGAAAATAATTTTGAGCAAAAACATCGGTAGACATTTAACAAGTCAAACTTATTAAACATATTTTTGTTTTTTGTGAAGAAGTCATCTAATGTCGTTTGCCTTTTTCAGTTTCGTTCAGCAAACTGTCGTCGATAGCAAGATATTGCATCGATGACACTTCGTCTTGCCTTTGAACTTCTATCAACATTTGAACCATTTTGTAGAAACTGATCCATAATTTACGTTATAGTGGCTAATTTTTTTTTGAAACCACGTAATACTGAAACAGCATTAAGTGAAGCAGCGTTAAGCGAGGTCTTACTGAATTAGTGTAGATAGCGCTTTGATGACGTGTATTGCAATAAGGTTGCTATATAGCTTACCTAACTTGCAGCTTACGGTATTTATACAGTAGGTATACTATAATAAGAAGGGTGCACGACCCCTTAAACTACATACTTCTAATATAAACATTAAGAACTCAACATTATACATAATAAAGTATTCTACAAGGCACATACGATGTTTAATCAATGTACTGAAATATGAAAAACTGACTCGCTAACTCATTGCTAAGTATATTAGAGAGGTTCAGACTTCAGAGGCAAAGGACTAATTTTAGACAATAATTATAATATTAACAAAATAAAATTACTTGCAATACTGTTCAATATTTTTATTTATATAAAAGACGTTTCAGCCAACAGTTTTGGTCCTTTTCAATTTTTGAAAATTGAAAAGAACCAAAACTGTTGGTTGAAACGTCTTTTATATAAATAAAAATATTGAACAGTATTGCAAGTAATTTTATTTTGTATTGGAAATATATTTGAAGAATTGAATAAAAATAAACAACGATCGCTTGGAGCGCGAAAGCACAACATACCAATACCTATAGGCTTTGTGCTAATTAATGAATTGAGCAGAACGGTATATATTTGCAATAAGATACGATAAATTATTCAGTGCTTTGCGAGCGGCCGGTCATTCACACGAACTTGCTGTGGAAATGTGTTTGAGATTTAATAATAAAACTTTTATTGTAACAAAGTATACAATTACCTCTTCGTTTTTTATACAGCAGTACGCATATAAATGAGCTTTTAAAAGACATAGTAATAGGGATGTTGACTGTATTCAAATAAAAACATAATTTTAATGTTAATTGGTAGTTTCTATGATAGAAATACTAAAAAACACTATATTTTTCCTTATTTTTAAGGAATTTAATTAATATTTAATAAATAAAACCTAATAAAATCACTCTCAAGTCACGTGACAACAGACACCAATCAGAGCGCATGACGTCATATGTTCAGCCGCTGTCAAAAAACTTCGTTGTTTGGTTAATATTTAGTGTGTAGGTAATTTATTATTATTTGTTTATAGGAAACGTCAAATTACATGTAACTATAGCAACGACTACGAAACAACTTTTCATCACCTCAGTTTACTAACGCTTATGAGCACAGAATACGCATCTATAGGATGGTAGCTCCCGTGTAAACTTTTGAGCCTCCTTTGGTATGAACAGGTGACGTCACGCGAATAGTATTGGCGTTTTGGACCGAAATTTGAAACGGGATTTAAAATACATGATTTTTAAGGCTTGAGTTGTATTTAAATAAAAATAATAAATATTTGTGGCAATATTAGGTACTTATGCACGATTTAAAACACTTTCCCAAATATAGTCAACATCCCTATGGCCCACAAGTATTTTATAATACTTAGTCTCTGGTATATCACTATTTCCTAGAGATGTAAAAGATTAAATTTCTAGTTAATTACCGGTTAAATGTTCGGCTAAATAACTGCGATCATTTATTTTAAATAAACGCGGCTATTTATTATTATTATACAAGCCTGCGCAGAAACTTTTTGATTATAATTTCCGGTCGACATTTTAATTATCAGTATCATAAGATAAAAATACATTATTTAATTATTTTAATTCTACTGTTGAAAACTGCTCCATTTTTTTATTTTTTGTTGTTCTGAGAAATAAATCGGAAACAGCCATCTTCTTTTACAGATAAACGGTTAATAATTCTGCTAAAATCATTACTATAATAAATTATCGATAATTTTACACCAGTACCATCTGCAAACGTGATCCATTTACAATGTTGTCTCTTTCATTATCCCAGTGTGTGATATTTCTTAAAAATAATTTTCTGCTCGAGACATGGGGGTTTCCTCTGAAGCTACTAAAATTGTTGATTTTGTTCGAAGCAAAACGTTAACGGCTCGACTTTTTAACACAAAATTATGCAAGCTTTATTTAAATCGCATCAGTCGTTTTTGCGTTAGCTCGGAAATGACACGGAAGTAGATTGTTATCATATTTATCAAATATAGATTCGCTATTATACAAAAATACATTTCAGAATGTACCGCTATAAATATAGGTTTCTATGTTAATGCATATATTATCAAAAATACTCTGTTATGTTTATTGTCGTTCGGTTAAATAACATTTATAGATTTTGTATAATTTCGTATAATTATATACGTATATGTTAGATTTCCATCTAATATATTTTAGTATATACATGTTCGTTATTTACAGCACATAGTAGCGTTGTTATAAAAGATACAGTAGACCCTCGCATATCGGAACTAGTGATGAGAACATGGTTTTAGAACAACCTAAAAAAATACGGATTTTGTAAAAACCGATAAACACCGGTTTTTGTTTACTACCACCGATTACTTTTGGACTCACTTGTGTTTCGTTATTCGTGTATCCGAACATCAAAATCATCCAGAAGAAACAGGTTGCAAAGGGACGCTGTCGATAAAAAAATAAATATAAAAAGATTTTTTATTGTCATTAGTTAAAAAAGAAGAACAGAAAATTTGTACATGCAGATTCCAGACCTTAGTCTATAACTCTAACTCATCATACTTCTAGAAGAATTTATATTAAAATAGTTATAATTTTTACCAAAATAAAATTACTTGCAATACTGTTCAATATTTTTATTTATATAAAAGACGTTTCAACCAACAGTTTTGGTCCTTTTCAATTTTCAAAATTCGAAAATTGAAAAGGACCAAAACTGTATAAATAAAAATATTGAACAGTATTGCAAGTAATTTTATTTTGTTAATATATCTATTACTGTTGGTAGAGTCAATATTATTAATTACAATTTTTATTGAGGGAAAAAATTCAAAAAAAAAACCTCTATTGAGACGCTGTCGATCACATCGGTTTTCTTAATCAAAATTACGACTTAATCTTAATTATATTTTTTAATGTAGTTATTAATGTCTTTTATATTGACGTTTTTATAGCAGATATAATGTTCACAAATAAAATATCTATCTTTCTATCTATTAGTTCTTTTTAGGTAAAAGTTGTTTTAATTTTAATAAAGTAAACTTAAAAATGTTCAATATTTTCTTCTTTCTTTAAAAATTAGCAAAAAAACCTAAAGATGCCTAAAAATACCCGTTTTATTCTCAAAGTAATCGGTAAAAACCAGTTCTCAAATTTGTAATCGATTCTCATCACTAATCAGAACTATATGTAACAAGAGGATGGCCGGATAAAGTACGAAACACCGACTTAAACAGTTGGTCAAAAATAAAAAAAAGCAAATTCATATTTCCCATTAAATGGAAACAATTTTATCAATTTCTAATGGAATCAATACAGTGTCATGTAAAGAACGTATTTTTGTATAATTTTCATTAAAGAATAAATATTAAACCAGGTTTTGCTTATTTTAGGGCTCCGTAAAATATTTAGTGTTTCCAAAGGGTTCCGTTGCCAAAAAAGTACGAGAATCGCTGGGTTACATGTATCAATTCAAAAAAATAAAAAATATATATACAAGGAGATTGAGTATAGCCGAGATTGTAGGGATTTTTTAAAAAGTAAACAGGAAAATATTGTTTGTGTTAACACGTTTAATAAATGTTCGTGAGACTTATATAGTAAAAAAAAGATCGTTGTTCTTCAGTCATACGCACAAATATTTTTTACGCGCGACAAAATACAGTGCGTCTATCCAGGTTTAATCTATTCATATCAGTGATCCGCAATGTTGCACGTGCGACAAATTATATACAATTATATATAAATTACAGCGCGAGCCACCATACTTTCTTTGCTGACACGCTTCCGTAACTCACTCGTTATAAAACAAATGAATGTACAAAAACAAGTGCAAGGTGAAGATAACATAAGCGCATCGCATTCGCGTTAATATTATTTTATAACAACGCTAACACGCAAATGCATAATTTTATTGTTATTTTGAGTGGATTTAATTTCACTACATCAGAGCCTTTTTCGGCGATTTAACATTTGGCATTTCAATAATTATTTGAAAGTAGTGCAAAGTTTGAAGTCGTCATAATTGTTGAAAATGCAAACACGCAAGTCATGTGAACAAAATTTTAGTTCAAAAGAAATAACGGGGTGGTTCAGTAGCTCTGGTTGTATCGCAGTGTTTTTCGTTGGACTACGTCTTTTAAAAATTTAGTTTAAAAAAACTAAAACAACACGATTTTACGAACTTAAAAAATGCAAAATAATTTGACAACAAAATTAGCTTTACTGTAAAAAGCGTGGAGTCCTTAAAATCGGTAATAAATTCTTCATTTACCAGCTAATTGTAAACGTAGAACTATTATGAAATTTAAGTAGATAGCACTCCACGCTTTTTACAGTAAAGCTAATTTTGTTGTCAAATTAGTTTGCATTTTCTAGTTCATACTTCATTGTTTTAGTTTTTTTTAAACTCTAATTTTTATATGTAACACCGAGCTGGGTAGATTAGTGGTGACAGCACTAGACTCGCATTCGGGAGGTCCGGGTTTGAATCCCCGCGGGGGCAGATGTGGCTGGGACTTTTTCCTACTGCCTCTCGCCGAGAAACGGTAATTCCTGTACCGGCCATTTTGATTGAGGTTTTCCATGGTTTCCTTCAATTAATTCCAAATGAATATCGAGATGGTTCCTTATTTGAGGCCATGGCCGATTACCTATCAAACTCCTAGTTCAAAAATTACCTACCTTATCCTAAAATCCTTTAATTCCTTCATTCGCTTATTGCTATTACATAAGTTGAAGTTTTAAAACTAGAATAATAACGGGAAGTGTGGTAGATGGAAAATAGTAATGGTGCGAATGGCGTCTGTTATGACATAAAGTCGAGAAACGGACGTTAAACGCATTATTATTATTATTTTTATATGTAACGGACTGTTGAAACATCTTGGCAACAAACTGGCGTAATAATAGTTAAAACATTCTCTTTGCTTCCACCATCGTGTTTTAAATTCATAGATATATTGAATTTCTGTTCGTGTCTCGAATAATAATTTAAAATATTCCATGAAATAATAACCACGTGAGCTATAAGTACAAAATGTAGACAGCTGTCAGACATGTTTATAAAGATAATCTAAACGTCCACTTGGTAACTAATTGTTTTTTTTGTGCATAAATTTGCAGGATAAACACCTCTACTTAAAGTATATATACTATAGGCAACATTTGTCACTCGACAAAAATTCGCTAGCTTTAACGATATACCAAAATCATTTAGTTAGAAAGAGATGGATATTTTCAAGGTAGATATATTATAGAATTAGGTACTGCAGTACTATTTTGTTTAACCCTTTTGTGGACGCGTCCACAAATCACGTGGCCCTATTACAGCCTCTCTGGAACCCCTTCCACCCTTCATGTAGCCCAGTCCGGCTTCGCCCGGGTGTAAATGTAATATATAGGATATAAAAGATGAGAATCATTATCATTAAATTCTCAACGTGTATTGAATTTGCGCGAATTTAATCGCATTTATTTGAGAATGTTCAAAAATCGAAGAAAAATCTTATTTCCCAAAAAGAAATTTAAAAAATTCTGTTGATCCGATTGCTACCAAACTTCAGAAGATCACCCGCTGGGCTAATCTAAAGATTGTCTGAAAATTTCATCAAAAATGGTCTATCCGTTTGGAGTCCATAAATTACATATACATCGTCTTTTATCTATACAGATTATTAAAATGTAAAAAGTGGTTATTGTGACATAACGATAATAGTTGGACATACAGCATCGCGAAGTTTTTTGTAGTTATTGATATGTTCTTTAATATTGTAGAACATACTTTTGTTCTATCATCAATAGTTTCCGCAGAGCATGCGACGAAAGATGTTTTATGGCATTTTTTTTACATCTTGGGTTACGTTACTAAAGTCTCAGTAAGGATCCCTAATATTTTCTAGCAATAAATATAGCCTATGTTACTCAGGGTGAATGTAGCTTTCTAATGGTGAGAGAATTTTTTAAATCGGCACAGTAGTTTTTGAGTTTATTCATTACAAACATACACACAAAAATACAAATCTTTCCTCTTTATAATATTAGTGTAGATTGGGATCAAACAAAACTTTGTTTCAAGCAAACAAATAAATAAATTATACGATCCAATAGACACAAATAAACGTTTGTTTGCCTCAAATAACTTTTTTCTCGTCAGGCGCTTCGCACTGTGGTCTTCTTTTTAAATAGCCGCGGATATTTAACCGGCTAATTAACCGGTTATTTATCCTTTTGCATCACTATAATTCCAGCATACGGAGAAGGGTTAAAAGCTGCAAGAAGTCACATTGACCTTCGTTTTAATAGACGGCAATGAATTTGCTTAGCGTTATCAAAATCTTATCAGAACTAACGACACGTAACTAAGAACACACAAATGTCAGAATGTCTGATTTAATAAAGGTCACACACCCTATGTTTAAGCAGTGTCACGTGCTGTTGCTAAAGTCTAAAGCTGTCGTTTAGAAGTCGATAATAAAAAAAAAACGTTATAAAAGAACCGACGACCATATTTTCTGTCCTTTTGTTGCATGTCACTTTGATATTTAAATTATTTGAATATGAAACCAATTCGACGTCAAACATTTGATCCGTTGTTCGACAAAAAAATAAAATTAGCGTTTCTTAAAAAAAACGATAAAAATAACTCGCTCGAATAGTATATTACACCGCAATTAATTTAAGTTCCCTAACACAAATTAAAAAAAAATGGATCAAAATTTGAACGCATTTGTAAAAAAAAGACATAACGCTAATTACAATAAAATAGACTCAAACAATATAATAAATATTATTAAAATCAAACAAATATTTCATAAGTATGTGGAAACGTCAGATTAAATTGCAAAATTTTCATTGAATACGGCTTTTATCTTGGATCCCTAAGCTAATTTTTTGGATTCCTGTCCTAGAAGTTTTACAAAAAGATATAACGTTGGTTGAGCTTTTCACGCTGAGGGAGGGCCCCATCCGATATATTTGCCATGGGCCTCAAATGGTATAATTACGCCACTGGCTTCCTGTTATTTTTTGTCTTAAATTTCTTTGCATATGTTCGACACTTTAAATATTTTTTTAAAATTTTGTTTTGATAAATATTAAAATAGCTTGCTACAATACAATTTGTTTTGCTTATATGTCTCTCTACTTATACATTCAAGAAATTCCGGAAAATTATTTTTTACGGTTGGCAACCCTATAGTCAGAAACAACATAAATCATTGCTATATACCGCCCGATCTAACCTTGTGATATTACGTGTAGTATGTATGCATCTGAATTTTATTACAGCTAAAAATACAATAATTCTAATTTCGCATATAAAATCGTACATTATTTAATGTTTTATTTGAAAAATGATGGATCATTTCGAAGGTTATAATATAATAAGAGCAAGTTAATGTAAAAAATCAATAAAATAATGTTTATGCTACAATAATATAAGTAGCGCTAACAAAAAAATTTCCTTGTGCTTACAAATTGTCAAAATAAAACTAAAACTTTTTGTAAAGTTTGACAGAAATCTAAATCGAGGGACGCTGTCCCCATGACTCAGCCCCTAGTTCTTAGATTCTAACTGAGTGCTGATGAAATTATGAATTGAAATTTTCAACGTTCTATTAAAATAATAAAAAATTGAAAATATGATTTAGGACTTAAGAACCCAGGTTCTAGCCTGAAAACTGGCTAAAGTTTCAATTGGGTTTTGATTTTATTATTTGGTACCCAGACCCAGCTGATTTAAAATACATAACTATGCCTCAATAAAAAAAGAGACCATCCAAGAAGTTTAAATTATCCGCTTATTTTTCAAATCTTCAAATAATAATATTAATAATAATAATAATAATGCGTTTAACGTCCGTTTCTCGACTTTATGTCATAACAGACGCCATTCGCACCATTACTATTTTTCATTTTACCACTTCCCGTTTTTTTCTACATTTCTTAAACTTCAACTTATATAATAGCAATGGGCGAATGAAGGAATTACAGGAAATTAGGATAAGGTAGGTAATTTTTGAACTAGGAGTTTGATAGGTAATCGGCCATGGCCTCAAATAAGGAACCACCTCGATATTTATCTGGAATTAATTGAGGGAAACCATGGAAAACCTCAATCAAGATGGCCGGTACAGGAATTACCGTTTCTCGGCGAAAGGCAGTAGGAAAAAGTCCCAATAATAATATTAATACAACTGGACTTTTGTACCGCTGATTATTGTTAAATTTTTTATCTAAAAGTTTATGACTAAGGAATTATTCGTACGCTAGAAGCAATTAACATTTTCGCGAAAATGTTTTAAACTCTGATGACAACTCGCGGAAAAATATATGAGTCACAGCAGAAACAAATCATTCTCAAAGAAAAAAACGCAGTCTTTGTAAAACTGAGAAATAATGATTTTACAAGAAAGCTATGACCTAATTCTTAGTCGATTTGCCACTTTATTAGAGGGGTTGAAAAAAAACTGACCCCAAAACAAAAATATACACGCAATGCATGAATATTGGCAATTGTTATTCACTAAAGTAATTTATTGGGTAAATGATCACGTTTCCGACACAGCGAATTAGGAAAAGATAATTCTGTTTAGAATTTTATTATTTTAGCATTGTCCCACTTTTGTTAGGATTGGAATCTACGTTACAAACGGGCAATAAAGCCATATAGTTGAGAATTTTTCGGAAGCTCTTTCTACAAGGAACATATTTCCAGATTTGTGAAGTATTTGAGTAAAAGTATTTCAAAATACAAATACTTTTCTAGTATTTGTATTTGTATATATAAATACTCAATGGACCGAGCTGGGTAGAGTAGTGGTGACAGCACTAGACTCACATTCGGGAGGTCCGGGTTCGAATCCCGGCGGGGGCAGATGTGGCTGGGACTTTTTCCTACTGCCTCTCGCCGAGAAACGGTAATTCCTGTACCGGCCATCTTGATTGAGGTTTTCCATGGTTTCCCTCAATTAATTCCAGATAAATATCGAGATGGTTCCTTATTTGAGGCCATGGCCGATTACCTATCAAACTCCTAGTTCAAAAATTGCCTACCTTATCCTAATTTCTGCTACTTCTGCATGTATAGAAACTGTAATTATATGATCACAATCTAATAAAATTTTTTGACACTGCGACCCTGCATAAATTAGCAGAAAAAAGAAACAATAAAAATGAATATGTTTTACTGCAGTCCGGTTTTTCATATTTTATTTACGATATTCCGGATTTTATTTCCACTCACAAAATATGATGCACGTAATCTTGTAAAATGTCAGCATGCAGACCGGATGAACACCCTGTATATTATTTCGTATTGTATGCATAATTCCGGTCTGATTCAGATGATTATTATTTTCAAAGCAGTGGACTTTGTTTAGACAGGGTTGTATCTACAAAAAAAAATTTATCTCCCAAAGAAGTTTCGTGATTGGCTATCACTCTTGCCTAACTAACTTTTTATTAAACTTCCGCAAAAAATAGTTCTATGAATTTGAAAAAGTTGATTCCGTTGTAATTTCGATTGTTAACAATATATATCGGCGGTTTCCAACCGGTGGGTCGCGACTCGATCCTAAAACTATCAGGAAATATAAGAAAAATCGAAACAAATCGAATTGCGTTTTGATTGTTTTCTTGGTTCTTGATTTTTGGCATCTGGGGCAGACAACAGAACCATTACATCTCTCCCAATTTTTTTTTTACTCCACCATTGACCGATGGACCGTGGATGTATTCCGATGAGGAAAGGTGAGTCGCCAGCTGAAAAAGGTTGGGAACCACTGGTCTATATCATCACTACATCTATATATATAGAAGGCGCTGTAAGTATGAGTGATATCTATATAGACTCCAAAACGGCTGGCCTGATTTTGATGAAATTTTGAGGCAATCTTTAAATTAGCCCAGCGGATGATCCGGTGAAGTTTGATAGCAATCGGATCAACAGATTATTTTTTTTGGGTTTTTCGGCAATTTTGATTTTTCTTCGTTTTTTGAACATTCACAATTAAAAACGATTGATTTCGCACAAATTCAATACACGTTGGGAATTTTAAGATAATGATTCTCATCTTTTATGTTCTATATATTACATTTACACCCGGGTGAAGCCGGACTGGTTCGCTAGTGTATATCTATAACTACAATCTGTCTCTTTAAGTATAATTGAGTCTAAATACGGCCCTGTGCCGAAATCCTGTCCAGTATGGCCGTAATATACGGTACGTTGGACACGCAAATCAAAGGCACACGCGTTTGAACAATTTTCGTCTTTATTTCACCGACACGTAGAGCCGTTTTCGTTGATTTAACCGGCCGATAACAATCTAATCTGTTGTTATAAAACTACACTCTCTCGGAATTATAGCACGTGCGGCAAAACATGTTAAAATATATAACGCGTCGCGAACGGGGCTCGAACTCTGAACTTCTGCAATTGTGGATACAAGCTTCATTTCACTATGTCCACAACTTTACAATGAAAATAGAATAATTTTGTATAAACGAGATTTTATTATTCAAACACGCCATTAATGTCAAATTATTTATTGCGTTTACTTTTTTTATTAACATTTTTAACTCTTTCACTTTTTAATTTAAAAGTCAACTCTTTTAAATATTCATTTAAATAAATTATAAATATTTTAGAGGAATTAGGATCAATGAAATTAAAAGACAAATTATTATTATTATAATTTGTCTCTTAATTTCATTGATCCTAATTTCTCTAAAATATTTATAATTTATTAACATCAAAAGGATCTGTTATACTTATACATTTTTCAAAATATTCATTTAAACTTAAAAAAAATTAATTGATAAAAATGTTTGATATGACCCTTTTTATTTATAAATTAATAATTCACTGGTTCCTTGTCCGCAGAAGCGTAGCGTACCTTGGCGGGGCACCGTATAAAAATTTGTTTGGGGGCCCTTCCCTCGTTGAAGTAAATGACTTAAGCGAGGAAATCCCGCAGCCCGCGATAACCGATGTAGGGTGTTGCCAACTTTTGAACGCACGCTTTACGCGGGAAAAAAATAAATTGCTTTTTTTGACTTTTGTCATTTCTGAAATAAAAAAAAAATTGGGAAGTTTTTATTACTTTTTGCTTACGCACGTTGGGGGCCCCCGTGGCCCGAGAGCCCCGTATAATTGATACGGCAGATACGGCGGTAGCTACGCCCCTGCTTGTCCGACAAAACTCGGACTAATTTTCTTATAATATGAGAGAAGTCGTCTGTAATTAATATTTTCAGAAGGAACTTTAGGCTACATGTTGAAAATTTAGATTTGCATTGGACGGGTATACGTTACATTGTTTCGTTGCTGTTCCGCTTCATTAAGCAAACCGTACTATAATCGTCTCATATATTAAAAAGAGTGATTACGTTTAAAGTTTAATAAAAGAGAGCTGTTTTCGGAGAAAAGTGATTTTCCTTGTTATAGGGGGCCACGTCTTCCACATTTGAGCTATAGGACCGATTTTATGATTTTGCTTCGAGGTGTGACCGTCCTGAACATGTATACAAAATTTGAGTAAAATCTATTCAATGGTTCAGGCTTTAGACGCGACCAGAGGCAGACGAACGAAAACTAGACTTTTTTTAAAAATCATTTTTTTGGGTTTGGGGAAATTGAAGTCGTGGTGTTTGTTTACTATCAAGGTACAGAGGGAGAGAGATTGTAGATTATAGACGCTCAACAGCTGAGGGCATCATCAGCGTTTATATCAACCTAAAAGTTTAAAAAAATATGTGTGTTTGACTAATACTGAAAAAAGTTTCATTTGCGTTATTAGTCTATTAAAGCTGTTGACTTATTTTCAACTTTAAAAAATATGTCAACGGGGTATTCTTATTTTTGTAAGTTACTGGCACCTGTAAGTCTACAAGTTTAATTCGTGCGTGCAATTTTACCCTTCATTTTGTCACCTTGTCAGTGACAAAATGTCTGTCTACTAATGTTGAAGTTAGTAATTTATCAAAGTTGACAGTTTTATGACCTAAATACAACAGTGTTAAGTGTCTAGGCAATTCTTTCCTAAACAATGTTCTTTGTGTCACACGACAGATATTGTACATTGTAGACGCTCGACATCAAAGGCCATATAAACTGTGTCAGATATTTGAAACAATATTATCCATAAAAATATATTGTACACTATAGCAACCAATTGGTTTAAATGGAAAAGAACTCGTAATAAATACTTGTTTAAAAACAATGTCAATTTAATAAAAATGCGGCCATTTTGAATATAAAATGGTAGCTGACCTTGCGAACACTGCCGTTGTTATCAAGTCGTCATGCGTTTGTATATACTAATATACTTTTACAGCGGGAACTGCATAATAAAATACGGCCATTTTGCATACAAAATGGTTGCTGATCTTATCGGTATTGCGACTGTCATTTGTTGTGTATAGAAGTAACATAGTTGCATTAATATTTTTATATAACAACGGAACATAGAACTAAGTTTGCATAATATGGCTATGCATTTTTCTGTTTTCTTGACCTAGAAAAACACTAAGATATAATTTTTTTATGAAACACATATCTCTGCGTAATTACTGCGCAAAATGTAAAGTAATTTAACTATAAGGAAAAAATTTAAGTACTCCTTGCACGTTTCATTAGAAAGACGATATTTATTTAGTTTGAAGTAGTTACGTAATTTAAACTAAGCTTTCTTTATTGGACGTTTGCATGCTATCTAACAAAGCTTGGATGTATTCTTTTCACTGAACAATGATTCTTCTTTTTTAAGTTATTTTTTAATGGTTAAGCTCTGAATTTACGAATTATAATTAATTTTTTAATTATCTTGGAATTTTGGATAAACGATTATTAAGCACAATGTTTCTCGGATTTTTGTGTTCAAATTAACACGATAAAAAAAATCCTGTTCCGCTATTCTCAACATTTTTTCCAAATGAAAAAGTATTTAAAAGTTCATTAATCCAATTAGAGGAGAAGGCCGATAATAATGAGAATTTTCTAATTATATAAAAGCAAAATTACCAAACGGCATCTAATGACCAATGAAAACTCATAATAGTAATTTGTTCTGCTTGTGTAATTGTTACCAGTCATCGACTCATCTCGTAACAATGAAAAAAACTAAACAAACGACACTCGTTTCCTGTAAATTGCATTGTTCGTTAGAATGCATCAGATCTGTCTGTAAACAAAGATCGATTTATGCAAAGGATCACGTAAAAATATAGCTATCTCTCTTTTTGATTGAACTATCAGCACTATCCTAACACGTAACAAATGAACAATGGAACAAAATAGCATCCACACCAGCAATCGACAGTGTTTTTTTCTCATTTAGCCTTACATGACCGATTTCATTTTTTTTTAACAGAATTTGTGTATTCAAACTTAATACACTTCCTCTGTAAACAATTGATTACGATTAATTTGGACAAACTGACCTTCATGATGCATATTTGCTAAATTTAGTCACCGCGTGTTCGCAGCGTTTATACTTATTAATACAAGCAATCCAATCCGGCTTCGTCCGGGAACAAATCACTATTTTTTCTCACTTCTCATTTTTCTTTCTTACATATTATAAATTAAAGTCCCACACCGCGCTAGGTTTGTGTTCGTGTTAGTTGGAAACTATACGGATTTTCATACGGTTTTCGTCAATAGAAAGACGGAACCGAGCTGGGTAGAGTAGTGGTGACAACACTAGACTCGCATTCGGGAGGTCCGGGTTCGAATCCCGGCGGGGGCAGATGTGGCTGGGACTTTTTCCTACTGCCTCTCGCCGAGAAATGGTAATTCCTGTACCGGCCATCTTGATTGAGGTTTTCCATGGTTTCCCTCAATTAATTCCAGATAAATATCGAGATGGTTCCTTATTTGAGGCCATAGCCGATTACCTATCAAATTCCTAGTTCAAAAATTACCTACCTTATCTTAATTTCCTATAATTCCTTCATTTGCCCATTGCTATTACATAAGTTGAAGTTTTAAAAATGTAGAAAAATAACGGGAAGTGTGGTAGATGGAAAATAGTAATGGTGCAAATGGCGTCTGTTATGACATAAAGTCGAGAAACGGACGTTAAACGCATTATTATTATTATTAATAAAAAGACGGATTATCTAAGAAGGTTTTAGGCTATAATGTATGAAGATTTTGCTAAAATAAGCTACCGGTATGTTGATATTTGTGAATGATGTAGGAAAAAAATCGTTCCTTCTGAGAGCTTCCGTGGTATGCGCTGCGTAGATATTGAGAATTACACGAAAATAATGTATGGTGGAATAGTTGCTCTTAAAAAGTTCTAAAAAAAAGTCCGCGATAGCATAAGTCTATTTTTTAAGGTTAACTCATAGTAACCATTTTTATGACTTTCAAATTTAGTTTAAAAGCTTTATTTACGAAGATGTTTTTACCGACGTAGTATTAATCCTTATTTAAATAAATATGTTATTCATTTTAAGTATTTAATTGAGACGAAAAATGCCCTGTACACCATTTAATTTAGATGAATATCTTATGAAATTTCCTTTGCTATCAACCGGCTGGTAGCGATGTTAAATTTTAAAAATTTACGTTTTCATTTCACTTAGTATTATAATAATGACAATTTATCAAACAATTGAACCTGTTTTTTTTTTTAAATTGATCATTTGAAACATTAGAATGAATTTTTCTCAACTTTTTTACAAATTATTAAAATGGTTTTTCACTCAATAATTATCACTTATAATCTGAAGATGTATATTATGATTTATACGAAAGCTGCTTATTAAATGTTTTCTTTTTAAACATGGAATTTTTCCTTTAAAAAATTTTTCTTGGTCTACTTTTGGAATGGGTCTTCCCACGATCTCAATTATGAAATATCACAGAATAAAGAATTACATATCTATATATTTAATTGCATCTGGGCGAAGCCAAATTTTTATACTCTCAAGACTTGTCATCTGCAAAACATTTAAAACTAATAATAAAATTTGAAGTGGGTACTCACAGTCCACCTTGTGACGTATAGACGTAGGTATCGTTGGCAGCTCTGTTCCTGCTGAGGTGTCGTTTGCAGCTCCATTCCTATTGAGGTGTCCATTGCAGTTCCGTTCCTGATGACAGGTCCACTTTTGAAAAAGAGAAGCACATCACTCACTGTAATTTTATCTGATTTATTTAAACACTGCACTGGACAATTTTTAAAGAGATTATTTTTAGTATACCCATATCACGAACAATTTTTTAAATATTGATTTCATTATTTTTACATCATATTTCATATTTTTTGGCTGATACTTATATTATTATTCTTTAGTTTTCACGTTCTTTAAATGATTAGTAAAAATATTTTAAAATTTTATTTATAAGTAAAATTAAATTGTAAATTTGCATTGATCCTGATAAATTTGGATATGATGTGCCATGCAAGCACGTTATTGAAAAATAACTGCATTATTACAATAAATCAAATAGGTGTATTATGTATAATATAATAATAGTTATGTAATCGTGCCCTTCAAAAGAAAGAAACTATAGATAAAAGTAAACATGGCTAAAGCCCAGGAAGTACGAGTTGAAATTTAGACATTGTTTTAACAGATCCTACGCCTAGATTACCCTAACAGTGTTGGTGGCCTTAAATCTATATATAAATAAGTAAGCCCACTAATGCAGGTGTTAGGCTCGGCTGTTGGTTTTATTATTATTAAAAAGACCAGGTGGCTGTGAATCACTATTCGTGCTGATCCTGAGACTCTTTGCAGAGCTACCACTTCAATTCTAAGAAGAGCTAGACTATGTATACAGCAACTGGGTGGACATTTTGAGCAACTAATTCAATAAAGCGATTTCTTTTTAAATGGTTTTTAAATTAGTAGGGAATTCCTACTACTACTTATCTAAAATTTCAAATGCTTCTAGCTCAGTTAGGATAGCGTTCCGGGTATATGTTCATTAGACATTTTTTACTTGAAATCACCACAGCAACACAGTCCCAGGCTATGACAGTCATGTCGTGGGACACCCTGTATATAAAAAGCGATGCTTGTATGTAGGTTATCTGTAAATTCCAAAACGGCTGGATCGATTTTGATGAAATTTTCAGGCAATCTTTAGATTAGCCCAGCGGGTGATCCTGTGAAGTTTGGTAGCGATCGAATTTTTTTTGTTTTTTGGAAATTTTGAATTTCTTCGACTTTTGAACATTCACCCGCGCGAAGCCGGGGCGGGGTTAATAATAAAACGCAGGGCAAAAGCTATGTTATATCTACATATTAAAATTGTACTCGGGCGAAACCGGACCGGGCTGCTATAAATTATATAAGTAATTAATAAAATTCTCCTAGTCAATAAGACCCATACGCAAGGATAATCATTAAATTCGTTTTCTGTCTCCTAATTAAAATAATGATTCGTAGGTACGTTTCAGTTTTGACTAATTTATATATTTTTCAAATTTCAGGTCGCCATGTATGAACAAATATTCACGAAAGATTTCGTCAAAGTAGTATTCTTATCCGGTAAGTTTTTTTTACAACATTCAAAATTTCAGCTAATGATCTTTTTGGGATTTGCTGATTATTCAGTTTTATAATAGCTGAATAATCCGCAAAAAGTAGACCTGGCATTTAAATCGAGAAAGTGCGATTGTGAAAACCTTTGATTTTTTTTTAGGTCTCGTGACTATCTTTGTTTCCGGGCAAAAATACGATTGTTCGAAGGCAGCTTACACAAGATGTGTAAATTTAGCAGATCCGCTCCTTCGGGAACCTCATCTAATCTTCCCTGACAACATGGATGACATTGATATCGTTTGTCGGTATGTATTTTATCGCTTTGCAATAATATAATTTAATTTAGAACCGTTCTGACGTCACGATAGTAAATTGTCCACAACCGATCTACGTCTATGTGTACAACGGACAACTGGCGACATCTGTTCATCGACTTGAAAAGGTTTTACATCACTGATTCAACGCGAGGATGCAACGGATATTTTAATGGATGCCGCCTATTTTAAAAATTTACTACTAAATTCTTGCACACAACATCACAGAAATTTAAAAACAGCTCTTGTGAATTTCCTCCTCTAAAGTATTACAATTAGCCAGCTACTACTTTAATTTAAAAAAATCAAAAACTGGTCAGGTTGAAACTAAAAAAGGAATGAACAATTCAAAAAAAGTTTTTTAACCTGCCCTTCTTCAGTTTACGTAGTCTTATTTTACAAACTTAAATTTTTTTTTAGGACGTGGAATAATTTCGTTAAATGCTTAGGCGAATATACAGATAATTGTTTTGATGAAAGACAGAAAAAACAATTTAATAAAGCTGTTGAAAACCCAATAGATTCGGTACACCAAATGTGTACCCAATCTCCGTATCAGAAAGGTACGATTTTATTTTTCACAGGTTTAGATAATAAAATGAAATTGAATCTAAGACAGTAGTGTTACGATTTTTTTACCTTTTTTGTTTAATTTTCAGAATATTTACGATACGCTTCATGCATTAAATCAACAGTAACTGAAATATCTCACTGTGGGCCTCAATACGCATTACTAGTCGAGCAAGTGTCCAAAGGGGACGCCATTGCTAAAGCAAGTCTATGCTGGTAAATTTTCGTACCTATCTAGCTATGCAATAACAAAAATAAAAAAAATAACCTTAAAAAAGTAAAAAGTAGGTAGACATTATTGGATAAACTTACTAAATGCCTTCCTTAGTATCATCTGAAAACGAAAACTTAAAATACGATACACAAAAAAAAAATGGAAACTTGTCAACAACAATCACAGTTCATATATAAAGACACAAAACTTTAAATTTGATTTTATTTTGCACAAAAATTATATCAAAAGCTTCGTTGGCACTAACAGAAACTTATTTTCACTAGCACATAATTGAATTTAACATTTTAACCGGTTAAAATTATAATTATCGCTCCCGTCTTAACTGAACATTTACGTTAAAACAAAACACTAATTTGATAGTTGCACAGTGAAGCTAGCGCTATTCGGTGTTGGCGGGAGGGCGGGTATTTTAAAAAAATACTTCATTTAAAAAACGCTGTGATTGTAAATTAAAACTTAAAAACAAAGTTTGAATATCTTATAATTCGTGTTTTTGTGTCAATTATTGTAATTAATTTAATTTTTCGATATATTTTTAGTTCACATCATAGATTTAAACAATGCGTTATGAGGGAAACCCAGACGCAATGTGATGGAAATATACCAAATGGAAATGCTGCTAGATTTTCTGCTCAAATTATCGACAAGGCTTTAAGCTTTTTGCAAGATCAATGTTACAATTACATGTGAGTAGTCGTTATTTCAATAACAGTAAAATACAAAACCATAAATAAATCTGTTTTTGTCTTGCAGTCCGAACTCCGGTGATTGTCCGATGACGACAGCAACGATGGATCAAATCTACACGAGCACAATTTTGAACAACGACGTCCGAACTTGGAGATTAGACAATAATCAAAATGTCGATCCGTCCTACGGTTTACCGACAAGCGGTACTTATAATCCAAGCGGTGGCTCTTACAATCCGTCGTATGGATCGTACGGTTCTGGTTTATCGGGCGGGTCAAATAATTTCAATAACAAAAACAACGGTAATGGCAGTAAGTTTCATTGTTGACTTTGGTTAAACCATTAAGAATGTAATTAATTGGTTTTATAATTTTAAGGGGAAACATCGACAGGAACATCGGGCTTTGCTTACGCCCAAGATGGGTCTAATATGAGTCAAGACAGGCATAATGAACAAGGAAGACATATGAATAGAGATCGCGATATGATGACAACCAATAAAGAATCGTATAATCCTAGTACTTTAGGTACGATGCAGATGAAACAAAAAAATGAACGTCGCTCTAAGTTTTGTTTAAATCATGGATCTAGTAATTATAGGAATGGAGTATGAAGCTGAGGGGGGGAATCCATTGAGGGACGGGTACAAAGTAAGAATGGTGTCGATTTTTGATTAGCCGACGCATTGAGCTGCATACAAAAGACATTTTCTTTTTACACCATACTATAACAGTGCGCCAGCCAATGACAAGCAGACACCACTCATCTCGTCGCGTCCCTTAATCGGCTTTACCCCCCTCGTCTAAAACCCTAGTATATGCTTTGTTGTTTCTGGTTTAAACAAATAAATTAAGATCAACATGATCTTGCCTGATTTTGATAAAATTGCAGCGACTAAATGTGTTACTGTGAATCATTTTACAGTTTTTGATGCATATTTTCTTCAAACATTTCAGGTGCCATGGATCCAATGAGAGCGGAGCACTCGACAGAAGTTTCTTGGCTTCCTGCAATTTCGCCGGTATTAAATAACAACGTATTGCAGTCTGGAAGAGATCCAACACAGATCAGCATAATTCCATCAGGTTTGACATTTTGATATTTTTATATGCTTCAAAATGTTTCGGAAATGCACCGTTTTGTTATCAATTATCATTTGTTTTAAACAAAACAAAACACTAAACCCAAAATCTGAATGACAAAAAAGTTTATTATTGAACAGTGGTTATTAAATCGTTGTTTGTGTAGACGTGATTTGTTTTGCTATCAATTCTCATTTGTTTTAAACACTAAACCCAAAATTTGAGTGACAAAAAAAATGTATTATTGAATAGTGGTTATTAAATTGGTTCCGTTGTTTCTTTTTTAATAAAGGGCGAACCCGACCCTCTAGTTATGGAAGAAGCTCAAGTTGGATGCCGTCAACTCCTGGAGAAAGTTCATCTATGAAACCAGACTGGGTTACAGCAGCAAATTGGCACAACTTTGGACATGGTACGTATTCTAAAGTACAAAAAAAACTCGGATCGTAATGCAAAACCCTACCGATAATAATATAGTTTATTTGTTAATAGAAGCAGTCAATAGTGTATGTGCCAACTGCCATATTATTATTAGTATTTGGTTTCATGAGTTTTAACAATTTTCAGATACTCTGAATAAAGCAGGCGATACATTAAGCACGACATGGTTTCCGGCAGCTGGAAGCTATGCAGGAAATGCAATCGATGAACCGAATCAACAAGGATTGAAAAGGCCGCCGAGCAATTCTGCAGTAAAATCTGTCGTAACGGCAACCAAATACTTTATCATAAAATTAACTATGAGTTTGTTTATAATATTCCTAGTCGTTCGCTAATTCCAGAGATTCCGTACTCAAAATTCATTATTACATGTTTCAGAACTATTTTCGAAAATTTAACAGATATTTTTTTGAAACAATTTTTGGGTCAGTATCTAACTGAAATAGATACTTTTGAAAATATATTATAGATACATAATTGTATATTGAAAATGTGCTTTATAAAAAACAAAATAACGTAACTTTGCTTTTCAAAACAATTTTACGAGAAGATGCTATTTTTAAGTATAAAATAAAAATTGCAGATCGATTTTTTAGCGGCTAATTATTGTTTTTGCTCAACAAAGTTAGAAAATGCGTTTCGGCTGCTAAATTTGACTCGATAATAGTATATTTATTAAAAAATTAAGAAATGTAAAAAAATGCAAAATTATTTTCGTTAAATTGCTTTTGTACTATAAAAAATGACAATTCGCCGATGTATAATTTTTAGTTGTAACATAATTATGAAAAAAAAATCAAAAGTGACTACGGAGAAACTAATTACGTAGGTTAATCAACAAAAGAAGTTTTTCCAAATCCATTTCTGATCTCGTTTGTTTTTTTATATCATATTTGAACATTCCGTCCCATAACTCCGTCCACAGAAATGTGTATGTATTTTTATACCTTAAGTAATTACCACTATGCACAATTAATATATTTTAGTGTATAAAAGTTTTCGAACATTAAATTACGATAAAAATGTTTCATAGCAGGCTAAACTACTGCTTTTAAAATATGTATAAAAATATTCCTTCATTATTTGAGTTATAGATTTTGGGCTTCGATTAGTAATACCAACTGGAGAAATAAAAATAACTGTTTGCTTACGAGTTACGGCGTTTAAAATTAAATGTAGAAATATTGACATAGCTAGAAAATAAGTTTTTTTTTTACACAAAGCACTATACTAGTCAGAAACTAAATATTATTTATTATAAATATTGACAAATTATAATTATTTAAAGAATAAGTAAATGTACTTTAATTAATAAAGAAAATATAAAGATTATTTTTGTTTTGATCATGCTGAGAATGAGACGAATGCACTAATGTTCAAAGTTTGGTAGACAAAAGCGGGGAGACAAGAAGCCAGCACAAAGAGGAGACAAAGATAATAGAAATATCTGTAGTCTATCTCATTTAGAGTTGTGTAACTCAGACCTGAACCGGTTCAAAGAGCTGACTCCGACAGAAGATCCGTGAGAGCCGACTCACTTTTTTTGAGCCGACGGATCAACGGATCCGCATAACTCAGTGAAACACTTAACACACAGAAGCACATTTTACACTTACGTATCAGTTCTTGCTTTGATGCATCTGTCAGCTCAAATGACTCATGCATCACATGTTTGTCTATGCATTCTTGATTCTATACAGGTCGTGATATGATTGACTGAACTAGGTAGCTCAGTGGCAGACTGCAGTAACATATTCAGAACTCGGCTCTTTTTGAACCGGCTCACATACGGGATCCAGATGCAAAGATGCAGATCACTAAAAAGACCTGCTTTTCCCATCTCTAATCTCATTCTCTCGCACGCTAAATCCTATAGATGTATATGTTTCTCTTTTTAGTGTCGCTTTTTCGTTTCATCGAGTTTCGAATCGCGAAAGAGCTACAGAAGTTTTCACTTCAAATTTTTAGTGGAGTAAAAAGAAATATGAAATTTGTGTGACGTAATTTATGGATGGACCGTAATAGTGGAGTGATCTTGATAGCAAACTAATAATATATGATTAGGGTAAATTATATTCCCATTTTATTAATAAAATTTTACATAGAAGTTATTTGCCTAATTCTCATACAAGGTATTGTAATAACTAACATAATACACAATTTTTTATATTATTTCATTTAAATAAATCTGAAATAAAGCCTTTTTATACCAAATGCAAACAAAAAATGTAAAAACAAATTTAAATATAGTCAAAGCAAAATGTGTTAATAACAATTTGCTCCAACAAAATCGTATTTATATTTTTTTAAACAAGTGAAGATTGATATATTTCCAGGCATTTTCTGTCGTTAAAAAATTACAGCAGAAATTAATGTTGTAAGAAAACCGAACTGGCTGATTGGCTATTTCAAATGTTTTTACGTTCTTTATGCGGTTAATCCAAGTTTAAGTTGTCTTTGTGGCCACTGGGGCGCTAGCTGCAAGGACTATTTTCATGGTTTTTGTTTATCTCAAGTAATGGAAATAAAAAGTTTAAAGGGACTTTTTAAAAATACAATTTTATGTATTTAAATTGACAATTTTAATTCTTTTCAAATAAATAACAAGAACTTTACGAAAAGAAAAATAACACACTAGTTAATTTATTTTACAATTTTGAATAGATTTATTTAATTTCAACATTTTCTAACTATAACCTCCAAACTGCGTCATCGATAATCATAACTTTGATAGTTTGGGATTATATTTAAGTAAATTTAACAATTCAAGGTCACAATAAATTGATATACCAGAATTTGTAAACCGATAAAAATAACGAGCGCAATAAATTTGCAAATATTCAAGGTCACAGATTTACCTTATTAATTCAGTTAAATTATACTTAACTGGAGTATGTATAGGATAAATAATAATATTTGTTCAAACAATTTTGCTTTTTATTAATTATTATGTAGTTAAAAATAATTAACCGATCCGCCCTTTCAAATTTTGACCTTTAAATGCAAAATTGACATTGTCTTTAAAATATTTTGAGCTTACAAAAAATTATTAATTCAATCAATTTTATACACATAATATACCAATATATGATATCTTAGTAACGATAAGCATAAAATCACAATAAAAATTTATTTAAATCATTTATAAGTTCGGTAAAATTTTGTTTCAAACAACTTATTCAACTGAATAGGTTTGTTTGGTATTTTCAAGTAAACGATAGTCACTATTTTTTAACCAATAATGCAATTACTCTTTTGTTACTGATGATAAGCGCTCTAACGGAAAAACAGACGAACTAAAACTGTGCTCAAAACTAACCTAAAAACATTGTACACATTAAATTTGCTGGATTGACAGTTCCCGATTTCACTGCGATCAGATAAACTGTCATTTTATTTTGTAGGGTTAGGTTATTTAGTTCTATTACACTATTTCTAGAGCTAGTGCAAAGTGTGCACTCATTTTACACTGATATACCACCAGATTACTATAAACTAAGGTTGGGCGTTAGCATTGTTGAAGCTGTGACTAGGCGAGACGCGGGAGAGGGCGGGGGAAGTAGGCTTGTGAAGTCTTTTTCCAAACAGTTGAAACATACTTGAATAACCGAGCCATGGGCATCGGTGACGTAAGCAATCGACTCAACCAATCACAGATGTTACCATGTTTATAGCCAATTACGCCCAACCTTTTAGTAATCTAGTAATTTTGGATATACCGAAGAATTCGTAAATACATCGAGTAAAAAATGTTCATACTAAACAAACCTAAAACTTGATTGTTTTATTCAAAGTTGTATTTTAAATGTCACTTTTAACCTCAACAAAAAAAAGAAGAGTAAATTATTATTAAAATAATAAATCTCACCGTAACAGATATTCTATAGATGCATAAGATCAACTGAGATTAGAATACTGGTCCTTGTATATTAAGTAAATATCATTCAATGACAGCGATTCTAAGCTTACCGATATTTTAAAGTTTGGAACCGTCTGTTACGTGTCGCTTGCATTCGACGCAACTGCGACGTAGAACAAGAAGTTATACGATAAGAGGGCTAGCTCAACAACGAACGGATTTCCTTGTGCAGGTGGCACAGAAAATCGACGTAACTCGACGAACCGTCCACACCGCGGTCTTCTACAAGAAAGTGTTTCAAAACGCTTTCCAACTTGTCTCGCTGTCTTATGACCGTCAACTAAAAACAAAAGTTTCGTATATTACGAAGCTTCACATACAAACGATGCTGGCTAAACAGTTTAACAATTAAATACACTTTGCAAATACAATCAAAATCTGTTATAACGACATCGAAGGGTCTCCTCATATTTGGTTGTAAAAACCAATAGTCATAACAACCAGTGATGTTTTCGAGGTACAAAATAATTTTTTATTAAGTATGCAGTATTATTGAATGTCTAGGTACATATAAATCCATAGTTAGTAATTATTATCATTATAATTTTTCTGTAATCATAAAATCTGTAATTTTAGTCTGTTTGGTCGTTCTAACAGATATAATTCTCCGAAGATATGAAGATATTACACTAAATGTAGTCGCTTAATGCGGTATATCGTAATAAGCAGTGTTTTTTCTAAGGCGGACATGTAGCATTCAGCCGGGACCTATGATTTTGGTCAATATAACCGGTATGTTGTTCTAAATGTCGCTGTAAACGGTTTTGACTGTAAATTATAGTAAGACCCAGCTTAACGCGGGAGATACGTTTCAATAAGTTCCTGCGCTATACGAAACAGCGCTAAACGAGGTCGTCTTAATGCCTAGGTAACAAGCATGAGAGAAACAGAACCGAGAATAAGTAAAGTTAGTTTTTTTTTTGTTTAATTTTGTAACATTTATTGTTAAATACTTCTTTATCGGATTAATTATAAATTTATTACTTGCTAACATCGACTTTTCTTCATAAAACATTTATGCAAATCAAATAAAAGTTCGAGTAACACGTTATGTTTGTGATGGGGAAGGTTTCTCATTTCACATATTTCGTTTTTTGTAAAGAAGTCATCTAATGTCGTTTTTTCTGTTTCATTCGGCAAGCTGTTGTCGATAGCAAATGACATCTCGTCTTGCCTTTGAACTTCTATCAACATTTGAATCATTTTGTATAAACTGATCCATAATTTACGTTATAGCCGCTAAACTTTTTTTTAGGAACCACGTAATACTGAAACATCGTTAAGCGAGGTCTTACTGTATCCAATTATTTAACCTTCAGACGACGATTCGTAGTTGATGTACAAAAAAAAAAAATTCCAATTTGTATGGTAAACAAAAATAGGATCAGAAAATAACTTACTCGCATACACCGGCGTCTCTTGGATCGAATGGTTTCTATTAGCGATCGTATCCTATTTGACAAGGGCGTATCGATAACGGGTAAGAATGGCACGTCCGTATTTATCTGAGCAGAAGACGGAACCCCAAAGACACCTTGTATCCATTCGGAACTCGTATTGTAACCGATCCACAAGAACATGTGTATACCATTCTCTGAAAAGAAACAAAAGAAACATTCAACAAACAAAGTATAATACGCGCCACGGTTCTGAAGTTAGATGCAAATGGAGGCTTGCGCAGGTAATTACAAACTCGCGCTATATTATTTTAATTTTTCTTTAATCTAAACGTCTAATTCCTTGCATCAAGTCATCCAAAAAATTATTTTTCGTGCTTGTCTATGCAAAGCTGTAATAGGCATCTTGATCAATTAACAATCAAAGAAACAACTTAACAATAGCGTACTGGACTGTACTTTATAGCAGAAAAGCGACAAGTGACACGACACCCAGCGATAACCAATCACCGACAAGCGCACGTTCTGTGCCGATAACTGAGAGGTGGTGGGAGTCTTCCTTTCCCACAAAAGCTTACCTAATATGTAGACTCCATTGTCCATCATTTTCTCGATACTGCAACGCAACGGTGGTGGAATTTCATCACTGTTCACGTCGATATCGTGCAACGGTATCAGACGAGGGTAAAAGTACATCACGGATGTCGGAACGTCCATCGTCATTACGGCTTGCATTACGTAAGCCCTATCATCAAGTGTCATGTCCGAACCTAAACAATTAAAAATTCCATATTTTACTAATTCAAGATTAACAACTGCTAAGATTATTTGGGCTTAGTACCAATTCATATTACACATTAATTTATCATTTTCTATAACTGCAAATCCAACAAATTCTCAGATTGCATTTGACTATGAGGTAGGCAACTCAACATACGTCACTGTGCAACGTGTTAGCTTGCTTGCTGTAATTTTTCAAGTTTTTTTTATCTCGAAGGTCCTGGTCAGGATAATGGGACGAACTTATTAAATTATTGCATTGTCACCGGTCCTTGATAAGTGTGCAAAGTTTCAGTTGAATCTGACGTTTCGAAGTAGGTGAATTTCACGCTCAAAGATTTCGTTACAAAAATACAGGTGAAGCTAATTGAGGCATGTTAAAAAAGAAATTCGTATCAATCATAAAAAAGTGTACTGTACCTCCGGACAATGCATCGTTTTTAAGTAAACAGCTCAAATATAAAGGCATCAGTTTCATGCATTCGGGTAAAATAAGTTGCCCCGCAGACGACGGAGTCGCGCAATGTTTCCGATAACAGGCCAACGTTTGTGCGCAGCGTTGAAGCAAACCATCTTTAATAGACTTCGGCGCTGAATCGATTAGTTTAAAGCATGCTGAAACCGAAACGCATCGAATTATTTTCTGTGACGCAATAGGGATGTTGACTATTTTTTGGGAAAGTGTTTTAAATCGAGCATAAGTACCTAATATAGCCACAAATACTTATTATTTTTATTTAAATACGACTCAAGCCTTAAAAATCATGTATTTTAAATTCGAATTTCGGTCCACAACTGACGAGGTGATGAAAGGTTGTTTCGTAGTTGCTATAGTTACATGTAATTTGACGTTTCTCATAAACAAATACTGATAAATTACACACTAAATATTAACTAATGAAGCCTTTTTACAGCGTCTGATGCTGTACACCACTACGTGACGTCATGTGCTTTGGTTGGTGTTCGTTGTCTCATGACTTGAGAGTGATTTAATTAGGTTTTATTTATTAAATATTAATTAAATTCTTTAAAAATAAGGAAAAATATAGTGTTTTTTAGTATTTCTATCATAGAAACTAGCAATTAACGTGAAAATTCAACATCCCTTTTAGTATTGATGCGTTTAAAATTACCTTGTTTAGAAAAGAAATTAATAATTGTGTCTAAGTCACAGCTTCTGTAAAGTTCGGCCATTTGTGAGCAAGTTTTCAACGACAAATTCAATATACGCAATCGTCTTTGACCCGAACACGAGGTGTACAACAACGCCGTTTGGATGTAAACACCGTCTTCTTCTGTTAACTTATCGTCGTGTTTTATTTCAATTGCAACTCCTTTATCACAATCTTAAAAAAACAAAAAGATGAAACAATCAAATTGAAACTAAGTTCGAAAGATCTGAAGAACTAACTGTATAAAAAAGCAGTACCTATACTAGCTAGTTCCATGTCGGTCGTATTTGACATAAAGAAATGCCCATAGAAATCTGTAGCTCTGACACCCGTCGATGTTCGAACTCTCATAATAGCATCAAATGCGATTGGTCGACTAATATTATTTTTTATGTCTTGCACAAGTCTAAAGCCATCAAATTCAGCCTGAAATTGAAATACGCAGTTAATTTCATTGTTTTTAAAAAAAAAGGGTTCCATACCATTCCGTTTTCCGTGAGAACTTTGAGACTTGGGATTTTCGTTTAGGTTTCCCTGTAAGCTATGGCTGACGCACTATATCCCCTATTTTTTCAAAATTTTAGGCTCAGTACTTTCGAATTTAAGAAGGGGGGATGGCCAATTTTCATTTATTTTCTTAAATAACTTTAAAACTATTTATTTTAAAATTATAAAAAAATATATTTGAGACCCTTATTACAAGCCCTTTCATTTGATATGCCACACGGTACAGTTCACCAAACTTTTTTTTTTTCAATTTCCTAATTTGCCCTCCAAAAATGATCCCCATGTTCAAAATTCATTTATTTACGTTATGCGTCCGAGTTTGGGTCATATGTGTACCAAATTTCAACATAATCGGTGCAGTAGATTCAGAGAAAATTTGCTGTGACAGACGGATAGACAGACGAGCGATCCTATATAAGGGTTCCGTTTTTTTTCGAACGTATGGGACCCTAAAAAACCGGCCAAGTGCGAGTCGGACTCGCGCACGAAGGGTTCCGTACCATTATCAATAAAAACGGCAAAAAAAATCACATTTGTTGTATGGGAGCCCCCCTTAAATATTTGCTTTATTTTAATTTAATTATTTATTTTTAAAGTGAATATATACCTAAATATTCTGTGAATATTTCAAGTGTCTACCTGTTGCCGTTATCAAAATATAGCAAAAACGAGCAAAAAAATCACGTTTGTTGTATGGGAGTCCCCTTAAATATTTATTTTATTCTGTTTTTTAGTATTTGTTGTTATAGCAGCAACAGAAATACATCATCTCTGAAAATTTCAACTGTCTAACTATCACGGTTCATGAGATACGCCTGGCGACAGACGGACGGACAGCGAAGTCTTAGTAACAGGGTCCCGTTTAACCCATTAGGTACGGAACCCTAAAAAAAAGAACGAGATACTAAATTTTAACCTGTGCCTTACCTGGAAATAGGTATATTTATAAACTTCTCCGCCCGTTAACCTAGCAACTTGTCCGATCGTAGCGATATCTACATAGGAATTATTAAAAACAAACAAATCGACGCTGCAACCGACTGCCACGCATTCTTGACCGAGATTATTATAAACATTGCTCTGCGGTGCCAAAACAGTTTTCTCTTTGTCTGTTCCCAAAAGTTTCCGGTCGTCGCGATTCTTCAATTTACCCGGAGCTTCTGCTATCGGAAGCGACGAATGGAATACTAATAATTTTCCGGCACATTCGGACGCCTTCAACGCTTCCAAGCCGGCTTGTATTGCCGGAGCAAGAATCGTTTCTGTTTCACGAGTATCGTTGAACATTTGCGGTATTTGTTCCATTAGTGAATCTATAACAGCTTCTGATTCTTCAATGTCACATAAAAAGCCGTCCAACAATGGCATGAACATTTCTTGAACATCGCCGACCACCAGCATTTGAGGTTGAGCTAAACTGCCCTACAACGGATAAAAATATTCTATTAAAGTAGTTGTCGTGGTACAATATTGTCAAAAAGTTATAGATTATACGCGCCACAAAAGTATACTAGCTTGTAGCTAAGTGATCCATATTTTGTACGCAAGACTGTACCCGTGGAAACGTAACCCATACAGTATTCATATGCATGTATACTTTTCAATAAATTGTTGAACTTTAAACCGTTATTTATAAATAATTTATATATATTATACTCATAATAAATGCATTGAAAGACTGTCAGTTTTTGGAAAGTTTCTGACAGTTAGTTCTTTTTTTATAAATAAGAAACTGGTTCAGAACTACAGAGATCGTATACAATCAATGTTAATTATCCAATTTTTAATTGAATTTATCTCGGATTATATACGGTTGATCGACTTCAAATTTTCAGGGTAATAATTACCCTGAAAATTTGAAGAAGAAGAAAAAGAAGAAGACATTACCTTGATGTTGTAGAAATGAACTTTATTATTATACGTAATAAATCCGACTTTCATATTGCTTTTTTCTTGTCCCTGATCGACCGGCAAATGTTTAATGATATTTTTCATTTCACTGCACAGCAGATTTACCAATCCCGATTTGATGTTATTGTAAGAAACGTCGATAACGAATATCATAGCTGGCGGTTTCGGGATAGTGTTATTTCTGCAATAGTCTTTTGTAGCGACGAATTCGTACGCTCCTAGTATTAATTCCGGTCTTTCGTAGCGGTCGACTCGTTGTCCGGTGTGATCAAGATGTTGAAAATATTCCTGAGGTACTTCCGTGGTCGCTTTGCAGAACAGACACTGGAATCTCCGTCCAGAATCGATAAACTGCATAAAAGGACACATATATGATTTGCAACGTATACATCTGACAGGTCCTAGTTCCCCGAAATTAACAATAGGTGGCGGGTATTCTTGGTCCACCGTTCTAGCTAACGGACTTATTACTAAGCCGAACGGAACAGCCGTCTGTTTCATCATATCCATCGTTATGGGAACATTATACATTGTGGATCGGATGTATCGCGGGCTGCAATTGCCTTGATCTTGCGTAATGAAGTCTGTTGTAACTAACGGAGGCATCAAACCTTTTTGATTTGTATAGAAAACCCCCGAACGCGTCTTCTGATCATCTAGCATTACTTGAATCTGAAATTAAATAAAAAATTCTAATATTACAAATGCGAATGTGAGTTTGTTACGTTTTCACGCCTAAACCGCTGAGCAGATTTCGATGAAATTTGACAAGGAGATTGCATCCTAAAGAAGGACATAGGCTACCTTTTGTGTCTCAAAATAAAAATTAAAGGGGGTGAAATAGTGGATAAGCGTCACTGACAGGTCATCATGATACCTTCCGGAACCATTAGACCTTCAGACTTGAAATTTGGCCGACATGTTTCTTTTGTTGAGTAGAGATACTAAAATAGTCTTTTACGGTGTGGAAATAGGGGAAGTACAGGGATGCCAATGACTAACACACTCTAATTTTTAAAATACAGTTTCTATGGACTGAAAATGTAGCTGTTAGGTCTTGATGAAGATTCCACTACTGTTGTTGCCGTGTATTATTACAATCGCGGGCAGAGCCGCGGGGAGCGGCTAGTAATAAACAAAACAATCTTATTTTTATACTTGGTAAAATCTTTTTAATTGATTTCAATATCCAGTGGTGGCTTCAATATACTGACGATTAAAAAGAACTTTTAAGAACTTACCGGGCTCGGCATCTGATCAGGATCTAACCGTTTAGCTTGTTGTGGTTGTTGAGGGTATCCCGGTTGTGGATACGGTCCACCGATATGACCGGGCATCGGAGGCATACCGGGCTGAGGTGGATATCCCATAGCAGGCGGACGTTGCATGACATTTGCTTGCTGAGAACCGTTAACAAATTGTCCAGGGCCGCCTGGAGGTCCTCTCTGACCCATTTGATTTGGTAATGGCGGCATTCCAGGCTGCTGAGCCAACGGAGGTGGCATATGTGGACCCCGATCATACGAAGGCATCTGTTGATTAGGCATGCCTGTCGGTTGTGGTGGATACTGCGCTCCGATCGGAGGCGGCGCTCCTCCGTGATTTCCGTTCACCATCGGTGGCATCGATGCATCTATAGGTGGACCGCCTGGAAGACGAGACTGAGGAAGAGGCTGCGACGGATTGATATTCAAGCCCGACATTTGATTTGAAAGTTGACTGTGATCATTATCCATACGGGGTGGTCCATGAGGCTGATTCATTTGACCGATTATTGGTGGGGGTCCTTGCGATGCATTAGGAGGCGGGGGCAACTGATTTTGAAAAGAACCGATAGGTGGCTTTTGACTGAATTGTTGTCCAGGTTGTGGCATGATTGGTGGTCCTGTTGGATTTGGACCGTTTTGAGTAGGAGGAGGCCCGTTCTGATTCCCCGGTATCATTTGTGGAGGTTTTTGAAGTCCGGTGTTTTGAGGCGGTACGAGATTTTGAGATTGAAATTGTTGCGGCGGGCCTGGCTGTGCTCCGTAATTTTGTGGCGGTCCTTGTACCCCAGGTGGCGGGGGCATGGAATGAGCTGACATCATAGGAGGAGGTCTTGAGTTTGGAGGCATTTGACCTGGATATTGCCCGGGCGCATTTGTGGGCATGTTTTGCATTGGCGCGCCATAATGTTGGGGCATGTATTGTGGGTTCATTTTTTAGTTTGAAGAATCCTGAAAAAAATATTTACATACATTCTAACAACGAATTGCTCTAAGCTTGTTAGTATTTCTTTGATTTTTTTGTATTTAGTATGTGTACAGCTGTCAAAGTGACAGAAACGTACAATATTGACAGCTTACTATCTAACCCTATTTTCCTCAATATATAGTTAAAAATATCGCTTGAATTTTGACAGTTGACCGTATATACATGCTTTCGTATAAACACCAGAAAATAATTTGAAAAAATAGCTTTGGTTTCACTGACGAAACATTTTTAAATTGACGACCTTAAAATTCTGTCTCGTCACCAAACATGAAATAAAGTGGTCTGACGAGAAAAAAAACATTTCATCGATTAACAACAATTATAACTGATTTATAGAAGTACTTACTGAAATTATCTGATGTCAATTCTTATCAAATTTTAATAAATAAAATTCATATTTCTGTTTTTAAATGATTCTTCACACATTCGCTGCAATGCCACGTAAGGGCGATTTGCGCAAGCGTCAGACATATTTCCACGTCAGAACAGTGAGCTTATCGCACGAACTTCATTATTTTCGTAAATAACAAGTCCACAAACGAACAAGAATATTAGTGTAATTAAAAAAAAGTGTGTTTAATATATTACAGTTTAATATTTACCCTCGCAAAGTGTCGTCTTTTTAATATTTTAAAGAAGTATGTGACACATGACTTAAAAATGTTCAAAGAACTATATGCAAAAATCGTTTCTTATTATCATGTGAACATACTAGTCAGGATATGTCGATTTAAACGTCAAAATGGGATAATGTTATTGAAAGCTGTTGCATTTTTCGGGTTACTGATTTTATCTGTGTATATTTTACATCCTGGAAGATATGCCAGACGTTATGATTATATAGATAATTCAAACATATTAAATGAAGTACAATACGAAACGAAAATAGTCCCTAAACATAACCTAAAAAAATGTGATTATAGTAAAATAATTAATAATAGAGTATTTATTCACTATATGGATGTTTATAAAACACGCAATCATTCAGATATCATAAACGGTTAGAAATATTTGCGATACGTCATAATATGACAGTCAGTTATGTCAATTTTTAACATTTACAAGCATTTTAGGTGGTGAATATGTACCCAAAAATTGCAATACGGAGTTCAGTGTTGCTGTAATTGTACCATACCGTAAGAGAGAGGAACAATTAAAAACTTTTTTAAATTATTTTCACTATTATCTCCAGGCTCAAGATATACATTATCGTATATACATAGTAAACCAATTAGACGATAAGCCCTTTAATAGAGCAAAATTATTAAACATCGGCGCAGTCGTAGCAATGAGAGACAATTTTCCTTGTCTTATTTTACACGACGTCGATTTAATTCCATTAAATTCCGGGAATATGTACGTTTGTAGTAAAAAACCGAGACATATGTCTTGTAATCTAGATACGTTTAGGTAAGACTTTCGTCAAAAACATCTTAATAAATAATTAAATAATACTGGGCTTATAAAAAAACGTAGCAAAATTACTGGAATACTAGAATACCAGAAAGTTGAGCGTTAGAGGCTTTAAACATGGTCACGTCTGCGATTGGTTGAGTCGGTTGCTTACGTCACTGATGCCCATGGCTTGGTTATTCAAGTATGTTTATCCCAACTGTTTGAAAAAAGACTCCACAAGCTTACGTCCCCCGCCCTCTCCCGCGTCTCGCCTGATCCCAGCTTCGACAATGATGACGCCCAATCTTAGTTTCTAGTAACCTTTGATACCAGGTACTACTTAAGGTAGTTGTCGTGGTACAATATTGTCAAAAAGTTATAGATTATACGCGCCACAAAAGTATACTAGCTTGTAGCTAAGTGATCCATAATTTGTACGCAAGACTGTACTCGTGGAAACGTAACCCATACAGTATTCATATGCATGCATACTTTTCTATAAATTGTTGAACTTTAAACCGTTATTTATAAATAATAAGACGGTCAAAAATTTTTTCTTATTTTTTTTAAACTCATAATAAATGCATTGAAAGACTGTCAGTTTTTGGAAAGTTTCTGACAGTTAGTTCTTTTTTTATAAATAAGAAACTGGTTCAGAACTACAGAGATCGTATACAATCAATGTTAATTATCCAATTTTTAATTGAATTTATCTCGGATTATATACGGTCGATCGACTTCAAATTTTCAGGGTAATTGTATTATCATGTCCTTAATAAGTATACAAAAATTAAGAATTTTCTGACGGTGTGCCTTAACCACGACAACTACCTTAACATTTTTAAAACTGTTTTTAAGTCAACGTTATTAACAATCTTTATATATTTTTAGATTTAATTTGCCGTATTTGGGTATAGTGGGAGGAGCTGTTACAATTTTATCTGAACAATTTCAGTTTGTAAATGGCATGTCTAATTTATTTTTTGGTTGGGGAGGCGAAGATGACGACTTTTTTATGTAAGTTACTATTAAAACAAATTTGATAAATCTTCGGTGATTCTACAGAATCGCTGAACGTCATTCTGAAATTCCGCCTAATTGCTTTCTGTATCAATATTTAGTTTCTGTAATCTAAGCTACACCAAAAAACTGGATTTTCTATCTAACTTTTGAGGTGGTTCGAACAATAAGGCACTTTTAAAGATTAAAAGCTAATTTTTTAATATGTTATTAATCGCTATCGCGTACGTCTAAAATAATTTTTTGAAGCAGATCTGACAAAGGGTTTTCGTGTAATTAATTATTAAAAAATTGAAATTTGACATGTAGCCTATCGGGAATGTAAACAAAACGCACACATATCGAATTAAAAGATAAAAAAACAAAAAAACTGCTATAATTATCAATTAACTTGCGCAGAATACGTTAAAAATAAAATTGAAATTTTCTGACGAAGGTTTTTAAAAATATGTTAACAAGAAAGACCGCAAATTCACGTCCGCCATTAGTCCAATACAGAATCACCAATCAACAGAAGACTACTTTAGTCAAAAGTCGGTTATTTATTATTTTTGGTAACTAAATTATTAACTCAATTTAATTATAAATTATCATAGATCACCTCTAAATTATAAAAACCCGGGTCGCGGTGCCAAAACCCTGCCGACAATATAGTGTATTTGCTAATACAGGCAGTGTGGCTTTATTATGCGAACTTAAGTTGGTTTTTGGGCAAAATTAAAAATTTGACTTCTTAATACACCCCTTAAAATAACATTTTTTTTCTTAACTGCAATATTATTATCAATCTAACGTCTACACCTAATTAAATACACCTTTCAATAAATAAGTCACTATCTACAAATTAGTGTTTTCAAAAAATTCGTAAGTCCGGTCCTGTTGGGCCGATTTTATTAAAATTTTAGGGACACTTTTTAATTGCTACTAACGGGCTAAATGTCAATTTTGAAACGATTCTGAGAATTTTTTCGGTATATATAAACATTTTTAAAAATGGTGCCAAAGTGTTTAGGAGGTTATGAAACGTCGAGAAATTTTGATCCGACCCCTAGGTCCCGCCATCCGACCAACGCTAATAGTGTATGTTGCCATATGGCAAATACACTAATAATGAATTTATGCATTCAAGTTTTTAATTTTATTAAAAAAAAAAATAGATTCTATTATGATCACGAGGTAATGTCCGAACCACCTTAAGAACAAATCTTGTATAGTAGTTTACTTTATATCTATTTTTGTTCTCTTTTAACAGTCGCCTGGATGGACACAATTTGACTCCATGTAGATTTTCACCGGAACTAAGTAGATACATAATGTTAAGACATAAGAAGGAAAAACCTAGGTAAGGATTATGAATTGTTATAGGTTATAGAGCAGTGGTTCCCAACTTGTAAAAGTTTGCGGACCACTTAGCCTGAAATTAAATCAGTACAGACAGCCCACGCTATATCCCTTATCAGTTGTAATCAAATTCAATTATGTTTAAGTATAATACGCGCCACGGTTCTAAAAGGTTCTGAAGTTAGATGCAAATGGAGGCTTGCACAGGTACAGTCGATTGAAAAACTACAAACTCGCTCTATATTATTATTTTTAATTTTTCTTTAATCTAAAGGTCTAATTTCTTGCATAAAGTTATTCAAAAAATTATTTTTCGTGCTTGTCTATGCAAAACTGTATTAGGCATCTTGATCAATTAACAATCAAAGAAACAACTTAACAATAGCGTACTGGACTGTACTTTATAGCAGGAAAGCGACAAGTGACACGACAACCAGCGATAACCAATCACCGACGAACACACGTTATGCGCCGGTAACTGGGAGGTGGTAGAAATCTTCCTTTCCCACAAAACAACCGAAAAATGCATTTGCGACGCTGTTTGTGACTAACTTCAGAACCTTTTAGAACAGCGGCGTGTATAAAACAGTTTTTTAAAACATTCATTATGATAGCATAACTCATAAGCATCTCGTTCAACGCATATCGCTTTTAAAATTCCCATTAAATGGCAACTTTTTTGTGTGTTTCGAGGCTCTCAGACCACCTGTGGCCCGTGAACCACAGTTTGGGAACCCCTCTTATAGAATCTTTGTTAAAAAATTGAAATATTAATTTTCAGTGAGAAAAGGCACGAAATGTTGCGATCTGGTGAAAAACGGGTTCGGATCGATGGACTGAATTCTATTAATTCCAGTTATACAGTTCACCTTCTACCACTTTTCACGCGTATCGATGTTACCAGTATATGAGTTGAAATAATTACAATATAGCCAATGATTGAAACCGTTTCATTTGAATAACCAAAACCATTTTAGCTAAAAAACCAACATCGAATTAATCGTGGGAACCGGTTTCAATCGACTTTCACGAAAATTTCCATTTTTACATGTTCATTATTCATTACCAGTGTAAACTTCGCTTTACAATGGAGTAAATTTACAACGAGGGTAAATTTTCGAGAGAATTTAACTTTAATCAAATCATATAAGAACAGAGAAAAAAAAAGCTCGTTGAGAAAGATTATCACCCAAGTATTTTTAATAGTATTATAAAACAAATACGTTATCTAAAAGTAATCTATTTTTTAATTACTTTAAATGATTTGTGATTTTGTTAAGTTTACAATTTGTTTTTAAACTGTTGATTTTAAGTATTCACTTATCAATGGCAGGTTTCCTAACGTGAAATCATTAACCATTATTTAACATATCAAATGATCTCAGTTTTAAAACCGTTCTGCATTTTTCATGACAATGTTTTTAAAATTAATATTATAAAATACTAATTCAACAAAGTCAGGTATTCAACATTTTCTAGTTTCAGTACAGCGTATTTGAAACTGGATTGCGTGGAGGTCAAATTAATTAAATTCCAAAGTTCTATTATAGTTGTTTAATTAATTAAACTATTGACATAATAGTCGAAAGCTAGCCACGAAGTTTGTGTTGAGCTCTAAGTAATTGTGATATTACAATTAATTTTAAGTTACGGTTGTGACCAGTAAAAAGTTAATAATGTAGTTCCGGTTATTTATTTTGTTTTTTTGACTGTTAATGATATCATTTTAATCATTTATACTATGATTTTTGTATTCTAGTCTACAAGAGAAAATAAATAAAATATTTTATGTTTGATTGTTATGTTTATTTATAAACAATCGAAATACTTATAAAAAAAGCACCAACCTTATTTTTATATGTACAATTTACAAAAATTAAAACAAAAAATACACGGTACATTTACACGACACAAACCATGTTAAGGCTGTCGAAACGCTCTGAATTTAAGCCAAAAATAGAGCAGCTGTCAACTGATTGTAGACTTATTCTGCAAAAATTCTTTCTCTATAAGGAAGATAAAGGACAAATCTAGGTCTCTAATGGACTACTTTTGTAATTTATGTACGATTTACTAGAAAAAAGTTAGCATTAATTGTGTTAAAAAAACACGTTTTCAATGTCACACTATAACCTTATTCGTACTTATTTCACAAAACTGTTCCATCACAAACCTAAAGTGACTCTTTCTTTTTCGGAAAAGTTTTTTAAATCTTCAAAATATTTCCAAAAATTAGAGTAATCAATTGACAGGGGCATCCTTGCAATAAGATTTTTTAGCCTCGTAGTTGGCACTAGCCAAAAATTGAAACGTGCGGATGATTTGAGTGAGACAGAGCTAAAGAAGGTCACACCCACAATATGTCTTTTGCCGCTGGGTCTCAGCACAAATAAAATTCAGAGCGTTCCGACAGCCTTAAGTACATCCACATGTACTTGTATAAAATACCTAACAATTACGCGCAAGCCTTTAGCAAATAATGTCATATTTACTTTTCGGACTCTATTTTAAACAAATTTCCTTATTCTGTAAGTTTAGCCAAATCAAACAAATATTGACACGATTGTTTAAATTTTTGTAAAAAATTGATTGCCTGGACTGCACTAAAAATAGTTAAATTTCATTATTTTTACAATTAATATATTGTACGCAACAGGCAATGTAAAACTAAAAAATAAAAATCGAAAAACGTACACAATATATAACAATATAGAAGCTGCATATGTTACAAAAATAATTATTTGTCACCATTATTTTTGTATTTTTTAAATACCTAATCGAAATAGCATTATATTTATAGTACAGCGATATATTCTGATGTTGGCGTTAAAAAAAATTAACACGCAGCATCTAAACTACATAATTTTATTTTGTACAGTTTGTCATTCCGTAATATATCATTTACTATAAACACTGCTGCCAACATGTAAATTGTCATGTTATGTAACATAAGAGATGCATCGTAAAAATCGATAAAAACCTTAAAATTTAATTTCTTTGGTTAAGTACAGCCATGAGACATAAGCCTAGCATAAACGCTGCAAATACTTTGACGCCAACACCTAAATGTAACTCCGAGGGTATTAAATAAGCATAACTCGACTCAATCGAAGGATCATGGTGCGTTGGCAGAAACAAAATCAAGCTGCATAAGGCCATTATTACTAACGCTATCTTATTTAATTGTTGTGGTCTGTAAGCAAAGAAGAAAAATTTATATTGCAGGCATTTTTATTTATCCTTTTGATTCGTTGATCAATACATTACAGTCAAAGCCCTCTAAGTGCACGCTCTCTAAATGCACACGCTCTCTTACTGCACACGAACTCGCCCTCTAAGTGCACGTTCCCCAGCCCCCACTTCGAATAATCTGCGACCAATCACGTGCGACCGTAAGCGCGCTATTTTCAAACTTTCCATTTCCATCATATTCATAGAGTTTTAGAGATATTGTTTATAGCATCTGATTGAATAAAGATAGCTATAGGAGTTAGAAGAGTGGGGATGAAAAAGATCGTAGGGGAAGTGTGCACTTAAAGGATGGGCCTCGGTTCCGAGCTGTGCACTTAGAGGGCTTTGACTGTATGGCATTCTTGACTTAGTGGGGTCCCTACTTCAGATTTTTACCGCATGAAGGATGATGGCGCTGTTCAATTATGTTGTAGAGATTTGTCTGATACGAAATGACCTTCAATGTTATGCTTTTTCGATTTTGTATCAGTATAGTTCGTAACCAGACACAAAACAGTTGGACAGTGCCTTCAAGCGGTAAAGATCTGAAGTAGGGACCTTACTAAGCCAAGAATGTCTATATTATTTATTATTATTAGCAAAAATACCTTTGCATGTTAGGATCCTGCAATGAAGAATACCTTTGTTCCGATTTATGATGGTCACTTGATCTACTACTTTCCTCAATTTGTTCGAATCTATCGGAATCGTTTGTGCTTTCACTATCGCCATCTCCTTCGTGGATTTTTGACACAATTACGCGTTGACCAAGCACCTATTTTTTAATTTATACAAGTTATACTAACATGTCAACAGATTTTTACGAAAAGTTCAGCTCTTTGTTTTTAAATATAACAAATAATTCAAAGGATAATTGTTGGAGCGGGTAAATTATTTAATATTTTTTGTTTAAGGTAGTTGTCGTGGTACAATATTGTCAAAAAGTTATAGATTATATGCTCCACAAAAGTATACTAGCTTGTAGCTACGTGGTCCATAATTTGTACGCAAGACTGTACCCGTGGAAACGTAACCCATACTTCATATGCATGTATACTTTTCTATAAATTGTTGAACTTTAAACCGTTATTTATAAATAATTAGATGGTCAAAAATTTTTTCTTATTTTTTTTTAAACTCATAACAAATGCATTGAAAGACTGTCAGTTTTTAGAAAGTTTCTGACAGTTAGTTCTTTTTTTATAAATAAGAAACTGGTTCAGAACTACAGAGATCGTATACAATCAATGTTAATTATCCAATTTTTAATTGAATTTATATCAGATTATATACGGCCGATCGACTTCAAATTTTCAAGGTAATTGTATTATCATGTCCTTAATAAGTATACAAAAATTAAGAATTTTCTGACGGTGTGCCTTAACCACGACAACTACCTTAACGCGACGTTTCGTAATTATTTATTACTTCTTCAGACGCGTAACTATACAATATTAACATTATTAAAATTCTTCTTGTCTTGCCATATATTATTGTTTATCTGGTAAATTATTTAAATGATAGACATTAAAATATTAAATAATATACCCGCTCCAACAACTATTCTTTAAATTATTTGTTATATATAGAAGTTCCAACTATACTCTCGCGCATACAGAATTCCACTGTCGTAATGGGAGCTTATCGATACGCGAACGATCCGCAAGCGAAGGAACCGACCTTCTGCGGCAGTCATATCGAGCGCCAGCCTTGGGGTAGAGCGAGAGAAGCTGTCGCTCTAGGCGCCAGATGGCAAGGGGCGTCAAAAAGCCAAATACGAAAAACAATTTCCAACGCAAAACAAAATTTTGATTGAAATTAACACCAAATACTAATTTTATTATATAGCGGTAGGAACTTTCTTAATGTTAAAGAAGCAGTAGTATAATAACAATCAAGAAAGCATAGTTACTTCTTACCACAACAGATTTATTCATTGAATGTACATTTCGAGAGCAAAGCTCCCATCTTCAGCAAACACTACACTAAATATATAACACAAAATCTAGTTGATGTTTAAACATCAACTAGATAGCTTCGAGAGTATTTACATAGCTAAAGGAGATACCCATAAACTCTTAAATTCAGACAACGGTCCTATTCCTTATTCAGCATTATTTGATCTTTTGTCTCGATAGTTTGTTTTCGGTGTGTTTTTTGCTTTTATTTACAGATTGGTCATCGACGAAGACCCCGATTCCCTGGATGTTTGGATCTCAAGATTTCTGTTACTTGACCATTTCACATGATTGGGTCTATGGTTTAGGTTATAGTTAATGATATCTATTATTTTTTTACCTGAATTGTATTTAAATTAAGGATTTTGTGTTATATATTTAGTGTAGTGTTTGCTGAAGATGGGAGCTTTGCTCTCGAAATGTACATTCAATGAATAAATCTGTTGTGGTAAGAAGTAACTATGCTTTCTTGATTGTTATTGTTTCAACCACAGTGCTCATAATATATATATAGTAGTATAATACTTAAAGCAATTCACCAAGTGTTGATTTTCTAAAATTTGGGACTTATTGTTTATTTAACATAAAACCGAAGTACAATTTACGTGAAATAAAAGCGTCGACCAAAGGGCGCTGAAAGACAATCTCGCTCTACCCTGATCGGCGTTAAGTTTGTTTCAATATAAAGTTAAATGTTTTACCTCGCTTGTATCGTTGTCACATAAAATAATCTTAAATCTATCAACGAGATTCGATTGCGGTGGTATTGGAGTATTTAATCTTACTGTGAGGTTGTACATATGAATAGCTCCAATTGACCCAACGGGTTCTATTACACTATATGTATTGTTTTTATCCGTTGATTGAACTGATAAGGAAATAATATCAAAATTTAATTAAAGATGACGTTTACTTATCATAATTGCATAAACATTGTAACAATAGTATTACGATAACCTTACCTTTAAATTTAACCCTTCTATCGTACGGGTTTGCAATTTTGACACGCTGGCTATGGGTTTTTCGTGAGTTTAAATAAAAATGTAGCTCCGGGGGTGACACATATACAAAAGTATGTTTTTTTGAGTCCATTGTATTTTTTTAAATTTTAAGAAATAAACAAAGAAATATTTACAAAAACAGCTGTAACACTAACCATATCTGTCAAAACGACTGATAATTCATTTTGTGTAGTTGGCTACTTGGAAAAAACAGTGTACAGTCGAACCTTATAAGCAAAAGTTCAAGGGACGGCGATCTTTTTCGTTTATGGAGGTTTTTCTAGCTTATAGAGGCCTTTCTCACTTATAGAGGTCTATAAAAATATGCAGTGATAATTCACTTAAAGATAACACTTTAATTTTTCGTTTTAACATTATTATTACATGCCAAAACTTTATTCGCAATTGATACTTATCAACTGTAGTAAGCTCGACAAATAAGTCCAGTACCAAGCACATTTGCCCATTCGAATATAACATGAAAAATAAAACCAACAATACAAGAACAACATTAGTTCAGCTATTTATAACTCATTCTTAAATTTCGTGGAACTATTAATACGTTTGATTACCGTTTATAGAGGTACAGGCAAGTAGTAGTCTCAGTTATAGAGGTCCATGAATGAAAAACGTCTTTTTCTTATAGAGGTTTCTGTTTCTCGCTTATAGAGGTTTTAGAGGGTTAAAAAGACAGTAACTGGCAAGTACTCTCACTTAAGAGTTTTATCGATTACCCAGTTATGACTCACTCAAGTTTGATTGTATTTTTTGTTGTAAACAATATTTTATTAAGCATTTTGAATGTTTAAAATATTACAAGACAAAAATAAATATTACAAATTTTATTTCCGGTGCGGAGGTGTTGGGAAAAACCGGCGTTTTCGAGCAGTACTCCTGAAACGAAACATTCAAAATGAAAGTATTTGCAATCATTTCGTTATTAAAAAATTAACGACCTACTTTAAACTTCCAACAGAATTGAAGTATTTCCCAGATGGGGTTTGCTGCGAAAGTGATTCCACGCTCGGTGTCATTCGAAGATGTGTTGACGAACATTTTCCCGGAGTAATGGTTTTAATATTTATAAACGAAGACCAATAATCCGATGGGAGCAGCAACAAGTGTTCAACCACCTACAGATTTTCAAAATTACATCATTAAGTTATAAAATCTTCATAATTATATAAATTAAAAGATAGGATAAAATATAGTTGCCATGTAACATTCATTTGTTTTAAAAACAAAACTATACACACTTTTGTTTGAAGTATAGTTTCAGAAATCATAGTAGCTCCATCCGGGTCATCAGTAGAGTACCCTACAATGGTCGGGGCAAACACTTTGGAAAGATTTGCTATCGGCATTCTACATTCAGGCGATTTGGACACCCTAAAAATATAATTAAAGTCGGATTGCAATCATATTTCTACATCTATTTAATTTATTTCACTAGCACTCTAATTAATTCCTTTTAATTAGAGTCAACCTCGTTTAATTATAACCTGATCTAAAAATTACTAAGCCTTACTTTTGTAAGTGCAGCAACAGGAAAGCCAAGGTGTCTCGATTGGGCTGTGGTAAATCGGCAATCGCCTGACAAAGAGCAGGCTCGACATCATTTGGATCAATCGCATCAACAGCTCTAGTAAAGTCAGTCCACAATACATTAGTGATCAACGGTTCCCGCAAAGAACGCAGGAAGTCTTTTAAAGTACTGCAAAGGACAGGTATTTCGACTCTGGACAAATTTGGAACGCCTTTGCCTTTAAGGAATTTTTCCTGAAAATATTTCCAATTTTAAATACGTTTTTATTAGCTTCACCTGTCTGTTTGTAAAGAAATCTTTGAACGTGAAATTCACCCACTTCAAAACGCTAGACTAAACTGAAACTTTGCACACTTATCAAGGACCGATGACAATGCAATAATTTAATAAATTTGTCTCGTTACCCTGACCAGGACCTTCAGGATAAAAAACTTAGTTTTTTTTTAACTCTTATAAGGGTTGCGATTTTCCTTTGTTTGCGTGTTTAAGCAGATATCTTTCTTACCTTTAAGATCTTCACATCTCTCTCTGAACCGGACACTCTATAGAGTCCAACTTCATTCATACCTCGCTGTTCGATTTCATTTATGCAATGTACAACAAGAGCCGGTACAAACGGAGGCACCGAGGGAGTGTAGTCAGCAATCGAACCCTAAACAAAATAAAATTGGGATTAATTAAAATGATATACAATCTCTGACGAGCGCACGTTCTGTGCCGGTAACTGGGAGGCGGTGGGAGTCTTGCTTTCCCACAAAACAACCAGGACGGCTCTATAAAATATGCATTTGCGACGTTATTTGTAACTAACTTCAGAACTGTGGAGAGTATTATACTGCATATAGCTTCATGTCAATCATTTGCAAGCGTGATAGCTGAATCACGTCTTTGATGGACTTTATGTCATAATAGACGCCATTTGCACCATCTATCACTTCCCGTTATATTCTACATTCTTAAAACTTCAACTTAATTAATAGCAATGGGGGAATTAAGGAATTATAGTTAATTAGGGTAAGGTAGGCTATCTTTTAACTAGGAGTTTGACAGCTAATCGGCCATGGCCTTGAATAAGGAACCATCTCGATATTTATCTGGAATTAATTGTGACTAAGTTCAGAACCTTTTAGAACCGTGGCGAGTATTATAATATAACGCCATGGTTTCTCTTTTAAGGTTCCACAGGAAGCTTTATTCATACCACAGATCCATTAGTAGGGGTGTTCATAGATGGCACGCACGGCAATTTGAGCAAATGCTGACACTCGTTGTGGACAGAAGAACGGCATTCACGACAACGCAACCCTACTTTGCCGAAACGAATGCGCTTGTTGCACCCGCTGCATGTATCTCGAAGCATAGGCTTGGAAGTAAATACGTGTTGCCTGCATTCAATGTTAAACGCCTCGCTTTCTATTCGTCTCAATTTTTTGTTGACTGGTTCCGATACCAAACACGAATATTTGTCTGGAATGCGAAAAATTAAAATACAGTGTAAACTTCATGTAACGTCACTCGATTTAACGTCAAACTCCCTAAAACGTCGAAATTACTCGACTTTGTTTGGTTTGATTTGTTGTAACATCACATCTACTCTAAATAACGACCATGTGTCATTATAATGCAAGTAATTTCAGCAAAATACAGTATAAACTCCATGTAACGTCACTCGATTTAACGTCAAACTCCCTAAAACGTCGAAATTACTCGACTTTGGTTGGTTTGATTTGTTGTAACATCACACCCACTCTAAATAACGACCATGTGTCATTATAAAGCAAGTGATTTCGGCAAAATACAGTATAAACTCCATGTAACGTCACTCGATTTAACGTCAAACTCCCTAAAACGTCGAAATTACTCGACTTTGGTTGGTTTGATTTGTTATAACATCACACCCACTCTAAATAACGACCATGATTCATTATAAAGCAAGTGTTTTCGGCAAAATACAGTGTAAACTCCATGTAACTTCACTTGATTTAACGTCAAACTCCCCAAAAAGGTCGAAATTACTCGACTTGGGTTGGTTTGCCTTGTTGTAACATCACACCTACTCTAAATAACGACCATGTGTCATTATAATGCAAGTAATTTCGCCAAAATACATATGAAAATAGTGTAAGAACTATGTAACGTCACTCGATTTAACGTCATACTCCCTAAAACGTCGAAATTACTCGACTATGATCGGTTTGCCTTGTTGTTTATGTAAGCATCATACCCACTCTAAATAACGACCATATGTCATTATAAAACAAGTACTTTCGGCAACTTATAAAGCAGCTACTGTTTGTAGGTACTTTCTAAGTTGCCGAAACTGATAAGAACAGCAGCTTTATTGTCTAGCATCAGACGAAGATAGATTTTACGCAATAAGCGTTGTTATTTGTGTTAATAGTAATGTTTGTTAGTAAATTTTACGCGTTATTATTAAATAATACTATAATAGTAAAACAATATTGATTTTTCATTCTCTCCATATAACGACAACTCTCTATAACGCCAGAAAATGCGCAGTCCCTTCAGCGTCGCTATATAGAGTTTACGCTGTGTTTGAAGACTCACCAGTTGGTGGTGCAGACGGACCTGTTTGACCTTGTGAATTAGGATCCGGTACAGCTTCGATAATGGATGTTGCTGTGATAGGACCGCCATCTTTGCCGATTGATAATTTAGTCGTAGCTATTACATGATCAGTTGGGTTTATCTATAATAAAAATAATTATTTAATATTGTCGCTTGTAATGATACGCAATTGAAAAAAAAAATATAAGTTGAATTTTACTTCGATAACTTGATTGCTTGACGATCGACGTTTTTTTATTTTGACAGGTTCTTCGTCATCGTTTACCGATGGTCTTTGAATTTTCCAAGGGCGTTCCATGTGTGGGGCAGAAGTTACATCCAAATCATCATCGGTTCGAGAATAACTTAGATCGGACAAAAGTGATCCTACAAAATAATAATTTTAAATAAACGCTGTCTAAAACGCTAATTTACACTTTGTTAAGTAACATGTGCAGGTGTTAAGTGATTAGTAAAAGTTAAGTGATAAGTGCGAAGTAAAGTAATTATCTCCATCTGTTTGGAGTACCATATGAGAGGATTCTTGTTACATATTTCATAACGGTTTTCCTTACTTTAGGTTGCGTAGTTTTTGACACATTATCGATAATGCTTGCTTGAAACTAACCCAGATTTCTAGATATGAGTTTCTGAAACTCAAAATTATAGTAACTGAATGTTAATAAATAATTTACCGGTTGAATTTAATTCGGTTATGGTATTCAATCGACCGGTGCCACTATCTCGGCGTTTGCCGATGTTACTGTGAATAAAAGCTATTTTTTCTCGAGTTTCATCGGCTAATTTATTCCTGGCATCTCCGAGAAGCAAGTCTCGCATCATGTCCATTTGTTTTATCTAAACCAAAATAAACAATAATCAAAATCAACAAATTTATTCACAAAGATTAAATATTTTCATACCAGGGCATCTCTTTCTTCTTCGGCTCTTCGTTTTGCTTTTTGTTCTTGATCAAGCATGCGTCTCGCGTGTCTTAATTTAAGTTCTAGGCCGCTAACTGCTTGAGTAGATTTATCTAATTCATGCTGAAGCCTCCGGCATTCTTCGAGTGCTTCGAGCCATTTTTGACGACAAACATCTTGATTATATGCGAATTCCAAAAACATTTCTGACGGATCGTCCATTAATCCGCGGGCACATCGCATTAAGTCGTCGAATTGTGCAACGGTCGTCAGTTTTTGCTTCTTTAAAGTCGTCATTTTCTTCAAACTAGTTAATCTACAAAGTACGCCCATATTTATAAAGAATTGTGATTGAATATTGGAACATTTTACGCAAAACATTCGTGGCTAAGCACAGCAAAACTGACACAATCTTTTATTAAACAAATATTGATACGAAATTGATGTGTCTTACAAGTTTTACAACTAAGCTCGGGGAATGGGCAGTGCAAAATTTGTCGAATATTCTAATAATAAAATTGCAACTTACATTGTGTACAATGATGTAAAAAATGTATTGTGTTTATTTTATATGATGCAAGTTAAAATATACATGCCAACAAGTTTAAGAGAATTGTTTTCGAGTTTTTTTTGAAAGAAAAAAGTTCATACAAATAACACAAATAATGCTCCACTTACGTTTTACTATTTTCAAAATAAAAAACTATTCAAAATAAAACCATAAACACTGATTTTCTAAAAATATAAGGTGCATTATAATATACAAACCACGATACGAACTGACAGGTAAAATCTTCAAACGGCTTGGCCGGGCAGACCTTTTGAAATTGACCAATCAGATATGAGATTGCAAGAAGCAAATTCTTAATAAATAAATTCCCCAAAATTGTCAGTTTTGACAGGGTCTTGACCACAAAGTACCTATATATAGAGTGGTTACTTTAATAGGGCGACTGTGACCCCTTCAGATTGTAGACAAACGGCCGAGGAAGGACGGGGGAATGTAGAAAATTTATTTATTCATGTTGGTAACAAGATGTGATGTTTATATTGGTATTTTGATGTGACGTTATAATTATCTGTCAATTGTCATAGAAAGGTTATAAATACAGAGGTTATAACTGAAAGTAATCTTCATATTTTATAGTTATAAACTTATAAAAAAATATTTTAGTTGGAGTCTAGTGTAGTGTAATTGTGAGCGAATATTTAAAAATAACAAACTTTCATGTGATTCCTAATAAAATAAAAAAAATGAAAATGAAATATGCGTCTCAAGTAGTCCGGGTTGCTTCATACATGCGGTTGTTGACAGGTAACAAACAGTATTATCATTTAATGTTTTAATACGTAATGTTTCTTCCTCATAAATAATACATTTCTTTTTTTTTTATTTTAGGAGCAGGCCACATTGATCGAGATGCTAAAGATACGATTACCGGTCTGATATTTTTTGTAAATTGTTTGATTCGGCAAATTGCAGGTAAGCCACTTTGTCGCGCCGTTACAAGCACCTCTCAACATGTTATCTTTTGGAAGAAGTCCATAAATTACACCCATCATTAAAAAAATGGCAGATAACACTTAATTCATTTTAAAATTTATGGATAGACTTGAAGTGAGGGGTCTGAGTATTTATTACCTCGAAAAATAATCCAAGATCCTTTGGAAAAAAATTTCGCAGTAATACAAAGTCAGGACAGATTCAATACTAAGCCTACACCCACTGACTTCAGCAATTCGTTCAAAACGCTTATTTTAAACAATTTCGCGTCGCCACATTCCATCAATGCATAAAGGAATTAGTGCTATCGACTTGGGCAAAGAATTTTTAACTGGCTTACCAACGGCCACACCAATATCTGAGACGCATATTGAAAACAGAGTGAAAATATGTTTCACTGTTTTAATTTTTTTTACATAGTCAGCCACATAAACAGGATTTGACACAGGTTTAATGAACTCTGTATCAAAAAATGATTTAAATTATGTGGCTGGCTAATTGAAATTTATTTTATAAGAACAAGAGTTTTATAAAAATTAGATAATTAACTAAATAAAATAAATAAACGCATAATAATATATAATGGAATTACGAATATTAGTTACATAATATATAGTAATATTATATAATATATTACAGTTGTTATTAATATTAATCATATATATTGTATATTATTTGTAATTATATGTCGTACAATAAAATTATTTCTCATTAATTGTTTGTTTTTAAATCAAAATAACCCATAAATATAAAACGAAAGAAAAGGAAAGAAAATATTATATAGGCAACCGTTTTTGCAAGGTTATTCCTCGCCCCGTTGGGCCGACCCCCCTTGTCTATCAGCTAAATGTAGGAGGTTCAAAAGTTAACACAGGAGTTGACATTCTATAGAGCTCCGTGTTCTGTGGTCTTGACCGTCAGGTACAGCTGAGATTTGCAATTTAATCAATTGTCAGAATTTTTAATAATTCTCAGTAAATATGTCTGTGGAAATAGATGAAAGGTGAGACAAAGCTTTAACTTTTCGAATATATGTTTTAGAATTATAAGATAAAAATGTATATATTTTAGGCTTAAGGACGAAATTGAGGCATTAGAGGCAATCTTAATGGATGATGTTACTGTCCTGAATAATGAACAGTGAGTTGCGATTTCAAATACGTAATAAAAAAAAGGTGCATTTTTTGTATAACGAGAAATATTTTTTTACAGGGGAATACCCCAGTGTATAAAGACTGTGGTGTTTCCTTCGACAGCCGATGATACGAATCAACAGTACGTTTGTTTAACGCTAGAAGTAACTTTAACTACCAGATATCCAGATGTAGAGCCAGAAATCAAATTGAGGAATCCTAGAGGATTAGATGACTGTGTTATAGATCAGATAAATCGGGAAGTGAGAGAAAAATGTGTTCAGTGTTTAGGACAGCCTGTTATATTTGAACTTATCGAGGTAAAACATTATTGTAATTATTAAATAAATCTCCACAATTCGTGTGAAATTGCGTATATCCGAAGCTTAAATGATCTGCCACACCCAAAACTATCAGAGCTCATTTATTGTGTTATACTAACTTTTTTTTAGTTAATTCGTGAATGCTTAACGAACTGCAACATGCCAAGTTGTCAGTGTGCCGTATGCTTATATGGATTCAAGCGAGGCGATCACTTTACAAAAACGCAGTGTTACCACTATTTTCATTCGCATTGTCTCGCCTGTCATTTGGTGAGCACGGAGCGATTGTATCGTGAAGAACAAGAGAAGTTACCGGCTTGGCAACGCAGTCACGAACAGTTTCAACCACTTTGCCCCGTGTGTCGTGAACCGATTTCTTGCGATTTAGAATCTCTTAAAACTGCTGCCCCGCCTCTTGAAGTCGAAAACGCGCATCAGTTCGAAATGACGGCTGAATTGAAGGCTTTGCAAGCCAGAATGGCTTCTTTGTATCTGTATCAACAAAGTCGCGGCGGTATAATCGATATAGAAGCCGAAGAAAGTAAATTGTTACTGGTTACGGCTGATAGCTCGCAAGATGATGAACAAACCAGCGATAGCACCGTAAGTATTATTTTTATCTTGATTGAACTGTTTTTTGACAAGCAATTGCCCGGACGCCAGACAGACAAATATTTGAATAAAGACTTTGTTTGTGATGGGAAGGTTCCTCATTTGACGTATTTTGTTTTTTGTGAAGAAGTCTAATTCCGATTGATTTACAATTGATTTCCGATTTATTTCCAATTGATTACCGATTTATTTCCGATTGATTTGTGATTGATTTCCGATTTGTTTGCGATTTATTTACGATTTATTTACGATTGATTTCCGATTTATTTGCGATTGATTTCCGATTGATTTCCGATTTATTACCGATTTATTTCCGATTGATTTGCGATTGATTTCCGATTTATTTACGATTGATTTCCGATTTATTTCCGATTGATTTCCGATTTATTTCCGATTGATTTCCGATTTATTTCCGATTGATTTGCGATTTATTTCCGATTGATTTTCGATTTATTTACGCTTGATTTCCGATTTATTTACGATTGATTTCCGATTTATTTACGATTTATTTACGATTGATTACCGATTTATTTGCGATTAATTACCAGTTTATTTCCGATTGATATGCGATTTTTTTACGATTGATTTGCGATTGATATCTAATTGATACTGAAACTGCGTTAAGCGAAGTCTTACTGTACCAGACTTTGTTTGATCGAATACCCAGTATTAGTAAGGTTTTTAGAAAAAAAAACGAATTTTCAAATAAGAATGAATAATTTAAGCGGTATGCGAGTTTCGAAAGTACTTTTTGACTCATTTGTGTAGAGTGAGACTCCGCCGAGCACTAGCATCAATCAAACGACGGGTAATAGCGCTGCGCCCCATATTCAGACGCGTTCGGCAACGGCTAGCTCCGGTGGTGGGGGCGGAGGAGGAGGACATCACCATCGCGGACATCGAGGCTTCGATCGCAACAGCAGACGCAGTCGAGGAAAGAATTCGAGACCGGCGTCTGCCAGATAACGGTGGCTTCAGTTTTGGCCAGTTACTGTTATATAGCGCAAAGTTTGTACTCATTTATTTATTTAAATTCAATTGTTTTGTGTGTCGTTCGCGTGATTATTTTATTATTCCTGCAGTGCAAATAATTTAAGGAAATAATGAAGTACTTCCTGCTTATGCAGATGTTGCTTTTTGTTGCTGAAAATATTTTGAATTAGTGGTGTGAACCGGTTTTAAAAAAAACCTAAAAAAATAAACCCATTTTTGTTTACTTAATCGATTACTTTTGGACTTACTTGTGTTTCATTATTCGTGTATCCGAACACCAAAGTTACACCGAGTTTATATTGTTTTTGATCTGGGAATCACCGTTTGCAGCCGCCATTGTTGACAAACTTCACTTAGTTCCGTTGTTCTCTTGCGTGTGCATGGTTTTTTCTCGCGTTTAAAAAGTGACAAAAAAACCCTAAAAATACCGTTTTTTTTCGCGAAGTGATCGGTAAAACTGATTCTCAAATTTGTTATCGGTTCACATCACTATTTTTGGATCGATTTTAATAAAAAATACTATTAAAATTTGATAGAAGTATAGAAGCTTTCTAATTTTTACTTAGAAATTTGTTTACATTTTTATTGTAACTAATTTGTACTAGTTTCATAAAAAATTTACGGAAAAAATCTATATAAAAATTCAGTTGAATAACTGAATGCACAAAAAATATAAAATTTATTTTGTTTTTTATATTCTTGCCATTCCAGTAATAATAATAATTTATTGATATACCGCAATTCCATTATTCCATATGTAATAATGTAGAAGAGAGTCTCTTCGGATTTGATGTGAGTGATGATGTTTTGTTTTAATGTTACAAACACTTTCAGTTGTTTGTCAGAAAAGAAATTTCTGTTATGATTGTTGAAAAACTGGTTGGAAGTATGTGTATTAAGTGTGATTTTTCGATCAGATGTGTTCATTGTCAAACAAATATTGTATTTATCGTTTTCGGTATTTATGTGGAGTTCTTTTAATTTATTTCAATTTCCTAGAGCAGTGACTCCCAACCTGTAGAGTTTGCGGACCACTTAGCCTGAAATTAAATCAGTACTGATCCCCTTCGCTATATCCCTTACCAGTTGTACTCTAATTCAAAGATGTTTAAGTAGAAAAACAGTTTTTTAAAACACATTTTTTGTTATGATAGTCATCAGCATTGATATATTTACCCCATTTTGCTCAACGCATATCACCTTTAAAATTCCCATTCAATGGCAACTTTTTTTATGTGTTGCCGCGGACCACTGGTTGGGAACCATTGTCCTAGAGATTCGTCGCAATATAATGCAAACAGCAGAATATGGACCTTGTTCTGTTTTAGTTTTTAATGACAATTTTTATTATAAGAAGAATAACCATTTGTAACGTTTTGATGGTTATTTTTAAACGTTCAAAATAATCGATATTACTGAAACAGTGAGCAGAAAACTTTCTAGTTTGTGTTTAAATCGCCCGATTATTACCCATCCTGCATTTTTGAATTTTCTCACTGTTTTGGGTATGCAATATATTTAGAGGTTATATAAAAATTAATGTGAAATAAACTTGTAGCAATTGTTTTGATAGGATTGGCTTAAGCCGCGTAGAAAACATGGCAGTTCCCATGCTCATTTGTTTTTAAATCGTTTTATATTTGTTCTGATGAGAAAAGATCACTACATCACTTTGTTTTTTTATTTGTGATTAAAGTCCATAGTAAAGACGGACGCATAACGTAAATAAATTAATTTTGAACATTAATTTCTTGGGAGCAAATTAGGAAATTAAAAAAAAAGTTCTGCAAACTGTACTGTATGACATATTAAATGAAAACTTATAAATAAGGGTCCCAAATATATTTTTATTATTATAATTTTAAAGTTATTTAAGAAAATAGATGAACAATTCACCATTCTCCAAAACTACTGAACCTAAAATTTTGAAAAAGTAGGGAATGTCGGGTCTCACCCATAGTTTACAGGAAAATTGAAACGAAAACCTTAAGTCGCAAAGTACTCACGGAAAACGGAACAGTACGGAACCCTCTTCTAGCGAGTTCGACTCGCACTTGGCCGTTTTTTTTTATTTTTCACTTTGACGCTATGGAGGTGTATCAATTGTTTTTGAATACCCTTTAAAACTGCTGTAGCGTCCATAGTTCATTCATCATCTATATACCACTGTCTCAAATTTACCAATAAGTGTTCATGAGATTTTGTTTTTACACAATTGATCTCTTTTCACCGAAACAAGTATAAAATGGACTTGTTTTTAAGATTTTTTTACTGCATAATCTGTCGAAATTGTTAATTTGCTTATTGCAAAAGCTGGTTAGCAATTTATTATCGACTGTGTGCAGTTACTAATACTCTAGTCCACGCAAGAAAAATATTTTTAGTTCCTTTTGATAGAAAAGTGTTCGTTATTTTTTTGTTGTCAATTTAATGTTCGACTGATCATCAGTCTACGTAAAATTATTTATAAAGTTCTTAGAAAATTATCGGTAAAGATTAGTATTTGAATTTTACTTAGTTTTTCTTTAAAAAAAACGTTAATAACCTAGCTTTTGTTACGGTTGGTTAAAATGCACATTCATGCTGTTTTTGGATAAAACAAAAAAGAACGTTTCGATTTTGTTTCAAGCAAAGCGTGACGTACTTTAGTTTTTGTTTTTACCAGTAAAACAGTAAAAACTATTAAAAAAAAGCACATAACCGCGTTTTTGAATATTTATATTCAGTGAAATATACTGTTAACTTTTTATGACCAAATTGGTTTGCACAAATTTAATAAAAAATTAAATCGACTTAAGAATCTTTTATTTATAAAAAAAAATATTGTAACACTGTAATAAATTACATATAAACAAAAAAATTGATGTCTTATTGCGATCCTGTCGACAGAAGAGCCAAAAGTCCTGCAGTGGTTCCGACTGAAACTACGTAATTACTGTAAAAAATTAAGGAAAATAACAAAATTAAACATAGTTCCTCGAACTAATATTATTTTCTTTATATCCAGTCGAAAGTACGTACTTTTGGTTTCGATTTTAAGGCAGAAGTTCTAACATTTATGCATAGCTGGAATTACTCGCATCTATAACAGCGGGACGAAAGAGTTTTTTCGTGAGACTGCCGCCAGCCAGTAGTAACTAACAGCTGTTATTGCGTATAACCTCAAAATTGCTCACTTGAAAGTTATTAGTCTTCGTATTTTCGACTGGGTATAAAGAAAAATAGTATACACCACACGTGCAGACGATTGAAATTCCTAAACTGCGCAACACGATGTACTGAAGCGAGTCGCGCAGTGTAGGCATTTCAACTTTCTGCCCTTGTGGTGACGTAATATACTATTTGAAAAGGATACACTGCGGGCGTGAACGAGCGTAGCAAATAAAAGCTTGCGAATATTACAATAGCCAAAAACAGAGCATTGTTGTAGAAAATCGAGAATGTTGTAGCTTCATAATCTGCAACTTCGTTCTTTTTCCATAAAATACGTTCGTCTTTTTCTTTCTTGCTCATTTTTTTGTCTTCTGCAAGTTTACGGGTTAAGTCCCGAGTCACGGCGTCTTCTCTTTTCACGGCGATTTTGTGTTTCAAAATGAATTTGGTGTTACGATATGCCATTGCTACTAAATACGTTGCTCCAATCGTTACGAGAATGAAAGATATTAAAGATGAATATAGGTCTATCATGTGAATACGCCAAAATAACCCTGAAAGCCATCGTTAAATTACGAACCCTGTATAACTTTTAATAAATTTAAATGTAAAAACTTACAGATTGGGATCGCTGAGACTATAAATGCATTTCCGTAAAATAAAGCCGATGATTTTGTGGATACGTTACGACTAAAATCTTGCAATAACAACTCTTCTTCTTTCGTAAAAGCTTTTGAAGCTGATTTTCCTGCCATTTTTACTTAGTTTCGAATTGTTTTGCACAATTTATTTCAAGAAAAGCTTTCACTAAGAGTCGTCAAATGTCAAATGAATAGAGTGAATAACCCGACCCGACGTTGGTTCGAAAAGCACTACGCGATGCTGACGTATGCCAACGTGTTAGCGCTCTCACTAAACTCGGCCATCTAGCAGTAATATCGTGCACTGCGATCTAGTAGCCATCTATGAAGATTTGTTATTAAATTTTCTAAGAATGTCAGTAATTCAGAAAATGTTTGAATTCAAATTTCTTGCTTAAATTGAGCGCGTACTTGTTGCAACATTCTTACATTAGATTGTAGATTATAGACGCTTAACATCTGAGGTCATCAGCGTCTATATACTATATAATACACATATAACAAAACAAAATGTTAAAACAAAAACTACAACATTCTAAGTTGAAAATGTAGATTGTTGTATTTTCCGTTTTTAAATTCTATATAGGAAAAAGTAGAGATTGAAACACAGGTTTAATTTTTTAACAAAGTTGATATTTATTCTTTCCAAAAAATGTTTAATACAAATGATAGTACTTTAAGCCGTTAAAACGATGTTTTTATTACATATAACAATTAAGCGTCAATATTTTATAAAATATTTTAGTTTAAAATTTGTCAATTTTTTCAAATTACTATAAATATAATAAACTCATGGTGTCTTTACGAAAAATAATAGCATAATAATTTATCACTGAACATGAGACATGTACCTATGCTTCTATTTGAGCCCCTGGTGCAAAAATAATCGGGCGTATAAATTTAAAGCCTTCGTCTGTTTTGTGGATAAACCGATTTCAATGCGATTTTTTTGTTTGAAAGCTGATATTTGGGAGATGATTCTTAGCCATGCTTGATAAAAATCGGTTCAGATGTTTTCAAGATATTCAACTCAAATCACTGTTTGTGTAGAAATCTTGGTCTCTATTACAGCTAGGAATTTTGAGTTTGAGCTCAAATATTCAGTTTTTGATTAGTTTGCTTAAAAAGTATGAAATAAATATTAAACTAAATATTTTGAAAAATTCCGGACGTAAAAAAGCGAGCCTTTAAAAAACAAGAGAAGTAAGAAATAAATAATTTCTACATTTGCCTGATGTACAACTTATGTCTTCATTTGAATAATATTTCATTCATAAATGTATCGGGTAACCCTGTAAAATGACAAAAATATTAAGACCTTGGTTGTACCCGACTTATTTTTCATTCAAACAAAATATTAATAGTCGGTACAGCGAACCAAGCGTAGTAAAAATTAGTCCTTTCTTCCTTTTTGAAGATTTGTTCTTTTTCGTCAGGCGTTTTTAAAATTTTATTTTCATTTTCTTATAACTTATCGCTAACTTATAATATTCACTGAATTTAATTACCCAGAAACTGATAAAGAATAAATCGAGGAATTTTAGTTTACATAAAAATCTTTTTTTAGATAATTTGATAGGTATAGACTTTTGTAGAATCTGAACTACTTTGAAAAGATAAAAATTTTCGAAGGGTTATTGTCTTTTAATATTCAAAATACGGATACATTAAATTAATTTTCTGATGACTTAATTATTATGTTTTTTTTCTTTGACTTAATGTGGGGCAATGGTCAAATATGTCAAAATGCCTTTGCCTGTTTTCGTTTTTAATTAAAATCAAATTAATACACTCGATTTATATCCCACAGCAAACAGAAATCAAATTAATTGATTTTGAATAAAAACGAAAATACGACCGGGGTAAAACATAAGCATTGAAAAAAAAACATCTATTTCATTGAGCAATGTAGAAATAAAAAATATTTGTATTTTTTCATTGGTCATTTATTTATTTATTTATTAGTTCATTATTAAATTATCATATCTAAGCGAATAGATTTCTACGAATTATTTTATCAACTTTCTTATTTTAATGATACAAAACAATTTTTGCGAAGGGCATTTCGTATGCTTTATTTAATCGTTTTTTAGTTAATTTCCTCTGTTAATAAATTTCTACTTGTAGTAAAAATGGACACTATTATTTTATATTTATATTTTGGTATAAATTATGAAAAATATAACAATATGGAAATTTATAACTTTTATAACAAACAATTATTTCGTTACTAAATAAATTATGATTTTTATATATAATCTTTTAAAAATCAAGTAATAAATAATATAATGAATATTTTTTTTTTAAAACAGTTCTTGGTAAATATTTTTAAATAAATGTGTAGGACATTGATTTTTTTGTATTATTTTACAGATTTTCAGACTAATTTGTAACCAAATTAATAAAAAAACACTGTGAAAAACACTTTTTTACGGCAGTATTTTATTGGTCAAGAAATATTCATGTAAAAAAAATACAATTCAAGTTGTTTACCACGGTGGATTTTGAGGACCCGTCATTAGTTATTGATTATATAATTTAGTATGAAAAGTTCTCATATTTAACAACAAAAAACCTAACATATTTTCTTATTCTCGGTTCTGTTTCACTTATGCCAATTATTTACGTATTAAGATGACCTCGTCTAGCGCTGTTTCGTATAGCGCAGGAACTTATTGGAATGTATCTCTTGCGTTAAGTGGGATCTTACTGTACCTTACTGGCTCTTCATATTTTATCCAATTTTGCCTTGCAGTCAAAAATATATTGATCATAAACTAGTCTGATTAAATTTAAAAATAATGAAGACATGACATCAAATTTTCTACAGTTGTTATTTTTAAACATTTCTATAAAAAATCGCCCCTACAATGAATTCACATTATTTATTATATTAATTTTATTGACTTGTAAACAGATTGTTACAGGTTCGAACACCTTGTTTTTAGAACGAAGATTTTTTTACATAACTTACTTTCATTTCAATGTAAGAAAAAAAACTGTCTTTTTCAGTGTCAGTCTTTAATATTTTTTTTCGTTTTTATTTTTAACTATATTACCGTAAGTATAGTACGCGCCATGGATCTGAAAGGCTTGGAAGTTACATGCAAATGGAGGCTTGCGCAGGTACAGTCGGTTGAAAAGCTACAAACTCGCGCTATATTATTATTTTTAATTTTTCTTTAATCTAAAGGTCTAATTCCTTGCATAAAGTCATCCAATTATTTTTCGTGCTTGTCTACGCAACATTGTATTAGGCATCTTGATCAATTAACAATCAAAGAAACAACTTAACAATACTGGACTGTACTTTATAGCAGGTAAGCGACAGGTAACAAGACAACCAACGATAACCAATCACCGACGAGCGCACGTTCTGTGCCAGTAACTGGGAGGTGGTGGGAGTCTTCCTTTCCCACAAAACAACCAGAACGGCTCTATAAAATATGCATTTGCGACGCTGTTTGTGACTAACTTCAGAACCTTTTAGAACCGTGGCGCGTATTATACTATTCATTAACTAATAATAACAAAATTATAGACCGTAGCGTCGTAGCTAATGCCTCTTGATCGTTCAAATAAAAATTGTAGAAAGTATAACATCATATTCGTGTCATTATAATATAGTTTAAAATTTCAAATTCTATTAATAAAAACTATCACAAAGTGGTTGTCCTTGTAACGATTGTATCAGGTAATGTTCTATGAACAACGTCTGGGTTGTTAGGACTTCCTATATCACAGTCAAACCTCCACAAGATATTTTCCTGCTGTTTGTCAGCTAACATTTCTTGCGTGTTAGCTTTGACATCGCCGATATCGCTGGTGCCACAAACAACATCACACGTGACTACTTTATTACTGCCTAATGTGGCACTTTTACTAGGGGCATAAGGAGGGCACTGTGGTATGGGCGCAGGCCTATAATTCAGAGTTGCACTCTTCATCATGGCCGATGCGCGTTGCTTTGTGTTTCCACCGCAACAGTCTCGTATCGCGCTACCCGACGAACCGGGGAATGCGGTCACGCCGTAACCGGATGCTCCACTATCCCCGCTCGATTGAAGTTTCCGCTAGGTGTCGCCGGGGTCGTAGCCTATTGATGATTTCTTTAGATCCATCATCGGTAGAATGTTTTCCTGAAAATAATCACATATCGATAAAAATATAATCGATGCGTAGTTTTTGGAATCGCTGCTGACTGATTGACTACTCGATGCATTACCATCGATTAATGTAGAAGAAGAACGGGTACAAAGTAACGATTACTCGAAGCAAAAGAACCGATTACTTCTAATATTCAAAAGTGATCTTATAGTACGCGCCATGGATCTGAAAGGCTCGGAAGTTAGATGCAAATGGAGGTTTGCGCAGATACAGTCGGTTGAAAAACTACAAACTCGCGCTATATTATTATTTTTAATTTTTCTTTAATTTAAAGGTCTAAATCCTTGCATAAAGTCATCCAAAAAAATATTTTTCGTGTTTGTCTATGCAAAACTGTATTAGGCATCTTGATCAATTAACAATCAAAGAAACAACTTAACAATAGCGTACTGGACTGTACTTTATAGCAGGAAAGCGACAAGTGACAAGACAACCAGCGATAACCTATCACTGACGAGCGCCTGTTCTGTGCCGGTAACTGGGAGGTGGTGGGAGTCTTCCTTTCCCACAAAACATACAAGACGGCTCTATAAAATATGCATTTGCGACGCTGTTTGTGACTAACTTCAGAACCTTTTAGAACCGTGGCGCGTATTATACTTGATATCACTAATTCGCATTCATAAAAACTTCTATAAATTACAAACCCCGTTGATATGTGGCATTTCCAAGGCAGCGGGCACATAAGTAGTCCCCGGACTGCAACCGGTACACGACCGTTTCAGTGCAGGTCTTTGTCTCGATCCGTGACATCTCACCGCAAATCGTAATTCTTCGGCCATCTCCGAACACAAAGATTGTCTATCGGTCTGAGCGTTTTTTTTCGAATTCCAGCAGAATTCTAATATTGCAACCAAAATCGCTAAAGCGAGACCGCATAGCAAGACAACGAATACGCCGCCTGGAAGAAAATTATCCGTTTAGCCAAAAATTATCGAATTAAGAGTAACTATACGTTATTATTAAAAAATCCGTCATTTTGATTTCTTTTTTGATGTCACCTATCCTAGAACAGTTGGGTTGCCGAGACAAATCCAACGATACCTTAATTTTAGAAATTCGTCCAGCCGTTTTGATGATACTAGTAATAAAGAATATTACATACAATATATAGATACGCGCAAAAAACATAATCCTTCTTTGCACTTCAAAACGGCTGAATAGATTTTGATGAAATTTTCAGATTACCCCAGTGGGTGTTTCTGTGAAGTTTGCTGGCGATCGGATTAACAGATATATTTATTTTTTTTTGTTTTTTGGTAATTTTAATTTTTTTTTTCGATTTATGAACATTCACCCGTGCGAATCCGGGGCGGGTCGTACTTAATAATAATAAAACGCAGGGCAAAAGCTATATTAAATTTGCACCCGGGCGAAGCCGGACCGAGTTGCTAGTATTTTATAATAATAAAAAGTTTTATTGAACTAAACTTGTATATAGAGACATTGTTATTCTTGTTTATTTTTTCATCAAAATGTTTTCAGTAGTATCATTCATTCTTGTTACATAGGATAAAAGAATCCATCTTTCTAAAGATATATTTTAATTTGCCATTAATAAAGGGACGATGATAATATGGCTCACTGATTTGACGTCTCCATGACTGTGCGACTGTTGAAAATCCACCTATTTCGTACCGCTGTATCAACATTTTTGAAACTGAAGGCTAGTGAAGTAATATGCTTACGCAACCCGATATTTTGTAGATATTTTTGTAGAATGCGATTAGACTGAGTTAAAACTTGCACGAGATCGAATCTTGCATGTAAATTAATAAATATAATTTTTTGATTTAAGAATTTTGTTATTAGTGGTTCGAAATTAGGATAATATAATCCTTATCTCAGATCATTTTGGATTGGTTTAAAATAAATATTGATCGCCTGGGATCCCCTTTAACAACTAGATTTTTTTAGCAGTAAACTACGCGTCTCCATTAAAACCGCGTGTATTTTATATGCTTATAAACTCAGTGTTTTAGTTAATATATGGTGTTCTGTAATTTAATGTGTTTGGAGTTCAATTATCGGTGAACTACTTGAAATGAATTGGTAAGCGCTATTTTATTTTCAGTTTTTAAATGGTTTTATATATTTACATTGTATTAATTTACTCAATGATATGGATATCATTAAGGCTGTCGGAGCGCTCTGAATTTAAACAAAAAATAGGGTTTCGGCTGATAGCTGATTGTAGACTTATTCGTCAACATTTTTCAAAAGTACTATAAAAAAGTTTTCAATTAATTGTGCCAAAAAAAACACGTTTTCAATGCCACACTACGACCTTATTTGTACTTATTTAACAAAATTGTTCCGTCATAAACCTAAAGTGACTCTTCCTTTTTCGGAAAAGTTTTTTAAATCTTCAAAATATTTCCAAAATTTAGAGTAGTCAACTGACCGCGGCACTCTTGCAACAGCATTTTTAGCTTTTCAATAATTACGTAAGACGCCACTGTAAAATTTTGGTTCTAGACAGGAACCGAACTAATTTGTCTACAGCGCTACATTTGTTGAACTATCTGCTTATACTTAACGACGCTAGATGTCTAACATTGCAGCGGTTCAATGATTGCTGCAATTTTAACGGGAAATACTTTACAAAGTTAATTTTAGGGTGTTAATTGACAAAATTATTGATATATTGGTATTATTTTGGTAAATTTCAGACTTTATAAATTATCTAGAACCGATATTGAACTTGGTTTTATGGTAAAGTCTTGCCTTTTCCGGTATAATTTAAATTTGATATGCGCAAGCCATACTCAAAGTGTGTTCTGCGGAGGCCTGGGGCTCCGCTAAACCTCCGCGAGGGCTCCACCGAAATAATATCAACCTAAAGAGCGAAACACCAATTTAGACAGTTGGTCAAAAATGAAACAACTTCATACCTTCCATTAAATGGAAACAATTTTATCAATCAACACAGCGTTGTGTAAAGAACATATTTTTGTATGATTTTCATTAAAGAATGAACTTTAAACCAGGTTTGGCTTATTTTAGGGCTCCGTAAAATGTTTAGTGTTTCCAAAGGGTCCCGTTGCCAAAAAAGCATGAGTTACGCTGGTCTAGATACATTATTAATCAATAACTAGCGGTACTTACCTGTGCGAATAATTCGCACTAAAATTCGTTTCTAATTTCTCACTCTCTTTATAACTTTCTTCTTTTTGTTGTATTACATTACGAAGCTCAGTGACGGTTCAAGAAAATATTTTTCTAAAACTGTCATATAGAGGCACAAGTATCGAAAACGTTGAGCTGAAGCGCCGCCATACGAAAAGTATTTATACGTGAATTTTGATTAAAAATTAAACAAAAAAATTTACCGACCGTCAATCATGTTGACGTTGTTTCAAAGTTAGAACCGTCACATGGCAGCATTGCTGCATATACTGAATAAATGTATAATTGTTATAATTAATTATTTTGCAAAAATAAAAGCAATAATAGATTTTTTAACTGTTGATACACATAGAGCAAGTAATTATCTATAAAATGATACAAAATTTAAGTGGAGTAATTGTGAGGTTTTTTCGAAAAAGGGAGGCTAACATCTTAACCTTAGCGTATTAATATATATGATGTTTTACTGGTACTTCTTGAACTTTTAAAAGTACAGACTTACCGATATTCTCTACTCCAAGTGCATTAGCTTTAGATTCTTTACTTTTATCATCTCTGTTGCAAACATCTCCGGTATTCTTCCACCATTTGTCGTACAATATTTGTATGATACCCTTCTCCTGTAACTCGAGTATCGCAAGAGATATTTTATCACGCCACGGACTTCCTTTCGGCGTCGCTATGCCGTATCCTTTGCTATCGAGCAGACCTCCGATTTGTGTCAAATTGCAATCGCGTTGTACAGCGTAGTCTAGCATCGTAGACTCCATCAGGAACGCGTAATTTCCTTCAAGTACTCGTTTTACACCATCTTCGTATGTCGGAACGAAGACGGACGGACGCTTGCTTTCCATAAATCGCCACATTTTTTGGTATATCCCGATTTTCGAATCCTAACAAAATTATTATATTATTTAATAATTAGTGTATTTGCCATAAGGCAACATACACTATTGGCGTTGGTCGGATGGCGGGACCTAGGGGTCGGACCAAAATTTCTCGACGTTTCATAACCTCCTAAACACTTTGGCACCATTTTTGAAAATGTTTATATATATATATATATATATTTATATACGTGTATATATATATATATATATATATATATATATATATATATATATATATATATATATATATATATATATATATATATATGTGTGCGGGCAATAACTTTCGAAAGAGTTAATTGATTTTAACGAAATTTGGTCCACGTGTTGAAATCCATCACCGCAAGAAGCCTATTTAAAATGGGCGTAATCGGGGCATTTTAAGGGTAGTTTTTAGGGGTTGAAAAAAGTTTTTGGGCCCCAAAATACCGAAAAAATTCTCAGAATCGTTTCAAAATTGACATTTAACCCTCTAGTAGTAATTAAAAGGTGTCCCTAAAATTTAAATAAAATCGTCCCGATAGGACCGGACTTACAAATTTTATGAAAACACTAGTTTACAAATAGTGAATTATTTACTGAAAGTTGTATATAATTTGGTATAGAGGTTCGATTTATAATAATATTGCAATTAAGAAAAAAAATGTTATTTTAAGGGGTGTATTAAGGAGTAAAATTTTTTATTTTACCCAAAAACCAACTTAAGCTCGCAAAATAAAGCCACCGTGCCTGTATAAGCAAATACACTATATTGTCAGCAGGGTTTTGGCACTGCGACCCGGGTTTTTTAATTATTCAAAGCGGTATTGCTCGTTATATATAATAAACAATATAATAGCTATCGTTTGCCACAATTGTTAAGAAACTTCCATTGTTACAATTGTAACTATGGGTGTTTCTTAACAATCGTTTGCTACAATTGTTAAGAAACTTCCATTGTTACAATTGTAACAATGGCTGTTCCTTAACAATTGTAGCAACTGATAGCTATCCTGGGGTTTATTACTCTTACGAACTTATGATACGATGATTTCAAAGCTTACCCGATGGGAAAAACGGGTCTTTTTAGTGATCTGCATCTTTGCATTTGGATCCCGTATGTGAGCCGGCTCACTGAACCGGTTCAAAAAGAGCCGAGTTCTGAATATGTTACTGCAGTCTGCCACTGAGTTACCTAGTTCAGTCAATCATATCACGACCTGTATAGAATCAAGAATGCATAGAATGCATCAAGAATGTGAGGCATGAGTCATTTGAGCTGACAGATGCATCAAAGCGAGAACTGATACGTAAGTGTAAAATGTGCTTCTGTGTGTTAAGTGTTTCACTGAGTTATGCGGATCCGTCAGCTCTCACGGATGTTCTGTCGGAGTCGGCTCTTTGAACCGGTTCAGATCTGAGTTACCCAACTCGATTACCCGGGTTTTGTTAGATAAACGGAAAAGTAAATATTGTATTACCCGAAAGAATGTCATCGTGCTTCCGCCTTGTAGGGTTCCGTACGTAATTTCCGTTTGTTCGGCAAGATCTGAGGCACTTTCGATAGGCGTTATCATACGCTCGACTGTCAAAAAGGCCGCCAGGTTAGCCGTGTACGATGAGATTATGATTAACGTGAAGAACCACCAAATTCCGCCGACGATACGAGTCGAGGTTGCCTGAAAATACGTTACAGCAAACAATAAACAATAGAGAAACTCAAAATTTGTTATGTTAGTTTATGAAAGATTATTGCAAATAGCAGTTTTTAATTCCAATTTTAAATATAGGTTGTATTCTTAAACTCCCGGTTCTTTTTGAGGTTCATAAAAAGTAAATTGGGATATTTTTTGGCGTAAATCCAAAACCAAAATAATTATTAGTGATCAAACCTGTGTCAATTCAAGTGGAGGCTCTGCAAGATTACTAGAAACTAAAGTTGGGCCGTTAGCATTGTTGAAGGTGTGACTGGGCGAGACGCGAGAGAGGGCGGGGGGAAGTAGGCTTGTGGAGTCTTTTTCCAAACTGTTGGGATAAACATACTTGAGTAACCAAACTTCAGAAGATCACCCGCTGGGCTAATCTAAAGATTGTCTAAAAATTTCATCAAAAATGGTCTACCCGTTTGGAGTCCATAGATTACATATACATCGTCTTTTATCTATATAGATTATTAAAATGTAAAAAGTGGTTATTGTGACATAACGATAATAGTTGGACATATAGTATCGCGAAGTTTTTTGTAGTTATTGATATGTTCTTTAATATTGTAGAACATACTTTTGTTCTATCATCAATAGTTTCCGCAGCGCATGCGACGAAAGATGTTTTATGGCATTTTTTTTACACCTTGGGTTACGTTACTAAAGTTTTAGTAAGGATCCCTAATATTTTCTAGCAATAAATATAGCTTATGCTACTCAGGGTGAATGTAGCTTTCTAATGGTGAAAGAATTTTTTAAATTGGCATAGTAGTTTTGAGTTTATTCATTACAAACATACAAAGATACAAATCTTTCCTCTTTATAAGATTAGTATGATTATTCGTTTTTGTGTTAAGAATGAGCCTACGAAAGCACGTCCTAAACTACTACCTTGTGCAGCTGCCTCGTATAAAAAAATTCGGAGCAAAAAATATGACGTTTTCACACACGTTACGTTATGCGCATCAAGTTTTTTGTACCTTCTTCGATCGATTTGCAGTTAAAATGTGCCGTCTCTTTCTAACAACGCAGAAAGAGGCATCTCCATTTTTCAATACCGTTGTGATTTTGTTTCTACGATGCTTGATTATTAATGCCAAGGTTACTTGAAACCGAGCTTGAGCGTTTTCATTGTTGAAAGTGTGACTTGGCGAGACGTGAGAGAGGGCAGGGGCAGGGCTTGTGACGTCACATGTAGTCTTTTTCCAAACAGTAGGGTTGGGATAATAATAATTGAAAAACCAAACCGTGGGCATCGGTGACGTAAGCAATCGACTACAACCAATCACAGATGTGGCCATGTTGTATTAATGCGAGTTTGTTGTGTGTTTTTAATAAAACAGATATTGGAAAAAATGTTTGTTTCGAATAGATTTCTACATTACTACACACGAAATAATTTGGTAGTTTATACATGTTTGTCTTCAAAAATATTAGTTATTTTTTATCAAACTTTATCAAATTAAAAAGGCTAACGTTTTCACGCCTGCAGGCCTATATTAATTAAAAAATGTAATATTCATTTTTTATTTTTTTACAGTAAAAAAACAAAACAATGTATTCCTGGTAAATAAAACGCGAAATATTATAAAAACAAGCATTTTCATTCTGCTTTGTCAAAAATGAATTTTCCATAAAATTGTATTATGTTTTGATTTGTCGTGTATAATTTTCGAGATATTATAGGTAGTGATGTAAAATTACCGGTTATTATGATAGTAACCATTTTAACCAGTTAATTAACCGGCTATCTCTAAAACAGGAGCTGCTTTCGGTTTCTCTTTCTCAGAACAACAAAAAACAAAACAATCGAGCAGTTTTCAACAACTGAATCGAAAGAATTAATTAAATAATGTATTTATATTTATGTGGATAGGTATTGGTTGTAAAATTAACACTTCGATTGAAATTTGCAGCCATGTGCACATTTTTGCGTACTGTTTGTGACATTTTTTGAATCTGAATTTTAATTTACGTAACCCTTAAACACCAGTGCATACGAATGGGATCTATCAGAACATTTTTTTATAAAAAAAAACTAGCGCCAATAATTTCAAACATCAGAAAATATCTGTTTTTACCTTTCTAGAAGGTATGTCAAATATCAAAGGTTGTTAAATATTTTTTTTTTGAAAGTTACGGCTAATTTCAATTTTTGGCTGGAGTCATAGACTCCACTCGGATGTTGGATGATTATTATTATATAAAACACTAACGGGAAAGATAAGGTTCCTGTAAACACCGAAAGTGAAGCCGCAGGTAGAGGCTAGTATTAAATAAAAACTGCTATTTGCAAAAATCGTTTTGAATTTGGCAAAGTGCGTAGCATACTTATTAATTATTAGATATATCGGATAGGTATTTTAAAAATGTTAAAACCAGAAACGGACTTAGATGTGGACTTATTTGACTAATGCTTACAATTTATGAGACGCTACTGACCTGCGTTGTCTAGCGTCTATAGTTTACAGGTCTGTATCCATCGGTTATACGTGTTGAATGTTCATTACACAATCAATAGCATTCGTAAAAAAATAAGTTCGTCTCTGATTTTAGCGTTTTTGGATTGAAATGTCTGATTTCTGTTTATTATAAACACGTTTTCTTATCAAGCTTTAGTTGAACAGTATTAAATAACAAGACAGCAGCTTCAAGAAGACTAGAGACATATTCTAGAAAAGTTTTAGCATCATTTATTTTCATCGTTTTTTATAATAGTTTTGTATCACTGAAAAATTTCACTTACCTCAAGATACAAAATCAAATAAATAAACAAATAATAACTGAAAGTTGAAAACTGGCCAAGTGCGAGTTCAACTCGCACTCGAAGGGTTCCGTACCACGGTACTATATTTATTAATTTAATTTTATTTTTATTATTTGTTGTTATAGCGGCCATAGTAATACATACTCTGTGAAAATTTTAAGTGTCTGCCTATTGCGGTTCAGAAGATACAGTCTTGTGACAGACGGACGGACGAACAACGGAGCCTCAGTATTAAAATAAAAATAATATACTTTGCATAATAATTGCTGTAAGGGATCTTGTTCAATGTATTTCATTCAGAACATGTCTATGAAAACGACTAAGGCACAGAAATGCCTGAACTAATAGCCTTTAAGAGATTTCGTCCGATGTCGCTAGTATGCACTATTTCGATGTTTATAGAAAAAATACGATATTTATTAACTTTATTTTATTTTGATTGTATGTTGTTAAAGCGGCCATATTAATGCACACTCTGTGAAAATTTCAAAAGATATAGTTCTGTGACAGGCGCACAGACAGCAGAGCCCTAGTAATAGGGCTTCGGGTGGCATTCTTAGGGTACGGAACCCTAAAAACTGGCATAGAAAACTGTAAAAACGACTGTAAAGCAATAAAAAAGTGCAGAAAATGTTGGTAATTAAGTATACAGAATGTTTCATTTAAACGGTTCAACTTTGTAATTTGAAACTGAATTTATACAGACGCCATAAAAAGAACCATTCTGTATATTCTATGTAAATAGTTAATCTATTAGAATGTACATAGAAGAAGTATCATACCACCTTAAACTGTTATAAGCACCATGTTGCCAAAAAGGTTCATTCTATTTAAATACATTTTTAATTCTAGTTTGTAAAAAGCTAAGCTAAATATTCAAGTAGATTAGATGTCTGTGTCTAATATATATCTGCACTAAGATGACCGTTTTCGAATATGAATGAGATATAATCAACTTCCCATTAGTGTAAGAAACTTGCCAATTAACCTTTATTCAAAAGAAATAAGGCGAAAATTATCAAACGAACCACTATATTCATACAAAGCCTTCGCGCAATCAACAACCACTTGGTAATTAAATATGCACCGTAAAATTTTACTTATCGCTGATTTTAATGTAATTCTTTTATTTGTAATTTTAATTGACAATTACAACTACTTGTAACATTAGCTCTGTAAATAAAGATATTCTATTCTATTCTATCGAAACTCGGGTCGCAGTGCCAAAACCCTGCCAGCAATATAGTTTAAGTTTGTTTATGGACGAAATAAAAAAATACACCGCTTAAAATATTGTTATCAATTTAACATCTGAACCAAATAAAATACACCTTTCAGTAAACAAATCCTTATATTTCTCGCAAATCTTGTGACTTTTAGCTTTTTAAATAACAATCGATTCTTGCTACAGTTGGTTCTTATACAGTGCAGATGTATATTATATGCCTATGCTACTAAAAATTGCTTTTAAATTCTGTTTAAGTACCATTGCAACTGTTTTTCTTGCGAATTTTGTTTTTCTTTTTTTTAATTCTAACATTGTTTGTCAAGTTTAATGCCGCGATTCTGTAATATCTGTACACAGCGTTGATACATTTCTGTCTCACTTTAACGCATGCACTGCTAAATTTATTTGAAAGTAACAAAAAATTAGCAGCACTAAATTCTTATCACGAAGCTACTTTGCACGGAGTACTCGGTCCACCAATCACCATTGAGTCAACGGGAACGTCCACCAATAATCATTGAGTAAACGGTGCTGCCGACCATCAGTGTCCAAAAAATGAACTATCGAGTTTTGCGAACTGCCGGAATATAGACTTATATTTAATTTAGGAGAAGGTGATTGCAAAACGAATGGAAACAAATATTTTATTCTCCTTTTTAATTAATTATTTTTTGTAAATTTTTTACCATTTTCAATAGAATTCAAGCGTAGACTAGTTACTTCATCATTAGAAAACAAAAATATAAATGTGGTGGAAGTGCCGTGCTTAATCACGCCACCTCCACCATATAATTTTAAATATTAATCTATTGAAAATAATGGACTCGCTAGAATAATGTGCCTTGTTTAATGTTATTTCACAGACAATATTGAACTGTATGATAAAAATAAGAAACATTCAAATCGTTTGGGCAGTTCTCGCGATTATTACCTATACATGACGCTTCGATAAACTCGATGGTTAAACGGCAGTTTGATTTATTTAAAATTACGAATTTGATACGCAGAAATCTAATGTAATCAACCAAAAAACAAGACCAGTAACTTCTCTTGACCACCTTAAGAATCCAGATTAAATTTTTCATTGACAAAACAAGTTTGAAAGACATTTATATAATTTTGGGGATCCAAAAGCATTTTTACGACCCCATGTCTACGCAGCTGTAAGCAAAGATCAACTTTGTATTTCAGTTTAATAACATTTTATTTAGATTGAATTTTTTTTGAGAATATATTAATGACTATTGTTCGGAAACGGAATTGTGATTTTTTTAAATGGATTGTTAAAATTAAAACAGAAGTAAAATCGCAAGAAAAATGAATACAGAGGTACCAAACAGCTTTAGAAATAAAGTAAATTTCAAATCACATCATTGCGTTTTGAAATAAAAAAAGCAGTTTTTCCTAAATATAAACAAAAGTACTAGCACTTCATACATAATATTTCGGAAAATCTGTAGATTAGCATAACTAGCAAAATTCAGCCAATAAATAAAATACATGCATTGAGAGAAAATCTAATAGGAGTCAGATAAAATAGAAAAATACGAGTACGTAGCCTCAAAAGATTCCAACGGCCAGAGGTGCTTATAATAGGCTTCTACAAGTTGTTCAATCTATTTCAGAGCGTCAGATTAACCCCATTTCTTAATAGACATAGCCTTGATAAGGACGATAAGCGGATATGCCGGATTACAATAGATATTGGATTAAAACCAATTTACACGTATCCGTGCCGCATCCGTTTAAAATAGCGTCCGTCACAGTGACAGAGCTTCTAAACCGTTCTGTCGAAAAATTCGAGGGGGTAAAATTCGACATAAAAAAAAATATAAATTATATCTACGACTAAAAAAAATTTACTTCTCCCGCGAGCTTATGGGGACGAGGCTCTTAATTTTTTTTTTATTATAGTGAGAAAATAACGTGGCACAAAATGAATACCAAAATCACTGAAGGTATTGTACGGATTATGGATTATTATCACAGGCATGCCACGGATGCGGTACTAATATGTGTAAATTGAACGGGTTCGGATTAGCGCGATTCCACTGTATTTAGCTTGATGTAAATTATTTTGGTTTGTACTCTGAAAACAATGGAACAGCCTGTATATATTTGGTAGTATGATACCTTCGGGTTCAGGTCAGATCCTTGCTGCATCAACGTTCCAATTGTAAACCAAAAACTGTTTCCCAGCGTAAAATCGTTTTCAATCCAAGTATATTCATCATAATGATCGAAACACTGAACGCCGCCATGTTCTTTTAAAAGACATTTCGGATCGTGACGTACAAAGTCCAAATTTAAATCTGAAGGTTGCATAGTATTCGGTCTCCGATTTCCGACACTGTCGTAAGTCATTCGAGTTCCTTTCCTCGACGGACTATTCAACAATCTCTGATTAGAGCCATCTACTGACGAAAACCTCAAACTGCGATCACGTTCCAGCAATTCCGGTGGTCTCAAGAAATCAATTTTTTGTCTGTCTGGCGATTTTTGGTCGATGTCGACAACAGATTTCGATCTGAGCCGATCTATATCTTCGTAAACGAACGAACTCGTCTGCCGACTAACAATTTCACGAAACCCGTCTTCGAGAAGTCTCGAACCCGGCCGATTCTCTATCGATCTCGACCGAATTACTCGGATATCGATGCGTTGTTGCGATCTTCTACGCACGATCGGGTCTTCGTATATTGGCGAATTTGCACGAGCGCAATCACCCGATGCTTTCGCCGACGACGTGGCCGCTACGTAAATGTTTTCTTCGCGTTCGTGATCGTGGTCGTCATGGTGATCGTGGTGATAGTGTTCTGTTTCGGAACAGACCGAGCAAGGATCGGGATCGCGCCATTCGTAGGGTGAAAATTGAGCCACCACCCATATGGTTATCGATACTAATATGTAAGCGGCGACCATATAAAGCCAAATTTCTATTGCTAATGGATTTAGAAACGAAAATGGACGATTCGGCATGCTTTCTGATACCTTTAAACATATAAAAAACAAATCAGCACGGTTTATTGTTACAATATTTGTTTCGAAAACAGTTGAGACAGCAAGAATCTGAAAGAAAAAATATTATAGACACCAACATTTCAATGTATTTACAACATGCGAGTTTTACACTAAGAAAACTAAGTACTCATTGCTAATTGAAGATATTTTGTAAACATTGAGTGTATTGAAATTGTTTTAGCACTTTTGCTACCATTTTTGTTTTTTGAAGAGTAATGTATTCAACATTATGAGCATGTTTGTGAATATATTTAAACGGCTGAATGTATTTTCACTTTAGTGTTGATGCAATCGTTATAGCTTCATGAGTAGTACTGACTATATGACGTCACAAAAAATTCATTTTAATGAATGCAATATGTCATGTTGTAAAAACACAAAAATCAAAAGTCGCTAAGGCATTTGTGTGAGATTTGACGAAACGAATCCAAAAATTTAGATATAATATATTATGGGGATTTTTAATGAATAAAAAAAAGAAAAAAACTAAAAAGCAGAGTAAATGTTAGTATTTTATCTAATTTTTGTTATTACAGCTATTTTTATTCATTGTATCTTGACAAACTGTAGAATTTTTGAAAAGGGCTACCCTCTTGTTGGAAGCATTTTCAATAATAAATTATTTTATGCTACGTCAGTATGTTTGGGGAGAAACAAGTAAAAAAAATTTGACATTAGTTAGTTTTATAGGTACTAAAAATGGTAGCAAAAGTGTTAAGTAAGACAGGCAGCCATTGTTCCATTTTCAGATTAAATTTCAACGCTAATTATTTAGTTAAAACTTCAACGTAATGAAAATTTAATTAAGAGTAGTTTAATTATGCTAGATTAAATAAACAAACGACTACAACAATAAACTGCATTTGTTTCTTGCATGGACGTGTTTTCATAAAAACTAGGTTTAAACACGATTTGCATTTATTTAAAAAACAAAGAAACTAATTTGTTCAATTGTTGATATGTGTTTGTTTTTGTTTGCTGCGAAGTTTTAAGAGACGATGTTTTATTTAGTTAAAATGGAGCAATTGCTATGCAGCTGTAGAATGGTTTCCATGGTAATTTTCACTAGCTTAGTTCAGTAAACACGATTTAAAAATGTATTATATTTGTCTTTCAATAAATTTCACTGCAACACGTATTTTTAGTTATAATCATAGCAAAGGTGTTTTACTTTTGATATGCAACTTTTCTGATCTCCTGGTGACTAGATTTTCAAAAGTACATAACACCACGTTATATTTGATAACCTGATATAATTTTTGAACGTGAAATTTTAATTACAATTTTCATAACAAAAAAAACAAATTTGAAATACATATTTGTTAGAGAAAATGATCATGTGAAAACAAAAAGAACAATATAGACATAGAGACAACAATATAGACATAGAGTGAACAAATAGACAGAGACACACAACATTTGGACATAGAGAGAGAGCGCATCATTCCGGCGAACAGAGAGCCGAGCAGCTGGAGCGTCAGGCATGTTGTTGTACCTTGGGGTTTAAACCGGAGCCCTGTCTTAGGAATGTTCCAGTAATGAACCAAAAACTGTTCGAAACTGAGAACTGGTTCTCGACAATGTCCGATTCCTGATGACACGGGTGCGGATTGTTCCATTCGTACGGAGAGAATCGCGCCATTACGAATAGTGTGAATGAGACGAGCAGGTAAGCGGCCAACACGTATAGCCAGATTTCAAACGCGAGCGGATTCATGAATGAAAATAACCTGGTCGGTTGACTTGTCGGAACCTGTATGTCGGATTTTTAAGGTGTTTAAATTGTCAGTACTGTAGCTCTTCGTATTATTATGAAATATCGACGTATAATACTCGCCACGGTTCTAAAAGGTTCTTAAGTTAGTCACAAACAGCGCCGCAAATGCATATTTTAGCGCCGTCCCGGTTGTTTTGTGGGAAAGGAAGACTCCCATCACATCCCAGTTACCGGCATAGAACGTGCGCTCGTCGGTGATTGGTCGTCTCACTTGTCGCTTTCCTGCTATAAAGTACAGTCCAGTACGCTATTGCTAAGTTGTTTCTTTGATTGTTAATTGATCAAGATGCCTAATACAGTTTTGCATGAAAAATATTTTTTTGGATGACTTTATGCAAGGAATTAGACCTTTAGATTAAAGAAAAATTAAAAATAATAATGTAGCGCGAGTTTGTAGTTTTTCAATCGACTGTACCTGCGCAAGCCTCCATTTGCATCTAACTTCAGAACCTTTTAGAACCGTGGCGCGTATTATACTATCTGTTAGGAATATCTCCTACACATTATATGTTCCCGCGATTTATTATGCTAACGATATTTTATAAATAACTCCTATCATACATGTAGTTCGGATATGATTACGGTATTCAGTCATATGTATTAATTTGATATCAAAATAATACGAGAACACACTCACATACCAGTTTCCGATTAAAGGTTACCATCTATTTGCATGTTCTCCTGATATATTAGATTTGCAGAATACCTCCTACCACGTATGCCCTTTTGATATTATTTCAGTATTAACTAACGTTGGGTGTCTGACTATTAGGAGCACAGTTTCACATAATATTAGTGTTATTAACTAAAGGCATACCTTCTATTCGCATGTTCTCCTGATATATTGTACAAAATACCTCTTGTTGATATCAGCTAATATGTACATAAGAGCTGTGATTGGGTATGAAATAATTAGAACATATTCAGTATTCACATATTTGATGTTGATTAACAAACATCTTTTATTTGCATGTTCTCAAATTGAACAATACGTTCGATATTTAGCTATAAGTTGTATGGTTAGATATTTAAATATCAGGAGAACATGTTGATTAGTGAATATTTTGTGATTGCATGTTCTCCTGATACATTGAACTAAATGTCTTCTTGTCTGATGTTATGGTTCGGTATCTGGCTGCAAGTAAATAAAGGAGCATACATTGTTGAACACGAAAGTGTTAGGAGAACATAATGAATATCGAACACGAAATATCAGGAGACTAGGCGAACAGGAGGTATCGAAGTTAAAGTTGGTATGCTGTGTATCTATTGTGCTGTTTTATATGAAAAGATCGAGAAACACTGTTTAACTTTAAGAATAGACTGCATTAATCTGTATGGGGTATAAGGTTGGGTTAGTTATTTGTGTTACCTTGAACAAAATGCCGATGCCAAGATTCATGAAAGGTTTCGTGAAATCAATGACGCTCTCCCGGGCGTAGTTGATTGTCATTGAGGCTACGGCCAAATCTGCTCTCTGAAAAGAAAGTAATATACAGGGTGTTTCCTAAATAACGTCTCAAACTATAACACCGCTATTTGATGTCTAATTCTAGAAAAGAGAATGTTTTTTTTTATAAATACTAGACTGGTCCTTATTTCTATAAATCAATTTTTTTTCAAATTTTTTGAGTTGCTACCCCCTGAAATGGTTCTCTATATTGAAAAAATGATTAGCTTAAAATTTCAGGAGTGGAAAAATATACTATACATTTAGGGCGGAATGATACAATGCTTCGTCTGTTTTAAAACTCGCTAACCCTCATTGTAATTTCACGTATTCGTCAATAATCTACTTCATTAGGTACATCTTAGATACATCAATTACTATTTTCGAGGAGTTTTTTAGAAAACAGTCTGTATATATTATATGAGAAAGTCTCTTAACAATTCTATTGTGTTTTAAACGTGAATGTGTTAATAAAATATATACCAAATGAATTGACGTATTGTGTATTAAAAAAGTCGGTTTCTGTCGCTGTCGACGTTTTGCTTTAGTAACAGAAAATGTGTTCTCAAAAGTTTGATATAAATTTCGAAATAATACGCCTTTTCTAAGGACTTTATCATGTTTGTTAATTTACACAACACAAAGTTTAAAAGAAGATCGTTTCTTTGAGCATCAATTTTACTAAATAGTAACAAATAAATAAAAACACTTGAAAATTCTACAAAAAATATTATCAAATTATTTCTCGACAATCGTTTCGGACAATAAGTTTATCCTCAGGAATATAAAACATATACATATCAATATATGTTTTACACCGAGCTGGGTAGAGTAGTGGTCACAGCACTAGACTCCCATTCAGGAGGTACCGGGTTCGAATCCCGGCGGAGGCAGATGTGGCTGGGACTTTTTCCTACTGCCTCTCGCCGAGAAACGGTAATTCCTGTACCGGCCATCTTGATTGAGGTTTTCCATGGTTTTCCTCAATTAATTCCAGATAAATATCGAGATGGTTCCTTATTTGAGGCCATGGTCGATTACCTATCAAACTCCTAGTTCAAAAATTACCTACCTTATCCTAATTTCCTATAATTCCTTCATTCTCCCATTGCTATTACATAAACTGAAGTTGTAAAAAATGTAGAAAATAACGGGAAGTGGTAAATGAAAACATAGTAATGGTGCGAATGTCATAAAGTCGAGAAACGGACGTTAAACGCATTATTATTATTATTATATATGTTTTATATTTATCCTTCTACATCACTAAAACAGAACAAAAATAGTATTTTCTTTAAAACTATGGATTGATCGAGACAGCAAAACATTGAACTGTTCCATAAAACAAGCGGACATATTCTGATTCCGTAATAAATTGTTTTTGAGTCCCCTTATTTTTACTTTCCGAGTAAAAAATGTAAAATTAGACTTCGTTAGGTTCTGTTCCGTGTTTTCTTCTATAAGTGTGCAAAGTCTAAGGTCAACAGGGGCCTTCTGAAGGGCCTAAAAACTGGGCATCTGGATATACATTATGAAATTATATCTGTAGTAGATATAGCACATGATTTTGTATCCCTGGATGAATGTTATAATTTGTGAGCTGTAAAAATTTCCCTCGGGGTTTGTTCATTTTTTTCATACATCTACATAAATTTAAAACCATCCAGATCTACCTGCCCCAACAGGTTGTTAAACAAAAACAGTAAATATTTTGAAATGGTGGAGACGTGTGCTCTATGCGATCGACATTTGTTTTCCTTCTTTTGTTTTTAATAACGACGCATCTATGGCTTACCACGGCACACTGTAACAGCTGTTGCGAATTTTTATATTAAGGGGCCTCGACATTGACAATCGCAAACTTTAACAGAGAAGACAGAGAGATTGTATATTATAGACGCTCAACATCTGAGGGCATCAGCGTCTATCAGAAAAAAAGGAAACATTTAAAACTTTTTTGCATTTAGTGAATTTTATTTTGGGTTTGTATTAATAGTCCAGCAGCCACCGCCTGTTTTTTTAAGTGATTAATAACAGGCTGAATCTTCGTGAGTTCGTTCGGTTCGACGAGACGCCCACGTTTTTCCTCTGTCCAAATTCTCAAAGAGGTACGTAATGAACTGCGCAGATGTAAAACATGTCGATTTGGTAGAGTGTCGAAATTGTCTGACTAACAGTAAATTTTTCATTGAAATTTTAAGATAATATGATAATAAACTCGGAAAAACAAATGTCCTACAAAATCGATGGTTTGAGTTGGAGCGTCCTCCACGCCGAGTATGTCGAAATAACGAGGTCATAAAAATTATTAATAACCAGCTGATTTTTTGTATGCAGCTTACTAAATATTAGTATAATTGAATGGCCATAAAGTCCTACAAATGTAGTGGTAGGTTTTCCTAGTCCTGCGCTTGGAAGTTGTCGATTCCACGGGAACAATTTTTTCATTAATAACAACCTAGGTTTGATTTTGTCCTATCGCGAATAAAGTGTAGAACACAATTTTACCAAGCGTAGGACTAGGAAAACCTACCACTACATTTATAGGACTTTGTGGCCATTCAATTATACTAATATTTAGTAAGCTGCATACAAAAAATCAGCTGGTTATTAATAATTTTTATGACCTTGTTATTTCGACATATTCGGCGTGGAGGACGCTCCAACTCAAACCATCGATTTTGTAGGACAATTGTTTTTCCGAGTTTATTATCATACTATCTTAAAATTTCAATGAAAAATTTACTGTTAGTCAGACAATTTCGACACCCTATCAAGTCGACATGTTTTACATCTGCGCAGTTCATTACCTACCTCTTTGAGAATTTGGACAGAGGAAAAACGTGGGCGTCTCGTCGAACCGAACGAACTCACGAAGATTCAGCCTGTTATTAATCACTTAAAAAAACAGGCGGTGGCTGCTGGACTATAATACATATTTATAAAAGTACATACCCTTTCCATAAGTTCTTTGACGATTCCATTCCACTGGTGTGTTTCTGGATCTTGGACTCCGTACATATGATCGGGAACTAACCGAATGCTGTACTGGAATCCGACTTGGTTAGCAATCCAGTCTAGCAAATCTATGCAAAAACCTTCGTATCGGGAATTCCCGGTTAGGTTACGATCTTCTTTGACCATTACGTAAGGTTTTTCCTAGAAATAGAGAGATCTCAATTACTGGTTTGAACAAAATGGTGGAAAAAGTAACAATTGTAATATGGTGGGAGAACGGGTATAATGTGGTGTGAGGACGGGTATAGGTGATTGAAAGGACTGGACGAAAATATAGTTGCCAAACGTCTGCTTTTGTTTCATAAAATTGAACCACATAAATAAAGAAATATCGCCAGTCATGTAGCAGATTTCTTGAGAAAAATAGTAACAACAAAAACGTTATAATGGATATTAAGGGGGTATTCTTATGTGAACGCATACATTTTACCTCTTTTTAGGGAATTTTTTTTAGACGACAATAACATTCAATAATTTTAATTTTTTTATGTTTTTGTTTGTATCTTAGACTGTATAAAAAAATTTTTTTTTCTCTTATTTTACACTTTTTATATACATATTTTTTTTTTTAAATTAAATTAGACACTAAAAAAAAAGCAGGTCACTGGTCATGGTAATAGCGGCTGTTCATGTTGTCTGAAATAAAACAATCGAATGGATCATTGTTCAGTAGGGATGTCGCTATCGTCCCTACTAAAATTAATCAATTTCATTAAAAAAAAAATGGCGGACTGTAGAAAAAAATTTGTGTTTTTTGTTAATTTTTTTGTTAAAAATCGTTTAAAAAAAATAAGAAAATATTTTCGAAAATAAGCAATTTTAGTACAGACGATAACCATTAATGAGTAGAAGAACATATATAAATTTCAAAGCAATCGGTTGAATACTTTTTTTTTAGGACCATGACAGTTTTAGAAAATAATGTTTCCAGAAAAATGCGTTTAAAGTTTCAAGAGCTAACAAGTCGCTTACGGCGCGTCGGCCACTATATGAGTTGTAATTTATTTAAAACTAGGAATTTCGGTCTCTATTTTTCACAGCATATTTTCGATAGGTTTTACTATTGAAATATGAAAAAAAATCGATTTTTCGAAGTGGTCACATAAGAATACCCCCTTAATTTAATTATATTTTTTGTTATATAAAATTGAATATTATTTTTATTCAAATCAACTGCATAATTTATAAACAAACGTTTTTTTTGCTTAACACGACTTTCATATGTTTTCAACGGTTTAACAAAAGAAATGCGTTTAAATTATGAAGAGAATTTTACTAATGGAAAGTGAAGATCCGGTTAATTATTAAAGACAAACCGCTATCTTAGGCGTATAATGTGAAGCAATTAAAGAACTGCGTTGAACAAAGACAAAACTTAATATTTATGTAGTGAACTATAGCAGTTATCTTTCTTAAAACGACTTCAATTTATGTTTGTTCTTAAAGTGATATTTATCTAACAAAGATCGGCGTACCATTTCAGTGCTTTTAATATCGCTTCTTTCTCTTTTTAACATAATTCTACTTTCACCAACTTTCTTTTCATGATTTATTTTCCAGTGTAGGCATTATTTTCTAGTTTTAATTCTGTTTCCTTTTTCCTGTTTTCAAACGTCTACGCAGTGGGACATAATATTCTTTTCTTTAATTAAGACGCAATAAAGTAATAATAATTAATTAATAATAGCACGTCAACAATTTTGTAGGGACCTACATAATGCGTAGAAATTTAAATTAAACTTAATTTTTTTAAAAGTTAATTTTTACACGTAAAACGAGTAGCAAACATCAGATTTGTTACTAGTTGTAGCCCGCGTTACCGCGCTCGTTAACAGAGATTTTATTTTATTCATAATATGTCAAATGTGGACATTTTTAAAGTTGGATTGGTCCTGTCGCCTAATTGGCTAGACTTTTATTACTTAAAGGCCCCAGTACACAGTGGTCTGTAGTGGGCCATTGTAGACCATCGCCATTGTGTACAGGGGGTAATGATCTGTAGTGGCGGACAATTGTGAATCGTGGTGCCCAATCCATTTGTTGTCGGTTTTTTTGACACACTTCAAAGGAATCGTGATGTAGCGTGGCCTGTGGTGTTCACACAGTGGCCCATTGTCCGGGACAGGTACCTACTTTTTTTGTTGCGTGCCATACTATTTAAATTTTTAATCGCCTAAAATGTCAGTATCCTGGAGCAATGAAGAGACTTTTAGGTTTATAATACTAGAATACTTGTAAACAAATAGCCGCGGCCGTAATTACTTCCACGTCCATCGCAAGTGCTTCGCCAGGCAGAAATGAGCCATGGACCATTGTGTGAACACCAAGTGATAGTGGCCTACAGTTGCACATTGCAAAGCATGGCCCACTACAGACCACTGTGTACTGGGGCCTTAAGATAAAGCAAGTATTAGGCGGTAAACAATATTTAAGCACATTGCTTATTATTTTGTGCAGACTTGTATAAAATTGTTCTTATAAATATGGCGGGAGTGTTGTAAGGTGTCGTATTTCACTGTTGTTTCATTAACACTGGTGCGCAGGCTCTACCATGCATTTGTTTATTAGCGTTACCAACATAAAACAAAACCAATTACTTGTCTTGGGCTGTTTTAATGATTGATTAATTGGCGCTATCCTTTTTCAACGTGTGCTTCAAACTCATCTAGAGAGAACGTTTTTTCTAATTCCGTTTTCGCGTTTTTCTTGCTGCTTAACTAATTTTTAAAATGATGAATTAAAATTATAATTCAATGTGAAACGCGATGTAAGCAGCGGCCATTTTATTATGCAAGTTTTTGTGTTTTGTTTTTAATAAAATGAGCCGCTAATCTGTCTTTAAGATGAGCTGTTGTAATTTCGGATTATTTACGTTATTAAATCATAAACTGATAAAGTTCTTAGAAAAAATCACGAGAGACTTTTCGTTAAGTTTTGTAGTTTGGATGAACTAAGCTTATATTTTGAGTAAAGATGGGATGATTCGAGTAAAAATTGTCGAATTATTCGATTATTAAAATATTTCGAGATGTCTCAAAAGATTATTTAGAATCATTCGAATGATTTTTATTTGACATAATACAACGTCTTTTATCTGCGTCTTTATTATGAAGCACTGTATATAGGTGACTCTCTCAATCTAAACTGAGAGCAATATTTATTCGAGAGTCGAAACATTCATTCATTCACGCATAGTACCAACTCATTTATTTTTATGATACATCAACTGAAGGAATCATTTCGAATGAATCACACAATTGTAAAATTTATTCGAATAGCAACCTTTCAATTATTATCAGAATCATTCGATTATTCCCAAGACTAATTCTGAGATTTAAATAAACTAGTTTTACCAGCGTATTTCTATTGTTACTATTTTACAGATTAGTACTTGGGAACGGAATGCTTGTAAATGAGGATCAATGGAAGCTTTATTTGAAATTATTTTTGAAGTTATATTTCTTTTGGCACGTTGAAAGTAAATTTTTGCTAGGCACAGCTAACGAATATTCGACAGTATGAAGTTGGTCAGGGGAAACTCAGATGGAAATGACAGACGGACGAAATAAATTTATTTTAATAAATTCTTTGCATGTATATTAGAAATTAGTGTTTAATCACGCCAAAGAAATATAACTTCAAACGCGCGAACCCCCTTTTTTAACTTACCTCTCTTGTCATGACTATGAGAGTAATGTTCGTAACCGACGTTTCATAAAACGCAGCCGGATTTGTGATGTTAATTCCGCCTTGTGGTGTCCACTGGCCGACTTTCTGAAGCTCTTCACGACGAAGCTTTAGAAGATCAAGCTTGAAGTTGTTGCGTTTTCCCTCGTTGAACTCTATGTGACCGGTCAGGCCGTGTTGGCCGGCCTGAAGCAACCGTAAAAAAATAATCTTTTAGTGGCTGTTATAACCATATCACAGAAAAATAAGTTTTTTCTAATAACGTCAAAATAGTGCATACTAGCGACATCGGACAGAATGTCTTAAAAGCTATTAGTTCAGGCATCTCTGCGTTTTAGTAGGTATTACTGCGACCGCTATAACAACAAATAATAAAAATAAAATAAAATTAATAAATATTGTACGGTGGTATGGAATCCTCCGTGTGCGAGCCCGACTCGCACTTGGCCAGTTTTTTATAAATTATGAACGTAAATTAATTGTAAAAGAAAATTAAAATATCGCGTAAGAAAAAAGCTAAACTTTTAAAACTGGATATCAAAACACTGCAAAAAATTAAAATGATTTTACCTACAAAAGATTTTTACAACTTTTTTTGAAAGCGTAAAAGCAAAATAAAATTTCTTGTTCTATTTACCGAACAAATGAATAAAAGTTTCATAAAAGTGATGTTGCGTTTCCAAGTTTGTTGACGTTTATACACATAGGTGATCTAAATATATAAAAATTCAATTTAAGGAATTGATGAAAACGTTGTCATTATCGACCGTTTTTTAAGGTCAACTGACTGCGTTCTGTATTCAAAGGGTGGAACTCAATTGTTCTCACTATGTTGTCTCATAGACATAGACGCAACAGATGTCTGAATTTCTAGAATTTTTTTTTGATAGTTCTAAATGGTGCAAAATGATGTTCATGATCATTTTAGAAACATTTTCGAAAAAAAAATTTTTTTCACCAAATTTTTTGGATACCTCGCCTTGCCTTCCCTTCCCTATTTTCAAAGTATTTTATTATATTAATTTCTTAATTTGATACTTGATTGCCCCCAATTTGTATTGGGATGCACTACCGCCACCATGGAAGATTCAAGCGCTCACTGGGGGGCGGTACCACCCCCGTTCGAAATCTAAATGGTAGATATAATACTCGCCACGGTTCTGAAGTTAGTCACAAACAGCGTCGTCCTGGTTGTTTTGTGGGAAAGGAAGACTCCCACCACCTCCCAGTTACCGGCACAGAACGTGCGTTCGTTGGTGATTGGTTATCGCTGGTTGTCGTGTCACTTGTCGCTTTCCTGCTATAAAGTACAGTCCAGTTCGCTATTGTTAAGTTGTTTCTTTGATTGTTAATTGATCAAGATGCCTAATACAGTTTTGCATAGACAAGCACGAAAAATATTTTTTTGGATGACTTTATGCAAGGAATTAGACCTTTAGATTAAAGAAAAATTAAAAATAATAATATAGCGCGAGTTTGTAGTTTTTCAACCGAGTGTACCTGCGCAAACCTCCATTTGCATCTAGCTTCAAAACCTTTTAGAACCGTGGCGCGTATTCTACTTTATTTTTGACAAGAACCTTCGGTCAGTCAGGTCACCAAATGTAAACTCCTTTTTACGCTACTGACGTCATACTGTTCATGACAATACTGACAGTTTACAAAAATCCACCCTCGTTCTAACTATTCACTTCTTTTGTTTCTCTTTCTCCCTCTCTCTCTCTCTGTGGTAACCAGCGTTGCCAGATTTTTTTTTGCCAAGTCGGGATTTTGGAACTTTTTGACTGAAAAAAGCGGGATTCTTTCTTCGAAAGCGGGACATAGTAAAAAAACGTGTATAAGTAATCAGAAGTTTTTAAATATTTATCTTTTTATTTGAGTTCAAATTACTTTTACGTGACAATAGATAGCAAAAATAGCCATAGAAAATGTAAAAATATGATATTTTAAATCAGATTTACCCTATCGTTAAATAGTTGAGTCTTATTCGTCTTCTGAATAAAAAAAATAAAAAAAACAGAAATCAAAATCAAAAAAGTTTTATTCTACAGAAAAATATGGCGTTTCAAACAATAGTCTGAGGCGTGAGTGTTACAAATTGCAACTTACAATAAGAGAATAATTATTTACGCACGGTCGAGTTATTTAATTTTTATTTAAAAATCGGGACGTCCCGCCAAAATCGGGACGTCTGGCAACGCTGGTGGTAACCACTGATGCAGTATTATATTGTGGTCCTGTAAATAGAGGATATCGTGTCTATATCAGCGGTGTCTTTGAGAAAAGACAGCAACAAAACGCAAAAAAACAAACTTGAATCGTTCTTACGTATAAATCAATTTTCTTGACTTTCCATTGAAAATACAAGTAACGGTGCAAGATATCAATTTTATTTTTATGTTTACAATTCCTGCATACTATCGTACAATGTATTTGAAGTTAAACTTCAAAGGACAGTGGTTATATGTAACACTAAATTAGGATTATTTCCTTAAAAAACGAGTGTTAGAAAATATTCTACATTTATCAAACTCATGGAGGTAGAATACGGTTGCAGTTGGTAAGAATATTTAAATCCATAACACATACCGAGCGAGGTAGAGTAGTGGTGAGAGCACTAGACTCGTATTCAAAAGGTACCGGGTTCGAATCCCGGCGGGGACAAATGTGGCTGGGACTTTTTCCTATTGCCTCTCGCCGAGAAACGGTAATTCCTGCGCCGGCCATCTTGTTGAGGGTTTTCATGGTTTCCCTCAATTAATTTCAGATAAATATCGAGATTCGAGGTCATAGCCGGATTAGCTATCGAACTCCTAGTTCAAAAATTACCTACTTATCCTAATTTCCTATAATTCTTGCATTTGCCCTTTGCTATTATGTTGAAGTTTTAAAAATATAGAATTTCGACAAGGTCAGCCTAATTGTGTAATCAAGATTTATCATTAATACAGAACGGGATTCTGATTGAAATGATGTAACCGAGCTGGGTAGAGTAGTGGTGACAGCACTAGACTCGTATTCGGGAGGTACGGGTTCGAATCCCGGCGGGGGCAGATGTGACTGGGACATATTCCTACTGCCTCTCGCCGAGAAACGGTAATTCTTGTACCGACCATCTTGATTGAGGTTTTCCATGGTTTCCCTCAATTAATTCCAGATAAATATCGAGATGGTTCCTTTTTTAGGGCCATGCCGATTACCTATCAAACTCCCAGTTCAAAAATTACCTATCCTATCCTAATTTCCTATAATTGCTTCATTCGGCCATTGCTATAAGTTGAAGTTTTAAAAAATGTAGAAAATAACGGGAAGTAGTAGATGGAAAAAACGCATTATTATTATTATTATTATTGAACTGTTGTATCGCCGCCATTGGGTTTACATTTTGTGACCTGAATAGAATTTTCAAACGAACAGTTTTGTTTGTGAATGAACTAACAAAACAGACTTTTTTTGTTTCTCAAGTAAGATTTATTATAAGAAAAAATATGGTAGCTTTAGCATTCATAGTAACATGCAGGTCATTTTTTTGTACAAATTAACTACGCTTCGACGCTTGGAACTATTTCTGCGTTGTCGTCCATCTAAACGCTGAATAGGCACGCCATTTTTCTTGTCATCCAAAAAGGAATCTGTTTTCTTTAGTAAAACGTTTTGGAATATTTCTTTTCTTTATACCCGATAAAAAGTATGTACTTTTGACTTCGAGTTTAAGATAGAAAGCCTAACATTTTTGCTCTGCTGGAATTACTCGCACGCCATCTATAACAGCGGGTCGAAAAAAAGTAACAGCGACACGAATGATACGTGAGACTGCCGTCAGCTAGTAGTAGCTATCAGCTGTTATTACGTATAACCTCAAAATTGCTCACTTGAAAGTTATTAGTCTCTTTAAAAGTACGTACTTTCGACCGGGTATAAAGAAAAATAGTATACACCACAAGGGCAGAAAGTTTAAATTTTAAACCTCTTACTCTCAGACAAAGGGGTTGGGCGTACTTTTTTTTAAAAAGTTAACCAAACAAAGTAAATGTAAATATTTTATTTGATATTTTGCGTGAAATATGGTGAAAAAAATGATGACATTTTTAAAGCGTCTTTCTACTTTAAAATTAGTGCGAGCTTTAGATAAGCACCTCTGGACTGTTCATTATTCGAATGGGGTTTTAATTTCGGATGGGTTTCGACCTCCTATAGCCTGAGAATATATTTCAGTTACGAACAAACGCACAACGCCAATCTTCATTTGTCTGTCAGTCGATCCCGTGGTTCGTAAAGGCAGAAGAATTAAGAGACGACAGACTTCAAATTACTTATTGCTAGATTGGAAATCGATTCAAAGAAACAATGGCGTAGAGCTGGTTCTTTTCGTTAATTTATTTTTCATTAACATTAATTTTTTACATTGGAAATTGTTGCGTCCATATTTTTTTAAACATACACAATTAAGTTAGCAGGAAAGTGGACAAATTGATGTTAATCAATAAACCAATACATTTGTATATTTGGTTGTGTACTTAATTTTAACATGTGCTGTACTTTATAGATGTCTGATGAAGATCAAATATATGACCGAAACGTCGCTAAATTAATAATTGGTTTATTGATTAACATCAATTTGTCCACTTTCCTGCTAACTTTATTGTGTATATTAATTTTTTTTAAAGGAGACTGTTGTAAGTTTGTTTTTCTGTTTGTGGTATTGTAGCTCCAAAACGGATGAACCAATTTCTAAATAAAACTTCTTTAGACGCGTTTTGTGAAAGTCGCAAAGGAGCAACTCGAGTTGACGTTATGAAAAGCTTGTGACGATTTTGCGCGGTCTTCTAAGTCCATTTATGCAGTACTAGTTGCCCGGTCCGGCTTCGCACGGGTAGCACTAATTATCTAATTATCTATAGCCATAAAAGATGATTCATAAAATTCCAAACGTGTATTGAATTTGCGCGAATTCAATCGCTTTTAATTGTGGATGCTCAAAAATTGAAGATAAATCAAAATTGCCAAAAAACAAAATTCTGTGATCCGATCGCTACCGAACTTCACAGGATTACCTGCTGGGCTAATCTGAAGATTGCCTGAAAGTTTCATCAAAATCGGTCCAATCGTTTTAGAGTCCATAGGAATTAGTTGAATGAATACAAATAAATGAAATCTTCCAAAGATTCATAGAGCGAATTTTCAGTTTTCGTCATTTTTCTTTTATCTTGACTAACACAGTAAACGTAATATAAACTTAATACATGTATTGTTTACATGTTTTACTGCAACCGCGCATAAAAATTACACGCATACTTTTTCTTTGATTGCGTATTTGCGCATTTGAAATGGTGGAATTTCGAACTTCCGCGATTAGGCTGCTCGTATTAATGTTACGCTTTATAATGGAAATATGGTTATGTTTACAAGTACCTTCCCACTCCAGTTTCGAAGAAAATGAAGAATGTTTTGACTTCTCGGGGGAAGTATCGATTTAATTTTATCTTAAGCCCCGCTTTACCAGTTCCGGGTAATAACGCGAATCAAACTACGGTGTATTTTCTCTTTTTTTTCTATTTTACCAATCTGTGACGTCAGTAGATACATTCCATAACCGCAACGTTCTATGGGGAATCATCGGTACTTTTTTCTTCTTTCAGTTGGTATCGCTGTTACTTTAGGGATTTGAGACTATATCTATGGCTACACGGCGACGAAGCTTATGTCGGAATTAATTTGTAATTGTATTTGTCTACTTAACCACAACGTTTTTATTGATGAATGAACATCTTAGTTCTCGCTCCACGGTACAACTAAATGGGAACTGGACCCAAGGTTACGAAAACTAAAGTTGGGCCTTAGCATTGTTGAAGGTGTGACGTCACATGGTGTCTTTTTCCAAACAGTTGGGATAACAGTAATTGAAAAACCAAGCCATAGGCATCGGTGACGTAGGAAATCACAGACGTGGCCATGTTTATAGCCTTTTAGCCCAACCTTCTAGTATTTCAGTAATCTTGAACTGGAACGTCAGACGTAGTTGACCTTTTGCTAGTTGTATGAGGTACCCATGATAACAGGCTATCTTATATTCAATCATATCTTGCTTGTAACTACGGCTTACTAAAGGTTAAGTTATCTGAGTTTTGTTTATATGCTAGTTATGGAAACTAAAAAATAAATTTTTATTAAAACCAGTGCATGTTCATAGTTTTTCCGAGTGAAATCAATATGAGCTCACATATTTACTTGTCATCATTTTATCTATTAAGGTAGTTGTCGTGGTACAATATTGTCAAAAAGTTATAGATTATACGCGCCACAAAAGCATACTAGCTTGTAGCTAAGTGATCCATAATTTGTAGGCAAGACTGTACCCGTGGAAACGTAACCCATACAGTATTCATATGCATGTATACTTTTCTATAAATTGTTGAACTTTAAACCGTTATTTATAAATAATTAGACGGTCAAAAATTTTTTCTTATTTTTTTTAAACTCATAACAAATGCATTGAAAGACTGTCAGTTTTTGGAAAGGTTCTGACAGTTAGTTCTTTTTTTATAAATAAGAAACTGGTTCAGAACTACAGAGATCGTATAGAATCAATGCTAATTATCCAATTTTTAATTGAATTTATCTCGAATTATATGCGGTCGATCGACTTCAAATTTTCAGAGTAATTGTATTATCATGTCCTTAATAAGTATACAAAAATTAAGAATTTTCTGACGGTGTGCCTTAACCACGACACCTACCTTAAATAAACAAAATTATAGTAATGGTGTCTTGTAGACTTTTGTACAATTAGGTCCTGGACGTATTGATGATTCGCTTAGAAATTCATTTATTTACGCTATACGTCAGTGATTGAGTCATCTAACTTTATAAATGTTGTACCAAATTTCAACTTTTTTCGTCCAGTAGATTCAAAGAAAATAAGCTGGGACAGACGGACCGACAGACATAAGAATGTTTCGTTTTTTCATCGGATGTGCGGAACCCTAAAAAGCAACAATTATAGTTGTTATAATCATCGGATACTTGACATAAACTCTTTTGGCTTGTGACCATAGATATGTAGAGTTGGCTGTACTGCGAAGTGGGTACCTATGTTTGTAAGACTTTCTTGTTTTCTGCACACTTTCGATCTCTTTCACGACTTTTGTATCAACTTTTTTTTCCTTTCTTTGTGTTTGTCTCAATACTCTAAGACCTACTCAATATCTGGGGAGGCATTGAATGCCGGATTGTGCCGGAAACTATATCTATAGGACGATTCGTACTAAAAATAGGACCTCGTCTTGTCTAGGACGTAGCAAACATTGAGCATGCTCAAATAGATTGACGCGATTTCATTCCAGATTCGCGTTGAGGGTTTTTAGACAATAAAAAACTCAAGGTACACGTTTTGCCGATTTTTGCGTGTAACTTGAAAACGAATGGTTCTGTGGAAAAACGTTTAAGACAAAAATTGATCAACATTAAATTCTCTATAAAAAATATTCTGCGATATTTTTCGAAAATGCAACCGTTTTTGCAGTAACGCCGAGTAAGCGTGCTCAAGGTCAAAGGGAAAAAACTAAAAATATTTCCGTCGCGTTCTTTCGCTGCGAGTATCTCATAAAAGACTGCTTCAACGAAAAAAAATTCCGGAAGAAAATTGCAGAACAGATTTTTCTCTTCAAGAGACATAAATTAATAATTTTTCATGGGTATTCTACAAACTTTATAGAAAACATAAATCGACTTTTAACGAAACAATCAAACAAAACTAAGTACTGTTTCTGAAAATTACAGTTAGACCATAAAGTATTAAAAAAAACATAAAAAATGGAAAATGTGCGGTTTGTAAAGAAACTGGAACACAAAGAATTTGAACCAATATATTGACTTTACTGGGCGTCTATAATCTACCATCTCTCTCTGTACTGCTTCTAAAATTTCTTCAAATTATTGTATCTATTATGTTGACTTCAAATTAAAGAAAATAGCAACTCTGAATTCTAATCAAAATCATGATAACGGTTTAAAGTTATTAGACTGAATAAAAGATAATTGTTTCCGTAAAATTATTACGGTCCAACGCTTGTTTTGAACTGCGTCCACTGTTTAACATAATTTGAACTCAATGTAAATCAAATGGAGAAATTAAACAAGTAAAATCAATATGTTCGTTAAAATTAAACGCACTGTATTTGTCAAAGTCACACATTTTAACTGAGTTTAAAAAAACATGCCGTATCGAGCTCTTAATAGAAGTGTTCCACTTATTAAGAACTGCTGAATCTGTATCGAGTTATTTTCTATAGGTTTGATATTTTTATTTTCATTTTTCCAAACAGTCAGACGTTAAATTCGCGTTCTGAATTTTGATTTTATACCTTTAGTGTTTGCGACTTGTGTTTTGGGTTTAAATTCCCAGTTCGTCGCCACATCTGCGGCGTCCCTCCGAATGTTCATATAAACAATTTATACAATAAAAGATTTCGAACAGTAATATTGGGTAAAGATGCCAGTTTCTTTATTTTATTGCACAAATAACATGTTTGTTAAAATTTTTTATAAAAAATTGAAGCTTCTTCAAAAAAAGCCACTAAAAAGGGAAAAATAATAAAAGTTTGAGGTCGTCATTAATTTAATTACCTACTAAGACTTTTATTAAATTGGCGCCGACTTGAAAATTTAATTTTTTTTTCTAGGGAATTTATTTTCAAGAAGGCTTTATTTTTTATGAATCCTGGAAAAAATAGATCGGAAAAAATAGATTTGGAAAAAATAGTCTCGGAAAAAATAGCTCTGGAAAAAATAGATTTGGAAAAAATAGATTTGGAATAAATAGTCTTGGAAAAAATAGCACTGGAAAAAATAGACCCGGAAAAAAGCCTAAAAATGTCACTTCCCATCTATTTATTCCAAATCTATTTTTTCCAGATCTATTTTTTCCAAGTCTATTTTTTCCAGTCTATTTTTTCCGGGGCTATTTTTTCCGATTACCATTTTTTATTGTTTTGTGACTTTATATATAGTTTGCACGTTATTAATTCCGATTGGATTACTTAGCTAAAAAAAAACTCCTGAACCGATTTAAATTATATGTATGAAGGACTACCCTGAAAATACCTCCTATTAAACTAAGGAGATATGAGGTAACATTCAGTCGACTTGAGAACATCCTTCTTTTTGAAAATCTGTAAAAACAGTTGCTCAACATTTTTTAAGGGATTATCACAATTATTACAAATCCCTAGTTTCTAGGTTATAATAATAATTTGAGAACTTGTAAAAGTATCGGTTGTAGACTTCAATTGTTTTACAAAAAGAGTTGCGAGACAGAGAGAGATTGTAGATTTAGAGCTGTTGAACGTACCCCTATATTTAAGGGGTGCACCAGACATTTCATATTACCGATATAACGCGATAAATTTCATTGAAAAATGCGTTTGTTCATTAATTAATTATTCACGTATTCTACTATTAATTAGTTATTGTAAAATTCTGTCCGACCAACTGGCAATTATTGCAAAATTTTCTAACAAAAACAAATTTCGTTCCTCATTAATTTGGAATAATTGTTATTACGGTTCAGTGTACACGGTTCATTTGTTTGCGAGCAATTATCAACCAATCGAAAACAAAACAATGTTCTCTGTGATTCAAATGTTTTTTTTTTCCAGGGTTGATAATATTTGACTTATTTGCATAAACGTCGTTTACATTCGATTTTACATTATGTCACCCCATGATTTTTTAAGAACCAAACATTATACTTTCCTCATCTGGTTTCAAATTAATTTATATGTAGAAAATATTTGTGAAGTAACAGTTCTTTGGCGTCGTATCTGTTTGAAATAGGGATGTTGACTATTTTTGAGAAAGTGTTTTAAATCGTGCGTACCTAATATATTTTTATTTAAATACAATTCAAACCTTAAAAATCATGTATTTTAAATCCCGTTTCAAATTCCGGTCCAAAACGGCAATACTAGTCGCGTGACGTCACCTGTTGGTACCAAAGGAGGTTCAAAAGTTTACACAGGAGCTACCATTTTATAGATGCGTATTCTGTGCTCATAAACGCTAGTAAACTGAGGTGATGAAAAGTTGTTTCGTAGTCGTTGCTATAGTTACATGTAATTTGACGTTTCCTATAAACAAATAATAATAAATTACACCCTCAATATTAACCAAACAATGAAGTTTTTTGACAGCGGCGTAACCTATGACGTCATGCGCTCTGATTGGTGTCTGTTGTCACGTGACGTGAGAGTAATTTCATTATTTCATTATTTATTAAATAATAATTAAATTCCTTAAAAATAAGAAAAAATATAGTGTTTTTTAGTATTTCTATCATAGAAAATACCACTTAACGTTAAAATTATGTTTCTATTTGAATACAGTCAACATCCCTATTGTCTGTGTCGTTGAAGGGGAAATCTGTTACCTTAAAGGGGAAATGATTCAAACTTGTTTGCACATAGTACCTTCAATTAAACTCGGTTTGAACCTGTCTTAAACGAAAGAGGAGACATTTTTACATAAATTTCATGTAATAAACTATGTTTTTATACTAATAAAACAGAATAAAAACTGTATAAACTCGATTTTACCTAATAAATCGCGCACTTGTTTCGGTTGTCTTTGTCTATTGTACAGTGTGCTGTGCGGTATGCAAGATAACGTATGGCCTCTCTTAAAAACAAAATGTGTTACAATCTAATATCATTAAGAGGGATTCAAGAGACGGTAATCCGTCATTTCAACTAATCCGAAGCGTTGTTAAAAAAAAAATGAAAATACAATAATTTGATATATCGAAAAAAATGTCTTGGGAACAATAGACCAATAATGCAGTGTATATATTTAATACATTTTATTTGCCAACGTTCCGACTTGGATCCAGTCTTTTTCAAGACGCTGTAACATATTAATAGATTTAATTTATAAAACCATACATTTTTTCTGTAATTAGCTTACATACCTAAAATATTTTTTTTTCACACTAAAGTCAATTTTTCTATCAACATAAATATATGTAACATACAAATATAATAAGGTATTATTTTATTAACGAAAGATAATTTATTTTATTTTTTTGAGCACCTGTCACTTTAAAAAAAAAACATTTTTTATTTCTTTTCGTGTCGTTTCGTTTAGTGTGAAAAAATAATATTTTAGGTATGTAAGCGAATTACAGAAAAAATGTATGGTTTTATAAATTAAATCTATTAATATGTTACAGCGCCTTGAAAAAGACTGGCAAATAAAATGTATTAAATATATACACTGCATTATTGGTCTATTGTTCCCAAGAACATTTTTTCCATATTAAAACTATATAGACATATTACTCAATACATAATTTGATATACTTTCACGAACTGGAGTTTAAAACATTATACCAAGAATTTATGATATTTACAATTAAAAACACAGTTTGTTGTGAATTAAAAAAAAACTTTAAAAATAAAATTTTAATGAAAGCTAGGTTATGTTTTGAAAAATAAAAACAGACGTGCTTACCGCATCTAGGTAGTTGTAGAGGCTGAGTCCGTCGTCCCAGGCTTTTTCCAGTTCACAGGACAGGTTGGCCGGTTGCAAGGAGTGACTGACATCCAGTGCTGTTAAACCGGCGGCGAATACATAAACGGCATCGAATATCAACGCTGGTTCCGCCTATTGACAAACAAAACTGTTATTTTAACAGACAAACATATTAATGGATAATTAAAATTAAAAGTTAAAAAAACACGTTTTTGTGAACTAAAACATGCAAAAGAATTTGGTAACAAAATTGGCTTTACTGCGTAAAAACAGGTCTATTTTCAAAAATTTATTTTTTTTAGTAATTAAATTTATTTTACAAAATAAATTATACAGAGTTTTCATGCTATGCTTTAACTTAACTTTTACGAAAAAAAAAATTATTTGTTAAAATATCGCCATCTTAGTTGGACCTTGTCCCGCGAGTAGTGCCCCGCGGTGACCATCACAGCAGCCTTCTGAATCATCTAAATTCAAAAAACCAAAAATAAACCTATACTTTAATAATAAATCCAGTCTTTAGTCGAAGCTTTTTTTTTTGAAAATTCACAAAATGGCGGCTTTCGAAACTTTTAGACTCTGATTTTCGATAAAATGTTAAAAGTTAATTGTTTAAAAAAATAGTAATTTTCAACAAAAATCAATATCCTTCGATTAAAGACTAGTTTTTATTGCCAAAAAGAAAATATCCAAATTTCATCAATATCCACCGAGCCTTTAAACCTGCTCTACTCACAATCTAGAGGTTCGATGTTGCTTCAGTAATTACTGAATATCTCGCAAACTATTCATCGGATTGACTTGAAATTTTCAGAGAATATTCTTAAAACATCATACTTTAAGAATATGAAAAAAAATAATATAGATTTTCCAAAAATTCTAAGTGCATCTACCCCCTTAAATTTTCATAATAACTTTATTACCGATATTAAGCACTTCACGTTTTTTACAGTAAAGCTAATTTTGTTGTCAAATTTTTACAGTCTTTTGACTTTTATATTGGCAGCACAGCATAGTTTTAGTTTGCAATGAACGAGTTGATTATTAACCTGAATAACACCGCTTCGATTCAAAATCGCATGGCCGATCGGTTGAAATCGTTCCATTTGTAAAAGAATTTCGGCAACCTTCGGTTCTTCAACGTCCACCAATCGAAATGCAGTGATGTTGACTGAGTTGTACTTAAAATCTTCTAAATCGAATGTTTCAATGTCCTGAGAAAAAAATTGATTTAGTCGCATGAAAAAACATGGTGGAAGAAGCGTGAATCATGGTGGAGGCAACGGGTATGCAATAAAAACGATCTAAAAAATTATAATGTCAATAAAACGGGATACAGCATCGGCAAATCAAAAAAGCGTTGTTGCTTTAAAAAGTACAGAAGTAACTAAATTGTTGTTTTAAGACACAACATTGTATTAAAATATCATAATCTGCTGCAAATAACGCGGTGTCAGATACCAGGAACCTGGGCCGACAAGCGAACATAAAAATGTATGATATTCAAAGTAATTTAGTAAAGTTTTCAAATCAAAATATAATAACTAATAATTTAAATTTAGTAAATGATAAAAGGAGCAAAAAAAGGATGTATACTTGTTGAAATGTTTATTTAGTGAGAAATTCAAGCTGTGGAAATAGAACTTAATAAAATAAAATTGTATATTCTCTTTTGCTATGTTTTCTTCATTCGCTATCGCTTTTTCGTATAGGCTCTGATTTATACGAGGGTATTCCAATAAATATGTCACATGTGAATACATTCATATTTGAAAATAGAAATTCAATACTTTTTTTAATGATACGATAGCTCGAATCCAGATGTCGAACTTCGAATTAGATATTGATTTTCGAATCCCAAACTAACGCGTCGAATCCGAATTAAAATATAGCCAAGAACTGTCAATGACTACCAAATGCTCTCAGATCATTACTGCCAAGTTCCCTCAAACAATGGTCACCGATTGCCAAGTGCCCTCAAACCAGTTAAATATAAAATGAAACTAAATTTCGTAATTTTAATTTACATACGGAGTAGAAACCGAATTTAACTGATACTTAAAGTCGACCGAAACCTCGCCTCACCACTTTTAGTAGCACGGTATTTAATAAATAAGTAGATTCTCATACTTTTTCTATGAAAATTGTAGTACGACAAAGTTTATCTAGTGCGAAATGTGTCATTTCACAGCTATTTTATACGGGGGTACGCAAAAATAATTTCGTGTTTTATAATTTTGAATTAAATTAATCAAATCTCTGTAATTATCATATGTAATATGTTTGATGGGTAACTACGTAGATTAGATAAAATTCCTCAGTGAAAACTTTTAGCATTTTTTACTAACCTTATGGTACATATTTTGTAAATAAAATTATGTCCTAAAAGCTAAATTTTATCGTAACAGCAAGAATACAAGTCTTTTGTTCAAAGGCAATGTTTTGAAGGAAACGACTCAATGATGTGACAGTCGTCTTTGAGCCGATTTTCTTTAAGGATTAGTGGCGCTATCTCGTGATCTTGGAAGAAAATAGATAATCTCAATGTTCACCACGAAAGATATAGTTTGTTTTATGTTTACTGAAATACCTTCGTACTTTGGATGAATATAGTGGTCAACAGGGGAAACCAGTAGCACGGAAAACCTTTAAAATGTAACTAACAGGGTCTCCCCTAACTTTCAACCAACCACTTTAGTGTCCGAAACACCAGTGAAATGTTCTTTATCTGTAATATTGCGAAAAATTATATACAGGCCATGGATGTCTTGAGAATTGCGTTTTTTATCGAGTTTTTGTTTTTATTTTTTATCTAATTCTGTATTAAATTACACACGAACTCTACCTCTTTATGTACTTTAATGTTTGCAGTGACGGTTTTTATAGAAATTTTATAAATCCAGAGCCGAACTTGTTTAAGTTATTTCGTAGCTTAATACGATTTGCTGCGTAATCAAGTAACGTTTAATTTAAATTTATAAGAAAACATATTTTTGAAAGTTTTCTTGTTTCTTATAAATCTTTTGTAGCACAATTATATAAATTATTCAAAGAAGTTCTAATACAATAATTTAAATTTCTAAGAACTAGACATTATATCGCATCCAAAATTATTATTATAATTCAATAATAGATCTCAGGTATTTGGATTAATAATACAATCGTGTTATTGTTAATCTTGCTACGTTTCGAAACATAGCAAGATTAACAATAACACGATTGTTTTGTATTATTAATCCAAATACCTGAGATTTATTACTGAATTTCTAAGAACTGTTTTGTTTTTTTATCACGCTTTATAACATTTAATCTTAGTTGCCAAAAAATGTAGATTAGTTGTTAAACATACTATACGCTGTCTTTCAAGAAAAGATTCAACCATTGACGTATATATAGGGGACGGGGAGCACCCACTCTAGAATTGTCTGATGCTTATTCCAAAATTATGGGTTACCGACTCAAAATTCTGAGATAGGCACTAAAAAAAAGAACGTGAGATCCACTATGGGAGAAGCAAAGTTCTCTAGCACTTCTCTTCTCTATATACAAAAATAAATACGTTAAAGAAAACGTCACGCCCCAAAAAGTTTCAAAATATTTTTGCCAAAAAAAACACGAAAATTAAAATCGGTTTTAATTCATCAATAATGCTGTGATCAAAATAAATACATTTCACGATTTTTTTTTGTATAAATTTAGTAAACATTCCGAAAATTGATGGCCGGAATATAACTCAATACTTCGAGTTGAAATTACTTTTATTGCGTATATTGGGTTTCGTCTTCATCGGCTACCAATTTTCAGCCCCCCTCCCCCTGGAAGAAAGCGCTAGGTACGCCAATGGATTCAACTAGTTTTGGATTGCAAAAGTGAAAAGTAAACATTCCGAAAATCGATGGCCGGAATATAACTCAACACTTTGAGTTGAAATTACTTTTATTGCGTATATTGGGCTTCGTCTTCATGGCTACCAATTTTGAGTCCCTCTTCCCCCTGGAAGATAACGCTAGATACTCCAATGGACTCAACTAGTTTTGGATTGCAAAAGTGCATGTTTAAGTACAAATGTTAATCCCATTTAATTAGTCAATGCATGTTTAATAATGTTCTATAAATTTCTACCTACTTAACGTTATTTAAGTAGATATAAGTAGATTGTAGAAAGTAGATTATGGAACAGCGTGTATTTTTTACCTCTGTAGATTTTTAATTGCTTGTCTGATTAATTATTTACCGTTATCAAAGTAAATTTAATAAATGCATCTTTTGAGAATTATATTCGTTTGTTTAAAAATTCTTTTTATTAACTTATTGCATTTTAATAAAACTTCTTTAACTTTGTTATATCTTGCTTGTTAAGAACTTACATACAGAAAAATGGAAACTTTAAATTAAATTCATTGTCTTGCTCAAACAAAACTGAAAACTATTTCTTTTATTCAAGTTACAAAATACTAGTTAGCAAAAGTCTACTACTAAAATTTTATATTTGAATTTAAAAGATAATATGATGGAGAAGTCTGTCATTAGAAAAAAAAATAATAATTACCCTGCCGCCGATTTGATGTTTTCCATCATATTATAATTTGTTAAATTCAATAATATAAGTAGACTTTTTTACGGCCAGCGCTTGGACATAAACTTAATAAATATAAAATTGTATGAATTTGTTTATTCAAAATACTTACAAATGTTGTGAACATGTAGTGGTATCTATAGTCATTCATTTGAAGCTGCAAAATCTGTAATAAAATATATAAAAATTATATTTATATAAAAAAAAGTCAATATCAGTAACATTGTTATGATAATGTATTTTCAGAATTTTTTTGTCTGTCTGTATTAACATCAAAATCATCTGAACCAATTTTTATTAAATGTTCATTGATATTCAAACTTAAAGTAATTGTTCACCAGCTGGTCAATAAGTCTCCTTTTTAACATGCATGTAGAGTTGGGTAACTCAGATCTGAACCGGTTCAAAGAGCCGACTCCGACAGAAGATCGGTGAGACCCGACTCACTTTTTTTGAGCCGACGGATCAACGGATCCCCATAACTCAGTAACACACAGTAGCACATTTTACACTTACGTATCAATTCTTGCTTTGATGCATCTGTCAGCTCAAATGACTCATGCATCACATGCTTGGCTATCCATTCTTGATTCTATTCAGGTCGTGATATGATTGACTCAGTGGCAGACTGCAGTAACATATTCAGAACTCGGCTCTTTTTGAACCGGTTCAGTGAGCCGGCTCACATACGGGATCCAGATGCAAAGATGCAGATTACTAAAAAGACCCGTTTTTCCCATCTCTACTTAGCATAAGCTTTAACGTAGCGTACGCGAGACAAGCTATAACAGAACAGGCCACACCAAGGTGTATCAGATATGTAGATATTCTTGCTTCGGAGGTGTTAATAAAGATATATATGGCGCGAGTACTTCTTTGAATTATTCAGTGACGACATACATATGTATATATAATATTGTATTATAAAGTATGGGTTGGTTAGCGAATGTATTCCTGTATTTCCGTATAGCATCTATATTCGCTTATTGTCTACGCTGGCTTCCTTGCATTGTTGTTAATTTAATTGTGCTTAGTTATTGAATCAGTTGAATGTATATATACATTAAGACCCCGCTTAACGAGTGAGATGCGTTCCAATAAGTTCCTGCGTTATACGAAACAACGCTAAACGAGGTCATCTTAAGGTAGTTGTCGTGGTTAAGACACACCGTCAGAAAATTCTTAATTTTTGTATACTTATTAAGGACATGATAATACACTTACCCTGAAAATTTGAAGTCGATCGACTGTATATAATCCAATATAAATTCAATTAAAAATTGGATAATTAACATTGATTGTATTCGATCTCTGTAGTTCTGAACCAGTTTCTTATTTATATAAAAAAAAACTAACTGTCAGAAACTTTCCAAAAACTGATCGTCTTTCAATGCATTTGTTATGAGTTAAAAAAAAATAAGAAACATTTTTGACCGTCTAATTATTTATAAATAACGGTTTAAAGTTCAACAATTTATAGAAAAGTATACATGCATATGAATACTGTATGGGTTACGTTTCCACGGATACAGTCTTGTGTACAAATTATGGATCACTTAGCTACAAGCTAGTATACTTTTGTGGCGCGTATAATCTGTAACTTTTTGACAATATTGTACCACGACAACTACCTTAATACGTAGATAATAAGTGAAACAGAACCGGACCCCGACCCCACTTTTCGGCGTAACATTTATTGTTAAATACCTTTTTATCACATTCATTATAGATTTATTTATTGCTAACATCGAGTTTTGTTCATAAAACATTTATGAAAATCAAAAGTTCGAGTAAGAAGTTATGTTTGTGAGGACGAAGATTCCTCATTTGACATATTTTATTTGTTGTGAAGAAGTCATTTAACGTCGTTTGCCTTTTTCTGTTTCATTCAGCAAGCTATTGCAAGATATTGCATCAATGACACTTTGTTTTGCCTTCGAACTTCTATCAACATTTGATTCATTTTGTATAAACTGATCCATAATTGACGTTATAGTGGCTAAATTTTTTTTCTGAGAAACCGCGTAATACTGAAACAGCATTAAACGGAGCAGCGTTAAGCGAGGTCTTACTGTATTAGTATTTTCCGTCGGCGAAAAAGTTTAGAAAACGCTGCCTTCGAGAAATGTTTTCAGGTCACTGTTGTTTAACTGCATATTGGTTGGATTTAAACTGAACAGTATTAAAACATAAATATTCCATTAGAGTCCATAATACGAGACCAAGCGCGGTTGAACCGCGTAATACTGAAGCTTTAAGCGGAGCAGCGTTATACGAGGTCTTACTGTATATCTGTATATAATTGAAGAAGGCATATACTTGTATCGAAACGTCTCCTAATTACATTAAAAGAATTGTTAAAAACATTCATTGCTACAATGCTAAATTAGAAAAATTTATTTTTTGTCCACTGTCACCGTTGGGAATTAAACCCGAATCTTTCCACTTTCGCTACTGTGATGATTCTTGTCTAGCGATACCTAGCGAAATAATCAGCTCTCGCATGTAGTGAATTTAATGTTACAATTGTTTTATTATGATGAATTAACTGTTAAGATATCGCACCGTAGAGTAATTGATTAACTCATTCCGCCGCGAAAGTAACAATGAATGTTTATAACAATTATATAGCTCGTTCTGAAGCATTGCAGAATTAACTTATTCTTATATACATTAAAAGAAATTTTGATGAGGATAATCATGTTTACCGATTTTCAAATACATAATTATTTGTTCAAGCTGTACTATAGAAAATTGATTTCAATTTTTCATATTCAGAAATGTTAAATTTAAAAAAAGATATTCCTCTTCGTTTGTGTAGCCTTAGGCTTGAAAACGATTTAATTTCAATATTTTTGTATTACTTTCAGTTTTAAGTGAATCATCTCATGCTGCTCTAAGAACTTTTTTCAGGCTCATGAAATTCTTTCAGTACATTATACTCGGATATTTGGGTGAATAAATTTGAATGAACTTTTATTTGTTGTTAAGAAAACTTGCTTTGGACTTACGATGTTTATTTAAGAAAAAATGTTATAGACTTTTTTTAATGCACAGAATAAGCTTCAAAAGCTAAAGGAATTCGTCTTTGATCTTTATTGCATGTTTGCATATATAACACAGGTCCGGACTTGTGATATTTTCTTAAATCTGAGACCTGTTGCGTCGGATAGCGTGTTAACACAAATAAGTAGCCACTTGTAGTTGCTGGCAGCACGTAAGCTATTTACGTCCGTGGTCATTTCTCTCTAGAACGAAATCTCAAAAATAAAAAAATTATATCGACTACTTTAAAGTGGCATTCGACGCGTATTTACGCAAATATGATCGACAGGATTTTTTGAAAAATCGGTTCGGTCGTTCTTTTTGTTATTGAATTATTCCAAAGAAGTAGATTGCACACAAATTCTCACGAATAAAGAACGATATCAATTCCATTAGGGTTCGAAAGAAATTTTATCAAAGTCGCTCCAGCCTTCGTTTTGTTTAAACAATATTGAACGTGGCCCACGTGTTGAAATCCATCACCGTAAGAAGCCTATTTAAAATGGGCGTAATCGGGCCATTTTAAGGGTAGTTTTAAGGGGTTGAAAAATGTTTTTGGGCCCCAAAATACCGAAAAAATTCTCAGAATCGTTTCAAAATTGACATTTAACCCGTTAGTAGCAATTAAAAAGTGCGCCTAAAATTTTAATCAAATCGATTCAACAGGACCGGACTTACAAATTTTTGGAAAACACTAATTTGCAGGTAGTGACTTATTTATTGAAGGGTGTATTTAATTCGGTGTAGACGTTAGATTGATAATAATATTACAATTAAGAAAAAAAAATGCTATTTTAAGGGGTGTATTAAGGGGTTAAATTTTTAATTTTGCCCAAAAACAAACTTAATTTCACATAATAAAAGTATAAAACCACACGGCCCTATACAAGCAAATACACTATATTGTCGGCAGGGTTTTGGCACTGCGACCCAGGTTTTTTAATTTGTTACAAACACTGTCAATATGGGAAAACCATCTCAAAGATGCATTCACAGTGACAATCGCTTTTTTACAATAAAAAAATATTTTTTACTTTTTAATTCAGTTTGCTATTAATGCGTGTTTTTTTAGTTTTTATAAACTATTATTTATGAAAATATTTTTTTTTTTGCAAACTTATATCTTCCTTAGTACATCGCTGGTGGCAGAGGATGTTATTTTTTAGCCAGGGGGTCGTATATTTAGCGTGTTGTAGAGAGCTGATACGCGCGCGACTTTGTACATGATTGGCTTCCGCTTTTATAAACGCTACACAGATCGTCTCTCATCTTGACTCTCAGGTGAACTTATAACGTCATCTATCCTCCTTGTTGTTGTTATATAATATATATATCTGTGCTCTAGCCTTTATAAAGTGTTTATGTATTATGTTATTTGCGTTTAGCTGAATCTCAGTATTATTAGTAGAATTTGCGTATTACTTGTCATCTATCCACCTTGTTCTTTTCTCTACCATTTTTATTTAATTTACATTTATATTTTCAACATAATAACTACGAGAGAAACGTTATCTTTTGTTTTTCTTTCAAGATGCAGATTATTATTTAAGGTTAGTGATGTGAAAGCATAAATAATTAACGGGCTAATTAGCCGGCTATTTATTATTATTGAAGTTATACTTCTTTTCTCTGTTATGAAAGTTGCAACACGTAGCATGCAACGAAAATGAGCCACCATGAAGTTAGTTGTTAATTTACTACTACGTGTTGAAATCGCCGAGAAAGCTGACTCTTCGATGCAGTACAGTTTTGCTTTGTAGTCATAGATGACACGTCTCGTTTCTCTGTTACAATGTGCTGATGGAATACTCGAAGTGAACAGGTTAATTTTAACTATTTTTATCATCTACCTAGACATTCTATTTTATTTTATCAATGTGAATATCAATTATCACGATCACGCCAAAGAAGTATAACTTCTGCCGCGCACCATTTTTTGTTACACAAGGCTGCGCAGAAAGTTTTGCGCATAATTGGAAATTGCGGCCGAAATTTTAATTATAATTTTATAACCAATAATCTATATATAAATTTAAATTTTTGATAAACACATTAATTAATTCTTTCGATTTTACTGTCGAAAACTGCTCTATTGTTTTGTTTTTTGGTCGTTCTGAGAAACGGAAACCGGAAACCGCCATGTTGTTTTATAGATAGTCAGTTAATTAACCGGGTAAAATGATTACAATAAGAAATAATCCGTAATTTTACATCACTAAACTGATTCTAGGATTTTTTACGAATCATTCGCCTTGTTGTTTACCATTTTTACTTTATTTACAACTAGTGGCCCAGTCCGGCTTCGCTCGGGTGTAAATGTAATATATAGGATATAAAAAATGAGAATCATTATCATTAAATTCTCAACGTGTATTAAATTTGCGCGAATTCAATCGCTTTTATTTGTGAATGTTCAAAAATCGAAGAAAAATCTTATTTCTCAAAAAGAAATTTAAAAAATTCTGTTGAACCGATCGCTACCAAACTTCAGAAGATCACCCGCAGGGCTAATCTAAAGATTGTCTGAAAATTTCATCAAAAATGGTCTACCCGTTTGGAGTCCATAGATTACATATACATCGTCTTTTATCTATATAGATTATTAAAATGTAAAAAGTGGTTATTGTGACATAACGATAATAGTTGGACATATAGTATCGCGAAGTTTTTTTGTAGTTATTGATATGTTCTTTAATATTGTAGGACATACTTTTGTTCTATCATCAATAGTTTCCGCAGCGCATGCGACGAAAGATGTTTTATGGCATTTTTTTTACACCTTGGGTTACGTTACTAAAGTTTTAGTAAGGATCCCTAATATTTTCTAGCAATAAATATAGCCTATGTTACTCAGGGTGAATGTAGCTTTCTAATGGTGAAAGAATTTTTTAAATCGGCACAGTAGTTTTTGAGTTTATTCATTACAAACATACACACACACACAAATACAAATCTTTCCTCTTTATATTAGTGTAGATTATAATTTCCAATTAAAAAGTTAAGAAAAACCTACTGTCTCGACAGTTCGCACATAAAGTTATTATTTCGTAGGTATCTTGCTGTTCTTTTCAAAGTAAGTAGGTTTTTTGGTAGGGAATTTCTGAATTTTTTTCAAACACCACAGGCATTAAAGTTTGATTTGACATAAAATATATCTTGTAGTGAAATATATCTTTCAGCGTTAGCAGTTCTTCTGAAGTTTCAGAGAACACTGAAATATTTTCATGTTTGCATCAACTTGTTTACAATCCAGATAGAATTGATCTTCCATTTCTGAAGTGTCTATTTACACCTGACGATGAAAAAAATGGTCACGTTAATGCTGTTTACGTCTTCTTTTACTGTTCAGTATTAAGTTCTTTGTTGTCTTGGTGTAAATGGGGATATAACCTTCCAGTAGCCCCCGAGGAACATTCAAGAGGCAGTACATTATTTCTTGATATGCAATGAAAAGCCACAACGTGCCTAAAGGTACCTTCCTAATACACGATCATTGTTTAACAAACTTTATTTATATGATTTGCAGTGATTTTTTACTCGGTACTTGGTAGAACATGATTAATAATAACAGAGAAATAAAAACACTTGAAAATTGCAGTAACTTGGGATTTTGCACACTTTTTAGCAATACTTTTATAAGAAGAAAAACCTACGAACATTAATAATTTCGCCATTTTAAACAAAATGGCGTTAAAATAACAAAACCTGATAAAAGTTCGTTTTTAACGACATTTTAAAACAATAATTACAAATATAAATATTGAGAGCACTGTGGTTGGAACAATAAAAATAAAAGAATAGTTACTTCTTACCACAACAGATTTATTCAGTGGATGTACATTTCGAGAGCTAAGCTCCCATCTTCAGCAAAACAATAAACTAACTAAATAGCTTAGCTCTCGAAATGTACATCCACTGAATAAATCTGTTGTGGTAAGAAGTAACTATTCTTTTATTTTATTTTTAATAATTATAAAAGAAAAAAAAATTGAGAAAAAAATTAGACGAAAGCGTTTTAAAAGGGACATTCTTATCTTTCTAGTGCGCTTTGGAAAATTGCGGTACGATCATTTCTTTAGGAGTTATGAGCATTCAAAGTCAAAAGTGGCATTTTTACTTTGACAGTTGATAACTCGGTTAAAGAAAATCGTAGGAAAATTTCAAAAAATGAATTTTAAAGGGAAAAATACCAGCTTTAAGTTGCTTTACTCGAAATTTATCTGGATTTTTTTTTGAAACCCATAGAGATGCGCAATTTTATAAAAAAATAAGGGAACATTTTTCCTTTTCTTTTTTCAATTGTCACGGTTCGCTAAGGGATGATAAAAAATTTTGAAATTTTGATTTAAAAACCAGAATATTTAAGCTTTAAAGTGAGGTCTTGTTTTTTAAAATCCGATCATTTTTTGCGAAAATACAGCGCTTTGAAAATCATCGAAATTTCAATATTTTTTATGTGTCCCCTTAAGTTGCGGAATGTATATATTTTATATTCCTGAGGATAGACCTGTTATCCGAAATGATCGTCGAGAAATAATTTAATAATAAATGTTTGTAGAATTTTCAAGTGTGTGTAGTTGAAGGAATGTGTGGTTTGTTAGATATTTTACAATTACAATTAAGTATGTATTTTAGGTCTTGGAAATTTTACGAGATATTTAAAAAGTGTGATTATATTTCTAGGCATCATTGAACTGGTTAAGTAAACATTTGTTCTAAGTATGCTAGTTGAACCACACGATAGTTAATGTGGAACCTGTGAATATATTATGCAAAACACGTCGTTTTTTTCTTCAGTGAAGTAGACATAAAGAAATATGTATGCAACCTAAGAAAATATCGTCATGAATATAGACAAGTTCATTTATATCTGATCAACGAAAGATATTGATAGTTCAACGCAAAACGAAGATTTCACCGTATTTGAATTTAAAATGAAAGTTACTTTGTTTCAAAAATAATCTCTGATCAGTTGCAATGAACTATTCTATTATGGACATAAATTTCTCGTCTTGTTTTAGTTTTGAGCATGATGTAGCAGTGTTGAAAGTCTAAAATGTTGCCTCGTGTGCTGATTCCCTGTTACTCAGATCACCGATATCGCCAAGATCACCTAGTGATTTTAATTGCTTTCTTTCTAAAACGTTGCCTCGTGTGCTGACTGCCTGTTACTCAGATCACCGATATCGCCAAGATCACCTAGTGATTTTAATTGCTTTTTGTCTAAAACGTTGTTTTGTGTGCTGATTTTCTGTTACTCAGATCACCGATATCGCTTTTATCGCCTAAGTGATTTTAATTGCTTTCTGTCTAAAACGTTGCCTCGTGTGCTGACTGCCTGTTACTCAGATCACCGATATCGCCAAGATCACCTAGTGATTTTAATTGCTTTCTGTCTAAAATGTTGCCTCGTATGCTGATTCCCTGTTACTCAGATCACCAATATCTCCAAGATCACCTAGTGATTTCAATTGCTTTCTGTCTAAAATGTTGCCTCGTATGCTGATTCCCTGTTACTCAGATCACCGATATCGCCAAGATCACCTAAGTAATTTTAATTGCATTCTGTTTAAAATGTTGCCTCGTCTGCTGACTGCCTATTACTCAGATCACCGATATCGCCAAGATCACCTAGTGATTTTAATTGCTTTCTGTCTAAAACGTTATTTTGTGTGCTGATTTCCTGTTACTCAGATCACCGATATCGCCTTTATTGCCCACATCACCTAGTGATTTTAATTGCTTTCATGTTGTCTCGTGTTCTAACGGCTTAAGAAATAAAAAAATCAATTAAAGTTTATAAAAATATTCTTACCGCTCGAAAGAATTGGTACATGTGTGCCGGATTTGTGTCGACAATTAGTTTGTGGATTTCTTTCTGTCTGATTTCTCTCAACACTTGTCTGTAACTGCCTGGTCCGGCCTGGCGAATGTACATCTCCGTCCGGGCCGCCGCTCGACTTTTGACCAATTCTTGTAGTTTGAACAGACCTGTAAAACCACATTGATTTGGGAAAAAAGACAATTATTTGCAGACAATTCGTAGGCAAACGTAAAATTCGTATTAACATTGAGTATAAATTCTTTATCATCGAAATTTGAACAAAAACATAATTTAGAATCGTTATTGACACAGAAAAAATACCGATCGCGGTCCAAATCCCTGCAGACAAAATTGTGAAGATACATGGATATTGGTATTTCAGTAAATGTATTATTATGCGAATTTAAATTTGTTCCTGAACAAAAAAAAATTCCTGCCTTAAAACATCTCTGAAAATGGTTTCAATACGTATTCGGAAAGCATTTTACCAACCCCGGTCGTCTGCATTTTTCAGTATTATCTGTTTTGTTAAAATTAAACGATATTTCGATGTTTTCTAAAAGAATGCTTTCCAATTTTGAAACCATTCTGAGAATATTTTCGTTTTTTTAAGCCCAAACAATGTTTCTAACTCTTAAAATGGTCTAATGGAGCTTATTTTAAATAGATGTTAATTCTCATTCATTAAAATTACATAACTATGTTTGCTTGACTATGCATAATAAACGCTATATCGAATGGTAGTATTTAAAAAAGTATTTAGGTCCAGTTTTTCAATGTTTAGATAAGATTTATCGCTTGTTTTTTTTTTTTTTTTTTTTGTTTACAGTGTAACAAAGCTTGCTATAATTGTAGAAAGCTTTGTTACAACAGCAACCATAATCACTTTGTGACTCAGCAGACTGAGAAACTTTTATGCGACTTCATGAAACAGTAGCTTAAAAATAAGGTACAGGGTTTGCAATGCAGATTATTGTGCAAACAAGCATTAATGGTTAACCCTGAATAAAACAATTGAAAAACTAGTCTAAAACCAATGTGCTTTTTGGTGTAGAGAGACGAATAAAATAGTTAAACATTCTATCAATAAAATAAATTTATGTTCAACGCAGTAAATTAATTGTTATTATGACAAACTAATTTGTCGGTTATTTTAAATGTTATTTATAGGCAATTTATGCAAAATGCAAATCTCATTTGCATTATAATATGTTGTAAGCATTGATTAACATTTTTGTTTTGACTAAAATAGATTTATATGCATCTAATGAAAATTGCAAATGAACAAAAATGGACATTTTTGCAAAATTTCAATATCCTTATACCTAATAAATATATATAATGAATTCTGTAGAAATATTAAAACTATGGCAAACAAAATGAAATGTTAAGATTGTGCTAGAGATGGGAAAAACTGGTCTTTTTAGTGATCTGCATCTTTGCATCTGGATCCCGTATGTGAGCCGGCTCACTGAACCGGTTTAAAAAGAGCCGAGTTCTGAATGTGTTACTGCAGTCCGCCACTGAGTTACCTAGTTCAGTCAATCATATCACGACCTGTATAGAATCAAGAATGCATAGCCATGCATGAGTCATTTGAGCTGACAGATGCATCAAAGCAAGAACTGATCCGTAAGTATAAAATGTGCTTCTGTGTGTTTCACTGAGTTATGCGGATTCGTTGATCCGTCGGCTCAAAAAAAAGTGAGTCGGCTCTCACGGATCTTCTGTCGGAGTCGGCTCTTTGAACCGGTTTAGATCTGAGTTACCCAACTCTAATTTTGACTTTTGAAAAATTTTGTTCCTACAAAAAAGATGCATCTTAATGGCCTGCATAACTGCTGAAAATTTTATAATGATTGCTTTTAAAATGAAAAAGTTATTTAGGTGTCTTCATGTAACGTGAAACACACTGTAGAATCGTGTGTTTAATAAAATGGATAATTATTCCGAATCAAAGTTCCACTATCTAACAAACGCATTGCGGACAAATATAAATAAATAAAATTTAATAAATAGAAGCATATCGTTGTGCAAAGTCAATTGAATCGTTCAATGAAAATACATCAATGACGGCATATTTATTATTATGAATAAAATTAAATTGTACAGGCTTTTGTGCATACCAATAATTATACGCGCAATAAAATGCTTTTCAAGTTATCTATTGAAAAAATACACCGCGAAATATAGGTAAATTAGAAATATAATCGAATTTATTTATAGACGCACTAGCTTTGAGGCTCAACTTCGTCCGGATTAAACGTATAGGACAGGAGTTCCCAAACTTTTTCAGTTCACGGCGCACTTACAGGTATTTTGTCTCGGCGCTCTAGTTAGTCGGAATAGGATAAAATGAAATTACATGAAGCTGAGTCTTTATAATTATATTGACACATAAGAATACGTTTATTATTTAAGAAAATTGTTTATTTTATAGCCTCAAATACTTAAGTTTAGTTTCCGGAGAATGGTAAACAGAAGGGCCTCACGGTTCACCAGGGCGCCGCGGCGCACACTTTGGGAGCCCCTGGTATAGAAAGTCTATCTGAATATAAACTTAAATATTTCAATTTGAAACTACATTTTTTTGTTCATTTGCATAACTTTCCCCTACGCCATATGTAAATATAAAACTATAATTAACACGATATCATAGGTGCCGACATTTCAAAGTCATCATAGGTGCCCTGTCACAATATTTATCAATGAAAAATGTCACAATGAATTCGTCATATTCATAGCCATAGGAATATAAAGGCAGAGCATATACTAGGGTTCTAGACGAACGGGGTAAAGCCAATTGACGCGACGAGGTGAGTGGTGTCTGCTTGTCATTGGCTGGCGCACTGCGCATGTCTAGTGGCGTGAAATTTATGTTGGTAGTATGATGTAAGAAGAAAATTTCTTTTGTATGCAGCACAATCCGTCGGCCAATCAAAAATCGACACCATTCTTCCTTTGTACCCGTCCCTCAATGGATTCCCCCGCGGCTGCTCCATCCCTATAATTACTAGATCCATGGTCATATCAGTAATTAGCCTTATATTGCCCCTCCAAGCGTATAAAATGTATAAAAAAATGTTTTTTTGTTTGTTGATGGGACTACGCGTATTAATATGGTGGAGAGACGGGTATTAACATGGTGGAAATACGGGTATTATTATGGTGGGAGCACGGGTATAAATATGGTGAAAGTACGGGTCTAAGAGACTATATTTGGTTTCCGAGCTTGTACGCGGTGGTCCATTGGTATTTCTACCTGAGGTTTTGTCTACAACATTTACCTGTGAGCAGCCTAGAAGGACATTTCGCCAGCTACCACATCGCCTTTGATAATGTCTATCGCAGTTGTAAACGTAACGACAGATAGAAAACCAATGAACCACGGCATACAAACCCGGAAGCCAAGAAGTTTTACAAATATAGTTTAAGTTTATGACTTCGAAACGAAAAGATATTTGCCAGAGGGCATTTTGAGATCGGGGAAAACTCTTGAGTTCTTTGCACCGGGGAATCCCAAGCTGTCGGCACCTATGTTAATTAACCTATATAATTAACATGCATCATGAAAGTAAAAAAGTATATTATCATAAAATTATTAAGCAAATAATAATCTAAATATTTTTACATAATAACATTTTAATTAAAATATATGTAATGTTAAAATGAATTTACATTCTATAGAAAATTTGTATAGTAATTTGGTATATTCGACTGTATTGTATTGTTTAAAAATAGTTGTGGCGTAACAGGCTGCCATTTTGTTATTAAAAAATCGCTATTTGCTCACCAGTGAACTGCGATTCAGATAGTATTCCTCTAGTAAAAGGGTAGCAGCGAAATTCATATTTGTGAATATAATTTGTCGATTTGTGTGCTGTCCCTTTTCTTTGAGGACAGACCGAATAATAACAAAATTTTTTGATAATTTTATTTTTTGTTTTGCCAATAAGGTATTTTTAAAAGGAAAATGCAATAAGTATATGCCAGTTTGTAGCAAATTCTAAAATCATTGAAGCAGAATAATCATTGCTGTGTTATTAGTTATATATGTGTGCTTATTTTCGGGAAGACAGGTTTCTTAGTAATGTACTTTTCAATACTTTCATCAAATTGTTCTTCACAAAAATAAAACTTTCTCAAAGCACTTGCGACGTTAGCGCGGCAAATGACGTTATATGGCATTGAAATAGTACCATCAACTTTAATAAATTACTGATGACTGGGCAATATTTATAAATTGATGTAATATTAAAAAAATGACGAAAGAAAGTAGAGCACGACAAATAAAAAGCTTCCCGTGCTTTAAATATTGAGATTGTGCTTCAGCTAACCGTTCAGCGCTTCTCAGATTTTAAAGTTTTGTTCAAATTGAGAAATATTTTCGTTCTGGTTAACAAAAATGTGATAACAAATTCCATGCTATTTGGCAGTCTATTACGCCGTTTGCAATCTCAGTTGGTGAAAAATATGAAGTGTTCATGCAAGAAATAATTCATAATAAAAAAGCAGTTTCCTATTCTACAAAATTAATTTCATAATTGTATTTTGAAATATTTAATTATAGAAAATTATTAATTCTAACCTTTGGCACCAATGAGTCTTGCTACACAATAATAAATAAAAAACAGTGTTATTTTTTTGTTCTTTATTTGTTTATATTTATTTATAATACTATTATTTCGAAATGTTCTGCTAGAAACTCGAAACATGTACCTGCAACGCCAAGTTTTCATTTAAATTGACGTTTTGTGTCCTGTAGGACATTTTAGACGGCAACTGTCTTGAAACTCAACTGTTTCTAAGTTTTCATTTGTTTTATGTTGTTGACATTTATTAACTAACAACATCAATTGACGATTTGATTCACGTTCTTTCAGTTTTCAACAAAGTTAAATGTTGAAAATTGTTTTTCATCGAACACGTATTGCTTTTTTTAACACAAATGAATAAACTTATATTGTTTTCTAGAATGAAGTTGTGTAATCCTAAATAAATTAAATAATTAATGTTTTTTGTTGTCTGTATATAATGTTTATACTTAACCTATAATTTAGGTGGTAAGATAAGATCAATTATATAAACAAAGAATTATGCTCACCGATGCTATGTCGTAGTTATAAGACGAAAAAAACCCAGCTATTTTATCGAATTATTTATCGAAGGGCGTATTTAAAACTAATAGCTCAAAATTATTCTAACAGTTACTGACAAGAATTTCTCAGAGAGTTTTGGTTTTCAAAGCGTTTCAAATGTGAAAATAATTTCTGTGCTTAAAAAAGTTTCGGTTCTTAAAAGCGTTCCGTTCTTTGTTCTGCTATAAGCTATTTGTTAGATCTCGACATATATCTGTTATTTGTTTTTTAACTGTTACAGTTTAGCAATGTTCCATGTTCTATTTTGGAAAATGCATTTTCTCTGTTCTTTAGCAACATTTTAATTACGCTAATTTTTATCACAAAAGGCAATCCCATTTATTATTGACTACGATACTAACAAACAGTTATTGAGAACAGGTTATTTTCGAATAACAGTAACTGTTACTATAACTATTACCGAAAATTGCTAATATAGAAATAATAGCTATATTGTTATGAAACTGTTGCAATTATAATGCGTTATTAAAAAAATATTCAAACAACATGAACCCGAATCTTTCACTATCGTGGCGGCTACATTACCAATTATTCTACAGTGACATATTTAAACAACTAACACTATAATGAAGCAGTCTTGCATATTCCACATCCTTCGAAAGTTAATTTTACATTAGGCACCATTAGAATATGAGCCTTCACCGAGAGCCAAATGTAATTGTGAAAATTGCCAATGACCATAATTCACCACAAAATATAAATTTTGCCCATCCCTATCTGGACGACTTACAATCGATCAGTTAGAAACCAATCATATGCAGACATAACGCATCTATAAGCGTGATTGTTTGTTTGCATGCTTGATCTTTTCTCACTTGATTTATGATTTTGTGTAACGAAAATCAAATCAACTTACCGTAATCTTCCTCATAAACAATAGCAACTTTGGTCCAATTGAGGAAGGCCATAAGATCTTTGAAGGCGTGATTCAGATGTTCTTGTCCCGGGTGCAGGTTGATCGAAAATTGTTTCGAAGCCGGTTCGAAGTCGATTCTTGCTTCTAAATGAGGCACATCGAGGGCTTCGCAGATTGACTGAATGTGAGCTCCCAGCATTGGGTCTGACGGACCGAAGATCGCTTGTACGCCGTATTCCATCTGGCGACAAGCTAGAACCAAATAGAAGTCGTTATAATTTGCACTGATTTTTTCACTCGGCACTTGATAGAACATTATTAATAATAACAGATCAATAAAATACTTGAAAATATGTATGTATTCGTGAGGATGGACTTCATTAGGTTTCCTAAGATAGCGGTATCGTAATATAGCGTTCGTAATATGACGTTGAATGACGCCATAGTATTAACGACGAAGCAGCTTCTGTACGTTACGGTGATGCAACTGTTACCGACAAAAATACCTCTACATACATTTGTGTGACGCCATTCACCGTCATATTACGACCGCTATAATACGGTACCACTCTTTTAGGAAATCTAAGCTTTAGTATGGTTTCTTTTATTATGTGCATGGAAAGGCAGAAACGTGTTGTGTTTTTTAATACGTTGTTTGATAAAAAAATAGACATATGTAGCCGACACAGTTAAAATTAAAGTCGGTGGCTTGTGGGTACTAAAATTGAGTAGAATTTATTCGATTTGTTTTATATCTCATCAACAAATAGATAAATATCTCTGTTCTACGTGACGCGTGTTCTCATAAATTACATTTAACTTATTGTTCGCTGAAACAAATAAAAGCGATCCAGTTTGTTAGTTTTAAAATGAACTCTATTGTTACATCTAATCGAATATTGTTGATCGACGAATATATTAAAACTGTTACGTCACATATACAGTTAGACCTCGGTTAATGCTGCTCCGCTTAACGCTGTTTTAGTATTACGCGGTTTCTAAAAAAAGTTTAGCCACTATTACGTAAATTATGGTTTAATTATGATTCAAATGTTGATAGAAATTCAAAGGCAAGACGAAGTGTCATTGATACAATATCTTGCTATCGACAACAGCTTGCTGAACGAAACAGAAAAAGGCAAACGACATTAGATGACTTCTTCACAAAAATATGTCAAATGAGGAACCTTTTCCATCACAAACATAACTTCTTACTCGAATTTTTATTTGATTTTCATAAATGTTTTATGAACAAAAATTGATATTAGCAATAAATGAATCTATAATTAATGCGAAAAATAAAAATAACAATAAATGTTACAAAATTAAACAAAAAAAAAAACAAATTTTCTTATTCTCGGGTCTGTTTCACTTATGCCTATTACCGACGAATTAAGATGACCTTGTTTAGCGTTGACGTAAGCAATCGACTCAACCAATCACAGTCGTGACCATGTTTACAACCTCTTACGTCCAACCTTCTTATTCTAGTAACCTTGCGATTTGGGATACTAACCGCGATTTAATGGTTACTCAGCTGCTCAAAATTTTTCATGATACTTAAAAAATATGTGGCCTAGCGCTATTGGTAGCTAAATTCGTTAATAAAATGTATAAAAAATTGTTTTGTAGTTTGTTGGTGGGAGTACAGGTATTAATGTGGTGGCGGTGCGGGCTTATGAGATAATGCAAAGTAGTTTATAGAAATGAGTACGCCATTTTTCTTTTTGAGTCCAACTAAGTATTTATTGTAGCTAGATTTTCTTGTCGGGTAATAAGAAGAATATAATAACAATAATAATCACACTTTATTCAGAAAACTGGTAAACAGTGTCAAATGAATAATATTAACAAACATTTTGAAGTGCTATATAAATTAAATTAAATCAAAACTTTAAAGTTTGAATTTAAATTACATAAAATCGAGTTTAAACATTTTCTCTAGATGTCTCTTTCTTTATTTTTCTTTGGTGAACAACAAGTATAATTTCAGTTTATGATTCCGAAACAAAACAAATGTAACTCAGGGAAAAGTATGTAGCCTTGCTTTATCGGTGATGATTTCTAAGCGACTTAATCGCAAAATTGCGCGACAAAAAGTAGAATATGTGCGTTAATCTCTAAAAGATGATTTGAAATCTCAAATTAACAAGAAAAAAAAACGTTATTCCGGCTCGATATTTCTTCTCTCGTCGGAAAACATCTCGTGCCGAAGGCGACGCCATGCAGCGGTATTTAATTTCTAAAGCTAGAGAGAGGCACAGCGAGTGTGCGAGAGAGAGAGCATGAAGCGAGAAAAATGAAGAATAGCAATGCAACAACCTGGTCGTCCATCGTGCATGGTCCTTAGTTCGCACAACAAGAACTATAAAACTAAGTTGTCTGCGGCAGTTGTTTTAAGACCGTTACATGAACTATAAGAGTAAACAACAAATGCAATACATATTATAGTCTGCAGTTTGTCATAAAATACCTCTCCAGACAAGACACTAACCCTTTCTGTACACCAAACGTTTATATCCGCGGCCTAAAAGCTAAATGGTTTATGTTTTAACCGATTTGGAAAAAAATTCCTTCATTTTTAACACGCTTCTATTAACGTCACCTGTAAAGGAATCTTTGAACGTAAAATTCACCCACTTCAAAACGTCAGATTAAACTGAAACTTTGCACACATATCAAGGACCGAGGACAATACAATAATTTAATAAGTTTGTCCTATTATCCTGACCAGAACCTTCAGGATAAAAAACTTGAAAATTTACAGCAAGCAAGCTAACACGTTGTACATCGACGTACGTTGCGTTGCCTACCCCATACTCAAATGCGATATTGTTTTTTCGTCTTATAATTAAAATTAGAAAATAAAAATAAAAGAATAGTTACTTCTTACCACAACAGATTTATTCAGTGGATGTACATTTCGAGAGCTAACTCCCATCTGCAGCAATGAATGAACTGAAGATGGGAGCTTAGCTCTCGAAATGTACATATTAAAATTAGAGTTTAAACAAAAGCTAAAACAACACGCTTTTATGAACTAAAAATTGCAAAATAATTTGACAACAAAATTAGCTTTACTCATCTTTAAAGTTCAATTCCAGAATATGTTATAATAGAAAACAGTTTCACGGGTAATTGGAATAAAAATAAATCAATTTAAACACTCATTGATTGCAACGTTTCGTCTTTATTCAATCAAGACTTTTTCAAGCTCTCAATATGTTTAAATTATAATAAAACTATGATATAATAAGCAATTTTGCATTACAAAAATCAATTAAAAATTGAAAATTGTAGAAAATAATATCTTCATTTTTTTATTATTTTATTTATTAGCTTTACTGTAAAAAGCCTGTACTGAGAAGTTAAAAATTACGACATAAGCGGTTTTATTATTTGGCCGCAGGTCTAACGTCACAGTCTAATGATATATTATTGGTAAATGTAGCATTTATGCCGCACTTAGAATGCACAACTCTTTACACGTTCCGATAATAATATCACCACCGCTGCTGTTACTCTCATTTTATTTAATTTTATCTATAGTCTGATTTCTTCTGTGCTTCACAGCTATAATGCATATAAATGCTGTATAAATTGCAAACTTAGTTTACGAAGTTCCAAGTTGGTTATTCACGCGATTAGTTTTATAAAACTAATCATACGTAATAGCGATTGCTTTTCAATATTGTCATTGGTGTGATTATTTTAGCGATTTTAATTACTGAACACTGCAGTTGGAATTCATAAAAAAACGTGTAAGCCTCTCCAAAGGTTAGTAGAAAACTGTATGTTGGGCGTTAAAATTGTTGAAAGTATGACATGGCGAGACGAAAGAGAGGGTGGGGGTAGTAAACAACTGATTCAATCAATCACAGACGTGACCACTTTTATAGCCTCTTACGCCCAACCTATTGTACCCTACCTTGAGCCTCACCCACATAATATCACGGGGGAAGTGGAACTTCTTTAGAGTTATGAGCTAGTTTTGATCGACGCGTTATCGATTTTGCTTTACCAAGTCTTCTTTTATATTTCCCAGTCGTTTTTGCGCCGAAAATGTCTAAATTGCTCCACTAAAACTTAAATATCTCGAGAATTACCGCGAAACTACAAAGTGTGTTGTGATCTTCAGAACTAAATCTCTCCAATAACACCAATTCTGAGTACCAGAAGCACTCCCAGAAAATAATAACGACATTTGGACCCAAAATTTGAAATACATCGACCTAAAAATCGCGATAAAATTCGAACCAAAAATTTCAAACCGAAAACCGGTAAATCCTATATGCAGAGCGTCAATACGTCTATCGTTTGAGACTAAAATCAAAGAAATCGGGCGAGAGTTGAGAAAATAGCAACCATTTGAAGATTGATGAAACCCCGTTGTTCCTTCCCAAAGCATGATTCTATGTCTACCGGTAGTTCCACGACTATCGCGACATTTTTTAATAATGCTTTATGCAACCCAGCACTAAAATTACAGGACTTAAGTCCTGATTGAAAGTTTTTTATACGTTCACGGTTATAATTTTGATTCGAGAATAGGTTTGGGGGTGCCAACATCAATCTAATGATTCTCTTTTTGAACCAGATTAAAATTGGCGATGTAAACCTAAATTCGGATCATTCTGTAGATATAAAGATATTACGTAACAACATTTGATATTTCTTCCTACGTCTACAGCACAGTGTAAATGGAACTATGCTATAGTGCTATAAAAATATTATATAACTAAACAATATTAGTTGATATTAAAGTCGCGTGGAATAGCTATTGCAATTTTATAGCTATATGTACGTTAAACGATATTGTTACGTCGCAACATCTCATGCTTAGCTAGTGTTAGAACTGGAAGAGGCTAGGGCGTGGCTTCGTTCGCAGAAAAATCCGAATGAAAACGGATATCGTTTGGAATTCCTATCTGTAGTATTTTGTTAGAATTTTTAAATTTATTACAAATAATTCAGAGGATAATTGCTGAATCGGCAAAATCAGTTAATACTTTTTATTCAACGCGACTTTTTGCAATTATTTATTGCTTCCTCAGGCGCGCAGCTACACAATATTAACATTATCAAAATTATTCTTGCCTTGCCATTATTTTAAATGATAATTAAGAGCTGAAGAATCATCTTCAAGTAGCTTTAATTCTTTTAAAATTACAGTACAAAAATGCGAAATTCCAAATGGCCTCAAACAACTACCACTGAATGCCAAATGCCCTCAAAATTTACAGTTTCACTGTTCTGTCCTGTGTTTTTAAAGAAACGGTGAATTATTATTTTTTAATCGGGTCTGTAGTTTTCGAGATTTTCTGCGGTATTTTTCCTTTTATAGGTACCTAGATATAAATGTATTCATGGCTTCATATTTTAAGCAAAAACCGACTGCGTCGTGCGTAGACAAAATCACGCCCAGTCCTCTTCTAATTTTAACATTACTTACTAGTTATTGCTGGTAGCCAGTGTCGTTATATAAAAATATATTGTTAAAAAATCGATGGCTGCAATGATGGATAGTGATTTTTATTTAAACATATAATTATTCGAGCCTGTATTTTAAAAATGTCGGTTTTTATTAATTATTTTTATATCTGCAAATACAAAAGAAACATTTTTATTGAGCCATCGAAATATAATAAAGAAATGTTTTAAAATAAACGCGTAATTACATTGCTGTCAGAAATGTTATTGTGTAACCATGTAAACGGAAATTTGTATGTTTCATCTTAAAATAAATTCACGGTATATTTAAATGATATAATAATACTAATAATGCGTTTAACGTCCGTTTCTCGACTTTATGTCATAACAGACGCCGTTCGCACCATTACTATTTTTTTTTCATCTACCACACTTCCCGTTATTTTCTACATTTTTTTACAACTTCAACTTATATAATAGCAATGGGCGAATGAAGGAATTATAGGAAATTAGGATAAGGTAGGTAATTTTTGAACTAGGAATTTGATAGGTAATATTTAAATGATATTGTAAAGTAGATTACTTTAATTTTGTTGTATTTTATATTTTGTGGAGCTATAAATTCTTCTTTAATTCTATATTAAGTGAAACATACGTTGTCAAGAAAGTTCTACGTAGTTTTGGTTATTTTTAATATTCATTAGCATAATTGGTTAGTCAAACTCAATAAAACAGATACATATATTCCAACGTCCAATATTTTTCCGAATTATTCAGAAAAGTGAGAATATCTTTAGTATGTTTAGATTATATAATGGCTATAATAAATATAACTTGATATTTGTATTTATTATTATTATTTTAGGAAGAGGTGCAGTTTCTCAAAAAAGTTTCGTTCCTGAAAGTTGATTTGCAACTTTTTCGTGGTAGCAAATTAAAAATGATTCTTTGTCGTTGTGCACATCGCTACGATACGTTTTATAATTAACTGCTCTACTGTTTAGTGACTCCTAACCGACCTCCGGTCGACCATAACTTATGAAATATGAAGTTTGTAAAACCCATGCTCTATATATACGTAACTTATATATTTTTTGTTTTGTATGTATTATATAGGGACATATCTGTGAACGGTTAAGCTGGAGCCTTAAGGCAGTCGTGTGTTCCCCGTCTTCGCGTACCCCGGTTTCCCCCTTCGCCGTGTCGTTAGAACACTAACTCAATCTACTACATCGTTTGTCTCTGTCTGCCCGTCTCCGCCACTTTAGCATCCGTCTGTTTGCTTCAACGGACATGTCGTTTCTCAACAGGGCTGCCGTTTTTGAAGTGAAAACTTCGTTAGGATCGTTGTGATTTGAATGATTTGATGAAACTTTGAACACTTATCAAGGACCGATGACAATACAATAATATAATGACAATACAATAATATAATAAGTTTGTCCCATTATCCTGATCTTCAGGATAAAAAAAAACTTGAAAAATTACAGCAAGCCAGCTAATACGCTGTGCAGTGACGTACGTTAAGGGGGTATTCTTATGTGAACGCATAAATTTTACCTCTTTTTAGGGAATTTTTTTTAGACGACAATAACATTCAATCATTTTAATTTTTTTATATGTTTTTGTTTGTATCTTTAACTGTATAAAAAAAATTTTTTTTCCTCTTATTTTACATTTTTTATATATATATTTTTTTTAATTAAATTAGACACTAAAAAAAAGCAGGTCACTGGTCATGGTAATAGCGGCTGTTCATGTTGTCTGAAATAAAACAATTGAATGGATCATTGTTCAGTAGGGATGTCGCTATCGTCCTTACTAAAATTAGTCAATTTCATTAAAAAAAAAATGGCGGACTGTAGAAAAAAAGTTTGTTTTTTGTTAATTTTTTTGTTAAAAATCGTTTAAAAAAATTAGAAAATATTTTCGAAAATAAGCAGTTTTAGTACGGACGATAACCATTAATGAGTAGAAGAACATATATAAATTTCAAAGCAATCGGTTGAATACTTTTTTTTAGGACCATGACAGTTTTAGAAAATAATGTTTCCAGAAAAATGCGTTTAAAGTTTCAAGAGCCAACAAGTCGCTTACGACGCGTCGGCCACTATATGAGTTGTAATTTATTTAAAACTAGGAATTTCGGTCTCTATTTTTCACAGCATATTTTCGATAGGTTTTACTAGTGAAATATGAAAAAAAATCGATTTTTCGAAGTGGTCACATAAGAATATCCCCTTAAGCTGCCTACCTCATAGTCAAATGCAAATTGTTTTTAGTCTTATAATTAAAATTAGAGTTTAAAAAAACTAAAACAACACCTTTTTATAAACTAAAAAATGCAAAATAATTTGACAATAAAATTAGCTTTACTAGCTTTACTAGCTAATTGTAAACGTAGAGTTATTATGAAAATTTAAGTAAATAGCACTCCACGCTTTTTACAGCTAATTTAATTTTGTTGTCAAATTATTTTGCATTTTTTAGTTCATAGAAGCATGTTGTTTTAGTTCTTTTAAACTCTAATTTTGTGTTTCATTTAAAGTAGATTAGAATGTCATTTTGGAAGCCCTGTACTATGAGAGTCGTTTGTAGGGGTGAGTTTCATCAGTACTGTCAAAAACTTGTTCGCTGTATTATGTTTCAAGCTGGTCGATGATTACAAACAACGTCTAGAAAAACCTCGTTGCATTGCAATTGCCAACGTTTCACCTACATTTTCTTTTAGGCTCCTTTTAACTTTTGATACCCCTGACAGCTTACGAAAAATACCTGTTCTGAATCATATGTTAAGGCTGAATCATTTATTACTTTATAATTTCAACACCTTTCAAAAATGGACATTTCATTTCCAAATAGTTTTCTGGATGGTACTCCTGGAAGAAAAAGCTCTTCATTTATATTAAAGTGGTTCCCAACCAGTGGTCCGCGAGAGCCTCGAAAGTGGTCCGCGGAAGGGCCCGGAAGCACATTTAAAAAAGTTGCCATTAAAAGCGATACCTATGCGTTGAACAAGATGAGGTGAATATATAGCAAAATAAAAAATGTGTTTTAAAAAACTGTTTTACTGCTTAAACACCTTTGAACTTGATTGCAACTGGTAAGGCTGAGTGGTCCACAAACTTCTACATGTTGGGAATCACTGATTTATAGTGAGCCGCCGCCGCCGAATCCCTGTTTTAATTACATCTGACGCATACCTGAAATAGGACACCGGTGAATTTTTTTGCACGTCTGTGCAACAGTCTACTGGCTATTTTTTAACCACATTTTAATATTTTTAATTTTTTTTTTAAGTTTCAAGTTTTATTCCACTACTTACTAAATCTGTTTTTATTTTTTCAGATATGTAATTGCAGTTTTCATGGTAAGTAAATATAGTTTCTATTCAAATTCGTATTTCATATTTTCTGGCTTTAAATTTAATTTTGGATGTGAAATCCGTACCAACCTTAGAGTCGCATGAATATAATTTCCTAGCTTTGTTGAGTTATACTTCCACAGTATGAGATTTTTAATTTTTTGAAAGTGCCGAAAATTTTACTAACTCGCAATTTTCGAGTCGTACCACCAAAAAACCTTTCGCATGCTTCCTAGTAGCAGCCGTGGCACAGGTTTGGTGGGCGGTGCGATAGGTAAAATTGACATAAACATGCAATAAATCAAAACAGATGCTTATTAGGCATTTATTAAACAACAATTGTAAAGTTTTAAAACTTAAATCTTCTAAGAGAAAGAACGTAAAACAAAACACAACCAGTAAATTCGCCATCTGTCACGTTTAAAGCCACAAAAACTCGAAACAAAACAAATGAAGCTCGCGAGCTACTTTGTTTCTGTGGTGCCGGAGTTTCCGGGAAACGTGTGATCCTCGTTTGTACCAAATGCCGACGTACTGTGCTGCAAGACGTCCCCTTGGGGGAAGTCTAAAGAATTGTTCCGAAGGTCGTGAGCGTGGTGACGCATTGAATTATGCAAAGAAAGGAGAAGGGATAATTAGACGGGTGAAACAACAGATTTACACATAAAAATGTAGGGTAGAATGGAAAAGAACATTTAAAAATAATTTTTGGAGAAGGGTTTTTGAATGAAAATGGTGGATATTTCCAACAGAATAATTTTTGAACAACAGATTTACACACAAACATTTAGGGCAAAAAGGAACATATAAAAATAATTTTTGAAGAGGGGTTTTCGAATTGAAAATGGCGGACATTTTCATTCTTGAAGTTAGTACTATACATTGTGCAATAAAAAAAGAGACTGTGCATTTTACACTACACACTAGAGAAGTTAAAATACACTTCAAAACGTCAGATTAAACGGAAACTTTGCACACTTATCAAGAACCGATGACAATACAATAATTTAATAAGTTTGTACCATTATCCTGACCAGGACCTTCGAGATAAAAAAACCTAGAAAAAAAACGCTTCTTACAGTAAATCTAATTTTTTTGTCAAATTATTTTGTATTTTTTAGTTCATAAAAGCGTGTTGTTTTAGTTTTTTTACACTCTAAATTTTTAGCAGTCAGTTTTGTATATTTAACAGATTATCAGCGAAGTCTTAAGATTGTGACGTTTATTATGAAGTCTTTTCGTCGTATAATTAAAAAGAAGAAGCAATAGGCCGGTATTATGTGATATTATACAGTATATTGTATTTATGTGAACGGGTTACTGTCATATAATATGCAAAACGATACCAAAATGAACGCATAAATTCTATGCGACATTATTTAGAGACAGTAATTAAGCAGGTTGACTACAATTAACGCTCTAACTGTATCTACATGTATGCTTGTATAATGTACAGTCAGCTTTTTATAACTTGTCTTGCAAACAATTAGAGTTCGACCGAAGAGCAATTTTTTTAAAGCTACTAGAATCACAAAATATCGCAATTTGATGTATATGTCATGTGAAAATTCTCACATGGACAGATCGTCACATTCATACCATAGTTTTATTTACATACTACAATCTACAGAAGAACATTTTAATATGAATTGTCTGTAGTATATCAACATCATAACCTCACATTATGTGACGTTTCAGCATACAATTCTATTTAAAAATTGTTTAATCTGAAAATTGTTCTGATATCTGAAAATAGAGAATATGATATTTAATATTTTTCTTTCTGAATTTACATAAAATATATGTACGTCAAATTACAGAAATTAACCGAGCTGGGTAGAGTAGTGGTGACAGCACTAGACTCGCATTCGGGAGGTCCGGGTTCGATTCCCGGCAGGGGCAGATGTGGCTGGAGCTTTTTCCTACTGCCTCTCGCCGAGAAACGGTAATTCCTGTACCGGTTATCTTGATTGAGGTTTTCCATGGTTTCCCTCAATTAATTCCAGATAAATATCGAGATGGTTCCTTATTTGAGGCCATGGCCGATTACCTATCAAACTCCTAGTTCAAAAATTACGTACCTTATTCTAATTTAGTATAATTCCTTCATTCGCCCATTGCTATTACATAAGTTGAAGTTTTCAAATTGTAGAAAAATAACGGGAAGTGTGGTAGATGGAAAATAGTAATGGTGCGAATGGCGTCTGTTATGACATAAAGTCGAGAAACGGACGTTAAACGCATTATTATTATTATTATTATTAGTTTTATTTTGCGAATGATAATGCAACACACTATAAACTTCTGTCCTTGTCAGTTTCATGTAATTTAGGGGACAAACTAACTTCTCCTTAATTTGTTACATTCTACTTCCCCTCGATTTCTTACCTTTTTCAAACAGAATCGTCGCTAAAGAAGTTAAAAATCGTCCGGAACTGAGAACTCCTTCCTTTTTTGAAGTCGGTTAAAAATGGACCGGTTATATTGTTCGGACTGTTGAACACGCACGAGTCTCATTCGATCTTTCGGTTTTCAGAGCGCTCTAGATAGCGAACGAGTGACGGGACCGTCACCGCGCCCTGGTGGCGGCGAACCCACAACATTGCATATTATTGTGCGCGAAGGTGAGGTTAGGTGTTGAATAAACGCAAAGGGAATGTGACTTGATATAAAGACGAGAGGCCTGTTCACTACTGAGATTGTCGCCATTTAATAATTAAACTAATAGCTCTGTCGCTCACATTTACGAGGTGCCTTCAGTGATAACTGATATTACGACCGATTGAGGTATCTTCAGTGATAACTGATAATACGACCGGCGAAGGTTTCGGATATATGGTTTTTCCGGAGACTTTAGCATCCTTTATAAATGCATGGAATAAATAGTAACATTCATTATTTTGCAATAGATCAGATTTTTGTTATATTTTTTTGTAATACTTTTTACAAGCTTTTATTTATTTTCATCTATCTGTCTGTCTGTAATCATATTTTGCAAGTTAAATTTGACCCACTTCCCGGTTTCCGATTGAGCTGAAATTTTGCACATACATTTGGTTCTGAATTAAGACAATACAATATAGCACATTGAATATTATGGTCGCCACCACAAAATGGCGGATTATCTTATTCTTTACGACCCCCTCCCCATGGGTGTCCAATGAAAAGATATGACAAGTAGAATTTAATCAGCCGTGTTTCATTACAAATCCAAAATGGCGGCAGACACAAAATGGCGGATCTTCTATTTCTTTTAGAACCTCCTTGATATGGGTATCAAATGAGAGAGTATGACAAATTTGTTAAGTGTAATATAACAATGTGTAAATCTACGGTGTCGACTGTAGATTTTAACTTTTTGAGTATCGCTCGCAACTTGAAGCAACAGAATGATACGTGTTTTGTGAAAACACGCCATTCACTTTACAGTGTCACAAATACATGACCGAAAAAAGGTAGCAAAAAGTGTGGTATAAAAAACTTTTAATTAATTATACTATAAACTATACACTGTAAGTTATTTATTTTGCTTTCGTCACGTCGCTCGTTTGTACTTGTAAATCCCAAAGAATATCACGAGAGAATTATCGTAAAACAAAAGAACTACTTTTAAAAACAATGTGTATCATAAATCTGCAGCAGAGTATTTAAAAAACTGATTAAGTATTACTGTACAATAATTATAAACTTTATTTTATTTTTATTATTTGTTGTTAGGAGTCTAGGGTTTCCGTTGGCACCCTTTGGGTACGGAACCCTAAAAACAGCTTTACCAGTTTCTTTGAATAATGTGAATATTTCTTGGATTTTCAATTCCCAGTTTGAGGATTGAACAGCTTGAAAGATAAGTTTGGCGTTGATTCGAGTATTAGGAGAACAGATTGAATCTGAACGTAACTTCTGCAAATAATCTCGTCATGAAAATGTATAGTGTTATCGCTTTAATCGGATACACACTCTGTGAAAATTTAGAGTATCTACTTATTACGGGTCAAAAGAAGCAGCCTGTGACAGAAGGACGGACAGGCAGTGGAGTCTAGGGTTTCCTTTGGCACCCTTTGGGTATGGAACCCTAGAAACAGCTTCACCAGTTTCTTTGAATAATGTGAATATTTCTTGGATTTTCAATTCCCAGTTTGAGGATAGAACAGCTTGAAAGATAAGTTTGGCATTGATTCGAGTATTAGGAGAACAGATTGAATCTGAAATAATCTCGTCATGAAAATTAGTATAGTGTTATCGGTTTTATCGGATAGCGATGGAGCGATATTTGCATCGGAGTAAAAGCAGAGTGTGAGAGAGATGGTAAACGGATATGTCCTGTGGGTATGAATATACATCCTGGTATGTTCTCATCTATTATTTGTTTACATCGGGTCGCAGACAAACACACACTCACACAGACACATAATAGAGTTCTGCAGAGCTCTCCAATAGGTCACTTTCTGTATATTTACAGACTGTCACTCAATTGTTTATCTGTCAAGGTTCTAAGTTGAATGTGTTTTAAATAAATGACAAGATGATCTCACTGCAAACATATTAACAAAGATTCTAAACTATAAAGTAAGTAGCTTGATAAAATTTTAATATATATTGTAAATTAAAAGCCTAATTATACATACTAATTGTATCCTATTTTAATTAAAATTTGTCCGAAGAAGTAGGAAACTAACCTACGAAACGCAGCAAATTTAGAAAACTTAGAATTTTCATTTATTTGTGTCCAATTACCCACGATCCATAAACGTTGAATGTGTTGTCTAGCAGTTTATTGCGAATTTTCGTAATTATATTATAGATACCATTTTGTACAACAGAAAGATTGTTTTTTAATATACGCGTTATTTGGCTTCTAATTACCACAACTTGCAAATAAACACACTATCAAATAATTCGATATCAGGAAACATCCATGAGCAGAGGCGGGGTTCGAACCCACGACAATGGGGTCTAGAAGCCACGACGCTGACCACTCCACCACGCTATCCTCAAACAGAAAGACTAGTATTAATTTTTATAATTTTGTCATTCCAACTCTACAAGTGGGGAATGGTACTGATTTGGGTCAAAATTCACCTTTCAAAATATTATAGTATTTTTTTGTTTTGAGGTCCCCTGAATTCAGAAAACATATTATTGGAAAAAGTTCTGCCGGACCGATTTGTTTTAAATTATAGGGGCAGTGTTTAATTGCTACTAAGAGGTTAAATTTAAATTTTGAAACGATTTTGAGAATTTTTTCGGTATTTTTGAACCCAAAAACATTTTTCAACCCTTAAAATTATTCTTAAAAGGGCCCGATTGGACCCATTTTCAATAGGCTTTTTGCGGTGATGGATTCCAACATGATGGATCTTTTGGCTAGATGACTCTTTTGAATAGATGGATTTTTTGGTTTTATGGATCTGTTCGGTAGATTGATTTTTTGGTTTGATGAATCTTTTGGGTTGATGGATCTTCTGGGCTGAATCGTGTATTTAACTGAATTAAAATAAATTAATAAATCATAAGAAATTTGTTGGTAGAAAATTAATAGAAATATAAAAATGTGTTTGGTACAGTCAGTATAATCTCACATATACAACGTAGTTTGTTGACAGAAATTGGCTTGTGCTTGTTATGACAAAGTTGTTTGTACATAGTAATTAGTATTCTATGGTATATTAAAGGAAAAAAAAATATTGCTATGAATTAATCTTTCAATATTTACTCATATTTTGCCACTGAATCGAGTGAGACAGCGAAATTAACCGGAAGCCTCATTACAAAAAAAAAAAGAAGATTTGGTGTTAGAATGGTGGACAGAGGCGCAATCCAACCATTCTAATTAAAATCTGTAACAATTGTAGACGTAAAATAATATTCAATGTAGGTATATAAAAATATAAAATTATCAGGAATGTGGACAGTAGATTGTTAAAAACGTAGACAATCAATTCCGCGACGTTTCGACCATTTAATTTGGTCTTCATCAGGCGTCTTGATTTATAATGCGTAACAATACGAACTTATCATACACTATCCTTCAGATTGACTCATCATAATTCACAAAACTCGTTTATTTTATTAATTAAAACAGCTAACAGAAAAGAACAAGTGAGTAAAGTAAAAAAATATTTTTTTTTTTACTTTACTCACATGTGACTAACTAATTCATTTACTAATCCACGATAACCGAGCTGGGTAGAATAGTGGTGACAGCACTAGATTCGCATTCGGGAGGTCCGGGTTCGAATGCCGGCGGGGGTAGATGTGGCTGGGACTTTTTCCTTCTGCCTCTCGCCGAGAAACGGTAATTCCTGTACCGGCCATCTTAATTGAGGTTTTCCATGGTTTCCCTCAATTAATTCCAGATAAATATCGAGATGGTTCCTTATTTGAGGCCATGGTCGATTACCTATCAAACTCCTAGTTGAAAAATTACCTACCTTATCCTAATTTCCTATAATTCCTTCATTCGCCCATTGCTATTACATTACTTGAAGTTTTAAAACTGTAGAAAAATAACGGGAAGTGTGGTAGATGGAAAATAGTAATGGTGCGAATGGCGTCTGTTATGACATAAAGTCGAGAAACGGACGTTATCCACGATACATTATTTTCGTGTAACTATTCACGCAGCGGACGCCACGGAAGTTCTCAGAAGAGACGATTTTCTCCGATTTCATTCACAAATATCATCATACCGGTAGCTTATTTTTGCAAAATGTTAATAAATTGTAGCCTATAACCTTCCTAGACAACCGCTCTTTCTATTGGTGAAAACCGTATGAAAATCCATACATTAGTTTCTGAGATTAGTCCGGACAAACACAGACGACTGATGACTTTAATTTAAATGTAAGGATTATGCATGTTTCTAAATCTTTAAATGTTTATTTGCGTCTTTTTTGACATTTTGATGTATGTATCTATTTTTTAAAATCAATTGTGCGAACACATCAACGTGATGAATGATCCGTCCGAGTTCTGTTTAAATTTGTTTTGAATAAAACGAGATAAATAAAAAGAGACAAACACTGTCACTTTCATTTCAGACAATAGCTTTGTTCTTTATTGTTTCCATTCCAATTGTTCGTTGTGCAAGTACTACATAGTTTAGTTCTCTTTTCATTACCATCTGTTGTTAAGACTTGTACTTACAAAAGTTATGCACAGTCTCAGTATTCGAGGTGTAAAATTTACACTGTGTCCAAGAATGCTGCCCGTTGTACTACAGAAAATTTATTTTTTCAAAAAATTCTTCAAAAAAACTCATGTTCTACGTATCATGGAGCAACAACATTTATAGCTACACCCTAAGAGTGTTCTTAATTAAGTAGGTCTCATCTTGATCCGCCATTTTAATTCAAAATGGCGACCATTTAAATTTAAAAAAACATAGCTGCTGTTCTAGGCATCGTAGAACAGTGAAACGGGTACCGAATTGCTTTGTTAGTTGAGGAGCGTTGTTAGAGACATTTCAAAAAACTTCCTGAGGCTACCTTTTGTTTAAACAAACCTGAAGGGGGTGAAATAGGTGATGAAAGTTCAATTATCTATATAATACGAAAGTAACTTTGTATCTTACCTATTTATGCCTAAATCGTTGAACAGATTTCGATAAAATTTGGTAAGGAGATAGATTACATCCTGAGGGTGGATATATGCTATTTTTGTTTCAAAAAAGCTACAGGAGCTGAAATAGGAGATGAAAATTTCTATGGGGAACCCATAGAGTAGTGGTGAGAGCACTAGACTTGCATTCGGGAGGTACGGGTTCGAATCCCGGCGGGGGCTAATGTGGCTGGGACTTTTTCCTACTGCCTCTCGCCGAGAAACGGTAATTCCTGAACCGGCCATCTTGATTGAGGTTTTCCATGGTTTCCCTTAATTAATTCCAGATAAATATCGAGACGGTTCAAAAATTACCTACCTTATCCTAATTTCCTATAATTCCTTCATTCGCCCATTGCTATTACATAAGTTGAAGTTTTAAAAAAATATAGAAAATTTCGGGAAGTGGTAAATAGAAAAAAATAATGGTGCGAATGGCGTCTGTTATGACATAAAGTCGAGAAATGGACGTTAAACGCATTATTATTATTATTTTTTAAATTAAACATCTTCTTCAAATCCGGGCGAAGCCAGACCGGGCCGCTACTATTAAAATAATAATATAGCCTAGGACACAAAAATTAAAACGCCGTAATGGTTTTATAGTTAAAATCTCGGAGAATACCTTAGATTAGAATGAAAAAATGTAGTCACAGCGTAGTTTAGGATATTGTGATGATTATAAAGAAGTGACGTCAACAAAATGAAAAATCCGGGTCGCAGTGCCAAAACCCTGCCGACAATATAGTGTATTTGCTTGTATAGAACCGTGTGGTTTTATACTTTTATTATGTGAAATTAAGTTTGTTTTTGGGCAAAATAAAAAATTTAACCCCTTAATACACCCCTTAAAATAACATTTTTTTCTTAATTGTAATATTATTATCAGTCTAACGTCTACACCAAATTAAATACACCCTTCAATAAATAAGTCACTATCTGCAAACTAGTGTTTTCATAAAATTTGTAAATCCGGTCCTGTCGGGCCGATTTTATTAAAATTGTGGGGACACTTTTTAATCACTACCAGAGGGTTACATTTCAATTTTGAAACGATTCGGAGAATTTTTTCGGTATTTTGGGGCCCAAAAATAGTTTTCAACCCCTAAAAACTACCCTTAAAATAGCCCGATTAGGCCCATTTTAAATAGGCTTCTTGCGGTGATGGGTTTCAACACGTGGCTCATATTTCGTTGAAATCAATTAACTCTTTCGAAAGTTATATATATATATATATATATATATATATATATATATATATATATATATATATATATACATATATATATACATATATATAAATATATAAATATTTTCAAAAATGGTGCCAAAGTGTTTAGGAGGTTATAAAACGTCGACCCCTAGGTCCCGCCATCCGACCGACGCCAATAGTGTATGTTGCCATATGGCAAATACACTAATAATGTCGTTAATTCTGGGACACGGTGATTTAAGGTTAAAACAATGTATAGAGAGCCGCCGCACTGTGGTGAGACCCTTTATATAAAACAGTGTCAGTTTATTAACTGTATTAACTCTGTTTTCTAAGTGAATTACTGGTATCTGAAGATAAACAGAACTGACGCTTTTGTTTCGCGTCGGCGCTTCTCAAACTGTTTCTTGTAATTTGTAACGGAAGTGCGGCATGCCCATATGGTGGACCTATTGAAAATGTTTTTCGGAATGACTCTTTTACACAGTTAGTGAATTTTGTTGTTAAGGGGGTATTCTTATGTGAACACATAAATTTTACCTCTTTTTAGGGAATTTTTTTTTAGACGACAATAACATTCAATCATTTTAATTTTTTTATATGTTTTTGTTTGTATCTTAAACTGTATAAAACAATTTTTTTTTCTTATTTTACAGTTTTTATATATTTTTTTTAAATTAAATTAGACACTAAAAAAAAAAGCAGGTCACTGGTCATGGTAATAGCGGCTGTTCATGTTGTCTGAAATAAAAAAATCGAATGGATCATTGTTCAGTAAGTATGTCGATATCGGCCCTACCAAAATTAATCAATTTTCTTAAAAAAAAATGGCGGACTCTAGAAAAAAAAAATGTGTTTTTTGTTAATTTTTTTGTTAAAAATCATTTTAAAAAAATAAGAAAATATTTTCGAAAATAAGAAATTTTGGTACGGCCGATAACCATTAATGAGTAGAAGAACATATATAAATTTCAAAGCAATCGGTTGAATACTTCTTTTTTTAGGACCATGACAGTTTTAGAAAAAATGTTTCCAGAAAAATGCGTTTAAAGTTTCAAGAGGCCGACAAGTCGCTTACGGCGCGTCGGCGACTATGAGTTGTAATTTATTTAAAACTAGGAATTTCTCTATTTTTCACAGCATATTTTCGATAGGTTTTACTATTGAAATATGAAGAAAAAAAAATCGATTTTCCGAAGTGGTCACATGAGAATACCCCCTTAATAAGTGTATAATTTTAATTTTGTATTTCGCTGATGTCTCAAATGGATGTACCTATGTCTCAACTGACTTAATAAATATCTATCTATTAATCTATCTATCTATCGGTGTATCTATTTATTTATTGAAGCTATGCTCGTATGCTACGGATGGGCAGTCAACTGAAAAAATAACGAGCGTCACTTTAAATTTAAATTTTCTTCTTTTTATTCAATAACAGAATTAAAAATTTAATATTTTTTTGTTTTTTGTGGATGCAATATTAAAACAGTTATAATAATAAAGAAGTATCAAGGTAGTAAAAAAAAAATATGTATGTCATGTGGGGGAAGTACAGGTATTGTATATGGTGGGAGTACGGGTCATAATAATACAGAAATAAATCTTGATTTTTATAGGGTATTTTTTGTCGCTTTTATTCGATACTGCAAGAACGTTCCTAACTTAAAAAAATATAAAGAGATACCACACAGGTGTTAAAGAACGGACGCGAACTGTTTGTGAATCCCCGACTTGATTCGCATGCCTTTTTCAAAGAAAGCAAAGTTCTGCCGGCGTCGTGCGTCGACTCGGTCTAGCCGACGGCATTGTAACAGTAAAGCATGTACAATGAAGACGCGAAAAACAAACGCAAACTAATGCCGGCACGCGCATGTTGACGACGACGGGCGATGCATTTTGTTTTATTTACTCTAACCTCACTTCAGAGCGATCCACCGCAAAAACAGGTCTCTTATTCCCATAATGTATTTAGAGTTGTTTTTACATAAGTTCCCTTCGAATAAATCATAACCTTTACAACTGTGGAATACAATTGTTCGGAACCGGTTACTTTTTGTTGTCTTAAGTTGGCGCATCCATTGTTGGAATTTATTGTTCGTTTAAATGATTTTAATTCGCTAAGATAAGTTTATTGGAGCGGACAGTTTAAGGAAATGCGTTATATTTTAATTAGTTAGATTGCTTGTGGACTTTTTTTAACAAAATAGCGTTGTTTGTGAACGCAAGCGATTGGAAATGATGCCATGTTGGTATTGCTATCTCACTCTATCATACGCAAACCTTAATTTATGATTTACGAAGTGAGTCGTCAATCATAAATTATGTAAGTAGGTACTGTAAATATGTAATATATTCAGTCGTTATTTGTAAAGTAAATTTTAATTGAAATATAACATAATCGTTTCATTTATTTAGACTTAAAAACTTAATTTTATAACAATTGCTCATCTTAGTGTAGTATAAGAGCTTTATCTGAACTCTGAAGTATAAGATCTTTATTTTTTACACTATTTTCTATAGACAATTTTTACAAAATAATTTTCTTAAGGCTGTCAGAACGCTCTGAATTGTAGACTTATTCGTTAACATTTTGCAAAAATTCTTTCTCTATAAGGAAGATAAAGGACAAATCTAAGTTTCTAATGGACTACTTTTGTAATTTATGTACAATTTACTAGAAAAAAGTTAACATTAATTGTGCCAAAAAAACACACGTTTTTAATGTCACACTACGATCTTATTCGTACTTATTTCACAAAATTGTTCTATCACAAACCTAAAGTGACTCTTCCTTTTTCGGAATAGTTTTTTAAATCTTCAAAATATTTCAAACAATTAGAGTAATCAACTGACAGCGGCACCCTTGCAACAGCATTTTTTAGCCTCGTATAGTGGCTTAAATTCAGAGCGTTCCAACAGCCTTAAGTGTAAATAAATTAGAACGTTGTGTGTTATATAATTTAAAATGTAGAATATTAATTTATATCAATTAACGGTCGAATCTTTTATATCTATATTTAATTTTATATGAGGAATGGATAAAATCTTTTTTATTTAGGCTGAATTATTTTATAACCATTTAAACGAAGCACAAGACGTTTCTTAGTCGTGTAGAAAATATTAATTTGGCGATAATAATTTAACTATCATATTTTAATTACTTGTTTTCAGCTTAATTATAGCGAGAATTTGTTACGAGAGACGCATCGCTGTACATAATTAGGCCATCGCTCTCGCATCTCAGGCGGGTCTGTCTCCGAACTACTCCCCGAGGCATGCCTGATGCTACGCGGTTTAAACCCTAGCACAGTCGCGCAAAAATTGTACTTAACAATTTTCGACAAATACAGTTATAAGACTTAGCTATTTTTCATTGAATATTTAATGTCGAAGGGCACGCAGACTACGAACCCGTTTTGATTTTTCGTGTGGATTTGATATTTGCGTGACCAGTCGTATTGTTTGTTTGAATTTTTCGAAAAATGGTGATCTAAGGCTGCCGGAACGCTCTGAATTTAAGCCAAAAATAGGGCTTCGGCTGATAGCTGATTGTAGACTTATTCATCAACATTTTGCAAAAAATCTTTCTCTTTAAGGAAGATAAAGAACAAATCTAGGTCTCTAATGTAATTTATGTACGATTTACTAGAAAAAAGTTGGCATTAATTGTGCCAAAAAACACACGATTTCAATGTCACACAACGACCTTATTCGTACTTATTTCACAAAATTGTTCCATCACAACCTAAATTGACACTTCTTTTTACGGAAAAGTTTTTTTAAATCTTCAAAATAATTCCAAAATTTAGAGTAATCAACTGACAGCGGCATCCTTGCAACATCACTTTTTAGCCTCGTAGTGTAGCTTAAATTCAGAGCGTTCCGACAGCCTTCAAGAGACCTTGAGACTTCTAAACTTAAAAATGCAACAGACACTTATTTATAAAAAACGCGTACGTTTAACTCACATAAGCTTATAGGGGATGTGAAACTTCTTTAGAGTTATGAAGTTGTTTCATTGATGCGGTACCAAGGTTTCTTTTATATTATATTTCCCCGTCGTTGAATCATTTCAAAGTGGGTTAGTGTTCTCTACTCTAACTACGACCGAGTAGAGAACACGAAACCATTTTGCATAAAAGAAGAAGGTCACTAGAAGGACACTCTGCCCGCTACCACATCGTCTTTGATAACGTCTACCGCAGTTGCAGACGAAACGTCAGGTAGACATACCAATGGACCACGGCGTGCAAGTCAAGAAGTTTTTCAATTTTAAAGTTTAAATAAATAATTTAATTTGTTTAAACAGTGAACGACGGCAAACACGTTGCAAAAAATTCTATATTTTCACAAGTTTTCTGGCTTGCAGGGTAGACAAGTTCACCGGGCTGTTAAATAGCTTTATTATGATCCACCTACAAGTAAGCACTTTAGCTAACTGCGGTAATCATCATCATTGTTGTCGTCTGAATGACGACACATAGCACGACGAGAAAACCTTTGCAATCTTTCTCTTTCTATTTCCATCAGTGCGAAACGTTCAGAGTTGTATTTGAACTAAATGCTTCGATTGAAATGTTTTACTTCCGTATTAAGTCCGCTGAACACGATTCTGTTTGCTGGAATGAAAATAACGTCACTGAGGTCTCCGCGGCTGGATTTCAAAATTAGAACCGATGCTATTTTTCCTGCTTGATTCTCTCCTGGTTTTGAGTAAGAACCAGTGAAAACAATAGTCTCTTGTCACGTGACACGATTCCGATTTTGCCACTGGATTTGCTGCTGGAATGGAAATAATGTTACTGCGGACTCCATAGCGTGGTTATGAGCTGGATTTCAAAATTAGAACCGATGTTATTTTTCTTGCTTGATTCTCTGCTGGTTTTGAGTAAGAACCAATGAAAACCACAGTCTCTTGTCACGTGACACGATTCTGATTTTGCCACTGGGTTTGCTGCTGGAATAGAAATAATGTTACTGGGGACTCCACGGCATGGTTACGAACTGGATTTCAAAATTAGAACCGATGTTATTTTTCCTGCTTGATTCTCTTCTGGTTTTGAACGAGAACTAATGAAAACAACTGTATCTTGTTACGTGACACGATTCAGATTTTGCCACTGGGTTCACTGCTGGAATAGCGACATAACGTCACTGCGGGCTCCACGGCGTGGTTACGAACTGGATTTCAAAATTAGAACCGATGTTATTTTTCCTGCTTGATTCTCTCCTGGTTTTGAGCGAGAACTAATGAAAACAACTGTATCTTGTCACGTGACACGATTCAGATTTTGCCACTGGGTTCGCTGCTGGAATAGCGACATAACGTCACTGCGGGCTCCACGGCGTGGTTACGAACTGGATTTCAAAATTAGAACCGATGTTATTTTTCCTGCTTGAGTCTCTGCTGGCTTTAGCAAGAAGTAATGAAAACAACAGTATCTTGTCACGTGACACGACTCTGATTTTGTCACTGGAATGGAAATAGCATCATTGCGGGCTCTGTGGCGTTACAAGCTGGATTTTAAAGTTAGAGCCGATGCTATTTTTCGGGCTTGATTCTCTGTTGGCTTTGAGCAAGAACTAATGAAAACAACAGTATCTTGTCACGTGACACGATTCTGATTTTAGCACTGGATTTGCTGCTGGAATGGAAATAACGTCATTGCGGGCTCTGCGGCGTTACAAGCTGGATTTCAAAGTTAGAGGCGATGCTATTTTTCGGGCTTAATTCTCTGCTGACTTTGAGCAAGAACCAATGAAAACAACAATATCTTATCACACGAGGGCCTGTGCAAACGTCATCAACAAACATGGCGTCATAGTGCAAATACGGACCTGGCACATTCAGTCCAGCCTAACATCACATAGGTAGAGGTACTCAGGGTTTGTAGTGCTTACTGATGACTACCACTGTGAAGACATTACCACTTTAGAAAATTATGTTTATTTTACGAACTTATTTGTACAAAAGTCGCTATATTATTGTAGCTCCTTGCTTCAAATCCCATTTGCCCTTATAGCTCTGCTTAACAGGACTGGTGCAGAGGACAAACATCGGCGACTGGCTACTTTTTAGATAAACATTTTTAAAATAATTTTAAATACAAAAGAAAATAATTAAAGCATACCAGAGTACATTCCGCAACTTAATTAAGGGAACACATTAAAAATGTAGATTTTTTATGATTTTCAAACCGTATTTTCGCGAAAAATAATCGGATTTTAAAAAACGATAGCTCATTTTAAAGTTTGTGTATTCTAGGTTTTGAGCCAAAATTTCAAATTTTTTTATCATCCCTTAACGAGCCCTGACAATTGAAAAAAGAAAAAGAAAAATATCCTCTTAATTTTTTATGAAATTGCATCATGTCTATGGGCTCTAAAAAAAATTCCAGATAAATTTCGAGTAAAGCGCCTTAAAGCTGGTACTTTTCTCTTTAAAATGCATTTTTTTAAAATTTTCTACGATTTTTTTTAACCGAGTTATCAGCTGTCAAAGCAAAAATGCCACTTTTGACTTTAAATGCTCATAACTCCTGAAGAGATGATCGTACGACAATTTTACAAAGTGCAATAGAATGCTGAGAATGTCCTCTTTAAAATGCTTTTGTTCAATTTTTTTCTTTAAAAAGATTTTAACAAACAATTTTTTAAGAAAAAAATTGAGTATTTCTTTAATGTAAACTTGATCCGAGAGATTCGCCTGATTTTGTCTATAATAATAATGCGTTTAACGTCCGTTTCTCGACTTTATGTCATAACAGACGCCATTCGCATCATTACTATTTTCCATCTACCACACTTCCCGTTATTTTTCAACATTTTTAAAACTTCAACTTATGTAATTACAATGGGCGAATGAAGGAATTATAGGAAATTAGAATAAGGTAGGCAATTTTTGAACTAGGAGTTTGATAGGTAATCGGTCATGGCCTCAAATAAGTAACCATCTCGATATTTATCTGGAATTAAATGAGGGAAACCATGGAAACCCTCAATCAAGATGGCCGGTACAGGAATTACCGTTTCTCGGCGAGAGGCAGTAGGAAAAAGTCCCAGCCACATCTGCCCCCGCCGAGATTCGAACCTGGACCTCCCGAATGCGAGTCTAGTGCTGTCACCACTACTCTACCCAGCTCGGTGATTTTTTCTATAAATGTGGTTAATATTAACTGTTAGGGCCTTGCGGAAATCCACCCCTTTAAAATCCATTTGTTTGGTCCCGCAAAAATCACGTTTTTGGGTCTGTAAAAACTACTGTTTTGACTTCGTAAAAATCACTGTTTTGGCCCCACCGGGGTTACTGTTTTGGGTCACAAACATATGCTATTCATTTTTCCACGTAAATAAAATTAACCTCGTCGCTTTCAACAACTCAAGCAGAGCGGATTATATATTATTTTTGTAATAATGATTCCGTATAGAGATTAAAAAAAAATGTCATTAGAGCGCCTCACAGTCTAAACGTCCGGTGTGCAGCGCATCAAGCGGAAGCAACAGTTGTGACTGTGCTTGCGGTATCCTGTGGGCGTGGATCACACGTCGACAATGTTCTCTGATTTATATTGCTTTTATACATAATACATTCACGGGTCTAATTTACGATGACGTCGAGTGTTTTATTTCATCAGGATGTGTGTGCTTACAGCGCCACTGTGTGCCGCGGTGGCGGCCAAACACAGAACTAGTGTTTGGCTAAGCTTTCTTAAGGTAGTTGTCGTGGTTAAGGCACACCGTCAGAAAATTCTTAATTTTTGTATACTTATTAAGGACATGATAATATAATTACCCTGAAAATTTGAAATCGATCGACCGTATATAATCCGAGATAAATTCAGTTAACAATTGGATAATTAACATTGATTGTGTACGATCTCTGTAGTTCTGAACCAGTTTCTTATTTATAAAAAAAGAACTAACTGTCAGAAGCTTTCCAAAAACTGACAGTCTTTCAATGCATTTGTTATGAGTTTAAAAAAAATAATAAAACATTTTTGACCGTCTAATTATTTATAAATAACGGTTTAAAGTTCAACAATTTATAGAAAAGTATACATGCATATGAATACTGTATGGGTTACGTTTCCACGGGTACAGTCTTGCGTACAAATTATGGATCAGTTAGCTACGAGTTTAATTGGAATAAGTTCCGGTGAATATTTTTGGTATGCATGCAGTATAAAAAAAACTATTTAGCAAAACAGAGACTAAAATAGTATTTTGATTCTCTTAAAAATACGTTAACCAACATTTGTCGTATGACATTTTTATCAGCTTCTATTTTTTTTCTTTTTTTTTGGAAAATAAATACTCCGGCGGCTTTTACAGCGTTTTCAGGCAGTTAATTTATGATGACGTCAAGTGTTTTATTTCGTTAGGATGTGCAAACTGTAGGAAAGGCAGCTGTGTTGCCAGATTGAAGGTGAAATCCCTAGATTCACAGATTTTGTTACAATTATGATGATTAGAATTATGTACTATTTAATGTTGTTCTCATTAAGGTGCGGTACTAAATAGCATTTATTGTGTTCCAATTTTGATATTAATAACACAAAGTAGACAATTAATTTAAAAAACTCAAGTTGCACCCTGCCGACAATTTTAAAAAAATCGTTTCAACACGACCGGATTTACAATTTCTGCAAACATATTTGCAGATATTGAGTTATTTACTGAAAAGTGTGTTTAAATTGATGTAGATGCTTGACTGATAATAATACTGCAATTAAGAAAAAAAAAGTTATATTAAAGGGTGTATTAAGGGTAATTTTTTTTTATTTTGCCCAAAAACAAACTAAAGTGCACATAATAAATTCACACTGCCTGAATGAGTTAGGACAATGTGGCCCCTTGATCGGAGTGTCGTCGGTTCGAATTCTGCCTCTGCTAATGCATGTTTTGTGATGCTATTTAGTTTTACGTAATTGTTACATGATGTAATTTAGGTAGTTGTCGTGGTACAATATTGTCAAAAAGTTATAGATTATACGCGCCACAAAAGTATACTAGCCTGTAGCTAAGTGATCCATAATTTGTACGCAAGACTGTACCCGTGGAAACGTAACCCATACAGTATTCATATGCATGTATACTTTTCTATAAATTGTTGAACTTTAAACCGTTATTTATAAATAATTAGACGGTCAAAAATTTTTTCTTATTTTTTTTAAACTCATAACAAATGCATTGAAAGACTGTCAGTTTTTGGAAAGTCTCTGAGAGTTAGTTCTTTTTTTATAAATAAGAAACTGATTCAGAACTACAGAGATCGTATACAATCAATGTTAATTATCCAATTTTTAATTGAATTTATCTCGGATTATATACGGTCGATCGACTTCAAATTTTCAGGGTAATTGTATTATCATGTCCTTAATAAGTATACAAAAATTTTTTCTGACGGTGTGCCTTAACCATGACAACTACCTTAAGAAACTAATGACCTGAGTTGGCGAGTGTCTATAATCTACAATAAATAAAAAGATACTGCCTGTGTTAGCAAATACACAATATTGCTGGCAGGATTTGGCTTTTTTTTAATGGCATTTTGGCAACACTGATTACAGCCGCGACAGCGATGTATTGCGGCGTGATCTGCAGCTACAGTCGTTGCGTGTCCACGCTAATGACATAAAAGCATTATGATGACTTATTCCGACTATACGAAAGATATATAACAATGGCGTTGGCTTGATTATGACATTAAGAAGGAAGTCACCTGTCTAGAGTTGGCTCTTAAATTACCTGATGTATACAATTATGTTACAAAATAACAATTTACTGCACAAAAGCAGTATTAAAATTAGAAGGTGTCAAAAGGCGTGGCTTTGCCAACACACAAATACGATACAGTATGCCCTCGTTAAGCAATTGTTCGTTATGTCAGTTACAGTTGGGTAACTCAGATCTGAACCGGTTCAAAGAGCCGACTCCGACAGAAGATCCGTGAGAGCCGACTCACTTTTTTTTGAGGCGACGAATCAACGGATTCGCATAACTCAGTGAAACACTTAACACACAGAAGCACATTTTACACTTACGTATCAGTTCTTGCTTTGATGCATCTGTCAGCTCAAATGACTCATGCATCACATGTTTGGTTATGCATTCTTGATTCTATACAGGTCGTGATATGATTGACTGAACTAGGTAGCTCAGTGGCAGACTGCAGTAATATATTCAGAGCTCGGCTCTTTTTGAACCGGTTCAGTGAGCCGGCTCACATACGGGATTCAGATGCAAAGATGCAGATCACTAAAAGGACCCGTTTGTCCCATCTCTAATGTTAGTCTTTTAAGTTCTTACCTTATGGTTTTACTGTTTTCAACCGTTATCAAGATGGGACTGTGCTACTCATTATATATATTTTCAGTTTTTTTAAATAATTTATCTCAAACGCTGGAGAGAGGGGACACCGCTATCAAATTTCTGCCTTGGTTCTAAAAAATTGTATATCCAAGGCTGGATTTCACAATAGTACCTATATGTTTAGTTTCGACTAGTGGCGTAAAATTACTGGTTAGTGATGATAGTAACCATTATCGGCGGATTATTTACCGGTCATTTAACCAGCTATCTATAAAACAAAATGGCAGCTTCCGGTTTTCGTTTGTCAGAACAATAAAAAACAAAACAATAGAGCAGTTTTCAACAGTAGAATCGAATTAATTAAATAATGTATTTATATAAAATTAAAAACTTGACCGGAAGTTGTAATCATGTGTAAGACTTTCTGCGCAGTCTTGCATACTAATAATAAATAGCCGCGGCTGTTTATAAAAAATACCGCAGATATTTAACCGGCTAAATAACCGGTAATTTATTCTTTTATATCACTAGTTTAAATACGGAAGGCTACACGTAGCAGCGTACTATATGTGTAACAAAATGGTGGTGTTGACAGGAAACGAAAGAAAAAAAACAATAGACACACGTATTGTAGTTGTGATGTCATTTCCGTAGCCAACAAAGATTACCGCGTCACCTGTGAACTAAGAAGTTTCACTTAAAAAATCAAATTGAACCATGAAAAGTTAGTTCTTTGCTTACGTATATCTGATTCTTTGCACGTGAAGTGTATTACTGACGTATAAAAATTAAACTTAAATGCGAACAGGTACCTACAAAATAACAAACGAGAGTAAGTTAGTTTAGGTATATGTAGTTGCCTGTATTACCGACCATCATGTGGGTATGTTCTAGTACACTAACACTATAAATATACTACGTGTTTAAAGTTTGATAGCTATTTAAAACTAGGCCAAACTAACTTCTACTATACAATATATAACCAATCGACATTCTGTATCGAACTTTAGACACTATCTGCAGTTATTCAGCTAGCGTGAACACTTAATTATTTATACAGATTTTTTGCCAGAATCTACACTTTCAGTATTTTTCTTTAGTCTGCATTAATAAATATCCACGTTGTATGTTGAATCTGAAAACATAACGTACACAGTTCATTAGATATTCCAGCATTTATCTTAAGGCAGGGGCGTAGCTACCGCCGTATCAATTATACGGGGCCTCCGGGCCACGGGGGCCCTCAACGTACGTAAGCAAAAATTAATAAAAACTTCCCAATTTTTTTTTTATTTCAGAAATGACAAAAGTCAAAAAAAGCAATTTCTTTTTTTCCCGCGTAAAGCGTGCGTTCAAAAGTTGGCAACACCCTACATCGGTTATCGCGGGCTGCGGGATTTCCCCGTTTAAGTCATTTACTTTAACGGGGAAAGGGTCCCCAAACTAATTTTTATACGGGGCCCCGCCAAGGCACGCTACGCTTCTGTCTTAAGGCTATCGGAACGCTCTGAATTTAAGCCACACTACGGGGCTAGTTGCAAGGGTGCCGCTGTCAGTTGATTACTCTAAATTTTGGAAGTATTTGGAAGATTTAAAAAAACTTTTCCGTAAAAAGAAGAGTCAATTTAGTTTGTGATGGAACAATTTTGTGAAATAAGTACGAATAAGGTCGTAATATGACATTGAAAACGTGTTTTTTGACACAATTAATGCCGGCTTTTTTCTAGTAAATCGTACATAAATTACAAAAGTAGTCCATTAGACCTAGATTTGTCGTTTATCTTCCTTATAGAGAAAGAATTTTTGCAAAATGTTGACGAATAAGTCTACAATCAGCCGATAGCCTTAAACCCTCAGCTTCTTCCTTGAAGGTTTCTTTTAAGGCTGTCGGAATGCTCTGAATTTAAGCCAAAAACAGGGCTTCGGCTGATAGCTGACTGTAGACTTATTCGTCAACATTTTGCAAACATTCTTTCTCTGTAAGGAAAATAAAGGACAAATCTAGGTCTCTAATGGACTACTTTTGTAATTTATGTACGATTTACTAGAAAACAGTTGACATTAATTGTGCCAAAAAACACACGTTTTCAATGTCACACTACGACCTTATTCGCACTTATTTCACAAAATTGTTCCATCACAAACCTAAAGTGACTTTTCCTTTTTTGGAATACTTTTTTAAATGACTGTTAATATTCATGGGTATTTGGATTGACAAGACTGTTATTATTCAAAAACAATTCTTTAATATCATTGTACGACGTTTCGTCTCTCTCGAGACTTCTTCAGGTACTGTAACTTTTTTAAATCTTCAAAATATTTCCAAAATTTAGAGTAATCAACTGACAGCGGCATCCTTGCAACAACATTTTTTAGCCACATAGTGTGGCTTAAATTCAGAGCGTTCCGACAGCCTTAGCCAATTTTAATCATTCCTTTTCTCCAACGTAATTGTGCCTATTAAACAGTAGAGTGAAATCAATCCTCGAATATGTCGAAGATGTTTTTCGAAAACGTGTTCGCCCAACAAAGGAAACATTTTATGTTCGTTCCATTTTTGGAATTATTTTATCCTGGTTGTGGTCCGAGATATGAATTATATAAATTATTCAAAAATCATTTGTTTATAATTGAAATTTCAGAAGTTAAAAGATGAAGTTACAAAAACTTATAAACATAATATAAAGAACTGTGAAGCAACAGAAATAAGATGTAAAGTTGGTGACTGAAGCGGCACAGCTACCATAGAGTGACTATAGTAGGAGTGCGGCCAACAGGTCACGTGACTTGGCCGCGCCATTTTGTAGGAGGGTTGACCAGTAAGTACCCGTGTTTGACGACAGATGGTGTCGACGAGTGAAATTGACTTTACCATCGTGCACTGCAGACTTTGAAACGACCTCGTGCTGAGTTGTAGATAAATTCTTAGGTTAGGTTATTTTTGACAACCCGTTGAATCATTCGTGTTTTGTATTTTTCGACCAAATGGAAAGAGAACAATACCGATCCGTAATTCGTTTTTTATAAGAGTACCTCACCGTGGTCATAGATGGTGAAGGGTCTCCATAGACAGCATCCAACTTCAGTTTTATTTTTTCGCATGTTTTTTAAAAAACGAATTACGGATCGATATGGCGCTTTTTCCATTTTGTCGAAAAATGCAAAATTTGGATGATACAACTGGCTGTCAAAAATAACCTAACCCATTTATCTAAACTCATCATGAGGTCATTTAAAAGTCTGCAGTAGACGATGGTAAAGTCAATTTCACTCGTCAACGTCATCTGTTGTCAAACACGGATACTTATTGCTCAACTCTCGTATAGTTGTCGGCTGCTTCAGTACGCAGTGTACAGCTGTCGGCTGCTTCTGTATAGAGTGATCGCGCAGGCGCTACATACGCAGTGTCCAATATGGCGGCTCAATATGGCGACGATTGGATGGATTGGCCACACTCTTATTACAGTCTCTCTAAGCTACTACAGTAGGCAAGTCTGTTGTTCGATGAGGATACGGTGGGGACGTCCCCAGAGGGCAGGCAGTTAGCGGCGACGGGGCTATTCATTAACGGCATTCACCGTTCCTCTGTACTTAAACCAACAGTTCTGTATGTGTTGTGGGGCAAAGCCCTACCGTTTGCTTAAAACGAACACTTGCATATTGCTCGAAAAAATAATATATTGTTGAAGAGTGACTTCTTTTAGAAAGAAAATACGTATTTCTTATAGTAGGAAAAATCTGTGCGAATAAATTTTCAAAATTTTCAAAAGTTTGTTTATTAGTGCATATAGTTAGATAGATAGATAATATTTAGTAACCAATATTGGCATAAAAGCGTCAGAAAGATACAAAAATCTATCATTTTACAAAGTTTTACATAAAAGTACAATAATTTTATATATTACACGAAAAGGCCGAGTTGGGTAGATTAGTGGTGACAGCACTAGACTCGCATTCGGGAGGTACCGGGTTCGAATCCCGGCGGGGGCAGATGTGGCTGGCACTTTTTCCTACTGCCTCTCGCCGAGAAACGGTAATTCCTGTACCGGCCATCTTGATTGAGGTTTTCCAAGATTTCCCTCAATTAATTCCAGATAAATATCGAGATGGTTCCTTATTTGACGCCATGGCCGATTACCTATCAAACTCCTAGTTCAAAAATTACCTACTTGTGATCTTTCTTGTCTGTTGCAAGTATAAAATAACAAGTTAATAAATTTTATAACGATACTATCTCTGAAGTTGCGACACACAAACATTCTCGTAGCTGGCGACACGGTACATCCAGTGCACAATTTTCTTTATAGTACATTCACTGAAACAAGTCTCAAACAAATCATAAAAATGTGAATTCTAAACTTTACCTAAAAAATACATCGAAGTAGTATATTACACCACAAGGCAGAAAGTTGAAATTCGGCTCGGATATCATGTCACGCAGTTCAAGGATTTAAAAAAATATTTTTTATCACTTCATAAAGTAGGTTCATATTTATTAAAATTATTTAATATCAATTGTGGGTTAAGTTGGGTAACTCAGATTTGAACCGGTTCAAAGAGCCGACTCCGACAGGAGATCCGTGAGAGCCGACTCACTTTTTTTTGAGCCAACGGATCAACGGATCCGCATAACTCAATGAAACACTTAACACACACAAGCAAATTTTACACTTACGTATCAGTTCTTGCTTTGATGCATCTGTCAGCTCAAATGACTCATGCATCACATGTTTGGCTATGCATTCTTGATTCTATACAGGTCGTGGTATGATTGACTGAACTAGGTAACTAAGTGGCAGACTGCAGTAACATATTCAGAACTCGGCTCTTTTTGAACCGGTTCAGTGAGTCGGCTCACATACGGGATCCAGATGCAAAGATGCAGATCACTAAAAAGACCCATTTTTCCCATCTCTAGTTGTGGGCATCTTCGTTGCATAAGATTATAATACTGCTAATTGCGCATCAAACTGCGCATGACAGAGAGAGGGATAAGTGGTGGGCATACGTTCATCTCTCTCTCTGACTCCTTTGACGCCATTACCGACGGAGCTGTGAGCAACCAATAGTTAGGTTATCTATCAACTGCTGTTTGCTGTTATAGCTAAGTGCCTTCTCATTTCTTGGCGCGTGACGAAGACAGAACATGCCTACTTAATTACTCTCTCAGCTGCTGCTGCGTCTCCGTGGTTGTACTATAAGAAGGACAAAGAAAGGATATTATCTCTAAAGAGCGATTGTAATTACTTAGAAACAATGTAATAACCTCTACTTGATGATGCTATCTCTATAAAGCTATATACGTGTCAAAACAATGTCCTCGGATGCATTATGATGTCCCGCAGAGGCCTCAGGGCCCGCCATTGATATTCTCTTCACTACAAATTAGATATTTGAAGGATTATTGCGATTTTAAATAATACAGACTTTTAAAAAACAATGTATTTTTGTATCCCTAGCCCTAGATATACAATCTACTATTTTGCACTAGCTGTTTTACATTCATGTAGAGAACAGTGTGGTCAATTGGTTAGCGTGCTGGCTTCTTGACCGAACTGTCGTGAATTCGAATCCCACCTTTGCTCATGAATGTTTTTTCATGTCGTTTAGTTTTATGTGATTCTGTAATTTGCTGTGATTAAGACGCATATGACCTAAGTTGTCGAGCGTCTATAATCTACAATAAATACACTTACATGCATGTTATGCAGGGAAGACAAGTGACCTGTTACTACACTAGTGCTGTAAAGTAAATTTATGTAGATGTTGGTTATAAAATTAAAATTTCGATCGGAAGCTATAGAATCATGCGCAAAACTTTCTGCGCAGCCTTGTATATTAGATAGATGGATAGATAGAGATCTTTATTTGTTTGGTACAAATGTACATAAATAGCGTCGACAAAAGAATTTTACAAGAATTATAAAAGATTTATAAAAACTCCTTCAACTTATAGTGAGCCTTGGTTAACAAGTATTTTTTTAATGTTTTTCTGAAATGTTTAGGGTAATAATAGCCGCGGTAATTTAAAACAAATCATGGCGGTTATTTACCTGGATATTTGACCGGTTAATTAACCCGTATGTGGAGGGTCAAATGCGACAAATATGCGTTCGTTTCGTTTCGGCGTGTACTCGAATAGAGGCCGAGATAATTTTGACAAAGTAGAAGGCCCGTTATTATTATATCTTGCAAGCGATGGTCCTTTGTGAGCTGATTGAAGTGTTTATATGAAATTAATGTTTAATTTTGTATTATATAAACCTCCGTCAAACTACTTACACTGTAATATTCGGCCTCATTGCTCTACCTCTCTCTCTCGTACTGAGTTTGTTTCTTGTCTATCAGCGCTTGTCAAACTTATTAATTTATGAACACTTGACATATGATAATGACGGTTTTTGATGTTAGTTTGAAGTGATACAAGCTGAATTACATGTCGCTACATATTCCTATAAAGTTACAATTAGGTGTATATAGTACGCGCCATGGATCTGAAAGGCTCGGAAGTTAGATGCAAATGGAGGCTTGCGCATCAGGTACAGTCGGTTGCAAACTACAAACTCGCGCTATATTATTATTTTTAATTTCTCTTTAATCTGAAGGTCTAATTCCTTGCATAAAGTCATCCAAAAAGTTATTTATACTGTATTAGGCATCTTGATCAATTAACAATCAAAGAAACAACTTAACAATAGCGTACTGGACTGTTCTTTACAGCAGGGAAGCGACAAGTGACACGACAACCAGCGATAAGCAATCACCGACGAGCGCGCGTTCTGTGCCGGTAACTGGGAGGTGGTGAGAGTCTTCCTTTCCCACAAAACCAGGACGGCTCTAAAATATGCATTTGCGACGCTGTTTGTGACTAGCTTCAGAACCTTTTAGAACCGTGGCGCGTATTTGTCATTTTACAAACGGGATATTGATAAAGTTTCTCGATTTAGAGATCTCAACATATTTCCAAAATTTAGAGCAATCAACTGACAGCGGCACTCTGGCAACAGCATTTTTCAGTCTCGTAGTGTGGATCGGAAAAACGGGTCTTTTTAGTGATCTCCATCTTTGCATCTGGATCCCGCATGTGAGCCGGTTCACTGAACCGGTTCAAAAAGAGCCGAGTTCTGAATATGTTACTGCAGTCTGCCACTGAGTTACCTAGTTCAGTCAATCATATCACGACCTGTATAGAATCAAGAATGCATAGCCAAACATGTGATGCATGAGTCATTTGAGTTGACAGATCCATCAAAGCAAGAACTGATACGTAAATGTAAAATGTGCTTTTGTGTGTTAAGTGTTTCACTGAGTTATGCGGATCCGTTGATCCGTCGACTCAAAAAAAAAGTGAGTCGGCTCTCACGGATCTTCTGTCGGAGTCGGCTCTTTGAACCGGTTCAGATCTGAGTTACCCAACTCTAATTCAGAGCGTTCCGACCGCCTTAAGAGATCGTGTTTCTGCAATTTTGAAACGGTTTAATTTTGAAACGGTTTAATTTATATTTACGTTCTTTCATTATAAACATTTTTGTAAAATTCCTACGCCGTGGAATTGTGCCGCAGTGGTATTAAACAATGTTTGGAAACCACAGTTTTCAATATTGTAAACACTTTGGGACTAGTACTGGCAAGTTAACGCATCTCGTTTGCTAGTTTAAAATTATCTCGCCTGCACCTCTAGACTTAACTCTGGTTTAACCTTAACGCTAGTTTATTGTTATTAGACATAAACACGATTTACATAATATTAGTCGTTTAAAGTTTGCAAAGTACAAAACAGTTTCCATTTTATCACCATGTTATACGAGGATTCATCAATAAGTACCCGTGTTTGACGACAGATGGCGTTGACGAGTGAAATTGACTTTATCATCGTGTAGTGCAGACTTTGAAACGACCTCGTGCTGAGTTGTAGACAAATTCATAGGTTAGGTTATTTTTGACAGCCAATTGTATCATTCGTGTTTTATATTTTTCGACAAAATGGAAAAAGACCAATGTCGATACGTGGTCATAGATGGTGAAGAGTCCACATAGACAGCATCCAACTTCAGGTTTATTTCTTCGCATGTTTTTTAAAAAACGAATTACGCATCGAGATTGGTCTTTTCCATTTTGTCCAAAAATACGAAACACGAATGATACAACTGGCTGTCAAAATAACCTAACCTATGAATTTGTCTACAACTCAGCACGAGGTCGTTTAAAAATCTGCAGTACACGATAGTAATGTCAATTTCACGGCATCTGTCGTCAAACACGGGACTTGTTGATCAGCCCTCGTATATTAGTAGGGTAGAGAATTACAGGATGAATTTTAGTATTAGTAATATTGGAGATTGAATGTATAAGGACATCTATTATCAGGGAAACTTGGATTGTCAGGGAAAATTAAGATACTGCAAAAGTTACGAATAAACTTTTCTGATTCGTGCTGTGCTAGTCGTGTTTGATAGATGTGCGCGGTTTTTAAAGCATAAACGATTTGAGGAGCGCCGGCCCTGCGATAGAGCGAAAGGAGCGGTCGCTCTAGGTTCCACGTAGCAATGGCCGCCAGAAAATCAAATGCGAAAAACAATTTCCAGCGCAAAGTAAAATTTCGATATTAACACCAAATACTAATCTAATTATTTAACGGTAGGAATGTTCTTAATGTTAAAGAAGCAGGAAGCTAATAATTAAAGCTAATTAATTTAATTTAAATTCAATAAGTGTTGATGTTTGCAATAAAAGTTGATTTTTGTAAATTTGGGACTTAACATAATACCGAAGTACAATTTACATGAAATGAAAGCGTCGATCAATGGGCGTTGAAAGACAATCTCGCTCTACCCTGCGATCAAGGGCTAGGGCCGGCGCTGGATCTGAGGACCATATGGCCTAAGGCTTTCCAAATTTTGTAGTAAAAGTTACGTTCTACGGCACTCAAGCAATTAAGTAACGAAATCAAAAACAGTAGGTGTGTTATTAGTGACAAGGTGTGAGCTATTACTTCGACAGTACAGTTGTTAAACATCTGTTTTAATTTTCCTATTTTCTGAATATCATCTTTATTATATTATAAGCATAATACATATATTATGTAAAAAATGTGCTGTTTTACATTAAGTTTAAGAAATTTTACTATCGGATATTTTAAAGATGCAAAACTTTTAGACCCACCTGTTCAGTTATACAATTTTATTAGACTTACATAACACTTAAAATTTGCCCTATATTTTCGTAATTTTAAACTTGTCAACTGGGAGTTGTTAGCAGGGCTGGCTCTTATTTTTTTATTGCTCCAAACCAACAATCATTTGTCGCTCTATATTAGATTTTTCAACGCATTGAAGACTCAGAGTACAGGGTCCTGTAGGCGAAAAAGTTTTAAAAACATTGGTTTAGATTAAATGACTCTTCAAATCTAAGTTAAGCCGGCTCTGGTTGTCGTATCTATGATGGTTATAAATTAAACGATATTTCTTATAATCGCGCTATACTCATAATTCAATCAGTATAATTTTGATTTACAATAATTAATATAGTTTGCGAAACTTGAAAACCGCGCTATTTCTCTTATGTCAGTGCATCACAGTCTAATCTCAACTTGAAAGCTAAAATAACATAATTACTGTGCATGAGACTGTGAAATAGTATAAAAAAGACGATCGTTTACGCTCGGTTTTGTTTTCGGCTACAGTTGTAGAAGTTTGCGTAATGTAATTAGCCAATTTATTTTAAACACTGCCATCTCTCGTGTCTTTGTTGTAACAACGTCACGCTTGTTTGTTTGTTTTTTTTTAGTCGATGAACTGTCTCTCCATGAAAGTTAAAGCCACGTCGTCTCGTCTGTTATAATACTAGTTTTCACATACAAAGAAACATATAAGTTGAAAATTAAAAGCTTCAAAGTTTTTGAACAGAAAAAAAGAAAATTTATGTTATCAAACACTTAATGCCGGGATTAGATCAAAATAGTACCAGGAATTCATATCCTGATAAGAGGTATTTTTACAGCAACTTGTTCTTTTTATTTATTTAATATTTACAGTATCTGGAAAACCTATCTACGTTTGAACCGAGACTTAAATAGGCTTTTAGTTATTTATGGACCGGGTTGTACCTTATTTATTATTTTATACAATCGTTTCACAGCCTTCTAGATACACCATAAATATTGTGTGACACTCTACGAAATATCTTTAAGCTAACAACTTGTTTTAAATATTACTTAATTAGTCTCCTGTTTATAGTATCAGGAGGTAATTTTAAACTTACTAATAAATATATATCCGCTGTAGTACCAGGAAAATATATAAATATAGGAGGTATTTTGAGCCGAACGACACTGTTTCATTAATTATTTTAAACAAACAGTCTGGCTGTGTAATATAAAAAACGACAATATTTTTAATTTAAATTTGCGTGACTAAATTATTGTTTTTATTGTTTAATATTTGATGATTGTCCTCACAACCTTCTATAAACTATAAACAAAAACCTTAAGACGGTAAGAAGGTGGTTTGTTCTACACAGCTGCTGCTATAGCGTTTAATTTTCTTGGTGTGTTTTTAAACGAAACAACATCTCATTAACTCCGGCTATTTTTACCCTACACTGCCCCACATGCACGCTGATTCAATTACTTTCCGGTGTTAATTGCAAACTTTACCTCTTTTGTTATATCTATATATATGTATATACCGAGCTGGGTAGAGTAGTGGTGACAGCACTAGACTCGCATTCGGGAGGTACCAGGTTCGAATCCCGGCAGGGGCAGATGTGGCTGGGACTTTTTCCTACTGCCTCTCGCCGAGAAACGGTAATTCCTGTACCGGCCACCTTGATTGAGGTTTTCCATGGTTTCCCTTAATTAATTCCAGATAAATATCGAGATGATTCCTTATTTGAGGCCATGGCCAATTACCTATCAAACTCCTAGTTCAAAAATTACCTACCTTATCCTAATTCCCTATAATTCCTTCATTCGCCCATTGCTATTACATAAGTTGAAGTTGTAAAAAATGTAGAAAATAACGGGAAGTGGTAGATGAAAAATAGTATTGGTGCGAATGGCGTCTGTTATGACATAAAGTCGAGAAACGAACGTTAACCCTTTCAGGACCATAAGATTTTAGGAGCGAAAGTAACCATTTTTTTACAATTTAGGATGATCCAATTTCCAGTGATCATAATCAAAGAATGACGGTTCAGATGCAGTGTTCCCATATATAAAAAATGAAAAGATACGTTCAGGAAATAATAAATGTAAAATGACACCCACTAGTTTCTTAGTTATTCACTTCTTTTACATTTTTTGTTTGGGACAAATGTGTCCCCGTAGTCGTTAAAGAGTTAAACGCATTATTATTATTATTATTATTGTATATATGTATATAAGACATAGTTTTACTTGTACCTTTGTACTGTGCCCCCTGTTTATTTTATAGCTTTTATGCAATTTTATCTCACCAAGAAAATATTATTTGAATCAAATAAAATGCGTTTGTGTGCAGACAAAAAAACAGAGACTATATTATGTGTATTGTATTTTAATAATTGCATAAAATGTACTTTGGTTACGTAATGACGGATTTTAGATTAAGATAAATTATTTAATTTAGATTCGGCAATCCACAATTGTCTCCTGAACAATAAAACAAAATTGTATTTCTTATGCCTCAGCCACACACTCGACGAGTGGCGTGGGAAGTAGCGAGGAAAGGAGGCAGAGACGTTGTGTGGCCGCGTTACTCGTCATGCCGCACGTCATGCTCCTCGTCATGCCCAGTGCTCCCTCGATTGTCGGTTTTTTGTGCGCGAGTCAAAGGACCGGCAATAAGAGCGCGAGTAAGCCGGCCACATACTCCCGCGCCAAGCGGTCTCAGTGTAAAGGCTTAGTGCGCACGCTGCCACAGTATCGACCTCCATTGCCGAGAGGCGAAAGCCGAGTGCGGAGCGTCGCGAGTACAGCAGTGTCTGGCCGCTTAGGGCAGCATCGCGACAGCGCGATGAGCAGAGCGAGGAGCAGTGTGAGGAGCATAGTCTGGCAGTAGGGTAAAATATCAATCTTATGAATAAAATTCAGTTTCAATTATACGGTTGTGTAATTTATTAAGCGTAAGACACAACAAGAGAGACAGAGCGAGAGACGCTCACCAACACTGATGCTGGATTGCACAAAGCATAGTCAAAAAAAATCATTTGACAATAACCTTAGATTGTAATTATACAATCGGAGTTTTTATATATGCATCAATTAAAAATTCACAGTTGAATTTTTGAACGATCATAATAATTCAGAAGACGTATGATTCCATGAAAGTAAAAAAAAACGACTTGGTCTATTTTGCATCGTGGTCACAGATAAACAGTTATTCGACTGGCCCTTATTATAAGCCAATTTTTTTTACCCCCTGAAATGGTTCTATATATTGAAAAAATGATTAGCTTAAAATTTCAGCACAATTTATACAGTTTAACCCGTGCCGAAAACGCAGAGAACTTTGAAAATACGCTACGTAGAAAGCAAATTTCGAAACTACTTAACTTTGTGCTTAGGGTATAAAAAATTAACTTTTCCTATGGATCTGGACAAATCAATTCTCCTCTTAAACACATCTTTGGACTTCTTTAAGATAGAAATTGGTTGGTGTTAATTCATAGACAAAGTTACGCACTCGCACTACGGAACGAATTGCTCCGTGTGGGGCCCGCGCAGGCTGAGGCCCGGCTGGCAATCTCTACCTCGACTATATGGCCAGTCCGACGCTGCTCGAGCTACATAGTCAAAGACCTCCATAAACGAAAAAGAGATCGCGGTTTACAAGTTCGACTGTAATCGATATTTATTTGTTATCTCTATAAACTAAGTTGTCCACTGTATCATATAAAATTGAAAAACGAAAAAAATTAAAAAAAAACCCGGGTCGCAGTGCCAAAACCCTGCCGACAATATAGTGTATTTGCTTATATAGGCAGGGTGGCTTTATTATGCGAACTTAAGCTGGTTTTTGGGCAAAATAAAAGTTTGACTCCTTAATACACCCCTTAAAGTAACATTTTTTTTTCTTAATTGCAATATTATTATCAATCGAACTTCTATACCAAATTATATACAACTTTCAGTAAATAATTCACTATCTGCAAGGTAGTGTTTTCATAAAATTTGTAAGTCTGGTCCTGTCGGGCCGATTTTATTAAAATTTTAGGGACACTTTTTAATTACTACTGGAGGGTTAAATGTCAATTTTGAAACGATTCTGAGAATTTTTTCGGTATTTTGGGGCCCAAAAACGTTTTTCAACCCCTAAAAACTACCCTTAAAATGGCCCGATTACGCCCATTTTAATAGGCTTCTTGCGGTGATGTATTTCAACACGTGGGCAAAATTTCGTTAAAATCAATTAACTCTTTCGAAAGTTATTGCCCACACACACACACACACATATATATATATATATATATATATATATATATATATATATATATATATATATATATATATATATATATATATATACGCATATATATATATATATATATATATATATATATATATATATATAAATATATATATATATATATATATATATATATATATATACATACATATATATATATATATATACACATATATATATAAACATTTTTAAAAATGAAACGTCGAGAAATTTTTTTGCCATATGGCAAATACACTAAATATTAGTAGTGTTGTCCGGTAGACTTTTGTACGGTGTGAGCTCGGACTAACAGTAAGTCACGGCAGGACAAACTCTCTAGGCATTAGTTAACAAAACAGGCCTTCCGTCACGCCGCCAGACCGAACAACACGACGCGAGACGTCACATCCGCTTGTCGACATAAACAAAGTTTAAATCCGCGCGGGACGTTTCGATAAACTTCCTACTACACTGTTGCTATCTTTCTTCCGCACGTTGCTTTATTCTTGTGGTACATGACTTGTGTTGTATTCCGGTGATCCGGAAATACGTCACGGTCTGAGACCAGAGGTGCCAAAGGTAAAATTGTAATTGTGTGGTCAAAATGACACCCGAAATTCAGAAAGCTGCAAGAGTATAAATAAATTAAATGCTTTTTTTAATTAAAGTGTCAAATATTCATTTACAACGAGCAACGACCGGATTTATTATTTTTTTATATTATGGATAGTGGGTAATTGGACACAAATAAATGAAAATTCCAAGTTTTCTAAATTTGCTACGTTTCGTAGGTTAGTTTCCTACTTCTTCAGGCAAGCTTTATTTAAAATTGGATACAATTAGTATGTATAATTAGGCTTTTAAGGCTGTCGGAACGCTCTGAATTTTGTTTGTGCTGAGACCCACCGGCAAGGGGAGAGGTAGGCAAAAGACATATTGTGGGTGTGACCTTCTTTAGCTCTGTCTCGCTCAAATCATCCGCACGTTTCAATTTTTGGCTAGTGCCAACTACGAGGCCAAAAAATTTTATTGCAAGGGTGCCGCTGTCAATTGATTACTCAAATTTTTTGAAATATTTTGAAGATTTAAAAAACTTTTACGAGAAAGGAAGAGTCACTTTAGGTTTATGATGGAACCGTTTTGTGAAATAAGTACGAATAAGGTCATAGTGTGACATTGAAAACGTGTGTTTTTTAGCACAATTAATGCCAAATTTTTTCTAGTAAATCGTACATAAATTACTAAAGTAGTCCATTAGAGACCTAGATTTGTCCTTTATCTTCCTTATAGAGAAAGAATTTTTGCAGAATGTTGACGAATAAGTCTACAATCAGTTGACAGCCGAAGCTCTATTTTTGGCTTAAATTCAGAGCGTTCCGACAGCCTTAATTTACAATATATAATAAAATTTATCAAGCTACTTACTTTATAGTTTAGAATCTTTGTTGATATGTTTGCAGTGATATCATCTTGTCATTCATTTAGAATTTTCATTTATTTGTGTCCAATTACCCACTATCCATAAATATATAACAACATGGACGATAACAGCTCGAATTATTTTTTTAATTTACAATTTGAAATACACATTTTTTTAACTGGAGCAGTGCGTTGACTTTGGTCAGGTAACATGATCAGGTCACTTGAAAGTTATGTGTAGATGTTGACCAACCCTGGATCTACGATTTTTTCGAACCGGGTCAGAAACTTGATAATGGCGGTTCTTCTCTCCAGGGTTTGAGATAAATTGTTTAAAAAAACTCAAAAATATTTAGTGTGAGGCACCTAAAGTGTTACAGAGTAATAGCATTTAAACTATGGATGATATCCAAAAAAGTTCCAAACAAAAGTTGTTCAGTTTGAAAGAAGACATCGTTTGGAAACAAATACCACCCCTCATCATTAACCCCTGCGCAGGGATGGGGGTGATTTTGATATTTTTAATAGGGACACCGATTTTTTATCACAAATCATGATTTTTCGATAAAAAATACGCATCATTTATCTGATGCCTTCCTCAACCCCTAAAATCCATGTCCAAAATCGGTTTCCCGAAACTCCATTACATTTTTAAGCCTAAACAACGACCTTGCGCAGAAAACTACAAGAGGAAAAAGTTGTTTGGTTTGGGAAGGATCATCGATTCAAAATAAAAAAAAACCCACCCCCGCACAAAAAAAACCCACCACCTGTGAGGGGTTCTTTTTATGTTGGATCAATGACCAAACCAAACCAAAGAACTTTTACCTCTTGTAATTATCTGCGCAAGTGCTATAGCTCTGCAACACTTTAAGTGTTTCATCCTGTATAATGGACGGAAGAATAAGAATCCTTTAATATTTTCTTAAAAATAATTTGTTATCAATTTTTAAACATATTGTATTATGATTTGGGCACCCGCTGAAATTGCCGCCCGGGGCAGATGCCCCGCTTTGCGAAAGTTTTTTCGTTGACCGGCCGGAAAATCCCTAGATGCAGAGAAATTTCACTATAGATCTGGCAACACTGGTACAAGTTAAAACAATTGCAACAGCTTTAATACGTTGTTATATCGACAGAGGGGGGTTCCCATTCCATTCGTTTCATTCGGTACGGGGTCCGAGTGTCATCTATATAGAACTGCTTTAACATTGTATGATTGTAGGAGTTAAACAATAGACCGAAGTTGATGAAAGGCCCACCTGTGAAATACTATTCACCTGTATAATATACCCGAGATGAATTGAACTGAAAGTAATTAAGGGCCAAATAGTTCCTTAGACTTTGCTTGCTATATATTTCGTATACGTATGTTTAAACCGATTTGAACATACTTTTACGTGAAACATCAGTGGATTCAAACGCATTTTATAATCAGCTGATTCTCAAGGTTTTTGTTACATAAGATGCCATGTATATACTTAAGCAATAAGTTATTTTTGTGGCTATTTTTTTTTTGTTCCGAACTACTACTTGTGAAGGTCCAAACAGCCATGATTCATATTTTTAATTTGTATTTAGGGAAAAGTTAGGATCTGTGGAGTAGTCGATAAGACATATGCTTAGTGTAGTCCAAATCCTGGGTTCGATCCACCGTTGCCAGACGTCCCGATTTTGGCGGGACGTCCCGATTTTTAAATCAAAATTAAATGTCCCGCGCGGGACAGGCTCAGTCCTGCTTTTCGGGGATAACTCGACCGTGCGTAAATAATTATTCTCTTATTGTAAGTTGCAATTTGTAACACTTACTCCTCAGACTATTGTTTGAAACGCCATATTTTTCTAATGAATAAAACTTTTTAGATTTTGATTTCTGTTTTTTTTTATTTTTTTTATTCAGAAGACGATTAAGACTCAACTATATAACGATAGGGTGAATCTGGTTTAAAATATCATATTTTTATTAAAATACATTTTCTATGGCTATTTTTGCTATCTATTGTCACGTAAACGTAATTTGAACTCAAATAAAAAGATAAATATTTAAAAACTTCTGATTATATATGTTTTTTTACTATGTCCCGCTTTCGACGAAATCATCCCGCTTTTTTCACTCAAAAAGTTTCAAAATTCCGACTTGGCAAAAAAAAAATCTGGCAACGCTGGTTCGATCCCAGTCAATCGAGCGAGGTAGAGTAGTGGTGAGAGCACTAGACTTGCATTTAAGAGGCACCGGTTTCAAATTCCGACCGGGGCAGATGTGATTGGGACTTTTCCTCTCGCTGAGAAACGGTAATTTTTGTACCAGTCATCTTGTTGAAGTTTTCCATGGTTTCCCTCAATTAGTTATCAAAAAATAAAATATAGCCTGTTTTACTCAGGGCTAGTGAAAGAATTTTGAGAATCGGTTCAGAAGTTTCAGAGATTATCCAGCACACAAACAAATTTTATCTCTTTATATAATAATGTAAATAAAATGTCATGACGCGACGCGTAGCCATTTTTGGTGAAACACACCGCCACGTACGAGATAGTGTGCGTGTTGTTTTATATAATCGCGCATCGGGGGATAACCGGCTGGTATATCAATGGTCGTGCCAAACCGCCATGCCAGGTCCTATCGCTGTTGCTTCTTCAATTCACTCCCTCTATAACTATACTCCTTTAATTTACGCAACGTACTTTCTTCATTGCGTTTGTATCAATGAAGCTTTTACTTTGATCTAACTGAATTATACCTTCATTCGTAACTTCGTACAGTTATTTCAAAAACTTGGTAACATATTATCTAGCATTTATATAACCCACAGGTGTTACAAATTTGAAAAAACCCGGGTCGCAGTGCCAAAACCCTGCCGACAATATAGTGTATTTGCTTGTATAGGGCCGTGTGGTTTTATACTTTTATTATGTGAAATTAAGTTTGTTTTTGGGCAAAATAAAAAATTTAACCCCTTAATACACCCCTTAAAATAACATTTTTTTCTTAATTGTAATATTATTATCAATCTAACGTCTACACCAAATTAAATACACCCTTCAATAAATAAGTCACTATCTGCAAACTAGTGTTTTCATAAAATTTGTAAATCCGGTCCTGTCGGGCCGATTTTATTAAAATTGTGGGGAAACTTTTTAATCACTACCAAAGGGTTAAATTTCAATTTTGAAACGATTCGGAGAATTTTTTCGGTATTTTGGGGCCCAAAAACAGTTTTCAACCCCTAAAAACTACCCTTAAAATAGCCCGATTAGGCTCATTTTAAATAGGCTTCTTGCGGTGATGGATTTCAACATGTGGCCCAAATTTCGTTGAAATCAATTAACTCTTTCGAAAGTTATCGCGCGTACACATATATATATATATATATATATATATATATATATAATATATATATATATATATATATAATATATATATATATATATATATATATACATATATATATATACATATATATATACATATATATATAAACATTTTTAAAAATGGTGCCAAAGTGTTTAGGAGGTTATGAAACGTCGAGAAATTTTGGTCCGACCCCTAGGTCCCGCCATCCGACCGACGCCAATAGTGTATGTTGCCATATGGCAAATACACTAATAATATATAGTCGAAATCTGTTATCACGAGATAGAAGGATGTACTCATATTAGATTGTAAAAACTGATAGTCGTAACAACCGGTGATGTTTTAGAGGTACAAAGTAATTTTTTATTAAGTATGTAGTATTATTGAATGTGTAGGTACATATAAATCCATAGATATTAATTATTATCAATATCATTTTTCCGTATTCATAAAATCTGTAATTTTAGTCTGTTTGGAACACTTCTGTGCGTACGAATTTTGTTTACAATACAGCTGGTCGTTCTAACAGATATAATTCTCTGAAGATATGAAGATATTACATTAAATGTAGTCGCTTAATGCGATATGTCGTAATAAGCAATGTCGTAAAAAGCAGTGTTTTTTATAAGGCGGTCATATAGCATTTAGCCGGGACCTATGATTTTGATCACTATAACCGGTATGTCGTTCTAAACGATGTCGTCGTCAATGGTTTTGACTGTATAATAATATCGAATGCTAATATGGTATAAAATTAGATAGTTATAATAATAATAATGCGTTTAACGTCCTTTTCTCGACTTTATGTCCTAACAGACTCCATTCGCACCCTTACTATTTTCTCTTTACCTCTCGCCGAGAAACGGTAATTCCTGTACCGGCCATCTTGATTGAGGTTTTCCATGGTTTCCCTCAATTAATTCCAGATAAATATCGAGATGGTTCCTTATTTGAGGCCATGGCCGATTACTAATCAAATTCCTAGTTCAAAAATTACCTACCTTATACTAATTTCCTATAATTCCTTCATTCGCCCATTGCTATTACATAAGTTGAAGTTGTAAAAAAATGTAGAAAATAACGGGAAATGGTAGATAAAAAAATAGTAATGGTGCGAATGGCGTCTGTACAATAATTACAAAAACTTATTATATTATTTTACTACGCGTTTTTCGAATATTTTGACAGGAAACCGTGTTTCTAGATTTGTCGACCTATCTGTCTCTACCAGCCTTACTTGACGACGACTGAACCTATTTATTTAAAAGGAAATTTGGAACATTATCTCCTAGTATAAAATAAAAAATGATTTTTCGGGAAAAAGGACTTTATTTATAAGTAAAACACTTAATATTTTATTTTCAGCGACGTTTCGTTCCTTGTTTGGAACTTTATCAAGCTTTAATAACTGTAAATAAATTTTGTTTAAATAAAATATTAAGTGTTTTACTTATAAATAAAGTCCTTTTTCCCGAAAAATCATTTTTATATTAATTACCAAGGACAAAAAAGAAATAAAGTCAATATTATCTGCTAGTATCCAGATAAGGTATCTATACTTTTTATCTGACTGTAATCAGATTAAAAGTGACATTCACGCGAGCAAAATCACGGGTAATAAATTAATATTGTTCATATAAATATAAATTCATCAAAATCAAAAATTAATGTGAAAAATAATATACATTTCTTACAGTAAAAAAACTTAATTATATTTAATCATTACAGCTGTTTATATAGGTTGAATAATATTGCATTAAAAACAGTGTCTTTTAGGGGTTGGTGCCACTGTGATTATAGACAAAAAACGTGAGCATCGAATTATATTAGCTGTCATTGCAGTATTAGCTGCGTTGGTAATTATTGTTTTAATGTTAAAAATTGCTAATTTTAACAATGCAATTGTTGAATATTGTTTAGAAACGGCCCCTTTTCACGTGTGTTATAAAAGTTTTGCTGTGCTTTTTGGTAAAAATGTGTTTTTTGTATGCAAAAACTTCCGTACCACAAGCCCCTACCCTCTGCCATGATAAAGCTATGCTGATACCCTGCTGGTGCAGAGTCGATACTATAAATGTAAGTGATTTTTAACAAATTACGTTCGTTTCTGTGTTGCTGGGGGGCGCATTTTTATGGTTTCTTATATTATATTGCAAAGTTATTAAATACAGAGATGAACTCGTTTCGTTGGTTAGTAGTGGGGGGATGACGTCATCCTGTAGACTATCAATTGGTATAAATATTGAACGGTCTCTCAGTTGACGTCATTCATTAACGAGGTAACCGGTGTATACGACCTTGATTATAATGTACAATTTAAAATTTATTTGAATACTGGTAACGTGTGTTTTAATGTATATTTTGACCGCAGCTCGAGAAGTTTGTTTATTGGATAGTTTCAGATAAACAAGTAGCGATACGAAGTTTTCAGGATGGCCGAATATTATTACATGAATTAAGCTGAAAAGGCTATGAAAACTTTAACGGAACAAGATATTTCACGCATACTGTTTTCCAACAAACTTTTCCAGACAAATAGTCAGATTTTCAGCTAATTAAGATTATAATTCAGAGTATGCTCAGTGATTCCGTTGAATTATTTTTACAAAACAATTTTCAAATATTTAACGAATTTACCGAGCTGGGTAGAGTAGTGGTAACAGCATTAGACCAGCATTCGGAAGGTCCGGGTTCGAATCCCGGCGGGAGCAGATGTGGCTGGGACTTTTTCCTACTGCCTCTCGCCGAGAAACGGTAATGCCTGTACCGGCCATCTTGATTGAGGTTTTCCATGGTTTCCCTCAATTAATTCCAGATAAATATCGAGACGGTTCCTTATTTGAGGCCATGGCCGATTACCTATCAAACTCCTAGTTCAAAAATTACCTACCTTATCCTAATTTCCCATAATTCTTTCATTCGCCCATTGCTATTACATAAGTTGAAGTTTTAAAAATGTTGAAAAATAACGGGAAGTGTAGTAGATGGAAAATAGTAATGGTGCGAATGGCGTCTGTTATGGCATAAAGTTGAGAAATGGACGGTAAACGCATTATTCTATTATTATATTATAATTCAGAGGATGCTCAATGATTCCGTTGAATTATTTTTACAAAACAATTTTCAAATATTTAACGAATTTAACATATTTATAGAAAATGCGCAAGCATTAAACCCTGAGTATTTTTTAGAGTAAGTAATGCATTTAGGAAGCTGGAGAAAAATTTTGGATTACTTAACTGTCCCGAATGAAAAGAGTCTGCTGTTTTTAATTTGTTTTTAAAGTTATCAAAAGACAAGTTACTAGAATACTGGAAGGTTGGGTGTAAGAGGCTATTAACAGGGTCACGTCTGTGATTGGTTGAGTCGATTGCTTACGTCACCGATGTGCATGGCTTGGTTTTTCAGTTATTGTTATCCTATTTGGAAAAAGACTTCATGTGACGTTACAATCCTACTTTCCCCGCTCTCTCTCGCGTCTCGCCTAGTCACATCTTCAACAATGCTAACGCCCAACCTTATTTTCTAGTAACCTTGCTCTGCAACTCTCTTACTTTTTAGTTAAATAGATTTTGTATATAGAGTTCATCCTATAACCTCCGCGAAAATGAGACAACGTTTATAAAATTTTCTTCGAGTTCGATGATGAAACTATTATGTTAACGAAATAGCCGATTATTGGGCAACAATAATATCAGTGCAATATAATTTCATTGGCTTCAGCGAATCCTTAACATGTTTTATTTATTCTGTCGAAGTATTTGCCATAGCTTAGGTTTTATGTACTAAAAAAAGTTCCAACCCATATCTAAATGGTTTGACAAGTGAACAAAATCCACAGATACAAAATTTTTCTTCCCAGATCTAAAATTTAATGTTTTATGGCCGTCAAAATCCAGAAGTTCTCGGACATATTTTCAGTGTATTATTTGTTAATAATAACAAATTAGTAATCGAATTGATACTTTTTCCAACTACGGAAAGTTGTTTTTTGTATAATGATGGTATTTTTTTTATAACGGTTTAATATTCTATTCATTTTTCCAAAAAAGTTTTGTAGGAACATTTTTCCCTAAGTTTCATAGTTTCGGAAACATTTTGAAAATTAAAAAAAAATGTTCTTTAGTTCCGAAGATCTATCAAAAATAATAGGTAGCTGACAAGCATGCTTTGGTTAATTTTTACATGTAAAACCCTATTATGTAACCATGAAAATGAATAGCTTTTATAATATTCATTACTAGTTGTTACCCGCGTCATCGCACGCTTTAATAAATATTTTATTTTATTTATTGTAATATTTCAAATGTCAATATTTATGCAGTTGGAATGGTCCTGTCGCCCAATAGGGATGTTGACTATTTTTGGGAAAGTGTTTTAAATCGTGCATAAGTACCTAATATTGCCACAAATATTTATTATTTTTATTTAAATTCAACTCAAGCCTTTAAAAAACCTGTATTTTAAATCCCGTTTCAAATTTCGGTCCAAAACGGCAATACTAGTCGCGTGACGTCACCTGTTGGTACCAAAGGAGGCTCAAAAGTTTACACGGGAGCTACCATCCTATAGATGCGTATTCTGTGCTCATAAACGTTAGTAAACTGAGGTGATGAAAAGTTGTTTCGTAGTCGTTGCTATAGTTACATGTAATTTGACGTTTCCTGTAAACAAATAATAATAAATTACACACTAAATATTAACCAAACAATGAAGTTTTTTTGACAGCGGCTGAACATACGACGTCATTCGCTCTGATTGGTGTCTGTTGTCACGTGACTTGAGAGTGATTTTATTAGGTTTTACTTATTAAATATTAAATAAATTCCTTAAAAATAAGGAAAAATATAATGTTTTTTAGTATTTCTATCATAGAAACTACTATTTTTTGTTAAAATTATGTTTTTATTTGAATAGTCAACATCCCTATTGGCTGAATTTTTTTTTTTAGTTTGATGGATATAACCGTCCACGCTCCTATTTTATGTCTGGAGAGCACGATCAGGTATTCGGTGCGGCGTTTCGAAGTCAGAACATTAACCTGTGTGTAGATGTGTGTCGGTGTAATATGTGCTCTACCTGGGCACATGTATATACGCATGGCATGTCGCAGGGCAGGGCAGGGAGCTCCCATGCAGGGGTCCGTGGAGCTCCTTCGCCACAGTCACCGCTAGGCGGCCGGCATTCAGTATTCAATCCGCGTTCGAAAAGCCAGGTTTACCGTTGGAACGGAGCGGCTCTCATCTTCGTATAGACTCGACGTATCTCACTTACATATGTATGCGTCGGGGACTGTTGCCAACTTAGACAACATAAATATCTTATAAAATAAATTCAAAAGGTGTCGCAACCGTCACGAATTAAGAATTCAAATTCTCGATGCTTTTAGTGTAGAAGATACGAACTGTTAAGGCTGTCGGAACGCTCTGAATTTAAACCACACTACGAGACTAATGCTGTTGCAAGGATGCCGCTGTTAGTTGATTACTCTAAATTTAGGAAATATTTTGAAGATTTAAAAAACTTTTCCGAAAAAGGAAGAATCACTTTAGTTTTGTGATGGAACAATTTTGTGAAATAAGTACGAAGGTCGTAGGGTGACATTGATAACGTGTGTTTTTTGTCATAATTAATGCCAACTTTTTTCTAGTACATAAATTACAAAAGTAGTCCATTAGAGATCTCGATTTGTCCTTTATCTTTCTTATAGAGAAAGAATTTTTGCGAAATGTTGACGAATAAGTCTACAATCAGCTATCAGCCGAAGTCCTATTTTTGGCTTAAATTCAGAGCGTTCCGATTGTCTTAACTCCCTGCGTTTAGTAATGTTATATGCTAAACCGAAATGTACGGATTTTTTTGAAAATTTTTATTTAAGGTCGCACACGGGTCGATTGTTTTGCAATTTGAGTTTAAAACAGGTATCGTGCGATGAGTTTGCGATCGATCTAGTTTCAAAATACTACAAAAAATGTATTATTAAATTATTTCTCGACGATCTTTTCGGACAATAAATCCATGTTCAGGAATATAAAGAATCTAAGTATATGTTTTATATTCTTGAGGATGGACTTTTTGTCCGCGAAACGACCGTCGAAAAATCATTTAATAAAATTAATTTTCAAGTGTTTTATTTATCTGTTATTAAATAATAATGTACTAACGGAACCATGAATTTTTCGCGTTTTCTTCGATTTTCGGATATTATATCTGCTACTTAGACGAAAATGCTTTTCCACATTTTTTGTCTGTCTGCGTCTGTCTGTGTTAGTAAATTCTTAATTATATAACATTTTAACGGGACATTTTTCTGTACCTTCTGTTCTTGGACCGAAGATTGCGTTTCCAGGATTTTTTCCTGGGATTATTTGCAAATAGTTGAAACAATTTTGATCAACCTGGTTTCATTTCTTGCCCACAAATTGTTTTACAAGTCTCTAGTTTCCAAATCCCAGAACTGATGAAAGTATTAATTGGATTTTTTTAATTAGTGTATTTGCCATATGGCAACATACACTATTGGCGTCGGTCGGATGGCGGGACCTAGGGGTCGGACCAAAATTTCTCGACGTTTCATAACCTCCTAAACACATTGGCACCATTTTTGAAAATGTTTATATATATATGTATATATATATATATATATATATATATATTTATATATATATATATATATATATATATATATATATTTATATATATATATATATATATATATATATATATATATGTGTACGGGCAATAACTTTCGAAAGAGTTAATTGATTTTAACGAAATTTGGACCACGTGTTGAAATCCATCACCGCAATAAGCCTATTTAAAATGGGCGTAATCGGGCCATTTTAAGGGTAGTTTTTAGGGGTTTTTGGGCCCCAAAATTCCGAAAAAATTCTCAGAATCGTTTCAAAATTGATATTTAACCTGTCAGTAGCAATTAAAAAGTGCCCCTAAAATTTTAATAAAATGGCCTCAACAGGACTGGACTTACAAATTTTTTGAAAACACTAATTTGCAGATAGTGATTTATTTATTGAAGGGTGTCTTTAATTCGGTGTAGACGTTAGATTGATAATAATATTACAATTAAGAAAAAAAATGTTATTTTAAGGGGTGTATTAAGGGGTTAAATTTTTTATTTTGCCCAAAAACAAACTTAATTTCACATAATAAAACTATAAAACCACACGGTCCTATACAAGCAAATACACTATATTGTCGGCAGGGTTTTGGCACTGCGACCCGGGTTTTTTATTTTAATGTCATCTTTCCCCCAGTTAAAAGACATTCAAACCGATCCAAATTACACATCTTTATTTTGTAAAGCACGAGAAAGAGAACAAGTTTAAAAGTCTAACGATGCTTTATATATCAGGCAAGATTCGTCTTATAAATAATAAAATACTACCGCATCGTTTTTTTTTTTTTATTTTAAATATTATAGTATAAAGATATTCTCTTGTCGGTGTCAACGCATTTCGCTATTTCGCCCCCGCAGTTCGTCATTTATGTCGGTTGTTTTTACACTGTCTCATCTAGGAATTTTATATTTCAAATATTGGCATAAAAATTTGAATAAGTGTTGATTTATCAAATAGGGATTGCAATCCAGCGACATTTTCAATCCACCTGGATTTATGCTGGATTAAAGCAAATCCAGCTGGATCCAGCATTAATCGATTTTTCAAATAAATGCAACAATTTTTTAACTCTAGAAACTTTAATAACTATTTATCTACATTTACATCAAATACTCGTTTTTTTGGCGTTAGTAAAGTACTCTAATAGTAAGTAATTGTTACGAATATCCGGAGTATGATTATTAATTATCACATTATAGTTTTAAATCACCTAAATTGATATTCTAGATATCTGATATCTATTTTACAAACTACAAATAAGATTTTTCTTCGATTTTTGAACATTCACAAATAAAAGCGATTGAATTCGCGCAAATTCAATACACGTTGAGAATTTAATGACAGTGAGTCTCATCTTTTATATCCTATATATTACATTTACACCCGGGCGAAGTCGGACTGGGCCGCTAGTCTTTAATAAAATACTAGCTGACCTGACAGACGTTGTCCTGTCCAAATTTCAATAAATTTGTTTGTGATCGTTTTGTGAATTTGCAAACAGTAATAGAAATAAAATAGGTATCTATATTTGGCAGCGACAACAGTAGCGGAGCGCTCGGCTCCACCGTATTACTATCTTACCTAGCGGTAGCAACAACAATAGAGGAGTCTTCGACTCCATCGTATTACCTACGCCCCACTCGGTAACAACATTAGCTATAAAACATTAAAGTAGTTATACCCGTGGAAACGTAATAATAATTTTAGAATAAAAACTGCGTTTCCCGCTTATAAAATGTTTAGTTTACTCTTATTAGAAACAAAACTTTAATATAAATTATATTATATAATTTAAGGCTTGACTTGTCTTTTGAAGAATAAAGCCAATCAATAATGTAACAGTTTTTTTTACTTTTTTGAAAGTAAGATCTCAAAAAAGAAATGTTATTGATGGTGTTATCTCCCAGCCTTCTTCTTAAAGAACTGCAAATATACCCGCCTGCGGAAAGGGCTCCCTCTACCTCTACCTGGTTGGATTGAGAGTCATCAAATAATTATAGATTAAAGTTAGGTTTTCACTTCTTACTCCCTCACTTTCATAAAGTGCCATTTCTATCTTCAATATCTTATCATAATCCTTCTCAGATCCAGTTAATTATTTGTTTTTTGCTGATTGCGGATCCGCACCACTGGATCCAGTGCCAGATGCTGGATTGCTGGATTCAGCATTGCAATCCCTAATATCAAACTCGTTTGAAATATTAAAATTAAGGTGACTAGTTTTTTTACAAAGAAACGGAGGACGAAAAAATTTAAGAAAAAATACACGTAAATAAATGAAACATTTTATTAATTCAAACAAAACTACGCTAATTATGCTGACATCCCTTTTAATCATTTAATTAAACGAGTTTTTACCTTTTGCCAAGATCCGAACTGTATCGTCACATGACGCGTAACAGTTCGACGCGACATCTCTGAATACAGAGATTAACAGATTAGTTTTAAAATATCGAAAAGGAGGACAGGTAGGAGCAGGGCTGTCTTTAATCTATTGGAAGCCCTGGGCACTTTTGGGATGATGGGGCTCTTATGACTATTGCGAAAGACTATTTGTTCTTAAAAAAAAGATAATTTACTAAACAAATCAATAATTAACAAATACATTATTAAAAAATATACCGATATATGATATTTGTCGGCAGTATCGGTTATTTAATGCTCATCTGGCAAGAACTGGGGGCCCCATCGATCGCGGGGCCCTGGACACGTGCTCAGTGGAAAAGAGGGCCCTGGGTAGGAGGACACTTTTCGAGGAAGGACAGAACCTACAAAAGAAGGACTGTCCTCCCTAAATTTTAGTTTAGAAATATGATTGTATTCAATTCGGATTTTCTTGAAGAGAAACAGTTTTGATGCGGAAGAAATCGTGAGACGAATAAAATTTAAGAACCGCTGGTGTTTAGCAATAAATAAAACGAAAGAGACAGTACGATTTCTAAGCTAGGAATTATTTATTTTGATGTAACTGTTTTCTTCGGTTTTATTTTGAACGAGACTTTATCGTCTACCATTTGACGTGAGTGCGGTTTTTAGAAGAACAATAAACCAATTTTATGTATAAACATTACTTATGTATGCGTGTAATGCCTCAGCCACACACTCGACGAGTGGCATGGGAAGTAGCGAGGAAAGGAGGCAGAGACGTTGTGTGGCCGCGTTACTCGTCATGCCGCACGTCATGCTCCTCGTCATGCCCAGTGCTCCCTCGATTGTCGGTTTTTTGTGCGCGAGTCAAAGGACCGGCAATAAGAGCACGAGTAAGCCGGCCACATACTCCCGCGCCACTCAGTACGCATCAAGCGGTCTAAGTGTAAACTATCGACCTCCATTGCCGAAAGGTGAAAGCCGAGTGCGGAGCGTCGCGAGTACAGCAGTGTCTGGCCGCTTAGGGCAACATCGCGACAGCGCGATGAGCAGAGCGAGGAGCAGTGCGAGGAGCATAGTCTGGCAGTAGGGTAAGAAGGTGTTTTTTGAACTGCTGAAACGTCATAAGAATCAGTGCGTATTATTTCTTTTGTGGTTACAATAAAAGTGTATCAAATGGCGGTCTTTTGTGTGTAACAAATAAAATGAAAAATATTTTTATTTCCCATAAGAGTCTTCCGTCGCTCTGTGTTATGTATGGCTATACACATAACACTATATATAAAAAAAAACGTAGGTCGCAATGCCAAACACTGCAGACAAAATGGTGTATAATACAGTAAGACCCTGCTTAAGGTACTTATCGTGGTTAAGGCACACCGTCAGAAAATTCTTAATTTTTGTATACTTATTAAGGACATGATAATACAATTACCCTGAAAATTTGAAGTCGATCGACCGTATATAATCCGAGATAAATTCAATTAAAAATTGGATAATTGACATTGATTGTATACGATCTCTGTAGTTCTGAACCAGTTTCTTATTTATAAAAAAAGAACTAACTGTCAGAAACTTTCCAAAAACTGACAGTCTTTCAATGCATTTGTTAAGAGTTAAAAAAAAAGATAAGAAAAAATTTTTGACCGTCTAATTATTTATAAATAACGGTTTAAACTTCAACAATTTATAGAAAAGTATACATGCATATGAATACTGTATGGGTTACGTTTCCACGGGTACAGTCTTGCGTACAAATTATGGATCACTTAGCTACAAGCTAGTATACTTTTGTGGCGCGCATAATAATGTATAACTCTTTGACAATATTGTACCATGACAACTATCTTAAGGCAAAAGATACGTTCCAATAAACGAAATCATCTTAATATATGTAAATAATAGATATAAGTGAAACAGAACCGAGAACAAGAAAATTTGTTTCATTTAGTTTGTTTAATTTTGTAACACTTAATGCTATATACTTTTTTATTACATTAATAATAGATTTATTTATTGCAAATATCGATTTTTGTTAATAAAACATTTATGAAAATCAAAAGTTCGAGTAAGAAGTTAAGTTTTTGATGAAGAAGATTCCTCATTTGACATATTTCGTTTTTTGCGAAGAAGTCATTTAATGTCGTTTGCCTTTTTCTGTTTCGTCCAGCAAGCTGTTGTCGATAGCAAGATATTGAATCTCTTGCCTTTGAACTTCTATCAACATTTGACTGACCCATAATTTACGTTATAATAACTAAACTTTTTTTTAGAAACCGCGTAATACTAAAACAGCGTTAAGCGGTCAACTAAAATAAAAACATTCATTCTTTAATACGTTCCTTAAAAAAATCGTTTTCTTTTTATTTCAATTTTTGGGGTGCGTTTTATGAATCCAACATTTGCATTGAATTACCATAATCTTGAAACTAATGTCTAACCGATTTTATTAAATTTTAGAGACAACATATTTTACTAAAGTGTTTTTGAAATTATTCGGTATTTTTGGGTTCAAAATTTTTATTTGATACGTGTTTCAAATATCTTTTAAACTTAGTTCCAATCGAACAAGTCTTTCGAGAATTTTCAAAAATGGTACTTAAATATTCAAAACGATGTAGGCTCTCGAGAACTGTTCCCTAAAATTATTCAGAAGCATGTAGACCCTCGAGATATGTTTCCTAGAACCCGTCATCCGACCGACGTCAATAGTGCAATTGCCTGTATACTATGCATAGGCAAATATACTTAATAAATGATAGCATTGAACTCTTCGCAGTTCGTGGTACGTCGTGTTTTGTTATTCCCTATGCGTTTTTGTTTTTCATATGGAAGGAGATTAGTCGTTTGATATTGCGCGATGTGTTTCCACTTTCAAGGACGCTCCAAACGATTGTCACTTCGGTCGTTTTCGGGCAGTTCAACGACTGCTTGCCGATAAAATAAAAGTTGTAACTAGAACGTAAATGCTGTTATAATACGAACAAGTGACAATATGTTTAAAACGAGAGTTTTAGAAAAACCTAAAAAAAAACTGTTTTTGTGAAAACTGATAAACACCGGTTTTTGTTTACTTTTGGACTCACTTGTGTTTCATTATTCGTGTATCCGAACACCAAAGTCAGATCAAGGACCGAGTGCCCGATTTTTTGATTACCTTGTATATTGAATGCACCTTACATGCAGTAAATACAAAACATGGCATGTCTTTTATTTGGAAATCCGAGGACGTTCCATTTTTCATTTGATAGTGGCCCAGAACAACGCCTGGTGGTCTTTGTATGTATTTTCATGTTTTTTGAACGACTGGTCAACTGCATTTGAAAGATGATCGCTTTGTGGTTCTCACGAGTCGCGTTTACACTGAATATCGAGTAAAATTGTAAACTTAAAATTAAATTAAGTTTTACGGTATATCTTCTTACAAGGAAAGTGTATTTTAAAAATATAAAATTATCAGAATTGTTTTATCGCAAATATGATTTATTTCTTATATTTTTTGCGTTTCAATTATGCTTCGCAAATGTAATGTAATACATATATTATTATATTAGTATTATATATATTTGTTTTTATGTAGCTAATTGAGTTATTTTCTGTAATAACATACGAGGTACATTAAAATAATACCTAATTGATTTTTATGGTTTGTTTGCCTGTACTCTTCTAACAAAATGATTTTTTAAAAAGTATTTCTGGTGTCAAAAGTTGTTAAATTTCATTTTTTATTTAAATCCAATTTTTATTCTGTTTTGTTTGTCATATTAATGGCTTAAAAAACTAGGTTTTTCATCTTCATTAATAATTAATAATAATTAAATCACTCTCAAGTCACGTGACAACGAACACCAATCAGAGCGCATGACGCCAGAGGGTCATGAACAGCATCAGACGCTGTAAAAAGGTTTCATTGTTTGGTTAATATTTAGTGTGTAATTTATTATTATTTATTTATAGGAAACGTCAAATAACTATAGCCTCAACTACGAAACAACCTTTCATCAACTCATCAGTTGTAACCGTCTGACGTCACGGCAGTCACGTGACAAGTATATTGACGTTTTAGACCGAAATTTGAAACGGAATTTAAAATACATGATTTTTAAGGCTTGAGTCGTATTTGAATAAAAATAATAAATATTTGTGGCTATATTAGGTACTTATGCAGGATTTAAAACACTTTCCCAAAAATAGTCAACATCGCTATTTTAAATCACGCTGTATTTCGTTTCCATTTTTATAAAATTCATTCTGTATATAGTGCATGTACATATAGACCTTGTATTGAGTCCATGTATTCCTGTCACGTGGTTGAGATATTATCATTCTTTCTTATACACCGACTCTTACATTCATAGCTGTCACTATTCGTTTCTCTTCTGCAGCATCCAGTCATATTCTGTACTCCCTACTCCTTGTTGTCTATTATACCCATAGCGCCGTGTTGCATGACTGTCCCGTCATTTGACCTGAACCAAACGTGTAACGTTTGAATATAGCCACAGCTATAGATCATTTCATTTAGTGCGGTTGCACTTACTCTATACTCCTTGTTAGTGTATTTGCCATATGGCAACATACACTATTGGCGTCGGTCGGATGGCGGGACCTAGGGGTCGGACCAAAATTTCTCGACGTTTCATAACCTCCTAAACACTTTGGCACCATTTTTAAAAATGTTTATATATACAGGGTGTCCCATAAGTCGACGTCCAAACGAAGTGAGGTGATGGGGGAGGTCATTTCCTATCAAAATAACCATAAATGTGATTATCCAATTGTTTACGGTTCGAAAGTTATTTCAATTTTTGTATTTTTCTCTGAAATCGTGTAGTGCTTATACTAAAAAATTAATTTAAAAAAATCTATGAGTTGTTTGGTTGATTTTTTTTTTTTAATAGGATTCTGAAGGGTCTGCCTTTCCAAAAAAAATAATTTTCATGAGCTCTGTTATCATCTGTCAAATAAAAAAAATGGTTTTGTAAACACTTTTCGGTGGCAAGAAAAATATATTTGATTTTAAATTCACGTTGACAGAAAAAAAGTGTTATAAAAAAAATTGACCAATTATCAGAAAAACTTGTCCATTTAATAGAGATTCTAACGCGGTATAGTACAACTCGTTATTCATGACAGTTTTTTTTATAACAATTTTTTTACATGCAAGTCGTGTTTGTTAAAAAATACATTTTCGAAAATTTCAAAATCTAAGTTGGCTAGTCTAACACAAATGAACCAAATTTTATTTAAAGTTACAACAAATGTTCGAAATTAGTCGAAACGCCCGTTCGTTATTTTGTATTGTATTGGTCGCAATTCTTATTTTTTGCCACAGCTGATGTTCGTTTTGGTTTTCTGTCGCGTAGACCAGTTCTTTGAAGTAACCCCATAAAAAGAAGTCTAGGGGGTTTAGGTCAGGTGACCGCGGTGGCCACTGGATGGTTCCTTCCCTTCCAATCCAGCGATTTGTGTATTCGGTGTTGAGGTATCGTCTCACTACTAGAGCATAGTGACAAGGAGCCCCATCGTGCTGCAACCACATGTTTCGGCGTGTTTCTAGCGACACGTGTTCCAGTAAGCCGCCCAAATCATTTTGCAAAAAATAAAGATATGCATCGCCCCCGATCCTTCTGGGTAGCTCAAGGGGCCCAATCATTATGCAAAAAATAAAGATATTCATCGCCCCCGATCCTTCTGGGTAGCTCAAGGGGCCCAATCATTTTACCTTCAACAATTCCCGCCCACATGTTGACCCCAAACTGATGTTGAAAATAGTCGTTTCTTATAGCTCTAGAGTTTACATAGTCATAAGAGTGAAAATTATGGATGTTGAATACTCCCGTCCTTCGAAAGCTCGATTCGTCACCCCACAAAATGTTATTAAAAAACTGAGGATCTTCCCTGTTCCGACGTAGAATTTCTCGGCAAAATTGCACCCTTTTGTTATAATCAGCGGGTAAAAGTGCTTGCACACGTTGCACATGGTATGGATGTAACTGATCCCTTTTTAAAATACGGTGCACTGTGGACCTCGAAACTCCCGAACGTCTTGACAAACGACGAACACTTGTAGATGGGTCCTCTGTCACCATTCCAATTATTTCATCTTCGTCGATGCCAAGTCTAGGTCTTCCAGCTCTTTGCTCATTCCCAGGGATTTCACCTTCTATGTGCCGCCGATGTATACTTTGGAACACCCTGTGGTCAGGATAGTGTTCTTGGTTGGGATATCGTGCCCGATATTCTCTTGCAGCAGCCCGAGCATTCTCGTCACAAAACCCATAGACATAGTGCATTTCTGCATACTCCCGATGGGAATAAATAACCATTTTGATGCGTCCAACTTGAAAAGAGTCCAAATCACAAACAGGATCGAAGTTCAAATTACCAAGCGCAGGTCCAAATAACAAAGTACAAAATGAAAAGTCAAGTCGGAGGTTTACTAGTAATAAAACGAATAGCGAGCATACATTAGAAGTAGTGAATGAAAGACGAACGGATTAATTTGTTTAAGTCGTTCCAGCCAACTTAGATTTTGAAATTTTCGAAAATGTATTTTTTAACAAACACGACATGCATGTAAAAAAATTGTTATAAAAAAAACTGTCATGAATAACGAGTTGTACTATACCGCGTTAGAATCTCTATTAAATGGACAAGTTTTTCTGATAATTGGTCAATTTTTTTTATAACACTTTTTTTCTGTCAACGTGAATTTAAAATCAAATATATTTTTCTTGCCACCGAAAAGTGTTTAAAAAACCATTTTTTTTATTTAACAGATGATAACAGAGCTCATGAAAATTATTTTTTTTGGAAAGGCAGACCCTTCAGGATCCTATTAAAAAAAAAAATCAACCAAAAAACTCATAGATTTTTTTAAATTAATTTTTTAGTATAATCACTACACGATTTCAGAGAAAAATACAAAAATTGAAATAACTTTCGAACCGTAAACAATTGGATAATCACATTTATGGTTATTTTGATAGGAAATGACCTCCCCCATCACCTCACTTAGTTTGGACGTCGACTTATGGGACACCCTGTATATATGTATATATATATATATATATATATATATATATATATATATATATATATATATATATATATTTAACGAAATTTGGGCCACATGTTGAAATCCATCACCGCTAGAAGCCTATTTAAAATGGGCCTAATCGGGCTATTTTAAGGGTAGTTTTTAGGGGTTGAAAACTGTTTTTGGGCCCCAAAATACCGAAAAAATTCTCCGAATCGTTTCAAAATTGAAATTTAACCCTTTGGTAGTGATTAAAAAGTTTCCCCACAATTTTAATAAAATCGGCCCGACAGGACCGGATTTACAAATTTTATGAAAACACTAGTTTGCAGATAGTGACTTATTTATTGAAGGGTGTATTTAATTTGGTGTAGACATTAGATTGATAATAATATTACAATTAAGAAAAAAATGTTATTTTAAGGGGTGTATTAAGGGGTTAAATTTTTTATTTTGCCCAAAAACAAACTTAATTTCACATAATAAAAGTATAAAACCACACGGCCCTATACAAGCAAATACACTATATTGTCGGCAGGGTTTTGGCACTGCGACCCGGGTTTTTTTTACTTTTGTACGTAGTGTTTGTGTTGCACTATTTTATACTTGTATGAATTAGTATAGACGTCAGGGCTGCTCAAACTTTCAGTGGCGACGATCTACCATAAAATTTTCAAGCCACAAGCAACCGACCTAACTAGGACGATTACATATTGACGACAGAAAAATATGCATTAGAATTGGATATATACTTTTATTGGTGATACATTTGTTTAACTAAGCAAGCGCAATTAAGTACACCTATTATTAGACAGATGGCGCTGTGATCTGTAAGTACTTATGTGATTTTGTAGTTTTTCAAAGAAATGTAAAATGCAGATTCTTTTCCGCGATCGACTCCAACAGCTTTCACAATCGACCATTTGATATAGCTCAATGGGACCGCGCTTGCTCTGTACTCCTTGTTTAGATGCACCATTGACTTACACTCCTGGACATCCCTGCGGAGGATACGTGTGGAGTAATTTTTTTCTACTAGGACCTCTTCGAATATATTTATGGACCTTTTGACGTTCTCGGACCCCAATTCAGGAAACACTGTTCCGCCAGGCTTTCTATTTTTTTATAATATTAGATCAGTATAGAAAGATGTAACAGTATTTTTTTTATTTTTTTGATGAGATTATTATATTGTATATATTGGACACTAAAAGTTATGTTTTGCCAAATAAAAATATGTCACGTTTTGGTACGGATTTATGGCACGTAAATAAAAGTATATATTAAATTATCCCTTTTCCTTGCAGTTTTACATAACAAATCTTTTACTTTTATCGTCATCGTTGTTGCAATGCTTGTGACTACCTTCATAAAAAATATCTGCGGTTGCAAAGAAAAATCGCTTGCGACGAAGTGGTCATAATTTTTTCTTGAAATTTTTTTTATCTATTTTAAATAGAAATGTTATACTTCTTTACAAATTTCAAATTGCTTTTATAAAAACATTTGTTGTCGCAATTCGTTGGTCATCTTTTTAATCTTTTTTTTAGGTCAATATTCTGTAAAATGTGTCACTCACGTAATCAGAGTTTTTTATTAATTATTAGTTTCAAAAAATATTTGTGGCTGGAAGGAAAAATGACATGGTAATTTCTTAGTATTTTTTTATACTTTTAATAATTCTGCAGGGATGAAATATTATTTATTAGAAATAGAGCTAAAAAACTGTGGTACATCAAAATGTTACCTTAGAACGGCTCTTGCCACATGGGAAAATAAACAATATTCCCTGTTCTGGGAAAGCTCCCAAGGTCTTCGTCAAGCGAAGATCTTCATTAAACCTAATAATGACAAACCGGATAAAATTCTACGCTTAAAGAAATCTGAGCTCAGAATAATTGCAGGGCTCTTTTGCCCTTTGAGGTATCACCTTAAAAAAAATTGGCGTAATAGACATCGAGTCATGTCGCTTCTGTCTGGAGGCTCCTGAAACATCGGAGCATCTTCTTTGTAAATGTGAAGCAGTGAGGCGAAGACTCCGTCACCTCAATAATCCATTCCCAACACCTGATCAGGTATGGGACACAGATCTTAAAGCAATTCTAGGCTTTATCAAAAGCCTTAATCTCATAGAGATATAAATGAGTCAGGGCTACACAATAGATCTATCAAGGTCGCGGTGTTGACGAGGACTAATCCTCTCGCCCTCTTTTCTAATCTAATCAACTAAAAATATTATAAAAGCGAGCAAATGTCAGTAAGGCTAGCGCCCTGAGGGTTCCATACCGTTATAACAATTTGAGGGTTACTTTGTTGAGATTCAAAATTGCTGACAAATTTAACAAAAATTAAGTTTGTCATGTAATAATGCCACATATAATTAGAAATTTTTTTTTGAGATTTTTTCCTATACTGATGAGACCTTTCTTCGTATAAAATTTGAAGGTTCTAAGTTAGTTATAGGTTTTGATGAGTGACTCAGAATCAGATTTTTGAAAGGCCGCATTTTTATATTGCATTGAGTTAGAAGTCTGAATTTTTATAAGACTGAATGGGCTTATAGATCTTAGTGATATAAATTTCAATTTGATACCTCTAACCGCTCCCGAGAAAAAAATGATCTTAACGGACAGACATCACACGGATAATCGTGTGATCCAATAAATGGTATGTTTTTTCATTCTTAAAAATCGACATTAGTCACTTTGCCTTGCGGTCATAAATATACCGGTCTATCTGCTGCGACAATCGAGTTTATTGTTTAACAAAAGTATTATGGACTGTATTATGGAATATTTACTATAATCAACTTAGAGGAATAAAAATATATCGTTGGAAAACGCTGCAGTATTTTTATTATACATTAAAGCTTTGACCCAGTTTTTTTAAAAGCTGTAAGTTTAATTCTAATGAAGCTTATTTATTTGTATATTACAGACAAGGGCAGAAAGTAGAAAATGGAAATTCCTGCACTGCGCGATACGATGTTCGAGACGAATCCAAGTGTAATTTCGAGCAAATAATAAACGACTCATGAGATTGAGTCGTTTATTATTTGCTAGATAATTGCACACTAAAATTTTGTTATATGTATCTAGCAAATAATAAACGACTCAATCTCATTCAGTATCCACTTCTATGCGAGAGTTAAAATATTTGTCACAAAACAGAAATCTTATATGTACAATATTTTACTTCCATAAAATGTGACGTAGCCATGTAAAAAATAATTGTTTAATGCACTTTGTCGCTGTTTTGAAAATCATTTTTTATTTTTTAGTTTGTTTTGCTATTAAAGCGTGTTGTTTTAAACTATTATTTATTTCTTAATTTTTCAGTCTTATTTTTTTACCCCGACGATCCTGGTCAGGACAATAGGACAAACTTATCAAATTATTGTATTGTCATTTAAACGGTCAAAAATTCAGAAATTTCGGGATTTATTTAAAAAACATTATTTTGAGCCTATGAAAAAAATCCTTCGAAAAGTAATTTTTCTTTATTATACCACACTAGAACTATCTTAAAAAAGATTGCTTGATACTTAAGTAGGTACTACATTTTGTTTTTGATTCGTTGTTTGTTTTTCTAAAAAAAAGTTAGATTGATGCGCGAAAAAACGTTTTAATTAGTCGATAGTTAATTGCAAATCCGTTTACTTATTTTAGAATACTTGCGTATCGTCAACATAGTCGAGAGGAATAAGCGACGAAAGGGGGTTGGGACGATGGACGCCGAGTGGGCTGAGGTTGATCCATCATCCCTGCTTGTGTTTGTAAACAGGAGGCGTTCGTCCGTAACAAAGTGTTGAAGTAAACAGTGCCTTTATTGAGTCGACTGTCTTCGGAACAAGCAAACCGAATTGCAACTATATACAGAATGGTTAATAAATACTACAGAAAGGCAGTGTGGTCCAGTGGTTAGCATGGCAGCTTCTTGACCGGACTGTCGTGGGTTCGAATTATGCTTGCCAACTTTAAAATACAAATTTGCGGGAAATAATGATTTCAAATGCGGGACAAGGGTTTAAAAAGCGGGATCCAACTAATTTTATTTGTCTTGTTAGATTATTTTTTACATGATAATACAATAATCCTGAAAATTTGAAGTCGATCGACCGTATATAATCCGAGATAAATTCAATTAAAAATTGGATAATTAACATTGATTGTATACGATCTCTGTAGTTCTGAACCAGTTTCTTATTTATAAAAAAAGAACTAACTGTCAGAAACTTTCCAAAAACTGACAGTATTTCAATGCATTTGTTATGAGTTTAAAAAAAGTATGAAAAATTTTTTTGACCGTCTAATTATTTATAAATAACAGTTTAAAGTTCAACAATTTATAGAAAAGTATACATGCATATGAATACTGTATGGGTTACGTTTCCACGGGTACAGTCTTGCGTACAAATTATGGATCACTTAGCTACAAGCTAGTATACTTTTGTGGCGCATATAATCTATAACTTTTTGACAATATTGTACCACAACTACCTTAAGGATTTTTTTATTTTTAAGTACAAAATTGTAAAAATCGTAAAAAGCGGGGTATTTAGCGTCCCGCACACATCCTGAGCGGGACGTTCCTTAAAAAAATGATGTTACAAAAACGAACTTCTACGTTTTTTACAATTAGATTTTTTTTTTCAACTTTACTTGTGTAGTAAATAACATGAACAAATTTAAATTAAAATTTAAACTGTTTATCAAAAATACCTTACTAAGCTAAATGTAGAAAGAAACCAGGGGCGTAGCTACCGCCGTATCTGCCGTATCAATTATACGGGGCCCCCGGGCCACGGGGGCCCCCAACGTGCGTAAGCAAAAATTAATAAAAACTTCCCAATTTTTTTTTTCTTTCAGAAATGACAAAAGTCAGAAAAAGCAATTTATTTTTTTCCCGCGTAAAGCGTGCGTTCAAAAGTTGGCATCACCCTACATCGGTTATTGCGGGCTGCGGGATTTCCCCGTTTATGTCATTTACTTCAACGGGGGAAGGGCCCCCAAACTAATTTTTATACGGGGCCCCGCCCAGGCACGCTACGCTTCTGAGCGTTGTAAAGGAAAAGTTGAACGCCAATTTTCATGTAAAAATAATTCTAAAATTAAATAGTGTAGCGTCGTGTTTATTACTGTCATTAATATAGAGCGGCACATCAATTTTTTGTAGAGTTTGCACAGGTCGACCGACTGCAGACATATCTATCAGAGAAAAAAGTGCTCTCAAAAAGTTAACTCGGTTAGCTCTACGTGTCAGGGGTGACGGATCGAATCTGATTGAACAAATGCAATTGTCCAGTCGGATTGGGTCACGTTTGCACTAGGGATGAGTTAATACTGACTAAAACACGTGTAACTGGAAGTACCCATAAAAATCCACCTATTGGTTACGGCTATAAGGGGTTATGTCAACATTTATACTGACAGGTGCTAATTTCTTATGGTAACTGTTTATCGGTTTACAAACTATTCAATATATGCCCCATTTTTTATCCGCAGTTGGATGCATTTCTTACGATTCGGAAACCTCCAGTTTCTATACCAAAACTTTCTTAATCTTTGATGTTAATGTTTAAAAATAGACTAAAAATATATACCATTCTTCTCATATATACCTTTTATTTTTTATAGTTTATTTGATGTAAATAAATGATTTAAAATCAGATAAAAACTAGAAAAAAACATAAGATTTACAGACAGTTTTGTACAGAGAAAATTAAATTTGAAAAAGTTATTAGGCAAACGAAATTTGTCAGTATTTTTAACATAAGTTTGTAAAGAAAAAATTAAAAATGTTAATTTGCCTTCCCGTAATTCGACATCTCGTGACGTGCTGTTCAGAAATATTGACGATTATCACGTTTTTTTATTCAATTTTTAGAGCAAAAACATGTGTTCTTGAAATTTTTAAGCAGTAAGGCAAATTTGGTGAAGGTTAATGCTTAATCGTAGTTAATAAAAACCATAATAAAATGAATTTTGCGATCACTGTTCGAAATTTCCCGAGAGCATATTTTACAATTTGAGAGAAGAGTTACATTGAAAATATAATTTTCAGTTTTAAAGTATAACGTATTTTTTCCCTCGTCTGATCAAGTAGGGCTTCGTTAAAATCAATAATATTTGAATAATAAAAAAGCCTCACAAGAGTCCCAGGCTTAAGCTGCTATGTGATTTTGAAATTGTCTTCTAAAAATTATATTTTTTCAATAATAAATCTCAGATATTTGGATTAATAATACAAAACAATCGTGTTTTGTATTATTAATCCAAATACCTGAGATTTATTATTGAATTATAATAATAATTTTGGATGCGATATAATGTCTAATTATATTTTTTATTAATCAATAAAATGTTAAAAATAAAAAAAATCTAAGTGTAGGTATTTTTGGTTTTATGAGGCCCCTGCTTTGATGTAGAGTTTCAGGAAAAAGTTCTATTTCACACTTTTTCTATAAGTAATAAAAATCACTAAACGAGTAGATTACTCAGTCGATATTTATTAGTGTATTTGCCATATGGCAACATACACTATTGGCATCGGTCGGATGGCGGGACCTAGGGGTCGGACCAAAATTTCTCGACGTTTCATAACCTCCTAAACACTTTGGCACCATTTTTAAAAATGTTTATATATATATGTATATATATATTTATATATATATATATATATATATATATATATATATATATATATATATACGTATATATATATATACGTATATATATATATGTGTGCGGGAAATAACTTTCGAAAGAGTTAATTGATTTTAACGAAATTTGGCGCACGTGTTGAAATCCATCACCGCAAGAAGCCTATTTAAAATGGGCGTAATCGGGGCATTTTAAGGGTACTTTTTAGGGGTTGAAAATGTTTTTGGGCCCCAAAATACCGAAAAAATTCTCAGAATCGTTTCAAAATTGACATTTAACCCTTTGGTAGTATTTAAAAAGTGTCCCTAAAATTTAAATAAAATCGGCCCGACAGGACCGGACTTACAAATTTTGTGAAAACACTAGTTTGCAGATAGTGAATTATTTACTGAAAGTTGTATATAATTTGGTATAGAGGTTCGATTGATAATAATATTGCAATTAAGAAAAAAAATATTATTTTAAGGGGTGTATTAAGGAGTCAAATTTTTTATTTTGCCCAAAAACCAACTTAAGTTCGCATAATAAAGCCACACTGCCTGTATAAGCAAATACACTATATTGTCGGCAGAGTTTTGGCACTGCGACCCGAGTTTTTTTTTTAATTAAATGGTTTATACAGCGATTTGTGTCCGAGTTTTTTTGTAAGAAATAGAATAAACAAAGCTTGTAATTGAAAACTACTATAAACACAACTATATTTTATCTGATCAATCAGTAGACACGTCATCCAATAAGAGACGATTAGTGATTGGCACAGATACCATTGTTAATAAAAAGAGATTGAATCCTGTGATTACAGTGTCTCAAGCTTATCTCATCCATCAACTGGTTTGTCTGGTTCAGTACTATACTACCCTGCCGAATTTAATCAAGAAAAACAAGATAATTGAATTTCTTGTAGTGTATCAGTGACTGATATTATGTCATTTTTTATCGAGTAAACGAAGCAATGAAAGTCTCGATTATTCGATATTTGGTTCTACCTATCAATTGTAACAAAATTTAGCGGGTATAATACGCGCCATGTTTCTAAAGAGTTCTGAAGTTAGATGCAAATGGAAGCTTGCGCAGGGACAGTCGATTAAAAATCTACAAACTCTTGCTATATTATTATTTTTCATTTTTCTTTAATCTAAAGGTCTAGTTCTTTGCATAAAGTCATCCAAAAAATTATTTTTCGTGCTTGTCTATGCAAAACTGTATTAGGCATCTTAATCAATTAATAATCAAAGAAACAACTTAACAATAGTGTACTGGACTGTACTTTATAGCGGTAAGCGACAACCAGCGATAACCAATCACCGACGAGCGCATGTTTTGTGCCGGTAACTGGGAGGTAGTGGGAGTCTTCCTTTTCGACAAAACAACCAGGACGGCTCTAAAATTTGCATTTGCGACGCTGTTTGTGACTAACTTCAGAATCTTTTAGAACCTTGGCGCGTATTATACTTGATATCATTAATTCGCATTCATAAAAACTAAAATATTATCGTAGGACGCATTTAGTAAAGAAAACTTTCTTTTGTTGGAGCTTGGAATTGTCCCACGATGTTATTTTAGTTTAATCATGACCCATAATTATTTTTCTGCTTTCAGTACAATAAATTCGTTTAAGTTAAAAAGTTTTTTATCTATTTTTTCCAGAAAGAAATAAGCTTAAACAACGCTGTCATTATAAAAGGTGGAGTGGTAACCTAACCTAGTTTGTTATTAGGCGACTTGCACACAGAGAGTCATACAGTTTAATGTATTCATTGAACCGTAATCAGATCGTACAGGAATAATTGGCTTTCAAAAAGAAATTAAATTTATGTAAAGTTGAACGTCTGACACCAGATGGTAACACTATGATGAAATTACATTCGACCATCCCGTCATTCGACGTCCTCGATATTGATGTCATATCGAATGTTCAACAGGTTCGCTGCAACTGAGTGCCGTAAAATCAAATAAGTTTTTTCTTTAAACTAAAATAGGTTTGAACAACATTTTTTGGTCTTTATAACGCGCCAACAAAAAATAACCCTCAAAATCAAAATTCAACTTTTTATACTTCACGCCTGTAATTGGGCTACCGCACTTTATCTCTGCGCCAAATTTCATATTTTTACGTCAAATAGTTTCAGAGAAAATCCCCTGTGACGTTCGGAATTGTTTGGAATTTGATTTGGTTCAGATGTTGTATTGTTAACAATATTTTAACTAAGAAAAAATTATCATTTTAAGGGGTGTATTAAGGGGTTAAATTTTTTTTATTCTGTCGAAAAACAAACTTAAGTTCACGTAATAAAGCCACACTGCCTGTATTAGCAAATACACTATATTGTCGGCAGGGTTTTGGCACTGCGACTCGAGTTTTTTTAATAGCCTTGTATCCTGGTTCTCCTAGTTATTGTAATAAGTTTATAAATGTGAGAAAAGTTTAGGTGAGATTTTATTTGACCCGTCAAAAAATGTTTTTCATATGCAGTAACTATATATAGGAAGGAATGACGTTGCTGCATGCTACCGCTGTTCACTTGTTCTTAGATGTTCGCGTCATTGTTCTTTTTGTGCTTGTCTTTTGTTTCAGGATAATCTCAATATTTCTTTGTTTCGTCCTCGTATCCGGTATTTAGGTTGAAAATATATTTTAAATAATCGAGTGAGACTTGCGGTCAGAGCCGTAACTAGGCAGGGGCAACAGAGGTACTTGCCCAGGACCCAAATCAAAGGGGAGCACAGAAGGGTCTTTAAAAAAAAAATCAACTCAGTTATTTTCTTTAATTATTTCGATATACAGTACGGATATAAAATATAAAATGAAATTAAAATCACGGACAGAAACAATTGAAAGAATATTTATTTTGTGTTTATTTATTACCAAACTTAAAAAAATAAAAGACCATGCGTTTTTTTTTAAAGAGGGTCCACAAAAAGCTAGTTACGGCCCTGCATACAGTGGACATATTTGTAAATACGCTTACATTATGTATATATATAAAATTTGGTTAAATTGTGTTTTTAACCCAAATTTCATGATTCGATTCGAACATAAGTGGTTTTAGTAATTTATGGGTTACTGAATCACTTACATGTGAAGACACAAGGTCTTAAGAATTTCAAATTGGCTGGAGGTGAGAAATTCAACTAAATATTTAGTTTAAAACAATAGTAAAGGAGGACTTGGACAAAGTAAATTGAACTGTATCGTGTGAGATATCTCTTGAACATAGTTCTGTGTAGAACCAGGTGTGTTTGGCGTATTATACTGCAACAATATTTACAGCATGATTGTAAAAAAAACTAACTGTTGTTCTTGGGCAATACAATGAATAAATATTTTTCGATATTAATCAGCCGTTAGGCATAACCGATATATCGGTATATATTATTTCTCTAAGGTGCTTTTTGTCGGTATGAAATATCTTTCTTAATACTGTATCAAAATTAATGTTTGATATGCCATTTTGGAGATTATTTTGCTTTCTTATGACGAAAAAGAAGCTACTATCTTCAAATTAATGCTTTCATTAAAAAATTAGAGTTCGAAAATTGTAACAACTTTATAAAAAGTAACATTCAAAAAAACTAATGTCGTCATCTGTTTACTTTAACAGTTGTCGGTAATATTAAGTGACGTAATGGCGCTGGCTTATCTCCGAAACTGCTGATCCTAAAATGTTGAAAAAAAGTAGGGATTATAGGGCCTCATTCATAGTTTACAAGAAAATCTAAACGAACATGAAGATCTTAAAGTTCTCGGAAAACGGAATGGAATGGAACCATCTCCACGCGAGTTCGGCTCGTACTTAAGGCTGTCGGAACGCTCTGAATTTTGTTTGTGCTGAGACCCAGCGGTAAGAGGCGAGGTAGGCAAAAGACATATTGTGGGTGTGACCTTCTTAAGCTCTGACTCGCTCAAATCATCCGCACGTTTCAATTTTTGGCTGGTGCCAACTACGAGGCTAAACATTTTTTTTGCAAGGGTGCCGCTGTCAATTGATTACTCTAATTTTTGGAAATATTTTGTAGATTTAAAAAAATTTTCCGAAAAAGGAAGAGTCACCTTAGGTTTGTGATGGAACAGTTTTGTGAAATAAGTACGAATAAGGTCATAGTGTGACATTGAAAACGTTTGTTTTCTTAGCACAATTGATGCCAAATTTTTTCTATAAAATCGTACATAAATTACAAAAGTAGTCCATTAGAGACCTAGATTTGTCCTTTATCTTCCTTATAGAGAAAGAATTTTTGCAGAATATTGACGAATAAGTCTACAATCAGTTGACAGCCGAAGCTCTATTTTTGGCTTACATTCAGAGCGTTCCGACAGCCTTAACCGGGTTTCTTTTTGAGTGAATATTTGTGGACCATCTGTGTCATATAGTGATAGAGTAAAAGCTCCAGGCTACAGAACAAAGTTTCCTTTGTATAATGTTACTTACACTCCTTCTTGCGCTTTGAATATCGGGATTTGCATGTTTTATTGAATATTTTATCACTTTTAAAGCACATTCGGTTTCCATTTTTTATCTACGTGTTTTTGTATCAATGGTGAAGCGTCCTGAATAGGATTGCCAGGATTTAGTCGGACATGTTCGGCTTTTTACCGTCGTGTACGGACTAATCTTTACAAATAATAATAATAATAATAATAATAATAATAATAATAATAATAATAATAATAATAATAATAATAATAATAATAATAATAATAATAATAATAAAACAGAGCAGCAAATGAACTCAGTCTTGATTTTGACTTCAGTTCCGCTAGAAATCGTAGAAATGCAACGTATGCATCTCTAACGTCAGATCAAGTAAGATACACAGTAAAGAAGGCAGAGCAAAAGTTCTTGCTCAAACAACATACTGATAAACCGATGCATGGGACTTATTATAAGAACATCAACACTTGCGGTTTATCCAAGGATCTGACGTTTGCCTTTCTCAGATCAGCTGGACTGAAGTCTGAAACTGAGGGATTTGTTTTGGCGTGTCAAGATGGAGTTATCAACACTCTTGTGTACCGTCGCATAGTTATAGGTGCAGAAGTAACAGATACCTCTTGCAGAGCATGTCGATCGCATCCAGAGACGCTCATGCATGTCTTGTCGGCATGTAGTCACTATGCGAGTTGTGCTTACATTCACCGCCACAACGCTGCTCTAAGAGTTTTATACTACCACCTAAGACATCATTATGGTGTTGATAAAACTCCTGTTCTACCTTATGTTCCAAATGATATTGAGTCCGTTGTCGAAAATGAGTCATGCAAGATTTTCTGGAACTACTCATTTAGTACTACCAGGCAACTTTCAGCTACAAAGCCTGACATAGTTCTCCTTGATAAACCTGCGCGAACTATGTATGTTATCGAGTTTTCAGCCCCTGTTGAAACGAACATAGCCGCAAAGGAGACTGAGAAGCGGACAAAATATCAGGATCTTCTTTTTGAGCTCAGAAAGCAGTACCCAGAGTATACTGTTAAATTAATTGTCCTTATAATTGGTGTTCTTGGAGGGGCAAAACCGTCACTGTTGGCAAATATAAAAACTATTCCGGCATGTCAGCGTATTGCTGAGTCACTAATTTGCCGTATGCAAAAGGCCGTGCTTATTGGGTCGCTCCGTGTACTCCGTGCGCACGACCCAAACTCACTGTAATCGCCCATTTCATGGTTTGAGACGCGGGTACAGTTACAACTTGCTCCACAAGTATCCCTAGTATGACGGTGACGAACCTGAAGTTTGAGTGCTTGTGGATGCAAATTTTTTTTTAAGGAATATTTCCTTCCCAATAATAATAATAATAATAATGCGTTTAGCGTCCGTTTCTCGACTTTATGTCATAACAGACGCCATTCGCACCATTACTATTTTCCATCTACCACTTCCCGTTATTTTCTACATTTTTTACAACTTCAACTTATGTACCTAATAGCAATGGGCGAATGAAGTAATCATAGGAAATTAGGATAAGGTAGGTTTTTGAACTAGGAGTTTGATAGGTAATCGGCCATGGCCTCAAATAAGAAACCATCTCGATATTTATCTGGAATTAATTGAGGGAAACCATGGAAAAGCTCAATCAAGATGGCCAGTACAGGAATTACCGTTTCTCGGCGAGAGGCAGTAGGAAAAAGTCCCAGTTACATCTGCCCCCGCCGGGATTCGAACCCGGTACCTCCCGAATGCGAGTCTACTGCTGTCACCACTACTCTACCCAGCTCGGTAATATTTACAAATATTTGCATAATAAAGGTAATCCGGCTCTTAGGGCTAAACTAAATATAATACCGAGTCTGGTATTTCTATATTTGAGCTTGGAAACCCTAGTGTTGGTCTTGATTTTTTTTTTGCTAGAAACGCTTTAAAATTACAGGGAAGAATCGAAATTTTCAGAAATATTGACTCCTGATCTATATAAAAGAGGCAGGGCCATCTTTTCCATTGGGCACTCTGGACACGTGCCAAGGGCCCCGCGATCGATGGGGGCCCCTAGTTCCAGATCAGCATCCGACAAATATATCGATATATTTTTTAATAACGTATTTGTTAATTATTGATTTGCTTAGTAATTACGCTCTTTTTTTAAGAAAAAATAGTCCTCTTTAATATTCATAGAGACTCCATTATCCAAACGTGCCCAGGGCCTCCAATTGGTTAAAGACGCCTCTGAAAAGGGCTATTATGTGTTTAGGTTCCATGTTTATAGTTTTTCAAATGGGTGAATTGATTTTGATAGTTTTCTTTATACAATATTTCATAAAAAAATATAGTAGGGCTTAAATATGTGAGAAAAATTGAAATTTGAAAATTAGACCGAATTTTTGAAAAATCACGCTTCACCTCACGCCCTTATGCGAATATTTCTGTATGTCATTCTTCGTCCTTTGACGTGTTTTTGAATTTCAACCTAAACTTCATTATTTTCAATGCCTTTATTCTATTGTGCAAACAGATTGATCTAAAGCTTGATTCAGACGAACCATTTTTCATTGACGTATAAACTTATAAAACTTTTATTGAAATATTTTTCATTTATTGTCTGGATCTGGGACCGAGCTGAGTAGAGTAGTGGTGATAGCACTAGACTCGCATTCCCGGCGGGGGCAGATGTGCAGGCTGAGACTTACTGCTTCTCGCCGAGAAACGGTAATTTCTGTGCCGGCCATCTTGATTGAGGATTTCCATGGTTTCCCTCAATTAATTCCAGATAAATATCGAGATGGTTCCTTATTTGAGGCCATGGCCGATTACCTATCATTTTTGCCTCAGAGGCTATGAACATTTAAATCTCAACCACAAACAATCATACATACTCATGTCAAACATAACCCTCTTTCTTTTTCGCGCACTCAGGTAAAAACCGACATCTAATTTTATAAGTTTAAGTAAATTAATCTGTTCATTGAAGCAAAAATATTGCGTTGAATTCAGACTGTACGTTTAAAAATGGCGTCGGGTGTTATAAATGAATTCTTCCATCTCTAATTTTTTGAAAGCTCCGTTAATATACTAATGCTAGCTCTCAAACAGCTGAAATAAGCACATGTATTGCATCTGAAATTGCATAATACGCTCTCTGCTTTTACGTTTTTGTTGAACTGCGAATTATTTCAGTGACTTTGTTAAGCCATTTGCTCAAAAGCTTTGAAATACGAAATATGCTGAAATAGAAATAACATTTTCAAAAAAAAAAAATGTAGTTAGGGCTGGGCAAATAGCGGTCGAGTAATAAAAGTACTTGATGGTCGATTCGAACAACAAAATTGCTTGAAAAAATTGAGTGTCTCAAGTAGGTAATGAATTATTCTTAGCCTAAAATGGTATCGTGAGTAGAGCGCTAGGTGGCATGATATTTTTTCCTCGATAAATAACATACTTAGAATTCGTTCTAATGATCAGAGTTACCAGACGCTGCTTCTTACGAAACGCCCCGACTTTTGAATGTCCCGCGCATTCTCCGATTTTCCTCAAAAATAAGACTCTTCCTATTTACAAGCTAAACATCCTACCAAAATTTGGTTCTGATCAACTCAGTCGTTTCATCTGTATCGAGCTCAGAGACTAATAGATGAAAGTACGTTCAAATAACAGATCGGTCCGCCATTTTTAAAATGGCGGACCAACCTGTTAAACATACTTTCCTCTGTAAAAGTGATCCAACATTGTTAACACTTTTTAAACTGGAGTAGCTACGATACCAAACAAACCTTATACGGAACGGTCTATGTACAAACGGAGTTGATTTTTTTACATATGAATGACAGGTTGCAAGTGGCGTTATAAAACAAACGAGCGTTCATTAAGACACCAACGCAATAGTGTTAAATATGACATTATGCAAATTGGAAATATCGTCTTTTGTTCAGACTCAACTGGCTGCAAATTGGCTCGCTTAAGATCTGTCTATCTATCAGTCAGCGTTTCAAACAATTGCCGACTTCTTCTTTTATTGTCTGTCAAAACAACAATAAAAATGATTCATTGTTGCAGAGTGCTTTTTATTTGTTGTGTTGAGAAAGATAACGGCTACAAGATTTATATATATTGAATCTATTCATTTTGTTCTTTTATATTAAGGAAGTACAGAATGTTGCGTGGAATAGCCGTTTACATAAAAAATATTTTTACGAAAAAGAAAATAGATTTTTTTGCTTCAACAATAATTCAGTTCGTTTATAAATGTCTTGAAATACAGCATAAACATTGAGGAACTTAATGCCCGTTTTTCTATTTTATATATTTTTTTTGAAAGTATATCATTTTTAATATATTTTATGGCACTTAACATCATATCGTCTAAAACCAGTCAAGGACATTTGAACAATAGTAATCTTTAACCTATATATATATTATATTTAAAATATCTGACGGTTTCATGTTTTTAACACGCTTTTAATAGCTTCAATTACCACATATTTTTCTTTTTAACAGTGTTGGATCACGTTCACACAGTTTGTGCTGAGACCCAGCGGTAAGAGGCAACGTAGGCAAAAGACATATTGTGGGTGTGACCTTCTTTAGCTCTGTCTCGTTCAAATCATCCGCACGTTTCAATTTTTGGTTGGTGCCAACTACGAGGCTTAATAATCTTATTGCAAGGGTGCCGCTGTCAATTGATTACTCTAATTTTTGGAAATATTTAGAAGGTTTAAAAAACTTTTCTGAAAAAGGAAGAGTCTCTTCAGGTTTGTGATGGAACAGTTTTGTGAAATAATTCCGAATTAGGTTGTAATGTGACATTGAAAACGTGTGTTTTTTTAGCACAATTAATGCCAACTTTTTTCTAGTAAATCGTACATAAATTACAAAAGTAGTTCGTTAGAGACCTAGATTTGTCCTTTATCGTCCTTGTAGAGAAAGAATTTTTGCAGTCTACAATCAGTTGACAGCTGAAGCTCTATTTTTGGCTTAAATTCAGAGCGTTCCGACAGCCTTAAGAATAGTTGTTATGAGTGGGGATATTTGAACTGAAAGATGTTAGTTTAATATTCAATTTAAACTAGACAAACAAAGTAGATCGAAAAATATTTATTTATAATTTCTTCTAAAGATCTCGCGTGTCGGGTAGAGCTTTTCGCGGGCCGGGGGTTACCCACCGTTGGTATAAGATATCTGCTTAATAATTGGTAAACTTTTTATTGTTGATTTTAAATGTTTTAAACAAAGTAATCTTTGTTGATATACAATTGTTAAACTGCGTATATAAGCGGAGATTTTCCTCGTCATTTCAGAAACAAGATACCGGAAATACATAAATAAATTAACGTCACATAGTTTTGTGGGAATCTTGGCTTCCGGCCAAAATAATATCGCTATTGACTGTTCCGCAGACAATCCATTTTATTTATTTACATTTTGTTTTGTTAATTTTTACTGTCAAAAGTTATAATCCACGATGGTGATATTGATTATTCACATTTTTCTTTCACAATTATTTCACTTCATCATCAATATTTGTGTTGGAAATGTTGGCAACACTACATGGATTTTTTTTTCTCAAAATTTAGTAGTTGCCAAATCAGTTATTTCAAACTATAGTACGACCTTGTGTCAAAAAGTGGATTACAAAAGGTTCAAATTTTTTTGCCAATACATTTTTCAATGATTACATTTACAACCAAACTTATTTTTATTAAAATGGCGTTTATTTTTTCTCACTGAATTTTTTATTTTGGAATCTGTCTCAATTCACAAATCCCCTTGTGCACTTTCTGCGAAAATAAGCTAAGACCATAGCTGGGCACCGTTAATCAAATACTTAACTTCGTTAATCGTTAATCCGTTACTAAAAAAGTTAACTTCGTTAATCGTTAAGCCGTTAATCTTGCAGGTTAACGATTAACGAATCGTAAATCGTTAACTCGCGATAGAAATTCTATTTTATATTTAATGTTAATACGTGCTATGGAAGTTTAGGCAGGTCATGAAATATTAGTGAAAGAAGGGTGTATCATTAGAGTTTTTAATAATAAATGTTCAACTCAAAATACAGCTAGTCTGCCATAAGGTGCATATTCCCCTTCATAAACAACAATATATTGAAGTTTTCGTCGGAAAGTGAGGCTCTTTTAGGCGTTAAAATGTCTTTTCCCGTAGAAAAAAGGCGTTCGACTGCAGCACTTGACGGTATAGCGGTACTATATTTAATAAACAGATTTATTATTATCTGTTCTCCGAGGAATGCCGCATCGTTAAAAGAGTCTTTTGACTTAATGTCTAGCCACATTTTGACGAGACTTTGAGCTTTAGTTCTTAAAGATTTGTGACTTTTAGACTTTTCTTTACTTTGAGTGACCGAATTGTAGGTACTTAATTAACGATTGAACGGACTTATGGCAAGTTAACGGAAGTTAATGTGTCCGTTAACATTTTTTAAAGTTAACTGAACAGTTAAATCGTTAAGCACTTTGTTAACTTCGTTAATTAACGGATTAACGAGTTAATGCCCACCTATGGCTAAGACATGCAGGCAAATACTGAACTGAACGAAATATCATCTTGTTCTTTTTAAGGTACGTTTTAAGACGGTTTTGGCTTGTGCCTGGTGATGTAAAACAGTAAATTACCGGTTAAATATCTGCGGTAACTTATTATGTTAGTTGCAAGCCGCGTTCGCAACTTCCGTAACAGAGAAAATTTTACTTTCAATGCGCTAAAAGAAGTATAACTTCAATAAAATAAGCTCATCGGAACACCCCTTGTATAGTTATTCCATGCAATATTTCCTCTTGGTAGGTTACTGTACTTCCATCACGAAAACAACACGTCACTTCCACAAGACGTCCTGAGAGGTCTGTTCATACTAGAGCTACCGTGGTAAGCTTCCGTGTAATTCTAATAAGTTTAACAGATGTGTAATGCACTAGACGTGTCGGAACACTCAAATCAGATTGAAATGTTTCTCTATTTATCTGAGTCCCTCTATTTCCTGCTCTCTCTCTCTGTCTCTCTTTAATGTTCCAAAGACGGTTGTTCACAATTTGAATATTTCGGTGAGGTATAGAAACGGTCATTAGTGGAGTGCGTTCGAAATCGGTAATTGAGTTTTGAACTAGTTAAATTGAAATGTGGAACGATGTTGTTTGTTGCATTTGTTTATTGTTCTACATCTACGGCAGGGGTTGGCCAATGACCTTTCTTAAGGGGGTATTCTTATGTGACCACTTCGAAAAATCGATTTTATTTTTTTTCATATTTCAATAGTAAAACCTATCGAAAATATGCTGTGAAAAATAGAGACTGAAATTCCTAGTTTTAAATAAATTATAACTCATTGTCGCTGACGAGCTGTATAAGCGACTTGTTGGCTTTAGTATTTATAATCGATTAGGTTATTGTTTGGCAGAACGTGGAGGTCTTTTCGAACACTTAATAAATTAATTATTAAAATTATTGTTCAAACTGTTGTACCAGATATAATAATAATACGAATTAATATTACGGTTTAGTTGTTTTAGTTTGTAAACTGGTAAAAAGATTTACAAGTATTATTTATTTACAGTAACCACGGTAACTATTAGCGATCATTTATCTCACTCTTACTTATCGTTTGTACATAGTGCTCTGTCTTACACACAGAGTGCCCTATGGACAGCTTTGAGTTGATACAATCTGTATAAATGCCTTTTTCAGTTTTTCGTTGGACATTTTTTATCTTCATTACAGTTGTATAATTTTATATACAACTATTTGTATGGAGGTATTATTGATTATTGAAAAATATATTTAATTCATTAGCAATGTGATCTATTTCACCATAATCAACTATAAATAATACTACTTTATTGCTTTCAACTTTATTAATTCGTATCTGTAACATTCGTTTGAAAAATGACAATTGAAGAAATTTCTTAGTATTTGCTTTCTTCGATTCTGTGCCGCCTAGGTTTATCCTAAGAAATTTCTTCAATTCTACATTCAAGGATCATAGAGTGATGATCCTTGAATGTAGAATTGAAGAAATTTCTTTTTTTTATTAGAGTTTTTTCGAAAAATAACAAATAAAACAGCAACTGTAGTGTTAAAAAGATTATGAATGAATGTAATAGCATAGTTTATAAATTAGTTGTGTTGTATTTGAAAAACAGAATAACATTTTAATTAAAGTAATATGACTATTTGTATGAAAAATTACAATAATTATTTCAAGTATTTGACGTTAGGATTAAGGTCTCTGAGGATGGTTGAAACATCAACCGAAACGTTAGACCGTTAATAAAACCTAATAAGAACATATTGTTTTTATTAAGCTTTTTATCCTGGGTAAAAATTTGAGAAAAATAACAATGTTCCGAAATTATTGTTTCAATCACATATTCACAATTTTATTTGGTGATTTATATTATGATGTGTGATTGCTATAACTACTTGATTTTTTAAAATTTTATTTATTTATTTTGTTTCAATTTTGTTTATATGTATACATAAATGTACTCCGCGTTTAATCTACGCCACTGATATCATCGAACAGCTTACAAAATAATATCAAACAGACGTAACATGCTTGTCAGTACTCGCGTAACTATTAAAACTGTAGAAAAGGTCATTGGTTTATTCGCTTCGGCAGTATTTATCGGACGTCTGTAGGTGCACGTTGTGATTTGATTATTTTTTATTTGTGGATTTTTTTGTGCCTCAAAAAAGTGTCATCTTATGGCTAGGTGTACATCGAAATAAAGGTAAAGATACATTGATCTATTATTTTCGTTAGCATTTAAACCTTTACTCGGAATTTATTTTAGTATTGTTTAAGTACATTTCGGAACAGTTTTTTATATATTTTATTACATGTTTGAAAACAGTTTTTCGTTGCGTCAAATGAAATACTTTTATATTACATGACCGTTGTGAACATCGTGACACGACGAACGAAATTTATACATCTTAGTATAATGATCATTTTGATCTATTAATATAAAATAATAAATAAATAAAACACAATAAAATTTGATTTAATCAAAACGATATCTAAATACGTCTGATCACAACGAGATTAAAAATTATATACTTGTTTGTTTCTTAAGCGTTGCTAATAGTTGTTGTCGACAATGCAGAGTATTAATGTTGTCTCAAAAAGACCCAACACTAGGAATAGCGGTGTTTTACAGAAATGTTAATAAATATTACGATCGCGATAATTAAATCTAATCAATAATTTACTAATTAGATATTTCAATTTTGTTTATATATTTAGATTTACTGCAAAAATATACCTATTTCGAGTTGGATATTTCATTGTATAAAGTTTTTAGGGTTGTAATTGGTCAATGTAACTCGAAACTAAGGTTGGACGTTAGCATTGTTGAACATTGTGACTAGGCGAGACGCGAGAGAGGGCGGGCGAAGTTGTGACGTCACGTGGAGTCTTTTCTGAACAGTTGGGATAACAATAATAATTAAAAAATCAAGCCATAGACATCGGTGACGTAGCAATCGACTCAACCTGTCTAAAAGCCAATTCAGACTAGCCGTTCTCGGTTACGATTCACTGGTCCGGTTGGGAGCTCGACCAATCAGGGTGTAGTCGTTCCCGATTGCGGTTCGGTTCGAGCGTTTAGGTTCAGCTCTAATTTCAGCCGGACCGTTCGCAACCGTAGCCAATGAGAACGCTTGCTGGAGTCACGTGACTAGCCAGCTGTTTTTGTTGACGTTAACTACACATTAAACGTCAAATCATATTTCGAAATTGCGCATGCGCACCGAGAATAATCGTAGAACCGAATCGGGATAGTGTGAGCAGCCTAGATTAATCGAAAACCGAACCGGACTGGTGAATCGTAACCGAGAACGGCTAGTCTGAATTGGCTTTAAGACGTGGCCATGTTTATAGCCTCTTACGCCCAACCTTCTAGTATTCTAGTCACCTTGGGTCATGGTACGGTTAAAACAGACACACTGTATACACATATGATAGGCTCATATGCGTGCTTTGTGCTTTCTGTGACACTATTACAGACAGAGCTTACATATAAAGCTCAATTCTCCCTGATACTCGTATAATTCACCAAGTCGGGTGGATTATCCCTGCAGAAAGAATATCATTTTGCTGTTAATCCATTTTTTCATGTATTTTTCTTTATTGTATTTTGTATTGTGCTGTACAGTACAAATATTTAAGTAAAAAATTCATGGAAAAATGTACTCTCTAGATCATTTTTTTAATGCCTTTTTAAGCTTTTATGAAATTGTAAATTATCTGTAATATTTTAGGAATAAACATAACACTGTATTTAACAAAAAATCACGATCAAATCATGTGGGTCGTCGTGGGACGCCTGGCAGATATGAAACATTCGAATTATATTATACTAGCGGCCCAGTTCGGCTTCGCCCGGGTGTAAATGTAATATATAGGATATAAAAGATGAGAATCATTATCATTAAATTCTCAACGTGTATTGAATTTGCGCGAATTCAATCACTTTTATTTGTGAATGTTCAAAAATCGAAGAAAAATCTTATTTCCCAAAAAGAAATTTAAAAAATTCTGTTGATCCGATCGCTACCAAACTTCAGAAGATCACCCGCTGGGCTAATCTAAAGATTGTCTAAAAATTTCATCAAAAATGGTGTACCCGTTTGGAGTCCATAGATTACAAATACATCGTCTTTTATCTATATAGATTATTAAAATGTAAAAAGTGGTTATTGTGACATAACGATAATAGTTGGACATATAGTATCGCGAAGTTTTTTGTAGTTATTGATATGTTCTTTAATATTGTAGAACATACTTTTGTTCTGTCATCAATAGTTTCCGCAGCGCATGCGACGAAAGATGTTTTATGGCATTTTTTTTACACTTTGGGTTACATTACTAAAGTTTTAGTAAGGATCCCTGATATTTTCTGGCAAGAAATATAGCCTCAGTTACTCAGGGTGAATGTAGCTTTCTAATAGTGAAAGAATTTTTTAAATCGGCACAATAGTTTTTGAGTTTATTCATTACAAACATACACACAAAAATACAAATCTTTCCTCTTTATAATATTAGTGTAGATTAAATTTGTTTCTTTTAAATTTTACAAAGATTTGACGTTGATCAAATGAGTAATTTGAAAAAGCTTTTTTCAATTAGTGATTCTAATTCTGATAAGCCATCTTGTATTCTTACCAAAATTCAGCGCTATTCAAGTGATGAAATCAAAATTTAAGTTTATTTGCTATGATAGTGCTGTTATCAGAAAACTGAATAGATAAAAAATTGTTGCTTAAACCTTTCCAAAGTCAGCATAGGTGACTTCGCCTTGTGCCTACGGAATAATTCGGTATGGAAATTTATAACCTACTAAAGACTTAAAACAGACCGAAGCATTTATTAATGAAATGAACTGTTCCACAGCACTCGTGATGTTATGATGATATTTTTATATACAACGGTATCCATGAAAAAAAATAATTTGAACGCATGAGGTGGCTCTTTGTTATACGCAGGGAGCTTTTTTTTTGCAAATAATCTCCTTTATGGAGCGCGAAAGCTTCATCTATAATGAAATTCATCAACTCATTGTACGCCGTGACATAGAAGTACATTGGGTGACATCTTCATATCCATACTATTTTTTTCCAGTTGACAGTTTTTATTTTGTCACCTTTTTTTTCAAATCAGTGTCGTCGACTATGAATTAATAGTAGGAGAGCTATTAAGGCTGTCGGAACGCTCTGAATTTTGTTTGTGCTGAGACCCAGCGATAAGGGGCGAGGTAGGCAAAAGACATATTGTGGGTGTGACTTTCTTTAGCTCTGTCTCGCTCAAATCGTCCGCACGTTTCAATTTTTGACTGGTGCCAACTACTTGGCTAAAAAATGTTATTGCAAGGGTGCCGCTGTCAATTGATTACTCCAATTTTTGGAAATATTTTGAAGATTTAAAAAACATATATAATTAAATTAGCAGGAAAGTGGACAAATTGATGTAAATCAATAAACCAATTATTAATAAATAAATGACCGAAACGTCGCTAAATTAATAATTGGTTTATTGATTTACATCAATTTGTCCACTTTCCTGCTAACTTAATTGTATATGTTTGAAAAAATATGGACGCAGCAATTTCCAATGTGATTTAAAAAAGGAAAAAGGAAGATTCACTTTAGGTTTGTGATGGAACAGTTTTGTGAAATAAGTACGAATAAGGTCGTAATGTGACATTGAAAACGTGTGTTTTTTTAGCACAATTAATGCCAACTTTTTTCTAGTAAATCGTACATAAATTACAAAAGTAGTCCATTAAAGACCTAGATTTGTCCTTTGTCTTCCTTATAGAGAAAGAATGTTGACGAATAAGTCTACGATCAGTTGACAGCCGAAGCTTTATTTTTGGCTTAAATTCAGAGCGTTCCGACAGCCTTAAGCATTTTTGGGTAGTTATTTGAGGCACTGTGAAAATTTGTACAATAACTCTTTAGTAATATCCGAATACAAAAACAGACCTGGCTGAAGGGAATCGGGGCTTAATCGATTTAACCGGTTTTTAAATTTTTGCGCAATAAAATATCCTTGAGACATTTTGGAATTTTAATACCTCTTGAAATTTAGTATTTAGACAGTTAATAATCGGGTCTAAAACTTAGTCAGGTGTTTGCAAAACTATATTTTTTAAAACTTAAAAAATATATTTGAGGGACGTTGAAAAAACAGAATAATATTGGTAACTAAAAATAGGATACATTCAAAAAGACAGGTCGTTCCGGTGGGGCATTTTACCTGCCAGGCAATCAATTGATAAATTGGTTAAGTCGGTTAAGCCTCGCTACTCTTCAGCCAGGTCTGTGTTTTTGTATTCGGATATTACTAAAGAGTTATTGCAAAAATTTTCATAGTGTCTCAAATACCTACCCAAAAATGCTTAATAGCTCTTGGACTATAATGTACCTTATTTACTCTTCACTGTGAGCTGTAATAATTCATGCACCCTTCGAATGTGATGCAGTAAGTGAGAAAAATCTGCCATCAATCGCGTAATGGAATTTACATAATTTGCACATTGATGTTTCGGGGTGTTTCCTGGCGACGAAAAATATTCCGTTAATCGTCCATTTTTTTTTAAACTCATTTCGCCTCGAACTACTGGAAATATACAATTGTTGAATTGAAGCTTCTATAGCCCTGTTGCGCGCTCGGTCGTTAGGGGGAAAATCTAGAAAAAAACTGGTCAAGTGCGAGTCTGACTCGCACACGAAGGGTTCCGTACGACTGTACAATATTCATTAACTTTATTTTATTTTTTAATTCCAAGGCATTGCAGACCTGAGTACTTGATATTAATTTCAACTTGATACCTCGTGAGAAAAAGGGTCATGACGGACAGACCGATAACAAAGTTCCTTTTTAGGTGCGGAACTCTAAAAACGTCACCGTCAGCGTTAACTTCCCACTCCATTAATGCGCGGTTACAAACATATACACAACTCTGCGAGGGTTCTAAAATTCGCAAAATTCAGGAAAAAAATTTTGTTATTCGTTTAGACGTTTTAAAGTCGGTCTAATTTATATATTTTTGTTTTACATTGCTTTACAGTCGGATAATTTTTTTTTTAATAAATCTTGTATTTTATTTAATCTAAGTAGGTTCAATTTAAAAAAAATGAATATTATAAATATTATAAACGTCGCGGAATTGATGGTCTGCGTTTTTAACAATCTACTGACCACGTTACTGATAATTTTATATTTTTGTTTTAATAATCATGGATGATAACATTAATATTTATTATACCTACTATTTTGCGTTTAAATTCTTCATACATTTCTAAATAACTGCAAAAAGTTTCGTACAAATCTATTTAGTAGTTAATCTTGAGATAATCGTATCAAAATAACATCTTTTTTAAGTCGTATAAAAATAATTTATTCTTTTATTTATGATAATTACCTCTCGCATAGAAGTGGGTACTGCATGAAATTAAGTCATTTTTATTTGTATTGAATATTTACGCTTATCATATAATATTGCAATAAGTTCACCAAGAGATGAACTTATTATTGTATTATATGGCCTAATGCTTTGGGTGTTGGGAAGCATTATTTAAATTAAAAATATATTTTGTTTTTCGAGATTGAATTTTCAGTTGACATCGTCAATTTAGTTGATTAATTAAATGATAAGCGAGAAAACGGATTAACGTGCCAATATATGATGGTTGATGTCATCAACTATCATATATTCTCTCATTTTTCAACTTGATGAGCAAAGTAAATCCAAATTTTGCGCAATAGGCTAATTGATCCTTATATTGATCCTTCATACCGTAGTGTCAGTTCACGGGAATTTTTATTTCGCTTAAATGTAATCGTTTTATAGAATAAACTAGCACTTAAAACTTTAAATACAGTCCAAATCTGTTATGACGACATCGAAGGGTCTACTCATATTTGGTTGTAAAAACCGATAGTCGTAACAACCAGTGATTTTTTCGAGGTACAAAGTATTTTTTTATTAAGTATGTAGTATTATTTAATTTGTAGCTACGTATAAATCCATAGATATTAAATAGGAATAATATTCACATTATCATTGTCATTTTTCTGTATTCATAAAATCTGTAATTTTAGTTTGTTTGTTTGTTTATTTGTTTAGATTACAGCTGGTCGTTCTAACAGATATAATACTGCGAAGATATGTATATATTACATTAAATGTAGTCGCTTAATGCGGTATGTCGTAATAAGCAATGTCGTAAAAAGCAGTGTTTTTTTATAAGGCAGTCGTATAGCATTCAGCCTGGACCTATGACTTTGGTCAATATAACCGGTATGTTGTTCTAAACGATGAGTCGTAAACGGTTTTGACTGTATATAAGTTGGAGCGAAAAACAGGTCGCCATGTTTACCTACTGTGACGTCCTTTTTGTATAGAAACAAGAGCAAATAAGACTCTGTTTTGTTTACACGAGGTACGCTTACTGTTCACTCACCTGTGTGTTTACTACAAGTCTGACGTCACGCGGAAAACGTTTTTGGATATGTCAAAAAATTGAAATAATACAAACCGATAATTGTTGATTTATTATTCAATGAACTATCGTAACCACACGATTTCATCATTTGTTTTTAGTGTATTTGCCATATGGCAACATACACTATTGGCGTCGGTCGGATGGCGGGACCTAGGGGTCGGACGAAAATTTCTCGACGTTTCATAACCTCCTAAACACATTGCCACCATTTTTAAAAATGTTTATATATATATTTATATACGTATATATATATATATATATATATATATATATATGTATATGTGTACGGGCAATAACTTTCGAAAGAGTTAATTGATTTTAACGAAATTTGGCCCATGTGTTGAAATCCATCACCGCAAGAAGCCTATTTAAAATAGGCATAATCGGGCCATTTTAAGGGTAGTTTTTAGGGGTTGAAAAATGTTTTTGGGCCCCAAAATACCGAAAAAATTCTCAGAATCGTTTCAAAATTAACATTTAACCCATTAGTAGCAATTAAAAAGTGCCCCTAAATTTTTAATAAAATCGGTTTAACAGGACCGGACTTAAAATTTTTTTGAAAACACTAATTTGCAGATAGTGACTTATTTATTGAAAGGTGTATTTAATTCGGTGTAGACGTTAGATTGATAATAATATTACAATTAAGAAAAAAAATGTTATTTTAAAGGGTGTATTAAGGGCTTAAATTTTTTATTTTGCCTAAAAACAGACTTAATTTCACATAATAAAAGTATAAAACCACACGGCCCTATACAAGCAAATACACTATAATGTCGGCAGGGTTTTGGCACTGCGACCCGGGTTTTTTTATACATACTGTCAAACACCCTATTCTATACGAGTTTAAAAAGATGAAATTTACCGCGGACGCCACTGTTTGATATATGTTTGAACACAGTGGCATCTGTAATCCCGAACGGTAAATGCGGAAACACGCGTTGGGCGCGGTCTGGTATCGTGTTCTGTGTTCATATGCCCAATGCCGGCTCGGTGAAGTACGATCTTGTTTAAATGCATTTGTCTCCACTTTGAATTTACTTATGTGGCACATATAGGTACATTATTGACGCCGGTCGGATGACGGGACCATAACCGTAAACAATTTGCTGCAGACAATAAATTACTTTCGATTGACTTAAATTTTCCAATCGTAAATTTTTATAACGAATTTATAGAATACAGTAAGACCTCGCTTAACGCTTACGCGATTTCTAAAAAGGAAAAAGTTTGTCCACTATAACGTAAATTATGGATCAGTTTATATAAAATGACTCAAATATTTATAGAAGTTCAAAGGTAAGGCGATGCAATATCTCATTTAGCGCTGTTTCATATAGCGCAAGTACTTATTGGAACGAATCTCCCGCGTTAAGCGGGATCTTACTGTACCTCTAGAAGCTAAATGAAGTGAATCAATTTCATAATTTTTGCCGGTCTGTTGAATTGATTTCAATCGCATTTTTAAAGGCCTTAAAAATAAAAATAATGATAATAATAATAATAATGCGTTTAACGTCCGCTTCTCGACTTTGTCATAACAGACGCCATTCGCATTATTACTATTTTTTCATCTACCACTTCCCGTTATTTTCTACATTTTTTACAACTTCAACTTATGTAATAGCAATGGGCGAATGAAGGAATTATAGGAAGTTAGGATAGGGTAGGGAATTTTTGAACTAGGAGTTTGGTAGGTAATCGGCCATGGCCTCAAATAAGGAACCATCTCGATATTTATCTGGAATTAATTGAGGGAAACCATGGAAAACCTCAATCAAGATGGCCGGTACAGAAATTACCGTTTCTCGGCGAGAGGCAGTAGGAAAAAGTAAAGGACTTAAAAAAGAGATTATACAATTCGTTCCGTTTTTTTAAATTATTTTTTGTGTATGTTCTGTGATAGCTTCGTCAGTTGTGAGCCAATTTGTAAAATTTCGACGCCATTTTATTTAAAATGTTATCGGATTAGTGTCATATCGTTTATCTTAAAACCGGTTCACAAAAACATAGGATGTCATGGTGATAAAAACCGATTTAAAGACCAATCATAAGTTCGAAATCATTATTTAATTTACAGTTGCTTGAGTTTTTTGTTCTTTAAATGATTAGCCGAATTTCTTGAGGTTTTCGAAGACTTTAAAATACGATAAAGCAAGACAGTACGGTACAGTTTTGCAGACACATGGAGCTACATAGCTCTGAAGATGTAAAATAATATACGAAAATTGGCGTCGAGATCTCGTGAAGATGTTATAAAACGGGTATATCTGACGCTCTGCGAACAGGCGATAAGCGACCGACAGGGAGTGCTTTTGTAGTTTGGGGGCACTGTGTAGAGGGCGGAGGCGTTCTGCCCCCCCTCGCGTCCTCACGTCTTGACTCCACGCAATGCCTGCTAAACGCTTTCTGTACCTAGATATAGGGACTGACTTAGGAGTATATTTTGATAACTCTCAGTTTTTACTATTTTAGCTCTTTTTACAAGCTTTTATTTAGTTTCACATGTCCCGATGTCTGTCTGTCGGTTTTGTAATGGAATCTTACAAGTTGAATTTGACCCCCTTTCCCGTTGTTCGATTGAGGTAAAATTTTGCATACAACTTTAGTTCTGAAGACAATACAATATATAGTCCATTACATATTATGGTAGATTCAATATGGCCGCCATCACAAAATGGCGCATTACCTTCTTCTTTACAACTCCCTCTACATGGATATCAAATGAAAGGATATGACAAGTAGAATACAATCAGCATTGTGACTTCATTTCAAATCCAAAATGGCGGATCATCTATTTTTTTACAACCCTCTTGATATGGGTATCAAATGAAAGAGTATGACAAGTAGAATACGGCAAACTGTGTGACGTCATTTAAAATCCAAAATGGCGGCCAAAAAGCGTAACTAAAAATTTGATAATAGAATATAATATAGGTCCTGTAGGTAAACATGGGTATCATATTGTATACATTTTATGTATTCCTAGAGGAATTTGGAAATATATTATTATTATTATTATTATTAATATTAAAAAAAAAAAACTTTTATACAGACAAGCTTTTATTGCAATGTGTTAAAAGGATAAAAATAATTATTAAAAATTTAATTGGAAATTGTCGCGTTCATATTTTTTTCAAACATGCACAATTAAGTTAGCAGGTAAGTGGACAAATTAAGGTAAATTAATAAACCAATTATTAGTTTAGCGACGTTTCGGTCATTTATTTGACCTTCATGATGAAGATCAAATAAATGACCGAAAGGTCGCTAAATTAATAATTGGTTTATTGATTTACATCAATTTGTCCACTTACCTGCTAACTTAATTGTGTATGATTAAAAATTTAAGTTCATAATTATAAAAGCTTGGTTACAACCCATGCTTTTATAAGTAATTATGAACTTAAATTATTAAAATTATTTTTATCCTACCACTGACATTATTGTATTTACTGAACATTTAAATTACGTTTACTTTAAAGTACAGCCCTGTTGGATGAAAACCGTGTGATATAAAACTGTCCAGGGATTGTGTTCTAGAAGAACAGCGTGTTTTGTGTGTATGAGAGCTAGGCCATAGCAGTAATTGTATAAATATTTGTGTATATTATATACAGCAGGGGTGGCCAACAGGTCGATCGCGATCGACCGGTCGATCGCGAGGCCAATTTTGGCCGATCTGTAGCTACTTTGATTTAATAAATATTGTTAATATTATTAATAATTATCCATGTTCTCGTAAATCCCCTGGACGTGAGTTTTTTGGCCCTTTAAATAATTATTGTTGTTGGTTTTTACGTAGGTAGATAAGCCGTATATCTATACTTCAGTATGAGGAATACTCAGCAAGCTATTATAGATTAGCAAAAAGTAAGTCATATTATTCTTTCATGATAAATGTTCCTAACCAAAAAAAAAACGCGAAAGTGAAATATCAAATTATCAGCCATACTGTGCATTTTTTTAACAACTTTTTCATATTTACGAACAAATTACACATTGCAGTTGATAAAAAATTAAATTGCATTTTATACGTTAGTAAAAATCTATCTTAAAAAAGTATCGGAAAATCGAATTTTTTAGGTACCGCATGTACAGAATTTTGCTGTCAAAAGTTGGGTCTGGAAATTTATTTTCTTCATAAGCCTATATCTCAAAAACTTAATAAGTGATTTAAAAATAGTTTTAAACATATATTTTACTTATCTACTCATACCTAGCTGGACTGCACCTTATACTGAAACACAGTGTATAAACATGGGATGCATTTCACACCGCTTCTTCCCCCTTAGACTACGCCTATGACAACAAGTCGAGCGCGCCACACTTTTAAGATAAAAAGTACATCTTATATACAGAAAAGTTGGCCACCTCTGATATACAGGGTGCTTCCGTTTTCCCTATTTAAATACGAACCCATGAACAGACTACCTGTACATTAAGTTATAGTTTTTTCACGTGATCGCGATAATTGAGATTTAAATTTTCGTTAAAGATGTACATTGATAAAATAACATACTGTCGAATCTATAATTTAAAAAAATACCAGTACTTATTGAGGTTATTTAACTGTTAAAAGTTGTTAACAATAGCTTTTAAGAAGTTCCGTCCGATGTCGCTAGTATAATCTACTTTGTTCTTTTATGAAATTACTATTTTGACGTTATAAGAAAAAAATGAGACGTGTCATCTATGAATACACAGTAAAAACTATGTTGCATCGAAGAGTCAACTTTATCGACGATTTCAACATTGCCGATACGCGTACTACATGGTGTCTCGTGTTCGCTGCCGTAACAGATCATGCGCAACTTTCGTAACAGAGAAAATTTTACCCTCAATGCACCAAAAGAAGTATAAAATATACGCTTTTAGAAAATACCGTAAGTTTGCCGGTTACTGGCTCCTAGTCAAATATCACTTCAAAGTAATCTACGTGGGTTCATAGCTTGAACTGAAATATGTCGTGTTGGATGGGTAAAAAATTCACAAAAAAGTAATGGTTTTGAAATATATATCTTGATTTAGCGATTATATTTTGCAAATGTATTTTCAAATATGCCATTTATTTTCAATTATTTTTTTGAATCCTTTCATTTCAAATTATTCATTGTATTTTATCAATACGTAATAATCTGTACAAAAAAAAGTTATAAATCGGATTTACGGATTTTCAGATTATTTAAAAAATGCTTTTTTTGTGTTTGGTGGAAAACGGCAGACAATTCAATAATAATTTCGACAAAAGACAAATTGAAAAGTTTTATCATAGAATACACAAAAAAATTTCAAATAACAATGAAAAAATTCTGATGACAGAAATGATTTAATTAATACAAAAAAAAAATACTTTTCCAGTGAAGTTTTTCATGTACATACGAATAAATGATAATCTGATAATTGTGAAAATTAGATTTTAAGTTTTCTGTGAATTTACACGTTTTATAATCTCCTGAGTCCACAAAAGCTATTTTTGAACCATCTGTCTATCTAGAGGCGATATTTCTGAATCGATTTTGGTTAAATTTTGCATACTCGTTCAGCATGGTCACACCTCAAGATCAAGTCGTAAATCACACCTATCTTAAAAAAATAAGTACAGTAAGACCTCGCCTAACGCTGTTTCAGTACTACGCGGTTTCTAAAAAAAAAGTTAAGTATAACGTAAATTATAGATCACTTTATACAAAATGATTCAAATGTTGATAGAAGTTCAAAGGTAAGACGAAGTGTCATTAATGCAATATCTTGCTATCGAAAATAGCTTGCTGAACGAAACAGAAAAAAGCAGACGACAATAAATGACTTCTTTACAAAAAACAAAATATGTCAAATGAGAAACCTTCCTCAGCACAAATATAACTTCTACTCGAATTTTTATTTGATTTTCATAAATGTTTTATGAACAAAAATCGATATTAGCAATAAATAAATCTGTAGTTAATGTGATAAAAAGTATTTAACAAACATGTTAAACAAAAAAAAAACTAGCAAATTTTCTTATTCTCGGTTCTGTTTCACTTATGTCTATTATCTACGTATTAAGATGACCTCGTATAACGCTGTTTCGTATAGCGCAGTCACTTATCGGAACGTATCTCCCGCGTTAAGCGGGGTTTTACCGTACCTACAAACAGAGTAAAAAACTGGAAAAATTTAGGAAATGGATACATTTTTTAAAATTAAATTTTATACCTGACTATTGTTTTTTTGAGACGTAGACCGAGGAGACGTATGAAGAAAAGACTCCTTAAACATTGTAAGTTTTAAATTTCATCAAAATCGGTCGAGAAATAAAGGAGATTTAACGCTGTATGTACTGTCTTCTAAATGGGAGAGTTTGTCTGTATTGCTTCGGACCGTTTATTTATTTAACTAGCAATTTCCCTGCAATCCTATTAACAGCGGACTGAAACCGTATTTTTATTAACTATTCAACATACATAAATTTAACTTAATTGGCAATAATTTATTTATATATCTTTGCACAATGAATAATCTAAAAGATACCACTTATATTGTTGAGATAAAAAAAAAATATTTCACTGATTTATTTATTTTTTCACAGGTTCGACACTTCTAAGGTGTGTGTTGGTAAGTTTCCGCTCTTTTTTCAATTTGTTTTTTCATATAAATTTAATTTAATCTTCTTTTTGTCGATGTTTGCGGAAAGACCTATGTCAATAAGTCACGCGTATATTTTTGTTGAACTAAGCAAATATGAGAAATATAAATATTGAAATAGAACGCGACCAGCGTGACAAGTATTTGTCAAGTCCAGTTCGCGACGTTTATAATGGTTTGTTTGAGTGGCGAAAAGTAAACGAATTTAATATCTCTTTTACAAAAGATACAAATATAAAGTTTACTTTTGAGCCGACTTTCAAAAGTATTATGACTTTATTTTCTACAAAGTTTTATAAAATTATACAGGCTGGTTACTTTTAGGTCAGTAAATAAATTCAGTAGTAGCTACTGTTTGTCAAATTTATGTAGGTATTAGGAGTGCATAACTGAAAAGATAAAAAGTCTGCTTGTAGAATATATAAAATATATTACGCCTGATAACTATATCTGTAGATATTACCGAAAAAAAATAAGTAGATGTTAACTGATAAATATTCGGAGATTGTAAGATAGCTTTATTGATATTATTCTGCTGGTCTCCTAGTAATTTAGTCGAATATTCTGAGAATAGAAAAACATATATAAATGTCTGCAGGGGATTGTGTATTGTGAAATTGCGAGTAGAAACTATTCTAATCAATTAAAACCTGTTATTCGCCTGTTCTCACTGTATTTTATTGTATTGTTAGGAAAGAAGGTATTAGGACAGCAGAAGGGTTAGTGAACATTTAGTAAAAGTATTTTCCAGTATGGAAATATCAGTCGAACAAATTGTAAGTATTTAATATTACAAAAATGATTTTTCGGGAAAAAGGACTTTAAAGTCCTTTTTCCCGAAAAATCATTTTTATATTAATTACCAAGGACAAAAAAGAAATAAAGTCAATATTTAATATTACTTTTTAAAATTTCCTAAACTAATAATATTGACTCTACCAACTGTAATAGATATATTAACAAAATAAAATTACTTGCAATACTGTTCAATTGGTTTTTATTTATATAAAAGACGTTTCAACCAACATTTTTAATTTTATATATATATATTATGAGCACTGTGGTTGAAACAATAACAATCAAAGAAAGCATAGTTACTTCTTACCACAACAGATTTATTCATTGAATGTACATTTCGAGAGCAAAGCTCCCATCTTCAGCAAACACTACACTAAATATATAACATTAAGGATTTTGTGTTATATATTTAGTGTAGTGTTTGCTGAAGATGGGAGCTTTACTCTCGAAATGTACATTCAATGAATAAATCTGTTGTGGTAAGAAGTAACTATGCTTTCTTTGATTGTTATTTTTAATTTTGTATTTGAAAATTGAAAAGGACCAAAAATGTTGGTTGGAACGTCTTTTATATAAATAAAAACCAATTGAACAGTATTGCAAGTAATTTTATTTTGTTAATATTCCTAAACTAATATTTTTGTTCTGCAAATATGAAGCAAAAACTCAGACAGATGCGAATTTTTTTTTATTATTTAGAAAGTGTATTCTTTCCTTTCTCTTAAGAAAATATTTATGACGCGAATTTTCGTTATTAAATTTATTACGGTTTAATAAAAATAAGCGGCGATTTATTCAGTAAAAGTAAAAAAGGAGTTGCGAACTTTTATGTTTAATGCTTTGATCGAAATAACAATATAATAAGTTTGGCTGAAAGAACGATGCGCTGGAAGTATTACTTCAGCAAGAGGATGATGTCAAGCAAAGCTTCTAAAGCTGTCTTGAGCTTTCTCTAGACATGAGAAGCGCGGCAAAACTTAACTGTATGTGTGTAGAAAGCTTTGGATTCGAGCGCGTTAACGATATGCGGAACGCCATGGAAAGCTCCGAGGTTAACACACACTCACAACTCGTTGTTGCCGTCAAAGCTTTGTGATGGTTTTACTTGAATAACAATAATGTACCAGAGCTTCTCAATCTTAATCGGAAACCTTCACGATTTATTGCTTTTTAATTGGCTAGCTCGAAAGGAACACCAATGTGTAAACTACTGAAGTATTCTTCAAATATTCCAAACGTAACAAAACAAAAAAACTCGGGTCGCAGTGCGAAAACCCTGCCGACAATATAGTGTATTTGTTGCTAATACAGGAAGTGTGGTTTATTACGTGAACTTAAGTTGGTTTTTGGGCAAAATAAAAAATTTGACTCATTAATACTCCCCTTACAATTAAATTTTTGTTTAATTGCAATATTATTATCAATCGAACCTCTATACCAAATTATATATACACCTTTCAGTAAATAATTCACTATCTGCTAACTAATGTTTTCATAAAATTTATAAATCCGGTCCTGTCGGGCCGATTTTATTAAAATTTTAGGGATACTTTTTAACTACTACCAGATGATTAAATTTCGATTTTGAAACGATTCGGAGAATTTTTTCGATATTTTGGGGCCCAAAAACATTTTTCAACCCCTAAAAACTACCCTTAAAATAGCACGATTACGCCCATTTTAAATAGACTTCTTGCGGTGATGGATTTCAACACGTGGGCCAAATTTCGTTAAAATCAATTAACTCTTTCGAAAGTTATTGCCCGTACACATATATGTTTGTATATAAATTTTTTAAAAATGGTGCCAAAGTGTTTAGGAGGTTATGAAACGTCGAGAAATTTTGGTCCGACCTCTAGGTCCCGCTATCCGACCGACGCCAATAGTGTATGAATTATTTCACGACGATATACTATATGTTTTATATATTCTTGATAATTAACTTATTGTCCGAAACGATCGTCGAGAAATAATTTTATAATAAATTTTTGTAGAATTTTTAGGTCAAATCTTCCAAATCTAACAAATACAATCAAAGCCCTCTAAGTGCACGCTCTCTAAATGCACACGCTCTCTTACTGCACTCGAACTCGCCCTCTAAGTGCACGTTCCCCAGCCCCCACTTCGAATAATCTGCGACCAATCACGTGCGACCGTAAGCGCGCTTATGTCAACACATGTCATATGATTGTAAACACAGTTTGAGTTTGAACTTATTTTTAAATTCTGCGCAATGTTTCGCGCAGAGAGAGAGAGCATCTGATTGAATAAAGATAGCTATAGGAGTTAGAAGAGTGGGGATGAAAAAGATCGTAGGGGAAGTGTGCACTTAAAGGATGGGCCTCGGTTCCGAGCTGTGCACTTAGAGGGCTTTGACTGTACATGTATTTGTTAGATTTGGAAGATTTGAAGAATTTGTTTATATATTTATACATTTTATAAAGCACTGCAATACGTGGTTTTGATTTATTTTATCGATTTTTGAAATGCTTTGTGTTTGCCTTTAACGCTGTTAATGAATATTGTTTATCCAAATTTCTATGTTGCTGGAAGCAGATTTTGCCACAATACCGTTTGTACAATCTTTCGCGTAACTAGAATTTGCAGCTGGGGCGAACTGGATTTGTCTGCTTGTCTGTTTGATTAGAGAATACATTTCTAGCGTCACCAGATGATACTTTCAAACTGACCGAACTCATCCGGTCCCCTCTAAATTCGCCTAATAGGAATGTTGACTGTATTCACATCAAATGATAATTTTAACGTTAAGTGGTAGTTTCTATGATAGAAATACTAAAAAACACTATATTTTTCCTTATTTTTAAGGAATTTAATTAATATTTAATAAATAAAACCTAATAAAATCATTCTTAAGCCACGTGACAACAGACACCAATCAGAGCGCATGACGTCATATGTTCAGCCGCTGTCAAAAAACTTCATTGTTTGGTTAATATTTAGTGTGTAATTTATTCGAAAATTTCTTTAAAAAAATACTGCAAGGAGTTTTAACGTTATGGAAAGTGTATTTATTAAGGCTAATAGTTCGAAAACTTAGAATTCATGTTTTATAACAAGAATTTCGAAAACACTTTTCATAACCTCATTTACCAGCGCTTATGAGCACAGCCTCCTACTTTGTGACTGCGTCTATAAAATGGTAGCTCCTGTGTAAACTTTTCAGCACCTTTTGGTATGAACAGGTGACGTCACGCGACTAGTATTGGCGTTTTGGACCGAAATTTGAAGCGGGATTTAAAATACATGATTTTTAAGGCTTGAGTTGTATTTAAATAAAAATAATAAATATTTATGGCTATATTAGGTACCTACTTATGCACGATTTAAAACACTTTCCCAAAAACAGTCAACATCCCTATTCCTTTTGTGTCTGTACAATAAAATTTAGACATGCTGGGTACGGAGTAATAAAATATCACCGCTTTTCAACAAAATTCATCAAAATTGTACGTATAGTTTAAAGTCTTGCAACAGTCAGAGTTATGTAATAATTTTACATAATCATATTTATACATTTCTGTGAAAAGCTGTAAAACTTTTTCGACGCGTTGTGGTGCCAAAGCAAAACTGTTTAGGTCGGATTTTCGATTCAAAGTAAAGTTAATGAACATACGATCTTCCCATGACCGAAGAAGAAGAAGAAATGTAGATTATAGACGCTCAACAAGCTGAGGTCATCAGCGTTTATTCCCATGATCTATGTCTATGTTTAGTGTTCCGTACTCAAAATTTAGAGCCCTATTCTGACTGTCCATCTGTCACGTCCACAAATTTAGCCATAATCTTACAGAATTAAATGTCAAACGGTTGAGATGAAACAAAAAATGGGTGAATGATTATATATAAATTATAAACACTTGACAACTGAATCAATTGTTACAATGGCATGAGCGATTTTGCCTTGTGGTCAAAGTTATTATGTATATTTTTAGTTCAACTGCATTGAAGTAGAATTATCAGTAGGTATTTTTTTATTGAAATGAAATCGAGTGTAAACATTTATAGTGCCTCTGCCACCTACTAATGTGGGTAATACTTTCGTTTTCTCGATGTAGAATTGTCGAATTTATTATACGGGTGCCATAACACGACGCAGCGGGTAATAGTAGATCAAGCAACGACTGTTTAGTAGTGGGACGGTCAGGGATGACCAGTTCGGTAAAAAATTTGAATATATTCCGCGATTAAATGGTTGCTTGGTGGCGTTAAAGTGCGAGCTGTAGTTCGACGAATATTAAAAAGATAGATAGTTTTTTTTGGCAAACAATTTACAGTCGATAATTCTTTAAATGGTAGATTGGAGAGATGCAAAGCGCCAGGACATACATTTTTGCCACGTAGTGATTGGTCTATTTCAGTGGATCTATAAGTTGATTAGTGTATATTAAGAAAGTATGCGTGTTTGACAAATTGGGGAGATGCGAATTACTGGTAAAAAAATTAATTTTCTCACGAGCTACGGAACAGTTATATAAATATTTTATAACAATGAAATATGATTGACGAGTTGGGAGAGATTTGTAATTTTAGGAGAATCATTTATTGAAATGTGTTCAGACTCCCTTTTTATTGTAACTGTTCAATAGTAAAGCGTATGAGAAAATGATATGACGTATGGAGATTCATTGGGGAGATTAATAAATCTGGGAGATTTTTTATAGGATATATTTGGTCCACCTTTGTATAAAAATAGAGCTGTAATAGAACGGTTACATGGATATTTTATAACAATGAAATAGGATTGACGAGTTGGGAGAGATTTGTAATTTCGGGAGAATGATTATTGAAATGTGTTCAGTCTCTCTTTTTATTGTAACTGTTCAATAGCAAAGCGTATGAGAAATTCTGTAGGTATGATATATGAAGATTTATTGGGGAGATTAATAAATATACTTTCGTATAAAAATAGTTAAGTTGCGAATTTTGAGGGAATATTAAATATAGATTGAGGATGTGAGACTGGGAGAATAATTTTTCCCGAACTGTCTTTGGCCTACCCTAGCACTGGGACAGTTCAGCTGGATAGGCGCGACCGCACACTATAAATGTGTGAATGACGAGTGGAGGAGATGCAAGACTTTAGGAGAAGAGTTTTATTTCTCAAAAGCCGTGTTTGGCAGCTTCTCCGTTTTCCCTGTCTTCGTTTTTGCTCACATATATTCGTTTTCCTTTCATAGAGGTAATGCAGATACAACTCGAGGAAAAAAAACTTGGCTTATCTTATGACAGCAGTGTTGAAGTCAACGGTAGCCAATATAATACTTCCTTGATCAGTTCAGAGATGAAATATTATTTTTGTCTAAATAACAGAAAAAACGACTGGACCGATTTTGATGAAATTTATTTCATATAATTGATATTAATAAGCTTTGATTGGCACCATAACGAAGTCGATATAGTTTTTTTATTCGCGAGATACTGCGTATAATTTACTTTTTGGTGTCTATTTGGGTAAAAAACGAACAGCTGAACCGGTTTTGGAAAAAATTATATTGAGCTTCACTCTCATAAGCTCACATAAGAAGTTTAACTTCTTTAGTTTTTAATATTATTCCCAAGTTTAATTTGTTTTATGTCAAACTAATTAATAATAAATTTACACATACTTAGCAACACATTATAAACTTCTGTCTTTGTCAGTTTCATGTAATTTAGGAGACAAATTAACTTCCCCTTTATTGGTATTACAGTAACTTCCCAATATATTGGGAAGTTAAAAAAAGCAGACTTTCAGTATAATACGCGCCACGATTCTAAAAGGTTCTGAAGTTAGATGCAAATGGAGGCTTGAGTAGGTACAGTCGGTTGAAAAACTACAAACTCGCGCTGTATTATTATTTTTAATTTTTCTTTAATCTAAAGGTCTAATTCCTTGCATAAAGTCATCTTAAAAATTATTTTTCGTGCGTGTCTATGAAAAACTGTATTAGGGATCTTGATCAATTAACAATCAAAGAAACAACTTAACAATAGCGTACTGGACTGCACTTTATAGCAGGAAAGCGACAAGTGACACGACAACCAGCGATAACCAATCACTGACGAGCGCACGTTTTGTGTCGGTAACTGGGAGGTGATGGGAGTCTTCCTTTCCCACAAAACAACCAGGACGGCTCTATAAAATATGCATTTGCGACGCTGTTTGTGACTAACTTCAAAACCTTTTAGAGTATTATACACGATGTGCTATTTGCTATTTAGTAGACCAGTGATTTTTCGTTCGGTCAATCAAAGAAACAACTTAACAATAGCGTACTGGACTGTACTTTATAGCAGGAAAGCGACAAGTGACACGACAACCAGCGATAACCAATCACTGACGAGCGCACGTTCTGTACCGGTAACTGGGAGGTGATGGGAGTCTTCCTTTCCCACAAAACAACCAGGACGGCTCTATAAAATATGCATTTGCAACGCTGTTTGTGACTAACTTCAGAACCTTTTAAAAGCGTGGCGAGTATTATACACGATGTGCTATTTAGTAGACCAGTGATTTTTCGTTCGGTTAGCTTTTGAACAAATCGCGATATGATGCCGGGTTGTACGGATCAGAAAAGCGCTACCAGCATTTCAAGAGAAGCGTAATGTAAAGTCGATAATAATGAAGTGTTTATTTTTCTCTATTATATGTTGCCTTACCTGCTTGCACGCTTTTCACTTGTTTTAGAATTACCAAATGTTTAATTTTCATGGCCGTTTTCAATTTGCATTTATTAACTTTCGAGATAGTAAACTAAAGCAATTACAATAAAGTGGGATTATCTCAAACACTCTTTAATGTTTCCTCAATTAATGTTGGCTTTTATTATTTTTTTTTAGCTAAACTGAATTCGATGCTTAAATTTTATTCGTTACAGAATTTTATTGCTTTTCAATGCATTTGAAAACTAAATTTATAATCAGGATTAAACGTTAAACCTTCAGGTAAAAATAAAAAGCTTGTCTCGTAATTCGTATTTATCGAACTTTGCAGTTAAATTAAATTTGAGTTTAACTTTCTATTTTACTGATTTCTTTAGCAACGAATATATTAATCTTTGTTCAATTTTAACTGAATGCTGTTGAATTACAGGACTTAGCTCCCGATAGCATGGGTTTTTATTTACTTATATCGTATTTAAACAAATCCGGATATCTGATTGGTTAATAAAAGTGTTTCACTTTTCAATTTGATTACTGATTTGTTAAAAAGAGTAGTTGTTTAAAAGAAATGTGATAGCGGTGCAACATTATAAATTTTTTCTATCAGACACGTCAATGTTAAGCATAATCAAAACATTTTTATATTTTCCGAATATGGCAAATAAAAAAAAACCCGGGTCGCAGTGCCAAAACCCTGCCGACAATATAGTGTATTTGCTAATATAGGCAATGTGGCTTTATTATGCGAACTTAAGTTGATTTTTAAGCAAAATAAAAAACTTGACTTCTTAATACACCCCTTAAAATAACATTTTTTTTCTCAATTTCAGTATTATTATCAATCGAACCTCTGTACCAAATTATATACACCTTTCAGTAAATAATTCACTATCTGCAAACTAGTGTTTTCATAAAATTTGTAAAGCCGGTCCTGTCGAGCCGATTTTATTAAAATTTTAGGGACACTTTTTAATCACTACCAGAGGGTTAAATTTCAATTTTAAAACGATTCGGAGAATTTTTTCGGTATTTTGGGGCCCAAAAACATTTTTCAACCCCTAAAAACTACCCTTAAAATGACCCGATTAGGCTTCTTGCGGTGATGGATTTCAATACGTGGACCAAATTTAATTGAAATCAATTAACTCTGTCGAAAGTTATTGCCCGCACGTGTTATATATATATATAAACATTTTTAATAATGGTGCTAATGTGTTTTTAGAACCGACCGACGCCAATAGTGTATGTTGCCATATGGAAAATACACTAATAAGGTTAAGCACGTCTTATTTATATTGTTGGTTACGCAAACATTTAAAAAATCTTTACGTTTCCTGGAATTTTGATCAGTTTATATGTGTGAGTATTATTTTACAGCAATGTGCAAGAGAGAAACAATTTTTAGAGAGAGCACCATGTAATTTTTCCACCATAGGTACATGCCACAATAAGTGCATAAATCTCAAGGTTGCTAGAATACTAGAAGGTTGGGCGTAAGATGCTATACATTGGTCACGTCTGTGATTGCTTACGTCACCGATGCCCATGCCTTATTTTTCAAGTAATTGCTATCCCAACTGTTTGAAAAAAAACCTCACGTGACGTCACAAGCCTACTTCCCCCGCTCTCTCTAGCGTCTCGCCAAGTCATAACCTTGCATAAATCTTATCTATCGATGAACGTTTATTGACTAAATATTTATGAATATTTTCTCTCGAACAACTGGTTAGTTTCAGTCGTGAAGGCGAGCTGACAGTTTAGGTAGCATTGATATTTGATATTCTGAAAGGTTCGGGTGATGATTCAAGAAAATAAAATAAATTTTTAAAACGGTCGACGAGAAAGCGATCCGTGTTGAAAACCGCCAAGTACTGTAATAACTTTCACATTCTTATGTGAGAATGAGTTGTTAGATGATATAAGACTGGCCCTAGAACGATGACATTTTTATTACAAAAGGTCAACTTTCTTTTATAAAGACTTTGTTTGCGTGACTTTTTGATCCTTTCTGTAGCAAACTTTTGATGGAAAAAAGTCCGACCAACTTTTCTCGTAACTGTATTCAGATATACATCATCACAAATAAAATATTATAAGGAATATATTTTCGAGCATAGGTACCTATATAGATACTTGAATCGGTATTTCAAAATTTTTTCTTTTTTTCCCCGTTATTCCTTTTTTATAAAATATATCCCGTTATTAATGCTACGTCATAAATTTTATCAAAGTTAATTTATTGCTGCTTTTTCTTGATATTTTATCGTTTTGTTTTTTTTTTTTTTAATAAAATTTATTCATGTTAACTAAATTATATTTTCAATAATAAAGCAGGAACTTGCATTAAATATATTCATTATAATCGAGGTGGGTAGAGTAGTGGTGACAGCACTAGACTCGCATTCGGTAGGTCCGGGTTCGAATCCCGGCGGGGACAGATGTGACTGGGAAGTTTTCCTACTGCCTCTCGCCGAGAAATGGTAATTCCTGTAACGGCCATCTTGATTGAAGTTTTCCATGGTTTCCCTCAATTAATTCCAGATAAATATCGAGATGGTTCCTTATTTTGAGGCCATCAAACCTATCAAACTCCTAGTTCAAAAATTACCTACCTTATTCTAATTTCCTATAATTCAATTGCATAAGTTGAAGTTTTAAAAATGTAGAAAAATAACGGGAAGTGTGGTAGATGGAAAATAGTAATGGGGCGAATGGTGTCTGTTATGACATAAAGTTGAGAAACGGACGTTAAACGCATTATTATTATTATATTCATTATAAATTGATACAATTAATTATTTCAGCAACGTTTCGATTTAAATTAAATCTTCCTCAGGCATCATAATTAATTCAAAATAAATAAAATAATAAAATCATAGTAATATGTAGTGCTATTTTTTTCACTAATTTTGTCCAAGTAAAGACCTCGCTTAACACTGTTTCAGTATTACGCGGTTTCTAAAAACAGTTTAGACACCATAACGTAAATTATGGATCAGTTTATACAAAATGATTTAAGTGTTGATAGAAGTTCAAAGGCAAACGAAGTGTTATTGATGCAATATCTTGCTGTCGACAACAGCTTGCTGAACGAAACAGAAAAAGGCAAATGACATTAGATGACTTCTTCATAAAAAACAAAATATGTCAAATGAGGAACCTTCCTCATCACAAACATAACTTCTTTTTCGAACTTTTATTTGATTTTCATAAATGTTTTGTAAACAAAAATCGATATTAGCAATAAATAAATCTATAACTAATGTGATAAAAAAAGTATTTAACAATAAAAAATTAAACAAAAAAAAAACACAAATTTTCTTATTCTCGGTTTTGTCTATTATCTACGTATTAAGATGATCTCGTTTAGTGTTGTTTCGTATAGCGCAGGAACTTATTGGAACGTATCTCCTGCGTTAAACGGGGTCTTACTGTACAATTATTGAATAAAATGGACGTGACTAACAGAAATTATTCTCTTATTAAATTCAGTCTATCCATTTTCGAGGGGTGCTAATATATGCACACATTCTACGTCTGGATGTTTTAAAAAATACCCTGCTCAAAAATGAAATCGCAGACGGAGATCCGGTCACTGTTTTATATATTGGTGTTAAGTATTGGTAAGTGTTATAAAATATTTCTGAATTTGTGATCCGACGCTTTCAGAATACATGTTCTCCTCCGTTCGTGAAAAAGAAATATTTGAAAAGTAGATAATAACGTTTTTGTTATTTCAGTGAATTTTCGGATTGTTTCTACTCTAATGAATTTGTTTTGTATCCCCTTATATTAAGCAATAAATTTTCTTTAGAGAAAGAATTCCGACGTACTTTTTTAATCTACTCGTAGATACCTACTTTTGATGTAAAGAATTTTCCAACAAAATATTGCTACAAATCTTGAACAGCGTCTGCAGGGAATATTGATTACTTATAAAGTTTTTCGTTATATATATTTTTTGCCTTAATTTAAATACAGTACGTACGTTGTTTTTGTTGATCAAAACTGGAAACCATTTTGTTACCGCAGTTGTTCACTTGTTTCTGGAGAACAAGTGAACGTGAGACAAAAGCTACCGAGGATATAAATAACGTGTGTTCTTTTTTGAAACTTTCAATCACTTTTAATGACTATTCGTTTAGTTGGAAGGAGATTTTGACATCATATTTTCGTGAGGCGAATATTATATTATGAACAAAGATTTTTCATAGAGCTTTTGAATAGTTTTTTTTTTGAAACAATATCGACATTCTTTTATTTTTTTAGTATTATGAGCGTTAGATTATATGTAGTTATCAGCTAAAAATACCATGTCTGTACTTAGTTTTTGCAAGATTTATTTAGGGTAAAGGCATCGGTTTAATGTCAATTTCAACCGAGCTGAGTAGACTCGCATTCGGGAAGTCCGGGTTCGAATCCCGTCGGGGGCAGATGTGGCTGGGACTTTTTCCTACTGCCGACGCCGAGAAACGGTAATTCCTGTACCGGCCATCTTGATTGAGGTTTTCCATGGTTTCCCTCAATTAATTCCAGATAAATATCGAGATGGTTCCTTATTTAAGGCCATGGCCGATTACCTGTCAAACTCCTAGTTCAAAAATTACCTACCTTATCCTAATTTCCTATAATTCCTTCATTCGCCCATTGCTATTACATAAGTTGAAGTTTTAAAAATGTAGAAAAATAACGGGAAGTGTGGTAGATGGAAAACAGTAATGGTGCGAATGGCGTCTGTTATGACATAAAGTCGAGAAACGGACGTTAAACGCATTATTATTATTATTATCCGGTTTCGATAACTTGAGAAGGTTTTAGGTTATAAACATTTAAATTCATCGTAGTTCAGGCAAATTCAATAAAAAAATTGATGGAAAAAATGATAAAACGTTTATTTTCGAATTCCTGTAACAAACCTTTTTTTGGTATATCTAATAGTTCTTGAGATTATTGCAGAAACATACCTAGGGGGAAGGTTTTACCACCCTCATTACCCTTAGAAAATAGATCTCATGTGTACCTTTTAATATTATAAAGAGGAACCTCTATGCCAAATTTTATGCTTTTATCATTAAAAGCACAAACGTTGGCTTATCTATCTCACTAAATGAGAAGTTTCACTTCAAAAATAAGGATCGTCTGTATAAACGGAACTGTTCGGTTGCAGTTGAAAAGGAAATGCAATGATATCCGAGAAGACTATATAAAGTTATGTCTGCAGTGGTTTTATTTCTCGTTCAATTTCTGTAATGGAATCCGTACTACAGTGTACATATTTGCTGGCGTAGTAACCTATGTTTTTTCTGAATAAATATTTAATTTTACTCACATAAAGCAGAACTAACGTTTCTGTAAATGGATTGAAGTTTCTTTATGTATAGAAAACACATAAATAATCTTTTGCACAATTTGACAATAGTAAGTTTTTGCATAGACTGCATACATTTTGCTTGTCTAGGAATCTGCTATGAAGACAACCAGTTTAGCTAAACAATAAATGTAACAACAATTAAGAAGTTTCCCATATTTTTTTTTTACTTTTAATTATAGTAATAAAGCCTCGATCATATTTATAAGGCCTATCTTGATTGAGGTTTTCCATGGTTTCCCTCAATTAATTCCAGATAAATATCGAGATGGTTCCTTATTTGAGGCCATGGCCGATTACCTATCAAACTCCTAGTTCAAAAATTACCTGCCTTATCCTAATTTCCTATAATTCCTTCATTCGCCCATTGCTATTATATAAGTTGAAGTTTAAATTGTAGAAAATAACGGGAGGTGGTAAATGGAAAATAGTAATGATGCGAATGGCGTCTGTTATGACATAAAGTCGAGAAACGGACGTTAAACGCATTATTATTATTATTATTATATTTATATTTATAAGGCCTGCAGTATCATCAGAGCTGGATCTAAAAGTGATACCAGACGATTCATTCGGATGAATGTTCATTTTTGTTGCATTCCGCGTTCACACGGCACAGACAGAATATAACATAGAAATAAACGTTCCTCATCCAGTTTTTTCCTCAAAGATGTCGAATGAAGCTATGCGCCTTGGAATTCGTTTGATTTTTGATCATTTGATCGAAGAATTTACAAAAAAGAAGCAACGTCCAAGTTTAAATCATTAATTAGAGATTTTATAGACTTTGTCCGTACTGTTCTGTTTTTGTATTCGAGTTTGTGGTTCCAAAGACATTGATAACTTTTAAAATTTTCCAAAAACAGCAACGTGTTTTGGTTGTTCCACTTGAATACCATTTTGTCTCATACACAGACAGAATATATCCACTATCTGGTGTCGTAGTCCCAAGTCCGTTCGCTACAAGACGCGAGATAAAATGATCAAACCCGAGTGACTGTTCTTTCCAAGTTCAGACGTTTCATTTTTCGTTCATTCGGAGTGCGAATGAATCGTGCCGAATGCCGATATCTAGCGTTCATTAATGAATTCATTCGTCACTATTGTTTCATTTTGTGTTCAGACGTTTCATATCGAGTGAAAGATGTTGAATGAAAGACAAAAATGAACAAATAATGAACCGTTTGATATCATTAAGCAACATTAAAATTATCCACGACCAGAAGTGGGATTTGAACTCATGACAGTCTGGCCCAAAGGCTAGTACGCTAATCCTGACACTACTAATTTGATTACTATTTAGTCGTTTAAGCGATTACAAAATCGACAACAACAATTACAATTACCAGTTAGCATTTGCAAGTTATTTCGACGTAATGAAGTGATGTAATTAATGACATTTGAAATTAGTTGGAAGATGTTTAAGCAGTAAAATTAAAACGAATGTGGAGATGGCTAATGATGCTTTCTTACCTTACTTTAACTAACTACTATTTGATTAAACAGGTCGGTAAGACATTCGCGTGTCGTAGCTTCGTAGTTTCCAAACTACGTTTCGGCCTACGGGCTACGACGGAAAGACAACTGACTGACAAATGTTACAGTGACGGACTTATTCTGATCTGGAGAAATATTTTTTCCTAGTTCTAAGGATATTTTTGATAGATAACGATAATAAATTATGTATTTATCTAGCAAGTACATAATTATATTATGACGGAGTGTGACAATATAGTAAAACGAGCTCCATCGAGTTTTATAATCACACGATATTAATATTATTTTTGACAGCTGTGTGAGAGACCATATTGCATATATTATTTGGGTTGTTTACTAAAACTACGCCTGCTTTGTGCTGCTTTGGTATCTCTGTTTCTCTTATAGTATTAAATGGTAACTGAGGGATGTTGCGTCCGCGATATAGGTGGGAAATTTTTGTTCCTTTTTTTAACACCTTAGAAGTTGATTATCAAAAATTCGCAATGTATTAATTCTTCTTTCTGTAGTCTGAATGCCTTGGACTCTTAGGTTGAAACATTATGTTACTAATAACATTTTATGAGTCCGTACAAAATTGGTAGGTAATTTCTAAATAATAATATTGACTCTACCAACAGTAATAGAATATTAACAAAATAAAATTACTTGCAGTACTGTTCAATATTTTTATTTATATACGTTTCGACTAACAGTTTTGGTCTTTTTTAATTTTCAAATATAAAATTAAATTACAATTGTTTAAATAAACATATTGAACAGTATTGCAAGTAATTTTGTTTTGTTAATTTCTAATTAAATTTAAAACAATACAGATAGTTCAATACTTGTGAAGATCGCATATTGAAACAATTGGTAAAAACAGATGAAAATATTGTAAAATTTCAGGTGGAGTTTAACCTATGTAATGTTAAATATGTTAGAAAATCACAAACGTTTAACAGCACTGCAGATTGTAAAATTGGTCATACGGAATGGCGTCATTTCAATTTATAATATCCTTGAAATAATTAACAGAAATGTGTGGAGGATTTTTCTTGTAAACGGCAAACTATGTAAGTACAACCCTGCTTATACGTCATATAAATGTATTTTGCAAATCTAATGATGCTCTGTGTTTCTCATCTCTTTTTAATGTACACTTTTATTACATATATCTGTCTCTATTGTAGAAACTAATAACTTATGCGTGCAGGGTGTGAGCAAAAATATAAAACTGAAAAAAAACTTACTTTTTATGCAATTTAGAGTGTGGCCAACATGTCACGTGACTTGACCAGAACACGGATTCGCTGCGTCATATTGAGCCATTTTGTTCCTCAGTGTATAGCTGTCGACTGCGTCTGTACGCAGTGTACAGCTGTCGGCTGCCACATACATAGTGTCCCCCACTCGTGGCTCAATATGGCGGCGACTGGATGCATTGGCCACACTCTGTTCTAGTCACTCTAAAGTCTAAGATAACTGAAAAAAAAGAATGTAATAAAAGGTTTTGAAGTTAGATGCTAATGGAGGTTTGCGCAGGCACTGTCGGTTGAAAAACTACTAACTCGCGCTATATTATTATTTTTAATGTTTCTTTAGTCTGAAGGTTTAATTCCTTGCATAAAGTCATCCAAAAAATTATCTTTCGTGCTTGTCTATGCAAAACTGTATTAGGCATCTTGATCAATTAACAATCAAAGAAACAACTTAACAATAGAGCACTGGACTGTACTTTATAGCAGGAAAGCGACAGGTGGCACGACAACCAGCGATAACGAATCACCGACGAGCGCACGTTCTGTGCCAGTAACTGGGAGGTGGTGGGAGTCTTCCTGTCCCACAAAACAACCAGGACGGCTCTAAAATATTCATTTCAGAATCTTTTAGAACCGTGGCGAGTATTATACTCACAGTTAATAAAAACAGCAATAAAATGACCACAGTTCGAAATTTCCCGAGAACATATTTTACAGTCTGAGGGACCTTAACGAGTGAGTGAGTGAGTCCTAGGGTATGATATAAATAGACGGATGGTACGACATGTGGGCGAAATGTTGACATCAGTTTCTCAGAGGTAGTAAATTTACTTTATATTTTATCTCCGTCTAAAAAAAACCGAATGAAAATATTCTTGACGCGCTGAATATGGTATGATTAGTTGATATTTTTTTAATTTTAATGTAAATAGTTAATTTCATTTTAAAAAAACTTTTAGAATATTTTTCACTTCGTAAAGTTGTTGGAAGCACGGAATTTTATTTAAGATATAAGGGTTATTGATTTTTTGCGTGGACTATAAACTTTTATTTTAAAGGATGGCTCAATTGAACGTTTTTGTTGAGTTATTTTTACTGCTATTTTTTACATTTTCCATATTCGGAATAAATAAGAGAAGGTTTATGTTTGTGGAAAAATTCAGAAATGAGTTTTTGGTGGATTTACAAGTTTTCAATTTTCATGACTTCAAAAATATAGGTTTTAAAAATAGTTCTTAAATTTTTCATGCAGCTTCAGAATGACCACATCTCGAGAAAAGTCGCAAAATATCAGTTACCTCAAATATGGGTCAAAATATACGAAAAAACTGGCATTTTTTTTCCGCCAGAAATACTCTGCCGATATGGTCACCGAAGTTTAGACATCCCTTAAGAGTACCGAACACTCGCTGCTTTATGACAATTTATTCATTAAACATGATAAAATCAATTTTATGTATTGGGTGACAGAAATTTAAACCATAAGAATATATTTGACTTATATATGAAAAACTGGCGAATTCGACGTTACATTTGACAAATTTCAACATGAAACGAATTGTGTACGCAAACTAATCATTTACGTAATGAAGTGTAAAATTTTCAAGAAAAATTTAGCGAAGTGAAATTAAAAATTGAAACTTTAAATGGCAAAAAATTATAAGAAATTATTAAGAAGTTTTTTTTTTTGTGATTGAAACTTTCAAAAGGACGTCTTTTGCAGCTAAAAAATTATCCATCAAAGTCTTAATAAATTTATCATTTGTCAGAGTTGTGATAATCTACTGTAAGGAAATATAACCTATGTTTTTGAGAATATGATTAATGACAAATTCGATAGAAAGTTTGGTAAATAACATGAATATCGTGCAGATTACAGCAATCAGGGTTGGATTTTCTATTTTAATTACTGAAGGTGACCTTTAGATATTTGCTATTTCAACAGGAGAAAATGACAACTTAAAAAGCGCTAATTAAATTAAATCTATACTAATTTGAGGTAAAATTTATTTTGTTTTATAGATAACCGGTTAATTAACTGGTAAATTATCCCACCAAAATGGTTAATACTGTAAAGCTCTATTTGATCTATTAATATAAAATAAAAAGTAAATAAATAAAACACAACAAAATTTGATCTAATTAAGACGAGTTCTATTGAAACGAGATTGAAAATTAAAATATACTTGTTTGTTTCTTAAGCGGTGCTAATAGAAACTCAAAACAAAACAATGTTGTGGTCGACAATGCAGAGTATTAATGTTGTCTCAAAAAGACTCAACATTATAATAAATTGGAAATTGTTGCGTCCATATTTTTTTAAACATACACAATTAAGTTAGCAGGAAAGTGGACGATTTGATGTTAATCAATAAACCAATTATTAATTTAGCGACGTTTCGGTAATATATTTGACCTTACTTTATAGATGCCTGATGAAGATCAAATATATGACCGAAACGTCGCTAAATTAATAATTGGTTTATTGATTAACATCAATTCGTCCACTTTCCTGCTAACTTAATTGTGTATTATAATAAATAACCGGTAATTTACATCATTAGTTTGGTACAAAAGCCAGCACGTTGACCGTTACATCCTGGAATTTACAATAAAATAAAGAATGTGAGAAAAGGGCTGAAGAAAGTACTTTGCATGAGAAACAGTAATCGATCGAGGCACTTAATTGAGACACCAACGTACGCCATTTTGTAGTGTGATAGTAATATCTCTGATGTCACAACTGCTACGCTGCAATATTATTTACATAACAGTGATTCAACTGTCACACAGGGTCGGAATTGGAATTATTCATGCTCCAAGATATAGAACAAGGGTGGTCAACCTTTTTTATAACATGGGCCAGAATAAATGTTACGTTTTTTCCGCGGCTTTACTGAACTTAAATATGATGTCAACTTTTTTTGTTACGGGTGCTGCTAATATCTGGCTGCCCTAGGCCCGGGCCTATGCACCTTTCTGTGACAGATTTTTATAAATCGGTTCAGTACTTTTGCCCTTGATAAATAGTATGGTAAGATAAACCAGTTATTTTAAATCGATGGCATTTGATATTTTTCTTAATTGTAAACTTCTAAATTCAGCCCTGGTAAATAAACATAAGCTTATTCCTGCGGTAATACATAATGTATTTTGTTTCCTAACAACTTTCTTCAATTTTATTGGCATTTAAACATAAAACTAAAAGTTATATAAAATATAATTTTATTGATTGAATATTATGAGAGTTAAGTGTACACCGTGATTCAGAAGAATCTTTTTTTTTATGTAATAATTTGCACTGATTTTTCAGTAAATTATTGACTTGGAAAGGTACAGGCTTATGATTAATTGATCTGTTACTTTCAATTGCAACGAAAAGTAGACTACTAAGTGCTCTCATTGAAGGGTTAAATTAAGCCAATATTGTTCAATTTGTTCCCGAATATGGCGTGAAGTTAGAAGCAGTTTTTTACTGATGTTTAAAAAAGAAAAAAAAATAACTACACGTGATTTCTTTTGACACTATAACTTCAGAATAATTTTGTGTTGCCTCTGTTTAAAAGTTAACGAACTGTTGACACGTGTGGCGACGATGCGTTGTTCTGAAATGCTGGCAGGCCTCGCCGTTAGCACGAAACGTTCTTCTCTTGTTTCTCGTTATACGGCAATTTTTCAATCGCGTCCGTTTTCGCGCCTTCGTATGCCAACACCTAAATCCACTACAATTTTCTTTTCCGTTTCTCTTGTTCATCATTTGTAATCTTAAAAAGAATATTTATTTAAGTCGATTATTGAAGAATGTAGCCGATGCTAAAACGTAATCGTTTCTTGAACTCAATTCTTAAAAAAACGAGTCCACTATACTGAATATATTTAAATACGTTTTTTTGCCATTCAAAAGATTATTTTTAACCGACTTCAAAAAAAGGAGGAGGTTCTCAATTCGTCGGAATCTTTTTTTTTTTTTTTATTTTTTATTTTTTTTTTATTTTTATGTATGTTCCCCGATTACTCGAAGACGCCTGAACCGATTTGGAAAATTCTTTTTTTGTTTGAAAGGGTATACATCCCAGGTGGTCCCGTGGTCATCAGGTCAGGATCTGATGATGGAACCCTGGAGAAATCGAGGGAAATCTTCAAAAATGTGCGAAATCAAATCCACCACTAAAAAGTAAAAAATTAAAAAACTTTAACAAAAAATATTAACCTCCTTCAAAAAAATCACTAAAAAGATGAAAATAATGAAATTTTGAGGTCGGAGCTAATTTCATTACAAAAAAAATCACTAAAAAGATGAAAATAATGAAATTTTAAGGTAGGCGCCTATTTAATAAAAGTAGATATGTAATTAAAAGTTTTTGTAATGAAATTAGCTCCGACCTCAAAATTTTTTTATTATAGTAGTCCCGGCTTCGCTCGAGTGCAAATCGGATCGATTCATAAGTTGGTTTGAATTCAAGTTTATCTCAAATTCGCATAAGTGGTCCCGATTTCACAATTTCTAACCAAAAATCTGTGACTTTTGGGGTCAACCGATATTAGAGTCTCAATTAATCGAAAAATACTAAGAAATATTTTCAACAACGTTTGGGATCAACCAATAATCAACCAATAATAGAAGCCCCAATTTATAGAAAAATACTAAAACAATGTTTCGACAACATTTATAGGGTTTCAGGGAGTTTGTAGACGTAGTTAAATCTAATGAATTTGATGCAAAAATAATCATTTAGAAAAATTACTAAAAAAATAAGAAGCATCTTAGTTTTTTTTTTAAATAATAAAAAACCCGGGTCGCAGTGCCAAAACCCTGCCGACAATATAGTGTATTTGCTTGTATAGGACCGTGTGGTTTTAGACTTTTATTATGTGAAATTAAGTTTGTTTTTGGGCAAAATAAAAAATTTAACCCCTTAATACACCCCTTAAGATAACATTTTTTTCTTAATTGTAATATTATTATCAATCTAACGTCTACACCGAATTAAAGACACCCTTCAATAAATAAGTCACTATCTGCAAATTAGTGTTTTCAAAAAATGTGTAAGTCCGGTCCTGTTGGGCTGATTTTACTAAAATTTTAGAGGCACTTTTTAATTGCTATTAAAGGGTTAAATTTCAATTTTGAAACGATTCTGAGATATTTTTCGGTATTTTGGGGCCCAAAAACTTTTTTCAACCCCTAAAAGCCACCCTTAAATTGATCCGATTAGGCCCATTTTAAATAGGCTTCGTGCGGTCATGGATCCCAACATGTGTGCCAAATTTCGTTAAAATGAATTAACTCCTTCGAAAGTTATAGCCCGCACACATATATATATACCTAATATATAAATATATATATATATATATATATATATATATATATATATATATATAAACATTTTTAAAAATGGTGCCAAAGTGTTTAGGAGGTTATGAAACGTCGAGAAATTTTGGTCCGACCCCTAGGTCCCGCCATCCGACCGACGCCAATAGTGTATGTTGCCATATGGCAAATACACTAATTAGGGAATTAAACAAGTTACTTTTTTGCACAAAATTTAAAACTGGGCACAGCAGGGCGTTTTTATTAATTCATGTATAATCTTGTATATCGTTCAGGGCAACAACCATTTACCCCAAATTTTCAAATAACGATTTCGGATTGATTAATCAACGAAAAATACTAAACTGAAGGACTTACTTCGAATAATGCCCTCTATGTCCAACTTTATAAAAAAAACATTTTATTAAAAGCCCAACGAAAATGAGTTCTTTAATTGTTCTGTAACAATTCATCTATAAGTTTAAGTGTTTATTGTAAAAAGAAGCGCTTCTATGATTATGTATTTTAAAAACCAGTAGCTAAATAGCAACCGTTATTCGTATTTTTAATGGCACATTTTACTCAACTTTTTTATCTTGTGCAGATATTAAATTTGTTTCTGGAACTTAGTGAATTGGATCTGAAAGAATTTAATTCTCCTTGTATTCCTTTTTTTCGATATGCGAAAGTCTTTGTAAAAAATTGCATTAAATTCGATTACCATTATTAGACGATTCTGAATTTTAATTCAAGAATTGTATAATTGAATTGTAAATTCAAATGTACGTTTTTTATTTTTGAAGAAAGCTGCAATCTACTTAATGTTTTCTCCCCTGGCTTTGACGTTGATTAAACGTAGATTAGAGTCAGTGCAAAGTTTGATGACCCTTAAAAGAACAATAAAAGCTTGTACAATTTTTAAGCAAGCTTTTATTAAACTTCTAGCTGCGAACCCGGCTTCGCTCGGGTCAAGTTCTGTGTGTATTTACAGTCGTGTTAGAAGTATAAGAAGACTATATTATTGAATGTTTGGCAAAACTGTCACAGGTTACACGAAATAGAATTTAAAAGAAATATTTGAAAACACGGAAAAAATGAGAGAAAAATTTTTTGAATTTTAACCACATATTTACTTGTACCACAAGCAATTAAAGTTATTCGCGCTTGGTCATTGTTCATAAAAAACAGAAGCCAAATTATTGACGTAAATATAGTTATCTCGTCGGGTTAGAGCAAAAAGCTGGTAAGTACGAAATCAAAAAGAATTGAGAAAAGCTATTCTTTAAAACTGAAAAAACACTAATTATATAATTTTTTTTTGCTTTATAAAAAATTGTAGTTACGAATTTTTAACAGGAATTCCACGATACCAATCTAACTTTTAATCCATTTTTCATTAGGTAATTAAATTGGCGTTTATTTTATGACCTAGATTATGTTATGTGGGTCCACATTCTTTATATGCAAGGAATTATGTAATAAAATTATATCCTGGAATAATATGGCACCTAATATAAACTTCGAGCATGTCAAGCATTTGCCCGTAAAATGTCATTATACTAGCTGGAGCAAAATTCCTTGACAGGAAAACTATCATTATAAATATATTATTTCTCAGAGGTGTTTTTGTCAGTATGAAATATTTACCTTAAACTGAATCAAAATTAATGTTTGATACGGCATTTTGGAGATTATTTTTCAATCTAATGACAAAAAATATGTTAATATCTTAAAATTAATGTTTTCATTAAAAAATTTAACAATTTCATTACAGAAAATAACATTCAGAAAAAACACATATCGCCATTTCGTATAGCAATCTGTTTATTTTAAAAGTTGGCGGTAATATTAAGTAACGTAGTGATGCTAAAGTCTCTGAATAGAATAGAATAAAATTTATTTCCACGTGACCACAACACTTAGAAATATTCGCCCGGGTGTCCGCTAGTCAATTACTATTACAAATGTAGATTAATATTTATTTGAAACAATTATAATTTATTTTATATTTTAAAAAATTGAAAAGGACCAAAATTTGGTCGAAACGTTTTGTAAATAAAAAATTGGTTTGAACAGTAATCGCAAGTGGTTTCGTTTTGTTTAATATTCTATTACTGTTGGTAGAGTCAATATTATTAATAGTTATTTTGTTATTAACCACAAATAACCTTGACCGTTGGTAGTTTAGATAAATAAATGTTTTATTTTTTAAATGAAACTTGGTTTAGTTACTCCTCGTATATTAATTTATCAACATACTAAAGTAACAAACAGCCTAAATGCGAAGACCTTCCCATATTAGTAAAAAAGCATAGGCGTTCCTAAACAGAAAATTAAAGGAAATTAATTAAAATTTCCACAGTTGCAAAAAACGTTTCAATCTGTAATTATCTTTATAATTAATTGAAAATTCCATCGATGGATCTACTAATTTTCAAATTATGAACTGTTGCTTTTAAAATTTTAATTTAATTAAAATACATATTTAATTTCTGACAAAATATTGCAGAATAATTATAGTTCAGCTTCGATTTTAAGGCAGAAAGTTATGTATTTATGCTATCCTGGAATTACTCATACGACATCTATAACAGCGAGCCGAAAGAGTTTTCTCGTGCGCACTGATACGTGAGACTGCCATCATCCAGTAATATTAAAAACTGCATGTCACACATTATTATGGCTTCAGAAAAAAATTATTAGAATCATTTTTCAACGAAAGTACCGAGAATCGTGTCAAGACACATTTCAAACAAATAGATTACTAACAGTTCCAGCACTTTATATATTAAGATTAAAAGATTAAAATAGAATGGGGTGGTCTCTTGGCCCAAATGCACCACATCCTGAAAGGATTTTTGTGCTTCCCCTTTTACTGGATCTAGTCATCAAATAATCTGGATCTTCTTATGAGCTCCAGAAGATTTGCTACTAGATTATCCTGTGGAGCTATTCCATCCTCATCGATGTAACCAAAGATGGTTGTTCTCCTGTAAGTTAATGCCTCACATTTGAACACGATATGGGTGGCTGTTTCATCCTCCATTTCGCAAAATCTACATAGTGTTGATTCCTGATGTATCCCCATCACATGTAGATGTTTTCTCAAGGAAGCATGACCGGTTAAAAGCCCAACACCTTTCTGAGTATCGGTCTGCTAAGTCTAATTAAGTCCTCAGCTAACTTTGAGGAAGGACTTGCAAGCATTTTCTTCCCATGTTTGTTACCTAAAGCCAGGTCCCAATCTGAGAGATGCTGCTCACAGGTCCATCTCCTGACAGTGTGCTGGACATTTCTATAAGAAATGCCACAGACTGGTTCAGGTCCAATGAATTTCTCAGAAGCCCCTTGTCCAGCAAGGGTATCTGCACTTTCAACTTTATATATACAAAAGTATAATGTCCTTAAAAAATAACCCGAATTTATTGTCAAATAATTTCACACACTCGTGTGGTACCAGACGAAAAGATCTTGAAATCCCGGTGCATCGCCTCTCAAAGTATAAGCAAAGCCTGCGTTGCTCTGTCGTGAGCTTGCCAGACCATATCAAGGCCAAGTTTGGCAACAAAAATTTCAACATTGAGTTGAAAAACTATCTTTGGAAAAATGTCCATATTTTGTTTAATTATGTATTTCCCATGACTTGTCCACATCTTGTATGTACTACTGGATAAATAAAAAAAAAATTATGAATACTTGAAATTAGTAAATATCCCTGAAAAAAGACAGTAAATAATTTCCTAGCGACAGAGAATCTTTCCCCTGAACGTACAGCAATGCAGTAATATATTTACCCTTACTTTATTTTATGCCCAAAGATCAAGCTGAACAAATTACTGCAACACACAAACACAGGCATGTCACTTGTCCTGTACAAACATTATGTACCTGTTGTCTCCTTTCCACAGACCGCATTCTTCTTATATGAGAGGCTCTTTAAAATGTGACCCCGTTATTATACAGCGAACTTAACACTAAATACCCTTTAGAGTTCGTTCATATTGTAAAAGTTACAACAAAAAATTTTAGACAACATTTTTAGTGTATTTGCCGTATGGCAACATACACTATTGGCATTGCTCGGATGGCGGAACCTAGGGGTCGGACCAAAATTTCTCGCCGTTTCATAACCTCCTAAACACTTTGGGACCATTTTTGAAAATGTTTATATATATTTATATATATATATATATATATATATATATATATATATATATATATATATATATATAATAACTTATACAATAAGTTTCGAAGGAGTTAATTCATTTTAACGAAATTTGGCACACATGTTGGAATCTATGACTGCACAAAGTCTATTTAAAATGGGCCCAATCGGGTCATTTTAAGGGTGGTTTTTAGGGGTTGAAAAAAGTTTTTGGGCCCAAAAGTACCTAAAATATTTTCAGAATCGTTTCAAAATGGAATTTTAACCCTTTAATAGCAATTAAAAAGTGCTCCTAAAATTTTAATAAAATCGGCCCGACACGACCGAATTTACAAATTTTCTGAAAACACTAGTTTGCAGATAGTGAGTTTTTTACTGAAAGGTGTTTTTAATTTTGATGTAGACGTTCGATCGATAATAATAATGTAGTTAAGAAAAAAATGTAATTTTAAGGGGTGTATTAAGTAGTCAATTTTTTTATTTTGCCCAAAAACCAACTTAAGTTCACATAATAAAGCCACAAAGCCTGTATAAGCAAATACACTATATTGTCGGCAGGGTTTTGGCACTGCGACCCGGGGTTACTCTAATGTGACTCTGATAGACGGGTAGACAAATTCGAGAGTCGATCACTGGACCTAGAGTCTAAATAGATCGGAGACTTACAAAAAACTACAAAGCAAGCAAGTTAAGCAGTAATGTCTGTGTTTCCCCGGTTTGCCAAAGCCAAACCAACCGTAACTGTATACTTAACCGTAACAAATAAGAAGCGGTGTAACGTATTACTATCTCTCTCTCATTACAGTAACAATTCTCACTTCACTATAATCAAGCAATGTCGCTTATCTTCAGCGAAACATAAACGTGAAGTTGTCTACAAATTGGCTGTTGTCGTTGTCAGCTAACTTCAGTTATATGAGCGTCGCCGTCGAAATTACTGTCGTCTTATGAAAAATGTACGTAGTAATACCTCCAAGCGCATTTTAATTTATCTGCTGTGTTGTCGGCTAGCTTTACTTATATATAAACTCGTCTCTTGGATGATAAGAACATGAAATACCTCTTAGTGTATTTTTGTCTCCTGTTAGTATTAGTTAACGTCGTTAAAATATAACATGGATAAAAAAATACCTCTCAATACTTTTTTGCTCCTGTTATTAAAACTTAAAATCATTCTTAACAAAATACATTTAAACTCGTTTAAAAAAGACAGCTCCGGAGCTACGATTTTTTCGAGCCAAGGCAGAAACTGGACCTCTCCAGCGTTTGAGATAAATTGTTTAAAAAAACCCAAAAATATTAAAAGGGTGACATTTTTGTGACCAGAGGGGAGAACAAGAACCCTTTGATAATTTTTTTTAGATAATGTTTTATCAATTTTCAAATATATGTTATGATTTTGGCGTTCCCTGAAAATGCTGCCCGGAACAGGTGCCCAGATTTGACCCCCCTAGGCTGAAAAAGGTACTTTTTCACACTTGTTACGCACGATACTATTAGCATCTTTAGGTCTCCTGGTATAATTCTCACAACAATGGACAGATAAAAACACCTCTGAAAAGAATTTGGTCTCCTGTTACTATTTCATTGAACTATGGTATGCAAAAGTATAATAATTGTAATGTTGTTTTTACAGATTTTATTTTGCTTTACTGTACTTCAGTATAAGGGCCATACAAATTCGCTGCTGTATATCCGTTTTGAAGGAACGCGTTTCTAAGTGAATGAAATTTTACACAAAAGCATTGTACTTCCTGCTGGGTACAAGGAAAGGTTTTTATAAGTAGACTTTTTTTTTATTAAAATTGAATTTAAAATGATTATGTAAAACGGTGAATTTTTTTCAAACAGAACACAAAATCGTGTAACTTTCTCTTGATCACATTTACATAAACAACAAATTCAATTAAAAATTAACAGGGTGGTTTCAGACCTAGTTTACCCTTAAAATCAACTCACTGAAACGTTATTATAATGAAGAATGTTAGGTGAAAATCGTATTTTACGTACGAGAAAAATTAGAAGATTTTTTTAGTCATCTGATCACATTTTTTTAAACTTAGATATTACAAAAAGTAATAAATATATAACTATATATTAAAAAGCCAAACAGCAAACGACCACAGACGACATATACAGAGTGATTTTTAACAGCGTGTAGAAATTAAATATTTCAAGTAACTTTTTTATCAAAACTCAAAAATAAGAGAGAAACAGTCGTTCAAAATTTAATTAAATTTTATTTAATTTTGAGATCGATCCCGGCGTTATGTTATGTCACTATGGAAATATGTTATATCGTCATCAAGTGTCTTGATGCCTATTTGAAACAAAACGGGGACAACTTCGAACAATTTCTGTGAATACTTGATAATGAAATAACGTATTTCCATAGTGACATAGCATAACGCAGAACCGACCTCAAAATTTAATAAAATTTAATTAAACTTTGAAAGCCTGCTTCTCTTTTATTTTCGAGTTTTGATAAAAAAGTTACTTGAAATATTCGTTGGTCTATTTAATTTCTACATGCTGTTAAAAAAAAGAATCAACTTAAAGATATGTTCTATATTCCTGAGGATGACTTATTGTTCAAAACGATCGCCGAGAAATAATTTATTAATAAAGTTTTGTAGAATTTTGAAGTGTTTTTATATATCTGTTATTAGTAATAATTTTCTATAAAGTGCCGAGTGAAAAATCACTGCAAATTATAAAAATCACGTGTATTAAAATTATGGTGGAAGTAACGGATCGTGTGACCCGTGCCTCCCACCACATTTAACATACATTTGTTTAGAATGTGGAATTGCGCAATGTTGACCGACTAAAGCTTGTCTTAAAGCTGTTGATCGTAACTGAACGAAGCGCCATTAGACGATACAATCAATCAAAAAACTGTGTTGACAGTTAAGATTATCCATTACGCTAGACTGTCTGTGCAACTAGCGCTGTGCAAACGCAGCCACTGTTATGTGCTCAAACGTAACCGGTAATGTGACTTTGGAGGTTTGAAAAGAAGATGGATGCATTGTTACCTCTTATAGTGAGGTTGAGTTATACGCGGCAAGGACGCGCGCAATGTGATATTTAAAAAGTGTCGGAGGAAAAACAAAAGTGTAAAGCAGATGTACTCAAACTCATAATGGCGACGATCGATCAACTAAACTAGGACTAGAACACATTCTCGAAAGAAAATTATGCATTAGAATTAGATATATAGTATGAGCCCGTTTAACGCGGGTGCAATAATTATTCCGTTTTGTAGCATTAATGTACAAAACATTATAAATTACAGAAAATAGCGTATGGCTTTAAAACCATACGATGTCACCCTTCTTTTTTGCCAATCCCATTATTTCATGTCCCATTTTCATTTCATTGTCCCATAAAATTACCCTTATTATGAAGGCTTAACTTAAAAAATTTGACATAAGCCGTTTTGGATTGTGTCTACAAAAATAAAATTAACTCATCTTTAAAGTTCAATTCCAAAATATGTAATAATAGAAATTTTTAGTACATTATTTAATCCATAAGGTTTTATATTTTTATTATATGATTGTTAATTTTTGTAAAAAAAATTTTTTCCAGAGCTTGAAAAAGTCTTAATTTAATAAAGACGAAACGTTGCAATCAATAAGTGTTTAAATTGATTTTTTTATTCCAATTACCCGTGAAACTAATTTCTAATAAAATTAACAATATATCTGTGCAATAAATTATTTATTTCTGACATGCGGTTCGTAAAATAAAGATGGGATATTTCGAGTGAACTATTTTATTAAAATATCTCAAAGTCTCGAGAATTTATTCAAAATCATTCGAATTATGTGTATATCTACGAGTTACGACTTATAACACAATCTTCAGTAATAAATTACTATACTACACTCTTTCTTTACTCTTTAAAACACTGCATAAATGTCTCTCTCAGACTGCATTTCACAGTATTCAATTACTTAATTTTTTATCTGCTACTGTTCTCTGAAGTACTGCATGTCAAGTCTCATAATCGAAAATCCATTTAAAATCATATCAAATGCATAGACAGATACAACGAATTGCGTTTTCACTCGCATTCTAACCACTCGAGAATCTTATATGCTTTGCACAGTACTGAATACGATTGCTTACGTAGCTGACTCTTTTGACAATCGAAAACGACAGCAAAATTTGTTCGAGAATATAAATTCACGCATCGTACCAACACACCTATTATTATGATACATCAGTTGAAGGAATCATTTCGAATGATTTGATTATACAAATTAGTAGTGGTACAGCACTAGACTCGCATTCGGGAGGTCCGGGTTCGATTCCCGGTAGGGGCAGATGTGGCTGGGACTTTTTCCTACTGCCTCTCGTCGAGAAACGGTAATTCCTGTACCGGCCATCTTGATTGAGGTTTTCCATGGTTTCCCTCAATTAATCCCAGATAAATATCGAGATGGTTCCTTATTTGAGGCCGTGGCCGATTACCTATCAAACTCCTAGTTCAAAAAAATTACCTACCTTATCCTAATTTCCTAGAATTCCTTCATTCGCCCATTGCTATTATATAAGTTGAAGTTTTAGAAATGTAGAAAATAACGGGAAGTGGTAAAATGGAAAATAGTAATGGTGCGAATGGCGTCTGTTATGACATAAAGTCGAGAAACGGACGTTAAACGCATTATTATTATGATTATACAAATTATTCGAATAACAACCTATCGATTATCAAAATCATTCGATTATTCCCATATAGAATGAGGCCCTGTATAATTCGTTTCCCAGTGGTCAATAAATTTCATGACATGTAAAAATTTGTTTTCAATTCTCGTTATTTTCCGTACATTTTGATTTTGATAAATAGACGACGTGTAAACATGCGGTCATGTACACTTTTTGCAGATCCTATCGTTTTATGTATGCATAATCATAAAATAAAGTAAGTTTGTTTGTTTGTTCGCTACACTAGCGCCACTTCTGGCACTCTAATGCATTTCAGCCATGCGGCAATGAATTTTTATATTTCACTGTTGGTAACCGTGTTTTTATGCCAGACACTATGTGAATCAAGTACTTACTCTATGCAATCACAATATTGTATTTCGTTTTAACCAGAATGTATTTCTAGTGTTCTGGTAATACAGGGTCGGCTTAGGCAAAATCCAGAAGAATACATAAATATTGAGCAAGATTTCAGTTAGCACATATAAATTTATATACCCGGGAGATATGGAAGACTAATATTTTTTTCTCGACCCAGGTTTCGCTTTGAGAAGATAATATGAACGAATATTTGGTGGATTAATCTAATTTTTATATTTTTGTATGGTAAATGTAAATGTGACGTCAAAAATTAACACATTTGATGGTTCAACTGCGTAACGAACTTTACTTCTACTAGGTTGTTTATGACAATTTTTATTCGCGCATACTCTTTTGAAGTTTAACTTCTTTAGCGACGTATCTGTTTGAAAAAAGTAAGAAATGAGGGGAAGTAGAACTGCCACATAAAGGGGAAGTTAGTTTGTCTCCTAAATTACATGAAACTGACAAGGACGGAAGTTTATAGTGTGTTTCACATAGGGTTGCCATCTCTAAAATTTGGCAACCAGGACAAGACGCGTGAAAACCTCGGATTTTAGAGCCCAGAACCCGGACATGTCGACAGGTTTTTTTAAACATAGTCAGTGTAATAAAAAACAGTTAAAACTGTCATAAATCACCTTTTTATTTATTTTCTAACCTTAAAATTAAATTTAGTCATCTTTTATCATCATTTTAAATGTACCTAACAAAACAGAATCTTATTACAGTTTGTTACAAATTGTTTTAATAATCAGTTAGAATTTTTTTATTTTTAAATTTTTAAACCCGGAATACAAATGAAGCCTTGCCCGGACGCTCCCCGGATGCCCTCTAAACTAGGACAAATCCGGGGAAACCCGGACGGATGGCAACCCTAGTTTCACACAAAAAAATTAAACTTGGAAATAATATTAAAAACTAAAGAAGTTTAACCTCTTTTGTGGGCTTATGAGGATGAGGCTCATTATAATTTTTTTAAATTTCTCGAATGACAGGCTTAGGTGTTTTACGAAAGTTACTGTTGAATGACTTAACGGGATTATTTCTTGTTTTGCTTTTCGTACAAGTGTTAAATGTGTCATTTTACAACCGCTACACAATCTATTTTACAAGGGGTGTACAAAAAATAAATTAGAATTTATTTAATCTTTATGGTGGAAGTACCGGTATGAATGTGGTGGGAGGGCGGGTACATATTTTTTTCAACGAATTTGCAGAATAAATAATATTTCCCTCTCTCTTTTTTAAGAAAGAAATAGAAATTTAAAGATGAAGGAAACGATATGAAAAATTATTGTCATCGAATGTGTGGAGCGCAAATTTGAATTGACGCTTGTAATGTGAATTTAATGTTAATTCGATTTTTAATCTAGATGTCTACGATTTTACTATTGCGTTTGCTGACCAATTTGTCGGTCGTCATCGCGCAGAAATTTTATTTTATTTATCATAATATGTGAACTGTGAATATTTTTAAAGTTGGAATAGCCCTGTCGCCCAATTGGCTGGAATTTTTGTATTCTAGGTTGAGTTAAATAAATGTGGAATGGCCAGTATTAAGAAATTAAATTAATTTACTATTTTGTACGCAATCACAAGCTTCAGGGAATAAATAATATGTGGAGTGCGTCTCTGGAGTTTATGATTGTGTACAAAATAGTAAATTAATTCAATTTCCTAATAATGGTAGTTGCTATAGCTTTCAGATAGCTTTCAATGTTCCTCACTACATTGTTATCACCTATAATAATACATGTAAACGCACCTACATCGTGCATAAATTACTAGGACACTGGGGTGATAATTTTAGACAATGCAGAATTCCATAGAAGCTTCACTACATCTAGAAGCAATGTTTTCTATTTAATGTGCACAAGTGTTTGTACAGCTACAACCGGATGTGTAAACTCAAAGCGCAACCACTATTACACAATCATATGTCTGTAATTAGGAAATTACATTATTATTTACGGTACTAGATGTAGGCATGATAGTAATAGAAAATTGTGGATGTATTTTGATTGTAAATAAAAGTAGAAGCAATGTTTTCTACCTTACGTGCACAAGTATTTGTACAGTTACAACCGGATGTGCAAACTCAAAGCGTAATCACTATTACACAATCATATGTCGGTAATTAGGAAATTACATTATTATTTATGGTAGACGTAGGCACGATAGTAATAGAAAATTGTGGATGTATTTTGATTGTAAATAAAAGTTTTAGCTTCATGATGAAAATTACGTTTGTTGTTAGTTTTGAAATCCCAAAGCGTCACCCAGGAATATCTGGACACAATTGCGTGTTTGCTGATCAAAATATTGGACTCTTGGACTGTTGGAGCATAGAATTTCTAAACCAAATAGTACGAAAAATTTAACCAACAAATATGCAGTTGTGTCTGAAGAGTTCTGTAATACCGACAGATGCTTTATAAATTATGATTTCTTATTTAAATATTATAAATAAAATTTTAATATTTAAGAAAATAATAATTAAATATTTGACAATATTTTATAACAATAGCGTATTGTGTATAATGTGTTTGACAAAGACAGCTATATAGTTGGTGTGATTTACTAGTAATTTGACAGTTATTTCGATAATTTTTAAGTAATATTTCCTCACAGCTACACGTGAATTTTTTATTCATTATAATTTTTACGTTATCTAAAAGAATCAGACTAAATTATCAGTTTTTGAAGTTTAACTCCTTTAGCGACGTATCCATTTGAAAAAAGTAAAAAATCGAGGGGAAGTAGATCTGCCACATAAAGGGGAAGTTAGTTTGTCTCCTAAATTACATGAAATTGACAAGGACAGAAGTTTATAGTGTGTTGCTAAGTATGTGTAAATGTTGTTAATTAGTTCACATAAAATAAAATTAAACTTGGAAATAATATTAAAAACTAAAGAAGTAAAATTTCTTATGTGAGGCTTATTATAATTTTTTTTTACATTTTGTCTGTAGCCGATTTGATTTAATTTGATTTTTATATACACTTTCGGTGAGGCTTTTTATTCATCTTTGTGTTAAAAATTACATTTTTAATAATTAATTACTTACAAACTCGACGTGCAAAATTAAAAAAAAAAAATAGTTGAATGTATGAGATTTTCATAAATACTAAAATTTCAGTCTGAAAACTGCTCCATGCATCGAATAATCTTAAGGATAATAATATAACGATGTGTCAAGAATATGCACAAAAATTCGTTCGATTTTAGTTTAGCAGTGTCACTAAATAAGGCCGTGATATATCGACGTAACGTAACATGCCGTTATGCAATCATTACGTCGATGTGTCAAGGTCTTTAATCAGTATTAAACAGGGTCCGGTAATTTTAGATGCATTATGGATTAAATAACAACTGAATGCATTTTAATTAATGAATACCAAGTATATAGTATTCGATAATGTCTCTTGGTGTTTGCGCTTAACATTTGTTGCCATGTTGAATTAAATTTGAATGGTAATTTATGAACGCTGACTGTTTATTTTATTTAAATAAGTTGACATACTTTTAAACATTGGTTGCTTTTAAGCTCAAAAAAGCAATTAATCAAAATAATTAGTACACTGTGCAACTAGAGTGGAATTAGTAATTAAAGTTCGTATCGTTGCGGTCTGGCACTCGTTCGCAATCGCCAATTCCGCCCTTGGCACACACCACACTATTTGAAATTTTTTTAATGCTTGGTGCTAGAAACTTGAATTTTTTACCTTCGTAAGTCGTATTTAGTAGCGAAAAAAATGCCTACAAACATAACTTGTTGCTTCAGTATATATGTAGATGGACCGAGTGGGGTAGAGTAGTGGTGAGAGCACTAAACTAGCATTAGGAAGTTACCGGTTTCGAGTCCCGGCGGAGGCAGATGTGGATGGGACTTTTTCCTATTGCTTCTCGCCGATAAACGGTAATTCCTGTACCAGCCATCTTGTTGAGGTTTTCCAGGGTTTCCCTCAATTAATTCCAGATAAATATCGAGGTGGTTCCTAATTCGAGACCATGGCCGACTTCCTATCAAACTCCTAGTTAAAAAATTGCCTACCTTATCCTAATTTTCTACAATTCCTTCATTCGCCCATGGCTATTATTTAAGTTGAAGTTTTAAAAACGTAGAAAATAACGGGAAGTGTTAGATGAAAAAATAGTAATGGTGCGGAATGGCGTCTGTTATGACATAAAGTCGATTAACGGGCGTTAAATGCATTATTATTATTATTAAGTATATATGTAGATGGATTTATTTGACGGTAACTGAGTTAATTTAAAAAAAATAAAAAATGTATACTCATTCCCCCTCTGTCGTCTGCGTCATCGATAAGCGCGTTTGTGTCAAAACAGGACAAAATAAAAAATCATTTGCATATAATTTCCAATTACATGGTTTTAGCGCGTCAAAAACCTGCCGTAAAAAATCACACGTCATTTCTGTAAACAGCCGCTCCCGTCAAACAGTGCAATAAAAAAATAAAACAATAACGGAGAAATATACCGAATGTGAATATATCTATATAGACTGTTCAGAAAAATGATGAACTGAATGCAATTTTTAATTCTTTAGGTGCCGGGTAGTTTCTTATATTCTCTACGTGCATGCCTTGTGTCATCTGGCGTCTAAGGAGCTTGGATTCTCAAGCATTCAGTCTTATAAAAAGTGCAAAAAAAATTAAATTAATTTATAAAACATTTATGCTGGGTTGCAGAAAGGATTATCAAATAATTTGATTTGACAATGGCCTTAAATTGTAAAGACACATATTTCTCCATAAGAAAAGCATTTTAGAATTTTAAATCGATTCTTTTCGAAAACTAATTGATCGATTGCAATTATATTTTTGTTTAAGGGGGTATTCTCATATGACCACTTCGAAAAATCGATTTTTTTCATATTTTAATAGTAAAACCTATCGAAAATATGCTGTGAAAAATAGAGACCGAAATTCCTAGTTTTAAATAAATTACAACTCATAGTCGCCGACGAGCCGTATAAGCGACTTGTTGGCTCTTGAAACTTTAAACGCATTTATCTGGAAACATTATTTTCTAAAACTGTCATGGTCCTAAAAAAAAACTATTCAACCGATTGCTTTGAAATTTATATATGTTCTTCTACTCATTAATGGTTATCGTCCGTACCAAAATCGCTTATTTTCTTATTTTTTTAAACGATTTTTAACAAAAAAATTAACAAAAAACACAAACTTTTTTCTACAGTCCGCCATTTTTTTTTTCTAATAAAATTGATTAATTTTGGTAGGGACGATAGCGACATCCCTACTGAACAATGATCCATTCGATTTTTTTATTTCAGACAACATGAACAGCCGCTATTACCATGACCAGTGACTTGCTTTTTTTTAGTGTCTAATTTAATTTAAAAAAAATATATACAAAAAATGTAAAATAAGAGAAAAAAAAATTTTTTATACCGTTAAAGATACAAACAAAAACATATAAAAAAATTAAAATGATTGAATGTTATTCCCTAAAAAGAGGTAAAATTTATGCGTTCACATGAGAATACCCCCTTAAACTGCACGTATATTTAACATCGTTTTTGCATAATTTTTACTTCGGAACGACATTTTTCTACGCACTTGAACCAAAATTTAGAAAACGACCTTTTTCTGTGTAGATCAAGCATTTGTTTTTGTGTGAGCGATGGTGAATCTCCGTAGCGGAATTATTCTTTTTGAGAATTGTTTTCTTGTAGAAAAATCTTAAATCTATAAGATTTGTTTTAGACACCAACCCTTAAAAAATGTGTGACGGGAATACTTGAAACGGAGCTAAATATAAACAGGAAATGTTTAGTCGCGATGCAATTTCCACACATTTTGCACGTATGAAAAGTGAGGTTATGAGCGTGTTTTAAGCGGACATCCGGTACTACTTGGGTTTATTAGCAGGCATACCGCAGCGCTGCTCGTGTCGTAACACGCGTCATGAAGTCCACTGCGTTTATCACAACCACCTCGGCTCATTCATCATTTCTCTTTCTGCTATACACACACACATAGTTATATTCATGTTGGTACAGTTGGCAGTTCTGGGATCAAAACTCCCTGCTCTACATATAGAGGTTTCTTTGTTTTACCATACAGAGCGTCCATTGAACGATTACAGTGATATATGTTAGACACTGCAAGAGTTACAGCAGCTATTGTTCAGTAAATCCAACCGTGCGGCCATTTTGAAAGTTTTCATGAATGATTAGATCAGTAAACTAACGCTAGACGGCAGTAGCGTAAAGTATAAGGGGTTCTGTACATTTTATAGTTCTATGATTCTATCCAACACCGGATTTGTATGTATCTCTAACCAGACAGCAGCTGCACGTGACAGAGCATGTGCTATTTACGTGATAACTATAGCTGTTCATGAGAGCTAGAGATGGGAAAAACGGGTCTTTATAGTGATCTGGATCCCGTATGTGAGCCGGCTCACTGAACCGGTTCAAAAAGAGCCGAGTTCTGAATATGTTACTGCAGTCTGCCACTGAGTTACCTAGTTCAGTCAATCATATCACGACCTGTATAGAATCGAGAATGCATAACCAAACATGTGATGCATGAGTCATTTGAGCTGACAGAGTTATCAAAGCAAGAACTGATACGTAAGTGTAAAATGTGCTTCTGTGTGTTAAGTGTTTCACTGAGTTATGCGGATCCGTTGATTCGTCGGCCTAAACATAAAGTGAGTTGGCTCTCACGGATCATCTGTCGGAGTCGGCTCTTTGAACCGGTTCAGATCTGAGTTACCCCAACTGTAATAACAGTAACACAGATAATCAAAGATCCGCCTTTATAAATTGTATGCTGAATTATTAAAAAAAAGTTAATATCGACTGTGACCTTCAATAATTTTCGATAAGATAAGCAGATTTCTGCGTACTGTTTCGAATGTAAACAAATCTTGAATATTTTTAATATAATTGTTTAATTAACTTAATTAGAGACTGTTTGTTTTGACAGCACGTCTGGTAAAACCCGATTGCGGAAATGCTCATAAATTTGTTCTTGTAGGTTGTTGGTTATTTTCCTGTTTCTTGTATAATATTTTGACGAAAATGTTACGTGTTTTTGACAGATATGTTTCAATTCAAAGATGGTTTCAAATTGTCTTGTGGTTAAAATTCCAAAAACATTGCCATGGTTACGATAGCTCATTCTGTTTAATGAGGAATATAAGTGACATGGTTGGGCGGAATTTATATTTAGAGAATTAGTGGCTCATTAAAAGTGTTTTTATTGCTTTATTATTATTCGAAAAGTTGATTCGAATTTCCACAAAGCAATGGCGGAATTGTACTTACTTGGCTTGAAAATAATATATATTTTTAGAAAATTATATCCAGGTGCCCACTAATATAAAAAATAAAAATACAGTTAATAGTGTATTTTATTTAAAAATAATGACTAGCATATTTAATTTTTTGATGAACAAAAATAAAAGATGCTAGTAGTTATTACTGTTTGACTAAAAAAGTGCGGCGGAAGTTACACTTCATTGTAACAGAGAAATGAGACGTGTCATCTGTGAATATAAAGTAAAACTATGTCAGCTTTATCGACGATTTAAACCTTGCCGATATTCATTATACAACACCGAGCTGGGTAGAGTAGTGGTGACAGCACTAGACTCGCATTCGGGAGGTACGGGTTCGAAGTCCGGCGGGGGCGGATGTGGCTGGGACCTTTTCCTACTGCCTCTCGCCGAGAAACGGTAAATCCTGTACCGGCCATCTTGATTGAGATTTTCCATGGTTTCCCTCAATTAATTCCAGATAAATATCGAGATGGTTCCTTATTCAAGGCCATGGCCGATTACCTATCAAATTCCCAGTTCAAAAATTAAGTATCCTATCCTAATTTTTTATAATTCCTTCATTCGCCCATTGCTATTAGTTAAGTTGAAGTTTTAGAAATGTAAAAAATAACGGGAAGTGGTAAAATGGAAAATAGTAATGGTGCGAATGGCGTCTGTTATGTCATAAAAGTCGACAAACGAACATTAAACGCATTATTATTATTCATCCATAGTGGTATTATTCAGGTCCATGTAAAATTATAAATTAAATAATCAGTTTGATCAGACCAACAAATTTTTTAATGTTGATTAAACTTTCATAACGTTACAACGTTTCATTGGCCATCCCGTTAACTGTAAAAAAATGTTATGTATGTGTTCTATAGATTACCTGATGAAGTCGGGATGGCCGATGAAATGTTGTAACGTTATGAAAGTTTAATCAACATTAAAAAAAAAAAATTGTTGGTCTGATCAAACTGATTATTAGTGTATTTGCCATATGGCAACATACACTATTGGCGTCGGTCGGATGGCGGGATCTAGGGGTCGGACCAAAATTTCTCGACGTTTCATAACCTCCTAAACACTTTGGCACCATTTTTAAAAATGTTTATATATATATATGTATATATATATATATATATTTATATATATACGTATATATATATATATATATATATATATATATATATATATATGTGTGCGGGCAATAACTTTCGAAAGAGTTAATTGATTTCAACTAAATTTGGCCCACGTGTTGAAATCCATCACCGCAAGAAGCCTATTTAAAATGGGCCTAATCGGGTCATATTAAGGGTAGTTTTTAGGGGTTGAAAAATGTTTTTGGGCCCCAAAATACCGAAAAAATTCTCAGAATCGTTTGAAAATTGAAATTTAACCCTTTAGTAGCAATTAAAAAGTGACCCTAAAATTTCAATAAAATCTGCCCGACAGGACCGGACTTACAAATTTTATGAAAACACTAGTTTGCAGAAAGTGAGTTAATTACTGAAAGTTGTATATAATTTGGTATAGAGGTTCGATGGATAATATTATTGCAATTAAGAAAAAAACTGTTATTTTAAGGGGTGTATTAAGGAGTCAAATTTTTTATTTTGCCCAAAAACCAACTTAAGTTTCCAATATAAAGCCACACTGCCTGTATAAGCAAATACACTATATTGTCGGCAGGGTTTTGGCACTGCGACCCGGGTTTTTTTTTAATTTATTATTATTATTATTATTATATTAAATTAACAACTAACTTCATGGTGATTTTACCTCCAATGCACCAATAGAAGAATAATTTCAACCGATCATTATTTTCGTGACTAAGAAATTGGGTGTTGTTTTTGCCGCATTAAACTGAACGGACATTGATCCGTGACTACCTACGCTGTGATATCGGCAATGTTAGTTGAGGGCAAAGCCCATCTTATTTGTGGTCTATCTATCTTTCCTTTTGTCGGCACGGCCTGTGTTATTTGCTTTCTATATGAGATCTCTCAGAAGATTTACGATCGGTTCCAAGTAAATTGGAAAGGAAATGACGGGAATGTAAAGAATTTTAGTGTCTATGCTGTGATGTGACTACACAAGGAGGGGAGGGGGGCACGCGATGCCCGTACTTACCTTATTTACTTCATTGAGACGATAGTTTGAGGCTGTAGAATGCTTTTTTCCTTGACTTTTCTCGTAATTTTCATTTTAAAAGTAATAGTACTTGAACTTGAATATTGAGCAAAATTACAGAAAAGCTAGAGGAGCTAGCAGGGCCGTAACTAGCTTTTTGTGGGCCCTGGGCGAGACTTTCAAATTGGGTCCCACTTTCATAAAAAAAAAACTCATGGAACAGTCAGATTTGTCTTCAAATAATTTGTTTTAGTTGTTTTAATTTGTAGAAAAAACAATTTTTTTTCAAGAAGAAAACGTTGTTGTTCAATTTTTTTGAATAAATACTTTTGATTTGGTTAAATTAAAATGTATTATTACTCCTACAATATTACATTCAATCCAGGATTACAATTGTAATACTTATCAAATAGCTTAAAATTTATGATAGTCTAAAATACATATACAGTCAAAATCTAGTAACTAGCTTTTTGTGGGCCCTGGGCGAGACTTTCAAATTGGGCCCCACTTTATTAAAAAAAAAACATGGAACAGTCAGATTTGTCTTCAAATAATTTGTTTTAGTTGTTTTAATTTGTAGAAAAAAGTCATTTTTTTCAAAAAGAAGACGTGTTATTTAACTATAATTTTGTGAATAAATACTTTTGATTTGGTTAAATTAAAATGTATTATTACCCCTACAATATTACATTCAATCAAGGATTGCAATTGTAATACTTATCAAATAGCTTAAAAGATAGTCTAAAATACATATACAGTCAAAATCTGTTACAACGGCATCGAAGGGTCTGCTCATATTTGGTCGTAAGAACCGATAGTCGTAACAACCGGTGATGTTTTCGAGGTACAAAATAATTTTTTATTAAGTATGTAGTATTATTGAATGTGTAGGTACATATAAATCCATAGATATTAATGATAATAATAATATAATCTTTATTTAAAGGACCTAGTACAAGTCATAATAGGAATAATAGAAAACAGTTTCACGGGTAATTGGAATAAAAATAAATCAATTTAAATCCGTGAAACTGTTTTCTATTATAACATATTCTGGAATTGAACTTTAAAGATGAATAGGAATAATATTCACATTATCATTATCATTTTTCTGTATTCATAAAATCTGTAATTTTAGTCTGTTTGGAACCACTTCTGTGCGTACGAATTTTGCTGGTCGTTCTAACAGATATAATTTACCCGAAGATATGAAGATATTAGATTAAATGTAGTCGCTTAATGTGATATGTCGTAAAAAAACAGTGTTTTTTATTAGGCGGTCATATAGCGTTCAGCCGGGACTTATGACTTTGGTCAATATAACCGGTATGTTGTTCTAAACGATGTCGTCGTAAACGGTTTTGACTGTATTAGTTTTAGGTTAAATGAACTACTGATTACAAAAAAAAACTGTACCTTTCAAGCTCATTTTTTTCAGACAACCGGTAAACGTTTATTCAATAAAGAGATAATTAACTTTACTTTTTTTCTCGTGTAAATTAAATGTTTAATTTTATTTGAGTCGTTAAAATGTTTTAATTGCTTAATTAGAAGACAATTTCATAAAAATGAAAGAAAAAATATATTATTTTGCTTGCAACCTTCCATTTTTAATTTGAAATGCCACTTAGAGTTGTAGAAGTTTAACTTTAAAGATCGTTTGAATGACTTTTCAGTATGCTATTCAAAGCGAAAAAAATCGCCAAGAAATGTCTCTGATCTTAAGAAATTACTGAATGATTTAATAAAGAAAAAAAAGGGGTCGCAGTGCCAAAACCCTGCCGACAATATAGTGTATTTGCTAATACAAGACTTTATTACATAAATTTAAGTTTCTTTTTGGACAAAATAAAATATTTAACCCCTTAATACAATCCTTTAAATAATATGTTTTTCTTAATTTCAATATTTTTATCAATCCAACATCTGCACCAAATTAAATAGATCCCTCAGTAAGAAAATCCTTATCCACAAATTAACGTTAACATAAAATTTAAAGTCCGGCTCTGTCGGGTCGATTTTATTAAAATTTTAACAGCACATTGTAATCTTCACTAAATCACATAATTTTTGATTTCGAAATTCGTAACGAGAACTAGAAATGACCTTTGATAAAATTACGAGACGAAAGTCTCAAAATTTTTTTTCTCGAAAATAAAAGCGAGTATGAAATAATTTTTTCCGAAAGTATCACGATTGTGCGACTTATGTTACTTTTGAAATATCAAATGCAGCTACCAACAGCGTAAGGCTGCACACTTTTCACTGAAATATGCAACTGATGTGTCGCGAACGCGCGATTGTCAAACACACTTCGACAGAGAAAAAAAACGCATGCTTGTTGTTGATCGAACGACAGCAGTTTTCGGTACAAAAAGTAGCATTAGTGTAAAGTAGTAATCAAGGAGAACTTTTATTTTGCAACACTGTAACTAAAATTTGCATATTTTTTTAACTTCATCAAATAAATTACTTAAGTTAAATTGTAAGTGTCATTTTACAGGTGCTCTTACATTGAATGGTCTCTCTTCGTCTTCTGGACGTACAGAAACGTATTTCCTGAAAACTTAGTCAATAAAATTTTATTATCATAACTTTTAAACCCTTAAACGGTCGAGGCTATAACATTAAAATTTATTATCTTAACATCTCGTTACAGGAATTCTTGCCGTTTCATTTATTTTTAAAACGTTACACTAATTAAGCAAATGAAAAGTATTTTGAATATAAAACTGTTGTAGAGAGCAACATTGAAAATATTGTTTATTCAGTGGAAATTAGACTAAAATTTGGAATTTTGTTTTAAAGTTACTGTGTTAGAACAGATAATGAACATTTTTTAGAAGAAATTGGTAATTTTGCAGTATTGTTAAGACTAGCCAAGATTATTGGAATGCTTTCGTTTATCCAAAATTTCTTTTCTCTGGAACACCGAACCGATTCTAAAAATTTTTTTACTAACAAAAAGCTACACTATCCCAGGGTAATACCGGCTATATATTTTATTTTCATAAAAATAAGTTTTTAGTTCGAAATATCAATATACCTAATTGTAAATTAAAGTTGGAAGAAAAAGCGCTGCTTGGTGACTTTATCGTCATGCGCTGATCAAATGGTTGGAAATAAGTAGACATGGGAAACTAGTTGATATGCAGTACGGTGAAGCCGAAGGCTCCACTACTGATGTTACTGTTGTGTTTTATCTCAATCGCGTTCAGAGCCGCGGGTAGAGGCTAGGACAGCATATAGTTGCTACTACTTGTATATTGTGGTGTTTTTAGAGATTTTTTGGTGATGATTTCTTTCTGAAATCATTTTACCTCTGAAGTTTTCTTCTATTCTGACTTTTGTAAGAATAAATCATTTTTTGCACCTATCAAAATGAAAAGTGCCCGAAAAATATGGCGGATTTGAGGCATGCGCATAAAAAGTTTTCAACTATGAAAAGGGCCATTAATAATTGTTGTTCAAAATGGTTGAATCAAAAAAAAAATTGTACATGTTATTTATATTATATTTTGGTGTAGAATGTAAGTCTCCTGGTCTTGATACCTTTAGCCCGACTCTTTAATGTGCCTAATGGATAATTTCCATATTTATGTGACTTCCAACACCAGAATTTAAAAGAAAATTATACCAATTTCGTTGTGACGAAACATTTCTGCAGTGATGTTTCGCTGTAGCGATTTACAAGATTTGTAATTTTGAGCATTTTAATTGTAAATTCAGTGCTAAGCAAAACGTCGAGTGTTGGCATTTAACAACAATAACTGAAAATTAGCTCTCTCCGGCTCCCACTACTGCACTAACCATGGGTTCGTTGCAACAGGTTCTAAAAGCAACGATAACTCGGCAGCATTTTATTACGACTAGATATAAAATATATAGCGACAACTCTACAGAAAAAAACAATTTGTACACTCCAGTTTCGTCTGCTGAAATCGTATTTCGGCCGTGCATGAAATACATGTGCTCCTGGTCAACATTAATTGTTTCTAAAAATGATTTGTCGGGAAAAAGGACTTTTTAAGTAAACACTTATTTGTTATTTATAGCGATGTTTCGTCCCTTGCTTGGGACTTTTTCAAGCTTTATAACTATTAAATAAAGCTTGAAAAAGTCCCAAGCAAGGGACGAAACGTCGCTATAAATAACAGATAACTGTTTACTTAAAAAGTCGATTTTCTCGACAAATCATTTTTATATTAATTACCAAGGACAAAAAAGAAAAAAAGTCAATTAAATTTTTAATATTAAAGGTATGTTGTCTTAAGTGACTCTGTTATTTGATGTAATTAAGAGCTAAATTATCGGGCGTCTATAATCTACATTAAATAAAATAAACAGACAAAATTCAACGTGACGTTTTTTGAGTGATTTATCATATTTTGTTGTCTGTAAGTATAATCTGATATTTTACAACAAAGTATGACGCAATTAACCGAAAATTGTTTCTATACATCTATAAGAACTTAAATCTATGGTTATAATCTAGGGTCAGCCAATATTTTCTGATAACGCGTCGTACAATGTGCAACCCTGCATTTGAGTTATATGTTATGCGGAATCAAAACAAACTGCACTGCTTCACATTTATCATCTCTTTGTGTGTTTAAAAGTACAAACACGTTTGTAATGTTTTAGGAGCCCCTGACCCCAGAAAATAGAACCAGCGCATTAAAACACAACAAAGTGTTTTAATTCTGTACTGACGCAATTACAAACGCACCCCACATACATTCATATAAGTACAAACGATGTACCCCTATGGTGGATACCATTGAGCTATTAATGCTTAGAAAACCGAGCTGCTTTCGCAGATGGGTTGTTTTTGAGAGATTTAGTACTGAAATATCGGTATATATTATTTCTCAAATGTGTTTTTTGTCTCTCATAATTTATGATGTATTTTTGATTGTAATAGGGATGTTGACTGTATTCAAATAAAAACATAATTTTAACGAAAAGTAGTAGTTTCTATGATAGAAATACTAAGAAACACTATATTTTTCCTTATTTTTAAGGAATTTAATTAATATTTAATAAATAAAACCTAATAAAATCACTCTCAAGTCACGTGCCAACAGATACCAATCAGAGCGCATGACGTCATATGTTCAGCCGCTGTCAAAAAACTTCATTGTTTGGTTAATATTTAGTGTGTAATTTATTATTATTTGTTAATAGGAAACGCCAAATTACATGTAACTATAGCAACGACTACGAAACAACTTTTCATCACCTCAGTTTACTAACGATTATGAGCACAGAATACGCATCTATAGGGTAGCTCCCGTGTAAACTTTTGAGCCTACTTTGGTATGAATAAGTGACGTCACGCGACTAGTATTGGCGTTTTGGACCGAAATTTGAAATGGGACTTAAAATACATGATTTTTAAGGCTTGAGTTGTATTTAAATAAAAATAATAAATATTTGTGGCAATATTAGGTACTTATGCACGATTTAAAACACTTTCCCAAAAATAGTCAACATCCCTATTGTGTAAGAAGCTTTCACTTCAACCCTGTGTAACAATATACGCAAGTTCATTTTATATACATTCTTCACCATTCCCAAGTAATCAAAATCGATAAATTGATTTCTGAAATGCCTCCGGAAACTCAGATGTAATATCTGCAAGCACGGAACCCTTTGTTTACAAAAGCGAGGTGGCACTTAATTTTTTATTTTGGTGATTGAATATTGAAATGAATTAAGGCCGTTGCACACGAGTCCAAAGCCGCTGGATTTGCTGCTGTGGCTTATAATGACATCCGTGCTTGCTTCGAGGATGAAAAGGGCATCGCTGCGGGCTCCGTTGCTTGATCGTAGGCTGGATTTCAAAATTAGAATCGGGACTATTTTTGTGCTTGCTTCTCTGCTACTTTTGAGCGAGACCCAATCAAAACAGTATCTTGTCACGTGAGCAAACGTCATAAACAAATATAGCGTCAAAGTTCTATTCAGAGACAATAAATAAAGGTTATTAGACGTGATTTCGTCATCCAGTGAATTGTCAATTGATATTGCGTGGTTGATAGATTGAACGGGCTTTGAGGTGGCAATGACCTTAACAATAAACATCCACTTTTGTTAATACAGTGTAAACTCTTTATAACATTATTCTTTATAACGATAAACTCTCTATAACATAGAAAAGATCACAATTTGGTTGGTTTACCTTAAAACCCATACATTGATACACTCTTTATAGCGCAGCAGCCATTCTCTATTACGAAGAAATGTGTTCATATTTAGACACAGAAAATCGTCATTGTCCGTGTTATTGTTTATGTTATCTTATCAGGTTACAAAAGACGCCGACTAAACCTTTAGAAAAATTTTTATTGTTTAATCAAGAAGATTCCACCACATATCAAGAGATGGATAGAGTACATAAGAAAATACAAAACAAGTACTGAAAAAGCAAAAAACGTCAGGCAAAGTTAACTGACTATATGTATTAATTTTATCAAAAACATACATATTAAAGATTATTGCTAATTTGGTTGTTTTTCTTTCTTCACTCCATATAACGGTAACTCTCTATAACGATAAAAAATGCTCGGTCCCTTGAGTTTCGTTATAAAGAGTTTACACTGTATGTGATTTATCATTGCGCATCAAAATCATCTACAAACCCATTGAAACATTATGTGAAACCAACATCACACGCCACAGCACGGTTGGAACCTAGCAGCGAAATGCAGCAGCGAATCCGGAGACAAAAGCAGTATCGTGTGCAGCGGTCTTTACGTCAGAGAAGACTTGAGAATCATTGAAATTTCGAAATAATCGTCTTTACAAAACCAATATGAGACACTTTCAGTGCCATCTCTGGTTATTTTATCTCAATGATATCGCGTCACAGGCTTGAAACACAATTAACAAACACTACTTAAACACTAGTGACTAGGCACCTATATATACGTATATGTTTAGTGCCTACTAGACACTGTAATGACGCCCAGTGGCGTGCCAATAATTTCAGCTGTACTATCAAAAAAATCGACAAAACTTTGTTTAGTTTTAGTGAATAAAATTTTATTGAATTTTAACCTTTTGCCAACTGAAAAATTACTTACTACCTAGCGACACCTATAACTGAAATGCCTATCGACACCTATAACCCGAGCGCTAGATATAGCAACAATATTTGAACACTCATTTGAACACTTGTTTTAACTAGGGATGGGGATTATAAATTTCGAAATAATCGATTATTTTCCTGCCAATCGATTCCGATTATTTCGAAAAACCCTAAAATCGGATAATCGGTCCAAAAAAGAACATTTTTCCCGATTTTATACAAGAAAAAAAGTGTTTTTGTTCTTTTAAAACTTTTTTCTTCTATAAAATCGGGAAAAATATTCTCTTTGTGATTATTTCGAATAATCGATTTATAATCCCCATCCCTAGTTAAAACAAGTGTTCAAATATTGTTGCTATGTCTGGCGCCGGCATAAATGAAAAAGTACCGATTTTTGACTTTTTTTTTACATCCATCAGAAGTGACTCTCAAACAAATGCAACGCCTATGAAACTGCTACCATTGCTGCCAACAAAATAGCCAGAGACAGAACACAGTTAAAAAAAGCGTTTGATGTTATACATCTTTGACATTATTAAAAACTAATTTTTAATATATATATATATGCAAATAATTAATTATTGAAATAAAATCTGCAAAAAAGTTTAAGAATACTACTTACAAAAAATTAACCTCAAATATTTGAAAACACTTTCAAAATTTAATTTTGATTTTTACTTTCTTCCGCTGGATGTTTAACCTCAAAGTGTAATTTTGATTTTTACTTTCAATCCGTTGAGTAATCAAGTTCCGAGGATTCGAGGGACTGAAACGACCATTTTTTTTCGGTCGTTCTTTTCGCGACGCCTTTGGCAAGCACCTTAACAACATATACACAGATATGCTATGTATAAATGTGACGCTCCTCTCTTGTAATATAAATTGAATTTAGATTATACGCACACAGAAATTAAATTAACGTTTACCCTTCTGCTTAAAAACACGCTTTGCCAGTTTATGCTTTGTTTCGGCCGCTACTCGAAACGTCTCTAGTGCGCATGCCCAGCATTAGCGAAACGGGAAATTACCATTTGGTACGCAGGCTTGCGCAGTATCTATGCATATAATATTTTTTTCGTTTCGGATTTTATTCCGAAGTCTGGAATATTGTAACAGTTTTTGGTTCAATTCTGCTCCGAAACTTAGCTTCTCTGTTTCATGACGTAGGTAATTTTTAGACTTAAATGCCAAGTTTTATTACCGTACAGTGCGTAGTCAAAAGAGGGTTTTGTTTTTTTATATATTTTTATCATTTTTGTTGTTATTCTTTTTTAAGAAAAATATTTAATCTATAAAATTTAAACGAATGTTAAATGTTTTATGAAATTTGTCATGGTTTATGTTATGTAAGCTGCGTCGAGACGGAATAGAGTTCACATTGATTGAATTTCTGAATTGAATATCCTTTAAATTTAATAATTGAATATGCGTTCATTTTATTTTCCTTCATTGTCATTTTTTCAATCAGATTATTTTTAAAAAATATTTTTGTGATTGCATAATTTGCAAACTTAAATTTGTTATTGTCAATAAGTGAATCCATTTTACAACATTTAAATTATAGAATATTGACGCTCGAAAACTGAGATCATTGGCATCTATAACACTTGTTTAATGTTAGCATTAGACGTGTTTGGTTACACTTTTGTATAACAAATGCATTAGTGTTAACACTTTGTACACAAATCTTCTTGATTTCCGGGCTTGTACGCCGTGGTCCATTGGTATTTCTACCTGACGTTTCGTCTACAACTGCGGTAGACATTATCAAAGGCGATGTGGTAGCGGGCGAAGTGTCCTTCTCGGCTGCTCACAAGCAAGTGTGTCGACCACTGTTGCTCTCTCTTCTTTTATGCACCGTTGGTTGTCGTTCTCTACTCGGTCGTAGAAATACCAATGGACCACGGCGTACAAGCCCGGAAATCAAGAAGATTTGCAACAACGCCAACCGTGAAAGCCTACACAACTTTGTACACAGTTGAAAGCACGCTTCCAAATACATCTTTTTGATCGAATTTAAAAATTAGTTAAGCTATAAGTTGTTAAAGTTCATTCAAAATGCTCTACTATTACACCATGATGTGTGTGCAATCTGACAGCTAGAATTATTATTCAGCTTTTTATCGTTCAGTTCACAAATAACAAATTTACTCTATATAAGAGAGCACCTATATTTAAAGCGTATGTCCGCCTTTCAAACAAATGAATATCGCACAGCGTCTTTAAACGCGATGGTTAAAACTTTAAACTTTAGAAAGCTTCGCCACACACACAATACATTTGAAGCTTGTGTGTCGTTAGTACATTCTAAACTTTATCTTCAAAACTCATGTTTTAATTATTTGATTCTTTTATATCGACTGTTTGTTTTCAAATGGGAAATTGTTTTATTGTACACGCATTGTCGTGATTTCGGTTTCGATAAGAATAAAATGTCGTTTCTGTGGCTTCGTTATCACTAATTTGTCTCAGTATTTTTTGTTTAATTTATTATAACCCCTGGATTAGCGATGTCTCGTATGAGAAATAACCGAGCTGTGTAGATTAGTGGTGACAGCACTAGACCAGCATTCGGAAGGTACCGGGTTCGAATCCCGGCGGGGGCAGATGTGGCTGGGACTTTTTCCTACTGCCTCTCGCCGAGAAACGGTATTTCCTGTACTGGCCATCTTGATTGAGGTTTTCCATGGTTTCCCTCAATTAATTCCAGATAAATATCGAGATGGGTCCTTATTTTGAGGCCATGGCCGATTACCTATGAAACTCCTAGTTCAAAAATTACCTACCTTATTCTAATTTCCTATAATTCCTTCATTCGCCCATTGCTATGACATAAGTTGAAGTTGTAAAAAATGTAGAAAATAACGGGAAGTGGTAGATGAAAAAATAGTAATGGTGCGAATGGCGTCTATTATGACAAAGTCGAGAAATGGACGTTAAACGCATTATTATTATAATTATAAATTCAAAAACAATAATATATACTTGGCAGAAAGTTGAAATTCTTGCACTGCGCGACATGATGTCTGAGGCGAATTTCTGTCCGTGTGGTGTATACTATTTTTCTTTAAACCCGGTCGAAAGTATATACTTTTACCATTATATAAAATGACCAATAACTTTCAAGTGAGCAATTTTGAGGTTATACGCAATATAACAGCTGTCAGCTACAACTGGCTGGCGGCAGTATCCCGCTGTTACTTTCTTTCGGCGTGGCAGTAATTCCAACAGAGCATAGATGTTAGGCTTTCTGCCCTGAAATCGAAGCCGAAAGTACGTTCTTTCGACTGGGTATAAATAAAAATATTTTTCGTGGTCCTGTGTGGGCAGAACACCAAATATAGAATTCCTGCCGCGTCACGGCTTAGCATTCTTAATGAACGATCGGTTTCTTTCAGCTCGTTGATTATTTATGTGTACTTAAACACAAAACACTCACAACAGTGGTATATTTAATGCGCAGGGGTGGAACTGACTGACATTTATAATGACACACGTCTAAAACAGGGCCGCATTCGAACAATATAATAATAGTAATAATAAAAACCCGGGTCGCAGTGCCAAAACCCTGCCGACAATATAGTGTATTTGCTTATACAGACAGTGTGGCTTTATTATGCGAACTTTAGTTGGTTTCTGGGCAAAATAAAAAATTAGACTCCTTAATAACATTTTTTTTTTCTTAATTGCAATATTATTATCAATCGAACCTCTATACCAAATTATATACAACTTTCAGTAAATAATTCACTATCTGCAAACTAGTGTTTTCATAACATTTGTAAGTCCGGTCCTGTCGGGCCGATTTATAAAAATTTTAGGGACACTTTTTAAATACTCCTAAAGGGTTAAATGTCAATTTTGAAACGATTCTGAGAATTTTTTCGGTATTTTAGGATCCAAAAACATTTTTCAACCCCTAAAAACTATCCTTAAAATAGCCCGATTACGCCCATTTTAAATAGGCTTCTTGCGGTGATGGATTTCAACACGTGGGCCAAATTTCGTTAAAATCAATTAACTCTTTCGAAAGTTATTGCCCGCACATATATAAATACTAAATAAATATGCCCGGCTTCATTTTTTTTAAATCGTGCATTCAGTATTCAAGACCGATCCTGTATCTTAGTCTACCATAATGGAATAATTTTGAATGAAATTTATGAAATGAAAATCTTCAAGTAGAGTGATTTTGACAACAGTGTACTGTAACTAATCTGTATATGGAGCTTCTTACAGTTTTGGTTTCGTTTTGTGAAACAGTGGAATGTCTGGTGGTTAGGTTTCTCCCCCTGGAGTTGGAGTTGAGAGGGGATACCGTTCATGGGATGAGGGCGACAATGACCGGCTTAAGGCTGTCGGACCGCTCTGAATTTAGTTTGTGCTGAGACCCAGCGGCAAGGGGCGAGGTAGACAAAAGACATATTGTGGGTGTGACCTTCTCTAGCTCTGTCTCGCTCAAGTCATCCGCACGTTTCAATTTTTGGCTGGTGCCAACTACGAGGCTAAAAAATTTTTTTGCAAGGGTGCCGCTGTCAATTGATTACTCTAATTTCTGGAAATACTTTGAAGATTTAAAAAAACTTTTCCGAAAAAGGAAGAGTCACTTTAGGTTGGTGATGGAACAGTTTTGTGAAATAAGTACGAATAAGGTCGTAGTGTGACATTGAAAACGTGTGTTTTTTTAGCACAATTAATGCCAAATTTTTTCTAGTAAATCGTACATAAATTACAAAAGTAGTCCATTAGAGACCTAGATTTGTCCTTTATCTTCCTTATCGAGAAAGAATTTTTGCTTAATGTTGACGAATAAGTCTACAATCAGTTGACAGCCGAAGCTTTATTTTTGTCTTAAATTCAGAACGTTCCGACAGCCTTAATAGTGACGTGCATATAGAGTAGTGCTTCTCAAAATGTGAGACGCGGTACCGCAGAAAACCATGGATCTTTAATAATAGGGTCACGATGCTACTATGCTGCATCTTCACAAATTAGAAAATATTCGTTATATCAAGTAGTTCGTTATAATGAAGTTTGTTATATAGAGGTTAAGTTGGTCTAAGATTCGTTTTGACAAGGTAAGAAACCCCATTTTCTTCTTAAAACTTATCTTTAAACTTTAAAATTGTGGCCAATGTACTTGCGGGAATTTCGAACTGTTTAGCATTGTCTAATTTTTTATTTGTAGGATTCTCGTCTACATACTTAATGATTTTTCATTTCTCTGCGACGGTTAAAGAACACCTTTTTCATTTCTCAACCGCCGCAACTTTAAATTTACTAACAACAGTGACCAACAGCAGTGTTTACATTAAAGGTTATAAGTTGACTAAAATCGTTAAATAGAGGTAAATTATACTTTTGATTTATATTCCGCAATGATTGACAATTCGTTATAAAGTGGTTTTTGATAAAAAAATTCGTAATGTAAAGGTATGTTTTGCATTAACTCTTACGGGCAGTTCTAAGGGATTTCGAAAAATTTGTTAAATCTAGGAAATCGTTATATTAAGGCTACACTGTAAACGATACATAGATTGTTAGGTTAACAGTTTTTTATATGTATACTTATAAATACGCAAAAAATGACGAAAACTGCAAATTCGCTCTAGGAATCTTGAAAATTTTACAATTACAAACTAACTTACGATTTTATTTGTTTGTGTTCATTCAACTAACTTTTGTATAAATCATTATAAAAAAAAAACAACTCTCGCAGTTTGTGGATTTTGCTGTCCATTTCTGTATATATAAAGAATTTAGTATGCTGTGCAGCACGGTAACATTTGATCGCAGCGCCTACATTTACAAAACAGGCACCTGCCCGTTTTTGTGAATGCTGGCCAACGTTCACAAAAATGCGTAGATGCTGATCGTGATTGAATCCGCTGCGACCAAATTTATCGTTTTGCGTTTTTATGTCAAAATACAGTAAGGTCTCGATAATTCGGACATTCAGTAAACCGGATTCTTTGATAATTCGGCTAAGCATTTCAATTACATTGTGTACTTTATAATCCGGATTTGACAGTACTTGGTAATTCGGATCTGCGTTTTTAAACGTCTATTTCATTCAAATTAATAGCATTCGATACTATAGCGATAGTGAGAGATTCCCCGCCATGTATTCGATCGGATCTGATACATATCTGAGGATTCCTATAAGCAGGCATTATATGTGTGACCATGTTTTGATTGAGTATTAATTGTATATAGGTGCGTTATTTTATGTTCTACATAAGTATATAAAATAATTTTATACACGTATACGTTAAAATAGCTTCTAGAAGAAAACACACTACTTTGTCAATAAAACAAAAATCCGACATAGGCCGTGGTGAAAGTGGAAAAGTTTTGACAAATGAATACAAAAATCAAAAGATATGGTATATTTTAATGACTATTTTGGATTTTTACTATGTATGTGTTCCTTCTTTTATTCCGGTCCCGGCGCTCGAAAGGAATAACGAAAAGCCGAATATCCAGAAATGGAAACTCATTTGTATGCATGGTTTTGTACACAACGATCAAGGCATGTTCCAGTTCCCTACGAAATCTTATCTGCCAAAGCAAAACTTCGATACCGAAATCTATGGAAATGATAATTTTAGAGCTAGCAGAAAAGGGTTAAGCAAACAATAATATAAAATTTAATAAATATACTTCTATTTTGCATAATTTTTTGTTTACGTACTATTTTCTAGTTATTTTATAATAAATGTTTACCTTTACAATAAAAAAGCTGGGCTGCTTCAGTAATCCGAATTTTTTACTAATCCGGATCACAGTGGTTTTAATTAGTCCGGATTATCGAGGCCTTACTGTAGTATATTACACCACAAGAGCCGAAAATTGAATTTCCTGCACTGTGCCACATGTCACGCAGTGCAAAACTTTCAGCTTTCTGCTCGTTTGGTGTATTGGTCCTTTCAGTATCAACGGATCTCTGACGCGCTACCTGGATTAACTTTTATAGGTCCTATTGACCAACAATGGTAGCAACCATCTGCTACGTTATGAACGGGATTGAGGAACTGTTGGTAGTAGGCTACCAGTGGCGAACTGCCTCGAGGGATGTAATTTTAGAAGTGAATTTAATGAGAAACACTCGACGTTTTTATATAATATTTTGACTTACAACGTTTTAAACACACGCTATTTTTTCCCGAGTTAACGTGCCGGCAATATTTTAAAGAAAAAATCTTTTCATTTCGTTATTTTGAAATTAACTCGTTTAGTTTTTATTATGAAAAACAATTCTGAATAATTGACTTTCTACTGAAATGGCTATTTTTCTAGGGATTATCTAGGAAGCTTATAGGCTATAATTTAAGAAACATTTAGCGAAAATAAACTACTGATGTTATTTGTGAATGAAGTCGAAAAAATCGTCTTTCTGAGAGCTTTCATGACGTGCGCTGCGTAAATAGCCATTTTTTATGATTTTCAAATTTGGTCTAAGAGTGTTTTATTATTCAAAGATGTTTTTACCACCGACATAGTGTTTAAATAAACGTGTTAAGTATTTAATTTAGACCAAATTCATTTAATTTAGATGAATAATAATAATGCATTTAACGTTCGTTTCTCGACTTTATGTCATAACAGATGCCATTCGCACCATTACTATTTTCCATCTACCATACTTCCCGTTATTTTTCCACATTTTTAAAACTTCAACTTATGTAATAGCAATGGGCGAATGAAGGAATTATAGGAAATTAGGATAATGTAGGTAATTTTTGTACTAGAAGTTTGATAGGTAATCGGCCATGACCTCAAATAAGGAGCCATCTTGATATTCATGTGGAATTAATTGAGGGAAACCATGCAAAACCTCAATCAAGATGACCGGTACAGGAATTACCGTTTCTCGGCGAGAGGCAGTAGGAAAAAGTCCAAGCCCCATCTACCCCCACCGGGATTCGAACCCGTAACTCACCACTACTCTACCCAGTTCGGTAATTTAGATGAATATTTTACGAAATATCACAGACTAGAGAACTTATAAATTTATTTGCATCTGGACGAAGCGGGACCGGGTCGCTACTGGCTAGTAATAAAACTATTGAAAAAACAAAATAATTAGAAATGACTATTAAGTTTCTTGGCGACACGTCCGATCAAACAAATCGAAAACAGTTTTCTGCTTTATTATTGATGTACAACGCCCGAGTCCCACTAACAAACGGTCCCAGTTGGTCTTTGCTATCTGTTTGCGGTTAGTTTGAAGACGGCCAACTCATAAATAAAGTAACTCTTGACACATTGTGTTAAAAACACATGCGCGCGCGCGAGCACTGCTCACACAATAGAAAGACTAAAAAGCAGGATCGCCAGTTTTACGAAAAATAAATACATTTTCATATTATGTTTTGATTTAGACTTCTTTTTGTAATGTAAATGAAAATAAAATAAATTGGATTTTTTTTTCTTACTAAACGGTCTTTTTCAACTGAATTGTGTTTATCTAGATAATATACTGAGTGTTCAAATACATTTGGTTCTGCAGGGTTAAGTTTTAAAAATCTAGTTTCTACATCAGCTGAAATTTGGAATTGGATTCTTTTCAAGTTAAAGTACTAATTAGACATTATATCGCATTCAAAATTATTAATATAATTCAATAATAATTGATCATTTCATTTCATATATATATATTTATTTATTTATTTAATTTATTTAAATAACTTTCTACAGGCATAGCCCAATTACAGAAAATGTGTTGCTAAATTTCTGATACGTTTCTAAATTCACTGTATGTGCAGTTAAAAATGTCAATATTACTGCAATTTTCATTTATAAATTTACACATTCTATAAACAGGTGAATTTGTGAACTGATACGTTCTCGGTGCAGGGAAATAAAACGATTGGTGCTTTCGGCTATTAAATTTAGGGATATGGAAAGGCAATAGGTTAAGAAAATCTTGGTTATCAATTTGATTATGCAATAATTTGAATAAGAATAGACAGATTATATATATACATATATGTCTTTTTCAGAGCCTGACGAAGCCTAAATAAAGTAGTCGAAACGGTGACAGAATAACAATGACACGATTGTTTTATATTATTTTATCCAAATACCTGTGATTTATTATTGAATTATGTTAAAGTACTAATTTAATTTTTAAGTGAAAGAATCATTACCACAAATTTGTAGACATTTCTAAGCTAAATTGATTTAATTTTAAAAAAAATAGAGTTTAAAAAAACTCAAACAACACTCTGTTATGAACTAAAAAATGCAAAATAATTTGACAACAAAATTAGCTTTACTGTAAAAAGCGTGGAATGCTTAATATCGGTAATATATTTTATATTTACTAGCTAATTGTAAACGTAGAGCTATTATGAAAATTTAAGTAGATAGCGCCTCGCGCTTTTTACAGTAAAGCTAATGTTGCTGTCAAACTCAGTGTTGCCAGTGCCCTGTCCTAAAAAGTTACCTAAGAGTGTTCTAAAAGTTACGTTTTCCCCGAAAAAATAACGCTTTATAAAATTTTTATATTTCAGTATAATAAACACAATTATAATGTCTTATAGACTCCAATTAACATTTTATTTGAATGGTTTGTTATGTAGGGAACTCCAAAAAATTAAGGTTTTAAAAGTCCATCCGATATGTAACGTTTTGTGGCGTGTAACGTAAATGTAACGTGAATGGGTTAAAAAGTAACATAAAACGTTACAAAAGTAACGTTCTGCCAACGCTGGTCAAACTATTCCGCATTTTTTAGCTCATAATAGCGTATTGTTTTAGTTTTCTAAACTATAACTTTTAAGATCACAATAAACATTTATTATAATATTTTACGTAAAGAAATTTGGAAATTTATAATAGTATAAGGTATACATTTATTAATTATTATAGAAAAACAATTCCCAACATTTTATAATATAATTTATTTATTTATGAGCGCTCATAAATAAATAAATTATAAAAACTTTGGAATTGTTTTTCTATAATAAAAGTATATCTTATACTAAACATTTATTGTTTGTACCGTGCTATATGCGAGAGCAGTTTGAAAATAAAGTTTCTTTCATCGTGTTTGAAGTATTTACTAAATCAGATAACTTGCTCGCAACTCTCAAAGCTTGCAGCTTGTATGCGAGAACGGTTTGTTTTGCCAGTCTTAGTATAACTAACACGACAGCGAGCTTTGAGCCGACAATAAATTTCACATGTGTACATAGAGCTTTTAACGCGTAATGCTTTATAATGAACATTTTCCTGATATCATAAATCACACATTCTGTTATTTCATTGACCAACCTTCTGAAGTTCCCCGATGACGTAAATTACGAACTGTCCCAAAGTACAGTAAGACCCCGATTAATACGGAAGATACAAGCTTCAGCGCTATACGAACCAGCACTAAACGAGGTCATATTAGAGTTGGGTACTCAGATCTGAACCGGTTCAAAGAGCCGACTCCGACAGAAGATCCGTGAGAGCCGACTCACTTTTTTTTTGAGCCAACGGATCCGCATAACTCAGTGAAACACTTAACACACAGAAGCACATTTTACACTTACGTATCAGGTCTTGCTTTGAAGCATCTGTCAGCTCAAATGCATCACATGTTTGGCTATGCATTCTTGATTCTATACAGGTCGTGATATGATTGACTGAACTAGGTAACTCAGTGGCAGACTGCAGTAACATATTCAGAACTCGGCTCTTTTTGAACCGGTTCAGTGAGCCGGCTCACATACGGGATCCAGATGCAAAGATGCAGTCACTAAAAAGACCCGTTTTTTCCATCTCTAGGTCATATTAATACGTAGATAATAGGTACAAGTGAAACAGAACCAAGAATAACAAAATTTGTTAGTTTTTTTTTTGTTTAATTTTGTGTCACAATAGTCCAGGCAACAGATGAACCGTAATTTAATCTAACGAAATTTGGAGAGTAGAATGGTTTGGGGTCACTGACGATACTCGTAAAATATGTTTACTGAAATTTCGAGACTGCTCATTATTTTACCGTTAAAGTAAGTTGTATCAAATTAGTATAATGAGAATGACATTTTCATATCCGAAATAAGAACACAACTTTTACCTTTCTTTTTTTCGATATTTCTATGTTAGTGTGTTATGTTTCATAAACTAAAAATATATAGACATAAGCTATTATACTAAATTAATAATGGTACGTAGCTACAACCGTATGTAAAATATCTACTAATATGAAATAATGGTTTTGACTGTTGATAATTTACCAATATTAAATTGTCGTTTTCCGCATTGAAACAGTTTTAATGAAACATAAGAATTCTGTGACTAAGGGCCGTATTAATAATGGAAAGTTCAACTTTGATTCATTCAAGAGCCCTCGCTACTGTGAGAGTTAATGTCTAACTATAGCTAAAAATAATTGGCTCTCGCATGTAGTGAATTGAGTGTTGTAAATCGCTATATTATGAAGGATTAAAAAATTGAATTGTGTGCACCGTAGAGTAATTGATTAACTAAATCCGCCGCGAAAGTGGAAAGATTTCGGGTTTAAATCCCGACGGTGACGTTGTTGGAATAACACATTTTTCTAATATAGTGCTACAGCAATGAATGTTTCTTAACAATTATAGCAGACATAAGCTATTATACTAAATAAAAATAATATATGAAATACTAGCGACCCGGTCTGGCTTCGCCCGGGTGCACTTTTAAATTTTCACTCTCCTCCCGTTCATTGAGTGAGCTTGTTTATATATGAAACATTACCGATTTAAAATTAAGTTTTGAAACACGCGAATTTTTTTTATCAAAAGCTTTAATTTTGATGGGGGAACATTTGCATACAAAAGAGCTTTGATATATTTTTCTTTTGATGTTATAATAATGTTATTATCTGTGATACAGTATGAACTAAATTACTAAAAAGAAAATTATGGGTATAGAAAATCTGAACCATATGTGATTTCTATTTTCCAAAATTGTTTTTGACATAGAAAATTTTAGCGGAATTTGTCAGAGCCTTTTATTTTCCGTTGTTGAACTTTGGTTTTCCGAAATATCCTTGAATTACGTTTACCTATGACCTAATTTCAATATGATAACAGGATATCCCGAAAAAAAAACTGCCTACGCCCTTGACAACACATTTTAAAACTAAATGACATCACAAAACATCCAGAGGCAGGATTCGAACCCACGACAGTCCGGTTAAGAAGCCAGCACGCTAACTACTGAACCAAACTGTTCGCAATGTTGAAAGTAACTTACATTTCTCATTTTTTTGTAATTCTATTTGAGTTTCTTTTTTAGATTATTTTTCTAAATGTGTAATCTGTATCATAAAAAATTAAAAGCAACTAGCATTTTCAAAAGAAATCTTTCAAACTAAAATGTATTTTTTAATAAGTAAATTAAATTCGAATAAACGCTACATACCTTAAGGGAGCATTAATATATGCCGTTTTTTTGAAAGACGTTTCTTTTAAAACTTTTTATTTACAGAATAATAAATTAAATATCGGTTTTTCCGCATGTTTTTCAGTTCTTGTAAAGTTTTGTATGTATATGTTTATGGTAACTGTTACGCAACTATGGTCATTAATAAATGAAAACTTAAAATATTACTATAAGATATAAGTTTTAATTTCTACAAGCTGCAGAACGGCTATTTAATTGTTAAACATTCATTGTTACAATGCTAAATCAGAAAAAAATATTTTTATCCACCACCACCGTCGGGATTCAAACCCGAATCTTTCCACTTTCGCGGCGGAATGATATACATAGGTATGGCCCAGCCCCTGCCTTTGAATTATATATTATGATGTACTTACTTAGGTTGGATTAATAACGAAAAAATGGAAATTTACCTATAAGTACATTCATAACTCTCGCTATTGAGATGATTCATGTCTAGCGGTACCTAGTTAAAATAATCAACTCTAGTATGTAGTGAATTTAATGTTACAATTTGCTTTATTATGAAGAATTGACTGTTTAGATATCGCACCGTAGAGTAACTGATAACTCATTCCGCCGCGAAAGTGAAAAGATTCGGGTTTGAATCCCGACGGTTGTTGGTGGGTAAAAATATTTTTTTCTGATTTAGCATTGTAACAATGAATGTTTAACAATTAAAATATTACTGCCGGGCTGCAGAAAGCTTTGTCAAAAAATTTTGATTTGACAATAACCGTAGCTTATTATTTCTCTTTAAGAAAAGTATAGTCGAATTTTAAATCGATCCAACTCGAAAAATAATTGTTCGATTGAAACAATATTCCACTTACTGTGTATACTTAACATTGTTGTTTGTACAAATTTACACTTCAAAACATTTTTTTCCTACGCATTTTGATCAAAATTTAGCTTGAAAAGCGACCTTTTTCAATGTAGCTCAAGCCTTTGTTTTTATGTGAATACTAATGTTCTAAATAACACAACGACATTAGACTGCTACTGCATGTATAAATCCCGTATATTATATATTATTCAAGGTCATTGTCAAATCAAGTTTTTTGACAATGCTTTTTATAACCCAGTATACATCTTTTAAGTCTGTCGCGAATGTATATTCTATCAGTTTAAAGCTTCTTATTCTTTACCTCACTTCACGCCGCACTGCGTCAATTAAAGCTTTTTGGATATTTATCTTCCACTCTGAAGGTTGCTACATTCCGTTAGTTTAAAGATTGAAACGCATGCTGTGTTCGACACGCTACACTTTCAGTTGTTTAGTAACATTTTACTGCCTGCAATATATTTACACTCAATTCTGCAGTTAACTTAACGCAAAGTTAAATCTTGTCAATTTGAAAATAAAAGGTTGTAATTTTTCCGCTACTGAAAATTTTCATAAAAAACGAAGCTATTGGTTTCGATTCGATTTTCTAAAAATCAAGTTTACACCAGATCTCGATTAAACTGTTTGTTGTAAAAACCAATGTACACTTTTCAGAGTAAATTGCACTGGGTTATCGACTCTACTCTAGGGATGTCGACAAAAATATCGATATATCGATATTTTTTGGCGATATTTAATATTTCCATATAAAGTTTCGAGTATCGAAAAGAGTTATTTTTGTAGGTACTACCACGACTGACTATGGCCGTTTAATTATTCCGACAAATCGAAAACTTCACTGAAAAAGAAACACGTGTTTTTACATATGTTTTTGGAACACTTTTGAGTGCGTTCTAAAAACAACAACAGTGAATAAAACACATATCAAACACTTTTCGTTTTCACCGCATTTTCGATATTTTCGGAATAATAAACAGTCAAAATGTCTATTCATGCAATATTTCATTGCATTTCTACAACATCCAGAATATTTTAAGTTATTTCGATTTACACCTCAATTCATGCTGTAGTGTGTGCCAACAATTTTCTGTCGAATGTCACCTCTGGCACGCATCCCAAGGCTCACCACCCCTGGCTTTATTAATTGTTCGATTAATCTCTAAAATTATCTGCTCCTAAATGTATTAGACATTTTATTAATAAACAAAAAAAAAGTCTTATCGTTGTTTTTGATTTCAGATAATTATTTATTACTTGATTTAATAGAAATAATGTCCGTTAATTGCTATTTGAGATTATATTAAGCTAGCCAATATGTATACCAAATTTCTTCGCGTGTCAATGTTCTCTTTCAAATTGGACCGATATATCGATGTTGTTTAAAAAATATATCGGTACCGATATCGATACGATATATATTGATACTTTGTGGCACTTCCGACATCCCTACTCTACTCTAATCAGGGGCGTATAAATTATACGGGGCCCCCGGGCTACGGGGGCCCCCAACGTGCGTAAGCAAAAATTAATAAAACCATCCCAATTTTTTTTTTTTTTCAAAAATGACAAAAGTCAAAACAAGCAATTTCTTTTTTTCCCGCGTAAAGCGTACGTTCAAAAGTTGGCAACACCCTACATCGGTTATCGCGAGCTGCGGGATTTCCCCGTTTAAGTCATTTACTTCAACGGGGGAAGGGCCCCCAAACAAATTTTTATACGGGGCCACCGCCAAGGCACGCTACGCTTCTGACTCTAATATACAAAACACACCTTATTTGACCTCGAACGTTTCAATTCGCATTTATTTTAACCTTGTTGTGTAATCTGTCACTAGTCCGTTTTTTGTTAAACCTAACCCTACTGCCAGACTATGCTCCTCGCACTGCTCCTCGCTCTGCTCATCGCGCTGTCGCGATGTTGCCCTAAGCGGCCAGACACTGCTGTACTCGCGACGCTCCTCACTCGGCTTTCGCCTTTCGGCAATGGAGGTCGATACTGTGGCAGCGTGCCCACTATGCCTTACACTTAGACCGCTTGATGCGTACTGAGTGGCGCGGGAGTATGTGGCCGGCTTACTCGTGCTCTTATTGCCGGTCCTTTAACTCGCGCACAAAAAACCGACAATCGAGGGAGCACTGGACATGACGAGGAGCATGACGTGCGGCATGACGAGTAACGCGGCCACACAACGTCTCTGCCTCCTTTCCTCGCTACTTCCCATGCCACTCGTCGAGTGTGTGGCTGAGGCTTAATGTACACTTTCCAGAGTAAATTTTACTGAGTTATCGACTCTAATATACCAAACACGCTTTGTTTTACATCGACCGTATTTAATTCGCATCGACAACATCACTAATCGAGTATAGTGTGTGTGTGTGTGTGTGTGTGTATGTGTGTGTGCGAACGTAAAGTTGCAATGTTAAAACGAATTTATAAAAGAAGAAACCGATTCGGAACATTTCACTTTCAAAAGCAAATTCGCTTACAAACTGAATTGAGCAACCGCCGCGTCGCTGGGATAACAAGAGTCTCTCTCCCGAGTTTCTTTCACTGCAGTTAGGGTCCTGATTCTTGAACGTTCATTTCTGTTTAGACGGTGCTTGTATACCGCATCTTTTACCTATGTGTGTGTCACAGTCTGACCTAAAACCAACATTCAAGAATCAAAGCGCACAGGACTGGATTGATCTTCCGTCAGTCTGGCTATAGATTTACAATGTTGTTGAAGGGTGTCTGGTAGTGATGAGCAAAATTGGTCTTGGTCTTGCAGTCTTGGTCTTACAAAAAAGCAAAACCAAGGCCAAGACAGGAAGTATTTGAGCAAGACCAAGACCAAAACGCAAGACTATTGCTAAATAATATAAATTTTGCTTGTTATATGTCTTTTTACTGACTTTTGGGCGTAAATTGAATTGTATTTCGGTTAGTGTAAATGTAGTTTCTGCTCTGTTTGAGCAAGACATCGTCTCTACAAAATTTTCTAGTCATTTAGGATGATTATAGAGTGTAAAAATAGGTCATAAATGTTATAATTTGACGAAAATAAGTCGGTATTTTATACAACTTTGCTACCTATTACCTGCCAAAGCTACGATGACCCAACGTTCATAGTAGCCAATCGTTCCTACCTGTGTTGGAAGCATGCGCTGACAAACTTTCAGCTTTTATAAAATAACGAAGGTCTGGCACTCACGGGCTCTTAAGGACGCAGTCATTTATGGCGTGTCAAAAAGTCATACATATTATAGAGAGTGTTTGATAATAACAATTTTTTTAATTTCGGAAGTTGATTACATTGTTTTATATTTTAAGGTTAGAGATGGGAAAAACGGGTCTTTTTAGTGATCTGCACCTTTGCATCTGGATCCCGTATGTGAGCCGGCTCACTGAACCGGTTCAAAAAGAGCCGAGTTCTGAATATGTTACTGCAGTCTGCCACTGAGTTATCTAGTTCAGACCTGTATAGAATCAAGAATGCATAGTCAAACATGTGATGCATGAGTCATTTGAGCTGACAGATGCATCAAAGCAAGAACTGATACGTAAGTGTAAAATGTGCTTCTCTGTGTTAAGTGTTTCACTGAGTTATGCGGATCCGTTGATCCGTCGGCTCACAAAAAAGTGAGTCGGCTCTCACGGATCTTCTGTCGAAGTCCGCTCTTTGAATCGGTTCAGATCTGAGTTACCCAACATTAATTAAGGTTACTTATTAAAAACAACAACACCTAGGCTGTTAGGAGATTTCTTGGAGATATTTAATCGGTTAAAGGGAAGTTCAGATTTTGATCGAATATTCAACTCTAGCTACGGCAAAGAATCCAGACCTGTAAGTTCTTGAACAAACGATGTCCTTCGTGACATGGTAGTGCTGTATGACATAATATATAAAAAAAACAAGTCCACCCACACAGACTTACATAACGTAGGGAGAATCACGTAGAATGTAAAACGTTACTGTCCGTTCCAGTTCGAAGATACAAGAGTATGGTCGGTTTCTGATACGGCAATTATCAATACTTTTAAGACTTATCGTCTTGATGCTGACGCATACTTTATTTCAATACAAATATTAAAAACTTTCTATTAGAACGAGCCTTTTATTTTGTTAATGAATTTTTATGTTGCTGAAAACTTTATAATTTCATTTTTGTATATTTCGTTGACGAGTCAAATAGATGTAATGTCTCAACTGATTAAATAAATATCTTTATCTTAAATTTCTTTGAGCTGCAAGAATTTGATATTCTGCAGATTTGATATTCTGACCCAGATCTGGGTCGACTTAAATTTCGATAATACTTTTCCTAGAGAGAATATCCAATAATAATAATAATAATATCGAATATCCAATAATAATAATCCAAGGTCATTTAGAGGACAGTGTGGTTCAGAGGTTAGCGTGCTGGCTTCTTGACTGAGCTGTCGTGAGCTCGAATCCTCTGCTCATGGATGTTTAGTGATGTCGTTTAGTTTTAAGTGATTCTGTTATTTGGTATAATTAATACACTAATGATTTAAGTTGTCGAGCGTCTATAATCTACAATAAATAATAAAAACAGGACAGGTGGCCCAGTGGTTAGCGTGCTAGCTTCTTGACTGGACTGTCATGGGTTCGAATCCTGCCTCTGTTCATGGATGTTTAGTAATGGCGTTTACTTTTAAGTGATTCTGTTATTTGATGTAATTAAGACGCTAATGACCTAAGTTGTTCAGCGTCTATATAATCTTCAATAAATAAATAAATAATCCAAGGTTATTGTCAAATCAGATTGTCTGACAATGTTTTCTGCAACCTTGTGAACTTGTGTTAACATTGAACGTATACCGTATACTGGGAAAAGAGAGTTTACTGCATTTGACCAACGATTATGGAGGAGATAAGCTAGTGGATGCTAGGATAGACTAGTGGGCTAGTGTGACGTAGGAATATAGCATCAGCTGTGACATTGCGTGTGTTCACACTATATAGACACTGTATGTCGTATGGATTATGTGTTCTACGGATCGTCAGTGGCGGGTTCAAATTTATTATCAAACTTTTATCTAATTGCTTGCTTGGCAACATTCAAAATATCAGATTATCTTCAAGTTTCCTATGGAGATAACGTTTGATTGTTACCGTTTCCATGGAGACTAACTGTATTCAAATGTTTCAAACAGTTGGAGACGATACATAAAGTTAGTGTTAAGGGGGTTCGAGACCGATTATTTATCTGGGGCACCTTATAAAAAAAAACATTGTCTTTTTGCAAGGTGACAACTCTTACCCACCAAATTTTCACATAAAAAATGTTGGTAGCCTGCTCAATTTTTAATAAATATTATATTTTATTTCATATAAAAACTTAATTAATCTAATAAAAAACATTTTCTTTCATTAAAAAAGTGTTTTTAGCGTAATGAATAATTAAATTATTTACACGAAAACAATGCAACACCGCGTGACCGTTAAATAAATAATATATGAAAAATTAAATAAAACGAAACCACTTGCGATTACTGTTCAAAACATTTTTTTATTTACAAAACGTTTCGACCAAATTTTGGTCCTTTTCAATTTATTAAAATATTTTAATAAATTGAAAAGGACCAAAATTTGGTCGAAACTTTTTGTAAATAAAAAAATGTTTTGAACAGTAATCGCAAGTGGTTTCGTTTTATTTAATATTCTATTACTGTTGGTAGAGTCAATATTATTAATATATGAAAAAATTTGTTTACTTATTATATTGGAAATAAAAATTGAAGTTTTGTGTCTATAATTAATTAAAATGGAAAAAAGTTATATCAAAAAGAGAAAAAATTGGAATGGAAATTTTATGGCGGATGCAGACATCGCAAAAAACATTGAATAATTTATTATATTATAATACGATGTTTGGACAACTAAAAGTAGTTTGAATTTCTCGCTATTTTGTGATTTTACTACAGCTAAGATGCATTCATGCTATGATTGTACACTGTTGCAAGGTTTTTTTCTATTTTTCGAGACGAATGACGTAATCGACTTGTTTTAGCGTCTGTTTTTATTTTTAACTAAATAATTAAGAAGTAAAATAACTTGAAAAATATAAAAAATTGTTCAGAAATGTCAAATTATTAAGTACCGAAAGTTTCATTACATTGGTAATATTTTGACAAAAGCTACAGTATTTAAAAGAAATATGTCCATTTAGTCCCGTGTATAAGATCGAATTTAAAATGTTTTTTTCTCAAAAACGGTGTAGTGAATGATGCTGCAATTTTGGCAGTGAGCATATTGTGTATCCATCTTTCAGTGATTAAAATTTCAAAACGTTCTTATTATTTTGGATTTTGTCTCGAACCTTCTAAAAACTTTTTGGTTTTTAAACGTAGTTCATCTAAACTCAAAACAAAACAATGTCGTGATCGATAATGAAGGGTAATAATGTTGACTAAAGAAAATCTGTTATATATTCCTTGATTCGAAATTCATATGATATACCACTGTAAGACGCACAGCTGAGAATTCGGAACGCTGACTTGGCAATCCTGACAAACTTTCAGCCGCTTATACAGTATTTTCTTTCTTTGTCTAAGGTCAATTCAGCACATTGTCAGCAATAAAATTATATGATTGATTATGCCAATTGTGCACTTGTAATATTGAAAGTTTTTCTTCTTGAATTTTTTATACTCTGACGGTGATAACCTCTATGACTAAATTGATCCATTCACGGCTAACGCGATTTAAAATCGTTTTCTTAGTTCTAATTCCCGGAATAGTTTTAAAAAAATTTCTGGCAATAACCTTAAACTTTCTCTAAAATATTATTCTGAACAGGAATAATAACCAATGCTGAAACAGAAAAACTATCATTTTTATAATAAATAATATTGATTTTATATATCTTATTTTATTTCAATTAAAAAAATTAATTTATTGCAGAAAATTTATTATAGATTATATACTTCAAAAACATAAAAAATTGAATATCTTGAATTATCCATTAAATAAAAAATGATTAATTAAGAGAATTAATTAATTATATTGAGCAATCTAGATATGACTGGAAAATTATTTTTTTCACTTTCCAAATTTTGCCGCCCTTGAAAATTTGCCGCCCTGGGCACTAGCCTCGACTGCGCCTATTATAAATCCACCGCTGCGAAAATGCGTACTTTCATTGTTATATAAAAAGACTAATAACTTTCAAGTGAGCAAATTTGAGGTTATACGCAATAACAGCTGTTAGCTACTATTGGCTGGCGGCAATCTCACGTATCAATGTGCACGAGAAAACTCTTTCGGCCCGCTGTTATAGATGGCGTGCGAGTACTTCCAGCAGAGCATAAATGTTAGGCTTTCTGTTTTAAAATCGAAGCCGAAAATACGTACTTTCGACAGGATATAAAGAAAAGAAGTTTCTTTAATCTAAATTTCTTGTTCGTCATATCCAAATTAATTTGAGTATAAATGAAGACCTAAGCACTTATTAAAAAATCGTCTCGCAAAAAATGTAATTGTTTAAAAGCCAATTTCAAATCACTTTTTTTAATATACCTACATTTTTTTCTTATTTCGTTTGATTTATGTAAGTGTTCCAGGCAGTGAAACTGGTTTTTTGGTACACCCCTGGAACTCGGGCGCTCGGTATAAAAAATAAAAAAATATCGACTGACCTTTTTTGGAGGTTCTGAAGCTATCATCCCTCGGAACGTATTCAATATCGTAAACTAACGTTGTATTGGGGAGTATCTCTTTGTCCTTGTTTATCCTGTACACAGCGTATTTGAAAGCTAATTCCGAACTGCTGTCCCTTTGATCCTCCGTAAATATGGCACCTGTAACAAGATTCATTATTTGTCAGTAAATATTATCATAGAAAATATAATTTCTTCTAGTCTACAAGGAACGACTCCATCACGTTTGATCATTTAATTATTACGGTGGGAAATGCTTTAGTTTATTTATTTTTCTTAGATCAAATAGCGTAAATCTTTTTTAATTCTTTAATTAAATCACAAAAAGTACTTGTACACACGCTAATAAACTCAGCAATCGTACGTAATCTATGAAATTATGCATTATTTTTGTCAATGTTTTATATATTTTACAATGGAAATTGTTGCGTCCATATTTTTTTTTCAAACATACACAAATAAGTTAGCAGGAAAGTAGACAAATTGATGTAAATCAATAAACCAATTATTAATTTAGCGACGTTTCGGTCATTTATGTTAAAATTAAGTAATTAATAATTAAATTAATAATTGGTTTATTGATTTACATCAATTTGTCCGCTTTCCTGCTAACTTATTTGTGTATATTATTGTAAATAAATTTATATACAATAAGTTGATTCTTTTTTTAACAGCGTGTAGAAATCAAATAGACGAACAAATATTTCAAGTATTTTTTTATCAAAACTCAAAAATAAGAGAGAAACAACCATTCAAAGTTTAAATTATTAAATTTTGAGGTCGGTCCTGGCGTTATATTATGTCACTATAAAAAATTGTTGCGCCATTATCAAGTATTTAGAGAAATTGTTCGATATTGTCCCCGTTTTGTTTCAAATAAGCAGCAAGATACTTTATAATGACATAAGATATTTCCATAGTGACAGAACATAACGCCAGGACCGACCTCAAAATTTAATCAAATTTAATTAAACTTTGACTGCTTCTCTCTTATTTTTGAGTTTTGATAAAAAAGTTACTTTCATTGAGGGACGTGTACAAATCATTGGTACAAAGTAAGCATGGTGTCGATTTTTGATTGGCCCGTGCATTGTGCTGCATACAAAAGAATTTTTCTTTTTACACTAGCATACATTTCATGCTACTAGACATGCGCAGTGCGTCGGCCAATGACAAGCAGACACCACTCGCCTAGTCGCGTCCCTTAATAGTCTTTACCCTCCTCGTCTAAAAGCCTAGCCTATGGCCGAGACCTATAGATGCGAACACTCCGGTAGCTTTGTGTGAAATAGTTTCATAGTGCATCTATGTTTCAAGTTGGCAAGCTGAGTTACGGAACCTGTATATGAATAGAGAACTTTGACCTTGATATAACCTTGGTAAGTAGATTTCAGCGCGCATTGTTTGAATACGCCTTGTGTTTATATCTATTTGTTGTTCTAAAAGCTTGTACGATAACAATGTTAACATTTACCTGAACACAATCATATCTTCTCATACATAACGACTTTCAGTTAGCTATTGTTTCTCATTTATTATAATTTGTTGGCTTGTTAGTACAACTTAAAGGCCGGCTTGTTTTTGATCGGATTTAAATGGTGAGTGCTTCTCGTTATTGTGTGAACAAATATTTGCACGGCGTGACCATTTTGAACTTTTGGTTAAAGTTATACTGCTGTTTTTAAGGCTGTCGGAATACCTTGAATTTAAGTCACACTGCGAGGCTAAAAAATGCTGTTGCAAGGGTGGCGCCTTCAGTTGAGTACTCTAAATTTTGGAAATATTTTGAAGATTTAAAAAACTTTTCCAAAACAGGAAGAGTCACTTTAGGTTTGTGATGGGACAATTTTGTGAAATAAGTACGAGTAAGATCGTAGTGTGATATTGAAAACGTGTGTTTTTTGGTACAATTAATGCTAACTTTTTTCTAGTAAATCGTACATAAATTACAAAAGTAGTCCACTAGAGACCTAGATTTGTCCCTTATCTTCCTTATAGAGAAAGAATTTTTGTAAAATGTTGACGAATAAGTTTACGCATATAATTTCTCGTATTCAAGCGACAACTATCTATTGATGATTATCTGCTTAATTAAAGAATAGCGTTCGAATTTGCAATAGCATTGTCTTCAATTAAAGTCGATTTCGAAGCTTAAAGCTAGCTATTATAGATTTTGCATAGACAAGATCAACAATAGTAATGTTAGACATGTCAAGGAGTGAGATAACTGTTGTTGGTGCAACCCACATGGGGGTCTATCAATGCACGCACCGAATTTATCACATGGTTAAGTTCTGATTGGCATGTTGTATGTATGTTCAGTTGTTACCCAATGCATGAAATAACTAACTGCAGATGTCACTAATGTTTGCATGCATGACTGTCTAGATCGGGGTTTGTCAAACAATTAGACGCAGTCCATTAATTAACTACTTGTGTTAGAATTTTGAGGTTAGTAATTAATCGTCACACTTGTCTTCTAAAAAGTAAACCATATCGAAATTGGATTTTCTATTAAAAGCTTTCTTTTTCAAGGGGGGGAAAGATATATTATCATCCCCTAAAAATGAGTTAACGGGTGGTTAACTCAAGCAGCGCGACATTAGGAGTTTCAGGTTTCTTACAATATAATCTCCGATGTTTAGGCTGCCCGAACGCTCTGCATTTAAGTCAAAAATAGGGCTTCGGCTGATAGCTGATCGTAGACTTATTCGTCAACATTTAACAAAAATTCTTTCTCTATAAGGAAGATAAAGGACTAATCTAGGTCTCTAATGGACTACTTTTGTAATTTATATACGATTTATTAGAAAAAAGTTGGCATTAATTGTGCCAAAAAACACACGTGTTCAATGTCACACTACGACCTTATTCGTACTTATTTCACAATATTGTTCCCTCACAAACCTAAAGTGATTCTCTTTTTTTCGGAAAAGTTTTTTAAATCTTCAAAATATTTTCAAAATTTAGACGGCACCCTTGCAATAGAATTTTTTAGCCTCGTAGTGTGGCTTAAATTCAGAGCGTTCCGACAGCCTTAAGATGAAGTTTTAAAAATGTAGAAAATAAAAAGAATTTATGACATAACGGACGTTAAACGCATTATTATTATTATTATATTTGAGTTGAACAATTTTATGTCGCAGCGTGAGTATGACTCACGTGTTTTTAGTGAGTATTTACTGTTGCTTGCATCAAACAAGGACAACAATTAAATTTTGTTACAACACTTGAATTATATTGTCCCTATATACTACATGTATGTAATTTGTAATTTGTCTAGCATAGACAACTGTTCCTATATACATGAGTTTGTACATTATATACCTAGTATAACATCATTATTCTACTCTACCCCCTTGTCCCCGCCCCTATATGAACTCTCGCTACCTTTTCTGTCCTTGTCTATTCTCCACAAAACAACGTTAAACAAATTTCAGTTAAACCGTCGTATCTACGAAAATTGCTAATTTAGACGTTTCGGCGTACATCTAACCAATCTGACCGAATTGTGAGCTTAGCTACAAGCTTTTCTTGTGAATAACGAATTACGATTACACTCGTTGTCGTTAAAAAGTCGCACCAAACCATCGAAAAAAAATTCAATATGATTTCCATTTTCGGTAACTGGAAATATGTTTTTACAAGCTTTCAACTTCACATGCTTGTTAGTCAGTCAATTAGTCAGATAGTCAGTCAGTCAGTGAGTCAATCAGTCAGTCAGTAATCCAGTCAGTCAGTTAGTCCGTGAGTCAGTCAATCAGTGAATCAGCCAGTTTGGGTCAAATCTTGCCAGTCGATTTTGAACAACTTCCACTTGATCTATTACTTTAAAATTTTGCATGCTTGTGTAGTATCAATGACAATACAATAATTTGATAACAAAGACCCGATGCTGTAGTAAGGATAGTCAGTTTACTATGCAACATTTTAACAACGGTGGTAGACGTACCGTGTTTGGATTAATTTTGGTCAGCAGTTGGTTCTGATGATAATGTACCTATGCTATGTGCTTATTGACTAGTACAGAAATAATAAAATATAAGTTAAAAATAAACTTTTCAAAAAGAAGCTTTTATTAATATGTACTAAAACGAGGAAAGTAACTATTAAAAAACCCGGGTCGCAGTGCCAAAACCCTGCCGATAATATAGTGTATTTGCTAATACAGGCAGTGTGGCTTTATTATGCGAACTTAACTTGGTTTTTGGGCAAAATAAAAAATTTGACTCCTTAATACACCCCTTAAAATAACATTTTTTTTCTTAATTGCAATATTATTACCAATCGAGCTTCTATACCAAGTTATATACACCTTTCAGTAAATAATTCACAATCTGCAAACTAGTCTTTCTTAAAGTTTTTAAATCCGGTCCTGTAGGATCGATTTTATTAAAATTTTAGGGACACTTTTTAATTACTACCAGAGGGTTAAATTTCAATTTTGAAACGATTCGGAGAATTTTTTCGGTATTTTGGGGCCCAAAAACATTTTGCAACCCCTAAAAACTACCCTTAAAATAATCAGATTGAGCCTATTTTAAATAGGCTTCTTGCGGTGATGGATTTCAACACGTGGTCCAAATTTAGTTGAAATCAATTAACTCCTTCGAAAGTTATTGCCCGCACACATATATATATATATACGTAGGTATATATATATATATATATATATATATATATATATATATATATATATATATAAATCATATATATATATATATACATATATATATAAACATTTTTAAAAATGGTGGCAAAGTGTTTAGGAGGTTATGAAACGTCGAGAAATTTTGGTCCGACCCCTAGGTCCCGCCATCCGACCAACGCCAATAGTGTATGTTGCCATATGGTAAATACACTAATAAACTTTTCAAAAAGAAGCTTTTATTAATATGTACTAAAACGAGGAACGTAACTATTAAATAATTCAAATCGTTGTTGATCTTATCTAAATTCGATTTAGTTTGAGTTTGATTTATTAAGATATAGGTATTATATTTGCTCGACAGCGATGTATTTTTAAGACGATGGGTGTACAGGAATATCCATAGATAGAGTATATATTCAGGACAATCGGATAAAGTCAACTTAACTAATGCTTACCCCTTCGCCTTTTGTCTATTTGTACACTCATCGGGATCAAAACAGGATACACAATTTGTCAATAGTTTGTATGCACATGATAAACAGTCACCGTTTATTTTTTGCTTCCAATTTTTAGTGTATTTGCCATATGACAACATACACTATTGGCGTCGGTCGGATGACGGGACCTAGGGGTCGGACCAAAATTTCTCGACGTTTCATAACCTCCTAAGCACTTTGGCACCATTTTTAAAAATGTTTATATATATATGTATATATATATATATATATTTATATATATATATATATGTGTGTACGCGCGATAACTTTCGAAAGAGTTAATTGATTTCAACGAAATTTGGGCCACGTGTTGAAACCCATCACCGCAAGAAGCCTATTTAAAATGGGCCTAATCGGGCTATTTTAAGGGTAGTTTTTAGGGGTTGAAAACTGTTTTTGGGCCCCAAAATACCGAAAAAATTCTCCGAATCGTTTCAAAATTGAAATTTTATCCTCTGGTAGGGATTAAAAAGTGTCCCCACAATTTTAATAAAATCGGCCCGACAGGACCGGATTTACAAATTTTATGAAAACACTAGTTTGCAGATAGTGACTTATTTATTGAAGGGTGTATTTAATTCGGTGTAGACGTTAGATTGATAATAATATTACAATTAAGAAAAAAATGTTATTTTAAGGGGTGTATTAAGGGGTTAAATTTTTTATTTTGCCCAAAAACAAACTTAAGTTCACATAATAACAGTATAAAACCACACGGCCCTATACAAGCAAATACACTATATTGTCGGCAGGGTTTTGGCACTGAGACCCGGGTTTTTTTCGTTTTAAATTTATTTTTTACGGTAAGTGTTACTGAACATATTTTCAGGATAGGTCTTTTACACAGTGATTTTTTACGTTGTTGATAAGTGTATAATTTTAATTCTGTATTTCGCTGACGTGTCAAATGGATCTACCCAGGGCCGTCTTTAATCTATTGGAGGTCCTGGACACATTCGGATAATGAGGCCTCTATGACTATTAAAGAGGACTATTTTTTCTTAAAAAAGAGCATAATTACTAAGCAAATCAATAATTAACAAATACATAATTAAAAAATATATCGATACATTTGTCGGAAATATCGGTTATCGGATGCTGATTTGGCAAAAACTAAGGGGCCCGATCGATCGCGGGACCTTGGGCACTTGCCCAGAGTGCCCAGCGGAAAAAAGGAACCTGGATGCACCTATGTCTCAACTGACCTAATAAATATCTATCTATGTATCTAAAAAAATGCTCTGGTAATCGTGGGACAACTGGTAGACATCATGGCTGGCGGAATTTCATCAATCTTCAAATTGCTGTCATTTTCTCAGTTCTCGCCCGATTTCTTTGATTTTAGTCTCAAACGATAGGTCTATTGACGCATAAGATTTGCCGGATTTCGGTTTGAAATTTTTGGTTCGAGTTATTCTTTGATTAGAACCAGGGAACAGGAGCCTTGTAATAGAAACACCATGTTAATAACTACATTGCTTTACGCTCAAGTTCTGCTATTTCTTGAGTTATTTTTTTTTGTTTATTTAAGGCTTTAAAAATTTATCTCGTCATAACACTTTCATATCTCCAAAGAAAGTTTGTTAATTTTTTTTTAATCGAAATTTAAAAACAATCATAATATCAGCTCCTATTTTAACACCTATGAACGGAAATATAGTCATACGATATTATAAACATCTTTAAGCTACTAAAAAGGCGTTAGTTTTATGGATGTATGGAGAGTGGAACATTATCTGTCTTACAGGTGTGCCAGGGTACCAGAAACATGTAGTAACAAATGCAATTAGGGAGCCTCATGGACTCGTTCTCGAAGGAAGAGGGCTTATCTTGCGCAAGGGAACTTACAACATAAGAAGACGTGTAGGTCTTTAGTGCGACTGACTCAAAACAAACGAAGCACTGAATCGTTCATTTATTTTTGTTTCAAAAAAAAAAAAAAATATAACCGTTTGCTCGTGATAAAAAATAAATGAAACACAATAAAATTTGATTTAATCAAGACGAAGTTTAAATACGTCTGATCACAACGAAATTGAAAATTATATTATACTTGTTTGTTTCTTCTGCGTTCCTAATAGAAACTCAAAACAAAACAATGTTGAGGTCGACAATGTAGAGTATTAATGTTGCCTCAAAAAAACACAACACTAGCTCGTGTGGATTTAACTTAGGGCATTTTAGGTTTATCACTAGTTGGAAAAAATTTAATTTTCGGTATTTAATTCTTATATTAATTTTTATCTGATAAAAACCCGTCAAAACGTCCGCTGAAGAGCACAAGACCCGAAGAAGTTGCACTACTTGATATTTTTACAATTCATTTTATATTAATCATAAATTATTCTTAAAATTAAGAGTCGTTTTTTAATTTTTAATTTAATATTTAAGTATTAATCGTATTTACCATATTGATTTTATAATAATAATATCACACAAAAGGATTTAATATAACGCATCTTTTAATAGGTGAAAGATATTATTCCTAAAGTTCAATCAATTTAATTTTTTTAAGTTGTCATATTTCCTTCACATATTGGGCATTTTTTAAACTATCCGGATATTATTAATAACTAGCGGCCCGGTCCCACTTCACACTGGTAACACGAATTATCTATAGCCATAAAATATGAGAAATTCTCAACGTGTGTCGAATTTGCGCAAATTCAATCGCTTTTAATTGAGAATGTTCAAAAATCGAAGAAAATTCAAAATTACCAAAAAATAAAAAAAAAAAATAGACATATCGCATCCAAAATTATTACTATAATTCAATAATAAATCTCAGGTATTTGGATTAATAATAATAAGTAGTCAAAACGTAGCAAGATTAACAATATCACGATTGTTTTGTATTATTAATCCAAATACCTGAGATTTATTATTGAATTATAATAAAAAAAAAGTTCCATTGATCCGATCGCCACCAAACTTCATAGGATCACCCGCTAGGCTAATCTGAAGATTGCCTGAAAATTTCATTAAAACCGCTCCAGTCGTTTTGGAATCCCAACACCGATTTCTATGAATAGAATAGATAGAAAGATGGATGTCCTAATCGCTTGGTCCACGACATATACATGAAACTAACATAAACTTCTACAGATTCAGTTAATGGTATCTTAGCAATTTAGAGATTAGTTATAAACTTATCTCTCATTCTTCACTAATTAAATTACGAAATTAAAGTTGTCAAGTTTCGTCCTTCTAAAATATAATCGGTATTTAATTAAGATATGTCACTTTAATTTATGGCAGATCGTCAGATGTTTGGATGTGTTGTCGTGTCGTCATCTAGCGTTCGTAATAAGTACTATGCAGCCAAGAGCTTAACAAGCTTTCTGCAGCTGAGTTGTCGACGTTATTTTCTATGAATGTGCAACAAATTCAATTACAAGACTCTGTTCTCAGCTTCGCGATCGGTGAAACTCTGCAGCTGATACTCTCTTATTGTAAATTACTTTATTACAAAACGGGGAAGAACAGCGCATCTTGCGATTGCTTCAGAATTTAATAGGTGTATAATTAAATTTTCTAAAATATTAATATTAGATTATATTAGCGGACCCGTGCGAATATTTAGCATCGTTATTGGTCAGCTATATAATATAATAGGACAATAATAAATTTTATTCTATATTCTATTCAAGGATTTCGGTGCCACTACGTCACTTAATATTACCGACAACTGTTAAAATAAACAAATTGCCACGGCGATATTTGCTTTTTCTGAATATTATGTTCTGTAATGAAATTGCTAACTGTTGGATAAGTTTGGATAAAATCCGTGGCACAGGATCAATAAAACACAATACTGAAGCTAAAATTGCATTCTCACTAACGTTTCGGTGTGCTTGACACCATCTTCAGAGTTCGAATGCTGTCAATTCGTATCAGTATTCGAACTCTGAAGATGGTGTCAAGCACACCGAAACGTTAGTGAGAATGCAATTTTAACTTCAGTATTGTGTTTTATTGATCCTGTGCCACGGATTTTATCCAAACTTATCCAACAATCATCAAGGATCACAACCACTCTAATTAACTTCTTTTAATTAGAGTCAACCTCGAAATTGCTAACATTTTTAAACTATAATTTTAATGAAAAGAGCACGATAAGTAGTAAGCCAAACATAAATTTATTTAGTGCCATGCGACAATTTTGTTCTTTAGAGTATTTTATGGAAATTACGACTGAAGAACACAAAACCACTTTCAACAATATCCAGTAGAGATGTTATATGTACTACAATGTAAGTATATGTAATACAAGGTTACTAGAATACTAGAAGGTTCGGCGTAAGAAGCTATAAACATGGCCACGTCTGCGATTGGTTGAGTCGATTGCTTACGTCACCGATGCCCGTGGCTTGGTTTTTCAATTACTGTTATTTCAACTGTTTGGAAAAAGACTCCATATGCGACGTCACAAGTCTACTTCTCCCATCCTCCCACGCGTCTTGCCTAGTCACACCTTCAATAATGCTTACGCCCAGCTTTCACGTCTGTAATTGGTCGAGTCGATTGCTACGTCACCGATGTCAACGGCTTGGTTTTTCAGTTATTGCTATCCCAACTGTTTAGAACAAGACTCCACAAGCCTACTTTCTTCGCTCTATCTCACGTCTTGCCTAGTCACACTTTCAACAATGCTATAATGCCCAGCTGTCACGTCTGTAATTGGTTAAGTCGATTGCTACGTCACCGATGTCAATGGCTTGGTTTTTCAGTTATTGCTATCCCAACTGTTTAGAAAAAGACTCCACAAGCCTACTTTCTTCGCTCTATCTCACGTCTTGCCTAGTCACACTTTCAACAATGCTATAATGCCCAGCTGTCACGTCTGTAATTGGTTAAGTCGATTGCTACGTCACCGATGTCAATGGCTTGGTTTTTCAGTTATTGCTATCCCAACTGTTTAGAACAAGACTCCACAAGCCTACTTTCTTCACTCTATCTCACGTCTTGCCTAGTCACACTTTCAACAATGCTATAATGCCCAGCTGTCACGTCTGTAATTGGTTGAGTCGATTGCTACGTCACCGATGTCAATGGCTTGGTTTTTCAGTTATTGCTATCCCAACTGTTTAGAACAAGACTCCACAAGCCTACTTTCTTCGCTCTATCTCACGTCTTGCCTAGTCACACTTTCAACAATGCTATAATGCCCAGCTGTCACGTCTGTAATTGGTTGAGTCGATTGCTACGTCACCGATGTCAATGGCTTGGTTTTTCAGTTATTGCTATCCCAACTGTTTAGAACAAGACTCCACAAGCCTACTTTCTTCGCTCTATCTCACGTCTTGCCTAGTCACACTTTCAACAATGCTATAATGCCCAGCTGTCACGTCTGTAATTGGTTGAGTCGATTGCTACGTCACCGATGTCAATGGCTTGGTTTTTCAGTTATTGCTATCCCAACTGTTTAGAACAAGACTCCACAAGCCTACTTTCTCCGTCCTCTCTCGCGTCTCGCCTCGTCACACCTTCAACAATGCTCGCGCCCAACCTTAGTTTCTAGTAACCTTGTATGTAATACTATTAGAGCTTAGCGATTGTGCCTTTCTAGATCTGGAAGCAGTGGATTAGTAGCAAGGAGTATAAGGACTTGAAATTGAACACGTCTTTTCTAATAGAGAAAACGTCTCAAGGCGTAGTAAAACAGTGGAGATTTTATCCGCCTCTACCCTATGCCGTATTTGGCAAATGTGCGTTTTGAACTTTTGTTACCTTTTACCCAATTTGTTTTATTAGATTGAACGATTTTTTTTGCTTTGCATTGTCGCACGTAGAAACATAACAATTTTCTGGTTGAAATCTTATTATAAAACTTAACTGTTGAAATGGTCTTTGTGATCATTGTTTGTGGTTTCACATGAATGAAAATGTGTTCATATAAATTCGTTCTTTTTAAGTCAATGCTTAGTTAATTCTCATTTATTACACGTGGTTCGTTTCGACGCAGGGATGTGTAAAATACGTTAATTTATCATTATAAACATGGCATAATGTCGTTACCATCACTGTATATTTATCAAATATTGATGTGTGCAAAAATTAACTTAAACCGCTTCGAAAACCATTCTGACTACCACTGCTATAATACTAGGTCAAAAAATGATATATGCCTGCCTCATAGAAGGCTAAAACTGTCTCAGACTGTCACAGATTATATGGCCAGAAAGATATATAACAGACTGCCAGAGCCAATACAGGAACTACCTATTAAAATATATAAACAAAAACTTAAAATATTCTGTAAGCAAAACTGCTTTTATAATGTAGAGGATTTTTATAACTATAGCTTTTAAACTATTTATTCTTTGACGTTTTGTACTTACAATGTGATTCACAAATAAAGCATCTATTCTATTCTATTCTATTAATGAACAGGAACGCAGCCCGAAAAGGAGTATGTATTTCTTTCGTAAGAAAGTAAAGTAAGACTTTGCTTAACGCTACTCCGCTTAACGCTGTTTCAGTATTACTCGGTTTCTAAAAAAAAGTTTAGTCACTATAACGTAAATTATGGATCAGTTTATACAAAATGATTCAAATGTTGATAGAAGTTCAAAGGCAAGACGAAGTGTCATTGATGCAATATCTTGCTATCAACAGCTTGTTGAACGAAACAAAAAAAGGCAAACGACATTAGATGATTTCTTCACAAAAAACAAAATATGTCAATTGAGAAATCTTCCTCATCACAAACATAACGTTTTACTCGAATTTTTATTTGATTTTCATAAATGTTTTATGAACAAAAATCGATTTTAGGAATTAATAAATCTATAATTAATGTGATAAAAAAGTATTTAACAATCCATATTACAAAAATTTACAAAAACAAGTTAACAATTTTTTTTATTCTCGATTCCGTTAAATTTGATCAAAATACCTGGGAAAATATGGAAACTGTACAAAAAACTATTTTAAACAGTTAAAAACAGTAAAAAATATCGTTTATCTAACAAACTTTTAGCGTTGTTAGACAAATTGAATGTCCCTAATATGATTATTATAAAACTAAACTTTGTTTTCCGTCTAATATGTAAATCGTTTTTGTAAATCGCTAATACAAATTTATTTGATTAGCTATTGCATTTTTGGGAATTTATATCAATTTTCCCAAATATCAGTAAAAAAATGAACATATTCCCTTTTTCCTCAAATCAGTTGGAAATTCTCTAGATCTAACGACACTTTCGCAGACTTGGCAACACATTTCTGCACATAGTATTTTGATATAATAGCTACACCATGTACATGGATCGAATGAAATCTGACGCAATGTATACGTGGGTGTATATTAGAAGCTCCCGGAGCGCCCGGAGTTGTTATGAGTCCGGGCTTGCATGGGGTACTGAGAGCCGGGATTGCTTACACTATTCTTGAGTTATTGACTCTTACATGTTTGGTGCCTACTGCCTCCTAGTGTCTGCTATAGGCTGCAGATGATACAACGACATTGCAAGAAGCAGGTGTAATAATATTATAATTGGAAGAGGCTAGGGTGTGGATTAGTGTATTCGGGCACTGTTATAAATTAAACGCAGCAACTGATTTACAGCGTTAAAAAATATAAAGAGTAAAAACTAAAACTCAACTACGACAAAAATCGTACGAAACAAGAAAATGTTCTTGTCAGTGGTTGAATGCCATCTTGCACTAATACCTCAATAATACCTTAAAATGTGTTAAGGGGGTATTCTTATGTGAACGCATAAATTTTACCTCTTTTTAGGGAATTTTTTTTTAGACGACAATAACATTCAATCATTTTAATTTTTTTATATGTTTTTGTTTGTATCTTAAACTGTATAAAAAATTTTTTTTCTCTTATTTTACATTTTTTATATATATATTTTTTTAAATTAAATTAGACACTAAAAAAAAGCAGGTCACTGGTCATGGTAATAGCGGCTGTTCATGTTGTCTGAAATAAAAAAATCGAATGGATCATTGTTCAGTAGGGATGTCGCTATCGTCCCTACTAAAATTAATGAATTTTATTTAAAAAAAAATGGCGCACTGTAGAAAAAGGGTTTGTGATTTTTGTTAATTTTTTTGTTAAAAATCGTTTAAAAAAAATAAGAAAATATTTTCGAAAATAAGCAATTTTAGTACGGACGATAACCATTAATGAGCAGAAGAACATATATAAATTTCAAAGCAATCGGTTGAATACTTTTTTTTTTAGGACCATGACTGCAGTTTTAGAAAATAATGTTTCCAGAAAAATGCGTTTAAAGTTTCAAGAGCCAACAAGTCGCTTACGGCGCGTCGGCCACTATATGAGTTGTAATTTATTTAAAACTAGGAATTTCGGTCTCTATTTTTCACAGCATATTTTCGATAGGTTTTACTATTGAAATATGAAAAAAAATCGATTTTTCGAAGTGGTCACATAAGAATACCTCCTTAAGCTATAAGCCATATTGAATTTAGTATGACGTCACATAACCTATAACCAGCGGACGATCAAAACGCTCCTAACGATACCTTATTTGTATGGTTTGAAACAGTGAAAGCATTTTTGTAGTTGGTGCAGTTCTGAGGTAACAAATAAACTTTTTCTTTTTTTATATTTAATTAATTAGGGGTACCTATTGATTTTACAAAGTGGTCACTCATTTTAAAAACATTCTGTATAATTATAGCGTTATTGATAATTTAATAAAATGAAATATCCGTTCCATATTTTTATTATGAAATATTATTTATATGTATTTAGAAATATGAAATATGCATTGAATTATACGTGACGTATTGTCAAGTTTAATGAAAGAATTAATTTAAAAATTCCTCCATCATTTTTTACGTGTGAATGATTTCAAACAAAATAGCCTTTTTTGTCAGTTAGCTGTGCATCTAAAAAAAATATTTTTGTTTGACAATGCCATTTTCGATTTTTATTTTTTTGTTCATCTTTATTTGATGAACGTTGGAATTTAAATTTCGTGATCAAAAGATAAAAACAATTATATATCAAATTCTTCTAAAAGGTGTTCAAAAATAAAATAATCAAACTTCGGAGGGCGAAAGGTGGCATCATTTTTGTGGTATATGGAAATCCACCTGTATTATAAATTTAAAATTGTATAAACTTAAAACTTAAAATTAATAATATTGACTCTACCAACAGTAATAGAATATTAACAAAATAAAATTACCTGCAATACTGTTCAATATTTTTATTTATTTGAAAATTGAAAAGGACCAAAACTGTTGGTTGAAACGTCTTTTATATAAATAAAAATATTGAACAGTATTGCAAGTAATTTTATTTTGTTAAAACTTAAAAATTATGTTAGTTACATTTTACTATTTCGGAGATTAGCCCGTACAGACAAGCAGGCAGACAGACAAAAAAAATTGCGTATTTAGGTTTTGGCTGTGTATGAATAACCATATGAATTATTTTTTCCGAAATCACAGACAGAAACTTCAATTATATTTATATGTAAGGTGCCCCGCGTTTGGTCTCCGCCACTGGTATCACTGAACAGCTTACAAAATAATATCAAATAGACGTAAGATGCTTGTCAGTACTCGTAACTATTAAAACTGTACAAAAGGTCATTGGTTTATTCGTTTCGGCAGTATTTATCGGACGTCTGTAGATGCATGTTGTGATTTGATTATTTTTTATTTGTGGATTTTTTTGTGCCTCGAAAAAGTGTCATCTTTATGGACAAAGGTAAAGATAAAATGTATGATCTATTATTTTCGTTAGCTTTTAAACATTTACTAGTAATTTGTTTTAGTATTGCTAAACTACATTTCTGAATATTTCAAACCAGTTTTTCGTTACGTCAAAAGAAATACTTCTATATTACATGACATCGTAACACGACGAATGAAATTTATGTATAGTAAGACTTTGCTTAACGCTTTATCAGTATTACGTGGTTACTAAAAAAAACTTTAGCCACAAAATAGAAAAACAATTCACAAATTTTCTTATTAAATTGGAACGTATCGCCCGCGGTAAACGGGGTTTTACTGTATCTTATAGCGGTGTTATATTAATAAATATTACGGTCGCAATAGTTAAATCTAATCAGTCATTTACTAATTATTTGATGAAGAGATTGAGCATTTTGATTAAAAAGTTTGAAAATTCGCTGGAAAGGAAATAAGGAAATGTTTTAATACCACTGTTATATCATTCACCACAAAATGTTTCAACTGGCACTTTATAATCCGCTCTTTATTGAAGTAAATTACAGATAAAAAGCGATTTAAAAGTAAAAAGTGCAATCAGCCAGTTTTACATTTGAATGTGGTTCGATTTGATCCTAAATCGTCTTTTATATCATGGAATACAGTATGCTGTAGAATATGTTTTTTGAAGGTCAGCGCTCGTCAGAATTGACTAGGCATAACTAGTTCATTTCTATTTTTAACTAGCTGTCCGGTCTGACTTCACTCGGGTAGATTTTACGAAATAATCAATTGCAAATCCATTTCTCATAATATGTTCTTTTTAACACGCTTTTATTATTATGTTGTAAAGGAATCTTTGAACGTGAAATTCACGCACTTCAAAACGTCAGATTAAGCTGAAACTTAGCACACTTATGAAGGACTGATGACAATACAATAATTTGATAAGTTTGTCCCATTTATTCTGACCAGAGTTTTCGGGATTAAAAAAACTTCAAAAATTACAGCAAGCAAGCTAACACGTTGTACAATGACATACTTGCGTTACCTATCGCATAGTCAAATGCAATATTGTTTTTCAGTCTTAAAATTAGAATTTAGAAAAACTAAAACAATACGCTTCTGTGAACAAAAAAAATGCTAAATAATTTGACAACAAAATTAGCTTTACTGTAAAAAGCATGGAGTACTCAACATCGTGTAATTATTAGTCAATTGTAAACGTAGAGCTATTATGAAAATTTAAGTAGGTAGGACCCCACGCTTTTTACAGTAAAGCTAATTTTGTTGTCAAATTATTTTGCATTTTCTATTTCATAAAAGCGTGTTTTAGTTTTTAACTCTAATAGCTCAAATGACTCATGCATCACATGTTTAACTATGCATTCTTGATTCTATACAGGTCGTGATATGATTGACTGAACTAGGTAACTCAGTGGCAGACTGCAGTAACATATTCAGAACTCGACTCTTTTTGAGCCGGTTCAGTGAGCCGGCTTACATACGGGATCCAGATGCAAAGATGCAGATCACTAAACAGACCCATTTTTCCCATCTCTATTCCCAAGCCTATGTCTAATAAGTCTATCTATATATGTTATTTCTTTGTCTGTGGTGAATTTAGAATATTGCCAAGTCATCACTCATCGCTTAGTTGGAATATTCTCACTAATTGTATATCCATATTGATTTGTCTGCCATTGTCTGAATACACAACGAACGAACATGTTCTTTGTTCATCCCCTGATTCCCCAGAGTGTTCTGCTTCATAATAACGACGTTTACGCGTGTTCAACGCCAGTTGTAGATACTTAAGGCTGTCGGAACAACGCTCTGAATTTAAGCTAAAAATAGAGCTTCGGCTGTCAACTGATTGTAGACTTACTCGTCAACATTCTGCAAAAATTCTTTCTCTATAAGGAAGATAAAGGACAAATCTAGGTCTCTAATGGACTACTTTTGTAATTTATGTACGATTTACTAGAAAAAAGTTGGCATTAATAGTGCTAAAAAAACACACGTTTTCAATGTCACACTATGACCTTATTCGTACTTATTTCACAAAACTGTTCCATCACAAACCTAAAGTGACTCTTCCTTTTTCGGAAAAGTTTTTTAAATCTTCAAAATATTTCCAAAAATTAGATTAATCAATTGACAGCGGCACCCTTGCAAAAAAATTTTTTAGCCTCGTAGTTGACACCAGCCAAAAATTGAAACGTGCGGATGATTTGATCGAGACAGAGCTAAAGAAGGTCACATCCACCATATGTCTTTTGCCTACCTCGCCCCTTACCGCTGGGTCTCAGCACAAACATAATTCAGAGCGTTCCGACAGCCTTAAAGGGACTCCATCAAGAACAGGGATCTAATCAGCGTTGCCAGATTTTTTTTTTGCCAAGTCGGGATTCTGGAACTTTTTGAGTGAAAAAAGTGGGATTCTTTCGTCGAAAGCGGGACATAGTAAAAAACGTATATAATCAGAAGTTTTTAGATATTTATCTTTTTGAGTTCAAATTACGTTTACGTCACAATAGATAGCAAAAATAGCCATAGAAACTGCATTTTAATAAAAATATGATATTTTAAATCAGATTTACCCTATCGTTAAATAGTTGAGTCTTATTCGTCTTCTGAATAAAAAAAATTAAAAAAACAAAAATCAAAATTCATTAGAACAATATGGCGTTTCAAACAATAGTCTGAGAAGTAAGTGTTACAAATTGCAACTTACAATAAGAGAATAATTATTTACGCACGGTCGAGTTATCCCCGAAAAGCGGGACTGAGCCTGTTCCGCGCGGGACATTTAATTTTGATTTAAAAATCGGGACGTCTGGCAACGCTGGATCTAATATCTTTTATTAATTATTTTACTAATCTATTTACATTGTTTTATATTCGGTATATATTATTTCTCAAAGATGTCTTTTTGTCGGTTTGAAATATCTCCTCAATATTGTATCAAAATTAATTATTTTAAACACCTTTTTTTCGTAGTATGTATGGGTAGCAGGATATAAGGCACTTACAACAAATATTCTTAATTAATTTTATTTGTGTCCAACGTTTCGGCATACTATGATTGCCTTCCTCAGGGACCTAGAATTTACATAAACAAAAGCCTAATTTTTTTTTACATACAATAATTATCATCAAACATGTTTTCCAATTGTTCAGAATTTAAAATTAAGAATTTTTATTTAAAAACATGAGTTACTTCTTTTTGTAATATTATTTTATTTTCTTACCTAATATTTTAATTAATCCTCATATTTTTAATCCCATCAATTTGTCCTTTTTATTTCTTATACTCAACTGAAGTATTTTCAATTTATAACCGTTTAAATTTATAACAATAACTCAACTTTTTTGTACCTATTCTTATCAAAAATTTACAAACATCCAGCAATAATTTCTATTTTTTTTTTTTGTTTTTTTTACTGCGTACTATTAATATTACTATTAATAGTACGGAGTAAAAAAACAAAAACAAATAGAAATTATTGCTGGATGTTTGTAAATTTTTGATAAGAATATAAAAAAGTTGAGTTATTATTCCTGAAGAAATAAGCTGCCGAAAGGTAAAAACCGCATTCAAATCCGTTTAGTAGTTCTCGCATTGTTAGCGAAGAAACAGAAAGCCAGACGCGAACAGAAAATTTGTTTTCTGATTATCACCCGAACGAAGCCGGGGCGAATAGTTATTACAGCCCTACACCTTCCTCAAGAGGTAAGCTTTTGAAAGGTAAAAACCGCATTCAAATCTGATTATTACCCGGTCGAAACCGGGGCGAATTATTATTACAACCCTAACCTTTCCTCGAGACATAAGCTATCGAAAGGTAAAAATCGCATTCAAGTCCATTGAGCAGTTCTGGTCTTTTTAGCGGACACAAAAAACCGCACCCGAGAAAAATTGTATTATATAATAAGTAGTGATGGTTTTAGATTTGTTTCACAGGCATATCTGTAGAAATATTGTTACGTGCTTTTGAAAAAAAAATATCGTTTCCTTCTTCAGTTATTATTAAGAGCTGGTTCTGAAAAAAAACGAAAGATTGTTTATTTTCTTATTAATAATTCAAGGCGTCTCTGCAGAAAAAAATTCCCCTAGAGGTTTAGTTAATAAAGAATGTTGTAATTTGTTGTCTGTTGGGATTCTGAAAAAGTCAACAGTTTCATTTCTAGGAAATTTTGTAAGTAAATTGTTTTATTATTTATTGACATGTTGTCTTCATGTAATAATACAGTTTAAATGCATTTTGTTTCGTCTACAATTATTGGATCGTCCCGCTTATCAATGTTTAATAGTTTTGAACACAAGACATTCATAAACAAAAAATGTAAATCAAATATTTCGTTTTTATATCCTTCCTTTTAATAATAATAATAATAATGCGTTTAACGTTCGTTTTTCGACTTTATGTCATAACAGACGCCATTCGCACCATTACTATTTTCCATCTACCACACTTCCCGTTATTTTTATACATTTTTAAAACCTCAACTTATGTAACAGCAATGGGCGAATGAAGGGATTATAGGAAATTAGGGTAAGGTAGGCAATTTTTGAACTAGGAGTTTGATAGGTAATCGGCCATGGTCTCAAATAAGGAACCATCTCGATATTTATCTGGAATTAATTGAGGGAAACCATGGAAAACCTCAATTAAGATGGCCGGTACAGGAATTACCGTTTCTTGGTGAGAGGCAGTAGGAAAAAGTCCCAGCCACATCTGCCCCCGCCGGGATTCGAACCCGGACCTCCCGAATGCGAGTCTAGTGTTGTCACCACTACTCTACCCAGCTCGGTTTTCTTCCTATTAATTGTAAAAAAGAATTAAAAAAATGTATTCAATTCAAACGGTTGAACTTAGGCGCCATTTGATGACGTTAACAGAGAAAATTTTGGCCTCAATGCGCAATTATTCTCACTTCCAATCAATCTGCTCTTATGGCATAATTTTTTGGGGAAAATCTTCTTCACTACAGAGAATTTTTGTCATACAAAAGAGAGCTGTTAGAATAATAACTAATTCTACACCAACCACATCTTGTAAAGAACTCTTCAAGTCTCTGAATATCTTAACCTTGCCCTGTCTCTACATTTATGAATGTCTTTGTTTTATTATGAAAAATAAAGAATTATTTTCTAGTAATAGTGATATTCATACCTGCAATACGAGGCACAGTTCTTTATTACGAGTTCCTCACTCCTCAGCACAGACTAACACTGTATCAAAGTGGCGTGTACTACAACTGTGTTTGTTTTTATAATAAGCTGCCTAACTCCTTAAAAAATATTAAAAATATAAATAGCTTCAAGCGAGCTGTCAAATCCTTTTTTATTTCTAAATCTTTTTATTCTATTAATGAGTATATGTCGCAATGACAATGACTATGAATTTTTGTAAAAATTTAAAAATTTGTATTTTCTTATTTATTTATTTATTTTTTAAATAGTTTTATTATATTTAATGTATTAAGAAAATTATGTACCAACGACGAACCTTCCTGTTTTTACAGTGTTTTTTTATGGGTAAAATATATTATTATTATTATTATTATAAAAGAAGTATAACTTCGAGAAATAAGGAATGAGCCCATTGTTGGACAGACTGTGTAATACAGAGAATGTAAGAAAAGTTATTTCTAATTAAAGTTCTTTATCTTTTGCGGTTGAAGCGAATTAATGCCTAGAAATATACAGCTCTGTGCTACACCTTTTTGTAATACAAAACTTGCATTTAATAACGTTTTTCATGTTTCTAATTAACGTTGTAATGATTAATTAAAACATTTTGTCTCTTCGTTTAAAATTATGTGCAGTTTTAGCGTGATCCACGTGGGATTGCTTATTATAGATAAAATCCAGTTATCCCGGCACAGTTTCTTGAACAAAACCTACTCGAGTTGTTAAATAAAATTAGATTAATAATATTGACTCTACCAACAGTAATAGATATATTAACACAATAAAATTACTTGCAAAATTACAATTGTTTAAATAAAATTAAAAGAAATTATTAAAAACGTTTTTAATAATTTGTTTTAATTTTATTTAAACAATTGAAATTTTAATTATGTATTTGAAACTTGAAAAGGACCACAAAATTTGGTTGAAACGTAGTATTTTATATAAAAAAAAACCAATTGAACAGTATTGCAAGTAATTTTATTTTGTTATAATAAAATTAGAGTCTAAAAAAACTAAGCCAACACGCTTTTATGAACTAAAAAATGTAAAATAGTTTGACAACAAAATTAGCTTTATTTTAAAGCGTGGAGTGCTTAATATCGATAATATATTTTTCTTTTATAAGATAAGATAAAATATTTATTAACTAAAATACAGTTTTGTACATTATAAAACATTAAAAAAAGCGTTCCGCGTGACCTGCTATCTAAAATAAAGAAAAGAGAAAAAAATCATTTTTCATTTACTAGCTAATTGTAAACGTAGAGCTATTATGAAAATTTAAAGAGATAGCACCCCACGCTTTTTACAGTCAAGCTAATTTTGTTGTGTTGTTTTAGTTTTTTAAACTCTAATTTTAATTAATTTGCGTTTGACTATGGGGTAGACAACGCAACGTATGTCACTGTACAGCGTGTTAGCTTGCTTGCTGTAATTTTTCAAGTTTTTTTATCCTGAAGGTCTTGGTCAGGATAATGGGACAAGCTTATTAAATTATTGCATTGTCATCGGTCCTTGATAAGAGTGCAAAGTTTCAGTTTAATTTGACGTTTTGAAGCTGGTGAATTTCACGTTCAAAGATTCCTTTACAAACAAACTGAAACAAATGGGTAAAGCTAATAAAAGCGTGTTAAAAAAGATATTGTGCATGTTCTGAGTGCTGGATTTAATAATTTAAGATGCAGGGGTCCCATATATTAAAACACATTTTGTATATGCGTGATGTGTGACTGAAATATACTATTAAAACAATCGTTGAGAGGAAATTTGGAAGAGGAACAATTAAAACAATAAAGCTTTACCGATGTTTCGAAACGTTGGCTATAAGTGGAACATCGGTAGAGCTTTGTTGTTTTAATTGTTCCTCTTCCAAATTTCCTCTCAACGATTACATTATTGGAACAAAACTAATACTAACAATATAAAAACAATCGCGGGACCAGAAATTGAATATGCTTTTCATTCAATAAATGTACCGAGCTGGGTAGAGTAGTGACGACAGCACTAGACTCGCATTCTGGAGGTCCGGGTTCGAATCCCGGCGGGGGCAGATGTGGCTGGGACTTTTTCCTACTGCCTCTCGCCGAGAAACGGTAATTCCTGTATCAGCCATCTTAATTGAGGTTTTCCATGGTTTCCCTCAATTAATTCCAGATAAACATCGAGATGGTTCCTTATTTGAGGCCATGGCCGATTACCTATCAAACTCCTAGTTGAAAAATTACCTACCTTATCCTAATTTCCTATAATTCCTTCATTCACCCATTGCTATTACATAAGTTGAAGATTTAAAACTGTAGAAAAATAACGGGAAGTGTGGTAGATGGGAAAAAGTAATGGTGCGAATGGCGTCTGTTATGACATAAAGTCGAGAAACGGACGTTAAACGCATTATTATTATTATTATCATTCAATAAATGTACAGTGCTATCTGTGAATAATACGTGAACCTGATTTTTTATACATTTGGTGTTTATTTACTTTATTTAATTTTACGAACCCCAATGGCGGTTACATGTTTCAAGGTTCTTTAGAAGTGTTCTGTTGGCATTAAAGTTTTATGTACGTTAAGTAAAGCTTTGAACTTTCTTTACTATTGTTCCTTCTTTATTTTATATGTACAGTAAAACTTGCATTATCCGGGTGATGGTTGATTATTTAAACTTATCGAAATTCAATTCAATGCGCTAAATAAAAATCCCTGCCGACAGAATAGTGTGTTTGCTAATACCGGCTTTATTATGTTCATTTATGTTTGCCTTTAGACAAAATAAAAATCATAACCCCTCAATACACCCCTTAAAATAATGTTTTTCTTTTCGTTTAAATATTTAGTCTCTGTTTTATCAATTCATCATCTTCATCAAATTATGTACATCCTTGAGTAAGCATAATTCTCAATTCGCAAACAAATGTTTTCAAACAATTTATAAGGCCGACCCTGTCTTAAAACACACACACACACAGACGTTTTTTCGAAAATAGTTGTAAAAATAGCGTAGTGACCTTGAAACATAATTTGTTAAAAACATTTATTTCGATTTGTGAACCCATTACAGTGAGTTCCGAATGTACTGGAAAGTTAAAAATAATTTTGTAACATGGAGACCTTGTAGAGTTTTCTTCTTAAGTCAAATTTGTTTTAAAAAATGAGATTATTAAATTGTTTAAATCATATTAGGAAAATCAGGTCTTGAAATAAATTAGGTGAAAAGACTAATTTTTACGTTTTTAACACATTTATTCGTTATACGACGTTTCGTCGTATAATACCGACGAAATTCCGACGAAACGTCGTATAACGAATAAATGTGTTAAAAACGTAAAAATTGGTCTTTTCACCTGATTCTTTTTACCTGTTTAAATCACTTAAACTCTTGGATATATAAAATGGCGGCAAAGCATAATTGGTGTTCGAAATAAATACAAAAGTCCTATTGTATTTTTCTCCTTTTCAATGCTCGCCATCATTGTTTATGGATGATAGCCGACTATATTAATAAAGTTTCATTTTTAATTAAATCTCAACCCAGAAAAAAAATTAAAATTTATGTTTATGTTTCAGATTTTATGCGCCGCCACTGGACAATAGCCCTGTGAATGTTATGAATGACGTAATCCTGGTTAATGCGTGGTAAGTAAAAAATACATGTTCGCAATATTAAATGAAATGTGTGATTTAATTTATAAATTATAATACATCTTTGGTTTTTTGATTGTACGCTATTATTCCATGCAGCGAGTTTGACGACAAACTAATTTATGGCAGTATTTTTACTAAAATATTCATTTATTCTTACTAAAGGTGTTTTAATACCAATCGATTTCTTTTAACTTGTACTATATCCTATTTAGGTGACTGTTTATCAGCTGTTCAATAAGTCACCTTTTTCATTTGTAAAATGCATGCACTCACTTTTCGGAAATCTCTCATTTCTATAAAATATCTTATTTAATCTTTGATGGTAGTACTTTAAAGTAAACTAGAAATATGTAGCATTTTTCTCATATGACTTTTAGTCAAGTTTTTACAGTTTATTTGATTTAAATAAAAAATTATTATCAGATTAAAACGAGAAAATAAGTAAAAGTTTTACATAAATAAAAAAATGTGTATCCAAATTTATCAGTCTTATTATCATAAGTTTTTAAAGAAAAAACTTCAATATGTTAATTTAATAATAATACTAGGTAATGCGTTTAACGTCCGTTTCTCGACTTTATGTCATAAAAGACGCCATTCGCACCATTACTATTTTCCATCTACCACACTTCCCGTTATTTTTCTACATTTTTAAAACTTCAACTTATGTAATAGCAATGGGCGAATGAAGGAATTATAGGAAATTAGGATAAGGTAGGTAATTTTTGAACTAGGAGTTTGATAGGTAATCGGCCATGGCCTCAAATAAGGAACCATCTCGATATTTATCTGGAATTAATTGAGGGAAACCATGGAAAACCTCAATCAAGATGGCCGGTACAGGAATTACCGTTTCTCGGCGAGAGGCAGTAGGAAAAAGTCCCAGCCACATCTGCCCCCGCCGGGATTCGAACCCGGACCTCCCGAATGCGAGTCTAGTGCTGTCACCACTACTCTACCCAGCTCGGTTCAATATGTTAATTTGCTTTAATTGTCTTAATTATATACAAGTATTTTGCTATTTTTCTGAGTTATTCGTTTTAAATGTCATGTTGTTTTAAAAAAAAGTAGATTGTTAAAACTTACAGCCAGTTCAAAATTATCATTACGTATTATTGCATAAGTCGCCAAACTAATTCTGATTCAGTTTGAACGTAACATAGTTCTGTGCCGTATAGTTCTCATCAACACAAATCATTTCATAAAGTTGTCAACGTTTTATTTTTTAAAAGTAAAAATTGTACATATTTCCAGTTTTTAATTTTAAAAACAATCAAACAGGTGTTATTTTTAATGAACACAAGCGTTTCATATTTATCAAAGGAGAGAAAAAAAAATACAATTTATAAATATACCAGTCTTTAAAATAAAATGTTATCATAACAATAATTTAATTTGTTAACTTCCGTTGTTTTTTTTTTTAATTTTATGTAACAACGAAATGCTGTTTACTTAAAAATGTTTTTTATAAAACAAACATCTTTATGCGACCATTCTTAAAATTACAAATTTATAATGAATGCGAACTTTTTTAGTGTAAGGCAAAGTGGGCACAGTCGTTTGAAAAACTTTTGTGATAAATATTTTTTTTGCATCTTGTCAAGGGGGTTGTTCTGAGTAAAAAAGGTGCCGATTGGTACCTCGGTCGGTTTTTGTTTAAATAAGAAAAGGGGAAGTTTTATATTTTTTTAACGAGACAATTTTTTCATAATTTTTAGGCTATTTTGAGTCGAAAATGTTCTTAAATTTTTTACTATATCCTTACACCTTTAATTGTTATTAAGTTTTGAAAGTTTGTGAAAGCTAAAAAACGGTTTTCAACATATATATACTTAATTTTTTTTATCTTTTTTTTATGAAATGTTCAAGTAATGATTAACTATATTAAAAACTTCATTTCAAAGTTTCTGTAGGTAATGTGGAAAATCCACCTATTTCATACCATTGTATCCATATTTTTGAAACTGACTCTATAAGACATCAAATATAATGAAGAAATATAATTTTTGACATAAGTTTGCAGAGAAAAGACTTCAAATGGTAATTTGTCTTGTCGGCAATCGAAATCTCGTGACGTTTTTTATTTCATTTTTACGAAAAAAATGTTGGTTTTTTGAAATTTTTAAACAGCAAGCCAAATTTTAAGAAACTTAATGCTAATATGAAAGGAATTTTGCGACCACAGTTCAAAATTTCTAGAGAGCATATTTTATGATCTGAGCAATTAGTTACCTTAATAAATAATTGAGCTTCAACAAATCGTTCTGTCATTCGTATTAATGTATATTAAAAAATAATTTAATAAATTCAATTTTTAAGCGATTTTTATTAAATTTTTCGGATGAAATATATTAGGTATAAAAAATATATTTTCACGTTTAATTCTATAAAAGTAATCTTGCTCGACGGATAATTAAATATCCTTCGAGTAGGATTCAAGTATTAAGCCGTTTTTTATTATAAATTTAAAAATGTTCCTATAATGACAAAGCAATTTAAAGATTTCTCAGAATAATGTTGTTTGCACATAACGCCAACATTTTTATTTGCATATGAATGTTCTTGCACTAGCATGCAGTTCTTTCAAATTGCATTCTGGGATAACTATAGAAATATAAAAATTCTTACGAAATTATCTTCTTTCTCCTTGTTATTCTGAAACTAGATTCTTACTTTCAAATTCTACAATCGTCTTTTCTTTATGAAAATAAGTTCTCTTCTGCATATTTTACGTCGAAAAATATCGTTTGTAAGCAAAAAGAAATATATGATTTTATGACGACGTGATTTCCAGTTAATTAAAGAAGTTAATAGTTTTGAAAATTTACGGACCCTTTTTTTAAAGTGCAAATTGGTGAATTTGCATACGGTTACCATTAACCTATTTTAAAAGAATTTCTTCCTACTTTCAAGAGATGCTTAAGCGTTCATATTTGAATACCATATCTATATATATTATTTACTTTAGGTGATACTCTCAGCAGATCTCAAACCGTGGTCGTAAGATTAATTTTACTATACTGTTTTTATTAGTATCACAAATTTAGACTTGTTGTTTAAAAATTTCAGAAAAAGCATTTTTTGTTTCTAAAATATGAATTAAAAACGTGACATTTGTCAATATTTTTTACAACACATCGGGAGATTTCAAACTACTGGAAATCTAATTAAATTTTTGAAGTTTTTTCTTATAAATGTATGTTGAAAATACTGATTTTAGCTTCATCAGTAATTTTTGAAGTTTAATTTTTTTCTGTACAAAAACTCGTGACAAATTTATGCTAATTTTCTCGTTTTTATCTGATTTTAAAAAGCGTTCATTTGGATCAAACAATATGTAAAAACTAGGCTTTTTTGTAAACATTCCGATCAAAGATTGTATAAGATTTATCATAGAAATAAGAGATTTTCGAAACTTGACTAACATAAGTGCATTTTACATTATAGAGCTATGTGGATGAAAAAGGGACCATGTTGAACAGCTCGTAAACAATCACGTTAAAAAATGACTCTTCTAAGTTTTTAAAGAGCCTTATTTTACCGACGCTTTCCTATAACTGAGAGCGTAACGAAAATTGAAACTTGATCGTCCTAGAGTCGTATCGTTTAGAGAAGGTAGTACCGTCATATAGTTGTTTGTCGCTAATCAAGACCCACCAAGTATAAATACGGCCTATGATTGCCTATGAAATTACAAATCACACTGCTACTCATCGCTTTTCCCACTCTTCTTTGACTTTGTAATAGATCTATGGTCTCTTTTTATAGTAGTAAATTCTATTCTATTCTTACTACGTAGCTTTCCCATCTTGCTACTATCTTCTCTAAACGATACTACTACACCTTGGCGAGTGTAGGCGTTTCACTTTTCGTTACGGTTCTGTTTCATAACATGCGTATTTACGATATCATAAGTTTTAAATCAAACCTTTGACAGTTGCTCAAAACTGCTATAGTATAATATCTTCGGACACATTAGTTTCAAGACACTAGCGGAAACTCGGTCGTGGGGTGGGGGGGGGGTTAATATTTTTACGTATTTTCTACTCTCTCGTTGCTAGTTCGACTATGAATTATTATACCAGATTCTTATAATGTAAGCAAAGAGGAGGGAATGTCTTGAGGGACCGAAGCAACGTAAACTAAACAAGAAACTGAGTCTCCAATAAAGCAAATGCATGTACGCTAATTTACACGCTGTCAAACCTTCGTCATAAATGCTAGAAAGGAGATGTTTGTGTATTGTTGCAATTCGCCAGGCTCCTATTAAATAATGACCATTATTTATAGAAGTGGTTCAGGACGACATCGCTTTGCCGCAGATGCGGCATGGCATACGAAATTGCAAACAGACCAAACACTTTTTACCATCCCCGCATCTATGATTTTTTCGAACCGAGCAGAAACTTCCTACCTTCAGCCTTAGAGATAAATTGTTTAAAAAATCTCAAAATTATATAATGGGTGGTATTTTTTGTAACCAGAATCCTTTGTGCTTTTTATTACCTATTATATTATGATTTTGACGCCCCTTGAAACTGCCGCCCGGGGCAGGTGCTCCGTTTTGCTCTAGATCCGGGGTTGCTTTTTACTTTACGAGAAATGGGGAGAATAATAGCATTTATTCGATACTTTTTTGATAGTCAAATATTCGACACAACTATTCGTAATTGTGTTTTGTTCAAAACCTTTTTTATAATATTTATAGTCCTGAAGACAACACAATTTATATCGGAAACTTTTATGCTCATATATTACATCCAGGACCGCATTTACCTACAAAAAATTGTAGAAATTTCATTTAAAATTATTATACTATTTTGTAATGATTTTCTTGTAAAACTTATTCGCCCGTTGTTCTGAACAGATATCAATAGGAAATGCACAGTTAAAATATTGTTTACCAATCCGCTGTTCGATTAAATTTTTCAGCCTACATTTATAACAACTTACCTGAAAGGTTAAAAAATAATACTTGCTCAATTTTTAAGACAAATATTAAAAACTTCTTATTAGAGCGGGCCTTTTATTCTGTTGATGAATATTTATGTTGCCGATAACTCTATAATTTCATTTTTGTATTTTCTCGTTGACGTGTCAAATAGATGTAATGTCTCAACTGATTAAATAAATATCTATCTATCTATCTATCGATATATTTGGATAGCCTCTCTTTGTGATACAGTAAGATCCAGTTTAATGCGGGAGACACGTTCCAATAAATTCCAGCGCTCGTTAGACGAGAACATCTCATTACGGAGATAATAGACATAACCGAAATAGAACCGAGAATAAGAAAATTTCTTTTTTGTGTTTAATTTTGTGACATTTGTTGATAAATACTTTTTTACCACATTTATTATAGATTTATTTATTGCTAATATCGATTTTTGTTCATAAAACCTTTATGAAAATCAAATAAAAGTTCGAGTAAGAAGTTATGTTTGTGATGAGAAAGGTTCCTTATTTGACATATTCTGTTTTTTTTTGTGAAGAATCCATCATTTGCCTTTTTCTGTTTCGTTCAGCGAGCTATTGTCGATGCAATATATTGCATCAATGACACTTCGTCTTGCCTTTGAACTTCTATCAACATTTGAATCATTTTGTATAAACTGATCCATAATTTACGTTATAGTGGCTAAACTTTTTTTTAGAAACTCTTAATACTGAAATAGCGTTAAGCTTTGAGCGTGGTCTTGCTGTATTTGTGATACATCCCTAAGAATAAATAAAATTTACTAGCTTCGTGTGGAAATATGTTTTGGCTAATTAACCGAAAAGACATCTATAAAGACGTGTTTAAGAAAAGAAAGGTAATAATTATTTTGATTTATTTTGACGAGAAGAGATCAAATCATAATTAAACGGTTCCATTGTCTACTATTTTGGTACAGAATCCTAAAATATGTAAATTATTGATAAGAAAACAATATCACGGGTAAATGGAATAAAAATAAATCAATTTAAACACTCATTGATTGCAACGTTTCGTCTTTATTTATTGTTTTCTATTATAACATATATCTGGAATTGAACTTTAAAGATGAATTATTGATAAGATTCGTTTGCTCTTATCAAATTTCCATAAAACAGATTAAAACGTGTTTTCTTGAACAAGTGTTTCATAATATCCGCGGTTTGTACCTGTAAGGTGAGAATATACAAGAGTATATATTGCGGAGATAAGTTAGTCGTTTAAGGATTAGTGTTTTAATCCTGCAGGATGTAACACTCTGTCCCGTCTCCTGCCACAGGTGCGCTCTTGTCTTATATATAAGATATTTCAAAAAACGTATTTTCATTAACATAACATAAAAACATAACAATATTTATAAGAAAATTCGAGGACAGCGTAGTCCAGTGTTTAGCGTGCTGGCTTCTTGACCGGACTGTCGCGAATTCGACCCTACCTCTCATGCTGATGGACGTTTTGTGATGTTTAGTTTTAAGTGAATTTCGTATTATGTTATTTGATGTAAAGATGTTAATGACCTAAGTTGCCGAGCATCTATAATCTATATTAAATAATAGTAATAATAATAATGCGTTTAACGTCCGTTTCTCGACTTTACTATTTTTTCATCTATCACTTTCCGTTATTTTCAACATTTTTTACAACTTCAACTTATGTAATAAATGGGCGAATGAAGGAATTATAGGAAATTAGGATAAGGTAGGTAATTTTTTAACTAGGAGTTTGATAGGTAATCGGCCATGGCCTCAAATAAGGAACCATCTCGATATTTATCTGGATTTAATTGAGGGAAACCATGGAAAACCTCAATCAAGATGGCCGGTATAGGAATTACCGTTTTTCGGCGAGAGGCAGTAGGAAAAAGTCCCAGCCACATCTGCCCCCGCCGGGATTCGAACCCGGTACCTCCCGAATGCGAGTCTAGTACTGTCACCACTACTCTACCCAATTGGCCCAAACAACTTGAATTGTTGAAGTTTTTAAAATTAGAATTGAACACGCATATTTAATATTTCAAATAATAGTTGACTGAGGAATAAAAATTTTTTGTAACTATGCACGTTTTTTGGAACATCCAGTATGTGTTATAATAAGAACGACATTCTCCGCCATTGCAATGTTTCTTTTTGTATTTCAAGAGTGTTATTTTTGTACTCATAGCTGGTTTGTAATTCACAGGAGGACCATATTAAACTTTACGGCATTGTGAAATCCATTAGGATTTGTTATCGGGGTTGGTTTGTTAGTCTACTAACAATTTAGCTAATTTATTTTGGACGCCATTTTTGCTACTCTTTGTGTTCGTTTGTTAAGATAAAGTTATCCAACCATAACACCACATCTTCTTTTTGCATTTTTTGAAAATGGATTTAAAGATTTTGTCTTCAAAATAAGCAACAGTCCTTTTTCGTTACTATTAATTAATTTTCTTGATTTATTTTTGATTGCTAATTTTGCTACGTTTGAGGTTATTTTTTCAGGTGTAATCATATATAAATAAAAAAAAGTAGGTGATTGTTTTTATATATACGCGCGTTTATTCATTGAAATAGAATCAACAAAAAGTTTAAGAATAATATTTATAAAATATAACCTCAAATATTTTAAAACACTCTTAAAATTTTACTGTTTTTTATTTTTTCTGTTGGATGGCATTTAAAACGACTAGTTTGTAATCAAAGGTTATAGTCGTCTAGTATATTGTACGGTTTTAGATGCCAGAAAGTGTACTGATTTCGTGCATCCTGCCATTTCAATTTGGGTCTCTTATGGCCAACTTCATACTGTCGAATATTCGTTAGTTGTGTGCTCAATTGATAAAGTTTTACTTTTTTAAACTGTCTGTACGCAATTTGTCACGGATCACTTTGAATTATATTTTATTCACTTCCGAGCAGACCCCTATTTTAATTTACTAAAATGCATTTAGTTGTTTTTTTTTTGTAACCAATTTTATATTATTTTTGACAGTTAAGTTTGAAAAATATTTTAATAATAATATTATTGTACAATAATTTGTTCTTTTTAATAATAATTAAAAATCCAGTTGATATTTTTACTCGTTCTCTCTGTCATTTCAATCTGGGTCTCTTATGGCCAACTTCATACTGTCGAATATTCGTTAGTTGGGCGCTCAACTGATTTTTTAAACTTTCTGTACGCAATTTGTCGCTTTGTTTACTATCAGACAAGAACCCAATTCAAATTCACTGAAATGTGTTCAGTAGTCTAATTTTTGTAACCAATTTTATATTATTTTTGACAGTTAAGTTAGAAAAATATTTTAATAATAACATTATTGTACAGTAAAATATTATTAGTGTATTTGCCATATGGCAACATACACTATTGGCGTCGGTCGGATGGCGGGACCTAGGGGTCGGACCAAAATTTCTCGACGTTTCATAACCTCCTAAACACTTTGGCACCATTTTAAAAAATGTTTATATATATATGTATATATATATATATATATATATATGTATATATATATATATATATATATATGTGTACGCGCGATAACTTTCGAAAGAGTTAATTGATTTCAACGAAATTTGGGCCTAATCGGGCTATTTTAAGGGTAGTTTTTAGGGGTTGAAAACTGTTTTTGAGCCCCAAAATACCGAAAAAATTCTCCGAAACGTTTCAAAATTGAAATTTGACCCTCTGGTAGTGATTAAAAAGTGTCCCCATAATTTTAATAAAATCGGCCCGACAGGACCGGATTTACAAATGTTATGAAAACACTAGTTTGCAGATAGTGACTTATTTATTGAAGGGTGTATTTAATTCGGTGTAGACGTTAGATTGATAATAATATTACAATTAAGAAAAAAAATGTTATTTTAAGGGGTGTATTAAGGGGTTAAATTTTTTATTTTGCCCAAAAACAAACTTAATTTCACATAATAAAAGTATAAAACCACACGGCCCTATACAAGCAAATACACTATATTGTCGGCAGGGTTTTGGCACTGCGACCCGGGTTTTTTTTTTATTAATAATTAAAAATCCAGATGATATTTTTACTCGTGCTCCGTTTAGAACCTGGGAACTGGGGACTTGTAATAGAGGAGTCTTGAAATGTTTTATAAACAACGCCATTGCTCGACATTCCGCTATTGTCAAGTTTCAATTTAGAATCGTAGTGACCCGTCTATATTTTTTAATCGTCAATGATGTTCCCATGTCTACATCGGCACAACAATCATACACAATAGATATAGAGGATGTGGAGGAGAAGTTGATTGACGACCATTAGAATTCAGAACGCACAACTTACCTCTAATGGGTGCGGTGGCCTCCTTTCTCATTCCCAATCACAACCGTCACCTTACTGTAATGCCAAGAGGGTAAAGGCTCGTCGACAAATGCGCGGGTAACCCCCGTTTTATATATCTGTCTTATATAAAACTTAACGGCGAACTTAACGATCTATACTCTTCTGTTTAACACATAATACATTTTTACCATTCCAACCCTGTGATGATGTTGGAATCCGCCTGTATAAATTACATAAATTACATTAAGAATTATAAATGATGCAATAAATTAATAATTATATAATATTGTATACTTGTATTTTTGTTTTAATTTTAAGGAGGTATTCTCATGTGACCACTTCGAAAAATCGATTTTTTTTCATATTTCAATAGTAAAACCTATCGAAAATATGCTGAGAAAAATAGAGACCGAAATTCCTAGTTTTAAATAAATTACAACTCATAGTCGCCGACGAGCCGTATAAGCGACTTGTTGGCTCTTGAAACTTTAAACGCATTTATCTGGAAACATTATTTTCTAAAACTGTCATGGTCCTAAAAAAAAAACTATTCAACCGATTGCTTTGAAATTTATATATGTTCTTCTACTCATTAATGGTTATCGTCCGTACCAAAATTGCTAATTTTCGAAAATATTTTCTTATTTTTTTTAAACGATTTTTAACAAAAAAATTAATAAAAAACACAAAGTTTTTTTCTACAGTCCGCCATTTTTTTTTTTTTTTTAATGAAATTGATAATTTTGGTAGGGACGATAGCGACATCCCTACTGAACAATGATCCATTCGATTTTTTTATTTCAGACAACATGAACAGTCGCTATTACCATGACCAGTGACTTGCTTTTTTTTAGTGTCTAATTTAATTAAAATATATATATATATATATATATATATATATATAAAAATGTAAAATAAGAGAAAAAAAATTTTTTTTATACAATTAAAGATACAAACAAAAACATATAAAAAAATTAAAATGATTGAATGTTATTGTCGTCTAAAAAAAAATTCCCTAAAAAGAGGTAAAATTTATGCGTTCACATGAGAATACTCCCTTAAAAGCACTCACTGTTCAAAACATAGAACAAGGAATAAAATAAAAAACTATTTCAAAAAAGTCTATTACTATAATACAAGCCCATTAGCGAGACTGGGACTAATTTAGATCAAACTTCAATTTTTGAAAATTTTATTTTTCCGTTTTGTGGTCCTCTGAATTAAAAAAAACATATTTTTGGAAAAAAGTCTGTTTATCTGTTTCTCCGTGAACTCGATAGGTCGAGCGGATTGAAACCAAATGTTGATAAGCTATTTAATATGCAAATGTGAAGAATTCTATTGTTTTTGTTGAAAATCGACGCGTGCGTAGAAGAAAGTTTCGTAAGAAACATTTTTTTCTAAGCTTCATAATTTCGTAAATATTTTGAAAATAAACAAAATATGCTGTTCTTTTGTTCTGAAGATCTGTCAAAAATAAATTAGGTAGCCGACAAGCATGCTTTGATTAATTTGTACAGGTGAAACCATATTGTGTAACCATGGAAAGCGAGTAGCAAATATCATATTTAGTATACGTTTTATAATCCTGAGGGTGGACTTATTGTCCGAAACGATCGTCGAGAAATAATTTAATAATAATTTTTGTAAAATTTACAATTGTTTTTATTTATTTGTTATCATGTTCTACCAAGTTCCGAGTGAAAACTCAGTGCAAATTAAATATCATATTTGTTACTAGACGTTAATCGCGTCACCGCGCGCGTTATCAAAATTTGTATTTATGGTGGGAGTAATGGTACGAATATGGTGGGAGTACGAGTGCGTAATTTGTGCACGAGCTATATAATAAAAGCAGACATAATATATATCTCTCTTTTTTCTAGAGAGAAAGAGAGAGATTGAATCCTGAAAAACCGGAAGCCAACAGCTAGGTCTAATCCGTCGCAAAAGATATTTCACATCAAAAAAATGTTAATACATCAATAGGATAGTATTAACAAATCCCGTTTTATTTAATTTGTTGATAGACGCTCGTGAATACATGAATTGCAAATTAGTTATGAATTCAAACAATCAAATCTTATTATTGTAGCCATATAAGCAAATTGGTACGACTTATTAAATAGGATACGTTGTTGGGATATGTTTGACATAACACTTAACTCTGAAACACAATTCCTTAGAATGTTCGTATATTATATTGGGCGCAGTGAGGCGTAAGTTTAGCGAAGCTTCTATGTTAAGATGACATGCAGTGCAGTACTATCTTACTTTTGATACCAGTTGCACGGAATGTTTGCTTTTGTCATGGCAGCGAGAAATTTAATAGTATACTATGTTTCTTTATATCCGGTCGAAAATACGTATTTTCACCATTATATAAAAAGAACTAATAGCTTTCAAGTGAGCAATTTTGAGGTTATACGCAATAACAGATGTTAGCCACTACTGGCTGGCGACAGTGTCATGTGTCAGTGTGCAGGAGAAAACTCTTTCGTCTCGCTGTAACTTTCTTTTGGCCCGCTGTTATATATGGCGTGTGAGTAATTCCAGCAGAGCATAATTAATGCTAGGCTTTTTGCCTTAAAATCAAAGCTGAAAGTACGTAATTTCGACCGGGTATAAAAAAAATGTATTTGCTCCCAAGGTTACTGAGCATGCTCGCGCCCCACACGCACCTATTTGTAGGCGTATGGGTGTGGCTTCTCGGTCGTTCGAGAAACTTCTGTTATTGCCAGTGGCGTAACAGTTGGGGGCGCGCTACAGTGTGGCCTTTTGCGTGTTGGTTTTTAGATCAGACTTAGAGTTGGGTAACTCAGATCTGAACCGGTTCAAAGAGCCGACTCCGACAGAAAATCCGTGAAAGCCGACTCACTTTTTTTTGAGCCGACGGATCAACGGATCCGCATAACTCAGTGAAACACTTAACACACAGAAGCACGTTTTACACTTACGTATCAGTTCTTGCTTTGATGCATCTGTCAGCTCAAATGACTCATGCATCACATGTTTGGCTATGCATTCTTGATTCTATACAGGTCGTGATATGATTGACTGAACTAGGTAAGTAGGTGGCAGACTGCAGTAACATATTCAGAACTCGGCTCTTTTTGAACCGGTTCAGTGAGCCGGCTCACATACGGGATCCAGATGCAAAGATGCAGATCACTAAAAAGACTCGTTTTTCCCATCTCTAAATTCGGGCTATTCTTTAATCCCATCTCCGTTTATGAATGTCTGTGATGTCGTTTTTAAACATTTGTAGTTTGATGATTAGGCGTTAATGACTCTGTTTGTCGAGCGCCTATAATCTACAATACATAAATGTCATTCAAATATCACTTAAAAAATAATTAAATGAGAAGTTTTGGTGAATGAGTTTAATCACTGAGTCAGTCGTGACATGCAAGTTTATATTTAGATTATGAAGTACATGGAAGTTTGAAATGCAAGACAAACAGAAATGTCATCGTGGAGGCATGTTTGCTGGCGTGTGAGTGTGGCTTCTTAGAGAAGCTGAAGTGAATCTCATACGATTTATACATTAAAGCCGACTTACACGATACAAAGTCCGGAACGCTTCTAAGTGTAAGAAATTGCAATTTTTGCAAGCAATGTACTCTTTAGTGCTGCTGCCGAAACTAAAAATATTTCCTTAAGGTCGTTGTCGTGGTACAATATTGTCAAAAAGTTATATATTATACGCGCCACAAAAATATACTAGCTTGTAGCTAAGTGATCCATAATTTGTACGCAAGACTGTGCCCGTGGAAACGTAACCCATACAGTATTCATATGCATGTATACTTTTCTATAAATTGTTGAACTTTAAACCGTTATTTATAAATAATTAGACGGTCAAAAAATGTTTCTTATTTTTTTTTAAACTCATAACAAATGCGTTGAAAGAGTGTCAGTTTTTGGAAAGTTTCTGACAGTTAGTTCTTTTTTTATAAACAAGAAACTGGTTCAAAACTACAGAGATCGTATACAATCAATGTTAATTATCCAATTGTTAATTGAATTTATCTCTGATTATATACGGTCGATCGACTTCAAATTTTCAGGGTAATTGTATTATCGTGTTCTTAATAAGTATACAAAAATTAAGAATTTTCTGACGGTATGCCTTAACCACGACAACCGCGAACTTACTTATATTTTAGTTCGGATTGCTAAATTAAAATTAGTGCATAAAAAAACTAAAACAACACGCTTGTATGAACTAAAAAATGTTAAATAATTTGACAACAAAAATAGCTTTACTGTTAAAGCATGAGGTGCTATTTACTTAAATTTTCATAATAGCTCTACGTTTACAATTAGCTAGCAAATGAAAATTTTATTACCGATATTAAGCACTGCAGACTTTTGACAGTAAAGCTGATTTTGTTGTCAAATTATTTTGCATTTTTTAGTTCATAAAAGCGTGTTTAGTTTTTTTAAACTCTAATTATAATTATAAGACTAAAAACAATTTGCATTTAAATATGAGATAGGCAACGCAACGTACGTCACTGTATAACGCGTTATCTCGCTTGCTGTAATTTTTCAAGTTTTTTTATTCTGAAGGTCCTGGTCAGGAGAATGAGACTAACTTATTAAATTGTTGTATTGTCATTGGTCCTTGATAAGTGTGCAAAGTTTCAGTTTAATCTGACGTTTTGAAATGGGTGAATTTCACGTTCAAAGATTCCTTTACAAACAAACAAAAATGTGTTAAAAAAGCGTGTTAAAAAATTCCATTTGTAAGTACCTTATTGATTAGTCTATGAGGTATTTTATTTGAGTAGTCTTGGAGTCGCGAGTTGTTCAGTAAATTTGTGCATTCCTTTTTTTTTGCAAACTTCAATTAGTAGAAACTCCAGGGTGAAAATGTTCATCGGCTCTCCACCTATTTTTTCCGAGACGAATAACGGCGTTCTGAATCTCGTGTAAATTATTATGTCTGTAACTCAGTTTTCGTCAATATTTTCTTTAGTTATTACCTATTAATATTTTTGTAGCCAACTTTTTCATATCACTTCTATCGATTTTATGCTTTCTCCAGACATCCAGTAATATTAAAAAAATATCAATTTCAGTTGACAACTTTTTTCTTTATGTATGTATGAAAAACTTTTGATTGCAATAAAATCGTTAGTTTTTCGATATCTCGGTATCAATTGAACTAATCCATAAAATAAAATTTTTTGTCAATTAATTTTTTTGAAATTTTTTGTAATCTCTAGTATAGTGCATATGTCATAAAAAATCGATTAGCGTAACTTCGCTCACAGTTTATTGGTTTGATTTTAAGGTCACTAATAGCTAAATTGGTTTGGGTCATCTGCAACTTCATATTTTTAATTGATTATCTTCTAAATAAATCGAAAACCTAATTGATACTTATACCAAGCTCTCGCATTAGAACCTGAAGGTGGCTTATAATAGAAGAACTATGGAAACACCGTATAAGCGACTATTTTAAAGTTCTATTTGTACTATAGTATATAAAAAAGTACATTTTGTTTGTGCATTTATTTTTAAGAGTCAACCTTTTCACAAATTAAAAGCTACACAACCTCTGAGTAATATAGGCTATATTTTATTTTAATAAAAAAAAATTTAAAAAAAAGTGCTAAAGAGTACATGGTGGAAATACGGATACTACCCGAAGGCTCCACTACTGCTATAAAACATTGTTTCATCTAAATCGTGTGCATGAAAGAATAAGCCATACTTTATATGATATCCCAAAAACTGAATAATGCTTTTCAGTTAAAATAAAATAATCATTATCTTTTGAACTATCAAACGACCAGCATTAAATTATAGACCGGGAGATGGTGACACATTTTGGTAAGTCATTTCTTACAGTATGGCGCTTTTAGGGGGGTTCATATACGTAATAAGTGAGAGGAAAATGATGTTCTTACCGGTGATGCGCGGGACGCAATGGCAGAATAATTAATTGAAATTGCTCGAAAATCCGGAGGTGTCAAACAATTTCTTTCACAAAATTTCTTCAATTTATCGTTATTTAAACAAAAAAAAACCCTGCGATCGCGCTATATGCCATACTTCTCCGGTGGGTGTTTAGGCCCGCCATACTTTTTTAAAAATGTTTTTTTTTCCTAAATTCATTTCTTACAGGCTGATTTTTTTTTTTAAATAATTGTTTTTTATTAGTCTTTTATGGAAATCACCTTGCCATACCATTCCTACGGTCCAAAATACCCGCCATACCCCCTCAAAAATGTCACTTTTACATAATAATCATCATATTTACACTGTACCATAAACTGACCACGATTTAACTGCCATACTGAAAGAAATGGTTTTTCGAATTTTGAAAACTGACATGTTTGAGGGGGTATGGCGGGTATTTTGGATCGTCGGAATAGTATGGCAAAATAAAAAACAATTGTTTAAAAAAAAATCAGCCTGTAAGAAATGAATTAAAAAAAAAAAAAAACATTTTCAAAAAAGTATGGCGGGCCTAAACACCCACCGGAAAAGTATGGCATATAGCGATCGCCGGGTTTTTTCTTGTTTAAATAACGATAAATTGAAGAAATTTTGTGAAAGAAATTGTTTGGCACCTCCGGATTTTCGAGCAATTTCAATTAATTATTCTGCCATTGCGTCCCGCGCACCACCGGTAAGAACATCATTTTCCTCTCACTTATTACGTATATGAACCCCCCTAAAAGCGCCATACTGTAAGAAATGACTTACCAAAATGTGTCACCATCTCCAGGTCTAATATTATTAATTCGGCTAACACTACATTTACCTCCAAGTTACGAGCTTCCCCCTCTTCTGAGGTGTTGTCATGACAACGACTTTGTTGCTTCTTTATGCAAAATCAGTTGTTGCAAGAAACCGTCCAATTTATTATGAATCGGATTGTATCCATGAAATGAACCTATACCATATGATATTTACATAGATGCTGATTTGTTATGGTTTGAAGCGGCGATATTGTGTACAGTTCAAATTAATGTTTATTGCATATTTGACGTTGGAATTATATCACATTCAGCACCCAGCTTTGCCACGGTGCAAACTTTGATTAAACCGACTCTGTTTGACAAGTTTGCGGCTTACACAATACAATGGTTTATTTGGCGTTGTTATTAGAAAAACACATTTCAATTGGTCGAAATGCAACTGTTCTAGTGTTATATAGCTGCAGTGTAAGCCAATGATCTTTAACCATTTCTTTTTGAAACTTTTTAAGGCAGGCCTCGGGACAGGCAGACAACTGTAAATAAATGACTGATCGAATTTTATTTACTGTGATTATAGACGCTCGACAACTTAGGTCATTAGCGTCTTAATTACATCAAATAACATAATTACTTAAAACTAAACGACATCACAAAATATATCCATGAACAGAGACAGGATTCGAACCCACGACAGTCCGGTCAAGAAGTCAGCACGCTAACCGCTGGGCCACCTTGTCGAAAATTTATTCTAACTGTGAAGGTGGGATTTTAGTGAAATTTGGTTCACAGGTTAGAATCGATCATTGCCTAAAGCCTATTTAAAATGGGCCCAATCGAGCAATTTTTAGATGGTTTTTAGGGGTTGTAACATGTCTTATGTTCTCAAAATTGTTTTAAAATTGAAATTTGATCTTTTGTGTAGCAATAAAAAAAAATATAATCGAATTTACAAATTTTATGAAAACACTAGTTTGCAGATGAGTTATTTACTGAAGAGTGTATTTAATTTGGTATAAATGTTAGATTTGTAATAATATTGCGATTACGAAAAAACAATTATTTTAAGTGGTATAATAATTAAGGGGTTAATTTTTTATTTTGCATAAAAACAAATTTAAATTCACATAGTAAAACCACACTGCTTGTATCAAATACATTATATTGTCGGCAGGGTTTGGTGCTGCGACCTGAGTTTTTTTGATTCGCTTTAGCAAAAAGCAATGATCTCGAAATCCGGTGACCGATCACTATAAAAATTGACATATACAGTGTGTTTCACTTAACATGAGGACACCTAAATAACTTTTTCATTTTAAAATCAATCATAAAATTTTCAGCAGTAATGCAGGCCATTAAGATGTATCTTTTTTGTAGGAACAAAATTTTTCAAAAGTCAAAATCTAGCCAACTACGATTAAAATAAAAAGTAGATTTTCAAGTACACTCACATATGCAATCAAGATAGAGCATAATTTTATTAAAAAAAAATTTAGAATCACAAAAAAGTATGAAGTTTCGTCAAAAAAATTCATTTTTTAAATTTCTCAAAATATCAATGCAATCTGTAAAATTGCAACAACTAATTTCATTTTCGATGCATGCTGCGTGCGCAACTTCCGTAACAGAGACGTTGCATGCTGTGTGCATAACTTCTGTAATAGCATAAAGTTTATCTTCAATGCGCCAAAAGAAGTATAAGGTAGTTGCCGTGGTACAATATAGTCAAAAAGCTATAGATTATAAGCGCCACAAAAGTATACTAGCTTGTAGCTAAGTGATCCATAATTTGTACGCAAGACTGTACCCGTGGAAACGTAACCCATACAGTATTCATATGCATGTATACTTTTCTATAAATTGTTGAACTTTAAACCGTTATTTATAAATAATTAGACGGTCAAAAATTTTTTCTTATTTTTTTTTAAACTCATAACAAATGCATTGAAAGACTGTCAGTTTTTGGAAAGTTTCTGACAGTTAGTTCTTTTTTTATAAATAAGAAACTGGTTCAGAACTACGGAGATCGTATGCAATCAATATTAATTATCCAATTTTTAATTGAATTTATCTCAGATTATATACGATCGATCGACTTAAAATTTTCAGGGTAATTGTATTATCATGTCTTTAATAAGTATACAAAAATTAAGAATCTTCTGACGGTGTGCCTTAACCACGACAACTACCTTAAAAAATAATAAAGTCTGTTTTAAAAGTTGCCAATACGAGTGTTGAAAAGTTGTGAATCTTTCGCATAATATTACGAATGCAAGCTTGGTCCTTCGATCCAACCCTAGACAATGAGGCAGCCTGGTTCCTGAAGCATTTTACATATGATTATAGAGGTTAGCACTGTATGTGAGTTTTCCTATATATCCTTTGGAATAACTCGCGCCGTATAAATTATGCACACGCGACACACGAGAGCCATGTTTCAGTTTTTGGAAACGCACTGTTGAAGAGCCGGGGTCTCTCTCCTTTTTTCATTTTCTACGAGTGGAATACAATAAAAGAAAATGTGAATTATAGCGGAAGTTAACAATTTATGACCAGTCACAACAAATCTGTTTTCTCGTTCTGTTTTATAAGCTTTATCGCTGACGGCGGATAATTCGTCATCTTTTCAATTTTTAAAGCAAAGCTCAGACATTTTTTATTTAAATGTATTCAGTTTCTTGTTAAAAAGAACAGATTTCTACTTTATTTTTTATAGTTCTGTTATGAGTGATGTTTCACGTTTGTGACGGGATTTCCTCAACATTTCAGGCTTAAACTAAAAATTGACTAATTAATTATGTCTATACATTTCGTTTGTTTAATGTGGAACAATCTGTGTAAAAAATCCTAGATAATCTGCGACAAAAAATCTTTGGACGGGCTCATTTTATTTTTTAACGCGCATATTTTTCAATAGTCGTATTTTTTACTCCCCACTCTTTTCATTCATTTGTTAAAAAATATATATTTGTATAAGAAATATAGCAGAGAAACTTTACTTGCATGTGATCTTTCCATTTCTGCAAATAAAAAAATATCCTCCTTCTAAAAGTCACTAAAAATAATGAAATTTTGAGGTCTCGTCAATTTAATTACTAAAACTTTTTATATACCTACTTTTGGCGCCGACCTAAAAATTTTATTATTTTTAGTGACTTTTTGAAGGAGGTTAATATATTTTTTTAAAAGTTTTTCATTTTTGGAATTTTAGTGAATTTGATTGCGCACATTTTTAAAAACTACTGAACCGATTTAAGTACAGTTTATGTGGGATCACCATGAAGGTGTGCCCTATTTAAATAGTAAAAGAATTAGCAAAATTGGTTTACAATTGACGAAAATATCGGTGAGCAAACGGAAAAAATAAGTTTTTTGATGTCATTTAAAAACGGATAAAGCGATTTTAATAAAAACTATATGGAACTAATCCGATAGCGTTCTGAACAAAATGGCGTTGAAATTTTTCAAATCGGTTTGTAATTGGCGGAGTAACAAAAAAAAACAATCGAATCGAGAACATCTCTTTTTTTTGAAGTCGTTTAAAAAAATCATTCAAAATCTCAATTGTATTTTTTTTTAGATTGGCTGGATTTTTCATTCGAAAACTCAGTTGTATTTTTTTATAGATTGACTGGATTTTTCTATAATAATAATAATAATGCGTTTAACGTCCGTTTGTCGACTTTTATGTCATAACAGACGCCATTCGCACCATTACTATTTTCCATTTTACCACTTCCCGTTATTTTCTAATTTTCTAAAATTTCAACTTAACTAAAAGGATAGGTAATTTTTGAACTGGGAGTTTGATAGGTAATCGGCCATGGCCATCTCGATATTTATCTGGAATTAATTGAGGGAAACCATGGAAAACCTCAATCAAGATGGCCGGTACAGGAATTACCGTTTCTCGGAGAGAGGCAATAGAAAAAGATTCTAGCCACATCTGCTCCCGCCGGGATTCGAACCCGTACCTCCCGAATGCGAGTCTAGTGCTGTCACCACTACTTTACCCAGCTCTATACATTGACTGTATTATTCGTTTGAGACGATTGAAAACAATGAAAAAGTTAAATTAAATTGCGTTGATGGATTTGTTCACGTTCATTTATAATGAAACGATTTGACATTTTCCCAATAATCTAAAAAGCGAATCTAATTTTATTTTTGTGACGTCTAGACTCCGAACGTCACGAATTCATTCGACGTTAACTGACTTGAGATCTTAAAGTCTGTTTGATTTAATTCCATCAGCAATTGCAGTTATTGGAGAAGGGAGTATAGTCGTCTGTCCAAGCGACTGCAAAAAAGGAAAAGTTTTCTTGCACCATGCTAGAGATCCATACTGACAACATTTTAAGTGTTATAAAGCGCTAGTCCCGGATTGAACTTGCGTCCCGGTTTTTGATAAATCAACATGATTGAATTATGTGATATTGATATCGGTATATATTATTCCATAATAATGTATCAAAATTAATGTTTTGTACGCCATTTTAAAGATTATTTTTCACGCTAATGATAAGAACTAAGTAAAAATCTTAAAATTAATGTTTCCATTAAAAAATTGCAGTTTAAAAATTTTAACAGTTTCATTAGAAATTACAGTTTAAAAAGTAAGTTCCTACTGAAAATATCTTTACCACTTTTTTCAATGTTTTTTTGTTTAAAAAGTGCCACATCACAATAAAAACTTCGTCTGTTTAAAAAAACTAAACAACACGTTATATGAACTAAAAAATTCTAAATAATTCGACAACAAAATTAGCATTACTGTAAAATGCGTGGAGTGCTTAATATCGGTAATAAATTTTTTCATTTTCTAGCTAATTGTAAACGTAGAGCTATTATTGAAAATTTAAGTAGAAAGCACTCCACGCTTTTTACAGTGAGCTAATTTTGTTGTCAAATTCTTTAGCACTTTTTAGTTCATAAAAGCGTGTTGTTTTAGTTTTTTTAAACTGTAATTTTAATTATGAGACTAAAAAACAATTTGCGTTTGATTATGGGGTAGGCAACGCAATGTATGTCACTGTACAGTTTGTTAGCTTGCTTGCTGTATTTTTTCAAGTTTTTTTATCGTGAACGTCATGGTCAGGATAATGGGACAAGCTTATTAAATTACTGTATTGTCCTTGATAAGTGTGCAAAGTTTCAGTTTAATCTGATGTTTTGAAGTGGATGAATTTCACGTTCAAAGATTCCTTTAGAAACAAACAAACAAGTGAAGCTAATAAAAGCGTGTTAAAAAAATGAACCATGTCAACAACAGGAGTCGTCCGGCACCCGATACAATATCGTTCCGGTATCCGGCAAAATATCGTAGACTTATACCCGAGAAATTAGGCGAAATCTGGCCGAAAATCTGGTTTAAAATAAAAATGTTTCATTTATTGATTTGTCGAAAGTACATAAGTTAAGATTTTGTATTTTATGAGCGCTGGAAAATCTGTGCGTTCATTTAGTTTTCAAAACTCCATAAAGTTAACGGTTGACGACGTGAGATATTCCCGAGGGACACTAGGGAGCAGTAGGGAGTGTGTATAGGGTCGACGACTGTTGTATGTATCAGGGGTGTCGTATGTGGGACACTGGACTATGATGATGGGGGGTGGGGTGGTCCGTTTGTCGGTATGATATCAGCTCCGCCAGGGTAGATCCACATTGGCTGCATTTCGCTTGGCGAAAACAGTTAAAAATAATGTTACTTTGTACAAAATTGTTTTAATTTGAACATTCATTTAAAATTGTATTTGATAAAATCATTCTTAAATCTTTATTGCTCGAACTAACAAATCTTTATAACTAAATTGACTAAATGATGAACGTTTAGTTTAAATTAAATATGATGATATTAAAGTCAGAGACAATAATTAAAGCATTTTTATACGTTCTGTTCTCTTACTTGAACCATTAATATTAAAGACTGTAGATTATAGATGCTCAAAAACTGAGGTTTTAAAGTAGCGACGTCATTCCGTAGATTAATTCAATAATAAATCTCAGGTATTTGGATTAATAATACAAAACAATCGTGTTAATCTTGCTGTGTTTCGACTACTTTATTTAGTCTTCGTCAGGCTCATAACTAATAAATGAAATAATCAATCAAATGATTTATGTTTAAAATTTATAATATAGAACACACATTGTATTTAAAATTAATTAAATAATTGACTTTATTTCTTTTTTGTCCTTGTTAATTAATATAAAAATGATTTTTCGGGAAAAAGGACTTTATTTATAAGTAAAACACTTAATATTTTATTTTCAGCGACGTTTCGTTCCTTGTTTGGTAAAGTTGATAAAGTTCCAAACAAGGAACGAAACGTCGCTGAAAATAAAATATTAAGTGTTTTACTTATAAATAAAGTCCTTTTTCCCGAAAAATCATTTTTATATTAATTAAATAATGTTCAGAAAGATTGGTAAAGTTTCAAATTTAGTTATTTTTACTAAATAAAGTAATAGATTAACAATAACACGATTGTTTTGTATTATTAATCCAAATACCTAAGATTTATTATTGAATTATAGTAATAATTTTGGATGCGATATAATGTCTAATTCCGTAGATTCTTTATTTTTTAAGCGATACTAATGGAATTTTGAATAATCATTGCACTCCTATATTAACGTCAATTATTAAGTTTGTTTAGTATATTAGTGTAATGTTAGGTGTACCAAATGAATTCTAGCAATTCAAGGTCATCAAATGCACAGGTTAGCTTGTTAATTAATGTCGTCAGCTGGGAGATCTTCAATATTTTTATCAACCATGCAATATCAATTGACAGTTCTCTGGATGACGTCATTTCCTCTAACGGAACGAGGTCACCTCTGTATCTAATAACATTGCTAGCAGATATCTATCACGTGATCTACACTAAATTACGTACCCTTGCTCAAGACTATTTACACTTTTAGTTCGACACTTCGAGATAATTGGCATCTATAACACTTGTTAAAATATGTTAGCATTAGGTGTGTTGGGTATAGTATAGTGTAGAAAATTTGCACTATGATTACACTTTTGTATAACAAACGCAACAGTGTCAAAAGTGTTAACACTTTTAACTTTGGAGCACGAACCAAACATACCTAAAGGTGAAATTGAGCGCGGGATATGAATCCAGCTTTAGTGTTCGGATTGCAACAAAGCCTCTGGAGATAGCTTTGTCTTGATGTTATAAGATAAGAAGAAGAACCGATATTTTTATTTATATACTGTTTGTAAGTATAGATCGTATATGATGAAGAAATTCTGAGTTTGATTATTGCAGAGTTTCAGTTTGATCATCCCGATCTTTGTGAATAGAACATAATATGATTCTATGGTGTATTTGCCTATAGATTTAACGGAACCTAGGGGTCGAACCATACACCTCGACAGATCGCATAATTAGTGTATAAATTGCCATATTAAGGTAGTTGTCGTGGTTAAGGCACACCGTCAGAAAATTCTTAATTTTTGTATACTTATTAAGGGCATGATAATACAATTACCCTGAAAATTTGAAGTCGATCGACCGTATATAATCCGAGATTAATTCAATTAAAAATTGGATAATTAACATTGCTTGTATACGATCTCTATAGTTCTGAACCAGTTTCTTATTTATAAAAAAAGAACTAACTGTCAGAAACTTTCCAAAAACTGACAGTCTTTCAATACATTTGTTATGAGTTAAAAAACAATAAGAAAACATTTTGGACCGTCTAATTATTTATAAATAACGGTTTAAAGTTCAACAATTTATAGAAAAGTATACATGCATATATGAATACTGTATGGGTTACGTTTCCACGAGTACAGTCTTGCGTACAAATTATGGATCACTTAGCTACAAGCTAGTATACTTTTGTGGCGCGTATAATCTATAACTTTTTGATAATATTGTACCACGACAACTGCCTTAATTATAGTATTTATCATTTTGACGTCGGTCGGAGGCGGAACCTAGGGGTCAGACCAAAATTTGTCGATGTTTAATAACCTCTTGAACAATTTGGCACCATTTTTGAAAATGTTTATATGTGTATACTGGCCTTGCCAAGTTGGATAGTTTAATTCCAATTATATTGTAACTTTTGCACTGTATATCTAATCAATATTTTGGTGGAATAAATTATTATTATTATATAGAAGGAAATATTACTTAAAAAAATTGGCATCTACAATTTGCATCTACAAGCACCCAAAACTTCGGGTTCTTAACCGTCATACTAGGGATACTTTTGGAGCAAGTTGAAACTATAATATTATAATTATATTATACTTATGCGTGTGTATTTGTACGATAACTCTCGGCAGACTTAATAGATTTAAACGAAATTTTGTCCACACTACACGGATCATATTTAAAATGGGTCTAATAGGATCATTTTAAAGTTAGTTTTTAGAGGTTAAAAATATTTTTGGACCCAAAAGTCCCGAAAAAATTCTCAGAACCGTTTCAAAATTGAAATGCAACCCTTTAGTAAAGATTAATATGTGTTAATAAAATTTCAATAAAATCGACCCGACAGGACCGGACTTTCAAATTTTATGAAAACACTGGTTTTTGAGCACGGATTTACTTAGTAGGTGTATTTAATTTGATACAGACGTAGGATTGGCAATAATATTGTAATTAAAAAAACATAGTTATTTTAAGGGGTGTATTAAGAGATTATATTTTTTATTTTGTCAAAAACCCAACTTAAGTTCACGTAATAAAGCCACAATATCTGTTTCAGCAATTACACTATATCGTTGGCAGGGTTTTGGCATTGCGACTCGAGTTTTTGAAAGTTAACGACGAAAGAAATCACAGCAGTGTACTATTAAATCTTTTTTACATAACGTAGTCGTTCGAATCAATAGTTTCGTTTAGCGGTTGGACTGAAGTCAAGCGGACAGATAGCCAGACAGACAGACTCTGACAGCGCTAGTGCAGTACGATCGGCAGCCGTCGAGACTAATTACTGCCAATTATAGTAATCTGCAATCTGGTGACGATTTGCGTAGAGTGAGGGCTTCAACGAAGCTACGTTAATTTTCTGGGTACATATTTTTATAAGTTATTCCCTCTGCTTCATCTTTTATGTGTTAACTAATTAGCTAATTATTCTATTTAACGAACGTGGTGCTCAAAATATTTTATTTAAGGTAAAAAAGTTTTGTTTTGTAAATTTGAATAGTGAAATAAGACATAGCCTATAATATTTCTGGAATCCTGTGAAACTTCTTGGTTTCCGGGCTTGTCATATAATTATAATTTTCGTTCGAGTTTTTAATATAGGGATGTTGACTATTTTTTGGAAAGTGTTTTAAATCGTGCATAAGTACCTAGTATTGCCACAAATATTTATTATTTTTATTTAAATACAACTCAAGCCTTAAAAATCATGTATTTTAAATCCCGTTTCAAATTTCAGTCCAAAATGCCAATACTAGTCGCGTGACGTCACCTGTTCATACCAAAGGAGGCTCAAAAGTTTACACGGGAGCTACCATCCTATAGATGCGTATTCTGTGCTCATAAACGTTAGTAAACTGAGGTGATGAAAAGTTGTTTCGTAGTCGTTGCTATAGTTACATGGAATTTGACGTTTCCTATAAACAAATAATAATAAATTACACACTAAATATTAACCAAACAATGAAGTTTTTTGACAACGGCTGAACATATGACGTCATGCGCTTTTATTGGTGTCTGTTGTCACGTGACTTGAGAGTGATTTTATTAGGTTTTATTTATTAAAAATTAATTAAATTCCTTAAAAATAAGGAAAAATATAGTGTTTTTAGTATTTCTATCATAGAAACTTCTACTTTTCGTTGAAATTATGTTTTTATTTGAATACAATCAACATCCCTATTGTGTTTTGTAGAGCCCTGATTCTGGATATTTGTGGTTACCCGATGCACTCATTATGTATTTGGTAATCTCTGCACTCGTTGTGTCAGTACTGCCAACGTTATATAACCGTATATCGCTATTGTAGTTGGCAGGAATGTGTTACGTCGTTGACGAAATGGCGTGAATGCATAAGCGTATTTGTTTGGTGTGAAATCGATTTGACATGTAGGTATGTACAGTTAATAATTTTGTTAATTATGGAAAGGTAGTTTGCAATTGGATTGAATTTTTATATTCGAATGTATTCGATTTTTATAAAACTTGCTGAGTTCAAACGTGGACGAAACAGGGGCGAATTATCAATATTTCATAATTTGTTACGGGAAGAAACGAAATCATACCAATGCATTTCGCATCACGTTGTATTTGATATCGTTCTGAATACAGGAGCAAATGTAACATCAAAGAGGACTAACGGATTCGTGCGAATACTTCGGACCGTTAGTGGTCAGTTACGTAATATAATAGGGTGGAAACAACCGAGCTGGGTAGAGTAGTGGTGACAGCACTAGACTCGCATTCGGGAGGTACCGGGTTCGAATCCCGGCGGGGGCAGATGTGGCTGGGACTTTTTCCTACTGCCTCTCGCCCAGAAACGGTTTTCCATGGTTTCCCTCAATTAATTCGAGAGAAATATCGAGGTGGTTCCTTATTTGAGACCATGGCTGATTACTTATCAAACTCCTAGTACAAAAATTACCTACCTTATCCTAATTTCCTATAATTCCTTCATTCGCCCATTGCTATTACATAAGTTGAAGTTATAAGAAATGTAGAAAATAACGGGAAGTGGTAAATGAAAAAATAGTAATGGTGCGAATGGCGTCTGTTATGACATAAAGTCGAGAAACGGACGTTAAACGCATTATTATTATTATTATTATTATTATTATTATTATTATAATAGGGTGGAAATAAATTTTATTCTATTCTATTCAGAGACTTCAGCGCCACTACGTCACTTAATATTACCGACAACTGTTGAAATTATCAGATTGCCACCAGATGTTATTTTCTGTAATGAAATTGTTAAAAATTTTAAACAGTATTTTTTTAATGAAAACATTAATTTTTAGATATTAACTTAGTTTTCGTTATTAGACAGAAAAATAATCTCTGAAATGAGGTATCAAACATTATTTTGATACAGTATTAAGGGAGATATTTGCTACCGACAAAAAACCGATTATCATTTATCAAATTCTAATAATTTTTAGCAATGAAAGAATTGATATAAAATCGATGTGAATTGTGTAAAATGTAGACAACTGTTTGAGTGAAAGCTACATGAATATTTCCAGTTTGCAAATGATTAAAGTTTTTAATGTTTGTTTATAATTTTTTAGTGTCGCCTGGAAGGCAATATCTTTATTACCCGTCCTTAATGCTACTTTTATGAATGTTCCCGTTTCAAGTTTCTTTGCGTTGTTCTGTATAGCTCTCTGGAATGATACTTGAGCTTGTTTCGCTTTTATTGTCTAACTGCAGGTCTTCTTCAGGCCTTTTAGTATGTGTACAGTTCTGTTCAAAAATTATTACGTGACCGGACATATCTCTTAAAGATATCTGACTCAAATTAGAGGTCAGTGTGGCGTGCTTGATCTTTCCTCATGGGCTTGCTGGACTTGAATTTGGATTCATGGGGCCCTGGGATAAATAACAATTATAACTAAAACGTTGTTTGTTCCTGTAGATAATCAAAATTTTTGTTTAAGGGAGCCCATATATTCTAAAGTGTCGTGAGCTCCCACTTGACTTATGGCGGTTTTGGCAAAATTTGTAACTTACAGACAGACAAATCAAGTTAAACAAAAGCATTTAAAATAGAAAAATTGGAACTGTCTTTAATTTTGTTTTCTTGCATGCTTTTTAGTGTATTTGCCATATCGCAACATACACTATTGGCATCTGTCGGATGGCGGGACCTAGGGGTCGGACCAAAATTTCTCGACGTTTTATAACCTTCTAAGCACTTTGGCACCATTTTTGGAAAAATTATATATATATATATATATATATATATATATGTGTGTGTGTACGGGCAATAACTTTCGAAAGAGTTAATTCATTTTAACGAAATTTGGCGCGCATATTGGAATCTATCACCGCACGAAGCCTATTTAAAATGGGCCCATTTGGAACATTTTAAGGGTGGTTTTTAGGGGTTGAAAAAAGTTTTTGGGTCAAAAAATACCGAAAAAAATCTCAGAATCGTTTCAAAATTGAAATTTACTCTTTTAGTAGCAATTAAAATGTGCTCCCGAAATTTGAAAAAAATCGGCCCGCCAGGACCGGATTTATAAATTTTATGAAAACACTAGTTTGCAGATAGTGAGTTGTTTACTGAAAGATGTATTTAATTTGGTGTAGATGTTCGATGATAGTAATCTTGCAATTAAGAAAAAAACTGTTAATTTAAGAGGTGTATTAAGGGGTTAAATTTTTTATTTTGACCAAAAACAAGCTTAAATTCATGTAATAAAACCAGACTGCCTGTATTAGCAAATACACTATATTGTCGGCAGGGTTTGGGAACTGCGACCCGGGTTTTTTTATATTTTGTGTCATACGAGAACATGTTTCTAAAATTTGCTTTTTTTCATCACTCAAAACTGAGTATATTTTATTAGGGTTAGATTAAGGTAAGGTTTAAATCAAAACTGACATTAATTAATTAATATGTATCAAGTATTATTAAAAGTTCAACATAAGCAGTGTTGACTCTAAGCCATAGATATTTAGTTCAAACAACCGACATTTTATCCGACTACCACAAAGTCGAGGAAGGTCATGTTGGAAACGGAAATGTTTGTATTTTCATTCAAAATTTAAATTTTCAAGTTTTGTTACCAACCTTACAAAAATAACACCGTTATTCACTAGAAGTGAAAACTCGCAAAACATAATGTTTTATTTATACAGGGATAATTAATGTTTCATGCAAAAAAAAAGTATAAAATTGAATAATAATTAAAAGTTAGGTCGGAGTTGACGTTCAACTGAGAAGATAAATCAGAGCGCTTTAATCCCTTGTATCTTTGAACATGTTTTTTTCATTTGCATCTAATTTAAATTTAACCCATCAAGCAAGCAAACGTCCTGGCGACCCCCGGAATCGGCGTCAAAAGGACGGTGGGAAATCAGTCTTCGGAATGATTACTAGCCATGTATAACATTATTCTAGTCCATCTTAGATGAAAACTATTTTGATTAATCGACTCGTCCTACGTTATTTTAGGGTTCGAATCTACGTTGAAAATAGATAATTACACCATTTTTTTGGGAATTTTTTGGTAGCTTTTTCTACAAGAAAAAAAATTTTGCGGGCGAAGTAAGATTGTTTTAGTCGTAGATGTTATTTATATATTTAAATTTTTATGTCGAATTTTTAGACAAATCGGTTTAGTAGTACCACCTCTAATTTTTGGATAAAACGACTTAGGAGTCTCCCCTTCGTTTAAGTGATATAAAACATTTTGGAAAATAATTTTGGCACAAAACGGTTTTGGAGTCAATCTCTCTAATTTTTTGTACAGAACGTATATTAAAAAAACTTCTAAAAATTATTTTTAGACAGAACGGTTGGGAGTCTCCCCCTATCTAATTTTTTAACAGAATGGTTCGAAACTTTGTCCAACTAGCAAGGGCGTACTCAGCGAGGGGCAGGGGGGGGCAGCTGCCCCCCCTGGAAGCAAAAAATTTTATTGCTGAAACTTTTACAATTCTTGAAATAACTTTACTTCTACAAATCCAAGAAAAATGATACTAGTATAAGACATGTAACTAGAATATTTTTTTTCCAGCAAATAATTGTAATAACTTAGTTGATAAAGCACTGCTATAATTATACATAATTTTGTTGATATTTTGGTTTCATTCACCTTTTCCGTGATAAAATGTTACAACCTGAACGTCCATGGCTTGCCCCCCCCCCTAGTTTTGATCCTGGGTACACCCTTGCCAACTAGCATGATTTAAATTTAACACCACCGCTTAAAAATGTCTAGGATTCGCGGGATATTGTTTAATCTTTCAAGAATGATTCGAACATGCCAGGTTCAATTCAGGGCTGAACTATGCAGTCATTATATAGTACCGGATATATCTGTAATACAAGACAAGATGGACTATGTCACATAAATGAGAGATTTACCGAAAGTGCATATATTTAATCAACTCCAGACAAAGTTTTGAGAAACTGATTATTCGAAAGTTGAATTTGTTTAGATAACTTAAAGATTGAAAAAAAAGTACTTTCACGTGTAAATTTGGGGAAATATTACTTAGATATAATCGAAAGAACTGCCGAACTAGCTATCCACCATGTTTTTGTCAAATGTTAAATATACTGCCGTTATAAAATTATTATTATGTTCAAAGTTTATTCATTAATTTCTTAAATATTACAAAATTAAATTGTGACCGATCAAATATAATATTTGAATACGAAATAATAATTTATAAAGTCATATAACATTTTTTTATTGCAACAAAATACTACTAATGCAATATTTGGCGCATAAACTTAAATCAATAAATAAAATTCGACATACATCATTTTGTCTTGTGACTAAATATATACATCCTGCGAAGTTGAAAAATCGTCGGACGGCGGGGGAAGTCCCTTTCACACGCTCACAGCACACTCGCTCTTCCTATTACTTAACTCTGGGTTAGTTTGGATGAGGTAATCTTAATTATGGCTCAAATTGATTGAATCACTCGTGAGGTTAAACATTAATCTTTATTAAGCGCCGTATATAACCAAAACTCCACGTCTTGTCTCTGTCTAATTCACTATACAGAGTGTCTCAGATATGACTCCCCGGCCTATAACTCAATTAATTACCAAAGCCTACATACTCGTAAATGGGATTAAATTCTCTACAAGATGGCAGTAAATAATCGAAAATATTTCAGTATAGACCAGAGATGCAAGATTTAAATTTTTTTTTGTTAATTCTTATTAGTGTATTTGCCATATGGCAACATACACTATTGGCGTCGGTCGGATGGCGGGACCTAGGGGTCGGACCAAAATTTCTCGACGTTTCATAACCTCCTAAACACTTTGGCACCATTTTTAAAAATGTTTATATATATGTATATATATATATATATTTATATATATACGTATATATATATATATGTGTGCGGGCAATAACTCGCGAAGGAGTTAATTGGTTTTAACGAAATTTGGCCCACGTGTTGAAATCCATCACCGCAAGAAGCCTATTTAAAATGGGCCTAATCGGGCTATTTTAAGGGTAGTTTTTAGGGGTTGAAAAATGTTTTTGGGCCCCAAAATAGCGAAAAAATTCTCCGAATCGTTTCAAAATTGAAATTTAGCCCTCTGGTAGTAATTAAAAAGTGTCCCCAAAATTTTGATAAAATCGGCCCGACAGGACCGGATTTACAAATTTTATGAAAACACTAGTTTGCAGATAGTGATTTATTTATTGAAGGGTGTTTAATTCAGTGTAGACGTTAGATTGATAATAATATTACAATTAAGAAAAAAAATGTTATTTTAAGGGGTGTATTAAGGGGTTAAATTTTTTATTTTGCCCAAAAACAAACTTAATTTCACATAATAAACGTATAAAACCACACGGCCCTATACAAGCAAATACACTATATTGTCGGCAGGGTTTTGGCACTGCGACCCGGGTTTTTTTAAATCTTATAATCATATAGTAAAATATTTGTGTTATAACTGAATTAAATTACCAAAGTCAGCATATTCGTAAATGGGATTAAATTCTCTACAAGATGGCAGTAAATAATCGAAAATATTTAAGAATAGACCACAGATGCAAGATTCAAATTTTTTTTGTTAATTCTTATTTTAAATCTTATAATCATATAATAAAATATTTGTGTTATTTTTTTGGCTTGCTCAATTTTCCCAATTTAATTTTTTCTGTAGAAACATATTGTGTAACACTTTGTTAATTTTCTCGTTTTTATCTGATTTTAAATTGTTAATTTAGGTCAATAAACTGTCAAAATTTAACTGAAAATTATACTGGAAGAATAGTAGTTTATTTTGAAGCATTAACATCAAAGATTGAATAAGATTTTTCATAGAAATCAGAAATTTCCGAAACGAACACATATTCAAATGCTCGGAATCTAGAGCTCTGTCGGTGAAAAGGGGGTATATTGAACAGCTGGCGAAAAGTCACCTTAAGAAAAAGGTTGACTGTTGCTTCTCTGACCTATCCAAAGATATCGTCCAGTTTTTTCCGACATATTGCAGAAAATTTCATCTCATTTACGAATATATGATACACAGGCTTTGGTTATCTTAAAGAATATTCAAGATGCAGCCATTTCTAGGACAGCTTGTATATATCTGTCTCACTCATACACACATAATGCCATATATTATTCTATGCAATGGTTGTGTGGGCGAAGCTGCAATAGTGTGTTCTTTGTCATTCAGCCACTACGGTCATTTGTTTGTACGACGATGTGCATTTGTTCTGCACCTACAGATATGAAAATATCACGTTCCACTATGAGTTCATCATTAATTTATTTAAATATCCGAATTGCCAGTTGTATTTGTAAGGTGAAAATATTATTGTAAGATATATTTTATTTGTACAAAGCTGCAGAACGCTATATAATTGTTATAAACATTCATAGTTACAATGCTAAATTAGAAAAATTTATTTTTATCCACCAACACCGTCGGGACTTAAACTCGATTCTTTCCACTTTCGCGGCGGAATGAGATTTGTAGTTTGTCGATGCTTGAAGCAGTCAGTTTAGACTGTTTCAAACTGCCCGTGTGTGGCCGGTCTGATGATTATTAAACTCTATAAAAACCTGGTTCTAAAGAAATTTTAGCCAGAAACTTATTGAGGCTAGTTTTAGTTGTGTTGCGTTGAGGCCGTCGGAACGATCTGAATTTTGTTTGTGCTGAGACGCAGCGGTAAGGGGCGAGGTAGGCAAAAGACATATTGTGGGTGTCACCTTCTTTAGCTCTGTCTCGCTATAATCATCCGGACGTTTAAATTTTTGGCTGGTGCCAACTACGAGGCTAAAAGATGCTATTGCAAAGATACCGCTGTCAATTGATTACTCGAATTTTTGGAAATATTTTGAAGATTTAAAAAACTTTTCCGAAAAAGGAAGAGTCACTTTAGGTTTGTGATAGAACAATTTTGTGAAGTACGTACGAATAAGGTTGTAGTGTGACATTGAAAACGTGTGTTTTTTTGGGACAATTAATGCCAACTTTTTTCTAGTAAATCGTACATAAATTACAAAAGTAAATCATTAGAGGCCTAGATTTGTCCTTTATCTTCCTTATAGAGAAAGAATTTTTGCAGAATGTTGACGAATAAGTCTACAATCAGTTGACAGCCGAAGCTCTATTTTTGGCTTAAATTCAAAGCGTTCCGACAGCCTTAATGCCAATTTTTTCTAGTAAATCGTACATAAATTACAAAAGTAGTCCATTAGACACCTAGATTTGTCCTTTATCTTCCTTGTAGAGAAACAATTTTTGCAGAATGTTGACGAATAAGTTTACGATCAGTTGACAGACGAAGCTCTATTTTTGGCTTAAATTCAGAGCGTTCCGGCAGACTTAACAAGAATGGATCTATCGCACTCAGGGGAGAGTTTGTCTTCGCTCTGTACTGTAATCGGATATAACTGAAGTCCCGTCTCCCGGTTCCCGAGTCCTGGCGCCGACTGAACACGACGCTCACAAACACTGATATTATTTATTTTTATAATTTGCTATGTATGAAAAAGAGAATTTATGTTTTAAAATCCTTTTGATGACCAGTTAGGTATGTAAACTTCTAATTAAAAATAATATGCTTAGTGCTTACTTTGTTTTGCGGCATTTTTTGAATCTCCTGTTCTTTGGTGTTAAATTACAGATTTTATAATTTAACACTTTTACCTTTGAACTGATCTTGAATAATACATATTTTCATCCTTTTAATATTCATATGTTGAGATAGACAAGATTAAAGAAACAGAACTTTATTTCAGTCTTATTTGAAAAGAATTCATTAATTATATACAAGATATCTGCACTAAATCTTTGTTCTTTTTTTTCAATCTACCGGTAGTCAAGATTAATTAAGCCTGACGCCAAATCATATTTTCAATTTAGTATTTTTTAATGATATATTTAAAAAACCCGGGTCGCAGTGCCCAAACCCTGCCGACAATATAGCGTATTTGCTAATACAGGCAGTCTGGTTTTATTACATGAATTTAAGTTTGTTTTTGGTCAAAATAAAAAATTTAACCCCTTAATACACCCCTTAAATTAACAGTTTTTTTCTTAATTGCAAGATTACTATCATCGAACATCTACACCAAACTAAATACACTTTTCAGTAAATAACTCACTATCTGCAAACTAGTGTTTTCATAAAATTTGGAAATCTGGTCCTGGCGGCCCGTTTTTTTTCAAATTTCGGGAGCACATTTTAATTGCTACTAAAAGAGTAAATTTTAATTTTGAAACAATTCTGAGAATTTTTTCGGTATTTTTGGACTCAAAAAATTTTTTCAACCCCTAAAAACCACCCTTAAAATGATCTGATTGGGCCCATTTTAAATAGGCTTCGTGTGGAGATGGATTCCAACATGCGTGTCAAATTTCGTTAAAATGAATTAACTCTTTCGAAAGTTATTGCCCGTACACACACACAGATATATATATATATATATATACATATATATATATATATATATATATATATATATATATATATATACATCATATATATTTTTTCCAAAAATGGTGCCAAAGTGCTTAGAAGGTTATGAAACGTCGAGAAATTTTGGTCCGACCCCTAGGTCCCGCCATCTGACCGACGCCAATAGTGTATGTTGCCATATGGCAAATACACTAATTAACGCGAATTAAATAAAACTCAGTTAATTTTAAACTTATATATTTCTTTTGAGTAAAATTGAGAGTAAAATTTTAGCAGGCAACGGAAGCTGCAAAAGCACAGCTAACGAATATTCGGCAATATGTAAAATAAAATTTTTAAAGTGTTTTCAAATACTTGAGGTTAATTTTTGGTAAATATTATTCCTGAACTTTTTATTGCAATAAATTATTTGGATCTACATTAAAAATTAGTTGTTAGTCACGCCAAAGAAGTATACCTTCAAACGCGTGTACGTATTTTCAGTGACTGTAAAATACCAGAAATATAGTTGTGACTAAATTTCTTTTTGAATTATCCCCTACAAAATAGCTGCTTTATAAAGTAATTCATTACGCACTAGTTCGATAAAATAAATTAAAACTGTCACGCTATGCCAATTCTACAATAAATCACTGTTTGTAGAAGTGATGTTTAAAAAATAAACAAATAAATATTTTGAAAATGATTTCAAAAAGCGGCTGTTTTATAGGAGATATGTGCAAAAAATTACCATGTATATTTCGTGCGTAATGATATCACAACTCATGTGGATTTTAAAACTCGCTTTTTAAGTTGTTTAGAATTTTAACTCTGCCATCGCTTTTCATTTTACAGTGCGCATTATTTGTCAAAAAGAATAGTTATTTATTTACTTTGACCTCTGCTGTACATTCTTATAATACTAGGCAAATTGATAACATCTACATTCAATCATTCAGTACTACATTGGGCAGTAAAGGACCTGGACACCTGTGTCAAAAAATATACAATAGCTTTAAAAATTATCAGGAAATCGGACACAATAAAAATATACAATCAATTCAGCGACGTTTCGTTTTTTTTTATTAAAACTTCTTCAGGCTTCTTGATTTATATACATAGTTAAATAATAAAAACTTATTATACATTACTTATACTCATAAACATTTATATAATAATAATAAGTTTTTATTATTTAACTATATAAATCAAGAAGCCTGAAGAAGTTTTAATAAAAAAAACGAAACGTCGCTGAATTGATTGTATATTTTTATTGTGTCCAATTTCCTGATAATTTTTAAACTTAACAAAATTATGGATGATAATATTAATATATACAATAGCTTACCTTCTGTTATACGACAGATTGAAATTTGCAATAAATTTAAAAGTTCTCTGAATAATAATAATAATAATATATATTGAAGAAGCGTATTATTGTCTGGATGAGTTCTTTGGGAATCTCTCTTAATTATGACCTTTGACACTATTTGTTATTATACATATATAACAAATAAAGAGATTTATTATTATTATTATTATAATATACTATCACATTTGTCTTAAATCGTGATTGCGACAACATATAGATATGCAATGTACCATTATTTGTTGGTCGTTTAACAATAGTAAAGTTGGTTATTTGATTGGTGCCGGGTTAAAAGCACGACATAATTACATAACGGCATTAAACGGTGTACAGAACGGGTTTATATTTCGGTCATAAATGGGAATTAAGTCGATCTAATCAGCAGCCGTATCACGCGCTGGACGTGACAGCCTGTGCCGAGTGCTGCTCTCTGCTAGTCTCTCTTGCGTTATACAGTCGCAGGGTACATAAACCTCGATTCGGAACGCTTTCTTCTGGCATTTCTTCAGGGTCGACCATAGAGCTGTACTCCTGGACGTGCCTTAGCGGTGTAAGAAGTGTCCTCCCCCAAAAGGAAACGACAGGTCAATCTCTATTGCTCTCAAAATAGTACCTTAACCTCAATCATAGAAAAGGATGGCCCATAGAATATAGAGATCGTGTACTATGGTTTTAGACGAGGGGGGTAAGGCCGATTAAGGGACGCGACGAGGTGAGTGGTGTCCGCTTGTCATTGGCCGGCGCAACTGCGCGTGTCTAGTGGCATAAAATATGGTGTAAAAAGATTTCTTTTGTATGCAGCACAATGCGGCGATCAATCAAAAATCGACACCATTCTTACTTTGTAACCCGTCCCCCATTGGATTCCTCTCCATTCCTATAATTACTAGATCCATGGGATTGCTACATACTACTTCATTCTCTTCACTTACTTAACCGGAAAAAACAACTACAACGATATAATAATAATAATGCGTTTAACGTCCGTTTCTCGACTTTATGTCATAACAGACGCCATTCGCACCATTACTATTTTCCATCTACCACACTCTCCGTTATATTTCTACATTTTTTAAACTTCAACTTATGTAATAGCAATGGGCGAATGAAGGAATTATAGGAAATTAGGATAAGGTAGGCAATTTTTGAACTAGGCGTTTGATAGGTAATCGGCTATGGCCTCAAATAAGGAACCATCTCGATATTTATCTGGAATTAATTGAGGGAAACCATGGAAAACCTCAATCAAGATGGCCGGTACAGGAATTACCGTTTCTCGGCGAGAGGCAGTAGGAAAAAGTCCCAGCCACATCTGCCCCCGCCGGGATTCGAACCCGGACCTCCCGAATGCGAGTCTAGTGCTGTCACCATTAGCACTAGCTCTACAACGATATATGGTAAAGGCGTATCCAGAAGTAAAAGTCTTTGGAGTCGATCATAGAGCTATACTCTATGACGGCTATTAACAACCGTTCTGAAGGAAGGCAAAGCAGACATTGATAGACAACCGTGTTGTTTGTGTATATATAACTCTATATAACTTCGGTTCGTTGTCTCCTCTGTGAATTGTGACTGACTAGCATTTCACAGAATGAATGCCTATCTACAAATTAAGAATCATTGAACAATTTGGAAGAGCAGTGACCTTGTATCCGGTTATCGAAGCTCGGCAGATATGCCAGGAGATTGGTACACTAGAAAGTTGGGCGTAAGACGCTATAAACATGCTCACGTCTGTGATTGGTTGAGTCGATTGCTTACGTCATCGATGCCCATGGCTTAGAGATGGGAAAAACGGGTCTTTTTAGTGATCTGCATCTTTGCATCTGGATCCCGTATGTGAGCCGGCTCACTGAACCGGTTCAAAAAGAGCCGAGTTCTGAATACGTTACTGCAGTCAGCCACTGAGTTACCTAGTTCAGTCAATCATATCACGACCTGTATAGAATCAAGAATGCATAGCCAAACATGTGATGCATGAGTCATTTGAGCTGACAGATTAGAGATGGGAAAAACGGGTCTTTTTAGTGATCTGCATCTTTGCATCTGGATCCCGTATGTGAGCCGGCTCACTGAACCGGTTCAAAAAGAGCCGAGCTCTGAATATGTTACTGCAGTCTGCCACTGAGTTACCTAGTTCAGTCAATCATATCACGACCTGTATAGAATCAAGAATGCATAGCCAAACATGTGATGCATGAGTCATTTGAGCTGACAGATGCATAAAATCAAGAACTGACACGTAAGTGTAAAATGTGCTTCTGTGTGTTAAGTGTTTCACTGAGTTATGCGGATCCGTTGATCCGTCGGCTCAAAAAAAAGTGAGTCGGCTCTCGCGGATCTTCTGTCGGAGTCGGCTCTTTGAACCGGTTCAGATCTGAGTTATCCAACTCTACCATGGCTTGGGCTTTCAATTATTGTTTACCCCAACCGTATAGTATCCATGACTAAAACAGTCGAAAACAACGAAATACTTGTTTAGTAACGATTTAAAGACAGACTAACCCATTTTATTGACTACTGTGTTTCAGTATTATTATAGTTCAGTGGATGAGCTATGTTTAGTACTGCTTACCGGTGCATTAAAGCGATAGCACATAACCTATAAGTGTCCTGTAGTCTGAGCGACCGCTATAAATCTAACTTTATCATCATAGTTCTATATAGTCCCGTTATATGCGTCTAGCAACCGTCTAACGCGCTGTTAGCAACCGAAAGCTATCCTCATTGCCAATATTCACGCAGCTTTCGTTTTATGTTCAAGTAATTGTAAGCCGTGTTTAAAAATCACTTTCGTTTAATCTCGACGGCACGCAGTGCAAAATTTATTATCGTCAAAGCTGTTAGTTGACACACCGCTGCGTGCGGTAACCTTTTGCCTATTAGCTGTGTGCATGACATAGAATATGACTTACAGCGCCCGTGGTGACGAATAGCGAAACATTTTGATGGACTTAAAAGACAGGTTATGTAATAGTAGGTAATCTTCCTGTAAAAAGATTTTTCTTAAATACAGTATTCATTAAAAATGTTATAGTAGGAGAATTGTTAGACATTTTTGGGTAAGTATTTGAGGTACTGAAAATACAATATCTCTTTCCGAATACAAAAACACAGACCTGGTTGAAGGGTAGCGAGGCTTAACCGACGCACAAATTTTAAATTGGCAACATTTTTGTCGCAATAAAAAGCCCTTGAGATATCTTGAAATATAGTATTTAAGGAATAGAAAAATATAAAACCCAGATTTCTTAATCAGGTCTAAAACTTAGGTGTTTGCAAAATTTGATTTTTGAAAAATTATAAAAATATATTTGACGTTGAAACTTAAACAGAATAATATTGGTAAAAAAATAGATATATTCAAAAAAGCAGGTCGTTTCGTTGGGACATTATACTTACCAGGGGATTAAAAATTTGAGGGTCGTTTAAGCCCCGTTACCCTTTAGCAAGGTCTGTGTTTTTGTATTCAAATATTATTAAAGAGATATTGAACAAATTTTCACAGTGCCTCAAATACTTACCCAGAAATGTCTAACAGCTATAATGGATAGAAGGAAAACATATATTTGAATCTACTGCTTAATATGAGCAATAAACATGTATTTATTTATTTTTTAATTATTATTACTAATTGTAGTTAAGGAAGTTGTCGTGGTACAATATTGTCAAAAAGTTATAGATTATACGCGCCACAAAAGTATACTAGCTTGTAGCTAAGTGATCCAAAATTTGTACGCAAGACTGTACCCGTGGAAACGTAACCCATACAGTATTCATATGCATGTATACTTTTCTATAAATTGTTGAACTTTAAACCGTTATTTATAAATAATTAGACGGTCAAAAAATGTTTCTTATTTTTTTTTAAACTCATAACAAATGCATTGAAAGACTGTCAGTTTTTGAAAAGTTTTTGACAGTTAGTTCTTTTTTTATAAATAAGAAACTGGTTCAGAACTACAGAGATCGTATACAATCAATGTTAATTATCCAATTTTTAATTGAATTTATCTCGGATTATATACGGTCGATCGACTTCAAATTATCAGGGTAATTGTATTATCATGTCCTTAATAAGTATATAAAAATTAAGAATTTTCTGACGGTGTGCCTTAACCACGACAACTACCTTAAGCGAAAACAGCATTTAGTGCTTTTATCAGTTCGTTGGTTCGATTCTTTGCAAGAAATGTCTGAATGAATGCACTTTGATTTATTCATAAAACTCGTGGTTTTAAAATGAACAAATTCTTGAATGAAAAAAGTCAGAAAATTATTATCTCGCTTTTCTCAGAATGATTTAAGTTCTTTGTTGAATGTCTGAAGATTTGAAATTCCTTCTTTAAAGGATAAATAAAGATAAAGATAATTAAATTGACAAAAATGTAATTGATTTTTTATTAAATGGAATGAACTTTCAAACAAATTTTGCGTCGGAAATGTATAAAATAATTCGTTAGAAAGTTCAAAAGAAGAATAATTGATGACGTACTCTTGTAGTACAAAAGCTTTGGAAGCTTTCAGTTGGCCTTGGCCGCCGCTTCGCTTTAGTAACACACGAGCTGTCGCACTTTCTTTATAAAACGTTAATGTTCTTGTATTGCCATTGTGTCGGAACTGGCTGCTAAAGGTCCCCTCACATATGGTGCCACAGAGACACGCATTTATTGTAAAAAATAATAGTTTAAAAAAACTAAAAAAGCACGCTGTAATAGCAAGCCGAACTAAAAAGTAAAAAATATTTTTGAAGTTTTAATTTTTTAGCGACGTTATCTGCTTGTAAAAACTAAGAAATCGAGGGGAAGTAGAACTACCAATAAAGGGGAAGTTAGTTTGTCTCCTAAATTACATGAAACTGACAAGGACAGAAGTTTATAGTAAATATTATTAGTTAGTCATGTTTAAAGTTCAATTCCAGATATATGTTATAATAGAAAACAGTATTACGGGTAATTGGAATAATGAAAATAAATCAATTTAAACACTCATTGATTTTTTTTTAGAGCTTGAAAAAGTCTTAATTAATTAAAGAGAAGACAAAACGTTGCGATCAATGAGTGTTTAAATTGATTTATTTTCATTATTTCAATTACTTTTCTATTATTATTAATTAGTTTCACATAAAAAAAATTAATGCATGCAAAAAAATAAATTAAAATGGTTGTGGTGGAGGTGCAGGTATGAATGTGGTGGGAGAGCGGGTACATATTTTTTCAACGAGTTTGTAGAATAAACGCAGACAATAAAAATAATACATGATCACCTCACATTAAAAATTGATATATTAAATAATAATAATAATAATAATAATATTAATAATAATAATAGTGCGTTTAACGTCCGTTTGTCGACTTTTATGTCATAACAGACGCCATTCGCACCATTGCTATTATCCATTTTATCACTTCCCGTTATTTTCTACATTTCTAAAACTTCAACTTAACTAATAGCAATGGGCGAATGAAGGAATTATACGAAATTAGGATATGATAGGTAATTTTTAAACTGGAAGTTCGACAGGTAATCGGCCATGGCCTCGAATAAGGAACCATCTCGATATTTATCTGGAATTAATTGAGGGAAACCATGGAAAACCTCAATCAAGATGGCCGGTACAGGAATTAATGTTTCTCGGCGAGAGGCAGTAGGAAAAAGTGCCAGTCACATCTGCCCCTGCCGGGATTCGAACCCAGCTCGGTTTAAAAATTGATATATTTCTTCGTATATGGTAGTGTTGATCCAATAGGATGTCACAGTGAAGGAAGGTTTGGTTGAGAATCAAGAAATAAGCTTTACCAATGTTTCGCTAGGGGCCAACTTTTCGAAAAATTTATTTTCATCTTCAGCTTAAGACCCTGAAGATGAAAACAAATTTTTCGAAACGTTGGCCACTAGCGTAAAATTTGTAAAGCTTATAACCAAACCTTCCTTCACTGTGATATATTTATTGTTAGTACCGAGCTGGGTAGAATAGTGGTGACAGCACTAGACTCGCATTCGGGAGGTCCGGGTTCGAATCCCGGCGGGGGCAGATGTGGCTGGGACTTTTTCCTACTGCCTCTCGCCGAGAAACGGTAATTCCTGTGCCGGCCATCTTGATTGAGGTTTTCCATGGTTTCCCTCAATTAATTCCAGATAAATATCGAGATGATTCCTTATTCGAGGCCATGGCCGATTACCTATCAAACTCCTAGTTCAAAAATTACCTACCTTATCCTAATTTCCTATAATTCCTTCATTCGCCCATTGCTATTACATAAGTTGAAGTTTTAAAAATGTAGAAAAATAACGAGAAATGTGGTAGATGGAAAATAGTAATGGTGCGAATGGCGTCTGTTATGACATAAAGTCGAGAAACGGACGTTAAACGCATTATTATTATTATTATTATTATTATTATTTCTTTTTAGTGGGCAGATTTTGTTAATTTCTCCCGTATCAGGAGATCTAGCGAAAAGATAATAAAGTCAACTGGGTGTCTGTTATGTGATGAATGGTTTGTTCTGTCGTAATTGAGTGTTGAATGAGACAGAGTCAACGAAGGCATGGAATCAGATAGAGCAGTTTTAATTACTGATATCCGGCATGATGATAGTTCGAAAGGGACGAGCAAAGGGAAATACAACTGGAGCCGTAGCAGGAAAAGCATGACGATATCCACCGGGAAAATTTTTCGAATGCTTTTCTCTTTCTTTTCTTTTTTCATCCATTCCGATGTTTTTATATCTTGATTTCGTTGAAATTAATTATTTTATATGTTGTCGGTATAAAAGCTTAACTGTGCTTGTTTCCGACACAACCGAATTTTTTTAATGCGGATAATTGCTTAAAAATGCATTTGACAATTGCAAATTGCATTTTTTTAAATAGTGTATTACAAGAGCAGAAAATTGAAATTCCTGCACTGCACGCAGTTCAGGGCTTTCAACTTTCTGCCCGTGCGGTGTATACTATTTTTCTTTATACCTGGTCGAAAGTAGGTACTTTTAATATTATATAAAAAGACTAATAACTTTCAAGTGAGCAATTTTGAGGTTATGCGCAATAACAGCTGTTAGCTACTACTGGCTGGCGGCATTTCCACGTATCAGTCTGCACGAGAAAACTCTTTTGTCCGGCTGTTACTGTATTTTGGCCCGCTGTTATAGATGGCGTGCGAGTAATTCCAGTAGAGCATAAATGTTTCTGTCTTAAAATTGAAGCCGAAATGTTTTTGTTTCTCTATTGTGTAGTTTGTTGACGAAATATTTGTCGTGAATGAAATAAAAGTTGTAAATTATTAATTGGAAAATGTTACTCTTTTCTTTGTGTTTCAGTAGCGTGACAAGATTTTATTTAAGGGGACACATCTACCCAAAAATCATCCTTTTTTCGAGAATATTTTTAGGCTGTTAAAAAAATGGCATGCCATTTACGAGTGATTTACAGTTGCTTAAATGTAAGCAAAAAATCCCCTACATACTTAGGCGTTATCATTTTTAATAAGCTGCCTAAAAATATAAAATAATAATAATAATAATGCGTTTAACGTCCGTTTCTCAACTTTATGTCATAACAGACGCCATTCGCACCATTACTATTTTCCATTTACCACACTTCCCGTTATTTTCTACATTTTTAAAACTTCAACTTATGTAATAGCAATGGGCGAATGAAGGAATTATAGGAAATTAGGATAAGGCAGGCAATTTTTGAACTAGGAGTTTGATAGGTAATCGGCCATGGCCTCAAATAAGGAACCATCTCGATATTTATTTGAAATTAATTGAGAGAAACCATGGAAAACCTCAATCAAGATGGCCGGTACAGGAATTACCGTTTCTCGGCGAGAGGCAGTAGGAAAAAGTCCCAGCCACATCTGCCCCCGCCGGGATTCGAACCCGGACCTCCCGAATGCGAGTCTAGTGCTGTCACCACTACTCTACCCAGCTCGGTAAAAATATAAAATCAGCCGCACATGTGAACCAATTAAAACAACTTTTAAAAGTTCTTCTTATAGTATTAATGAATTGTAATCCAGGCACCCATTTTTTTGACGCTTTTAAAACTGTATACTGCAGTCATTTAAAATAAATATATTATTATTTTTATTATTATTATTATTAGATCACTATAAAAATTATCGTATTGTTATCACAACTACGAATATGTGTAAAGTTTCAAGTCGGTCGAATGTGTATAAGCTATTTTCAAATCCTAAATTGATTAAAGAATCTAAGTGGAAAAGAAAATTAAATAAATTTATGACAAAGAACGTATTTCCTGAAACAAAATTTCGGAAGCTACTGACAACGACGACAATGGTTGGTATATTATTATTATAATTGTTCTGTTTCAGCGGTTTAATATTTCTCCGTTACTTTCTTGTACAAATAACCTTAATGTTCAATCATCCATTTTCTCTCTTATTTGCAACAAAGAGAATGTTTCCGTAAATTAATTTTAATTAATATACATCCATTTTGCATTTCTGTTTATATTATTGTTTATGGACCGTCTTATGTTCCTTTTATGTTCTTCAGTTCCTTGAACTTCGAGTGAAATGACTTGAAATTGTCTAACAAAATAGACATTTCCTTACATGCTTCAGTGTTGAGATCGCTTTTAACCTTAAAGTGGTCGAGTGATGTCGAAAAGGCACTGGTTTTAAAAGGGAAAAAGGAATTACTTCGTTGTCCGTCTGTCTGTCAGTCAAGAACCTTTTTCTCAGGTATGCGTAATGGTATCAAGTTGAAATTAATATCAAATAATCAGATTTGTGATCCCTTGAAGCTGTGAAAAAATCAAAGTTTTAAGTCAACGCAATCAAAAGATACGACCGTTTATGCCGCATTTTTTGATACAATGGCATTAAAACCTATAGGATAGTTCCCGTGGACTTCGAATCATGAAATTCGGCAAGAAGCAATGTCTTATACCACAAATAAAGGAAAAAATTCGAAAATAGTAAATTTGTAGTTATATCACAAAAAAAGTTATTTTTGTCTACAAACGTTATAAGTGACATCGAACGGAATATCTTAAAAGCTATTAGTTCGCTCGAAGAGTAATTTTCTGCAAAACAAAACCACGTTGAACTGAATATTGCTTAGAAGTTAGAAGGATTTCTTACTTATGTAATTGACAGTAATCTTTTGAATATTACAGTGCGGGTATTTTGTGTTCAAGGACATTGAATACAGCGAACTATAGCTGTAATACGACTGGGAAGTCCCGCTAAGCCACAACGCATTCCTCGACTCATCAGCGCTGTACGTGTTTTCTAACGAGAATTAAAGTCATTTCTAGTCATTCGGAAATTCCATTCCTTTAACTCGTTCCCCGTATAGTAATTACACCTCTCTCTTTCGCTTTAATATTTTTCCATCGGCAGTGATTCCCAAACAAATGCAACGGCAGTGAAGTTGGTAACACTGCAGTTCAACTGGTTATAATACGCGCCACGGTTCTAAAAGGTTCTGAAGTTAGATGCAAATAGAGGCTTGCGCAGCTACAGTACGGTTGAAAAACTACAAATTCGTTCTATATTATTATTTTGAATTTTTCTTTAATCTAAAGGTCTAATTCCTTGCATAAAGTCATCCAAAAACTATGATATAATATGCACTTTGGCATTACAAAAAACAATTAATTGTTTTTTGTAATGCCAAATTGCATATTATATCATAGTTTTTCTATCATTTAAGCATATTGAGAGCTTGAAAAAGTCTTAATTAAAGAAAAGACGAAACGTTGCAATCAATGAGTGTTTAAATTGATTTATTTCTTTATTCCAATTACCCTTGATACTGTTTTCTATTATTAATATTATTAAATGATTATATTGTTACGAGCATTTGGACAATTAATGTTAAAACAATTATTGATATGCGACGTTTAGTTATTTTATAAAGACTTCAACTGAAAAAATACGACAATATTGTAAATAATTAGTAATACATATTATGTATATGATTAAAAATTAATATAATGTTCTAACCTCAACAAGTTAATTGACTAACAACGGTATAATTATATGGTACGTGAAATTAATAATTGTTTAATTGTTTTAACATTGAATTGTTCGTAACAACATTATCATTTATCGTTTTGTTTGGATGTGAACAGTTGATTAATTAATATTATTAATTATAAATTACGTTGAGATTCGTTAAAATTAATAATAATGACGTTATGTTGTTTATTTTTTTAAAGCAACATCGATGGAAAATTCAACATTCTCTTTTGAAGAAATATATAATTTTCTGCCCAAAATGATGATCTCCAAATCTACCTTACGCTTTTTTTTTTGGAGATAATTCACTTACTTTAAACTAATAAATATTATTCTGTCTCTACTGTTGCGTCCATTCTAATGATTATTGTAAATTTTAGAAGGAAAGTGGATCAAGGAAGTAGATCAAAATATCGATTATTACATTTGCGACGTTTTGGCCTTTATTAGATCTTCTTCAGGCATCTAAAAAAATATATTCTTGTTATTTTATTTTTTATTATTTTTTTATTATTTTATAAAATAACAAAAATGTATTTTTTTAGATGCCTGAAGAAGATCTAATAAAGGCCGAAACGCTTCTTCAGGCATCTAAAAAAATATATTTTTGTTATTTTATTTTTTATTATTTTTTTATTATTTTATAAAATAACAAAAATATATTTTTTTAGATGCCTGAAGAAAGTCTAATAAAGGCCGAAACGTCGCAAATGTAATAATCGATATTTTGATCTACTTTCTTGATCCACTTTCCTGCTAAAACTTACAACTAATAAATATTAATTTGCGTTTCCTTAAAAATTTATTAACGTTATTTGAATATGAATTTGTCGACAGCTGATATTGTCGGGTTCAAGTTACTGACGCGTATCTACATAAATTGAGAAGTTTGAGGAGTACATTAAGAATTCAGTGTTGAAGGTTTTATTTTATTAAAGAATAAGGACAGAATATGGCACGAATCGATCTTCCTTATCTGTGTAAATATCTTTGTATTCGGGCTTACATTTCCCAGACACCGGCTCACTTCCTATACTTCAATCAGAACGAAACCGTCCAGTAAAATATTCCTATTCCACTTTTGACGAAGAGTTAGATAGATAGATAGATGTAATCTTTCGGATAGGACATACATTATTAACATTTATAAATCGGCATATATTATTTCTCAAAGGTGTTTTTTGTCGGTATAAAATATCTCCTTTAATAGTGTATCAAAATTAATGTTTGATACGCCGTTTTGTAGATTATTTTTCTCTCTAATGACGAAAACTAAGTTAATATCTTAAAATTAATGTTTTAATTAAAAAACTACAGTTTAAAAATTTTTACAATTTCATTACAGAAAATAACATTCCGGAAAAGCAAATATCATCTGGTGGCAATCTGTTTATTTTAACAGTGGCGCTGAAGTCTTTGAATAGAATAGATTAAAATTTATTTCCACCCTATTATATTACGTAACTAACCACTAACGTTGCGAATCTATTTATATTCCCCGTTCTTCCTAGATTCAACGAAGTCCCTGTTAAATTTAAAACGGGACATAGCTTAAAAAGCAGTCGAATGTATTTCACCTATTTTAAATAACTTCTGTTTCTCGTTTTTTTTACAATGTAGTTGGATTTTAAAAGTTTAAAATAAAATATTATTGTATATAAAGATCTAAATTAAATATAGTTTGATGAAGTGATAAATTTATTACGAAACGTTGCTATTAGTAAAAATAATATTTAAAGCGTCAAAAAATCCCATGATTGCAAACTATATTTAAAAAAAAATCCGGGTCGCAGTGCCAAAACCCTGCCGACAATATAGTGTATTTGCTTATACAGGCAGTGTGGCTTTACTATGCGAACTTAAGTTGGTTTTTGGGCAAAATAAAAAAATTGACTCCTTAATACACCCCTCAAAATAACATTTTTTTTCTTAAACGCAATATTATTATCAATCGAACCTCTATACCAAATTACATACAACTTTCAGTAAATAATTCACTATCTGCATACTAGTGTTTTCAGAAAATTTGTAAATCCGGTCCTGTCGGGCCGATTTTATTAAAATTTTAGGAGCACTTTTTAATTGCTATTAAAGGGTCAAATTTCAATTTTGAAACGATTCTGAGAATTTTTTCGGTATTTTTGGGCCCAAATACATTTTTCAACCCCTAAAAACCACCCTTAAAATGATCCGATTGGGCCCATTTTAAATAGGCTTCGTGCGGTGATGGTTTCCAATATGTGCACCAAATTTTGTTAAAATCAATTAACTCTTTCGAAAGTTATTGCCCGTACACATATATACCTATATATATATATATATATATATATACATATATATAAACATTTTTAAAAATGGTGCCAAAGTGTTTAGGAGGTTATGAAACGTCGAGAAATTTTGGTCCGACCCCTAGGTCCCGCCATCCGACCGATGCCAATAGTGTATGTTGCCATATGGCAAATACACTAATAACTACACGAGCTTTTGAATAACTTTCATAACATTTTATGTTATGAATTTCAAACTAATTTTCGAGGACGTGTGATTTGATTAAAGTATAGTATAATACGAGTGCATTATGAATGAGAGGCGGAATATATAGATAAACGGTATAGGTAGGGGAGCGTCTGCACATTCCTTAGATATTTTATCATCAACCGTCGGAACAAGGACTTCGTCCCTTCATTCGCTTTATACAGGACTTGCCAAATCTAAATTGAAAATGATGAACATTCTTTTGGCAATTCTAAAACTTTGTTCTTGGATTTCTACACATGCTTTTGAATATCTGTAGAAGAAAAGAATCTAAAAATTGAAGCAAAAAGTTTAAAAAATCTACAAGAAATATCACTTCAATTGTATCCAATTTCAACGAAAAAGAATTGATTTTTTTAAAAATCTTATTTAGTCCAAGCCCTGGTATTGATGCTTTGTTATTCTTTAAAGAAAGAACAGAACACTGAACATTTTTACTTGACCTGATAACAAATGAAAACTTTTTGAAGAAACGCAATAATTTGCTAATTTGTCAAATCTAAAATGACAGAGATGAACATTCTTTTGGAAATTCTAAAACTTTGTTCTTGGATTTCTACACATGCTTTTGAATGTCTGTAAAAAGTATAAAAAATTGACAAGAAATATCACTTCAAGTGTAACTCAATTTCAACGAAAAAGGATTGATTTTTTTAAAATATTATTTACTCCAAACTCTGGTATTGATGCTTTGTTACTTTTAAAAAAAAAGAACAAAACACTTAACATTTTTACTTGACCTGATAACAAACTAAAACTTTTTGAAAGAACGCGAGAAATACCGTCCAAACGCTAGGAACGACAGAATTGAGTGAAGTTTGTCAACAGTGTTGGCTGACGGCTACAAACGATGCGGTGATTCCCCGATCAAAGACAAACTTGGTCTGACTTTGATGTTCGAATAATAAAACACAAGTGAATCTAAAAGTAATCGGTTTTAGTAACCAAGAACCGTTATTTTTTAGGTTTTTCTAAAACCGGTTCACATCACTAGTCTGAACCGTAATATGGGTGGTTAGATTTGACTAACCCTGTCTATGCATGTGGATAGGATCAACTTCCCAATGTCATTACATTATATTATCTGGCTATATAGACCTAGGAGTATTCGGATTAAATATATTTAATCGTTTCTTGTTAACCCTTAAAGTTTTCGTGACAAGGAACTTCGCACAAAAAAGTACGTTTTGACATGTCAAGTACGTGCTTCGAATATTTGCAATTAATATGCCGTGAAACCTTTCGATAATCTGGACAACCGTGTGGTCGTACAAATGGTTCGTTATAGAAGAGTAAAGATGGGATATTTCGAGGAAAAGTTGTCGAACTTATTCGACTATTAAAATATTTCGAGAAGATTCGAGTTGTTATCGTCCATGATGTTATATGTTTATGGATCGTGGGTAATTGGACACAAATAAGAAGAAGTAGGAAACTAACCTACGAAACGTAGCAAATTTAGAAAACTTAGAATTTCCATTTATTTGTGTCCAATTACCCACGATCCATAAACATATTTCGAGAAGTTATTCGAAATCATTCGAATGATTTTTATACCTACAAGTTACGCACTTATAATCTCCAGTAATAAGTTATTATACTACGCTCATTCTTTGTTGGATCACTTTCCCACAGTTTGTGTTGAGACCCAGCGGTAAGAAGCGAGGTAGGCAAAAGACATATTGTAGGTGTGACCTTCTTTAGCTTTGTCTCGCTCAAATCATCCGCACGTTTCAATTTTTGGCTGGTGTCAACTACGAGGATAAAAGATGCTATTGCAAGAGTGCTGTTGTCAATTGATTACTCTAATTTTTGGAAATATTTTGAAGATTTAAAAAACTTTCCCGAAAAAGGAAGAGTCACTTTAGGTTTGTGATGGAACAGTTTTGTTAAGTAAGTACGAATAAGGTCGTAGTGTGACATTGAAAACGTGTGTTTTTTTGGCACCATTAATGCCAACTTTTTTCTAGTAAATCGTACATAAATTACAAAAATAGTCCATTAGAGATCTAGATTTGTCCTTTATCTTCCTTATAGAGAAATAATTTTTGCAGAATGTTGACGAATAAGTCTACAATCAGTTGACAACCGAAGCTCTATTTTCGGCTTAAACCTTGAGACTTAGAATTTTCTGTAAACTATTGTGGAGGCATGTTCCACATTTTTTAAAATTTTAGGCTCGGTAGTTTCGGTGGTAAGAGGGGTAGTCGATATAATTCTTTTTTAGGATTTCGCCTCAGAAATTTAAAAAATAGTGTAGTGACTCTGAAACATAAACATTTGTTAAACTTTTTATTTCGATTTTTGGACTCATTACAATAACTTCAGGGTGTACTGACATAAACTATTTTGTCTTTTGACCACAGATAAATGTATTTGAAAACTTAGTCAATATCGGAGTGAATATTCGCGAGGAAATTGTGCAGGTGTCATTTCAATGGTAACGCGTTTCACGAACTTCAACTAAAGGAAATGACGGAAAACGTCGCAGGTGAATTTCAACTCCAACATGAGTTCGAGTCTCATTAGATTAATGACGGAGGCGAAGCGACCATTGAATTGTGAACATCATAATATCGACTCTCAGTCCAGACTCCTAGGGATGCACAAATAGTCATAAAACTTAATTAAGATTAAAATGGAGTCAGAATTATTTTTTATTCACGCAATGACGAATTTAACGCGGGGAAAGTTAACAGTCGTTGCCTCAAGAACTTCGTCAGCTTAGTTTTGACTGATTTATGCTGCATCGTCGTCGTATTTTATGTTAGCTGTGCGCGCGCAACTTCCGTTGCCTGCTAAAATTTTACCTTCGACGCGCAAAAACAAGTATAACTTATAAAAGCTGTAAGGCTGTATCGAAAACTGTAAAATATTCATGTAGGTAAATTTTTGGAATTAAGTTTATTATCGAGCGTTTGGTGGATGGAAACTACACGGAAAAAAATGTCCGACCTACAGTACGTTACAGCTATGCATTAATGTAGTGCGATTATATATTAGAAAGAGACAGGCGACACAGAGAGAGAGAGAGGGTAAACGTGTACGTGGCGCCGAGGAGCGACTGCTCATCTAGATTCTTTTACTGTATTATAGCTTGTTCACAAGCGTATGTCTATGTATAGGCAATATAGCTGTATAAAATACAATTTTATTACCATTCCTTTATTGTGTTTGTTATTTATTAATACAAAATATATACCAAAAGGGACCTAGTTTCTACCGGGTGTCCCACGACGCCTCTCGTTTTTTTAAGTTTATTTTTTCATAAAAAAAAATGATTTTATTTGTAGCACTTAAAATTTATTCATCCTATTCGAGAGTCTGTCATGCCACCCCCGATGACAGTAATAGTTTATTTTTCTGATGTTTTTTGTTAACCAGCCCTCGTATGACTAACGAGTGTTATTAGCGAACGCTTGAATGAACTCGAAAACGCCAAACGAAATACAAATTATTGAAGTCGGGCAAACGAAGGCACCACCGCGTACAAAAGATATAAAGAAAATGTACACTCGAATTGCAATATAACGGAAAAAAGAATTGATGTCTTAATTGGCAAATAAACATGCGATCTCAATTACAAATATTATGTCGCTTATGAACTCAGTTTTCAAGCATCTATAATGTACAAATGTTATTTAATATCGAACAGAACTGAATAATATAGTTTTTAAAAAAATAGTGGCAGGTCTCTTAAGAAGGATTAATTTTTTTTATATTTACTGTAGATTACAGACTCTCGACAACTTAAGTTATTAGTGTCAGAAAAAAAGGATTAAATACATTACACAATCATCTTCCCTACACTTTAGTCAGAAGTTGGCAGATTTTTTTTCATTAAAATCTTAATATTTTTTAATTGCATGCAGGTTAGGGAAGGTGATTGTAAGATGAAGAAAAAAGTTATTTTATAGTTTTTAGAGACCTTTGTTTTGAGGTTGATTTAATTTTAAAAAAATGTATATTTATTTTTAACGCTCTGTACAGTTGCCTACACCATAGTCAAATCCAATATTGTTTTTAGTCTTATAATTAAAATTAGACTTTAAAAAAACTAAAACAACACGCTTTTATGAACTAAAAAATGCAAAATAGTTTGACAACAAAATTAGATTTACTGTAAAAAGCATGGGATGCTGTCTACTTAAATTTTCATAATAGCGCTATGTTTACAATTAGCTTGTAAATAAAAAAATATTATCGATATTAAACACTCCACGATTTTTACAGTAAAGCTAATTTTGTTGTCAAATTATTTTGCATTTTTTAGTTCACAAAATGTGTGTTGTTTTAGTTTTTTTTACGTAATTTTCTGTTAGCATAAACTAACTACCGGATCTGTGATTATTATTGACAATATGTCAGAAACATTTTCCATACTGTTAAGTTTACGTTCTGATGTTCCTAATATTAATAATATAAGGTTTATTTTTGTTTGTTTCAGTGTCCCTTCAAGCAACAGCAAATTTTGTGAACAGTTCAACAATCTGCGAGGTCATATTATAATATATGTAAGTTTCCTTTATTGTTAGTGAAAATAAGTTATGTTGTGTTTAATCGAATTATTCAAATTTCGCCCAACGAAATCTCCTCTTGTGACGTCATACGTTTCGAGTTTAAGGATTAGTTTTAATATGATTCCATAGTTGGCTTTGACAAGACAATACAACCACGAGGCAACACAATTGAAACTATTGTGTCGATTGAAATTTGGTATGTACAGTAGAACCTATCTTTGCTTAGACCAGTGATTTTCAACCACTGTGTTGCCATGCGACGTCAAACTTCAATTGTTAATAATACCCTAGCGGGAACTGACTACACCAATACGCATTGCAGTTCTAAACTGGTTCTCGATTTAACCCAAATAAAGTTATATACTAGTATCAGCGTTGCCAGATTTTTTTTTGCCAAGTCGGGATTTTGGAACTTTTTGAGTGAAAAAAGCGGGATTCTTTCGTCGAAAGCGGGACATAGTAAAAAAAACGTATATAATCAGAAGTTTTTAAATATTCATCTTTTTATTTGAGTTCAAATTACGTTTACGTGACAATAGATAGCAAAAATAGCCATAGAAAATGTATTTTAATAAAAATATGATATTTTAAATCAGATTCACCCTATCGTTAAATAGTTGAGTCTTATTCGTCTTCTGAATAAAAAAAGTAAAAAAAAAAACAGAAATCAAAAAAAAAAGTTTTATTCATTAGAAAAATATGGCGTTTCAAACAATAGTTTGAGGAGTGAGTGTTACAAATTGCAACTTACAATAAGAGAATAATTATTTACTTACGGTCGAGTTATCCCCGAAAAGCGATACTGAGCCTGTCCCGCGCGGGACATTTAATTTTGATTTAAAAATCGGGACGTCCCGCCAAAATCGGGACGTCTGAAAACGCTGACTAGTATATATTTTGAAAAGTGTACGTTATCTCACTCAAATTTTAATATTTTAAAGTAAAAAATATCACGTAAGCTGTTTATTCTTAAAGTAGGTTTTGAGTATGTTATTTTATTTTTACCATTTCTATTAATTTGTTCGTTACATAAAAAAATAAAACAACATTTAGCACTGTTTTCTACAAATATTATTTTTTTACTCGAATAATCGCTGAAGCCGAAAATCATGTATATTAAAAATGTATCTAGATGTTATTAAAGCAAAACTTTTAATTGGAAAAATTATTTGTGAATTTTTATGGCAGTTTAATTCAGATATACAGATTTCAATGTTGTTTTAATGAAATTTTGTGGTTCTATGAAAATAATTATTACATTGCAAAATAATTATAGTAGTCTCTGTACGTAGCTTATTTATAGTGTACAAACAAACCACAACAAAACGACGACCGCCCATTAAACTCGGAATATTCTAAACTGGTTTATTATTTTACGAGAACAGTGTGTCCTTTTTTATTTAAAATTTATATCAATTTTATACACGTTGAAAGTTGAAACATAATAAACAGCTGTATTAACATACAACAAACATATAAATCAAACCGGAATAATTGTTACTTCGACATGTCAACAAATTTTGGAGTTAGCGAGTTACAGAAGACATTTTAGCTATTTTGAAAATTCTTGTCAGTTGCCAGTTAATTCAAAAGTTAATAGATCCATAATGTAAGGAAAAGATACTGCGTTTTTTATACAGCAGAACACCGAGCTGGGTAGAGTAGTGGTGACAGCACTAGACTCGCATTCGGGAGGTCCGGGTTCGAATCCCGGCGGGGGCAGATATGGCTGGGACTTTTTCCTACTGCCTCGCGCCGAGAAACGGTAATTCCTGTACCGGCCATCTTGATTGAGATTTTCCATGGTTTCCCTCAATTAATTCCAGATAAATATCGAGATGGTTCCTTATTTGAGGCCATGGCTGATTACCTATCAAACTCCTAGTTCACAAATTGCCTACCTTATCCTAATTTCCTATAATTCCTTCATTCGCGCATTGCTATTACATAAGTTGAAGTTGAAAAAAATGTAGAAAATAACGAGAAGTGGTAGATGAAAAATAGTAATGGTGCGAATGACGTCTGTTATGACATAAAGTCGAGAAACGGACGTTAAACGAATTATCATTATTATTATTATTTCGCTAGAGCCCCTGCAGAGGCTCACCGGAACCCCAGGGCTGTTCTAGGAGAACGAGAATTATTTCTCTACGAAAAAATTCTGTTCATTTGCCTTTCACGGCGGCCATTTACATGTTTATGAATTACACTCGCCTATCAGCCCACCAAATTCGGTGTTGACTTTTGTGAGCCATGTTTTGTCCTTTACACCTATTAAATTCGCCGTACAACCGGGAGTTCCCCGAGGTTTGCTATGATATATCTTCTTCCTTATTGCACGTATTCACTCGGAAGGCATAATATTCCCGTAATTGCAATTCCACAAGGCTTGGCATTGTGGCCTATATTGTTATTTTCATCCGCGCATACATAATACATTATATTGTGGAATATAATATAGGTATATGTATTATTACGTAAATTTAGAGAAATGTTTGTTGTGGAATTAATTTGATGAAGTTTATTTTGTTTTGTATTTATGTGCCACCTATACGTCAGTTCATGTCGTCGCATACGTTCGTGTGCCAGTAGCGTGCGCTCAGTTTTATAAGTTCGATTTATATTAGTAAACGCATTAGCAAAACCAGACCATCCTTCACTTGTTTCCATTCCAGCTCACTGGTCGGTAATGGTACTATAATAATAATAATAATGCGTTTAACGTCCGTTTCTCGACTTTATGTCATAACAGACGCCATTCGCATCATTACTATTTTCCATCTACCACACTTCCCGTTATTTTTCTACATTTTTAAAACTTCAACTTATGTAATAGCAATGGGCGAATGAAGGAATTATAGGAAATTAGGATAAGGTAGGTAATTTTTGAACTAGGAGTTTGATAGGTAATCGGCCATGGCCTCAAATAAGGAACCATCTCGATATTTGTCTGGAATTAATTGAGGGAAACCTTGGAAAACCTCAATCAAGATGGCCGGTACAGGAATTACCGTTTCTCGGCGAGAGGCAGTAGGAAAAAGTCCCAGCCACATCTGCCCCCGCCGGAATTCGAACCCGGACCTCCCGAATGTGAGTCTAGTGCTGTCACCACTACTCTACCCAGCTCGGTCGGTAATGGTACTAATTTAGGCATTCGCCCATTGCTATTACATAAGTTGAAGTTTTAAAAAAAATGTAGAAAAATAACGGGAAGTGTGGTAAATGGAAAATAGTAATGGTGCGAATGGCGTCTGTTATGACATAAAGTCGAGAAACGGACGTTAAACACATTATTATTATTATTATATTATAGTGTATTTGCTAATACAGTCAGTCTGGTTTTGTAATGATAACTTACGTGTGTTGTCAAGCAAAATAAAAAAAATTACCCCTTAATACACCCAAATAAAAAAAAACTCGCGTCGCAGTGTCAAAACCCTATACCGACAATATAGTGATTATATTGTCGGCAGGGTTTTGGCATTGCGACCCGAGTTTTTTTTTTATTTGGCACGCCATTGGTGGACGCAAACACACGTCAGTTCATTTGTTCTGTGTGCATTTACATATATTGTCCTCTGGTCGGTGAGTCGCATCTGGTCCTGGCACGACGTTTGGCCACGCTGGTACCGTTTACAGGTTCCATGCAAGCTAATAATATGCCGGCAAACTAGCTCATACATTTAAATTGCAACAAATAACCGCTCGCGTCTGTTTACACAAATTGTGTTAGCGATGTACAGAGCATGCGCGGTTGTTTAAATAGCTGATTAATTGCTAATTGGAATTTTTGATGAGTTTAGAATCAAATTGGTAATTAATTGTGTTTAATTAATATGACAATTTTTGATGACTGAACAAATAAATCTTGATCAAAACTAGCGTTTCGGCCCGGCATCACCCGGCAGGGTCGGACTGGGCCGGAAGGGTCCGGGTGGCTCCCCACAAGCCCGGAACCCGAGACTGGATAATGGTAGATGGGATATTTTTCTATTTCATTTCTCTCTAATGTATGAACGAACTATCTGATCTAATTTACATTTAGGTCGCAAGAGCTGGGACCTAGCTTGCGTGGGCCCCCTATCCTACTTACCGCCTGGCTTGCGGCAAGCCCCGCAAACAAGGCCCGTGGGGGGCCCGCGCAGTCTGGAGCCCGGCTGGCCAGTACAACACTGTCATCCGCATAGATTGATTAAAAATAACATGTTTAGTTGGAGTAATAGTATTAATATTTTTGTAGGTCAAAATAGCTTCGCAAGTCTCGCCAAACCATAATTAAATCCAACGTTATTAGATACAGAAGTGACCTCGTTCATGAATGACGTCAGCTGGAAGACCGTTCATATTTTTATCAACTACGCAATTTAAAATGTTAGTCCGCTGGATTACGTCATTTGACGGAACGAGGTCACCTTTATATCTGATAAGTTTGAATTAAACCATAAGTATTGAAAATCTACACACTTGTATAAATATTTTTGTTGCGAGTAGTTTTAAAATTTTCAAAGGTAGGTGCGCGGTTCGATCACAAAATGCGCTTCGTTTAGATACGTTATTCTAAGTATTTAATAACTAGCGGCCCGGTTTGACTTATTATGCTGCAGTGGTCTTTCTTATAGAACAATAGACGAATTTGCCCGACGTGTTGCACTCTATTTATTTTTGATAGCCGCACGCGACTGATATAAAACACGGCAGCGACAACGGTAGTGGAGTCTTCGTCTCTACCGTATTATTATCTGATCTCGCCGCGCTGCACCCCACTCGGTAGCATCAACAGTAGTGGAGCCTTTGGTTCCACCTTATCGCAATTTTGTCTCGCGGGGAAGCGCCTCGTTCAGCAGCAACAACAGTAGTAGAGCCTTCGGCTCCACCTACAGAATTAAGTTGTGTATCTAAACTATTTTCGAACCCACTTATATACACAAAAAAATTGATTAAAATCGGTCAAGCCGTTTAGGAGGAGTTCAGTCACAAACGTACAGAATATTTTTATTTATAAAGATAAATAGTAAATTGTCCTGCAAAAGGAAAAAATATTCAAAAGGCTGGATAATAAAAAATCAAAGACATATTATTTGTTTATATTACCGAGCTGGGTAGAGTAGTGGTGACAGCACTAGACTCGCATTCGGGAGGTACCGGGTTCGAATCCCGGCGGGGGCAGATGTGGCTGGGACTTTTTCCTACTGCCTCTCGCCGAGAAATGGTAATTCCTGTACCGGCCATCTTGATTGAGGTTTTCCATGGTTTCCCTCAATTAATTCCAGATAAATATGGAGATGGTTCCTTATTTGAGGCCATGGCTGATACCTATCAAACTCCTAGTTCAAAAATTACCTACCTTATCCTAATTTCCTATACTTCCTTCATTCGCCCATTGCTATTACATAAGTTGAAGTTGTAAAAAATGTAGAAAATAACGGGAAGTGGTAGATGAAAAAATAGTAATGGTGCGAATGGCGTCTGTTATGACATAAAGTCGAGAAACGGACGTTAAACGCGTTATTATTATTATTTGTTTATATTGGTAAGCGTTAAATAATTGTTGGCCAACCGTATTAAGTGAACACGTTGCGAGAAAATAATAATAATAATTCAAATTTTCGTAATCAGTGGAGCTGAAACGGTTAAGGCAAAGCGACAGTTGTTTGCGGTTTTATTTGTCCCTAATAAATGTTCTGGGTCATGTTGTGTATGCAGATCAGATGTCACGGCGGTGGCGACGGCGGGCCTGGGGGGCGTCGGGGGTAAGGGACAGACGCGCACCGGTCGCTTTGAAAGGAATGTGACGACGGACAACGCATTTTCCACCTCGTGACTATTATATCTCGCTACTGGCTTATGGTGTATGTTTCGTATAATTTATAATATTCTATGAATTCTGACTGGTCTGGTCCATTTGCATTTTTCTTTTGCGTTCGTATGTTTCGCTGGGATCGTTCATAAACCGCGTGGTACTATTTCAGCCTCTCTGGAACGCCTCCCTCCCTTCATGAAGCCTAAGTAGCCTTTCCCATTGTAGCAAGTTTTGTTCGCTTTGAAAGGAATGTGACGACGGACAACGCATTTTCCACCTCGTGACTATTATATCTCGCTACTGGCTTATGGTGTATGTTTCGTATAATTTATAATATTCTATGAATTCTGACTGGTCTGGTCCATTTGCATTTTTCTTTTGCGTTCGTATGTTTCGCTGGGATCGTTCATAAACCGCGTGGTCCTATTTCAGCCTCTCTGGAACGCCTCCCTCCCTTCATGAAGCCAAAGTAGCCTTTCCCATTGTAGCAAGTTTTGTTACAATAACCCTCTCTCTCGATAATGTAATATTGCCGAAATTCTTACATTATGAATTCAGGGCCCTCTTTTCTACTGGGCACGTACCCAGGGCCCCGCGATCGATGGGGCCCCCTAGTTCCAGGTCAACATCCGATAACCGATACTTCCGACAAATATATCGATATATTTTTTAATAACGTATTTGTTAATTATTGATTTGCTTAGTAATTACGCTCTTTTTTTAAGAAAAAAATAGTTCTCTTTAATAGTCATTGGGGCCCCATTATCCGAAAGTGCCCAGGGCCTCCAATAGGTTAAAGACGGCTCTGATTATGATCCCTTGCCTGGATGGAACATAGTTTTTTATTATCAAGTTCAGAAGACATTTTGTATTTTCTGTTAACAAACTATTAAAAAAAATTGGTTTAAAATGAATAAGACTGATGTTTGATATATGTAGATATTAAGGCTGTCGGAACGCTCTGAATTTAAAGCCAAAAATAGAGCTTCGGCTGTCAACTGATTGTAGACTTATTTGTCAACATTCTGCAAAAATTATTTCTCTATAAGGAAGATAAAATCTAAGTCTCTAATGGACTATTTTTGTAATTTATGTACGATTTACTAGAAAAAATTTGGCATTAATTGTGCTAAAAAAACACACGTTTTCAATGTCACACTATGACCTTATTCGTACTTATTTCACAAAATTGTTCCATCACAAACCTAAAGTGACTCTTCCTTTTTCGGAAAAGTTTTTTAAGTCTTCAAAATATTTCCAAAAATTAGAGTAATCAATTGACAGCGGCATCTTTGCAAAAAAAAAATTTTAGCCTCGTAGTTGGCACCAGCCAAAAATTGAAACGTGCGGATGATTTGAGCGAGACAGAGCTAATGAAGGTCACACCCACAATATGTCTTTTGCCTACCTCACCCCTTACCGCTGGATCTCAGCAGAAACTAAATTCAGAGCGTTCCGACAGCCTAAAGATATAAAAGTAACCAATGTTTGAAAATAAATATTCAACTTATTCTTCAAATTATTTTCATGCAAAAAATTACGTAGCTTGACTCCAATTTAGCTAGTGCGTTGATTCGAATCATTAAACAATATTATTCTTTTTAAAAGTCAAGTCAAATATTAGTAAAAATTATAATCTACTTGACTTATGAATACATGTTAAAGTCTTGAAATCCAGTGGGTAAATTATGTAAAGCTCATTTTGTTCTTTCGACACTATTGTTCTTACGTATTTCATATTTTTTAAATATTTTTTTGAACACATTGTATTCTTACATGAACAAAATCAGGCATGCGTAAATAATATACAAATAGCCGTGCAAAGATATTCATATTATACAGACGTTTCTGAAATATTTATTTTAAATTTTAGATATACATAAAACTTGTTAAATACAAACAATAAATAAATAAATCAAATAATAAAACGTTTATTACAATTCTACCGACTGTTGGCTATCCGCATATATTTTTATTGTTTATATTTTGTTGTTTTTATTTTAGTTTGTTTTTCATTCAATCGCGTTTTTTAATATTTTTAAATCAATCAAAAATCTCTCGCTTATTCCATACACCACAGACATATTTTGTGAAATTGAGTTACGAATTATTTTTCGCGCAAATGTTGAGAGCGACGCGTCACGCTATGTCTTTGTCTTTCGTCGCGGTCGCAAGTGTAGAAAGGCCATCTTAAAGAACCACGGTACACCAGTTGGGAATCCCCTATCTCTGAATCTGACATGTCTAAGGTTACTGTAAGATAAAATTATTTACTAAATAGGGCAGAACTACTTTGCCTACGTAATCATAAATGGCAGTGTTGACTTTACGTGTTGTATAGTTCATAAATAGTGCGTCAAAGATTTCATTATAAAAAAACGTGTTCACGGGAGAAATGAAATTATTTACTACTGCTGATATAGCTGCAATCACGCATGCGCTGATACTTGACGAAATATATGTATTTAATACATGCATATATATGTAAATGTATATATATATATATCTACTGTACATAAATTATTTACCAACATTCACTTTTTCTATTATATAGTACTTTGACAGTTATATATTTCCTTGCTGTTGAATGCTCTTTAACGTCACTGAAAGTTTCAAACTAAAGAATTTTCACTTAAAAAAAATAATTTGCATTGATTTTTCACTCGACATTTGGTAGAACATGATTAATAATAACAGAGAAATAAAAACGCTTGAAAATTCTACAAAAACTAATTTTAAATTATTTCTCAACGATCGCTTTGGACAATGAGATTATATGCTTTATATTCCTGAGGATGGCTTATTGTCCGAAACGATCGTCGAGAAATAATTTAATAATAATAAATTTTGTATAGTTCTCAAGTGTTCTTATTAATTTGTTATTACACACTTTTATATAGTACTTTGACAGTTATATATTTCCCCGCTGTTGAAGGCTCTTTAACGTCACAAATAATTTCAATCAGATAGGTCGCTAAAGAAGGTTAACCTAAAAAAAAATGTTTATGTTATTTTCGCATCTAGTAAAACAAAATGGACACCTTTATGTAGTTGATGGTTTTACGGTTTTGTTGAAAAGCGGGTAGCCTGGTGGTTCCCTAAGGTTCGGTAATGTGGGTCCTCTTTTGTATATAACAGTCGTAGGGGGTGTAAATCTATAAAGGTTAGATGCGCCCGTGTTAACCCTGCACAACCACGTGGACACCGCAATTCACAGGTGTGTTGTGTTAATGCGCACACGCAGACACTATATTGTATGTGGTGGAGATGGAGAGACGGTTGATATTGTGTGTTTTGTGGTTTTGTCTAGTTATTCAAAGACCACGGTTGTACAATGGCTGGTTTTAATGTTTGCGTATTGTTGTTGAAGTTGTTTTTGTTCGTTTTAAGAGGATGTGAGATTTGAAACAAAATAAATCTGAATTATGTAGCTCGTAATTACGATGAACACTTACTTAAACAGATTTGATTTGTAACCGACCTTAAAAAAAAGGATTAATGAGGTTATGTATGTTTTTTTGGTATGTTTATTACCCGATGACACCGCCAATTATGAACCGATTTGAAAAATTTTAACGCCATTTTGTTCAAAATGCTACCGGATTGATGCCATATAGTTTTTATTAAAATCGGCTCATCCGTTTTTAAATGACATAAAAAAAAACATAATTTACGTTATAGTGGCTAAACTTTTTTTTTTAGAAACCGCATAATACTGAAATAGCGTTAAACGGAGCAGCGTTAAGCGAGGTCTTACTGTAAAAAGAAATAAAATTGCAGTTTTGCTACGTTTTAAAAGAGAGCAGGCTCCCGTGAAATGAACGTTTTCACATCAAAAGTCTCTTAAGTTCTAATGACAAAAAAAATTCTCACATGTTTTAATGTTGATATAAAATAAAAAAATGTGGTCTGAAAATGTGATTTTAATGATCTCATTTAATTTCAGATGATCGAAATAATTCGTTACATTAAAAGCATGACGTTTTTTTAATTACTTAATCGAATTAAAGTATTAATGCTATAATTCGCAGGAGTCAAAGCCTTTGTAAGTGGATTTGTATTTGCTGAAACATGCATGGGGTGTCCCCCAAGGGTTGGATTCAATTCGGTTACGCCGTGTAGGACAACTTGACTCAAGCCCTACAAATGCCGATGTAATGCACATGTTTCAGTGGTGTATGCAAAACTTAATTTAATTTTTCCAGTCTTTGCATATAAATGACTGTTAATATTCATAGGTATTTGGATTGACAAGACTGTTATTATTCAAAAACAATTCTTCAATTTCATTGTACGACGTTTCGTTAGCTGATTGTAAACTTATTCGTCAACATTTTCCAAAAATTCTTGCTCTATAAGGAAGATAAAGGACAAATCTAGGTCTCTAACGGACAATTTTTGTAATTTATATACGATTTACTAGAATAATGTTGGCATTAATTGTGCCAAAAAAACACACGTTTTCAATGTCACACTACGACCTTATTCGTACTTATTTCACAAAATTGTTGCATCACAAAGCTAATGTGACTCGTTTTTTCGGAAATGTTTTTGAAATCTTCAAAATATTTCCAAAATTTAGAGTAATCAACTGACAGCAGCACCTTTGCAATACCATTTTTTAGCCTCGTAGTGTGGCTTAAATTCATAGCGTTCCGACAGGCTTAATACATATAACTTCATTCGCTGAACGCTATATGAGCAAAAATGTGGTATACTTGTCCCCCTGTGAAAGTACGACACTGCTAGATATGCTCAGTGAATACTTTTGTAATTTGTTTGGTTTCAGAATATCCAATTTTAATGACAAATGTGTCCTCTTCATGTTTTAAACATATTAAAATCTAATTTGTATTGTCATATAAAACTGTACCGGAAGTTTCCAAACTTTTATTTACAATCTCTAATATTTCTAATTATTGAAATTGAAATTATACGAAACGTCTCGTTCTCGATGATAATTTGCAGATCATCGTCGAACGAGACGTTTCGTATAATTTCGATCGAACTTCGCCCGCCTCCGGCGGGCTCGTTTGATCGTTCAATTATACATTATACAGTCCTAATTAAAATTTTATTTTTTAATCTCTTCATTAAAAAATTGGTGTTTTATTTTAACATGGAATATTATATTGCATATTTGTTCATTAAATTTTTATAAACATAAATATTTAGAGAAATGACTAACAAGATAAAGCATTCATATTTGTGTATTTTTGTTTTTTTAAATATTTCATTGTCACATCACGAACCTATTTTTTAACATTGTTTTTAGTATAATTGAATTTCATAGCGGTAATGACTAGATCAAAGCTTTTTATAGAGTGCTTATTTTACTATAGGTAAATAAGGAGTGTTAAACGTTTCTTATGATTCGACCCACAAAAATCCATAAGGATTCGCGGCGAGCACCCTCGCTAAGCGAGTTGAGTGACAGTAAAATCTATAATAATAATAATATCTTTATTGATCACGAAAATAAAAAAAATATCAAACGGCGTGAAGATCAGCTTATAGCTCCCTTAATACTGTACCAAAATTAATGTTTGCAACGCCATTTTGAAGATTATTTGTCTCTCTAATGACGAGAATTAAGTTGATATCTTAAAATTAATGTTTTCTTTAAAAAATCACAGTTTGAAAATTTCGAAAGGCTACCTTAATATAGTTTGACATATCTGTTGGAGCCTGTGTTGTCTCCATACGTGTTCACTTGAAAGCTCTCTGACTGAAAATTCCAAACTTTTCTGTTTTTAGTTCGCAGAAATATGATTTTCTTTTGATACGATGCACTTTAACATTGGAAATTCTTTTATGTAGATATTTTGTTAAAGAGTACTTATCTCTTTAGTTGGCATGCCTGCTATACAAGCAGTTTTAAAAAAGGCACCATCTCACACTTGTTACGTAATATACTATTCAAATGATGTAAAACAATAAATTACCGGTTATTTCATCGGTTAAATATAGGCGGTAATTTATTATAAATAGCTGTGACTCTTTATTAATATTATACAAGTTAGACATTATATCGCATCCAAAATTATTATTATAATTCAATAATAAATCACAGGTATTTGGATTAATAATACAAAACAATCGTGTAGTCGAAACGTAGCAAGATTAACAATAACACGATTGTTTATTATACAAGGTTGCGCAGAAAGTTTTGCGCATGATTGTAGCATCCGATCAAAGGTTTAATCTTAATTTTGTAACGAATATCTACACAAATCTTTTTTTTTAGTTAAATCTTTCGATTCTACTATTAAAAATTGCCCTATTGTTTTGTTTTTTGTTGTTCTGAGAAACAGAAACCGGAAGCCGTCATTTTGTTTTATAGACAGCCGGTTAATTAACCGGTAAATTATCCGACCAAAATTGTTCTTAGAGAAAGAATTAAAATGCACCTCCGTCGTTCCTAACGGGCGTGTATTTTATGTTAAAATGGCTTTTAAAATTTTGTATTCTAGATTGTCTGTATACATCAGTACGATGTTTTTGTTTTTTCTAGTATTTTTTTTTCACTTTTGGTAGTAGTTTCGCTTTACGAACATACTGTCTATAATTCTTCTATGTCTTTGAATACTTTGTGTGCATTATTTATCGCTAAATGAAATTATGTAAAAGATAGTTGAGCGAAAGATTAAAAGGTATTTTACTAAAGCAAAATATACTTAAAAATAATAGTTCCTTTGAAACGATAGATTAACTACTACAGTAAGACTCCTCTTAACGCGACAGGTACGTTCCAATAAGTTCCTGCGCTATACGAAACAGAGCTAAACGAGATCATATTATCACGTAGATAATAGGCATTAGTGAAACAGAATCGAGAATAAGAAAATTTGTTAGTTTTTTTTTGTTTAAAATTGTGATATGTATTTTTAAATACTAGACATTATATCGCATCCAAAATTATTACTATAATTCAATAATAAATCTCAGGTATTTGGATTAATAATACAAAACAATCGTGTTATTGTTAATCTTGCTACTAAATAAAGTAGTCGAAACGTAGCAAGATTAACAATAACACGATTGTTTTGTATTATTAATCCAAATACCTGAGATTTATTAGTGTATTTGCCATATGGCAACATACACTATTGGCGTCGGTCGGATGGCGGGACCTAGGGGTCGGACCAAAATTTCTCGACGTTTCATAACCTCCTAAACACTTTGGCACCATTTTTAAAAATGTTTATATATATATGTATATATATATTTATATAAGCGTATATATATATATATATGTGTGCGGGCAATAACTTTCGAAAGAGTTAATTGATTTTAACGAAATTTGGCCCACGTGTTGAAATCCATCACCGCAAGAAGCCTATTTAAAATGGGCGTAATCAGGCCATCTTAAGGGTAGTTTTTAGGGGTTGAGAAACGTTTTTGGGCCCCAAAATATCGAAAAAATTCTCAGAATCGTTTCAAAATTGACAGGGTACCCTCCAGTAGTAATTAAAAAGTGTCCCTAAAATAAAATCGGTCCGACAGGAACGGACTTACAAATTTTATGAAAACACTAGTTTGCAGATAGTGAATTATTTACTGAAAGTTGTATATGATTTGGTATAGAAGTTTGATTGATAATAATATTGCAATTAAGAAAATAAATGTTATTTTAAGGGGTGTATTAAGGAGTCAAATTTTTTATTTTGCCCAAAAACCAACATAAGTTCGCATAATAAAGCCACACTGCCTGTATTATCAAATACACTATATTGTCGGCAGGGTTTTGGCACTGCGACCCGGGTTTTTATTGAATTATAATTGTTAAATACATTTAAATAAATTTATTAATTGCAAATTTCGATTTTTGTTTATGAAAATCAAATAAAAGTTCAAGAACGAAGTTGTTTGTGATGAGAAAGGTTCCTCGTTTGACATATTTTGTTTTTTGTGAAGAAGTCATCTAATGTCGTTTGCCTTCTTGCGTTTCGTTCAGCAAGCTTTTGTCGATAGCAAGATATTGCATCAATGACACTTCGTATTGCCTTTGAACTTCTATCAACACTTGAATTATTTTGTATAAACTGATCCATAATTTACGTTACAGTGGTTAAAGTTTATTTTAAAAAACTGCGTAATACTGAAACAGCGTTAAAAAAAGCAGCATTAAGCGAGTATTTTTCATCGGCAAAAAAGTTTAGAAAACGCTGTCCTAGAGAGATGTTTTCAGGTCACTGTTGTGTAACTGCATATTGGTTGGATTTAAACTGAACAGTATTAAAACATAAATTTTCTATTAGAGTCTATAATACGAGACCACGCGCGGTTGAACGGACGCTATGAGATGAAATGAGGCTTTCCGTGGCGCACAAACGGAAACACACTTCAAACAAACTCAGATTGCTTTTAAGAAAGCCGTTTTTGTCTATTTTAAAACAGATTCATCCTCGTAATTCTGCGTATCGTGTCTAATATAAATAACTCTTTTTGCTTTTTAGTGTATTTGCCATATGGCAACATACACTATTGGCATCGGTCGGATGGCGGGACCTAGGGGTCGGACCAAAATTTCTCGACGTTTCATAACCTCCTAAACACTTTGCCACCATTTTTAAAAATGTTTATATATATATGTATATATATATATATATATATATATTTATATATATATATATATATATATGCGTATATATATTATATATATATATATATGTGTGCGGGCAATAACTTTCGAAAGAGTTAATTGATTTTAACGAAATTTGGTCCGTGTGTTGAAATCCATCACCGCAAGAAGCCTATTTAAAATGGGCGTAATCGGGCCATTTTAAGGGTAGTTTTTAGGGGTTGAAAAATGTTTTTAGGCCCCAAAATACCGACAAAATTCTCAGAATCGTTTCAAAATTGACATTTAACCCTTTAGTAGTAATTAAAAAGTGTCCCTAAAATTTTAATAAAATCGGCCCGACAGGACCGGACTTACAAATTTTATGAAAACACTAGTTTGCAGATAGTGAATTATTTACTGAAAGTTGTATATAATTTGGTATAGAGGTTCGATTGATAATATTATTGCAATTAAGAAAAAAAATGTTATTTTAAGGGGTGTATTAAGGAGTCAAATTTTTTATTTTGCCCAAAAACCAACTTAACTTCGCATAAGAAAGCCACACTGCCGGTATAAGCAAATACACTATATTGTCGGCAGGGTTTTGGCACTGCGACCCGGGTTTTTATTTATTATCTGTTATGTGCCAGACCGCGCCGTACGTCGACAAAATAAAAAAATAAAATACGAGTTTCTATTAAAATTGCACCGCTTTTTGATCCTCTAATTAAAAATTATTTCCTGTTTGCTTTGAAACTACTATTTACATGTTATAAATAAGATTAAGGGGTGATGGTAAAAGAAACAAAAAATGTTGACAAACACACTTGCGATAATAAGAATGAAATTAAAATAATAATCGAGGCCGAGTTTCTGAAACCGATAATATATTATTTACAGGATTGCAAATACATTTTGGGTTTTCATTTTTACATCGAGAGATGGCCTTGCTATACTCATTGTCTTTATAATCATAGTACCAGATAAATATATATTTTTTTATATTTCACAACAATTGGCGATTATTATATTTCTATCTTAAAGAAATCCTAAGATGTGTTTAAGAGGAGAATTGATTTGTCCAGATCCATAGGAGAAGTTAATTTTTTATACCGTTAGCGCAAAGTTAATTAGTTTCGGAATTTGCTTTCGGCACGGGTTAAACTGTATAAATTGAGCTGAAATTTTAAGCTAATCATTTTTTCAACATATAGAATCATTTCAGGGGGTAGCAAACTCAAGAAATTTGAAAAAAAAATTGGCTTATACAAATAAGGGTCAGTCTAATAGACTGGCCCTAATTTTGACAAAGTTGGAAATTGTCCCATGGTAACCTTTAAAATGGTTCTTTACATTGAAAAAATGATTCTCTGAAAATTTCAGCTCGAATGATTAATATTAACCCGTGCCGAAAACGCTGTAACGGTTATAGGTTATCATTAGCATTTTGTTTATGACTTAACACAAACCAATAAATACAAATTAATATTTCATTAAAATTTTCGCTGTTACAGTAAAAAAAAATTGGAACAAACTTGAACAGAATGTGAACTTACAGACATCTTATTATTTTTTAACCTAAAACATTTTAATCATCTTCTAACATGGTAAACGAAACATCCGTCGAGAAAATAGTTTTCACATTTTAGCATTCGGTGGAAACTTTGTCACTGAAATATTTATCTACAAGTTTTTGGCAGGATGGTGTAAAAATAGTTGCATTTCATACTTTGTACTACATTTGTACTACACGTGAAAAAAAGAGATAAGAATACAGCCAAAAAAGAAAGTAGCATGTTCTAAGTTTCAATGACATTTGTTGACGTAATAAGGTCATGCTCAGAATGCAATTCGAATGTAATATTCACTTTACCACTTAAAATGTGAAGTTCTAGAATAATATTTGGAAACGTAAACCTGCTTATATCGCGAAATTGAAAATTTTAATATAACTGCAGTTGTATAAAAGTATAGTTTTATGTAACGGTAGATTAAAAAAAATAATATTCAATAAACCTCTTAATATATGTTACTCGACTGCTAAGAAGGGTTATTTTCCTTGCGCGTATCTAAGTATGTAATATTCTTTATTACTTCGTATCATCTGAACGGCTGGACGGATTTTTAAAATTACTGTATCGTTGAATTTGTCTCGGCAACCCAAGTGTCTTAGGATACGTGACGTAAAAAAAATCGTAATGGCGGATTATACGTGCCATAATGTGTGACCCGAAAATTTTTTGTTTCTTCAAATGAATCCAATAGGGTATCAAAATGAAGAATATTAAAAGGTGATTACAAAAACATACCGAGTGTCTCAGAAATCGCGCACCCAATTGTTGGGATCGAAAGAGAAAAATATTCTGAGTCCAAAAATCTATGTTTGGAATTTTTTGATAACGTAGTTAATTAGTAATTAATCAATGAAAGTGACCAATCAGGAGCGCGCTACAGAAGAGAATGTCGTTGGCTGGTTTATTTATTAAATTCATTTATAAAATTTTAACTAAAAAACAAGCGAGTCGAAATAATGGCAACAATTAGGATGAAAAAAAAGTCAATAAACAAAGAGATTAGGAAGAATAAAAATACAGAAGTTTCTTGAGAAAAATAAATCAGTCGACGACATGCTCTCGGTTTGTCTGAGTCCATTATTTTTTTATTGTAATAATAATAATTATTATTTTATTAATTAACCAAAATAAGTCAGTCAACGACACTCTCTCGGTTCGTCTGAGTTATTTTAATAATAAAAATTATTATTTTAGTAATTGATCAAAACAAATCAGCCAACGACACTCTGTTAACCCGTCTGAGCCCATCATTTTTTTATTTTAATAATAATCATTATTATTTAACCGAAATAAATCAGCCGACGACACTTTCTTCTGTAGCGCGCTCCTGATTGGTCACTTTCATTAATTAATTACTAATTAACTACGTTATCAAAAAAATCCAAACATGGATTTTTGGGCTCAGAATATTTTTCTCTTTCGATCCCAACAATTGAGTGCGCAATTTCTGAGACACCCGGTATACAACTTATATCTTTAAATGTAATTTTTAACAGTCACTAACAAATGTAAATTGTTTTCCTGAGATACTAATCGACTGCATATAAATATTTGATGCATGGTGTGTGCGTTGGTCCCAACTAGTAAACTGTTATATGCACATATTGAAACGGCATTGCATTATTGCTAATGTATTGAAAAGAGATAGAAATACACAAAAGCGTAGTTTCAGAATTGGTGAAAACAATTTAGATTGTATGCATTTGAACACAATAATATATTATATAGATTTTCCATATATTTTTGTAAATATAAACTGGTCTTATGCACTTTGCGTTCATCGGGAGACATAAAATGACAAAAGTTTTCGTTTTCAATTGAACAGAAACTTTTATAAATGCTTTTCAAACAACGCGGTTGTGAAAAAGTTAAAAAAACAGTTTTCATATACACAAAAACACATTCAGAATTGAAAATGCTATACTGACGTCTTTTTATTAAAAGAAAATAGAAAAAGTTTGCTGTTAATAAAAGAAAGCAATTTTTATGTTTAGTTGATTTCGATTCAGACGAAAGTAATAATTTTTTTAACTTTTCCATCAATAATTTTCTTTACGTCTATTTTCAAAAAATAATTGTTTTTGCGATTCTTTATTTGGAAGAAATTAGTTAAAATATGATTATATTATTATATATATAGGCGAACCGCAACTTTAGATCATAATATATTAGATACAGTAGAATCCGTTTATTATGACTCCGCCTATATTGACCAACCGCCTATTATGACGTAATTAAAAACGAAGTTTGGTTTTCATATAAAATTCTTTGTAACAAAGTCGGATATAATGACTTCTCTTACAGTGACATGTCGCTTATTATGACCCATTTTTAATAAATTTTGTCCGTTTATAGTGATCGACATGATTTTTCGGCAATGTTCGTTGATTCCTGACAACGTTCGGCACGTGGCTTGTTTTTGTTTTGAATCTCAGTTAGTAATTGATAGTTGAACGTCACGCGTTGTTTTTAGTGATATCCTACGTAAAAAATGTCATCTCAACGTCGTAAAGCATTTACGATTGAGGAGAAAGGTGCAATAATATGCAGATTAGAAAATGGAGAATCAAACTCATCTCTCGCAAAGGAATTGGGCGTCGGTAATTCGACAATCTCAATGATTTTCAAAAACAAGAACAGGATTAAGCGATCGTTCAATTCAAATGTTTTGAAACCGAAGAGGCTTCGAAAATCGCGACAAGAAAATGTTGATAAAGCGTTAATTCAGTGGTTTAAAATCACGAGAAACAAAGGAATACCCGTCAGCGGCCCTATGCTACTTAAAAAAAAAGACGGTTGTTTTTTCTTCACAAAAATGCTTTGTATGACGTCCGCTTAGTATGACGTGTTTGTCAATTCTCTTCGATGTCATTATAATCGGATTCCACTATAGTTGATTTTTAATGTAAAATATTTTTCTTTATATCCAGTCGAAAGTACGTACTTGCAGCTTCGATTTAAAGACAGAAAGCTTAACATTTATGCTCTGCTGGAATTATTCGCACGCCATCTATAACAGCGAGCCGAAAGAACAGCGGGACGAAACGTTTTCTCGTGCACACTGATACGTGAGACTGCCGCCAGCCAGTAGTAGCTAACAGCTGTTATTGCGTATAACCTCAAATTTGCTCACTTGAAAGTTATTAGTCTTTTTATACAATGAAGAATAAAAGTTGAATAGTGATATTAAGTAAAAATTAATCAAAGAAAAAAATGGACGAATAATTAAAAATTTTGGTAATAAGTGCACTTTCGACCGGGTATAAAGAAAAATAGTATACACCACACGGGCAGAAGATTTAAATTCCTGAACTATGCATGATGCCTCAGGGGTATCATAACGCGCAGTGCATGCATTTCAACTTTCTGTCCTTGTTTGGTATATTATGTTTTTTTATACCCGGTCGAAAGTGCGTTTATTACCAAAATTTTTAATTATTCGTCCATTTTTTTTATATACCATTAGCTACTATTAGCTCGCAGTAACGCAGAAATTTCTGTCACGGAAATGTGGGTATTTAAAACAGTGGTATAAAATAAAATATTACATAAGTACCCGCAACTACTTTATTGATTATGTCAAATATCATTGGAATGGTCTCATCATCTAATTGGTTGTCATTTTTTATTATACAACAGAATATAATTGTATAATAACTTTAATTCTGAAAAATTCTTAAGATGTTTAAAAATGAAAGACCAACAATTAACAATTATAACGGAACGTTTCTAGCCCATTAAGGTAGTTGTCGTGGTACAATATTGTCAAAAAGTTATAGATTATACGCACCACAAAAGTATACTAGCTTGTAGCTAAGTGATCCATAATTTATACGCAAGACTGTACCCGTGGAAACGTAACCCGTACAGTATTCATATGCATGTATACTTTTCTATAAATTGTCGAACTTTAAACCGTTATTTATAAATAATTAGACGGTCAAAAAATTTTCTTATTTTTTTTAAACTCATAACAAATGCATTGAAAGACTGTCAGTTTTTGGAAAGTTTCTGACAGTTAGTTCTTTTTTTATAAATAAGAAACTGGTTCAGAACTACAGAGATCGTATACAATCAATGTTAATTATCCAATTTTAATTGAATTTATCTCGGATTATATACGGCCGATCGACTTCAAATTTTCAGGGTAACTGTATTATCATGTCCTTAATAAGTATACAAAAATTAAGAATTTTCCGACGGTGTGCCTTAACCACGACAACTAACATAAAATTATTTATAACATAATTTTTCATGTTTGTGTTATTAAAATATCCGAGTTGAGTATTTTATTACCCAAAAAGTGTCATGTTTATGCGTCCCATTTGGTCAAGAAGTAGTGGAACTCATAAATAAATCGTCATGTTCACCAATTATTGGAAGTACCTCAGAGATGGCAGTGTTGTCGCATGTCACGCACTGCTTCGATCTAATGACGTACTTTCCACTTCATATAAACTCTCTAAACTGGAAACGGTGCAACCCCTTCTCTTTTAAATCTTTTTAGTTCAGTGGCGCAACTATAACCTTGAAAAATTAAATATTTACGGGAAATTATTATTTATTGAAATGGTGCCTTGTTTTGGCGCTGTGACCTGAGTCTTTTGAAGGTAAGAACGATACTAACGCAGATTTGAATGATTCATCAAATGAGTCATTCAAATCTGCTTCAGTATCGTTCTTATTCTTATTATAGCTAATGAAAATGTGTTCTATCCAATGACTAGTAATGTCCAATGACTAGTCGTTTACCCTATAAAGAGTATTGTGCACTGTTCAAAATGACTAAATTTTGATAGGCTGGACGACCCTATTACATTTTTTAACCCCGTTAGAAGAGAAAGTATCCGCGCTTAACACCGTGACCTCAGCCTATTTGTTAAGCAATCTAAAGATTATCAGGTAATATATAATTGAGTAATAAGAGGTTAGATTTGGTTAGGTACTCGTGTTTCCTGTGTCACGACACAATAAAGACAGGCGTAATCCCTGTGAGATTAGGCCGGCTGATAGAGACAATATGCAGACATGGGATACCACGGGAAAAGCATCCAGTGATGTCCATCGAAGTGACCGGCGTGTGGTCCCGTTTAGGGGAATCGATAGACTGACCGGGGCGCTGGTCCTGGATGGCCGCTGACAGACGTCCTACGTCCCGTTGTTTCTGTTGCTCTGATACCGAAACTGTGTTCTCTGTTGTGTTTGCTATTATGTTGTATGAACACACAATTAACGGACGTGAAACTCCCATGATGTTGGCGCAAAACGCGGAAATCCTTACATATTATAAATAAAATATTAGATAAAAAAAATTTATAAAGCCGAGCTTTTATTACAGTGTACTAATAAGGGTAAAAATAATTTTTACTAATTTAAGTTCATAATTATAAAAGCGTGAGCCGTGAAAATCATAGAACTTACAACCCACGCTTTTATAATTATGAACTTAAATTATTAAAAATAATTTTTATCCTTTTTGCTACACTGCAATCAATTTTATCTTCAAATTTTTGGTTACGCCTTTTGGCCGCCATATTGGATTTTAAACCGAGCTGGGTAGAGTAGTGGTGACAGCACTAGACTAGCATTCGGGAGGTCCGGGTTCGAATCCCGGCGGGGGCAGATGTGGCTGGGACTTTTTTCTACTGCCTCTCGCCGAGAAACGGTAATTCCTGTACCGGCCATCTTGATTGAGGTTTTCCATGGTTTCCCTCAATTAATTCCAGATAAATATCGAGATGGTTCCTTATTTGCGGCCATGGCCGATTATCTATCAATCTCCTAGTTCAAAAATTACCTACCTTATCCTGATTTCCTAAAATTCCTTCATTCGCCAATTGCTATTACATAAGTTCAAGTTTTAAAAATGTAGAAAAATAACGGGAAGTATGGTAGATAGAAAATAGTAATGGTGCGAATGGCGTCTGTTATGACATAAAGTCGAGAAACGAACGTTAAACGCATTATTATTATTATTATTATATTGGATTTTAAATACCGTCTCACAATTTACTGTATCCCCATATCAAGGTGATTGTAAAGAAAAAGATGATTCGCCATTTTGTGTCGGCCGCCATTTTGAGTCTGTAATTAAGTCACACTGATGATTGTATTCTACCTGTCATACTCTTTCCTTTGATACCCATATCATAGAAGTGCATAAAAAATAATTAGTCCGCCATCTTGGGCGGTCTGCCATATTGAATTCAGAATTACGTCACTTAGCTAACCATGCATTGTCATTCAAACTGAACGTGTATGCAAAATGTCAGCTCAATCGGTTGAGGATAACTGCTTTAAAATTCACTTACAAGATTTGACCCGAACAAACATTGCAAGTTAAAGGTCAGCCATATTTAATTTAGAATGACGTCATTTAGCAAACCATGTATTGTCATTCAAACTGAACGTGTATGCAAAATTTCAGTTCAATCGGTTGAAGATAACTGCTTTAAAATTCATTTGCAAAATTTGACCCGAACTAAAATAGTAAAGGCGTTCTATTTACATCGTGGTCACTACATGGCAATGTGCGCTCAGCCTTTATCTCCCGGTTCCCTTGTCATTCCCGCGGGACTACTGTAGTGCGTACCAACCGCACACAGGTGCCCACTGCCTGCATACGACACAATATGTGACACCGGTAGCCCGTGTCCTAACCTACAATAAATATTGTACACATAGACGGCCATTGCGTGCTTGTTGATTTTTTATCGATATGTTTATACCTTTTTTATTTTTATGCGTATATCTTTTTTCAATTCACCTTTCATTTTCTACTACCGTTAATAATTTATTTTCAATACATTTATGTTTACGTGAAATTGAAAAAAAAAATAATAACAGATAAAAACAGAACCTTTTCAATTTTATTTATTAGTGTATTTGCCATATGACAACATACACTATTGGCGTCGGTCGGATGGCGGGACCTAGGGGTCGGACCAAAATTTCTCGACGTTTCATAACCTCCTAAACACTTTGGCACCATTTTTAAAAATGTTTATATATATATATATATATATGTGTGTGTGTGTGTGTGTGTGTGCGCGGGCAATAACTTTCGAAAGAGTTAATTAATTTCAACTAAATTTGGCCCACGCGTTGAAATCCGTCACCGCAAGAAGCCTATTTAAAATGGGCCTAATCAGACCATTTTAAGGGTGGTTTTTAGGGGTTGAAAAATGTTTTTGGGCTCTAAAATACCGAAAAAACTCTCCGAATCGTTTCAAAAATGAAATTTAACCCTCTGGTAGTAATTAACAAGTGTCCCAAAAATTTTAACAAAATCGGCTCGGCAGGACCGGACTTACAAATTTTATGAAAACACTAGTTTGAAGATAGTAAATTATTTACTGAAAGTTGTATATAATTTGGTATAGAGGTTCGATTGATAATAATATTGCAATTAAGAAAAAAAAAATGTTATTTTAAGGGGTGTATTAAGGAGTCACATTTCTTATTTTGCCCAAAACCAACTTAAGTTCGCATAATAAAGCCACAACACTGCCTGTATTAGCAAATATACTATATTGTCGGCAGGGTTTTGGCACTGCGACCCGGGTTTTTTTATATTTTCATTCGATTATTTGATTTTATTTTTATAAATTTTTTGTTTCGTTTCTTATATTTCAGTCCATGTTTTTAAAAAAATGGCAGTGCCTTTTCATATTTGAAACGATTTCTCAAATTAAAATTATTTATCAATAACAATAACTAATAGTTCGCTATAGTATTATGAAACACTTTTTCGTCATTTGAGCGAATAATAATCTCCAAAATGGCGTATCAAACACTAATTTTGATACAGTATTAACCGAGATATTTCCTACCGACAAAAAACACCTTTGAGAAATAATACATATCGATGGTTTGACTTAATTTCAGTTTCTTTTTGTGCAAACTTTGAGCGCATTGTACGTATTATGTAACGTTTTGTGATGTTCCGGTCAACAAACTTTGATAAAGTGTTTCCTGAACTTTTCAATCCCAATGAAAAATGAAAAACGACCGTCAGAACAAAAACAAGACGTCCCACGGCTCGAGTCATTTAATGTAGCACGTATGCTTATTCGAAGACAGCGGATTCTTTTGCATCGGATTGAAATAGATAATGTAGTATTTATTACAAATCAATAAATATAGACTTAATTTTTATTACTTGTTAATCGTTTTATTTTACAAATTAAAACTAAACTTTTTCTCTACAAATTTTTAACACAAAAATGTTTTGTTACGTAATTATTAAATATTAATTATTTAATCCTGTAAATTATTATTCAAAACGTTTACATGCTGTTGGCTGAAGTCGCTACAATGATAACTCTGTGACCAAAAAGCAAAAATGCTTATGTCAAATTTGTAGTAAAATAAATTTAACAACTCAGGATAGTTGTGGTCCATCGATTAGCGTGCTGGCTTCTTGACCGGACTGTCATGGGTTTGAATCCCGTACGAGAGCTGTTAGACATTTTTGGGTAAGTATTTGCGACTCTGTGAAAATTTGTACAAAAACACAGACCTGGCAGAAGTGTAGTAGGGATTAACCGACCCTCAAATTTTTACATTATCAAATTTTTTCCGCAATAAGAAGCCCTTGAGACATTTTGAAATTTTAATACCTTGAAATTTAGTATTTAAGGAGTTGAAGCCAGTTTTTTTAATCGGCTCTAAAACGTAGCCAGGTGTTTGCAAAATTATATTTTTGAAAAATTTAAAAAATATATTTGAGGTACGTTGAAATTTAAACAGAATAATATTGGTAACTAAAAATAGATATATTCAAAAAAGCCGGTCGTTTCGGTGAGACATTCTACCTGCCAGATGATTAAAAATTTGAGAGTCGGTTAAGCCCTGCTACCCTTCAACCAGGTCTGTGTTTTTGTATTCGGATCTTACTAAAGAGGTATTGTACAAATTTTCACAGTGCCTCAAATACCTACCCAAAAATGTCTAACAGCTCTCACGCTATTTTGTCTCGAGGCCTGCCTTAAGTTTTAAAAATATGATCTTTCCTTTTTCGTCTAAAAAGCACCATCGTTGTTTCGATGGTCTAATCCTTATTTTTAGCACCGTCTTATATACGAGTTATCATTAATACATCAGTAGTAATGTGTTGTTCTGAATATCGGTTAAGTGTTACGTAATTTGGCTTAATATGTAACAGGCTGATGTGATAGCTCAGTTTCATCATGGCGTATTAATTACTGCTCTTGACATGTAATCAACGAAATAACTACACAAACTTAATTGGTTTTTGTATAACGTTATTTATTGTTGTTTTACCTTATTGATTTTTATTATCCCCCAAAAACACGGAACAGTTCTATAAATTACATCCTACTTAGTTACAAAACACTGAGTTTCGTTTATGTCTAAAAAAGCAATGACCTTCGCAAGGGCGTACGCAGAATTTTGTTCACGGGAGCCAGTGTTGGACAAAACACCGAACCCTTAGTGTTTGAAGCATCGAACACTTTCATTAAATGCTCGATTTATTCAAGAAAAAGCACTTTCATTTCCAAATTTCTTAAAAGCATCGATCACTTACTAAAGCACTGAGCATTTTAAAATAACTTCTTAAATCTTAATTTCCAACATTGTTATGTGACAAATTTCGGATATGAACAAAATTTCTAATTGATAAATTTCACTGAGCTGGGTAGATTAGTGGTGACAGCACTAGACTCGCATTCGGGAGGTCCGGGTTCGAATCCCGGCGGGGGCAGATGTGTCTGGGACTTTTTCCTACTGCCTCTCGCCGAGAAACGGTAATTCCTGTACCGGCCATCTTGATTGAGGTTTTCCAAGGTTTTCCTCAATTAATTCCACATAAATATCGAGATAGTTCCTTATTTGAGGCCATGGCCGATTACCTATCAAACTCCTAGTTCAAAAATTACCTGCCTTATCCTAATTTCCTATAATTCCTTCATTCGCCCTTTGCTATTATATAAGTTGAAGTTTTAAAAATGTAGAAAAATAACGGGAAGTTTGGTAGATGAAAAATAGTAATGGTGCGAATGGCGTCTGCTATGACATAAAGTCGGGAAACGGATGTTAAACGCATTATTATTATTATTATTATTATTATTAAATTAAAACATGAATTCTGAAACGAGATCGAGAAACGAGCATCGAGAAATTTGATCTAAGAAAAACATTTTTTAAGTAGCTAACGTGGAACATATTTTTTATAAATAAAGATATGTTTATGCAAAAAAGAACGACTGTATTTTGAAAGTTCATTTAAATTTACTTCAACTTCTGCATAAAATCAATATAATATTATAATTTAGAGATCTTTCTTGATAGATATTTATGCAATCAGAATATTTTCATCAAGTTTTTCTCATATTCGAAGGTATTCAAAACGAAGTCTATGCGCTGTAGAATATTTTCCTCGTCTGTGTATAAATTTTTCCTATACACAATATAGAGATAATACTGCGCATCTACATTTCATATACCGGGTCTATCAGAAAAAATATTCACTAAACATTTGACCAATTTCCAAAAAATTTCTTCACTTTTCCACGTAGAATAAGATACATTTATATAAATATTAAGAGCACTGTGGTTGGAACAATAAAAATAAAAGAATAGTTACTTCTTACCACAACAGATTTATTCAGTGTATGTACATTTCGAGAGCTAAGCTTCCATCTTCAGCAAAACACTAGCGTTTTGCTGAAGATGGGAGCTTAGCTCTCGAAATATACATCCACTGAATAAATCTGTTGTGGTAAGAAGTAACTATTCCTATATTTTTAAGATACATTTGTCAAAAAGAAAAATATATTGCTTATCAATTGTTCGATATATCAAAGTGAATTTTGTTATTTCAAATAAAAACCACAGTTGATTTTGACTTCAGAAAATACTAAAATATGAGCGTCGGAAGCTTGCCACACATGACACATTATACAGATATTCACGAGTAAAATGCCGACATACTAACACACACGTAAAGTATCTAGAGTCTAGTGTAGTAGAGAGGAAAGCGTCTAGTATAGGTATTGACAGGGGACAAAGCTGTCCAAATGAAACGCTGCAACGTGCAATCTCAACATTTTCACTTCCAACCACGCTCGCCATTAGATGTTTCACATCAAATATGTAAAATCTTAGAACACGTTCCATTTTTTACTTTTGAGTTTCGAATAATCATAGGAGTGATGGATATTTTTTAATGGCAAAAAAAAATTGAATGCGAAATTTCGATGGATTTAGACGTTCTTTTTTTAGCCACGTTCTCATTTTAAATTATTATTCGCCATAAATTATTTTCCTACCTAGTCTATTCGAGTTTATTGAACGATCAAACATTTTAATTTCACGTTTCTACAAAACTTGCACATCAAATGTAAATAGCATATATATTAATACGCTAAAGTTAAGATGTTTGCCTCCGTTTTTCGAAAAAACCTCACAATTACGCCATATAAATTTTGTGTCATTTTATAGATAATTACTTGCTCTATGTGTACCAACAATTAAAAAATTTATTATTGCTTTTGTTTTTGCAAAATAATTAATTATAACAATTATATATTTATTCAGTATATGCAGCAATTCTGCCATCTGACGGTTCTAGGTTTGCAACAACGTCAACATGATTGACGGTCGGTAATTTTTTTTTGTTTAATTTTTAATCAAAATTCACGTATGGCGGCGCTTCAGCTCAACGTTTTCGATACTTGCGCCTCTATATGACAGTTTTAGAAAAATATTTTCTTGAACCGTCACTGAGCTTCGTAATGTAATACAACAAAAAGAAGAAAATTATAAAGAGTGTGAGAAATTAGAAACGCATTTTAGTGCGAATTATTCGCACAGGTACGGCTAGTAATTTATAAGCAGATTATTTTTTTGCGAAGAGTCTGTATAAAAAGTTATATAAAGTTTTCGTGACCTCGTGTCGTGGTATACACCAACCGTACTAACAACGCGGACCCAATCCGGGGCCAGCCTTCAAACCAAATTGACACACCGTCTTTCTTTTTATATGCTATTGGTTTTGCTAGCCTCGACTGGATGTTTTGGTCCACTGAATGACACACTGTGTTTCATACAAAGTTTTATGAATAAAAAATATGGCGACTTCATGCACAAAGTTCAAGCAAAGTCATTCTTTCACTTATAACTCATACAGGATTCAACACAAATAATTACTAACTTTTTCCATCTGTAAAACGAAATGGTTGCTTCCGGTTCTGTTTCTCAGAGCAACAGTAAACAAAAGAATAGAGCTGTTTTCAACAGAAGAATCGAAAGAATTAATAAAATAACGTATTTATATTTATGCAAAAGATAACTCTAAACATTTTTAGTGTATTTGCCATAGGCAACATACACTATTGGCGTTGGTCGGATGGCGGGACCTAGGGGTCGGACCAAAATTTCTCGACGTTTCATAACCTTCTAAACACTTTGGCACCATTTTTAAAAATGTTTATATATATATGTATATATATATATATATATTTATATATATATATGTGTGTGTGCGCTATAACTTTCGAAAGAGTTAATTGATTTTTACGAAATTTTGCCCACATTTTGGAATCCACCACCGCAAGAACCCTATTTAAAATGGGCCCAATCGGACCATTTTAAGGGTAGTTTTTAGGGGTTGAAAAAAGTTTTTGGGCCCAAAATGCCTAAAAAATTCTCAGAATCGTTTCAAAATTGAAATTTAACCATCTGGTAGTAATTAAAAAGTGCTTCTAAAATTTTAATAAAATCGGCCCGACAGGACTGGATTTACAAATTTTATGAAAACACTAGTGAATTATTTGCTGAAAGGTGTATATAATTTAGTTTAGAGGTTCGATTGATAATAATATTGTAACTGAGAAAAAAATGTTCTTTCAAGGGGTGTATTAAGGAGTCAAATTTATTATTTTGCCCAAAAAACCAACTTAAGTTCGCATAATAAAGCCACACTGCCTATATTAGTAAATACACTATATTGTCGGCAGGGTTTTGGCACTGCGACCCGGGTTTTTTTAGAATGATGATGATCCTTGAAGGTAATTGAGAAATTTCTTAGGAAGAACCTAGGTGGCACAGGATCGAAAAAAGCAATTACTGAGATATGTGAATTGCATTTATTCTAACGTTTCGGCAATATTTTTGCCATCTTCAGAGAGTCAATGCTGTCCAGTTAATTGCCGAAACGTTAGAATAAATGCAATTCACATATCTCAGTATTTGCTTTTTTCGATCCTGTGCCACCTAGGTTCTTCCTAAGAAATTTCTCAATTATTTATATTTATGTTAAAACGCGAAATTAAAAGCTCGATTTGAAATTACAGTCATGCGTAAAAAATTCTGCGCAGCCTTGTATAATAATGTCAAATACCCGCAACTGTTTAAAATGAATTATCGCAGTTATTTAACCAGATATTTCACCGGTTAATTAACCGTTAATATTGCTAATAAAAACGAACAAATATTTAACACTTGCAAATTCTACAAGACATATTAATAAATTATTTATCGACGATCGTTTCGGACAATAAGTCCATCCTCAGGAATATAAAACATCTACTATATATATTTTCAAGTGTGTTTATTAGTGTATTTGCCATAAGGCAACATACACTATTGGCGTTGGTCGGATGGCGGGACCTAGGGGTCGGACCAAAATTTCTCGACGTTTCATAACCTCCTAAACACTTTGGCACTATTTTTAAAAATGTTTATATATATATGTATATATATATATTTATATATATATGTATAAGCGTATATATATATATATAAGCGTATATATATATATATATATGTGTGCGGGCAATAACTTTCGAAAGAGTTAATTGATTTTAACGAAATTTGGCCCACGTGTTGAAATCCATCACCGCAAGAAGCCTATTTAAAATGGGCGTAATCGGGCTATTTTAAGGGTAGTTTTTAGGGGTTGAAAAATGTTTTTGGGCCCCAAAATACCGAAAAAGTTCTACGAATCGTTTCAAAATTGAAATTTAACCCTCTGGTGGTAATTAAAAAGTGTCCCTAAAATTTTGATAAATTCGGCCCGACAGGACCGGATTTACAAATTTTATGAAAAAACTAGTTTGCAGATAATGAATTATTTACTAAAAGGTGTATATAATTTAGTATAGAGGTTCGATTGATAATAATATTGCAATTAAGAAAAAAAAATGTTATTTAAGGGGTGTATTAAGGAGTCTAATTTTTTATTTTGCCCAAAAATCACGTTAAGTTCGCATAATAAAGCCACACGGCCTGTATAAGCAAATACTCTATATTGTCGGCAGGGTTTTGGCACTGCGACCCGGGTTTTTTTATTTGTTATTTTCAATCATGTTCTACCAAGTTCTGAGTGAAAAATCGGTTTAAATTATAGAACAAATATTTTTTCACTCAGTTGGCATTATGAAGAAGCTGTCATTAATTGTTTTCTGTAGGTGGTAGTTCCGAGTAAGGCATATAACGACATTTCCAAGGCTTGCTGGATAGATCTTACGCACATAAGTAGGCTTGCTGTGAATGGGTATAACTTTAGATGTAGTTGCGATTCACCGGAATCAGAGCTCCGGAGCGATGGCGTGGCGGTATATAAGGCAATGTACTCTGGGCTCCGGTTATGCCTCGTCGCATTGCCACTATACGCGTGTGCCGGAAATGGAAGTCCGGGAACTAGACTTGTTCTTTATACCTTCACATCCTTGTACATCTGCCGGAGCAAAAACCGTTCAAGTATGGATTGGCGTACAGTCTAACGTCGCGCACGGCTGTTAAACCCGCATTAACTACAGTTAGATGGTACGACAACTTGTTCATGGTAGCGTATAATATTACACAGTTTAATTTGTCTGATTTTGAAGATCCGGTACGCCAATGACAATTAAATATGTGCATACGAATAATTAAAATTAAATATCGACTTTTTTTCTTTTTTGTCCTTGGTAATTAATATAAAAATGATTAGTCGTGAAAAAGGACTTTTTAAGTAAACACTTATTTGTTATTTATAGCGACGTTTCGTCCTTTGCTTGGGACTTTTTCAAGCTTTATAACTGTAATTGAATTATTAAAATACAATTTATAAATTTACAATTGAAATATAAAATATCAGATATTAATTATTTTGATCAAGTAGATATAAAAGTTAAAATACACTAGTAAATATAAATTTTAAATTAAAATTAAAGTTTAAAAAAACTAAAACAACACGCTTTTATGAACCAAAAAATGAAAAATAATTTGCCAACAAAATTAGCTTTACTGTAGAAAGCGTGGAGTGCTTAATATCGGTAATACATTTTTCACTTACTACCTAATTGTAAACGTAGAGCTATTATGAAAATTTAAGTAGATAGCGCCCCACGCTTTTTACAGTAAAGCTAATTTTGTTGTCAAATTATTTTGCATTTTTTAGTTCATAAAAACGTGTACTTTTAGTTTTTTTAAACTTTAATTTTAATTTTAAAATTAAAAAATAATATTGTATTTGACTATGGGGTAGGCCACGCAACGTACGTCACTGTACAGCGTGTTAGCTTGCTTGCTGTAATTTTCCAAGATTTTTTATCCTGAAGGTCCTGGTCAGGATAATGGGGCAAATTTATTAAATTATTGTTTTGTCATCGGTCCTTGATAAGTGTGCAAATACCATATTATAAATTTCACTGGAGACACTTCAAACGACTATTGGTTGTAAACTAAAATAGTCGTCTAGTATATTATATAATTTTCAGATGGCAGAAAGTGAATTGATTTCTGTTATTTCAGTCTGCATCAATTTCATACCGTCAAATTTTCGTTAGCGTGGCTAACTTCATACTGTCCATTTATAATTCAAAGCAAGAAAAATTAAAAAGTAAATTTTATCAAAAGTTTTATACCTGCGATATAAGTGCATCAAGAATTCGTTTTTATTTATTTATGAAATCTTTTTTTCCTGCTGGTAAACCCTGAGTAAACGCAGTCGTTGTCAAAACATTAGAACGTTAAATTAGCGTAGTATCCAAGCTACGCCCTTTACTACGCATTTTCTTCAAGTTACCTTATGAATACATTTCTTTGGATTGTTTCATTTGAAGTACAAAATTTCAGTCTTAAATATCTGGTTTAATTTTACATATTACACGAAAAGCGTTCTTTACTCAAGAGAACTGGCTTTGCATGGAAAGTATACAAGCGTTTATAAAGTTTCTCTTCATATAATAGAAGATTAACTTTCTTAAAGCGTTTTATTAGAAGTTTATTTATTTCAAAAGGTCCTGAAGGAAACATATTTAGTGTTGAACGTCAGCCATTTAAACTTTTTTATGTCTTAAATATAATCACAAACGTGGAGGGAAAGTTTGGTTGAGGAACAGTTGAAAAAAAGAAGCTTTACCGATGTTTCGCTTGTGGCCTACGTTTCGGAAAATATATTTCCATCTTCAGGGCCTCAGGCTAGTCAAAGGGTGGTAAATTGACTAATCTTAGATACATGATAACCCATAGATTATGATCATGTATCTAAGATTAGTACTATTTTCCACCCTTTGACTAGCCTGAGGCCCTGCAGATGGAAATATATTTTCCGAAACGTAGGCCACAAGCGACACATCGGTAAAGCTTCTTTTTTTCAACTGTTCCTCAACCAAACTTTCCCTTCATCTTTTACTTGGAACTAAGGTTGCGAATCCGTTGGTAGGCACATCAAAGGCACCGATTCCAAATTATGCTTAGGATTTTATTTATTCTTGTCGTCTGTAGTTTCCTTTGTAAAGAAAATTTTGTATTTATGAACGTACTATATACGAGTTAACAATTCTCCTGATAATATTCCGAATTAAAGTGGTTTAAAATTAAAACTGGCGAACGTAAAACAGAACTACAGAGGCGCTCTTGCATTTATAATATTATGTGTTAGTAGATATATATACAGTAGAAGAATTTAAGAAACCATGAAGATGCTAATTCAAAGTAAATCTGGGCGCGAATCCCTGCCGCGCAGACATTTTACTGTGGCTCCTATAATTTCGCGATTAAATAAAAACCATTGTAGTTTGAAAAAGAATTTAAGAAACCATAAAGATGTTAATTCAGAGTAAATTTGACCGCGAATTCGTAGCATCTTGAAATTTTACTGTGGGTCCTAGAATTTCACGATTATTTTAATTTACGAAAACATTGGTAGTTTGAAAAAGAATTTAAGAATCCATAAATATGTTAATTCAGAATAAATCTGGACGTGAATTCATGGCGCGCTTACATTTTGCTGTGGCTCCTAGAATTTCAGGATTGATTATTATTAATTAAAAAAACATTGTTAGCTTGAAAAAGAATTTAAGAAACCATAAAGAGTAAATTTGACCGCGAATTCATGATGCGCTGACATTTTGCTGTGGCTCCTAGAATTTCATGTTTAATTATTATAAATTAAAAGACATTTTAGCTTAAAGATACCGTATTCTTTTGTAGTTCTATCAGTAAGCCACGACACCTCGGAGAGTCGCTTCTCGAACAATCGAAACATTTTAAAAATTTAAGTTTTACATAAAAAAGCACCACAGTCTCAGGACAATAATTATCGTCTAGATAAAAATAGAACTATTTTGTTCAGTAAAAAACTGTTCTATATTTTTAAATGAATAAAATACATTTAAAAATATAGAATAGTTTTTCTAAGGGAGGCTGTATACTGTACTCAAGAGAATAAATAAATAGATAATTTATTAGCTATTCCGTTTTTAAGATTTTCTTATCTACGACACTGGACATAAGAATGGTGAAATAAGATTTATATTGTTCTGTAGAAATTATTGTTGTCTTGAGAGGTTACAAACCGAAATAAAGCCAATTCAAATTAAAACATCATAATTCTGAATTTCCCAGAAAGTACGTTTATACTAATCTGTCAGTATTATATTACTGTTTGTATTTAAAAAAAATCCATAACGTTGAGAATACAATATGCTACGTACAAATATCTCAAGTACTCTTCATCTCAAATCCTTTCCTCTCGTCTAAAAATGGTTACAGCTCTCACGACGCTATTTTTAAAGTAAATGTCAAATGAAGGACCAAGAATCATATTACAGATTATACAGGCGAAGTTTGTTCCAATTAGAGTTGGGTAACTCAGATCTGAACCGGTTCAAAGAGCCGACTCCGACAGAAGATCCGTGAGAGCCGACTCACTTTTTTTTGAGCCGACGGATCCGCATAACTCAGTGAAACACTTAACACACAGAAGCACATTTTACACTTACGTATCAGTTCTTGCTTTGAAGCATCTGTCAGCTCAAATGACTCATGCATCACATGTTTGGCTATGTATTCTTGATTCTATACAGGTCGTGATATGATTGACTGAACTAGGTAACTCAGTGGCAGACTGCAGTAACATATTCAGAACTCGACTCTTTTTGAACCGGTTCAGTGAGCCAGCTCACATACGGGATCCAGATGCAAACATGCAGATTACTAAAAGAACCCGTTTTTCCATCTCTAGTTCGAGTCCTTCAACTTGAAAAAGAGTATCAGGAAAGCTGTGCCATTTTTAGGCGAGAGGAAATGTCATTTCAAGACGAAACAATATTTTGCTGTTACATTTTTAAAAAATACGTACAAACCAATCACAATTTTCAATTAGAAGTGGTGCTATGTTACCACAAACAACTGAAACTCGTTGGGCATCCCTGTATGCGTGGATATAGAATACTTCTAAGCCGGGGAACTACAATAGACCCACCGTTTAATTTGATCAGCGTGAAACTTTTCGCTAAGTGGATCTTTACACTCTGTCTACATTACTGGTAGCCTTGCAGAAGTGGGATGACTGCATCCTGTATTACAAGCGTTGAAACAGAGAGGGCAGCACCGTTGTGCAAGTTAATGGGTGAACTAGTTTGTCTTTATAATGCCCACCAATTTAACACGTTGACTAACAAACTAAACTTACCAACTAATTATAACTAATTATGATAAAATTATTAGTGCTCTTCCTCTAGTGAACAATAGTATTCCGCTACGCTTCATTAAAATAAAATTATGTTTACATAGTTGGAATTGCAAGCGATTGTAATTGAATGCAATTTGTCAGTTTGTTTTGAATAGATCGAGCGACTGTTGTTAATGAACTTGAACGTGAATAATTGAAACATGAACAACAGGTGCAGACCACTGAGAATGTATATTATTTGAATCTAATAATGGCCGTTGAATTAAAGATCAATTTTGACTGAACCACACCACAATAAAGCTGCTTTGTTTAGGTATTTGTCATATGCCGACCGTTAAATAGTGTCACCTAGGAGTCGAACCAAAATTTGTCGATGTTTTGTAGCATTTTGAACATTTTGGCACCATTTATTTATTTATATATATATTAGAGGGTTTTGGGAGGGGTTCAATTTTCATACACAGTCACACCATAATAATGTGTGACATACGGTTTTTATACACTGTCACACCATAATAATGTGTGAAGCACAGTTTTTATACACTGTTACATCATAATAATGTGTGGCATGCAGTTTTGTCACACCATAATAATGTGTGACATGCAGTTTGTTCTTTGATCTCTTTTAAGCTATGCATTTTCAAATTAAAAAAAAAATGTATTTCTCACAACGAGCCTTTTCGTTTGTTATGCCACTTAAAAAATACAGTTTTTTAAATTTTCTTATTTGACCTCCAAAATCGGAATTCGTTTATTTACGCTATACGTCCATGATTGGGCGATCTATCTCTATATATTTGTCAAATTTCAACTTTTTTCGTCCAGTAGATTCGGAGAAATTAAGCTGTGACAGATAGACGAGATTAATCCTAAAAGGATTTAGTTTTTTCATTGAAAAACAAAACTACAAGAGAAGTCGCGGTTAAAGGCTAGTATTTCAATAAAAATTACATTTGTAAACAAGATTAAGGGAAACGATGTATGGTTTTTATTAGAGTAAGTATTATAAAAAATCTCGATTGCTTTAGGAAGCCTCGAAACTTTTAATTTATATATGAATAAAATTTAAACTAAACGCGTAGTTTGTGCTCGACTCACATCGAAGCTAGCAAAGGATAGGACAACGCCATTTGTGTCAAGGCTTTAAAACATTGAACATGATAATCTTACACTGATAACCCGCACTCTATTACCGGGAAAACTGTTCCACGCGTTTTTCATACTGCGTTTTCCAGAGCCATTCCTTATAAATTTGTTAAAATATCGCATAGCAGATATACAGGATGAGTCATTTTAGTCCTCGGATGAGAATATCTCCTCTAGACTATGGAAAATCAAAAAATGGTCCGAGTGAAAGTTGTAGGGTTGGAAGGGGGACACCTTTTGCGGGGGAGGGGGTGATTTTTTATTTTTGAATAAAATACCACATTTTTTTGCAGATTATGATTCTTGGCATAAAAAGAAGCATCTTTTGTCTAAAACATTTTTTTTATCACCCACATTTTTGTCACTAACTCTGCTTCAAAAATTTCAAATTTGTAATTTTTTGAATTTTTACTCGAGAATGGTAAAGTTTTACAATCTGAGGAATAGTTTTCATCAACTCTAATCTATGATCAAAATCGATCTTTACGCTAGTGAAGTGGCGATAGTTAAATAAAATAAAAGATTAAAAATAAAGTAAAAAAACCCGGGTCGCAGTGCCAAAACCCTGCCGACAATATAGTGTATTTGCTTGTATAGGGCCGTGTGATTTTATACTTTTATTACGTGAAATTAAGTTTGTTTTAGGGGCAAAATAAAAAATTTAACCCCTTAATACACCCCTTAAAATACCGTTTTTTTTCTTAATTGTAATATTATTATCAATCTAACGTCTACACCGAATTAAATACACCCTTCAATAAATAAGTCACTATCTGTAAATTAGTGTTTTCAAAAAAATTGTAAGTCCGGTCCTGTTGAGCCGATTTTATTAAAATTTTAGGGGCACTTTTTAATTGCTACTAGCGGGTTAAATGTCAATTTTGAAACGATTCTAAGAATTGTTTCGGTATTTTGGGGCCCAAAAAAATTTTTCAACCCCTAAAACCTACCCTTAAAATGGCCCGATTAGGCCCATTTTAAATAGGCTTCTTGCGGTGACGGGTTTCAACACGTGGACCAAATTTAGTTGAAATCAATTAACTCTTTCGAAAGTTATTGCCCGCACACATATATATATATATATATACGTATATATATATATATAAATATATATATATAAACATTTTTAAAAATGGTGCCAAAGTGTTTAGGAGGTTATGAAACGTTGAGAAATTTTGGTCCGACCCCTAGGTCCCGCCATCCGACCGACGCCAATAGTGTATGTTGCCTTATGGCAAATACACTAATAACTGAATAAGTAGTAATGGAAGGTATTAACATTAGTAGTGTCTGTTACAACAAAACAAAACCTTGTTATTATAAATAATTTAGCATGGTGCTAAAAGTAAATAAAATTTACGATTTTTACAAGTAATCGGTAAAAGTGCTAAGTGAGTCCAACGTTGATTCATATTACATTACTCTAAAAGAAATATACCAACCTAACAGAACGAAAATAAGACATGTAGTAAATCGTGATCAAGGCAGAGAAGACAGCGTGTTTTCCTAAAACAGGGACGGCGTTCCGAAAGGGATATTTCGTGCCATTTATTAAAGTTATTGTAATGGGTCCGAAAGTCGAAAATCATCAATTTTATGGTTCAAGGTCACTACATTATTTTTTAAACTGTTTTAAAAAAGATTTATGAACGTACGTGTTCATTACTTTCTAAGACGAAATCTCTGAAAGGAAAAAATATAACGACTTTCTTAGGGTGCTAATCGAAGCTTATTAACGTCAGTGTTAATGTTGAGGAAAAGTTTGATTGCGGAACAATTTAAAACGAAGATTTACCGATAGCAGAAGCGAAACATCTGTAAAACGTTTTTTTTTTTGGTTCATCGACCAAACTTTTCTTCAACGTTATTATACTATATTTAAATTTAAAAAACAGTTGAAAACTTCTCTTCTTAAACAATGTCTGTATAGGGTGGATGATTTTGTTGTAAATGATTTGTAAACATATCTTTCTTTTTTGACGAATCCTGTACATGTCTGTATGTCTTTGGATCAATAAATTCTATTCTATTCTGTTCTATATTATTGTCTGTATTTAATAAAAGTTTTATCTTGACATTTCTTATATAAAAGAATAGAGATAACAAAAAAATTAGCTGAGTCTTATCAGATCGGAAAACATAATTTTGATTGAATTTCAGAGTAACGCATGATGTTCAAATTTATTTATCAAATCATGTTTATAAACTGTGCAATGAACTAAAATGAGGGGTGCAAAAATAGGGCACTAAAATTGCCACAGGCTCCTTTTAACAATGCATTGAAATCAAAACTTCCATTAAATCACCATGATAGTATCACTAATCTACATGTACTAATTATATAGAGGGTTTCATAAGGCCGCCATTTTACCTACTGGATCAAATTTATTCATAAACAAATTATAATATCCACAAAACATATTTACTTCATTTTCGACGTATGGAAGCCCCCTAAATATATAAGTCTAATAAAATTATATATAAAATCCCGTGTCGTTAATAAAGCAATTTCGGTTTTTCCCAATTAGATGATTTTAAGGGGGTCGTCTGGTGTGAGGGGTTAAAAAAACCGAAAATTTTTTTTTTATAAAATCGCCTTTTTAGGATCTCCAGATTATGTTTGTGAAAGAGTATTTCGAAATTCGAAATCGTTGGAAAGTTACAGAGGTAGATGGTGAGTCAAGCGCTTTTTTCTGTTACGCATACTTGATTTTTCAAACGCGTTTTTTTCGAAACTGTATTTTTTAAAATGGTTGCCACGATATCTCAAAAACTAATGATCCGATTGCGTTGAAATTTTTATGGTTTCTTCAGTACATCTATAGTTCGAGCTCAAACCAAAATCGTTGTGATAACTGTACTTAATAGTTTTTTTATTCTTCAAGCTGGAATAGTAAAAAAAACGATGAAAATCGTATTTTTTTTTTCAAATCTTCGCCAAACATGAAGTTTTCAATATTTCGACTTAATTCTGGTACCGGCTGTAGTCACAGGCCTACCAATTAAAACGCAATTTGATTTGTTGATTTTAGATAAGCAGAACAGTATATATCGTGGCAACCGTCAGCCGACTTTTTTTTACATGGGCGGCATCCCGGAGATCTACAGTCGGTTCAACTGTACATTTCAACGTGAAAAAATTTGAAAAGATTGGTGAAATGTCAATAAATACATGATGAAAACATTAAGGTGTATACATTCATTGTTCGCTACGAAAAATTCCCCAAAAAGCGTGAAAAAAACAGTTGTCACACCAGACGATCGCTTTAAAGTCGCATATCTTTAGTAATACTTATTCTGTGAAGCCAGACTATAGCGCGTTTGTAAGGTAACACTCCACAGAACTTTCTAGAGCTGCCACTGCATCCAATCCATGTGTATGTGTGAGGTAGGCAACAAAAACACATTCAAGTCGATTGATTTTCACTGGTTGTGCTTCAGTAATCGACTTGTAGAGATAGGGGGTGGCGCGTCAGGGCTCCGCCACAACACCGCAGACTGCCCTCTTGTGTGCTGATCTCTGCATTTGACAACACTGAAACGTATGCCCTGACTTTGAATTCGAATAAAAAAATCCCATAAGTGATACCACTGCCTGCCATGCATGGTTCACGTAGCAACTTTTTTTTTTGTTGTAGTTAATAAAAATTCAGATTTTAACATATGGCTAGAAAATATACCTGTTTCAGCGAAACGAGATCAAAATAAATGATTGATTAAACACGATATTTGCACATTTTGACACAATTTATCAACATTTTTGTGTTGATCCAGCTGCGGGGGGAAGCCATTGAGGGACGGGTACAAAGCATTGGCACAAAGGATTTAAAAAACTTTTCCGAAAAAGGAAGAGTCACTTTAGGTTTGTGATGGAACAATTTTGTGAAATAAGTACGAATAAGGTCGTAGTGTGACATTCAAAACGTGTCTGTTTTGGCACAATTAATGCCAACTTTTTCTAGTAAATCGTACATAAATTACAAAAGCAGTTCATTAGAGACCTAGATTTGTCCTTTATCTTCCTTATAGAGAAAGAATTTTTGCAAAATGTTGACGAATAAGTCTGCAACCATCAGCCGAAGCCCCATTTTTGGATTAAATTCAAACAGTTCCGACAGCTTTAACTGGTGATTTTTTTATTTTGTTCAAAAACACACTTAAGGTCATGTAATAAACCATAAAGCCACATTACCTGTATTAGCAAATACACTAAATTGTCGACAGGCATTGCGACCCCAGTATTTGCGTTTTGTATTTAAGTCATCTAAGTGAAATGTCACTTTTCATGTGAAATGTCAAATTTACCTGACAAAGATAAAAAGTTTTTAAATGAAACCAGCTTTCTCAGTTCGTGTTTACTTGATATAAAACTTTGCTATTCAGCGTTTCAAATATAGAACATTTTTTGGGGGTAAAACTTTGCACAGAAGTAAGTCAATGAAATATTCATTAGGCAGTTGATTTTTCATTTTTAACGAAAAAAAAGTTACACAGTGAGGATTTATACGATGAGGAAAAAAAAACTTTTAAAAGTTTTTATTTTCGTCCATTTCAAGGTATTTACTCTGATGTCGTTTTCTTTATGCTTTTAATATTGTTAAAATAATGCTACGTCTGTTTTCTCGCTCTAAAAATAATAACCGCCGAATTTAAAGCAAAACGTGACCTAATTTTCACCTTTTATTTTTTTTCTCTCTTTTGCGCTCTTATATTCCCAGGTTCGTTTGATATTTTTGTTTGTTATTTAGGTTTTGCTTTTTTTCTACTACTAACTACCAAGATTATACTTTTTAATTTACTGAAAAAAAATAATAAAACGAAAAATACTCGTTTTTGTGTCTCGTTACATTCTCAGGAGTGCCTGTCTCGTCTCGATTCTCGTATAGGCAAGGTCAACATAGTCTCGATATCGTCTTGAAATTAGAAACGAAAAAATCTATTATAATAAAAAACCGGTCATATGCGAGTCGAACTCGAGAGTTCCGTACTATTCCGTTTTTCGTGAGTACTTGAAGACTTCAAATTTTCGTTTTCTGTAAAATATGGGTGAGACCCGACATTCCCTATTTTTTTCAAAATTTTAGGCTCAGTAATTTCGGAGATAAGGGGGAGAATGATCAATTTTCATCTAGTTTTTTAAATAACTAAAAAAATATTTATCTTAAAATTATAAAAAAAATATATTTAAAATTCTCACAACAAGCCCTTTCATTTGATATGCTACACGATATAGTTTGCAAAACTTTTTTTTAATATTCTAATTTACCCCCTAGAAGTGGTCTCCATGTTTAAAATTAATTTATTTACGTTACACGTCCGTCTTTGGGTCACCAACTTACATATGTGTACCAAATTTCAACTCAATCGGTCAAGTAGTTTCGGAGCAAATTGGCCGTGACAGACGAACGGACAGACATCCGTTTTGAAGTACGGAACACTAAAAATGGTACTGTGGTTATGATTTTACTGTTGTGAATTTTAAAAACAGTCCAAATCGTCCCTGCTTTTGCAACAACTGGTCTTTATTTTACATATAATATATATTTAATAATAACAATAATACAAAATTGATTCAAACACATATTTTTCTATTTGCACAAGATTATTTAACATCTGAAATTATGTCATCCGAATCTAGTTGTATTAAAAGGTCTGCTATGACGAGTATAACCTCTGTTATCGAGCGTCTATAATCTAAAATATCTGTTCGAATATGTGTTCGATTTAATTTTTGCATTATTATAATTATTCTATATGGAGGTGATTCATCTTAATGTAATTTTCAATTAAAATAAATCTCGTAGTTAAAATAATTTTCACATTTTGAATTTATTTTCAAAATCAGTGTATTTCAACGATTATTTAAAACATTGTCGAGTCAATCCGATGCCTGTCGTTCAATGCAACCACAGTAATTGTGTAACGTTTGGTTTGGACAAGTCCTATAGTTAAGACTCATTCACAATGTAGATTAATGTTGTCACGTAACGTACTGTTACGTTACGTTCTCTAATACTTTTAATAATATTTTAATTAGTATATAGAAATTAAGAACATTTTGTTTTTTTGAAGTTATACTTCTTTATTGACGGTAAAATTTTCTCTGGTCAGTGCTAAATAATTATAGTTATTCTATACTGTATTTAACACGTTGACTGCCACGGAATTTTTCACGATTCCGGCCTAAAGTGCCATTTTGATTTAATTATATTATATTATTAAAAATTTTAATAATTAATTAAAAGTCTTACGAAATGTTTTTCTGTTCATTTAAGCCAAACATGATTTTTTTATTCTCTTCCCTGAGGCCATCTATTCGTAATTACAGTGTTATGCTACGAGTTTTCTAAATATGGCAAGTAATGAAGGGACGAGAGAACTCGTCCTGGGCAAGTAAACAACCTACGAGATATCTCGTAGTTGGCAGTCAACGTGTTAACTTGTGTAGCGGCAAACACAAATCTGTACCAGACATGATAGCAAACTTTATACAGGCCAAAATAATGTATCTATAGTTATTTTGTTGTTTTAATTGTTCATTGTGAATTCACCTTTACTTGTATTTTTTATTCGCTTAGGTAACTAAACTTTTTATGTAGATGTACTGTCCTCTATAAATTTGTAGAATAATGCATTTTTTTAGTGTCTTTGTGTAGGCAATTCAGTGAACATCGTGGATATTTTTATATGCAAAATAGACTTTTTTTAATTAAATATTTAAATAAATTAATATTATTATAGTGTTGTTTTATACGTTAAAAATTGCAGTGTGTTAACCTTTGCATCAAGATTTCGAGGGTTCGAGTCCCACCTATGCTTATAGATGTTTTGTAATGTGTTTAGTTTTAATTTACGATGTTGTTTGATGTGATTGAGACGCTAATTACCTGAGCTGTCGAGAGCGTAAAATAAATAATAAATAAAAATTGCAGTGAGCTATTTGAAAGGTAAGCAAGATATTTTAAATCCAAATTGTAGATTTTAAAATCAAACTAGAAAAACGCACGTTTTTTACAAAGCTCTATTTAAATCCTATTTTTTTGCAAGAGTGGTTTTAACTGTTATGCCAATCAATATTTTATTTTAACAATAAAGATTTAAAAGGTTACATTAAAAATATGCTGCTTTCGGTCAGAAATCAGCATTTCCTTTTTTTGAACATTTTAAAAATAATAATAATAATAGCTAATAATTTCTATTTTCATATTGTAATGTGTTTCTTCTAAGGAACTTAAAAATTTTAGTTTTTATGTTTAACTTATATTTTTTTGTTATGTATTTGGGTTATAATATACACAACCAAACCTAAAAAAGGATTGAAATGGGAAACATCGAAAAAATATGCAGAATTTTTTCAAAATTTAAATTTTAACAGAAATTAGTTTCACGGGTAATTGGAATAAAAAATCAATTTAAACACTTATTGATTGCAACGTTTCGTCTCTATTAAATCAAGACTTTTTCAAGCTCTCAGCATGTTTAAATTATAATAAAACTATGATTGCAATCAATAAGTGTTTAAATTGATTTTTTATTCCAATTACCCGTGAAACTAATTTCTATTATTACATATTTTGGAATTGAACTTTAAAGATTAAATTTTAACCTTTGGTAGATATTAAAATGGCGCCTAAAATTTTAACAAAATCGGCTAGACTGAACCAGAATTTCCAAATTTATGAAAACGATATTTTGTCCAAAATAATTGACAGTGATTACTAATAATTATTTTGGACAAACTAATGGTTTTATAGTTTTTTTAACATGTAATTTTTTTTATCTGAAAATACAGACACTGAAGTATTATTATCTCTGATTTGTAATAATATTTAAGACACATAAATATTTTAATTACCGTTAGGAATATCTAGAATCTGAGGCCATATTTCTTGCCGAAGTAGTAAAAATTAACGTTATCTCGTTAATAAAATTTAATTACGGATATAAACAATGGAAGCTTAGTCCGCTTCTGGCTATTAATAACTCGTTAATTTCAATGAATATATAAGTCGTACAACTACAGTTTCATTCAATAAAATCTACAGATTCGTACGATAAATGAGAAAACTTTTCTGTACTCCAGTTTCAACGAAATGGCTATAATATATTATTACGTAATATTATGATAATTTATCGTAAACTAAGCTGTAGTAACTAATTATTCGTTTTTTTGAAACTATTCTACATAATAGCAAATTGTATTGTTTAATCTTCTATCCAGTGGCGTAACTACGTAACCAAGGGCCCCGGTGCAAAAATGAAATTGAAGCCTTATGTAAATTGGTTAAATTTTATCGGCACAGCGTCGACCATACGAAGCCTTATTTTCAATATTAAATGAACAGTATTAATAATAATAATAATGCGTTTAACGTCCATTTGTCGACTTTATGTCATAACAGACGCCATTCGCACCATTACTATTTTCCATTTTACTACTTCCCGTTATTTTCTACATTTCTAAAACTTCAACTTAACAATGGACGAATGGAAGAATCATAGGAAATTAGGATAGGATAGGTAATTTTTGAACTGGGAGTTTGATAGGTAATCGGCCATGGCCTTGAATAAGGAACCATCTTGATATTTATTTGGAATTAATTGAGGGAAACCATGGAAAACCTCAATCAAGATGGTCGGTACAGGAATTATCGTTTCTCGGCGAGAGGCAGTAGGAAAAAGTCCCAGCCACATCTGCCCCCGGCGGGATTCGAACCCGTACCTTTCGAATGCGAGTCTAGTGCTGTCACCAATACTCTACCCAGCTCGGTAACAGTATTAATAATAGAGATAAAGTTCCGAGAGTCGACATTTTTTTCGAAAGTTCTATAAATCTTCTTTTTAATTTCATTAGCATTATTAGTTTTCGAGTTATTTGCAAAAAATTAGACCACCTTTTTTGGGATTCTTTAATTGTTAATAACTTTTGCAGTTGTTTATGTGTGGATTTTAAACTTCTGCACATTTTTTTTGTATGATTGTCTGCTAACTTAACTACCGCATAAAAAAAAGATTTGACTATATATATTTTTTTTTTCAAATTGAATCTAATAATATTTTTTGTATTTTCAGGTCGTCTTGCTTCACGAACTCATCGGTAAGTCATTTTGCAGTACTTATGTGTTAGATGCTAAGTGATTGTTGTTAGAGATTTAGTTGTAAAACAGTGCACAAAGTAGTGCACATGTAGTGCATATAGTAAGATGTAAAGTGAATGGACCTTAATGGATTTGAGTGCAGTCAGTGTACACCGCCATCTCGATCGCTTTAGAGTTTAGAGTAATGAAGTGAAGGAAGTGGTAAAATACTGTCCATTCCGCTGGAACAACTCTGCATAACGTGGTTATACCAGTGGTTTCCAACCGGTTTATTTATTATCGTTTAAGGCTAGACCGATCCCACCGACCGAATTCCCCCTTAAGCAAAATAAGTACTCGCTTAGAGTCCCAGCTTAGTGGGGGCCCCCGATTCTTCGAACCTTGCGCATTTTGTTACTAAATTCGAGTTAACTTTTTAATTAAAAAATATGCTAATAAGTTAAATAAAGTGGATGATATCAATTTTTACAATAAATCCAATACATATATTTATTTTAGTATAAGAGCTTATGTCTGCTACAATTGTTGTAATACTATTAAAAATGGAAAGTTCATCTTTGATTCATTCAAGAGCCCTCGCTACTGTGACAGTTAATGTCTAGCGACAGCTAAAAAATAATTGGCTCTCGCATGTAGTGAATTTGAGTGTTGTAAATCGCTATATTATGAAGGATTAAAATGTTAATTTATGTGCACCGTAGAGTAATTGACTAACTCATTCCGCCGCGAAAGTGGAAAGATTCGGGTTTAAATCCCGACGTTTTGACGTGTTGGAATAATATTTTTTTCTAATATAGTGTTACAACAATGAATGTTTCTTAACAATTATAGCAGACATAAGCTATTATACCAAATAATTCAGCTGTTAAATCTACTAATATATATTTATTTTGTTCTTAAAAAATAAGACTCTTTTATTAATTTTTCATACTTTAGAAAATAATTTATGTAAAATAATTTAATTATATGGTTTTAGGATTTGCTTAGCTTAGGTTGAATTATTTGTGAATTAAGGACTATTGCTTAGGGTCCTTACAAATATAAATCCAACGGTGGTCTAATTCAAAATAATATGACAATACCATTGATTTGATATTTCTTATCAAATTTTTATAGTTACTTCGCTTTATTCATTGAGATTAAAATTTATAAGATTCGATTGTTTACATTCTGTACATCGACATAAAACTTTTATTCAACTTCACTTGCATGTTTGTTTGTTTGTCAGTCAGTTGATGTCAAAAATTGTAATTCAGTTTTGATTGATAAATAGATATAGTATATTTTAGATGCTTGATAACGCGGTCATAACATAATATCTGATTGTGTACACATATATCCCGATTACAGTCAGAAAGAGTTATATATTTCAAATTCACTAATATAAATAATGTCTTAAAAAGTTTACAAATAAGAAATTGGAATCACAAAAGTATTCCCTTATAAGTATTTCTTTAAAAATACATTACATTAATTTTCACTTCCTTTGAGGCATTGATTTTTTTGTTTATTTCTGATATAACGAAGTTAAAGCAAAGCATGTTTTTATTTTAAAGTTTTTATTCCGTTTCATTGACTTTAAAACGCGAGAAGTTTTCGTAATATAATATTTAAAGGTTTGGCGACCTTCTTTAAGTATTAAGAACGGCGTCAATGTATTTGTCTAGTGGAAATTTGCATAATATATGACATGCAGCTTCTATTTGCCTCCTTTTCTCACCAGGATTAAATTAGGCATGGTCAACCTTTCAGGTCATTTTTTATTTTTTAGTCTTATTTTTTTAACCGGCTTCAAAAAAAAGAGGAGGTTCTCAATTCGTCGGAATTTTTTTTTTTATTTTTTATGTATGTTCCCCGATGACTCGCAGACGCCTGAACCGATTTGGAAAATTCTTTTTTTGTTTGAAAGGGTATACATCCCAGGTGGTCCCATATAGTTTTTATTAAAATCGGTTCATCCGTTTTTAAATGACGTCAAAAAAACATATTTTTTAATGTATACTACCTCATATCTCCAACATTTGTAAAGCGATTATGATGATTCTTTTCTTATTTAATAGGGCACATCTTCAGGGTGATCCCACATAAATTTTACTTAAATCGGTTCAGGAGTTTTTAAAATTGTGCGAAATCAAATCCACCACTAAAAAGTAAAAAATCCTTATGATCCTGGTCAGGATAATGGAACAAACTTCTTAAATTATTCTATTTTCATGGGTCCTTGATAAGTGTGCAAAGTTTTGGTTTAATCTGACGTTTTGAAGTGGGTGAATTTCACTTTCAAAGATTCCGTTACAAACAAACTTACAGGCGAAGCTTTTTGTTAGCTTCACCTGTAAGTTTGTTTGTACCGGAATCTTTGAATGTTAAAAAAACATTTTTCAGTCAAATTGTCGGCTTACTGCACAATGTATGGTAAAAAAAGTCGCGTTTCTGTCGTTTAACTGATAAATACTTATTTGAAACGATCTCATTAAGTTTACTGGTTGTGTCGTATCCTGTATCATTCATTTATTTATTGAATGACGCGTTCCAAACAGAATGGGAACAACCCGTGTCATTTCGAACATGTCGCACGTATTGTCGAGTTCCATTTAAAATTCCATCGAAGCTAACAAGGTCGTGCAGCGGTCAACTATTGACGAGCTACGTCTTTGTAATCGAGGAATGACATTTATCGCTTGTTCACACAGAACACGGACATCGATTCGGTACAGTTTTCATCCAGTGATGGAGTTTTTCTTTTTTTCCGTAACTATTATCATATATATTAAGATGTTTGCCTCCGTTTTTCGAAAAAACCTCACAATTACGCCATATAAATTTTGTGTCATTTTATAGATAATTACTTGCTCTATGTGTACCAACAATTAAAAAATCTATTATTGCTTTTGTTTTTGCAAAATAATTAATTATAACAATTATACATTTATTCAGTATATGCAGCAATGCTGCCATCTGACGGTTCTAACTTTGAAACAACGTCAACATGATTGACGGTCGGTAAATTTTTTTTGTTTAATTTTTAATCAAAATTCACGTATAAATACTTTTCATATAGCGGCGCTTCAGCTCAACGTTTTCGATACTTGCGCCTCTATATGACAGTTTTAGAAAAATATTTTCTTGAACCGTCACTGAGCTTCGTAATGTAATATAAAAAAAAGAACGTTCTGAATTTAAGCCAAAGGCAAGGGTGCCGTTGTCAGTTGATTACTTGGAAATATTTTGAAGATTCAAAAAACTTTTCCGAAAAAGGAAGAGTCACTTTAGGTTTGTGATGGAACAATTTTGTGAAATAACTACGAATAAGGTCGTAGTGTGACATTGAAAACATGTGTTTTTGGCACAATTAATGCCAACTTTTTTCTAGTAAATCGTACAAAAATTACAAAGGTAGACCTAGATTTGTCCTTTATCTTCGTTATAAAGAAAAATTTTTTGCAAAACTATCACCCGAAGCCCTATTTTTGGCTTAAATTCAGAGCGTTTTCAGAGCGTGTTTTTTTAAACTATTATTTTTGTGAACAAAATGAAATACGTCTTTCCTACTTAATTCACGCGGAAAAACTTTTTGTTGGGTTCACTTTTCTGTTGGTTTCGTGTGTGCTGATACTTTTTTTGAACAATAAGAGGTTTTATATGGGGGGAGGAGGGAGGGAGAATCATGCGGTCACTGACAATAAGCGATCCTTGGTCGGACGTGCTCATTGTATTGGTATCTATAAAAGTATATATATGGCTCGGATTTAGTGTAAACTTTCCGTGAAGTTAAGGATCACTTGAATGAAAAATCATGTCAGTGACAGGTCAAAGGTGTAAGGCCTTTAAAATATATCAAATATGCACGCGCTCAGTTTTGATTAACTCACGTTTTTGTGACGCAATTTGCTATTCTTCTGTCACATAAGATTTTGACATCATTTTTGTTAAAGTTTGATAAGGATTGGAAGGTAAAAAAAATTAAGAGTTTAAAAAAAACTAAAGCAACATCCTTTTATGAACTAAAAAATGCAAAATAATTTGACAACAAAATTAGCGTTACTGTTAAAAGCTTGGAGTGCTTAATATCGGTAATAAATGTTTCATTTACTAGCCAATCGTATACGTAGGGCTATGATGAAAATTTACGTTTTCTATAGGACACTTTTTTATCGGCTACGCTAAACAATTTCTTTCAAAACGGACATTAATGCGAGTGGAGTCACGAGTAAATATGCTACAAACAAATAAACGTATAAAAAATGTTTTGTTCTTCGGATAAAAGATGAAGATTTTTTGTCAGAAAATTTGTTATCTTATCTTACGCGACGACCCGTTGTGTTCGGTACCTTGACTTGTTTGATTCGCATATAGTGTTTGAAAACTTTCCCCTTAAAGCAATTTCAATACCCTCTAAATCCAAACCAAAACTCCCCAAATCTGAACCAATTATTTATTAATTTCAATATAATTAAATAAATTAAAATAGTTATTTAGTACTGGTTAAGTCTAAACTAATACAGTATTTTAGAAAAATTAAGTTATTATTTTAATCATTTGAATATCTATATTTATTTAAGAAGTAATTTGAAAAATATAATTTCAGAAACTACATTTAGTACTGCCCAGCCTTGAATAACGTAAATAAAAATTTATCCCTAAAAATACTCGCAAAGAATTCCCTATTTAAATCACCCCCCCTAAATTTAAGGGGGAAATCCCGGAATTGGCAACACTGCATCTTACTCATTGTGTCTTTAATGACGCATATAGGTCGTGCGTCGCGGCGGCCGACGACCCGTCGCGTTCGGTACATATGTGCCATTATTCCGCGTCATTTGCAACGTTGCGTGCCCCACGCGGTCACAAGGACACTTTGACTGATCCCCAAGTGGCCTTTGGCGATTTATATTTCTGTTTTTGTAGCGCGATTCGAAAACTCGCCTGCTGCGAAAAACGATCGAATGTATTGAACGATTTTTTTTTGTTATTTATTTTTGACGCATCCGACAAAGCTATCGTTTTGTCTTAAGCTGCGGCTTCACACATGGTAAGGCTGGCCCAATATTGTCCATAACGCTTCACCAATAACAATGATCATCAAATATTCGAGGCTGGACGGTATAGGAAAGAACTGGTCGAAGAAAACAACAAATACATTACGTACGATTTTAGAAACAAGTTATTTCGAAACTTATTCTATACTGTCCTACAGTCGTCCTTTTAATTTTTCATAATGTTTATATAGTCTGTATCATTCACTCGTTTGTAAAGAACCTTTCAACACCTCATTTATCAAAATCGGTGCAGCCGTTAGCACGTAACACACGCATTTATACAGACGCGTGAAATACATTTACTCTATTTCGACTTTATCGTACTCAGGTGATATAGCAACCAAAATATATTTGCCACAGTTAGTTGTCAATAATTTATAGCCAATTTTTCAACTCTGACATTTGTGTGTTCATTCTAATATAAACAAAATACAAATCTAACTTCTTAGTAGAGACACGTCTGTGAGAATTTAATACTTTAGGAAACACCTCAATGATGTTAACGCTGTTAAAGCTTTGCTTTTTATCTTTTTATGCGACCGAAAGGATTTAATGCAAGGAGCGTTCAAGTATTGTACGTGAAAAGTTGAGCATGATTTATATAATGGATATTCACGAGTGCTTTGCAGAGAAATGTTGGCGACTCTTAAAATAAACGGCATGTACAGACGAAGGTCACGTCCTACAAATGACCTCTGTTTATAAGTTTTAATATACTTGGGTTGCGGTTCAGAACCCGTCTGACAAAACTGTGTTTATGCTTCGTGGAATTTTAATTGATAATTATTACGTTATTTAAATGTTTTTTTTTATCAAAATAAACAATGTCACCCCTGCATACATTCCCTAAAATAATAAAAATGTGATTGCATGTACTTGTGGTATTAAAAACTAATTTTTAATATTAATATTATCATCCATAATTTTTTTAATTTAAAATTAACAGGAAAGTGGATAGTATTCAGCTACGTATAATTTTATTCATTATTTGATCCACTGAAAACTCAAGTACTTTTTCGATTCGAAAAAGAAAATCCAGTAAAAAAAATTAATACAAGTTGAGAAGACACTTTTTTCCCTTCTCAATTTGTACAGATTTTTTATTTTTTTTACGCATTGCAAAGATTTAAGAGACCGATGAATAGAAAATGAAAATATTATAGTGAGATAGATTTAATATAATTGTGAATTCTTGAATAAAAGAATAAAATTTATGAAAAGAATAGAATGAATGCCTTTAAGACGAAGATCTATAGAAAGGGTGTTAAAATGACATCGAATTAAAAAAAAGGAAAGTTGAAGAATGAAAATAAAAGATACGTTTTTTTATATACATTCTAAAGCAGTGAAGTGCATGATATTTTTTTTAGAAGCCAAAGTTGATATTTTAAACATAAATCTGTAAATCTGTTAATTTGCTTTCCCGTAATTTGAAATTTCGTGACGTGCTGTAATGAAATATTCACGAATATCACGTTTTCTGATTCAATTTTTAGGGCAAAAATATGTTTTTTGAAATTTTTAAGCAACAAGCCGAATTTTGTGAAGCGTAATTCACAGCTAATAAACAGTAATAAAATGAATTTTGCGACCACAGTTCGAAATTTGTCGAGAGCATATTGTACAATCTGACGGATCAACCTTTGACCTATTAAGTCGACAGTTTTTTACTACCCAAACGGTTAAACAGGGAGAACTCCATCCGGATAAAGCCGGGTAGAACATCTAGTATTTAATATATTCGTATGGTACTGATTATAGATGAAACATCTTTACGAGTAAAAAGGGCAAGACGGTGCGATAAATTGAAATGAAAGTATAATACTCGCCACGGTTCTAAAAGGTTCTGAAGCTAGTCACAAACAGCGTCGCAAATGCATATTTTAGAGCCATCCTGGTTGTTTTGTGGGAAACGAAGACTCCCACCAGCTCCCAGTTACCGGCACAGAACGTGCGCTCGTCGGTGATTGGTTATCGCTGGTTGTAGTGTCACTTGTCGCTTTCCTGCTATAAAGTACAGTCCAGTACGCTATTATTAAGTTGTTTTTTTGATTGTTAATTGATCAAGATGCCTAATACAGTTTTGCATAGACAAGCATGAAAAATAACTTTTTGTATGACTTTATGCAAGGAATTAAACCTTTAGATTAAAAGAAGAAATTAAAAATAATAATAATATAGCGCGAGTTTGTAGTTTTTCAACCGACGCAAGCCTCCATTTGCATCTAACTTTAGAACCTTTTAGAACCGTGGCGCGTATTATAAGGCTGCGGTGTGTGTTATTTCGTTTCTAAGTGTAAAAAGAATACTCCTAACAAACTTAGACCAGAATTAAGTAAATGCCTTTGTAGTACCTTTGTCACAGACCTACAGAATACGTCGGTCGTAATCTGTTCAATGATCCTTGATAACACGCTGTAGCGCTACTGTTAAATATATTATCCGGGGGTAGCTAGCCGAGGGTAACTAGCTGCTATGCTGTTGGTGCAGACAAAATGAAGTTGGTACCATTGAACGTTGTGTTTATATAACATATCTTACGTTATACAGAGAGTCACAAAAATCATTTTTTGCATGACCTCCTCTTTAAAATAACTGCTTTTCATGCCTGTAAAGCGGTCGTGAAATGACTCATTTAACACTAGTGCTGTAAAGTTATGCCAAGTAAAACCAACGTAGCCATTCCATAGTTTGATATTTGGCGCTAATTCTGTCGATATTCCAAAATTTTTGCTGTTAATATTGTATTTATGTTCAATACTATAACCTATAATTTATTTTTTTGTTCAGTTTTTAGTAGTCGCTATATATTACGTTTTTTATTTAATAAATAAAAAAAATTCTGTAAGTTACTAGAATATTTACTTTAGTTTAATTAAATATTTTAAAACTTAATTTTGCGACAACTTATATTTCTAAGGTAAGACATACTCTGTTACACAATACCATTGATTTCAATTTTTATACTAGAGAATGTAATACAGTAAATCGATTTTTTTCTTTCTCAAGAGTACATTCATATTCAAATTTGTAGGTATCCCCAACGCTTTAAACATAAAAAATTACAGTGAAATTTAGTGGACATCTTGTATACAATACCGATCTTTTTAAGGTACAAAATATATTATTTGCAGTGATTTTTCACTCGACACTTAATAGAATATGATTAATATTAACAGGAAAATTCTACAAAAATTGTTATTAAATTATATCTCGACGATCGTTTCGGGCAGTAAGTCCATCCTTAGGAATATAAAACATACAATATATATAGACTTTATTTCTTTTTTGTCCTTGGTAATTAATATAAAAATGATTTTTCGGGAAAAAGGACTTTATTTATAAGTAAAACACTTAATATTTTATTTTCAGCGACGTTTCGTTCCTTGTTTGGAACTTTATCAAGCTTTAATAACTATTAAATGTTGTGATTAAATAGATATAAAAGATAATATATACATGTGAATCCACCACCGCAAGAACCCTATTTAAAATGGACCCAATCGGACCATTTTAAGGGTAGTTTTTAGGGGTTGAAAAATGTTTTTGGGCCCCAAAATACTAAAAAAATTCTCCGAATCGTTTCAAAATTGAAATTTAACCCCCTGGTAGTAATTAAAAAGTGTCCCTAAAATTTTAATATAATCGGCCCGACAGGACAGAATTTACAAATTTTATGAAAACCCTAGTTTGTAGATTGTGAATTATTTATTGAAAGATGTATATAATTTGGTATAGAAGTTCGATTGATAATAATATTGCAATTAAGGAGTTAAATTTTTTATTTTGCCCAAAATCCAACCTAAGTTCGCATAATAAAGCCGCACGGCCTGTATTAGCAAATACATTATATTGTTGACAGGGTTTTGGCACTGCGACCCGGGTTTTTATTTATATTCTTATAAGGATGGACTTATTGTCCGAAACGATTGTCGAAAAATAATTTAATTACATTTTTTTGTAGAGTTTTCAAGTGTTTTTATGTATCTGTTACAAAATATGCACAAAATTGCGTAAACCGCTGAAATGTTATGCCAAGTCTCCTGCGAAACGACTTGTAAATGTAAATGGTAGTGACGTCATGCGCTCGATTTATGTTTATCTAGTTTTGAGGTTATAAATCTGTGAGTCACTCTACATAAGTAATGTGCAGTCGTGTCTTTGTATAATCGAGACAGAGCAATATCTGCCTTCTCTGTCTAAGAGTGCTCGGCCTATCACGGCTATATGAGAGTTTAATAACTTGGAAATAATAAATTGTTGTGTTGAATACTATCCTTGGCGCAATGGGAACTGTACGTAAATATCTAACTGTATTATTCGCAGAATATGCATGGCCGTGTCGGTTGGTGTCTGACGTGGGTGTCTTCTACAAGCGACTGAAAATACTCAGGTCGTTCTTCCATTAGTAAAAACTGTTGGATTCGGATTCGTCTGGGTATAGTTTAGAATGCCAATATTTCGCTGAATCTCTCAATCGTCACAATAATTCGAAAAAAATATTAGATAAAAAACTTAAAGACAAGCTTTTATTGCAGTTTACTAAAAAGGATAAAAATCATTTTTATCCTTTTTAATACACTGCAATAAAAGCTTCTCTTTATAAAAGTTTTTTGTCTGCTTTATTTTTAAATTTTTAGTTAAGCCTTTTGACTGCCATATTGGATTTAAAATAACGTCACATAGTTTACTGTATTCTACTTGTCATACCTTCTCATTTGATACCCATATCAAGAAGGTTGTAAAGAAATAGACGATCCGCCATTTTGTGTCGGCCGCCATTTTGGTTTTGGAATAAAGTCACACTGTTGATTGTATTCTACTTGTGATACTAAATTGTTCTTGAATAGAATATCAAACTTTAAAACAGTATAGAAATCGATTATTCTCAGAATTCTTAAAATCAGATTCAAAACGGCTTTATATATATATTATGTAGTATCTTTTGATTTATTTGGTAGGTAAATAATATTAATATAAATATAGAGGCGAGATACGATGTTAAAAAAATCGTATAATGAAATAAGGAAAGCCTTTGATACTGGTATTTGTATAAACTAAACTTAAAACATCAATACTAATATCTGAAGCTTAATATGAAATTAAATTAATTCAAAGGTCTTATGCTTAATTAAAAATCTCAAAGATGGAGTCTTTTGATATTTAAGTTTCATAATTAAAATTCGTTAAAACGATCAAGTATTAATTACTTTTATTATATACAAATATTTATTTTATGATTTGTGAAAAGTTCAAACTTCTGACTGTTATTTTAATGAATTGGGGCAAGGAACGAATTTACTAATAGGCTAGAGTCTAGGGTGGCACCTTTTGGGGAACTGAATGTTTTAAAAATAAACTTTTTGGAATCATTGTTTGTGGTTTGCAAATATGTTACAACTAATTTATCATCGTATTAGAACCCAAGGGAACCAGGGCTTTGAATTTTTCCATTAGATGAGCGGTAAGCGATTGGTAAATTAACATCGTGTAGGTCAATAAAAACGGGGTGAGCATTACTGATTACTTTGACAAACAAACGGTATTTGTAGATATTTTTGTTACTTTTTAAAGAAAGAACAAAACATTGAACATTTTTAAGTTAATTTTATTAAAATCAAAACAACGTCTACTTAAAAATAACTAATCGCATAAGTCTTAGTTTTGATTAAGAAGGCAGATACGTCAACTTGCTTCTTCTGGTTGACAGCACATATTGATCTGACTTTGGTGTTCAAATATACGAATAATGAAACACAAGTGAGTCCAAAAGTAATCGGTTTTAGTATACAAAAACCGGTGTTTATCAGTTTTTGCAAAAACTGTTTTTTAGGTTTTTCTTAAACCGGTTCAAATCACTAGTAACTATCCCGAAACATTTAGTTATGTGGCTATTTTATGTAGAATAGAATAGAATAAAATATAGCCATTAGTAATTCATATAGATGTTTTGAAATAATAATTATTTGTATAAAAATGATTTGTCGGGAAAAAGGACTTTTTAAGTAAACACTTATTTGTAATTTATAGCGACGTTTCGTTCCTTGCTTGAACCTTTTTCAAGCTTTATAACTATTAAATGTTTAGATCAAGTAGATATAAAATTTAAAATACACATGTAAATATAAATTTTAGTTACACAATTGTTCATTAAAAGTTTATATTAATTCAGTTTTTTTTTAATTATTTTTTACGGTTGATGTTCAAATTATTTTATTTTATTGACGATTTTATATCTACTTGATCTAAACATTTAATAGTTATAAAGCTTGAAAAAGGTACGAAACGTCGCTATAAATACTTATTTGTTATTTATAGCGACGTTTCGTCCCTTGCTTGGGACTTTTTCAAGCTTTATAACTGTAATTGAATTATTAAAATACAATTTACAATTACAGTTATAACGCTTGAAAAAGTCCCAAGCAAGGGACGAAACGTCGCTATAAATAACAAATAAGTGTTTACTTAAAAAGTCCTTTTTCCCGACAAATCATTTTTATATTAATTACCAAGGACAACAAAGAAAAAAGTCAATAATTATTTGTATCACTACATATTTGTGCTAAAAGACAAGAGATTTTAATTTTAGATTTGCTTTTTTCGTAAGTTTTTGTGACTTAAACTCGTTTATACGAAAGGAAAAAGACGTATAGTTTTAACGGAATCTTTCCGAGTCAGTTTAAATTTATTTCACCTATAATACTGTAAACTTAAAAATAAGTATCTAGCTGGTGCTAAAACTTAAAGTCAAGTTGCTTGGTATACTCTTAAATTTTACGCGAATTTAATGGAAGCATCATTTTATTGTCACTCTAGAGGAAAATTGGAAAATTTTTCAAGAAAACACTTTTATCTACCGCATAAAAAGTTTTAGTTTATGTGTAAAATACTTGTAATGACGTTAATGTTCAGCCATTTTTTGTTTAAATTACGTTTTCATAATGCAGTTTAAAAATGTATTTTTTCATTATTTCACAATCATGATTATAAAAATATTAAAAGCAACCTTTTATTCGTTTGTTTTAGATGTACGTTTTTTTTTATTCTCGTTTCGTGTTATTTCGTGTTTATTTATTTAATATCATGTTTTATTTTTTTAAAATGTTTTTATGGCCGTTATTTATTGATGACAGCTGTTATTCATGATTATTCTTTATTGACACCGATATTTTTTAATTCTGATTGATGGTTCCATTTCATTAAAGGCTACATAACGAAATTGTCTCTTTCGTTATTATTATCGTTCGGAGATATATTACGTAGTTATTGATACTTTTAACCTATCTTTATCCATACATGAAAAAATACGAAAATATGTAAAAAAGCGCTTAATTTGTATATGCCCTGTACTGTTTTCCGTATGGTATAGTTAATAGTAAGTATATGTAATTACTATCAAGGAAAACATTATTTTTTTGTGATGTGACTACAAATTTACAGTTTTCTGATTTTTCCCTTTACTTGTGGTATAAGACATTGCTTCTTGCCAAATTTCATAATTCTAGGTCAACGGGAAATACCCTATAGCTTTTGATTTCCTTGCAGGTGTCAAAATATGCGGCATAAACGGCCGTATCTTTTGATTGCGTTGAGTTAGAAGTTTGATTTTTTCACAGCTCCAAGACATGAGTATTTGATATTAATATCAAATTTCATAATATTTATTACTAGCCGTTATCCGCGTCACCGCACGCTTTAACAGAAATTTTATTTTCTTATAATATATCAAAAGTCGATATTTTTGAAGTGGGAATGGTCCTGTTGCCCAGTTGGCTGGAATTTTTTTCTTTAAATTTCAGATTATAATCTGAGAAAGAAGTGAATGTTCAGAGAGCCTTTACGGTTTATTTTATTGTAGATTATATACACGCTCGACAACTTGGGTCATTAGCGTCTTTAAATCAAATAACAAATTCACTTAAAACGAAACGACATCACAAAACATCGAGGTTGTTATATAAGTTAGACAATTGAATAATTATATCATTACTAACCTCTGACATAACATCTCAGATTAACATAAAACTGTAGTCGATATTATTAATAAGTTATATTTTAATAAATAATTTTATACGAAACAAAAGCTTAATTATTTGTCCAAATAAAACAGAAGTAGAATTCGAACCCACGACAGTCCGGTCAAGAAGCCTAACCACTGTCCTCCGAGAACCTTTGATGGCCTTAAATAAATACTAAATACAATTATTTCAATCGAAATATATGAAAACGCATCCTTGAGAAATAAATTGCAGTAAAAAATATATCCACACTGAAATTAAATTGTAATTTTAAAATTACACTTGCCGTCGTATAAGACTTTTTTTAGCACATTTTGTAGTCATTTTCTTTCAGCCCAAGGCACAACAATTTACCGCATTCATTAAACTGCTGTATTTTATTTCAATAATGTAAAAGATAATACGAAGTTCGTGATAATGTTGCTGCCTTAATTCACTGTAATGCGTATCACTTACATTTGGGGCGGTCGCTGACAGAGACTGAACGGAGGTTGGGTAGTACAGTCAAAACGGCACTTCGACAACCAACCCTTTTACTGCCATCTTTTTAATAAACCGCATTCCTAAATGACAGTTCTTACCTAATTACAGTTAGAGTTGTCAAATTACATACGTCCGAATTGAATATGTAATATCAGAGCATTATACATGCGGCACAATTATTTAATTATTATCAAACAAAAGTAAAGTTTTTTTTGGCACGGTAAGGTAAAATTCTTTCTTTAAATTGAAAACGTAACGAACGTGTCGCAATGTACGTATACCGTTTACTATAAAAACCGACTGGATAGAACATTAAGCTGAGTTGGTGGCCATTTTATTTTTTTTATATTGTGTATATAATTTATATCTATTTGTGTGTGATGAAACCAGAGTGAAATGTTAAAATTACATTTTTATTACACTGACGTTTCGAGAAATTTTTTACCAATATTTAGAATGGACCTTCAGGATGGACATAGGCTGTAATATATCCTGAAGGTCCATTCTAAATATTGAATATTTTTGAAATCGGAAAAGTTGTTTCGGAGTCACCTCCTACATCCAAACTTTACCACTTTATAAAATTATTGTAGATAACACGAACATGTAAAATGGAGTTTTCGCAACCTTCCCCCATAAAATGGCTGCTTACTATTAGTAACTGTAGTAACCTATTGTGTTAGTCAAAGGAAATATAATCATTGTGGAAACTTATTGCAAATGAAGTGACATCTATTTCGTACACACAGTTTGTTTAAATTTATTAGTGTATTTGCCATATGGCAACATACACTATTGGCGTCAGTCGGATGGCGGGACCTAGGGGTCGGACCAAAATTTCTCGACGTTTCATAACCTCCTAAACACTTTGGCACCATTTTTAAAAATGTTTATATATATATGTATATATATATGTATATATATATATATATTTATATATATATATTTATATATATATATATATATATATGTGTGTGCGGGCAATAACTTTCGAAAGAGTTAATTGATTTTAACGAAATTTTGTCCGCATGTTGGAATGTACCACCGCAAGAACCCTATTTAAAATGGGCCCAATCGGGCCATTTTAAGGGTAGTTTTTAGTGGTTGAAAAATGTTTTTGGGCCCCAAAATACCGAAAAAATTCTCCGAATCGTTTCAAAATTGAAATTTAACCCTCTGGCAGTAATTAAAAAGTGTCCCCAAAATTTTAATAAAATCAGCCTGACAGGACCGGATTTACAAATTTTATGAAAACACTAGTTTGCAGATAGTGACTTATTTATTGAAGGGTGTATTTAATTCGGTGTAGACGTTAGATTGATAATACTATTACAATTAAGAAAAAAAATGTTATTTTAAGGGGTGTATTAAGGGGTTAAATTTTTTATTTTGCCCAAAAACAAACTTAATTTCGCATAATAAAAGTATAAAACCACACGGCCCTATATAAAAGCAAATACACTATATTGTCGGCAGGGTTTTGGCACTGCGACCCGGGTTTTTTTAATTAAATTTGCTGACGTTGGTGTCTAACGGGTTAAATTTGGTTTTTAATCGCTGTGCATTTATATAATCATTCGAAACATTCTTACGTAGTAATTATTATAGCAAACTTTAGTTTTCGTAAAGATAATATAATTTGATTTCTAACGAAGACGAAAGTTTTCTTCCACTCTCAAAATTTATCTTCAGCTATATCGTTCTGGGTAGAAGTTTTCCTATAATAATATCCCCATAGAATAACAACACCGATACAGAAGGACACTGTTTATTAGTGTATTTGCCATATGGCAACATACACTATTGGCGTCGGTCGGATGGCGGGACCTAGGGGTCGGACTAAAATTTCTCGACGTTTCATGACCTCCTAAACATTTTGGCACCATTTTTAAAAATGTTTATATATATATGTATATATATATTTATATATATATATATATATATAAGCGTATATATATATATATATGTGTGTGCGGGCAATAACTTTCGAAAGAGTTAATTGATTTTAACGAAATTTGGCCCACGTGTTGAAATCCATCACCGCAAGAAGCCTATTTAAAATGGGCGTAATCGGGCCATTTTAAGGGTAGTTTTTAGGGGTTGAAAAAAGTTTTTGGGCCCCAAAATACCGAAAAAATTCTCAGAATCGTTTCAAAATTGACATTTAACCCTCCAGTAGTAATCAAAAAGTGTCCCTAAAATTTTAATAAAATCGGCCCGACAGGACCGGATTTACAAATTTTATGAAAACACTATTTTGCAGATAGGGAATTTTTTACTGAAAGGTGTATATAATTTGGTATATAGGTTCGATTGATAATTATGCATTTAAGAAAAAAAAAATGTTATTTTAAGGGGTGTATTAAGGAGTAAAATTTCTTATTTTGCCCAAAAACCAACTTAAGTTCGCATAATAAAGCCATACTGTCTGTATAGCAAATACACTATATTGTCGGCAGGGTTTTGGCACTGCGACCCGGGTTTTTTATTAATTTACTAGCGGTACCCATGCGAATAATTCGCACTAAAATCCGTTTCTAATTTCTCACACTCTTTATAACTTTCTTCTTTTTGTTGTATTACATTACAAAGTTCAGTGACAGTTCAAGAAAATATTTTTCTAAAACTGTCATATAGAGGCGCAAGTATCGAAAACGTTGAGCTGAAGCGCCGACATACGAAAAGTATTTATACGTGAATTTTGATTAAAAATTAAACAAAAAAAATTACCGACCGTCAATCATGTTGACGTTGTTTCAAAGTTAGAACCGTCAGATGGCAGCATTGCTGCATACTGAGTAATTGTTATAATTAATTATTTTGCAAAAACAGAAGCAGTAATAGATTTTTTAATTGTTGATGCACATAGAGCAAGTAATTATCTATAAAATGATATAAAATTTATGTGGAGTAATTGTGAGGTTTTTTCGAAAAAGGGAGGCAAACATCTTAATCTTAGCGTATTAATATATATATGATGATTTTTCACGGATAAAGTTTTTATGTTATCCACTTTGTTATAACTCGTCACTAGACCATAATACGGCGGAGCCGAAGGCTCTACCACTACAACTCAATCGCGCGCAGTGCCTCGGGTAGCGACTATTCTATATTAAGTTCACATATGTCAATCTTTAATAAACAACCTACAAATCTGGGCAAAGCCGAAGCAGATAGCTAGTTTGTTATGCAAAATTGTAGAATTTTAAATCGACCTTGCTCAAAAACTGAATGATCGCAAAAAAGAGTGAGAGATAATTATGAGAGACAGACGTTTGACAACTCAGGTCATTACCGCTTGTCGATAGAACCGATATATTGTACTAACTGTGGAATATAGTTTTTATAGCATTTTCTCTTTGAAGCCGTATTTTTGTGGCCATTTTTATTTGAATTTAGTTTAAAACATGGTATTTTTATGTAGATTCAGTGTACACTCATACCTCGCTATACGACCGCTCTTTATACGGCATTTCGCTATAACGGCCCTATTCAATTAAGACACGTTTTCGATTTACGACCTAAAATGTTTCGCTATAACGGCAAAAAAAAACTTTTTTTCGATGTCGATATATCTACATGTTGCCAATCTTGCAATTTAGAATAATTGATTCCTTAAAGCCAATTCAGACTAGCCGTTCTCGGTTACGATTCACCGGTCCGGTTTGGAGCTCGACCAATCAGGGCGTAGTCGTTTCCGATTGCGGTTCGGTTCGAGCGTTTAGGTTCACCTCTAATTTCAACCGGACCGTTCGCAACCGTAGCCAATGAGAACGCTTGCTGGAGTCACGTGACTAGCCAGCTGTTTTTCTACACATCAAACGTCAAATCATACGCATGCGCACCGAGAATAATCGTAGAACTGAATCGGGATAGTGTGAGCAGCCTAGATTAATCGAAAACCGAACCGGACCGGTGAATCGTAACCGTGAACGGCTAGTCTGAATTGGCTTTTATATGGCTTTTCGCTTTGCGGCCAAGTTTCGTGGAACGTATCTAGGCCGTAAAGCGAGGTATGGGTGTATTTTCTTTGACACACAATGTTATCTCAAGTTTCGAAAAACCACCGTAAGGAATAATTTTTCTAAGTTGAAATTTTAAAAACCCGGGTCGCAGTGCCAAAACCCTGCCGACAATATAGTGTATTTGCTTGTATAGGGCCGTGTGGTTTTATACTTTTATTATGTGAAATTAAGTTTGTTTTTGGGCAAAATAAAAAATTTAACCCCTTAATACACCCCTTAAAATAACATTTTTTTTCTTAATTGTAATATTATTATCAATCTAACGTCTACATTGAATTAAATACACCCTTCAATAAATAAGTCACTATCTGCAAACTAGTGTTTTCATAAAATTTGTAAATCCGGTCCTGTCAGGCCGATTTTATTAAAATTTTGGGGACACTTTTTAATTACTACCAAAGGGTTAAATTTCAATTTTGAAACGATTCGGAGAATTTTTTCGGTATTTTGGGGCCCAAAAACATTTTTCAACCCCTAAAAACTACCCTTAAAATAGCCCGATTAGGCCCATTTTAAATAGGCTTCTTGCGGTGATGGATTTCAACACGTGGTCCAAATTTCGTTGAAATCAATTAACTCTTTCGAAAGTTATTGGGCGTACACATATATATATATATATATATATATATATATATATATATATATATATATATATATATATAAATATAAATATATATATATATATATATAAACATTTTTAAAAATGGTGCCAAAGTGTTTAGGAGGTTATGAAACGTCGAGAAATTTTGGTCCGACCCCTAGGTCCCGCCATCCGACCGACGCCAATAGTGTATGTTGCCATATGGCAAATACACTAATAATCCAGTTAACTTCTAATAGAATAGGTAATTTGACGCCTTTTAAATATTTCCTCGATATTGCCTTTCTATACGGAATTTATTTTTCTATGTATCGACACTCATTCCGTCGCGACGCTATTACGTCACACAAATGTCGCTTATAGGCGCTATGAAGTCGTTTTCACTCAATTTAAGTGAAAGTTTAGAGTTTCGGTCGTGTATGCCACTAGAAATATATGCATATTATTCGCGTTATACCCATTATACAGGTCGTCTCTCAAGTCCACTAGAAAATGCGGATTTCAGAGTCTTAGAAACAAAACTCGACTACCTACGTTGATTTTAGTAACGACTAGTGGCCCAGTCCGGCTTCGCCCGGGTGTAAATGTAATATATAGGATATAAAAGATGAGAATCATTATCATTAAATTTTCAACGTGTATTGAATTTGCACGAATTGAAACGCTAAAAATCTTATTTCCCAAAAAGAAATTTTAAAAATTCTGTTGATCCGATCTCTACCAAACTTCAGAAGATCACCCGCTGGGCTAATCTAAAGATTGAAAATTTCATCAAAAATGGTCTACCCGTTTGGAGTCCATAGATTGCATATACATCGTCTTTTATCTATATAGATTATTAAATTGTAAAAAGTGGTTATTGTAACATAACGATAATAGTTGAACATATAGTATCGCGAAGTTTTTTGTAGTTATTGATATGTTCTTTAATATTGTAGAACATACTTTTGTTCTATCATCAATAGTTTCCGCAGCGCATGCGACGAAAGATGTTTTATGGCATTTTTTTTACACCTTGGGTTACGTTACTAAAGTTTTAGTAAGGATCTCTAATATTTTCTAGCAATAAATATAACCTATGTTACTCAGGGTGAATGTAGCTTTCTAGTGGTGAAAGAATTTTTTAAATCGGCACAGTAGTTTTTGAGTTTATTCATTACAAACATATAAATCTTTCCTCTTTATAATATTAGTGTAGATAAAATAAATGGTGGACGTAACGGGTCTAGTTGTGGTGGAAGTACTGGATATATGTACAGTTCTAAGGTTCCAATAAACGAATTTTATAAAAATAAATATATTATGTTGATTGCCGAAATCATTTTTTACAACAAAAATCTACAAACGGTACAGAATTCAGAATGTCCAAATGGGTAAAATCTAAACATTTGCAGCATCTCCAAGGAGCCATTGTAGAGAATTTTTTATTGTGCGGATGGTTTTAATAAAGTATGTTAGCTTTCACGACTGACGTTGTAAAACTTATTGGTTTTTGGGCTTGTACGCCGTGGTTCATTGGTATTTCTACCTGGCGTTTCGTCTACAATTGCGGTAGACACACTTACCTGGGAGCAGCCTAGAAGGACACTTCGGCCGGTACTACATCGCATTTGGTAATGTCTACCGCAGTTGTAGACGAAAAGTCAGGTAGAAATTCCAATGGACCACGGCGTATAAGCCGAGAAACCAAGAAGGTTTTAATAAAACTCGCAGGATCACAATAGTCAAGTTTTAGAAAAATTAAGTTTCTGTGGAAAACTAAAAAATTAACTACACCCCAGATGGAAAAAAGAATAACATTTTTGAAAAATTCTTAACGTGGTGAAAATTTTTGAAAATCTTTTTTTTCGCACTTGGATTTTAAAATTGAAAGAATAGACATAGTTGTCGAGCGTTTATAATTTCCAATCATTCATTCTTATAGGTTTTTTGTAGGCTAAAAAAAACAGGAAATTTTCCTGTTGCATGCGCAAGAATTTGTAGTATTCTGTACGTGGCTGCTAGAGGGTTAAAATATACGGTTAAAATATTATATCATCATTCATTTTCCATGGATTTTATGTAAATTTTAGGACTTTAATAGTTTTGTCTTCGTAATATATCGTATACGTCCTTTTCTCGAGCCGAAAAACTGCACATGAGAAATGATTTATAAATATCTTAAATATTATACGAATATATCCAAGTTATTATATTATATAAGATTCAGTTTATGTAATTATGACGCCATCTTCGATAAAATAAATTTCATATTTTTTACAGAAAGAGATAGAAAAGGTTATTATGGCAATATAACATATAAATGCTGCTCTAGCAAGCAACAAGACTCATTTATTAATAACATTGGGAGGTAGTTTAGGTCCTTGAGAGTGACTTGTCTCTTTAATTACAGTAGAATCTCGATTATCCTACTCTTTTTCATCCGTCATTCTGGTTTATCGGACATATTGTTTGTTCATCTGAACTCGCTGATGACCTCAGATGCTGAGCGTCTATAATCTGCAATCCATTTGAACTTACTATTACAAACTTATTTTTTTAATAAAAACCTGTGATGTCCACCATTTCCAAATGGAAAGTTGACACTTGTAGTTTGTATATCTATGCCGTAATGATATAATATGTTCCGCACGAGTCATGACATTATGTAAAAACGAGCGAAAGCTAGTTTTAACAGTTTCACGAGTGATAATATCATTACGCACGAGATACATATTATTTGAAGGGATATATTTTGGAGTTGAAATTTGTTATGAGGCCCAAAAACATCGAAAAAGTGTCGGAATTTATTCAAAATTGAAATTTAAGCTTTCAGTATCAACGAAAAGGTGCTCCTAAAATTTTAATAAAATCGGCACGACAGGGCCGGACTTTAAATTTTATCAAAACATATTTCCGAATAGAGAATTATACTTTTTGAAGGCTGTATATAATTTTGTGCATATGGTGCATTGGTAAAAACAGAGACGACATATTGAAATTACGAAAACATATTATATTAAGGGGTGTATTAAGAGGATACATTTTTTAATTTGTCTAAAAACAGACATTAATTCAAAAAACCCGGGTCGCAGTGCCAAAACCCTGCCGACAATATAGTGTATTTACTAATATAGGCAGTGTGGCTTTATTATGCGAACTTAAGTTGGTTTTTTGGGCAAAATAATAAATTTGACTCCTTAATACACCCCTTAAAAGAACATTTTTTTCTCAGTTGCAATATTATTATCAATCGAACCTCTAAACTAAATTATATACACCTTTCAGCAAATAATTCACTATCTGCAAACTAGTGTTTTCATAAAATTTGTAAATCCGGTCCTGTCGGGCCGATTTTATTAAAATTTTAGGAGCACTTTTAAATTGCTATTAAAGGGTTAAATTTCAATTTTGAAACGATTCTGAGAATTTTTTAGGTATTTTTGGGCCCAAAAACTTTTTTCAACCCCTAAAAACTACCCTTAAAATGGTTCGATTGGGTCCATTTTAAATAGGGTTCTTGCGGTGGTGGATTCTAACATGTGTACCAAATTTCGTTAAAATCAATTAGCTGTTTTGAAAGTTATTGCCCGCACACATATATATATATATATATATATATATATATATATATATATATATATATATATATATACATATATATATAAACATTTTTTAAAATGGTGCCAAAGTGTTTAGGAGGTTATGAAACGTCGAGAAATTTTGGTCCGACCCCTAGGTCCCGCCATCCGACCGACGCCAATAGTGTATGTTGCCATATGGCAAATACACTAATAATTATCACACTGCCTGTGTAAGCAAATACATTAAATTGCCGGCAGGGTTTTGACACTACGACCCGTTTTTAGTGTATTTGCCTTATGGCAACATACACTATTGGCGTCGGTCGGATGGCGGGACCTAGGGGTCGAACCAAAATTTCTCGACATTTCATAACCTTCTAAACACTTTGGCACCATTTTAAAAAATGTTTATATATATATATATAATAAATATATATGTGTATATATATGTATGTGCGGGCAATAACTTTCGAAAGAGTTAATTGATTTTAACTAAATTTGACCCGCATATTGGAATCCACCATCGCACGAACCCTATTTAAAATGGGCCCAATCGGGCCAATTTAAGGGTAGTTTTTAGGGGTTGAAAAATGTTTTTGGGCCCCAAAATACCGAAAAAATTCTCTGAATCGTTTCAAAATTGAAATTTAACCCTCTGGTAATAATTAAAAAGTGTCTTTAAACTTTTAATAAAATCGGCCCTACAGGACCGGATTTAAAAATTTTACGAAAACACTAGTTTGCAGATAGTGAATTATTATATGTATATAACTTGGTATAGAAGCTCGATTGATAATAATATTGCAATTAAGAGAAAAAATGTTATTTTAAGGGGTGTATTAAGGAGTCAAATTTTTTATTTTGCCCAAAAACCAAGTTAAGTTCGCATAATAAAGCCACACTGCCTGTATTAGCAAATACACTATATTGTCGGCAGGGTTTTGACACTACGGCCCATTTTTTTTTAATATTTGGAACACGAAAGTGATTTTGACGTAGACACCTATGAATAAGTAATGCTGTTTAGTTTGAAAATAATTACAAGCCATTTCACTTCGTCTGCGAGAGATTCGCAAACGGTTTGACCTTAGAGAGTGTTCTCATTTTATGTATTTATTATTCACAGGGTTTACCTTGCTAACCGCTCATACTGGTGGTACCCGACGAACAACAGTTCCACACATAACACAAACGTTGCTTACCCGTAGTTCCTACTACCATCACCAGGGCGCTAGTAGTACCTGTTATGTAACTACGGAATATCATATCATGCAATATTCATGTAAACATACTTAACATATGCAGGACCGCACTTTGAAATTTTACTACACGTATTCTCAGTTAAACTGTAAAAAATGTCGATGCGTGTACAAACAGGATGATCCATTTTAATCTCACCGAGGAAATATTTCGAAACAGTGGTGTTGTTGAAAAAAAAGTTTCAGACAAAAGTTGTTCAGTTTAAAGTGGGACTTCGTTTGGAGTCAAACATCATCCCTCATCTCCAACCCCTACGCAGGAATGAGAGTGACTTTGACATTTTTAATAGGTGCACCTATTTTTTTATTACAAATTATGATTTTTCGATAAAAAATATGCAACATTTGTCTGAAACATTTTTTTATCCGATGTCTCCCTCAACTCCTAAACTGCATGTCCAAAATCGCTTTTATTAGCTTCACCTGTATGTTTGTTTGTTTGTAGAGGAATTTTTGAACGTGAAATTCACCCAATTCAAAACGTCAGATTAAACTGAAACTTTGCACACTTATCAAGGACCGACAATACAATAATTTAATAAGTTTGCCTCATTATCCCACCACAGGATAAAGTTCCTTGAAAAATTACAGCAAGCAAGCTAACACGGTGTACAGTGACGTACGTTTAGCTGCCTACCTCATCGTTAAATGCAATTTCTTTTTTTGTCTTATAATTAAAATTAGAGTTTAAAAAAAGTAGAACAACACGCTTTTATGAACTAAAAAATGCAAAATAATTTGTCAACAAAATTAGCTTTACTGTAAAAAGCGTGTAAGTGCTATCTACTTAAATTTTCAATAATAGCTCTACGTTTATAATTTAGCTAGTAAATGAAAAATGTAATACCGATATTAATCACTCCACGCTTTCTACAGTAAAATTAATTTTGTTGACAAATTATTTTGCGTTTTTTAGTACATAAAAGCGTGTTGTTTTAGTTTTTTTTAAACTCTAATTTTATTTAATACGACCCTGTTCATAATACTAATATAAATTCCGTCACTTCAAATAAAGTAATCTGTATGTTGTATAGACGTTCAGGACCTATTCTGTTTGCACTGGTCTTTTTGCATTGGTGTGTTAAGGACTAGAATCGTCGACACGATCAGAAAGAAATTGTCAAAATGACGATTTGATAGTGAAGATTGTATATTTAATGTTGCGAACATTGATAACATTTCTTTGGCTTGCTTCTAGCTTCACGTGTAACAAAATGTCTGCCTCGGGAACTTGCTTCAAGTTAGGAATGCAAATGGCCGCATTACGTCTAATGTAATGTTTCAATTGCTGCAGTGATATGAATTTGTGTTTTGTGACTGGTATTTTGTACTCGACTTAAAGTCGCTCTTTTTGAGAGAACATGTTTTTGAAATTGAATTTCTTCCAAGTTTTTATTTATTTGATTGACTACGAATCCAAATACATTTTTTAAATTTATATAAAGAATGTAGATAAACACAATTTTTCTCCGGGAATATAATAACAAAATTAAAAAAAAAACTGTAGGTCTCACTCATATAAGCTCACGGAGGATGTATGAAGTCGTTTCATTGATCCGTTATTCATTTTGCGTTACCAAGGTTTTGGTTATATTTCACCGCTATTTTTTCATCCGTTTTGCAAATCTTAAGGTAGTTATCGTGGTTAAGGCACACCGTCAGAAAATTCTTAATTTTTGTATACTTATTAAGGACATGATAATACAATTACCCTGAAAATTTGAAGTCGATCGACCGTACATAATCCGAGATAAATTCAAATAAAAATTGGATAATTAACATTGATTGTATACGATCTCTGTAGTTCTGAACCAGTTTCTTATTTATAAAAAAAGAACTAACTGTTAGAAACTTTCCAAAAACTGACAGTCTTTCAATGCATTTGTTGAGTTTAAAAAAAAAATAAGAAAAATTTTTTTACCGTCTAATTATTTATAAATAACAGTTTAAAGTTCAGCAATTTATAGAAAAGTGTACATGCATATGAATACTGTATGGGTTACGTTTCCACGGGTACAGTCTTGCGTACAAATTATGGATCACTCAGCTACAAGCTAGTATACTTTTGTGGTGCGTATAATCTATAATTTTTTGACAATATTGTACCACGACAACTACCTTAAAATGTGTTTTTTTAGTTTTTTTAAACTATATTTTATTTGTATAAAGATCACTCAAATCACGAGTATCCGATCTGAGATTGTTTCATTAAAAAAAATATATTTTTTCTCAGAACACGCCATAAAAACGACGCCATTGTTATTCTCAAAGAATAATGTATCGATTTTAGGAATAATTGCTCATTATATTAATTGAAGTTGTCGTGAGATGATTTGAAAGATTAATCTGAAGTTATATATAAACATTCGAAGCGTTGACAATAATGAAGTCTTATTTGTATTTACTTTGGCACGAGCAGAGTGAACATAGGTTCAAGTGAACACATTCGTATGTTGCATGACAAGCAATCGTTCTGGAAGTGAAGTGAAGTGAGGAGATGATATTCAAGGCAAGGCAAACAGACACTCATAATGACGTTTTCTGTGAATATAGGAGAGGGCGCATTGCGTATGTGTAGCCGAAGCTTCCGGACTACGGCACGGGTGAGTCAGAAGTGGGATCATAAATAAAAAAACAGCTCTATTTTTCAAATGCAGTCAAAACCGTTTACGACGACATCGTTTAGAACAACATACCGGTTATGTTGATCAAAATCATAGGTCCCGGCTGAACGCTATATGACCGCCTTATAAAAAACACTGCTTTTTACGACATCGCTTATAACGATATACCGCATTAAGCGACTACATTTAATGTAATATCTTCATATCTTCGGAGAATTATATCTTTTAGAATGACCAGCTGTATTGTAAACGAAATTCGCCGTTTACGACGATATCGTTTAGAACAATATACCGGTTATGTTGATCAAAATTATAGGTCCCGGCTGAATGCTATATGACCGCCTTATAAAAAACAGTGCTTTTTACGATATCGCTTATTACGATTAAGCGACTACATTTAATGTAATATCTTCATATGTTCAGAGAATTATATCTGTTAGAACGACCAGCTGTATTGTAAACGAAATTCGCCGTTTACGACGACATCGTTTAGAACAATATACCAGTTATATTGATCAAAATCATAGGTCCCGGCTGAATGCTACATGACCGCCATATAAAAAAACACTGCTTTTTACGACATCGCTTATTACGATATACCGCATTAAGCGACTACATTTAATGTAATATCTTCATATCTTCGGAGAATTATATCTGTTAGAACGACCAGCTGTATTGTAAATGAAATTCGTACGCGCAGAAGTGTTCCAAACAGACTAAAATTACAGATTTTATGAGTACAGAAAAATGACAATGATAAAGTGAATGTTATTCTTATTAATATCTATGGATTTATATGTACCTACACATCCAATAATTCTACATACTTAATGAAAAATTACTTTGTACCTCGAAGACATCACCGGTTGTTGCGATTATCGGTTTTTACGACAAAATATGAGTAGACCCTTCGTTGTCCGTTATAACAGATTTTAACTGTATTATAAATGCAAAAGTCTGTATATCTTTTCACGCCAAAATCACTGAATATATTTCGATATAATTTGGGAAGGAGATAGATTGTATCCTGAGGACAGACATAGGCTACCTTTTGTCTCAAAAAAAAACTTAGAACGGGTGAAATAAGAAATGAAAGTCCAATCTATCATCACGCAATATCTCCTGAACTATTAGACTTGCAGACTTAAAATTTGGCAGGCATGTTTCTTTTGTTACGTAGAAATTCGCTAAGAACGGATTTTGTGAAAATCGACTCCCAAGGGTGGATTGCGGACGTGTCATAGATAAAAAATCCCATTTTTAAACTATTAGACCAGCAGACTTGATATTTGACAGGCATGGTTCTTTTGTTGCTAAAAACGGGTTTTGTGAAAGTCGACCCCTAAGGGGGGGGGCTGCGGGGGCAGACGTTACGTATAATGTGAATCGACCTGAAAGATAAACGACGAAGATCATGCTATGTGTAAGGTTTATTCGACAGAAATGAATATCACTTGACTTTATATATTGAGAGTACATTACTATTTCGCGTTTATCTTTTATCGAGAATTGATCTGTCTCATATTGCTTTTCAAATAAAACCGATAATGCGATTTAACCTGGCAAAATGTACTTATAATATATATTCATGTACTGAAAAATGTTTTAAAACGATATCAACAAATTTACTTCTCCATTTAGAAGATTTATGTGGTATTATGCGGAGTTTTTAATGAGTTTTTTCAGAATATGTGACACGAACTTCCATTTTGATTCGTGGTTTAAACTTTTGAGTTGAAAAATAGATTGGCGTAAACAAAATTGAAATGCTGACGTAGTTTTGCAGTTATTTTGGTGATGTTATAGATTTTTTTCAATCTTCGTAGTTTTCATTTCAAGTTTAGTGACTCCAAATTAATATTTTTTAAATTAAAAAAAATGCGATAAATACCAAAATCTGTGTAAAAAGTAATTGTGTCCGTGCAAAAAACGAAGCCTTATAGAATCAGCCTCAGATCTGCCTATCTATCCGTCTATTACAGCGTATTTTCTCTGAATTTATATGACGAAAACAGTTGAAATTTGGCACTTATGTATATAAAGTTGGAGAAAATATTTTTTTGAAGTGAATCATGTGGCGTCAAATGGAAGGATGCGTTATTAGAAATATAAATATTTTTTTTTTATAATTTTAAATTGCCAATATATTAAAGAAAACATATTCCCCCCTTTATCTTCTAAGCTACTGAGTCTAAAATTCTGAAAAAAATAGGAAATCTAGAGTCTCACACATAGTTCACAGAAAAACCTAAACGAAAATCCTCACTCTTAAATTTCTCACAGAAAACGGAATGCTACGGACTTGACCAGTTTTTTTTGTACCTAAGCATTAAAACATTTATTCCAGCGACGGATTTAGGCTCGATGCCGCCCTAGGCCGCGTCCGATATGGCGCCCTTTTTGCTCTGCCTGGAAATGATTAATGAAATTAAACATCTAATGAAGCCAGAGAACCGTAAATTTGGATAACGAATGATAAATTTATTATTAAATTTCAACTGTCCTAACATTGTTTACTTTTGAAATTTTGTCGTTTCTAAAATTTTGCCGCCCTAAGCCCGAGCCTTACGGGCCTAGGCATAATAAATCCATCACTGATTTATTCTATAGCGGCGTGTTAAAAATCTGCAGTCTTCTCTAAAAGGCGGCTTCGAGAAAATAATACAAAACTAGGATCAAATCCGTTGCAATGTGTTTGCGAAACCATTTTGTTCGAATATAATAACATAACTATATTCGGTAATATCACACTCTGTGAGAGCATGAGGCTTCTATCGTTTGTTCTTGCTATCTGATAATATATCTATAGATGTCTATCTATAGAGCTATAATACCGCTTGGTTTGTTCTATACAGATGTTCATTCGCTTATAGGTGTTAACCATGGAGGTTTGATGATAATGTGGAGGTAATAGATCGTTGACTGGTTTATTGTTGGTGTCTATACATTATGCATCGTTTAATTAATGCACGTATTAATACTACTACTAATTATCTATTCTATACGAACTCTAGATTCCTGCCATGTTAATGATTTCTGGTGCCACTTTCGGCCTCAAATGTAATTTCTTCCCAACGAATGGAAAAATACATTTACGGAAATTAAATGTCATTTTTAAACCTAGATTTAAAACTGCATATTAAATCTTTCGTACCAGAAATCCAGCATAATATGATAAAGAGACAAAAATTGTAGGTATGTTTGATTCCTTTACTGTTTTCAAACAGATACGTCGCTAAAGAGTTAAACTTCAAAAACAATTAAAAACATACCTTTTTGGACTTTGTTGTTATACTTTAAAAGGAATACTGTCAATGATTGTATACTGATTTGATGCTATTTATACTTTGTGGTAAACCAAATAAAGAGTTTTTATTATTTTATTATGAGTAGCGAATACTTCGCACCGTTAGTGGTCGGTTACGTAATATATTAGGGTGAACCGATCTGGGTAGAGTAATGGTGTCAGCACTAGACTCGTATTCGGGAGGTACCGGGTTCGAATCCCGGCGGGGGCAGATGTGGCCTCTCGCCGTGAAACGGTAATTCCTGTACCGGCCATCTTGATTGAGGTTTTCCATGGTTTCCCTCAATTAATTCCAGATAAATATCGAGATGGTTCCTTATTTGAGGCCATGGCCGATTACCTATCAAAATCCTAGTTCAAAAATTACCTACCTTATCCTAATTTCCTATAATTCCTTCATTCGCCCATTGCTATTACAGAAGTTGAAGTTGTAAAAAATGTAGAAAATAACGGGAAGTGTTAGATGAAAAAATAGTAATGGTGCGAATGGCGTCTGTTATGACATAAAGTCGAGAAACGGACGTTAAACGCATTATTATTATTATATATTATTATTATTCTGTATTCTATTCTACGTCAATTGTTAAAATAAACAGATTTTGACATTTGTTTTTTCTGAATGTTATTTTTTGTAATGAAATTGTTAAAAAAGACTTATTTTTCGTCATTAGAGAGAAAAATAATCTCCAAAATGGCGTATCAAACATTAATTTTAATACAATATTAAGGGAGATATTTCATACCGACAAAAAACACCTTTGAGTAATAATGTATACCTATTATAAAAATATATATGGTTGTAGTAATTTCATTTTTCTTTGGGAAACATGCAAAACGTTTCCAGCATTAAATATTTTAATAATAATAAAAAGAATTTAAATGTTCCACCACGATTGAATCAATCCTCTGCGGGATATATCGCATGTCATATGCAATGTCGAATGCACGACTCAGTGGGCTAAATCAAATCTGTGAATTTGCTAGAACATCGAGGTGTTATAAAATTTAGAAATGGTTATATTTGCGGAATGTTTCATATACAATGTGTTTCACTTTATATGAGGACACCTAAATATCTTTTTCATTTTAAAAGAAATCATTATAAACTTTTCAGCAGATATGCAGACCATTAAGATGCATCTTGCACCGTGGCGTGTATTATACACGATGTTTATGTTGTGATAAAAAAAAAAAACCCGGGTCGCAGTGCCAAAACCCTGCCGACAATATAGTGTATTTGCTAATACAGGCCTTGTGGCTTTATTATGTGAACTTAAGGTGATTGTTGGGCAAAATAAAAAAATTAACTCCTTAATACACCCCTTATAATTACAGTTTTTTTTGACTACATCATTATTGTCGATCGAACGTCTACACCAAAATTAAAAACACCTTTCAGGAAATAAGTCACTATCTGCAAACTAGTGTTTTCAGAAAATTTGTAAATCCGGTCCTGTCGGGCCGATTTTCTTGAAATTTCAGGAACACTTTTTAATTGCTATTAAAGGGTTAAATTTCAGTTTTGAAACGATTCTGAGAATTTTTTGGTATTTTTGGGCCCAAAAACTTTTTTCATCCCCTAAAAACCACCCTTAAAATGACCCGATTGGACCCATTTTAAATAGGCTTCGTGCAGTGATGGATTCCAACATGTGTGCCAAATTTCGTTAAAATGAATTAACTCCTTCGAAAGTTATTGCCCGTACACATATATACCTATATATATATATATATATATACATATATATATAAACATTTTCAAAAATGGTGGCAAAGTGTTTAGGAGGTTATGAAACGTCGAGAAATTTTGGTCCGACCCCTAGGTCCCGCCATCCGACCGACGCCAATAGTGTATGTTGCCATATGGCAAATACATTAATTATTTTTGAAATAAAGTTGAGATATTGCGCGAGTCAAGGTCGAGTAAAGCTGGGCGTGTGGGTGATGCTTTATGAGCACTTGCTTGATGACGTGACAGATATGGAATGTGTCTGTTCTCAGTCGGTTCCGATAATAAAATTGAGTAATCTCATAGTTTGTATATGAGAGACGGGGTTTATTGCCTTCATAAAAATCGGCACCGTATAATATATTTCATATGTGTCCTGTGAGAGACTATAATGTTAGCTGAAACGAACTGAAATGCTTTATTCTACTCGTCACCAAATGTCTGAAAATTGGAAGGTCACGAAATTTTATTTTTGTTTTCAGACTTGACCGATGTCCTTATCGTCCGATGGTCAACACCGAACGAAAAAAGGTATGATATGATATGATACTTTATTCATCAAAAGACCTATTACAGGTATAGAATCGTCATAATATACAAAGTACAAATAATAATTATAATAAATACCCAACAATATAGCTGTACATCAATAATTTTTAAAATTTAAATATTCTGACAACTTATAGAAACTATTATTTGCCAAGAATGTTTTTAATTTTTTTTTGAATGTTTTTTTATATTTATTATGAAACTAGTTTTTGACTGTCACACCTCTCGCATGGTACTCTGAAAATAGTTTAAAAACCGGTCAAGTGTAAGCCAAACTCGTCTGAAAAGAGTTCCATACAATTCAGTTTTCCGTGAAAATTTTAAGACTTAGGATTTTCGTATAGGTTTTCCTGTAAACTCGATTTTCGTATATTTTGGTTTATATCTTTTAAAACAGGCGTCTTAAAATTATTAAAAAAATATATTTTTTTCTTATAGAGTTCTTTCATTTGAAATCTCATAAGATGCACTGATAAAAAGATTACTTGTGTATATTGTCTAAGAAATAACCTACTAAAATTTGTTGACCTAAATCCTCTACAGAGATTTTAAGAACATTTAGTTTTTACACGAAATTCATTAGGGAATTTCTGTTTAATTTTGGTATTTAAAATGCAGTGACAGTGTTTTAATTTAAACAAACCTTTATTTACTTGGCTCAACACACAAATTCCTATATGTCTGGTGTAGACGATATCTAAAATTTGAATTGATATATGCCGGTCCCATAAGTAGCCCTGGTTAACGACCTTTGCCAGTACGTCTGCATTATCAACGACGATATGGAAGCATGATTTAATTTTCAAGATATGAACTTTTGAATTTCATATATCAGTGATAATTTTGTTCGATAAATATTTTTAATGATTTAAAATTATCGATTATTTACGATAGTAACAATTTAGGTCGGCTAATTCACCGGTTAATTAGCCGACCATCTATAAAATCAAATGGCGACTTCCGGTTCTCCTTTTTCAGAACAACAAGAAACAAAACAATAGTGCAGTTGTTAATCGTAAAATCGAAAGAACTAATTAAATGATGCATATTTTATATTTAATAAAATTAAAATCTCAACTGGAAAATTACAAACATGCGCAAAATTTTCTGCGCAGTATTGTATAATAATAATAAATAGTCGCGGTAATTTAAAATACATTTTCGTAGTTACTTAACCGGCAATGTATTTTTTACACCACTAAATATTTTGGAACTAAAATGTTGACCATGCCGTTTCACGGACATCGGATGAGATATTGATTTTGTACAATACCAATGATGGTAAAATATTTTTATACGATTTTATCGAAGCGAATTTGAATTTGATCTAAATGACCTGAATAATTTATTCGCTGTGCGCCTGATATTGAAGCCAGTCATTTATTGGCTGAAATAAATTGTTAGTTTTGTCGCTGTGTAAATAGTCATCGAATTACCAATTTCCGATTTGCATAATTTATATATTGTTTGTACACTTTGGAACCACCACATTAATTTCAGTAATTGACTAATTTTAGTAATTTATTATCTTTGATTTAATATTTAAACTGTTTCAGCAAATGTCAATAGATTGAGTTTCTATATCTAAAGCACAACTTATTTTTAAACACACAAATAGACTTTCATAAAAAAACAATAAACACTTGACAGTCCAAATTCCCAAGGTTACTAGAAACTAAGGTTGGACGTTAGCATTGTTAAAGGTTTGATTAGGCGAGACGCGAGAGAGGGCGGGAGAAGTAGGCTTGTGGAGTCTTTTTCCAAACAGTTGGGATAAACATACTTGAATAACCAATCCATGGGCATCGGTGACGTAAGAAATCGACTCAACCAATCACAGACGTGACCATGTTTTTAGCCTCTTACGCCCAACCTTCTAGTATTCTAGTAATCTTGCCGGATTCCTGCACCAAATGGGTATCGATTACGGTGAACGACGGGTTATTATTGAAGCATATTGACACGTTCTTCAGTCTAGTTTTTCAATATTGTTGATCGTCTAGGGGCCGCTTTAGAATGGCAGTTTGTTTATATTTTTAATGAAGTTAATTGAAAATGAATTTCGAATTTACGACTTTGCTATTTTAGAGAGCTTTTATGAATTCCGGTGTCAGACTTGTGAACTATAAACTTTGAACTACACCTGTAAAAGTTCTAAAGTAATTTAATACGACTTTATAAAATATTCGCAAATTTAATCCAACTTTTAAATTATCTAGCAGGGTTAGACTTTAAAATTTGAACGTGTTTGAATATTTGTCTTGGTCAGGTTTTGAAACGTTCAATTTTGGACGGCCTTGCAATGTTTAATTTTTTTTCAATTAGACGTTATCTTTTATAATTGCAATTATCTTACAAACTATTGATCCGAGATTAAAAATTCGTTTACTGTTTAAAAAAATTACACTGTCCGTTGCGAATTGTAAAGCCAAAAATGAAATAGCATACCATTCACTATTTCAACTTTCCCAACCGTATTTTTGAAGTTATACTTTTGGCGCATCGAGGGTAACATTTTCTCTGTTACGGAAGCTGCGCATGCAGCATGCAACGAAAATGAAACACCATGAAGTTAGTTGAGTGAACAGGCTAACTTTTAACTATATTTATTATCTGCCTAGACATCCTATTTTATTTTATCAATGTACTGTCAAATTAAAACAATCGACGTTCTCGTAATGCGGTCCTGTAACAGATTATTATGTATGTTTAAAACTTAGGTGTAGATTTCGTCTACGTAAACGTTATTTTCACACAAATTGTGCAATAAAAAACGAAGCGGCATGATTTACGCTTGCGCGACGCCTATAGTTGCTCACTATGAAGTCTCGACGTTAGTCTATAAAGATAATGTTGCTAAAGTTTCACAACACTTGAAAAGAAGTTTATTTCAGTCTTGTAGAGCTTCACTTCATGAAGTTATTGTTACTCATACAGAGAAGTGGTTATAGATTTTTTATAATATTCGTAATGAAAGCATTGTCGGATATTCTGAGTTCACAGTTTCGGATTATTATCATATGTTTCTAGTTTTTGGGGTTCCGTACATCCGATGAAAAAGCGGAACCCCCTTATAGAATCACTCTCATGTCGATCCGTATGTCACAGCTCATTTTTTACGAATCTACAGGACGAAAAAACTTGAAATTCGGTACATATATAGAGTTTTATAAGTCTGTTACGACCAGCGTTGCCAGATGTCCCGATTTTGGCGGAACGTCCCGATTTTTAAATCAAAATTAAATGTCCCGCGCGGGACAGGCTCAGTCCCGCTTTTAGGGGATAACTCGACCGTGCGTAAATAATTATTCTCTTATTGTAAGTTGCAATTTGTAACACTCACTCGTCAGACTATTGTTTGAAACGCCATATTTTTCTAATGAATAAAACTTTTTTGATTTTGATTTCTGTTTTTTTAATTTTTTTTATTCAGGAGACGAAAAAGACTCAACTATTTAACGATAGGGTAAATCTGATTTAAAATATCATATTTTTATTAAAATACATTTTCTATGGCTATTTTTGCTATCTATTGTCACGTAAACGTAATTTGAACTCAAATAAAAAGATAAATATTTAAAACCTTCTGATTATGTACGTTTTTTTACTATATCCCGTTTTCGACGAAAGAATCCCGCTGATTACGACCGTATAGCGTAAATAATAGAATTCTAATTTTGAGTGTTAATTTTAAGGGCCAAATTAGAAAAATTAAAAAAATATATTTTTCAATCGATTTCGACTATATGCAACCCTATATCTTTTTTGGAGATATGAGTGTTTATATGTATTTTTTAGAAAAACTTAAAAACGGCATAACTTCTAAACGAAGACAGATGTAGAAATGGGAGTGATCGGAATCGATTCAGCACGACTTTCTCTGGTGTCAGGTATAACAGACTTAAGTAAAAAAATAGTTTAGTTTCTTTTTTTACTGACCTTAAAAATAAATTGTATTTTCTTTCGTTTGATATTAACGGCTAAACAAATAGATTTCTCGACTTTATATAATAATAATAATGCGTTTAACGTCCGTTTCTCGACTTTATGTCATAACAGACGCCATTCGCACCATTACTATTTTTTCATCTACCACTTCCCGTTATTTTCTACATTTTTTACAACTTCAACTTTTTTTTTTTTTTATATGGGTAGTGCGCAGCGACTTAGGCTATATGCACGTGGCAACTTCAACTTATGTAATAGCAATGGGCGAATGAAGGAATTATAGGAAATTAGGATAGGATAGGTAATTTTAGAACTGGGAGTTTGATAGGTAACGGCTAAACAAGTAGATTTCTCGACTTTATATATCTGACACCAAAGATATATAAACAATACCCACTAGGTAGTGCATAAATCACAGTTTTATAAAACGGCTGATATTTACATCGTTTTACAATACGACTAAATGCGGCCTACTGCATTACAAAACGGGGAATAGTGACATCAAAAATTCTACCTAAGGCTGTCGGAACGCTCTGAATTTAAGCCAAAAATAGGACTTCGGCTGATAGCTAATTGTTAACATTTTGCAAAAATATAAGGTAGATAAAGGACAAATCTAGGTCTCTAATGGACTACTTTTATAATTTATGTACGATTTACTAGCAAAAAGTTGGCATTAACTGTTCCAAAAAACACGTTTTCAATGTCACACTACGATCTTATTCGTACTTATTTCACAAAATTGTTCAATTACAAACCTAAAGTGACTCTGCCTTGTTCGGAACAGTTTCTTAAACCTTCAAAATATTTCCAAAACTTAGAGTAATCGGCACCATTGCAACAGCATTTTTTAGCCTCGTAGTGTGGCTTAAATTCAGAGCGTTCCGACAGCCTTAAACCAATTTTCCTTGTGGTCACAAATATACTCTTCCTACAATCTATGGTTTGTTATTACTACTGCTACTTCTTCTTCTTATTCTTCAGTTTCATATTTTTATGCTTATAGTTGTATGTTCTAGAAAAGTCTGTGTTGGACGTGGATAACGTTTCTAATTTATAAATAAATTAGTTGGTTATGCAAAAATACAAAACGTATATGAAATAAAATAAAAATTATCATAAATAACTAACTTTTTTATGATTAGCTTTCGAATAACTTTAGTAATATCTTGGATGAATAAATAATATACATTCCTTCTTCCTGATCATTGATCATCTATATTAATGTTGTGAACCGGTTCTAGACAAACCTAAAAAAAACGGTTTTTGTAAAATATGATCTATTTGTTAAAAAGTCACAGGCACAACTGATCCAATCTATACAAATCAGTTGTGCCTGTGACTTTTTAACCAATAGACCATTTTATTTTATTTATTTATTTTATTTATTTATTTTATTTATTTATTTTATTTATTTATTTTATTAATTTATTTTATTTATTTATTTTATTTATTTATTTTATTTATTTATTTTATTTATTTATTTTATTTATTTATTTTATTTTATTGAAAAGTTATTGTGTTTTTTTTTTATATACAAATTATTATTGACTCATAGATTATGATCATGTATCTGAGATTAGTACAATTTACCACCCTTTGACTAGTCTGAGGCCCTGAAGATGAAAATATATTTTTCGAAACGTAGGCCACAAGCGAAACATCGGTAAAGCTTCTTTTTTCAACTGTTCCTCAACCAAACTTTCCATCCACGTTAAAAATATATATTGGAACAAAAAATATTAAAGACTATAGTTCTAGGAGATTTCGAAAAATTCGTTCAATTAAATTCGTTGTATTAAGATTACACTCACAAACCACAAGCGATGATTCCAAAAATTTTATGTCAAGTAAATAATAAAATTTTATTTTAACTAAACTGGCAATAATATTGCATTCTGCGACTCGACAGCGTTACATTTCTGCATGGCATTATTCAAACGTAAATGCACATTGGTTGTCTAATGCAATTAGTCAATGGACACAGCAAACATTCAGTTCAAACTTCACATTCACAACAGTCGTCGCGTATCGCACAATACGCGATCACAGTTTAGACTGTGGCCTTTTCAAAGTGCATACGTATTTTTATTTCACACTTGGATTGTGCATGCAAACGTGACTTATTTATAAAGAAGGGATTTTGTATAATATTACACATGTAGCTCCCGAGTTTCCCAGAGCTATACGTAGCTCCCTAGTATTCCCCGTGCAGTCTACAACATAGTTGCTTATTTTGCAAATCTTTCATATTACTGTCTACCATTGATGAATAAACCATCAGATACTATTTTTGAATGTCTGCGAATTCATTTTTAACTGAATTTTGCCAGTAAATTTACCGGTTATTTTGATAGTAGCCAGTTTCACCGGATAATTTACCGGTTAATTAACCGACCCAAAAATACGGAAAAAATTATCAGAATCGTTTCACAATTTAACCGTTTAGTAGCAATGAAAAAGTACTCCTAAAATTTTAATAAAATCGGCCCGACAGAACCGGGTTTATAAATTTTATGAAAACACTAGTTTGCAGATAGTGAGTTATTTACTGAAAGGTGTGTTTAATTTGGTGTAGATGATTATAATATTGCAGTTGAGAGAAAAAATGTTTTTTTAAGTGATGTATTAAAGAGCTAAATTTTTTATTTTGCCTAAAAACCAACTTAATATGCTCTCGGAACGATTTACTAGAAAAAACTTGGCATTAATTGTACCAAAAACCACACGTTTTCAATGTCTCACTACGACCTTATTCGTACTTATTTCACAAAATCATTCCATTACAAACCTAAAGTGATTCTTCCTTTTTCGGAAAAGTTTTTCTAAATCTTCAAAATATTTCCAAAATTTAAAGTAATCAACTGACAGCTTCACCCTTGCATTAACATTTTTTAGCCTCGTAGTTGGCATCAACCAAAAATTGAAACGTGCGGATGGTTTGAGCGAGACAGAGCTAAAGAAGGTCACACCCACAATATGTCTTTTGCCTACCTCGCCTCTTACCGCTGGGTCTCAACAAAAACTGTGTGAAAGTGATCCAACACTGTTAAGTTCACATAATAAAGCCACACTGCCTGTATTAGTAAATACACTATATTGTTGGCAGTGTTTCGCATGACGACCTGAGTTTTTTTTTAACTTGAAAAGTGATAGTATCAGTTTTGGCGTTGTATATTTCTCCGCCGGCAATGTAGTTTTCGTACATTGGCACTTGGCAGTCACATCTCGTCGATATTATTCAATTCCGTAACATAATCATTTCGTATTTCGCGGCGGAACTTTCTACTATTTCTTGTACCACTGTTACAAAGTTACACGTAGACATTATGTGCAGAGCACGACATTACCGACTGCATATCTCGCGGATATGATTTATTGTTTGTTTTAATATAAATCTTTTTAACTAGAAATTTAACTACGAAAACATTTTTCCCTCGAGATAACGCCCTTTCGTACAGATATCTGCATGAAATGGGATTTAGAGATTTCGTCACATTTTTCTCTCGTCTAAAAAAATGAAAAATGGTAACAAACCAAGCAAAAAATATTATACAACGCGCTTCATCACTTATTTTATTTTTTATTTTACATGTTTCTACGGGCAGTTTTTACGTAGTATATTTCACTGTTATAAAATATTTTGTGAACAGGTCGACGTCGTTGGTCCCTAAGTACATTATGACACTTATTTGGATCATTGATTAATGATTAACAAAGCGTTAATACCATCTTAACGTACTATTCAAAGATAAGATTTATTTAGGAAAATTAAATTAAATTCAAGTTGTTATCGTCCATGTTGTTATATATTTATGGATAGTGGGTAATTGGACATAAATAAATGAAAATTCTAAGTTTTATAAATTTGCTACGTTTCGTAGGTTAGTTTCCTACTTTTTCAGGCAAGCTTTATTTAAAATAGAATACAATTAGTAAATTAAAAGCCTAATTATACATACTAATTGTATTCTATTTTAAATAAAGCTTGCCTGAAGAAGTAGGAAACTAACCTACGAAACGTAGCAAATTTAGAAAATTTAGAATTTTCATTTATTTGTGTCCAATTACCCTCTATCCATAAATATATTAAATTAAATATTAACTGAGTGTTTAAAGATCAGATACTTTACCTGAACCAAACAGAAAGAGGTAAACGACATTAGATAACTTCTTCACAAAAAACAAAATATGTCAAATGAGGAACCTTCCTCATCACAAATATAACTTCTTACTCGAAAATGTTATAAAATTATACAAACAAAAAAAAAACTAACAAATTTTCTTATTCTCGGTTCTGTTTCACTTATGCCTATTATTTAAGATGACCTCGTTTAGCACTGTTTCGTACTTATAGCGCATGAAACTTATTGGAACGAATCTTCCGCGTTAAGTGAGGCCGATAAATTTAGCCTTAAGTAAATGCGTTTGCAATATTCCGTTATTTCTAGTGCGGTGTCGGTCTTTTAATTTATTCTGAATTGACGTTCGTCTAATGGTTTCGAAATACATTTTTCACGAAGGGTAACTTTAATAGTCATAAATCATAGAGTTTATAACTTTTACAAATACATGGGGCTAAAATTGCTCTTCAGTGAACTTTTAATTGTTCGGTAATGATAAAAAGTTTTTAGGTACAAGAACAACGGGATCAAAACTGCTACTTGACTTCATTCTCTCAGAATTAACGTCGAAATATGCTTAAAAATACTTTTGTAGTTAGAAGGCACAATTTATTTTGAACAGAGTTTTTACTTTTTCTTTTTATTATTTACCTACACTTCCAGGAGTGTGCGAGCTACGGATTTTCCTTTTCGATTCGAATCAATCTGCATTTTCGTTTTTCAAAATAATAATAATAATATAAAAGTTTTAATTTCTACAAGCTGCAGAAGGGCTATCTAATTGTTAAACATTCATTGTTACAATGCTAAATTAGAAAAATGTATTTTTATCCACCAACACCGTCCAACCCGAATCTTTCCACTTTCACGGCGGAATGAGTTATGAGTTACTCAACGGTGCGAAACGGTGGAAATTGTAACATTAAATTCACTATATACGAGAGCTGATTATTTTAACTAGGTACCGCTAGACATGAAAGTGGAAAGATTCGGGTTTGAATCCCGACGGTGTTGGTGGAAAAAAATATTTTTTTCTAATTTAGTATTGTAACAATGAATGTTTAACAATAATAATAATACCCGCCTTTAACAACATATGGTGAGAGACCTGCTCTTCCACCATGCATGGTGAAAGACCCGCGCTTCCACCATTGCCGTCGACAAAAGCTATATTCGTGGGTTCTAATCGTGCCTTTGCTCATGGATGTTTTGTGATGTTGTTTAATCTTAAGTGATTATGTTATCTTGTGTAAGGGGCCTTCCATAAATTACGTCACACGAATTTCATAATTTTCTTACTCCCCTCCGTCCCTGTCACCCCCCTCCTTGGTGTGACGTCACATATTTTGCAATTTTACACCTAGAACTAAGTAAATGAAAGCAGCAGTTCCCCGTCATTTGTCATACAATTTCACACTTCGTCAACCCCCTCCCCCCTCTTAACGTGTGACGTAATTTATGGATGACCTCTAGAGATGGGAAAAACGGGTCTTTTTAGTGATCTGCATCTTTGCATCTGGATCCCGTATGTGAGCCGGCTCACTGAACCGGTTCAAAAAGACCCGAGTTCTGAATATGTTCCTGCAGTCTGCCACTGAGTTACCTAGTTCAGTCAATCATATCACGACCTGTATAGAATCAAGAATGCATAGCCAAACATGTGATGCATGAGTCATTTGAGCTGACAGATGCATCAAAGCAAGAATTGATACGTAAGTGTAAAATGTGCTTCTGTGTGCTAAGTGTTTCACTGAGTTATGCGGATCCGTTGATCCGTCGGCTCAAAAAAAAGTGAGTCGGCTCTCACGGATCTTCTGTCGGAGTCGGCTCTTTGAACCGGTTCAGATCTGAGTTACCCAACACTAATGACTTCTGGATTAAGACGCTAATGACCTACGTTGTTGAGCGTCAGATGCTCTGTACAGAGAGACGCAATACATGTATTTTTCGAGCACGGTGTACTATTTCCCCGTGCTAACTAGAGAGAACAATTGACGTGGGAGTACTTGTAGAACAAGACGACTTGTAATGTTGTGTGAATGGGTTGAGGATTGAGGCGTGGGTGGATGTAACTAGGTATATATTATGTGAGTACAAATTGATGCGGTAAAGCCAATTGGCCTGAACCCAAATGTGACAATAACTCACGCCTTGCTGCCTTACCTAGGCGAGCGGATGACTCCCTGTGTGCCGGCTGAGGTGCCTCACTTTAGTTTCTATCCGTGTCTGGAGCTAAGAACGTTTGGGGGAATCACCGGACATTGGTTATTTGCTTTATAAATTAGAGTACGACTAAAGATTAAACAGAACTTCTAGTTTGAAGATGTTACAATATTGAATTACGAAAAAAATTGGTATAAACGGAACATAAGCGAGATGCTTTACATAAAAACGCTAGACACTATCAACTTTAGAGCAGATACACAAGAACTTAGCGCAATATACAGTAATTTGCTAGAACATATTAAAAAAAACCCGGGTCGCAGTGCCAAAACCCTGCCGACAATATAGTGTATTTGCTTGTATAGGGCCGTGTGGTTTTATACTTTTATTATGTGAAATTAAGTTTGTTTTTGGGCAAAATAAAAAATTTAACCCCTTAATACACCCCTTAAAATAACATTTTTTTCTTAATTGTAACATTATTATCAATCTAACGTCTACACCGAATTAAATACACCCTTCAATAAATAAGTCACTATCTGCAAACTAGTGTTTTCATAAAATTTGTAAATCCGGTCCTGTCGGGCCGATTTTATTAAAATTGTGGGGACACTTTTTAATCACTACCAGAGGGTTAAATTTCAATTTTGAAACGATTCGGAGAATTTTTTCGGTATTTTGGGGTCCAAAAACAGTTTTCAACCCCTAAAAACTACCCTTAAAATAGCCCGATTAGGCCCATTTTAAATAGGCTTCTTGCGGTGATGGGTTTCAACACGTGGCTCAAATTTCGTTGAAATCAATTAACTCTTTCGAAAGTTATCGCGCGTACACATATATATATATATATATACGTATATAAATATATATATATATATATATACATATATATATAAACATTTTTAAAAATGGTGCCAAAGTGTTTAGGAGGTTATGAAACGTCGAGAAATTTTGGTCCGACCCCTAGGTCCCGCCATCCGACCGACGCCAATAGTGTATGTTGCCATATGGCAAATACACTAATAATGGACTAAGTTAATATAATAATAGCCTACGATAGTATTAGAATCTTTCAGATATATAAAACCTGTAATACCATTAACTTTATCTAACACAGTAACATTACATAATTATCCAAAAAATGACATTGACACTTGTTGATAATCTACTAAGTAAAAAAAAAATTACAATTCGAAAAGAAGCTGTAATACAAATCAAAACCATAGTAGATTGCTAATTTTTGTATATTTTTTTAAATTATTGTTTTTAAATTAATGACAAGATGATCTTACTGCAAACATATCAACAAAGATTCTAAAGTAAGTAGTTTGATAAATTTTAATATATATTGTAAATTAAAAGCCTAATTATACATACTAATTGTATCCTGTTTTAATTAAAGCTTGCCTGAAGAAGTAGGAAACTAACCTACGAAACGTAGCAAATTTAGAAAACTTAGAATTTTCATTTATTTGTGTCCAATTACCCACGATCCATAAACATATAACATTATGGACGATAACAACTCGAATCAATTAAAGATTAAAATTGAATGAGATGGTCTCTTGATCCAAATGCACCACATCCTAAAAGGTTTTTTGTTGGATATAGTCAGCAATTAATCTGCAGCTTCTTATGAGCTCCACACGGTAAAAACTGAGAAGGATGGATGGATGGATAATCGCTGGTCCATATAATGCCAGCGATTATTCTGGTAATCGTACACACCATATTATGGAATGCTACACGTTTTCCTGTAAATTTACATATAGTTGTGTAGTCCACATTGCATACAAATATGTAATATTTTAAACAAAAAAATGTAATAAAAAAATGATTTTTCGGGAAAAAGGACTTTATTTATAAATAAAGTCCTTTTTCCCGAAAAATCATTTTTATATTAATTACCAAGGACAACAAAGAAATAAAGTCAATATTAAAAAAATGTAATTTTCCAAAAAATGTGTGTAAAATTCCCTAACGCATACCCTACAATTTTACATACGTTTATGTAATATTTGTGTAAAATAATACATATTTAAATGTAAAATTACATACAAGAAGATTTTTGAATATAATTTTACACTTGAATGGGAAAGAAAAATCAAAAACACATTACTGCTTGAACAATGTATTTATTTATAAAAAAAAAAACAAAAAAGGTACATCTGTTACAAAATAGAATAAATAATAATAGCTGGAAGAATTTTTTTTAACCTTTTTTCAAGTCGGCAATAATTCACAAATTCTTAAAATTACACATAATCACGTGATTGTACTAAACTAGTATATTACATATTTTGTTATGAAATTTTTACAGTAATTTGATGAAAAATCACACAAAATATATTAAAACTACATAAGTTTATGTAATTTTACTTTACTTCATGTATAAACACCAAATTTGTTTAATTTCACAGCGAAAGTCCAAGTTTTTGTACAGTTCTCCTTGTAGAAATAAATAATAATGAACAATTACCTAGAAAATTGAGGGAATTTTACTTTAAATTTCAATGTAATTTCACATCTATTTTTTACAGTGAACGGTTAAAAGACAAAAAGTCACCCGCGATATTCTTAGCGCGGCAAATCTACGTGTAGTGTTATATAATGGTTGTAACAATCCACTCTTTTCCATTCTTTAGTTCGCATAGGTGTCTAGATTAGGTGTCGTGCGACAAGCAAAGTCTGAAATACGCCATCTGATCTACTGAAGGCGTTTTCAGGAACATAATATTATGTAGATGTGGAACATTTTTCAGAATTATATAGGATTAATGCTCCCATTTCTTGCAATTACTTACCGTATTTATCGAATACGAGAAGAATTTTCTCATTCGTAAATATTTTGTGGAAATAAAAGTTGATTTTAATGAAAACCTTCTATTTTCTTGATATATTGGCAATGAATAATTTTACTCTGGTTTGTCTTAAGCCATTTTCACGTTCTAGAGTGATATAATTAGTGTATTTGCCATATGGCAACATACACTATTGGCGTTGGTCGGATGGCGGGACCTAGGGGTCGGACCAAAATTTCTCGACGTTTCATAACCTCCTAAACACTTTGGCACCATTTTTGAAAATATTTATATATATATGTATATATATATATATATATATATATATATATATATATATATATACGTATATATTTATATACGTATATATATATATATATGTGTGCGGGCAATAACTTTCGAAAGAGTTAATTGATTTTAACGAAATTTGGCCCACGTGTTGAAATCCATCACCGCAAGAAGTCTATTTAAAATGGGCGTAATCGGGGCATTTTAAGGGTAGTTTTTAGGGGTTGAAAAATGTTTTTGGGCCCCAAAATACCGAAAAAATTCTCAGAATCGTTTCAAAATTGACATTTAACCCTTTAGTAGTAATTAAAAAGTGTCCCTAAAATTTTAATAAAATCGGCCCGACAGGACCGGACTTACAAATTTTTTGAAAACACTAATTTGCAGATAGTGAGTTATTTATTGAAAGGTGTCTTTAATTCGGTGTAGACGTTAGATTGATAATAATATTACAATTGAGAAAAAAAATGTTATTTTAAGGGGTGTATTAAGGTGATAAATTTTTTATTTTGCCCAAAAACAAACTTAATTTCACATAATAAAAGTATAAAACCACACTGCCCTATACAAACAAATACACTAGATTATCGGCAGGGTTTTGGCACTGCGACCCGGGTTTTTTTAATCTGTAAATATCACACAGGAAAAAACTGTGTATTTAACAGTTTTAATTTCATGTTTCTTGAAAAAAAAATGTATAAACAATTTCAAAAATAATGCTAAATTGTCTAGGAGGCTATGAAACATTGAGAAATTTTGGTGTAGTTGGAACGGTAATAAATCACCTTGGGGGACCGAAACAGTTTTCTTTTAAAACCGGTCCTGTAATTTCACATAAAAAGCTAACTTATTCCCATAAATTTATTAGTAATAACAGATAAATAAAAACATTTAAAAATTCTACAAAAATTTATTATTAAATTATTTCTCGACGATCGTTTCAAACAATAAGTCCATCCTTAGTGTTTTATATTCCTGAGTATGGACTTATTGTCCGAAACGATCGTCGAGAAATAATTTAAGGTAGTTGTCGTGGTACAATATTGTCAAAAAGTTATAGATTATACGCGCCACAAAAGTATACTAGTTTGTAGCTAAGTGATCCATAATTTGTATGCAAGACTGTACCCGTGGAAACGTAACTCATACAGTATTTATATGCATGTATACTTTTTTATAAATTGTTGAACTTTAAACCGTTATTTATAAATAATTAGACGGTCAACTATTTTTTCTTATTTTTTTTAAACTCATAACAAATGCATTGAAAGAATGTCAGTTTTTGGAAAGTTTTTGACAGTTAGTTCTTTTTTTATAAATAAGAAACTGGTTCAGAACTACAGAGATCGTATACAATCAATGTTAATTATCCAATTTTTAATTGAAATTATCTCGTATTATATACGGTCGATCGACTTCAAATTTTCAGGGTAATTGTATTATCATGTCCTTAATAAGTATACAAAAATTAAGAATTTTCTGACGGTGTGCCTTAACCACGACAACTACCTTAATAACAAATTTTTGTAGAATTTTCGAGTGTTTTATTTATCATTATTAATCATGTTGTACCAAGTGCCGAGTGAAAAATCACTGCAAATCATAACTTTATCAGTTTTCCTTTTTAAATTTAAAATACCAATATTAGACAATATATGGAGCCATAACTTCTAAGTAGCGTCCATTATTGGGTTAGATAACATAGTAACCAATTTGTCACGGCCGGTTGTTAAGATATGATCTCTAAATCAGAATTATAGAGACACAACTTGATTTACTAGACGTTTCTATTTGATATGATTTCTAGATCAGCGGACGATAGACGATGTATTGTTAGCCGCTGCATTGTGCAGTCCCTAGGGACTGTGTAAGTTACATTTATGGCTAGGAGGTAGCTTAGCATCCCACCTAGGGTACCTACTGTCATCACATTTGCAGAGATGTCGACTACATGGCACTGTAGCTTAGACAGGTTAGTTCAATTCTAACCGTCGTGATGTCATTCGATTCTTGTCTATCTGAAGAATTTTCGGGGTTTTTTGGGTAACTTTGTATGATATACGTAGACGAGGAAATGTTTGTGGCACTTTTATCTGACGAGATCAGGTGGACTGATTTTAATGAAATGTTGTTCGCTATTTGTGGATACATAATATATATGAAATTTAAAGCTAGTATGAGATTAAATAAAACGAAACCACTTGCGATTACTGTTCAAAACATTAAATAAAAAAATGTTTTGAACAGTAATCGCAAGTGGTTTCGTTTTATTTAATATTCTATTACTGTTGGTAGAGTCAATATTATTATTTATTAGTATGAGATGTTTACATTCGTTTATAATAATCATATCGAACGCATAGACTGGTAGAATGAATTGTGTTTTCACTCGGATAGTACCTAACCAGTCGATATAATAATTAAGGCTGTCGGAATGCTCTGAATTTAATCCAAAAATACGATTTTGGCTGATAGCTGATTGCAAACTTATTCGTCAATATTTTGCAAAAATTCTTTCTCTATAAGGAAGATAAAGGTTAAATCTAGGTCTCTATGGGACTTTTTGTAATTTATGTACAATTTACCAGAAAAAAGTTGGCATTAATTGTGCCAAAAAACACACGTTTTCAATGTCTCACTACGACCTTATTCGTACTTATTTCACAAAATTGTTCCATCACAAACTTAAACTGAATCTTCCTTTTTCGGAAAAGTTTTTTAAATCTTCAAAATATTTCCAATAAACTGACAGCGGCATCCTTGCAACCGCATTTTTTAGCCTCGTAGTGTGGCTTAAATGCAGAGCGTTCCAACAGCCTTAATGCATTGCACAGTATTTTATCTGCGTCTGTTCTATGAAGCTCTATATGACTGAAAGCAAAATTCATTCAAGAGTTGAAACACATGGTACCAACACATTCATTATTACTATATATCATGCGAATGAGTTATTTCGAATGAATCATTCGAACAGCAACCTTTCGATTATCAAAATCATTCGATTATTCCCAAAACTAATTTAGACAGCATCGTCTCGACATACGCAGAAGCAAAACAAAAACGTTAGGATATTTTTTGTTCGTAGATTGTTAAATTGAAATCTATGAGCACACCTTTGCATAAAATTTTATGGTATATTTAGTAAGATTAAAGAGACGTTCATATCTTGTTCAGTTGCACGGTGTTCGAACGTTTATGTTCATGGATCAACGCTTACATAAACCAAGCTTTAGATTGAATGTGCATTTAGTTTAAACTAAGTACAATTTATCCAGACTTCATTAACGTTATTTGCACTTTACATGCTAATTAATACTTTAAATTAACTGTATTAGCTGATACACTTTAATTAATTTAAAAGTAGGGTTTTCTAGACTAACTAAACACTGTTTAGCTCTTAATTGTAATTAATGACTTTTTTTAATTAGCTGTGCACTTTTTGGCGATCGAGAATATTGAAGTTTATATTTTCAAAGTGTTTAAACAAATGCCATAATTACGGGGTTTCATCAATCTTCAAATTGTTGCCATTTTCTAAGATGTAAGGTGCCAAGTGATTGAGTCACTCGGCCCCTTTCTACCAATAGAACTGAGAATTTTGACAACTGACTTCTGTCGCCTCTAGGCTTTGTCTGCGTGATGGTGTCTGTGCGCCGAAAATTTCTAAATTGATTATTAAAACGTAAATATCTCGGAAACGATCCGATCGCAAAAATACAAAGTGCGTTGTGATTCTTAGAACTAAATCTCCCCCATAACGCCAATTTTGAATACTAGAAGCACTCACAGAAAATAACAACATTTGAACCTAAAAATTAGAAATGTTTCGATCTAAAAATCGCGATAAAACTCGAACCAAAAATTTCAAACCGAAAACCAACAAATCTTACGCAGAATGTGAACAAGCCTATCGTTTGAGACTAAAATCAAAGAAATCGGGCGAGAAATTAGAAAATGGCAACCATTTGAAGATTGATGAAACCCTGTAATTCCTTCCAAAGACACAAGTCTCTCCATAATTCCATGTCTACCCGTAGTCCCACGATTACTAGGGCATTTTTTCCTTACGTATTGGAAAAGCGAGTTTGAGACTATTTGTCCATTTGTCGGTTTGTTTTTATGAGAATTGGTTCAAGGAAAAGGTTGAATCCATCGGTGAAGAGTAAGTCTGCCCATGATTCCATGTTTACCGATAGTCCCACGACTATCAGGGCATTTTTTCTATACGTATCGGAAAAGTGAGTTTTAGACTATTTGTCCATTGGTCCGTTTGTTTTTATGAGAAGAATTGGTTCGAGGAGAAGGTTGAATCCATCGGTGAAGAGTAAATCTGCCCATGATTCCATGTTTACTGATATTCCCACGATTACAAGGGCATTTTTTCCTTACGTATCAGGAAAGCGAGTTTTAGACTATTAGTCCGTTTGTTTAATGAAAAGAATTCGAGGAGAAGGTTGAATCCATCGGTGAAAAGTAAGTCTGCCCATGATTCCATGTTTACCGATATTCCCACGATTACAAGGGCATTTTTTCCTTACGTATCAGGAAAGCGAGTTTTAGACTATTAGTCCGTTTGTTTAATGAAAAGAATTCGAGGAGAAGGTTGAATCCATCGGTGAAAAGTAAGTCTGCCCATGATTCCATGTTTACCGATAGTCCCACGATTACAGGAGCATTTTTTCCTTAGGTATCAGGAAAGCGAGTTTTAGACTATTAGTCCGTTTGTTTAATGAAAAGAATTCGAGGAGAAGGTTGAATCCATCGGTGAAAAGTAAGTCTGCCCATGATTCCATGTTTACCGATATTCCCACGAATACAAGGGCATTTTTTCCTTACGTATCGGAAAAGCGAGTTTTAGACTATTAGTTCGTTTGTTTAATGAAAAGAATTCGAGGAGAAGGTTGAATCCATCGGTGAAAAGTAAGTCTGCCCATGATTCCATGTTTACCGATATTCCCACGATTACAAGGGCATTTTTTCCTTACGTATCAGGAAAGCCAGTTTAGACTATTAGTCCGTTTGTTTAATGAAAAGAATTCGAGGAGAAGGTTGAATCCATCGGTGAAAAGTAAGTCTGCCCATGATTCCATGTTTACCGATATTCCCACGATTACAAGGGCATTTTTTCCTTACGTATCAGGAAAGCCAGTTTAGACTATTAGTCCGTTTGTTTAATGAAAAGAATTCGAGGAGAAGGTTGAATCCATCAGTGAAGAGTCGTATATCCATTTTGGTCGGTGCGACGATTGTACTTATATAATGAATGATTAAAGTTTGACACAAGCAGCTTTCACTTAGTCAAAAACAAAGTAATTTATATAGACGAATGGCATTACAAAACCAAATTGAGGGAAGCAATATAGAGGTACGAACAGAAACATCGCTTTCAAGAACAAAGCAGTACAAGATCACAAGAAAGGAGGCACTGAAGCAGTGTGTGTTGGAAGCCATAATATACCGAATGTACGGCAATTCCATATTTTTTAACACAAGACTTAGTAATTCGACACTCCAATTGATATTCTTATGCTGGGTTGCAGAAAGGTTTGTCAAATAATTTGATTCGACAATGATCTTAGATTATGATAATATAATTACAGTTTTCATATATGCAAGAGCAGTCTAATGTCGTATTCAAACTCCCTGTCATGTACAACATTAGATTGTATTCACACAAAAACAAATGTTTGATCTACACAGAAATAGGGATGTTGACTATTTTTGGGAAAGTGTTTTAAATCGTGCATAAGTACTTAATATTGTCTAAATATCTATTATTTTTATTTAAATACAACTCAAGCCTTAAAAGGCATGTATTTTAAATTCTGTTTCAAATTTCGGTCCAAAACGTCAATACTAGTCGCGTGACGTCACCTGTTCATACCAAAGGAGGCTCAAAAGTTTACACGGGAGCTGCCATCCTATAGATGCGTATTCTGTGCTCATAAACGTTAGTAAACTGAGGTGATGAAAAGTTGTTTCGTAATCGTTGCTATAGTTACATGTAATTTGACGTTTCCTATAAACAAGTAATGATAAATTATACACTAAATATTAACCAAACAATGAAGTTTTTTGACAGCGGCTGAACATATGACGTCATGCGCTCTGATTGGTGTCTGTTGTCACGTGACTTGAGAGTGATTTTATTAGGTTTTATTTATTAAATATTAATTAAATTCCTTAAAAATAAGGAAAAATATAGTGTTTTTTAATATTTCTATCATAGAAACTACTACTTTCCGTTAAAATTATGTTTTTATTTGAATACAGTCAACATCCCTATTGGAGGTGTCACTTAATATATTTCTTCATGTTTGAAATTTTCTGAGCGATAAGTTGAGGTGTCCTTGAGCACAAGAACGTTTTGACTATACGGTGCGGATTTTACGAGATGTTTTTTTAAACATTTCTTAAAATTAGAGAGTGTATTGTTGAATGAATGTTTTTCTACTTATAAAAAATGGTCTTACACCTGGTATATGTAAAGAAGAACGCGTATTTTGCCTCGTTGTGGGTCTACTTTGTCGCGTTTTACTTTACCCTACTAAATTCTCTTCTACTGATTAATTGTGTTTCCGCAGAAGGTGACCCGTTTCAAAGACTTACGTCTGTTTTAAACTTCGCAGGGTTGTAAAAATTGACGTTTTCGAGCAAATTATTCTTTTATGTCTAAAGAAATCCGCAATAAAATGTGTGAAACGTTTAAGAAAATAATTGCAAACATTAAACGCTCTGTAATCATTTAAGCCAGGTTTAAACAACTAAATTGGTTATTTAGTTAGGTACGTTTCTTGGATTTTTAGTAATGCATTTTTAACGAATTTTAATTTACTTTATTTTGTCTTATCCCCCAGATTATAAAATATGCTCTCGGGAAATTTCGAACTGTGGTCGCAATATTAATTTTTTTTTACTTTTTTTATTAGCTGCGATTAAGCATTAAACATCACAAAATTTGGCTTGCTACTTGAAAATTTCAAAAAACACATATTTTTGTCCTATAAGTAATTAAAAAAATGTGATTTTCGTCAATTTTTCGTTGCAACATGTCACGAGATTTCGAATCACGGGAAGGCAAATCACAATTTTAATGGTTTTTGAAGTTTATCTTCTTTAGCGACGTAAAATCGAGGGGAAGCTGAAATGGCTCCGAAAGGAGAAGTTAGTTTGGTTCTTAAATTACATGAACAGAAGTTTATATGTAAATATTATTAATTACTTTCACATAAACAAAAATTAAACTTGGGAATAATATTAAAAACTAAAGAAGTTAAACTTCTTATGTGAGCTTATGAGGGTGAGGCTCATTATATTTTTTTCTTAACAAATGTATGTTAAAAAAACTGACAAAGGCTTGCTCAATAATTTTTTTTTAATTTAATTTCTTCTGTACAAAAAATTGTGTATTAAAAGCCCATAACTTTACCAAAATTCGTTTAGATTGTGCAGCTGCTTGGCTTCCATCAACACATGTGAAAATCATCTCTTTCTGGGGAATTCCTAGCCTCCAGAAAGAGATGATTTAATTTTGTAATTTTTAGAGTTACGATTAAGAGTAAAGACATTTTTTTTAAATTATCTAATGAAAGGTAGATTGAATATAAAAATGATTTGTCGGGAAAAAGGACTTTTTAAGTAAATACTTATTTGATATTTATAGCGACGTTTCGTCCCTTGCTTGGGACTTTTTCAAGCTTTATAACTGTAATTGAATTATTAAAATACAATTTACAATTACAGTTATAACGCTTGAAAAAGTCCCAAGCAAGGGACGAAACGTCGCTATAAATAACAAATAAGTGTTTACTTAAAAAGTCCTTTTTCCCGACAAATCATTTTTATATTAATTACCAAGGACAAAAAAGAAAAAAAGTCGGTAGATTGAATGTTTTTTAACTGTCACCTATAAAACTTTTTAACTGCGGCACATTATTAACAAGTAATAATGTAAGATTGTTAGATTTAAAAGGAAAAGGATAGAGCTACATACGATTTAGTAGAGACTGTCTCAGTGGAACTCGTCGTGGGGCAAAGGCGACGTAGAAAGGAGAATTGAGAAAGGAAACAATAAACAGCGTCGCAACAATGCGTCGTATCTCATGAATAATGACACCAACAAAAGATGGTACGTTTCAAATTGTTATGGTAATTAATAGACAGCCATAAATGCATGTACAATTGGCCCATGCTGTACCAAAAACTATTTACAGTGTGCGTCAAAAATGTCTCCTCGCTGCAATAAAAAAAAAAAACGGTCAAGTTAAAAAAATTCAACATTTCTTGAGGGAACTTAACAGTATCTTAAATCTCTTTCACACAGTTTGTGCTAAGGCCCAGCGGTAAGAGGCGAGGTAGGCAAAAGACATAATGTGGGTGTGACCTTCTTTAGCTCTGTCTCGCTCAAATCATCCGCACGTTTCAATTTTTGACTGGTGCACACTACAAGACTAAGGGTGCCGCTGTCAATTGATTACTCTAATTTTCGGAAATATTTATACTTAGATTTAAAAAACTTTCCGAAACAGGAAGAGTCACTTTAGGTTTGTGATGGAACAGTTTTGTGAAATAAGTACGAATAAGGTCGTAGTGTGACATTGAAAACGTGTGTTTTTTTGGCACAATTAATGACAACTTTTTTCTAGTAAATCGTACATAAATTACAAAAGTAGTCCGAAAGTAGACCTAGATTTGTCCTTTGTCTTCCTTATAGAGAAAGAATTTTTGCAGAATGTTGACGAATTAGTCTACAATCAGTTGACAGCCGAAGCTCTATTTTTAACTTAAATTCAGAGCGTTCCGACAGCCTTAATAATTAAGTTCCTTCAAGAAATGTTGGATTTTATTTGTTAAGTTGAAACTACTATAACGTAGAGGTTGCGATCCGTGCAATTTATGTTGAAAATTTGTAGAAGGGAATACTCCAGTAGCTTAAGAATCGAAATAAAAAGCCGTATTTCTTTATTTCAAGCCATCTTCTATATATCTACGAAGATAGCTCAAAACCTCAGCCAAAACGTTAGAATAATATAGCAAGAACATAAAGAAATACGGCTTTTTATTTCGATTCTTAAGTTACTGAAGGATTCCCTTCTACAAATTTTCAGTGTTGTATTTTATAGCTCAATATACTGACTTATTTAATGTTACTAAATTTATAAGATTTGGAAGAAAATATCTGCAATATTATGTTTAAACTTTCCATAAGGTCGACTATACCCCAGCCTAGGGCGACCAGATATTAGGGATGGCCGCGCGGGGAGCACGCCATTAATTTTTGAGAATTTTAAATCTGGACATTTACTCGTCTGACCGTGGCTGCCTGTTAGATGGCCTGCAAGGTGAAATTCTTACCAGTTGCAACCGTAACAAATAAGTTCATATTATATCTCAGCTCAGTAAATAATGACGCTATGACGGCTAATTAAATAAAACTCCTGAACTATGAAGTAAATATTTTCTGGCGGATGCAAGCTGTTTGAACGCCATATTGTGTTCGTAAATAAGTACTTTACATTTTTACACCGCAAAATCAACAGAAAGGTCGTGCGAGACCTTTAGTCCGCCTCTGGAACTTATGGACTGAGGTACTCAAGTTAATCATTAAAATGGCGACATCTGATATTTGACTACCTTGGTATATTTTATAAAATATATGAGCTTAAATTATGTTTATTCAATTTAAAAAGCTGTTGAAATGTAATATATACGTTTCCTAAGTGTCGGCATATTTGTCTACGTAAAATTTAAATGAAGAACGATATATATAAAGATAATATTCAAAAGGTAACGCGAATTACATTACTAAGTTCTTGCACAATAAGGACACAGACACGCTTTTATCTTTTCCACATTTATAATAATAGTAATACATATACAAAATTACAAGAGATCTAAGGTTCAGCAGAACTATATAGAACTATTACAGTTCTGTTGTCGACTTTTAGGTTCAGATTTGAGAATTATATTCTCGTATACTTCGAGTCAAGAAACTTTGCGCCACTAATGTTGATCTCAATAATGAGACTTTAAAAAAATATAAGTAAAAAAACCTTTTAAAAACAAGCTTTTATTAAAATGCATACCTACATACAGTACTTCATAGAACATTCATAATCCTTTTCAGACCCAGTTAATTACTTGTCTTTAGCTGATTGTGGATCCGCACCGCTGGATCCAACGCCAGTTCCTGGATCCAACATGACTAATGTGTTGGATCCAGCTGGATTGCTGGATTCAGCATTGCAATCCAATCCCTAGGTACAACAGAGAAACTATGTTCGCAACTTAATTTGTTCGCAGTAGAAATGTGCTTGTTTTTTGAACGGGGTGTGTTTTAATTTCAACACGTATATTATGGGTCCGTACACACAATCCACTGACAGAAATAAGAGGAAAGACACGTATGGAATAATTAAAGATAATGATATGTAATGTGACGTTACTTTGTGCGATAATAAAATACGAGTCATATTCAAATAGAGTTATGCAATTAGAGTTACGGTCCTATATTTTGCTCTATTCTGTGTGTATAGTTTTGTAATATGTATGTACCAAGCAACTTACGTAATTTCTGCATAGAACAAGCACCTTCCCATTATTTAAAGAGAAATAGACTTTCACAGCTTATAGCTATGTTCGCAAAGTTAAATGGCGTATGTGGAATTTTTGGTAATATTTTGTAGATTTTTTATACAAGAGAAAACGTGAAAAGGTAGAGGAGAATCTTCATTAAAGATAAGCAAACCAGACATATAATACTCGCCACGGTTCTGAAGCTAGTCGCAAACAGCGTCGCAAATGCATATTTTAGAGCCGTCCTGGTTGTTTTGTGGGAAAGGAAGACTTCCACCACCTTCCAGTTACCGGCACAGAACGTGTGCTCGTCGGTGATTGGTTATCACTGGTGTCACTTGTCGCTTTCCTGCTATAAAGTACAGTCCAGTACGCTACTGTTAAGTTGTTTCTTTGATTGTTAATTGATCAAGATGCCTAATACAGTTTTGCATAGACAAGCACGAAAAATAGTTTTTTGGATGACTTTATGCAAGGAATTAGACCTTTAGATTAAAGAAAAATTAAAAACATAGTTTTTCAACCGACTGTACCTGCGCAAGCCTCCATTTGCATAACTACAGAACCTTTTAGAACCGTGGCGCGTATTATACATTAATGACGTGAGCCGGTTTTAGAAACACCAAAGTCAGACCAAGTTTATATTGTCTTTGATCGGGGAATCACCGCATCGTTTTTATACCAACGAAAAATGCACTATTGTGATGCGTGCATCTATACTGGGGGATTTATAAGTTATTTTGAAATGCAGTTTAAATCTATGTTAAGATAAAAGTTTTTACAAAACAATGCAACACAAACTAAAAAGTTTTATTTGCAGGTACAAAAAAATGACTACAAGTGCGATATAAGCGACTCGGCTTTGCGACCACAGATTATTTATTTGAGCCAGTTTATTATGATACTGTCACAATTAAACTTTGTTAGTTTATGAAAGTGTACTTCAAATTGTCATAATTAAATACTATTAAACTTCTAAACTGTCGAAATAATTCATATTAATTTACGGAATACGGTAAATTATTGCAGTTGTATTCTACAATCAGTTAAATATATTTGACAGTAAGAATACAAAAACAAAAACGAATCTACATACACATTTGGTTTGTAGTTTTCGAATTTTTTAACAATATTCCTTTTCGCATAGTTTTTTTCTATACATATAAATAAAATCGACAATCCCAAACTTTCTACAAAACAACACTCTTTACAAAACTAATGATTGACGTGTTTGTATACCGGGTGTCTCAGAAATCGCGCACGCAATTGTTGGGATCGAAAGAGAAAAATATTCTGAGCCCAAAAATCCATGTTTGGAATTTTTTGATAACGTAGTTAATTAGTAATTAATTAATGAAAGTGACCAATCAGGAGCGCGCTACCATCCTATAGATGCGTATTTTGTGCTCATAAACGTTAGTAAACTGAGGTGATGAAGTTGTTTCGTAGTCGTTGCTATAGTTACATGTAATTTGACGTTTCCTATAAACAAATAATAATAAATTACACACTAAATATTAACCAAACAATGAAGTTTTTTGATAGCGGCTGAACATATGACGTCATGCGCTCTGATTGGTGTCTGTTGTCAAGTGACTTGAGAGTGATTTTATTAGGTTTCATTTATTAAATATTAATTAAATTCCTTAAAAATAAGGAAAAATATAGTGTTTTTTAGTATTTCTATCATAGAAACTACCACTTAACGCTAAAATTATGTTTTTATTTGAATACAGTCAACATCCCTATTAATTTGCATTTTCAAATTTACTACAAAAAGTCTCGAAACCTGCACTGCAAGTTCCAGTTATATGCTTGTCTAATATGCGACAGCGTACATGTTGCAAGTTTGTGGTGTGTTGGTTTATGCTTGACAAGTTGTACGCGGTATTTTATTCATAAAAGAATTTGTAAGTTAATACGATTCTAAAAATAAAATGTATATTTGAAGAAAGCACACAAAGCTTTAAATAAACTTTATTGTCGATTGAAGCTTTCGACTACCTGTTTGTAATAAGACTGTATTATTATCTTTAAACCGTCGTAAACATGACGCCAACATCTGGTTATGTTTCTTTGTGTGACTGTATGATAACGCACCTGATACTCTAGTATGTGTGTATATTATGTTGGCTTCTTTCTTATTGCTTCTTTGGTTACAATATTGTTAGCGAACCCTATATTGTTGCAACGCAATTACTACGATACGAACATTAACCTTGTTGATGTATTTTCAATAGGGATATATGTTGACTATTTTTGGGAAAGTGTTTTAAATCAAGTTAAATAAGTACCTAATATTGCTACAAATATTTATTATTTTTATTTAAATACAACTCAAGCCTTAAAAATCATGTATTTTAAATCCCGTTTCAAATTTCGGTCCAAAACGCCAATACTAGTCGCGTGACGTCGCCTGTTCATACCAAAGGATGCTCAAAAGTTTACACGGGAGCTACCATCGTATAGATGCGTATTCTGTGCTCATAAACGTTAGTAAAATGCGATGATGAAAAGTTGTTTCGTAGTCGTTGCTATAGTTACATGTAATTTGACGTTTCCTATAAACAAATAATAATAAATTACACACTAAATACACAAACAATGAAGTTTTTTGACAGCGGCTGAACATATGACGTCATGCGCTCTGATTGGTGTCTGTTGTCAGGTGACTTGAGAGTGATTTTATTAGGTTTTATTTATTAAATATTAATTAAATTCCTTAAAAATAAGGAAAAATATAGTGTTTTTAATATTTCTATCATAGAAACTACTACTTTTCGTTAAAATTATGTTTTTATTTGAATACAGTCAACATCCCTATTCTTCAATTTGGCATAGAGACAAGTTTATCCTTTTCTTACAAATTATAAAGTCCCACCCCGCACTGCGTATGTGTTCGGGCTAATCTCGGAAACTACGGTACGATTTTTCATACGGTTTCACCAATAGAAACTGGGTTTGTCTAGGAAAGTTATAGTTTATAATTTATGAACATTTTGCGAAAATAAGCTACCGGTATGATAATATTTGTGAATGAAGTTGGAAAAAATCGTTCCTTCTAGCTTCATCCCTATATTTACGCATCCCTATTTACGCATTATTTTTGCATTCGGATTGGACAAATTTTCACAGTGCCTCAAACACTTACCCAAAAATCTCTAACAGCTTTTTAACTTTGAACCTTGTCTGAACGACAATAATTCAAATAGCATTGTTTACGATTCCGGTCACATGTCTGTAGGACTGTTAAAATAAGCACATAAAAATAACCTGAGCTATGATTAAAACCAATTAAACTATCGGTTCTTCAAAGTCTTCCCAAATCTTCGACTTTTGTTTTAATGGCAACGTTTAACTATACATTTGGGTATTTCAAACAGTTATTTGAGGTTTTATTTCGCATTTACTGACTAAATACCGCTTTATTGACTAATAAAATGTAACTGTAAATGCATAGTTACATAACAAATGGTCACATAATAAATGGAAACTCTCTGAACACGTATGGCATGTACAAAGTGTCGTACAAAACACAAATTGATAACATTAACGATGGAAAATGGCCAATGTTGCATTTCAAATATTATGTTAAGTTTGTGGTACGTTCGAATTGTTTCGAAACTGTTTTATCTCGACAATACATCTCTAGTCATAATATATTTGCAATAGGAATTAGGTCGCCTAATTATTATCTAATATTTTCAATTTATTATTATTATTATCAAAAAAATACATTTTTTTATTCTAATTTAATCCCTCTTAACCTTTTCAAACAACATAAAATTAATGGATGCATGTTTGGGTGACCTTAAAGAATTTTTATATAAGCTAGAGCACTATAAAGATTTTTTTAAGACAAACTGTTATTAAAATGAACTAAAAAGTAAAAAATATTTTTTAATAATTTAGGTTCATAATTATAACCGCGTGGGTTGTGATTAATAAACAATCATAGGTTACAGTTCATACTTTTACAATTATGAACCTAAATTGCCAAACATTATTTTTCCTTTTTAGTACATTTTAATAAAAGCTTGTCTTTAAAAAAATAAAAAACCCGGGTCGCAGTGCCAAAACCCTGCCGACAATATAGTGTATTTGCTTGCATAGGGCCGTGTGGTTTTATAATTTTATTATGTAAAATTAAGTTTGTTTTTGGGCAAAATAAAAAATTTAACCCCTTAATACACCCCTTAAAATAAAAATGTTTTTCTTAATTGTAATATTATTAACAATCTAACGTCTACACCGAATTAAATACACCCTTCAATAAAATAAGTCACTATCTGCAAACTAGTGTTTTCATAAAATTTGTAAATCCGGCCTTGTCGGGCCGATTTTATTATAATTTTGGGGACACTTCTTAATTATTACCAGAGGGTTAAATTTCAATTTTGAAACGATTCGGAGAATTTTTTTGGTATTTTGGGGCCCAAAAACATTTTTCAACCCCTAAAAACTACCCTTAAAAAGGCCCGATTGAGCCCATTTTAAATAGGGTTCTTGCGGTGGTGGATTCCAACATGCGGACAAAATTTCGTTAAAATCAATTAACTCTTTCGAAAGTTATTGCCCGCACACATATATATATATATATATATATATATATATATATATATATATATATATATATATATATATACATATATATATAAACATTTTTAAAAATGGTGCCAATGTGTTTAGGAGGTTATGAAACGTCGAGAAATTTTGGTTCGACCCCTAGGTCCCGCCATCCGACCGACGCCAATAGTGTATGTTGCCATATGGCAAATACACTAATAATATTGTTTGAATATAAGAATATGTTAATTCTGCAATGCTTCAGAACGATCAATATAATTGTTGTAAACATTCATTGTTACAACGCTAAATTAGAAAAAATTATTTTTTATCCACTGTCACCGTCTATAAAAAGTGGATAAAAAATATTTTTTTCTAATTTAGCGTTATAGCAATGAATGTTATATTGCTCGTTCTGAAGCATTGCAGAATTAACATATTCTTATATTGATTATGAATTTCTATATGATAACATAGGTTGGCTATTAGCCCCTATATCTGCCTTCGAATTACGTATTGTACTAAGGTAGATTAATGATTTAATAATAATAAAAAATGGAAATTTACTTGATTCATTCATACTCTCGCTACTGTGATGATTCTTGTCTAGCGATACCTAGCGTATTAATCAGCTTCTCATGTAGTGAATTTAATGATACAATTGCTTTATTATGAAGAATTAACTGTTAAGATATCGCACCGTAGAATAACTGGTTAACTCATTCCGCTGCGAAAGTGGAAAGATTCAGGTTTGAACCCCGACGGTGACAATGGATAGAAATATTTTTTTCTAATTTAGCGTTGTAACAATGAATGTTTACAACAAATATTGTTTGAAGTTCACGTTTATAAGTAGAGACATGCAAATTCAAGGATTGTCCATTTTTAAACATACCAATAATATTTTTCATAGCGCGGGTTGACAATATTTGTAGAGGCAATTTTTGTATACTTCGCCACACCCCGTATTATATATAGACGGAATTTATGAGTAACACAAAAAACATATTCACATAGTTACTCAAAGTTTTAATCCGAGTTTTCGTTTATCTTCTCATCGTAAACAATATATATGTTTTTAAATATACATTTTCATGTATCTACAAATATTTAGGATCTCTATAACACTATAGCTTATGTCTATTTTATTATATATATGTTACTGCAAAAGTGTCATTCAATAGGGATGTTGACTGTATTCAAATAGAAACATAATTTTAACGAAAAGTAGTAGTTTCTATGATAGAAATACTAAAAAACATTATATTTTTCCTTATTTTTAAGGAATTTAATTAATATTTAATAAATAAAACCTAATAAAATCACTCGCAAGCCACATGACAACAGACACCAATCAGAGCGCATGACGTCATATTTTCAGCCGCTGTCAAAAAACTTCATTGTTTGGTTAATATTTAGTGTGTAATTTATTATTATTTGTTTATAGGAAACGTTAAATTACATGTAACTATAGCAACGACTACGAAACAACTTTTCATCACCTCAGTTTACTAACGTTTATGAGCACAGAATACGCATCTATAGGATGGTAGCTCCCGTGTAAACTTTCGAGCCTCCTTTGGTATGAACAGGTGACGTCACGCGACTAGTATTGGCGTTTTGGACCGAAATTTGAAACGGGATTTAAAATAGATGATTTTTAAAGCTTGAGTTGTATTTAAATAAAAATAATAAATACTTGTAGCAATATTAGGTACGATTTAAAACACTTTCCCAAAAATAGTCAACATCCCTATTATTGATATTTGACATTAAGACGGAATGTAACGTTTAAAACGCCATTTTTCATACTAACAGCATGCAAAATGTAATGTGTCTATGGTTTAAATTTCTATCACCAGATGTCGTATCGTTTTATATCAAATCGCAATTTAATTCTTATTTTTAAAATGTTGATATCGTAGTATTAGTCCACAAGAATTTTTATTTCGCGTAAATGTAATCATTTTATAGGATAAAATAGCTGTCAAAATTTTAAATATGAAAGTTAGTCGCCATGTTTACCTGCTGTGACGTCGTTCTTGTAACAAACAAATTAGTGCAAATAAGGTTCGATATCGGTTATACAAAGCTCGTTTAGTATTTACACGCGTGTGTATTTATATAAGTATATATGTGTGTGACTACAAATCTGACGTCACACTTTAAACCATCATGGCGGACAGGATTTTTTGACATGTCAAAAACTTGAAATGATAATCATTAATTTTCACTATTTTTTACTATCCAGTAAGTGCTCATTGTTTATTTATTGTGGATTATAGACGCTCGACAACTAAGGTCATTAGCGTATTAACTACATCAAATAACATAATCACTTAAAACTAAACGACATCACAAAACATCCATGAACAGAGGCACAATGCGAACCCACGACAGTTCGATCAAGAAGCCAGCATGCTAACCATTGCACCACACTATCCTCCCCGTCATTGTTAATGAAAAAGTAGTAAACATTAAAAAACCCGGGTCGCAGTGCCAAAACCCTGCCGACAATATAGTGTATTTGCTAATATAGGCAGTGTGCCTTTATTATGCGAACTTAAGTTGGTTTTTGGACAAAATAAAAAAATTGACTCCTTAAAAGAACATTTTTTTCTCAATTGCAATATTATTATCAATCGAACCTCTATACCAAATTATATACACCTTTCAGTAAATAATTCACTATCTAGTTTTTTCATAAAATTTGTAAATCCGGTCCTGGCGGGCCGATTTTATTAAAACCCTATTTGTCTCTATGCAGATCTGCTCACGTAGCAAAGAACTTGTTTGATCATTAATTGTTTGAATCATTCATCCATAACATATATGAACGCGATATTTAAAATCTCCGTAGCGCAAGTTGGGCGTTATTCCCTCAAGCATCATAAAATAACCGACTGTAGGTTTGCGTTACAACTCAGCAGGAGAAAAACTGAGCCTCGTATTACACGCTGCGGAATCTGAACTAGGAAGTTTTTCTTTGAAAGATGTTTCTCAAAGTTCCAAAACGTTGATATTTTTTTTAGTCGATTCCTCACGGAGTAAAATAGTATACTTTTTGTAACAGATTTTAATTATCATAGTTTATCATGTTTTTTAATATTTGAGGTATTATTCTTAAACTTCTTGAAGATTTTATTTCAATAAATTATTCGCCAAAAAAGGGGCTACGGCTGATAGTTGATTGTAGACTTATTCGTCAACATTTTGCAAAAAATCTTTCTCTATAAGGAAGATAAAGGACAAATCTAGGTTACTAATGGACTACTTTTATAATTTATGTACGATTTACTAGCAAAAAGTTGGCATTAATCGTGCCAAAAAACACACGCTTTCATTGTCACACTACGACCTTATTCGTACTTATTTCACAAAATTGTTCCATCACAAACCTAAAGTGACTTCTTCTTTCGGAAAAGTTTTTTAAATCTTCAAAATATTTCCAAAAATTAGAGTAATCACCTGACAGCGGCCCCCTTGCAACAGCATTCTTTAGTCTTATAGTGTGGCTTAAATTCAGAGCGTTCCGACAGCCTTAAACATTAGTTTTTTATCACGCCGAAGAAGTATAACTTAAACGCACCATTTTTTTACGTCTCCTTTTCGATACAGATTTTTGAATTGGTTCGTAAGGTGGGTTATGTATCTCTCATCTACCATATAATATTGCTATTATTCTAGAATCTAGACCTTTGTATGCATCTATTGTCAAACGTACCTTATCGGTTTAATTAATTTTAACTTATTAATACCGATTCTATTGTCACGATAGCTGGGTCACATTTAACGTCTCTGTTTTGTACTTTAAATGGGCCACATGACTTATTGTTTATTTAATGAAGACATCGATGACTCTTTCACTATAATTTATTCAATTTTAATTAACAGGTGAAGAATTTGATTTATTGTAGACTAGCGGCCCAGTCCGGCTTCGCCCGGGTGTAAATGTAATATATAGGATATAAAAGATGAGAATCATTATCATTAAATTCATAACGTGTATTGAATTTGAGCGAATTCAATCGCTTTTATTTGTGAATGTTCAAAAATCGAAGAAAAATCTTATTTCCCAAAAAGAAATTAAAAAAATTCTGTTGATCCAATCGCTACCAAACTTCAGAAGATCACCAGCTGGGCTAATCTAAAGATTGTCTGAAAATTTCATCAAAAATGGTCCACCCGTTTGGAGTCCATGCATTACATATACATTATACATCATATTTTATCTATATAGATTATTAAAATGTAAAAAGTGGCTATTGTAACATAACGATAATAGTTGGACATATAGTATCGCGAAGTTTTTTGTAGTTATTGATATGTTCTTTAATATTGTAGAACATACTTTTGTTCTATCATCAATAGTTTCCGTAGCGCATGCGACGAAAGATGTTTTATGGCATTTTTTTTACACCTTGGGTTACGTTACTAAAGTTTTAGTAAGGATCCCTAATATTTTCTAGCAATAAATATAGCCTATGTTACTCAGGGTGAATGTAGCTTTCTAATGGTGAAAGAATTTTTTTAATCGGCACAGTAGCTTTTGAGTTTATTCATTACAAACATACACACAAAAATACAAATCTTTCCTCTTTATAATATTAGTGTAGATGAGTCAAAAGAAGTATTACTTCAATAAAAATCACGTCAACACCGTGAATCATAAAATTTCATCTGTGCTGCGATAACAACTCAATTCTTTAATCCATGACTTTCTTTTCATTTGTGTTGTTTAAATGCATTTCTCCTATTAGTTTCGTAAACGCAAGAACTTAATTTTTTTTATTGTAATAATTATAGGTTTTTTCCTGAGGGATGTTTTATTAACGATGCGTGTTTGTTTTTCATTCACTATCGGGTATACTATTTTTCTCAATAGCCATTTTATATTTCCACAGGGAATTAAATAAATCTACGTTGTTATTGGTTCTAGTGATTTTTTTAAAAGTATATTCTGCATTCCATTTTATACCAGTATTCGATTTTTTTAGATTTATGTATTTATGTTGCGTCAGAAAAGTTATGAAGCCATTTACAACTTTCAACTTTGTTTCCAACTTCAAAAGGCATTATTATTTTATAAAACAAAAATTTGAAATTAGGATAATTTTGAAATTTAATCAGTGCTGAAAACAAGTAATCGATTTCTTTTGTATAATTTTAAAAAGTCTGGAATATTGTATTTTTTGAAGTTATAGTTCTTTTTGGTACGTTGAAAGTAAAATTTTAGCGGGTAACGGAAGTTTCGCGCATACAGCTATCGAAAATTCGACAGTATGAAGTTGGCTAGGCTAACGAAAATTCGACTGTATGAAATTGACTATCGGAGGCTCAGGCTGAAATGACAGATGGACGAAATCAGTGCAAATTTTGCCATCTGGAAACAATTAATATACTAGACGACTATAACCTTTGATTACAACCAATAGTTGTTTTAAGTGGCACAGCGGAAAAAGTGCAAACCAAAATAAAATTTTGAATATGTTTTCAAATATTTGAAGGTAATTTTTTGTAAATATCATTCTTAAGCTTTTTGAAGATAAATAAATTTTTAAAAATTAGTCTTTAATCACGCCAAAGACACGCGCGTAGATTTACCTACTATTTTGTTAGGTATTATGTTTAACAATTTATCTATGGTCACCAATTAATTTAGAACATAAAAAAGATTGTGAAATTGACTCTAATTAAAAGAAGTTAATTAGAGTGGTTGTGATCCTTGATGATTGTCGGATAAGTGTAGATAAAATCTGTGGCACAGGATCAATAAAAACACAATACTGAAATTTAAATTTGCATTTTCACTGACGTTTGGTACAATCGATAGTTATATTGATTAAAAGCTATTATCATGAAATTTTAACCCATCTTAATAAAAACACAAACAGATAATCTACTCATCTGCAATTTCGGATACTTATTTAAAATTAGTTTGGTGCAAACAATTAAACTAAAATAAATAAATACATAACACTGTGAATTGACGTTTAATAGTCACATTTATTTGAGGTTGATGCAATCATCCGCTTTAATAGTACATTTTTATTTCAGAGATTACGTCTTCAAACATGAACTTTTATTTCTAGCCGTATAAATAACTGAGTTTGCTGCAATTGACTACTTATGGCATTTTTATATTTCAGAAATTAACTTTTCATGATAATATTGATGGGTTAATGAAGATTTATTTTTCGCTGTATAAATATAATTGAAGTTGGTGCAACCAAGCACTTTAATGCCGTTTTGTTTTATTTTTTAATTTAATTGACGACGAAACTGTTATTCTTTTAACTGTGATTGATGCAATTGGCCGACTTATCAATCTGAAAGTAGTGCACCCAATCAATATTTTATTTTATTTCTGAGTGAAATTGACGGCGAAATTGTTGTTTTAATTGTAGTTGATGCAACTGGTCAACTTATCAATCTGTAGTGCAACCAACCAATGTTTTATTTCTGAGTTTAATTGACGACGACACTGTTCTTTTAACTATGATTGATGCAACTGGTCGACTTATCAATCTGAAGTTAGTGCAATCAACCAAAGTTTTCTGAGTTTTAATCGATGGCGAAACTGTTGTTGTTATCTTAACTGTGATTGGTGCAACTGGTCAACTTATCAGTCAAGTGCATTTTTTCATTTCATAGGTGTGTTGGGCGGCAGTCATCGTAGCCGCCGGCTCACGCAGTGAGATATCAACAAGCGGAAGTCCGATCGGTGTACGGCGTCGACTACTGCAGCGCTGCTTGTATCAGAACACATAAACCGTTGAGTGCTTCCGGTGTTACGGTACACACATTAACGTCTGTATGTTATAGAGGTGCTTCGCCCCCTTGTTGTTTGTCTATAACAACGGTCTTGCACTACAGATCACTAAGTTCTATGATGGGTTTAATGAGTCACGAAAATTAATGAGTACTTATAGGTCAAGAACTGATGACACCAGTTTCATGAAGTGTTTGATTCAGGTAGAAATTTTAAGATGTGTAGGTAAATGAGAGTTTGCTTGGCTTACCTGGGTACGCCAGGTACTGCGCATACAGGAAAGGTTTAAAAAGATATGTGCCAAAAAGTGTTTGGTTCAAAAGCCAACAAATACTATTCGAAAGTTAAATAAATAAATAAATAATAATAATGCGTTTAAAAGCCAATTCAGACTAGCCGTTCTCGGTTACGATTCACCGGTCCGGTTGGGAGCTCGACCAATCAGGGCGTAGTCGTTTCCGATTGCGGTCAAATGACTACGCCCTGATTGGTCGAGCTTCCAACCGGACCGGTGAATCGTAACCGAGAACGGCTAGTCTGAATTGGCTTTAACGTCCGTTTCTCCACTTTATGTCATAACAGACGCCATGCGCACCATTACTATTTTTCATCTACCACTTCTCGTTATTTTCTACATTTTTTACGACTTATGTAATAGCAATGGGCGAATGAAGGAATTATAGGAAATTAGGATAAGGTAGGCAATTTTTGAACTAGGAGTTTGATAGGTAATCGGCCATGGCCTCAAATAAGGAACCATCTCGATATTTATCTGGAATTAATTGAGGGAAACCATGGAAAACCTCAATCAAGATGGCCGGTACAGGAATTACCGTTTCTCGGCGAGAGGCAGTAAAAGATTTTTGCTTTAGTCATGATAGAACTTTTCTAATTTTCAGGTAGTAGTCATAATAACTATCTTTAATATGATAGAAAATTATTTTTAAGTGATTATATTATTTCATGTCATTGCGATGCTAATGACCTAAGTTGTCGATCGTCTATTATCTACAATAAATAATAATATATAATATATTTCGTGGTTTAAACTGTGATTAAGAAAATATTTTAATTTTATTGGACAAAAAATAATCGATTATTTTTATTTTTCAGATATTTTGGTGATTCAGTTGGCAATGAAAAATAACTGGTGAGTTCAAAAGATATTTTTAATAATTTATACATAATATATTAAAGATTGAAGAGAAAATTTTATGTATAACAATCTTATATTATACGCTTTAATTTAAAATTTTATAGGAAAAATATATTCTACTAAACTTTTTAGAATAAGGAGCTTAATAAAACGAGTATCATAAAATTTTCAAAAGATCTGTGATATTGCATTTTATTCCATAAATGTACGTTTACCTGAAGCATTCTACTTATTATTAAATTCTCGACTTATTTAATTCCAAATTTGTAATAGAGTAAAGTTGATATCTGTTAGTAAAGAAAGGGACATTGTGGTCCATTGGTCAGCGTTCTGACCAGCGTTGCCAGATTTTTTGTCAAGTCGGGATTTTGGAACTTTTTGAGTGAAAAAAGCGAGATTCTTTCGTCGAAAGCGGGACATAGTGAAAAAACGTATACAGATTGTATCAACTCAAAGCTGTCCATAGGGCACTCTGTGTGTAAGACAGAGCACCATTCACAAACGATAAGCAAGAGTGAGATAAATGATCGCTAATAGGTAGTAATTACTGTGGTTACCGTAAAATAAATTTAAATAAACGTCTTTGTTTTCTACGTAAAAATAGCCATTTTATCAATTAATTTATTACGTCGGCGATTGAATTACCACCATAAAACCATTTAATTATTTGGATTTTTTCATGAACAGTATAAATAGCCATTTTATGAATAATTTCGGTAGTGACTACAGACTGTCAATAATTGATAAAATGGCTATTTTTACTTAGAAAACAAAGACGTTTATTTAAATTTATTTTACAGTAACCACAGTAATTACTACCTATTAGCGATCATTTATCTCACTCTTGCTTATCGTTTGTGTATGGTGCTCTGTCTTACACACAGAGTGCCCTATGGACAGCTTTGAGTTGATACAATCTGTATAATCAGAAGTTTTTAAATATTTATCTTTTTATTTGAGTTCAAATTACGTTTACGTGACAATAGATAGCAAAAATAGCCTTAGAAAATGTATTTTATTAAAAATATGATATTTTAAATCAGATTTACCCTATCGTTAAATAGTTGAGTCTTATTCGTCTTCTGAATAAAAAAAAAAATAGAAAAAAAAAACAATCAAAAAAGTTTTATTCATTAGAAAAATATGGCGTTTCAAACAATTGTCTGAGGAGTGAGTGTTACAAATTGCAACTTACAATAAGAGAATAATTATTTATGTACAGTCGAGTTATCCCCGAAAAGCGGGACTCAGCCTGTGCCGCGCGGGACATTTAATTTTGATTTAAAAATCGGGACGTCTGGCAACGCTGGTTCTGACTGTTGACCGGACTCTCATGAGTACTTTTAAATGATTATTTTTCATTTTTTTTTAATTTTTTATTTATTTATATATGTCAAACGGACTCTGGGTCCATACAAATGACACCCCTATTACAAACGAAAAACTAGTTCATTGTCAGATTACATTGCATAAAAAATGAAGATGTTATTTTATGGAATTAAGATGCTAGTGACCTAAGTGTTCGAGCGTCTATAATCTACAATAAATAAATGTGAGTAAAGAACAACTAATTAAATTGGCGAAAAATATAAAGAATTAATGCGTTTAATTTATGTCAGCTATCTGACATATTTTAGCAACTCGTTAATAATAGAGAGATAATACCACAATAGATAATCAGTAGTGGATTTAAGGAATGATACACTATCAGTCAGTTTAACCTTGAAGCAAAAGGTACTTTTAATCCAGCTACGATCGAGTTAAGAATTATTTTTTTATCAAAATCTGCGTTAAACTTAGCGAATCCGCGGGTAAAGACTAGTGTAACAGATAAACCGGTTTAATTTAAACTCATGGAGATAATAATGCCGTAAGAAATATTTCAAGACGGAAACTTGGCGTTAAATTTTTATTTATAAGATAAAAATCAGCTTATAAAGTCGTGAAAAGAAAAAAATCCAGAATAATGTTCGATTTAACTGACAAGTTATAAACTGATGATAGCAATATAAACAGTAAATAGCTGTTGAGATAAGAAAAGATTTTATGTGACGAGTTTGAGTCAAATCTTTTTTGTTCGCAGAGAATTGACATACGAAACAGACGGCTGTCGGCTCAGCTATTTTAAATATATATAAAGCGGGCTTTAGACAGCTATGTAGAAAGTATTATGTTTGTGTTATCTGTCAAGACAGTAGGCTCGTTTTACTTTTTCATTCAGGAATTTAACGAAAAAACCCGGGTCGCAGTGCCAAAACCCTGCCGACAATATAGTGTATTTGCTAATACAGGCCTTGTGGCTTTATTATGTGAACTTAAGGTGAATGAGTTAATCAGTTACTCTACGGTTCATACAATTCAACATTTTAATCCTTCATAATATAGTGATTTACAACATTCAAATTTACTACATGCGAGAGCCAATTATTTTTAGCTATAGCTAGACATTAACTCTCACAGTAGCGAAGGCTCTAGAATGAATCAAAGATGAACTTTCCATTATTAATACGGCAATTTACCAATATTAAATTTACCAATTTACCAATATTAAATTGTCGTTTTCCGCATTGAAACAGTTCTAGCGAAACAGAAAAATTCTGTGACTTAGGGCCGTATTGATAATGGAAAGTTCATCTTTGATTCATTCTAGAGCCCTCGCTACTGTGAGAGTTAATGTCTAACTATAGCTGAAAATAATTGGCTCTCGCATGTAGTGAATTTGAGTGTTGTAAATCACTATATTATGAGGGATTAAAATGTTGAATTGTGTGCACCGTAGAGTAACTGAGTAACTCATTCCGCCGCGAAAGTGGAAAGATTCTGGTTTAAATCCAGACGGTGACGTGTTGGAATAATAAATTTTTCTAATATAGTGCTACAACAATGAATGTTTCTAAACAATTATAGCAGACAATAGCTATTATACTAAATTATGTTTTTATTTGAATACAGTCAACATCCCTATTCTTGTGCAATGATCAAGTAATTGGTAATTGTTGTATAACCAGTTCTAACCTGTCAGAATCGAGTACTCGTTATAATTTCTAATTTTGTAGTCGAGTAGTTTGAGGAAAAAGGATTGATTGTAGATATCGACAGTGTCTATGTAACGTAACTTTGTGCAAGTAGGTCATGTTGTCCTATCCGAACAGAAGAAAGGATCACCGAACACCAAATCATGCTTACTAGAGTAGTGCTAGAAGCCGATGCAATCTTTTCGCCTGTAACAGATAACTACATGAAAAGGGTGGGTTACCTTAGTCACTAATTGAAACTGTGACCGCTTACCTCTTCCCCTCTCTCTCTTTTCACATCCACGAATCTCCCACAGAGTTGCTAACATGTATAGACGACTCTTAAGGGGGTATTCTTATGTGAACGCATAAATTTTACCTCTTTTTAGGGAATTTTTTTTTAGACGACAATAACATTCAAACATTTTAATTTTTTTATATGTTTTTGTTTGTATCTTTAATTGTATAAAAAAAATTTTTTCCCCTTATTTTACATTTTTTATATATATATTTTTTTTAATTAAATTAGACACTAAAAAAAAGCAAGTCACTGGTCATGGTAATAGCGGCTGTTCATGTTGTCTGAAATAAAAAAATCAAATGGATCATTGTTCAGTAGGGATGTCGCTATCGTCCCTACCAAAATTAATCAATTTCATTAAAAAAAAAATGGCGGACTGTAGAAAAAAAGTTTGTGTTTTTTGTTAATTTTTTTGTTAAAAATCGTTTAAAAAAAATAAGAAAATATTTTCGAAAATAAGCAATTTTGGTACGGACGATAACCATTAATGAGTAGAAGAACATATATAAATTTCAAAGCAATCGGTTGAATAGTTTTTTTTTAGGACCATGACAGTTTTAGAAAATAATGTTTCCAGATAAATGCGTTTAAAGTTTCAATAGCCAACAAGTCGCTTACGGCGCGTCGGCCACTATATTTATTTAAAACTAGGAATTTCGGTCTCTATTTTTCACAGCATATTTTCGATAGGTTTTACTATTGAAATATGAAAAAAAAATCGATTTTTCGAAGTGGTCACATAAGAATACCCCCTTAAATGCTGCCAGATGAAATGAAGATATCGGATCTAGACACGCCGTAGCATGTCAAGCCAAGTTCATTCAAGCTAACAGAACTTGGAAGCAGCACCGTGTGTAATATTACATGAACCATTTGGAGCTACTTTTGACCCCCTCATAACTCAAAAACTATTTCACATAAACATGTCAAATTTGGCTCATATATTGAGACTTGCGAGACACATATGTGCTCCAATTTTCATAAACACACTTCAAACGGTTATTTACATATTAACGTCCAAAAATCGTCATTTTTATCACTGACCTATAGATCAAAACTCTAACCCACTTCCAGATGACCTAGAAAGTTCTAATTTGGCATCCTGATAGATAGTTGGGTGAATACAAAGAAATAAATCCAAAACTAGTAAATTTTTATCATTTTATTACAATTTTTCAATTAATTGATTCTATTAAGAACACTTGACTTATAGTGCCCGTAATGTAAGAATCAGGAATCAAAATTGATAACAGCCGGTCTTTCTGTGGATTTTAAGGTCTTCAGGTGAATACCACCCTTAATTTTTGTTAATCCATACATATCAGTTTTAGTATTTATAATACTTATAACTAAGAGTATAGTCGACTTTCGTATTTATTACGTTATTAACTGGGATTTAGTGTTAATTATTATTTCAATATTTATAGCGCACATCAAAAGTGTAAGATCATAACTTATAAATAAAATTTCTGTACAAAAAGTAATGATATCCCATCAAAAACATAAATGTGAAATGAGAGCCAAGTTCAATATTATGATATATGCCTTGGTTGTTGACTTCAACGACAAAAGAAGTGAGATCTAAATGGGTGCCAAGTTCAATGGTCAGTCCTAAAATTTATTTATAACAACATAAAATATGTTATAACAACTTAAAATATCATTTCTTCTTAGAACTTAGGATAATATATAGAAGCCTAAAGTCTGACTTGGCTATTTTCATATACGAATTATATTATAGCCTTCGCAAGAAACTGTACTTTTAGGTACTTAATAATAAAACCCGGGTCGCAGTGTCAAAACCCTGCCGACAATATAGTGTATTTGCTAATACAGGCAGTGTGGCTTGATTATGCGAACTTAACTTGTTTTTTGGGTAAAATAAAAAATTTGACTCCTTAATACACCCCTTAAAATAACATTTTTTTTCTTAATTGCAATATTATTATCAATCGAGCTTCTATACCAAGTTATATACACCTTTCAGTAAATAATTCACTATCTGCAAACTATTGTTTTCGTAAAATTTTTAAATCCGGTCCTGTTGGCACGATTTTATTAAAAGCTTAGGGACACTTTTTAATTATTACCAGAGGGTTAAATTTCAATTTTGAAACGATTCGGAGAATTTTTTCGGTATTTTGGGGCCCAAAAACATTTTTCAACCCCCAAAAACTACCCTTAAAATGACCCGATTGGGTCCATTTAAATAGGGTTCGTGCGGTGGTGGATTCCAACATGCGGGCCAAATTTAGTTAAAATCAATTAACTCTTTCGAAAGTTATTGCCCGCACACATATATATATATACCTATATATATATATATATATATATATATATATATATATATAAACATTTTTAAAAATGGTGCCAAAGTGTTTAGGAGACTATGAAACGTCGAGAAATTTTGGTCCGACCCCTAGGTCCCGCCATCCGACCGACGCCAATAGTGTATGTTGCCATATGGCAAATACACTAATAATTCGTATATGAAAAGCAGCCAAGTCAGACCTTAGGCTTCTATATATTATCCTAAGTTATAAGAAGAAATGATATTTTAATGCGATTTGTTTTTGATTTATGTCAATGATGCTTTTTTCACATACAGTGTTGCCAATGTTTCTCTTGTCGAACTTGAAGTCCATCCGCAAATGGGTTAATTGCTTTAAGCTTCGCAGAACAAAAAGGCATCGGCATACAGGAACACTCCACTCTTGCGTCTACTTCCCGTTATTTGTGTGGTCATCACTGCGTAAATTACATCACTTACATCACAGGTGTCAAAAAGGGTTCGTTAATAGAGTAAAAGGCGAGCATGCGTACCTGGACAACTGCATCGGCACATTGCTTTTTATTTGATTTGTCTTGTTTTTGTTTTGTAAGGTATTTAAAAATGTTGCCTGTAACTGCAGTGTTGGCCGGAGGCAAGTTTTAGGATGGAACGAAATCCGATTATGGCGCCCCCTTGCTTGTTCCTAATCTATACCACAATAAAAATGTCGATAGGCGAAAAAAACAGTTTTTCCTTTGATAAAGATAGATTTTTACGGCTGTTTTTGCAATATTTAGTAGGTTTGGACAGTTCGCAGCCAAAAATTATGTTATTTATAAAAACAAATGAAATTTAACACTTCATAGTCAAAAAATGTTTAATTATTAGTGTTTTTGCCATGTGGCACATACACTATTGGCGTCGGTCGGATAGCGGGACCTAGGAATTGGATCAAAATTTCTCGACTCTTCTAAGAAACCATTTTGAAAATTTTAGTACGATAACTCTCGACTGACGTAATTGATTTAAACGAAATTTGGTCCACCCGTTGGAATCCATCACCGCACAAAGATTATTTAAAATGAGCCTAAGCGGACCATTTTAAGAGGTGTATTTAGGGGTTGAAAATTGTTTTAGGTCTCAAAAAAACCGAAATATTCTCGGAATTGATTCAAAATTGATATTTAATCTTTCAGTATCAATTGAAAGGTGTTCCTAAAATTTTAATAAAATCGGCTCGACAGGACCGGACTTATAAATTTTATGAAAACGTATGGGGTTAGAGAATTTTAACTACTGAAGGCTGTAAGTATATAATTTTGTGCAGATGATGAATTAATAAAACAGACAAAATATTGAAATTAAGAAAAAATATTATTTTAAGGGGTGTATTAAGGAGATAATTTTTTTATATCCTCCAAAAACAAACCATTTCATATAATAAAGTCACACTGCCTGTATTAACAAATACAGTATATTGTCGGCAGGGTTTTGGCACTACGACCCGGGTTTTTATTGATATTTTTAAAAGCAAAAAAAAAAAAATACAGAACAATTGTTTTTCAGCATTAATCTATTAATTTCCATAATCAGTGAAAATATCTGTTTTTCTTCAATGTAAGTAATATTGTCAAAATTGTTTTCCTTAGCTACGCAGGAAAATTGACTAAAAGAAAAAAACATTTAATTACGAATTAGTGTTGATTCAACTTAAAAGCGTTTTATTTATTTTAAGTAAGTACTTAGAGTATATCCATCTTTATTGACTATATCCTGTAGAATAATCGAATTTTGTTGAAAGGTTGTGATTTTCCGTTTAATAACCTTCCATTTTTATTATGGAGCATTAATGCATGCCGTAATATGAATTTAAATAAATGAACATGCTTTCGTTGAGAAATATCTAGGGATGCGAAAATGGAAAACACACGTTCATGTATTTTGATGAATGCATTTATTTTTTATGTTTTTATACAGGCTGTCTCATTTTCTCTTCCCGTTCAAAATTTACGTATGATTTTGTTTTCACGGTTTTATAGAGCATTATCTTGCGAGTGATTTAGGCCAGGCGTCTCCAAACTACGGGTCTTGAAACCCACCAATCCAGTCCCCAGCAGCGAACCGGATATGTTAAATATCGCCCAAAAATATCGATATATCAAATAAAAAATATCGATATATCGATATTTTTTAGACATCCCTATTTGTAACTATTTGTAACCAAATTGTTCCCGCGATATGAGAGATTCCTCAATCCAGTCAACAATGGTAACATATTGTTAACACCGAGCTGGGTAGAGTAGTGGTGATAGCACTAGACTCGCATTCGGGAGATCCGGGTTCGAATCCCGGCGGGGGCAGATGTGGCTGGGACTTTTTCCTACTGCCTCTCGCCGAGAAACGGTAATTCCTGTACCGGCCATCTTGATTGAGGTTTTCCATGGTTTCCCTCAATTAATTCCAGATAAATATCGAGATGGTGCCTTATTTGGGGCCATGGCCAAATTACCTATCAAACTCCTAGTTCAAAAATTACCTACCTTATCCTAATTTCCTATAATTCATTCATTCGTCCATTGCTATTACATTAGTTGAAGTTTTAAAACTGTAGAAAAATAACGGGAAATGTGGTAGATGGAAAATAGTAATGGTGCGAATGGCGTCTGTTATGACATAAAGTCGAGAAACGGACGTTAAACGCATTATTATTAGTGTATTTGCCATATGGCAACATACACTATTGGCGTTGGTCGGATGGCGGGACCTAGGGGTCGGACCAAAATTTCTCGACGTTTCATAACCTCCTAAACACTTTGGCACCATTTTTAAAAATGTTTATATATATATATGTGTACGGGCAATAACTTTCGAAAGAGTTAATTGATTTTAACGAAATTTGGCCCACGTGTTGAAATCCATCACCGCAAGAAGCCTATTTAAAATGGGCGTAATCGGGGCATTTTAAGGGTAGTTTTTAGGGGTTGAAAAATGTTTTTGGGTCCCGAAATACCGAAAAAATTCTCAAAATCGTTTCAAAATTGACATTTAACCCGTTAGTAGCAATTAAAAAGTGTTCCTAAAATTTTAATAAAATCGGCATGACAGGACCGGACTTACAAATTTTTTGAAAACACTAATTTGCAGATAGTGACTTATTTATTGAAGGGTGTCTTTAATTCCGTGTAGACGTTAGATTGATAATAATATTACAATTAAGAAAAAAAATGTTATTTTAAGGGGTGTATTAAGGGGTTAAATTTTTTATTTTGCCCAAAAACAAACTTAATTTCACATAATAAAAGTATAAAACCACACGGCCCTATACAAGCAAATACACTATATTGTCGGCAGGGTTTTGGCACTGCGACCCGGGTTTTTATTAACATATTGTTAACTGAATCGAGCAAAAGGCTTTTTTATAGTACTATATGGTATACGTACATTTTCAATTTCATGAATCAGTTTTACCCTACCGTGCGAAAACAAGTTTTATTTCAAAAAGGAGTTAATTACCAATATCATTTCTACATTTAACTACTGTAAACTAAAGCCTATATAATATCTCTCGTAGTCCTTTGATAATCCCCACAAACTAATTCTGTAGACAGACTGTAGAATTAACTCAGAATACCTGCAAATTAATCGATGAAAGGGTATCATTGAATTATTAATGGTTCGTTGTTCGAGCGGTTTTATATACTTGTACCCTTTCAATTATATTTTCTGTAAAATGCCGCTTAAACCGCTTTTTAAAACTATGGTCGGCATTTTATTTATATAATGTTGTGGCTTTTTGCGACAGCATTAATATTCAAAATTGTTGACACATTTTTTGTTTGGTTTTTCTATGAATTACACTTACGGTAATTAACATTAATTTTAAGATATTAACTTAGTTTTCGTTACTAGAGAGAAGTATAATCTCCAAAATGGCGTATCAAACATTAATTTTGATACAGTATTTCCTACTGACAAAACACTTTCGAAAAATAGTATATACCGATAATGAAAATAATTTAATATGCTGAACAGTGGTTAAAACGTCCAAATAAAAGTTATAATCTACCTCAACAAATGTTGTTTATTTCATTCATTTGTTTTAATGAGTATACGCTCTGTTTTTTAAATGTATTTTTGTAAACTAGTGAAAATTACTACACTATGAACAGTGGAAACAGGTTTAGTGTTTTTATCTTTAAATGTTTTTTTTTTGTACCAACACGTAACGTCAAAATTTTGTAATTACTAGCAGAGAGGATTGGATATGTTGTCCAGAACTGTACGCGTAAAATAATATATAATTACTTGAAATAACTAAAAGCGTTGAACAGATTTCCAGATGCCCAACAACCGACCGGTTTAGAGTACTGGTAATTTCTTAATAAAAATTATAATAATAATAATAATAATGCGTTTAACGTCCGTTTCTCGACTTTATGTCATAACAGACGCCATTCGCACCATTACTATTTTCCATCTACCGCACTTCCCGTTATTTTTCTACATTTTTAAAACTTCAACTTATATAATAGCAATGGGCGAATGAAGGAATTATAGGAAATTAGGATAAGGTAGGTAATTTTTGAACTAGGAGTTTGATAGGTAATCGGCCATGGCCTCAAATACGGAACCATCTCGATATTTATCTGGAATTAATTAAGGAAAACCGTGGAAAACCTCAATCAAGATGGCCGGTACAGGAATTACCGTTTCCCGGCGAGCGGCAGTAAGAAAAAGTCCCAGCCACATCTGCCCCCGCCGAGATTCGAACCCGGACCTCCCGAATGCGAGTCTAGTGCTGTCACCACTACTCTACCCAGCTCGGTAATAAAAATTATAATGTCCAACAGAAAAAATATCAGTTGAATCTCTCAAGGTCATTAATTATTACACAGAACACCGGACGCTGCTAATATTACAGTTGAAAGCAGATTCTTTTATGTAATATATAAAATCGCAGTTTTTATTCTACACCGCCATTACTCATATCAGGTTATTGCGAGAGTGCTTGAAATAATTAAAACAAACTGACTATCGCATTTGACGTCACTAATCGTGTATTTGCAGGTAACAAATATTGTTATTATTAATTAACAATGCGTTATCGGTTTCAATTATTCTCAGTTATTATTGCACGAGAGGCCATGTTGTGGAACAGGCTAACAGCGGTTATAATATAGGGTACCTATATACGTTTATATTATACAGTGTGTAAAGTTGTTTCTGACACATAGGAAATTTCCATGTAAAATTTAACTTTAGTGTAAATCTTCTAAGAGTCTAAGTACTTAAAACTAAAATTTGCACAGGAATTAAATTTCCAGAAAAAATTGGATTTTTTAAAAATTTCAGGATGTTGTGCATTTGGGATAAGAGACCACCCCACTCTATTTTAATCTTTTTTTTTTTATTGAATCGATTGATTACGTCATTCGAAACCCTTGACTTGATTTTTCAATTATAATGAAAAAAGGTCTCAAGGCCTACTACCTCGCCCTCTCTTCCGTCTCGCCTAGTGTTACACTTTCAACAATGTTAACGCTCAGCCTATAGTATTCTACTAACCTTGGATACTTGACACTCAAGACTAGTAGAGTACTATAGGTTGCACATTAGGGGCTATAATCACGTCTGTGATTGATTAAATCGATTGATTACGTCATTCAAAACCTTTGGTTTGGTTTTTCAGTTATAATGAACGTTTGATGTAGTTGGAAAAAAGATCTCAAGTACTATTGCATCTTCTCTCCCGTCTTACTTGTCACACTTTTAATAATGTTAATATCCAGCCTATAGTATTCTAGAATAGAATAGAATTTCTTGATCCAAAGCCATACAAGTATGTATGGGATTCGTCAAAAAAGAAAGATAAGTTAAAACTCATTTACAATAAAATCATCGACCCTATACAGTAATAGTAACCTTAGACCTTTTAATAGATCAATGAATAAATAAGGTAATTTTATTAAATAAAACGAAACCACTTGCGATTACTGTTCAAAACATTTTTTTATTTACGAAACGTTTTGTAATTAAAAAAATGTTTTGAACAGTAATCGCAAGTGGTTTCGTTTTATTTAATATTCTATTACTGTTGGTAGAGTCAATATTATTAATTATTAAGGTAATTTTAGTTGATCGTTAGTAAATCAATAAACAAATGAGAGATGCTAAGGCTTACTGTATTAAAAAATATATCTAATAATGAAAGAACTGTTTAGTTTTGTGACATAGCTTGCTATATCGAAACTTTATGTGGCTTTTGTGGATTTTCCCAATGATTTCAACTAAATTTGGCCCACATGTTGAAATCCATCACCGCAAGAAGCCTATTTAAAATGGGCCTACTCGGGCCATTTTAAGGGTTGTTTTTGGGGGTTGAAAAATGTTTTTGGGCCCCAAAATACCGAGATTCTCCGAATCGTTTCAAAATTGAAATTTAACCCTCTGGTGGCAATTAAAAAGTGTCCCTAAAATTTTAATAAAATCGGCCCGACAGAACCGGATTTACAAATTTTGTGAAAACACTAGTTGGCAAATAGTGAATTATTTACTGAAGGTGTATATAATTTGGTATAGAGGTTCAATTGATAAATTATTTCAATTAAGAAAAAAAATGTTATTTTAAGGGGTGTATTAAGGAGTTAATTTTTTTATTTTGCCCAAAAACCAACTTAAGTTCGCATAATAAAGCCACACTGCCTGTATTAGCAAATATACTATATTGTCGGCAGGGTTTTGGTACTGCGACCCGAGTTTTTATTATTATTGAGAACCGACAAAAAAGAGTTAGTAGCTTGCTGGGTATACTGGATCAATTTTATGCTTACCATTTTGGTCTAAAATAATAAGGTAAGCCAATATTTATCGCTGATGAGCTCAGCTGTTGAGCGTCTATAATCTACAATCCGATATTCATACAAATTCAGTTTTATATGAGATTTCCTATTTTCCAAAAACAACTTCACACACTATATTACGCTGTTATATATATTTGATTTAACCGGTAAATCACTATAATGTCGGGTGTAATAGTATGTATGTATGTATGGCTGTGTGTTGGTCATGATTACTGTACGATCAGAAGGACCAAACACTGATTAAACTACTTTACTATCACCAAGTTATGGTTTCCGGTTGTGTCGTTATGAAACCTGATTCACACAACTACCCTATACCTATAAAGAAAAAAAAATAATATATAAAATTGAATCTTCTATGCTTGTAAACTTGGTAAAAAAAACTTAAAAACAAAATGTCAACCTCCTTTAAAAAAGTCACTAAAAAGATGAAAATAATGAAATTTTGAGGTCGACGCCAATTTAATAAAAGTAGATATGTAATTAAAAGGTTTAGTAATGAAATTGGCTCCGACCTCAAAATTTCATTTTTTCATTTTTTTAGTGACGAGGTTAATATTTTTTTCGAAAAGTTTTTTTTATTTTTTACTTTTTAGTGGATTTGATTTCGCACATTTTTATTAATAATATTTCCTACAAATTTTTTGAAAGCACTAATTTACAGATAGTGACTTATTTACTGAAGGGTGTATTTAGGTCGGTGTAGACGTTAGATTGATAATAATATTGCAATTGAGAAAAAAAAAACATTATTTATTGGAATAGAAAACAGTATCACGGGTAATTGGAATAATGAAAATAAATCAATTTAAACACTCCTTGATTGAAACGTTTCGTTTTTTCTTTAATTAAGACTTTTTCAAGTTCTAACAAATTTTTACAAAAATTAACATTCATATGATAAAAATATTAAACATTATGAATTAAATAATTTACTAACAAGAAACAATGGTGTGACTAACCTCAATATGCTTAAACGATAGTTAAACTATGATTGAAGAATCTCGTTAGAGATTTTTTCTGTGCTAAATTCCGCACATGAAAAATAAATGAAATATAAATTTCGTACATTAAACGCAAAAACAGCCCATCCCTAGATCTCTAGAGATTACTATACATTGATTTTGAGTCTTTCCCATATAACGCCGTGTAAATAACGTTAGTTTCCAAGTTTTATATACGTTCTTACCAAATTTTCGTACGACATATATTTACAGTAGTATACATAGTATAAGGTGCCTAAGAAAGTTAGTTAGATAGCCGAGCGGTCTAGGACGCGTACATTGCTTCATAGCTTGGGTGAGCAGCGTTCGGATCCCAGGACCGACGTGTGTGAATTTTGTTTTTTTTCAATTGTTTCGTTTTTTACATGATATTTATTTACATTAGTTTCCAATTTTCTTTTATATAATAAAAATAAATTATTTTCTTGTTTTACTAATTAGTGGTGACAAAAGTCTCGTAAAAATCAACTTTTGGATGTGACATTTGTCAAGAAAAGTTTCGTCATAAATGTAGTTTGGTACGGCATACGAAAACCCATAATATCAATATAAGTGGTACTCATTTCGGGAGGTTATATTGCGTTTTGGAGGTTTTGTATTGCGTTTTGAAGATTTTATATTGCGTTTAGGGGGTTTTATATTGCATTTTGAGAGTTTTATATTGCATTTTGGAGGTTTTATATTGCATTTTGGGGGTTTTATATTGCATTTGGGGGGTTTCATATTGCATTTTGGGGATTTTATAATGCATTTTGGGGGTTTTATATTGCATTTTGGGGGTTTTATATTGCATTTTGGGGGTTTTAATTGCATTTTGGGGTTTTTATATTGCATTCTGGGGTTTAAATTGCATTTTGGGGGTTTTATATAGCATTTTGGGGGTTTTATATTGCATTCTGGGGTTTTAATTGCATTTTGGGGGTTTTATATAGCATTTTGGGGGTTTTATATTGCATTTTGGGTGTTTTATATTGCATTTTGGGGGTTTTATATTGCGTTTTGGTGGTTTTGTATTGCGTTTGGGGGTTTTTCATATATACAGAATATATATTTTCAGAATTGTTGTGTTTAATTATTTTTTTATATCGTATAATTTATATAAAAGATCAAACCGGTAAGAAAAGAAAATGGCCTCTTAATTCTAAGAACGCACATATTTTTATTTTGGAGGCAAAATAAAAAAAGCCTTAGACTTTGGAAAAAGACGTGAAATCTTAAAAAAAAAACTTCGGAGAAGTAAAAATTGGTTCTGTGCTAAATTCAAAGACTTGCGGTGACTCGCTCTCAAGATTACGACTTAAACAAAAAAAAATACAGAATTTCGAGGCAGGCAAGAAATTCAAATCAAGCCTGGAAATTCTGTGCCTAAGATGTAGAAAAAAAATTAGTTCCGAGGCAGACAAGGAATTGAAATCCAACCTCGAAATTCTGTGCTCATAAACCTTCAAGAGCTAGAGCAAAAAAAAATGCACAGGTGGCGTGTGCCCAGCTCCATATTTATTTGTCAAGCTACCACTAAAAAAACGCCATCTGTGCATTTTTTTTTGCTCTTGCTCTTGAAGGTTTATGAGCACAGAATTTCGAGGTTGGATTTCAATTCCTTGTCTGCCTCGGAACTAATTTTTTTTCTACATCTTAGGCACAGAATTTCCAGGCTTGATTTGAATTTCTTGCCTGCCTCGAAATTCTGTATTTTTTTTTGTTTAAGTCGTAATCTTGAGAGCGAGTCACCGCAAGTCTTTGAATTTAGCACAGAACCAATTTTTACTTCTCCGAAGTTTTTTTTTTAAGATTTCTATAATATACAATTTGGCATTACAAAAAACAATTACTAAAAATTGAAAATTGTAGAAAATAATATGTTCTTTTTTTATATTTATATTATTTTCACAGCCAACTAAAAATTATAGTATGACAGTTGCTCAGTTTAACTAATTCTCCGTTAGAGGTCAGTACAGTATTGGGTGTATTAAGGGGTTATATTTTTTAATTTCTCAAAACAAATTTAAGTTCGCATAGTAAAGCAAATACATTATATTGTCGGCAGGATTTTGGCACTACGACCCGAGCTATTTTTTTATTACTGTGTCGCCAATCGGATGAATTATTTAACAAATATTCAATATTTAGAGGTCATTCTAAATATCCGTCTTTAGTATTTAGTCGTATTATCGTGTTATGCTTAAACGACATTTTCCTAATGTGAACACGTCTTCTGGGAGCGTTGGAGTGTGTTGTTAATTGAAGTCTGCGAGTGTACAGAGATATATATCACGTCGATAAATGCATTAAGCTGTGGTCTAATGATTATGTACTGTACTTCACATAATACATACGTTAAATATGTATTATGCAATCATACACAACTATTACATCTTCCTGGAGATTAACTTATCATTAGCTATCAGCAGCTTGTCTTTAATTTATCTCTTACACAAACTAAGAGTTGAAGTACTGCATATAATGAGTTTACTATTCAAAGAAGATTATATAGGGTAATAGCACCAGTTCCCGATTACTTATAAATTGTTAAGGAAATATATCTAGTTTGAAATGACCGAGCTGGGTAGAGTAGTGGTGACAGCACTAGACTCGCATTCGGGAGATCCGGGTTCGAATCCCGGCGGGGGCAGATGTGGCTGGGACATTTTCCTACTGCCTCTCGCCGAGAAACGATAATTCCTGTACCGGCCATTTTGATTGAGGTTTTCCATGGTTTCCCTCAATTAATTTCAGATAAATATCGACATGGTTCCTTATTCAAGGCCATGGCCGATTACCTATCAAACTCCTAGTTAAAAAATTACCTACCTTATCCTAATTTCCTATAATTCCTTCATTCACCCATTGCTATTACATAAGTTGAAGTTTTAAAAATGTAGAAAAATAACGGGAAGTGTGGTAGATGGAAAATAGTAATGGTGCGAATGGCGTCTGTTATGACATAAAGTCGAGAAACGGACGTTAAACGTATTATTATTATTATCAGTCTGGTCAAGAAGCCAACGCGCTAACCACTGGACCTTACTCTCCTCTGCTCAGAGTATCGGTTTTACAAAGTGCCCTAAGCATTATAAGTGCTTAATGCATTATTACAAGTACTAAGCTCAACTATTATGTAATGTTCGTACCATAGTATAATAACAGACAGACATATAGGCAGACTTTGTGTTCTCTATGGATTGAGTGAACAATACGACGTGTTTAACTATTGCACGCAATCTGGTCCTGTGAAGTCCAGACAGATTACATAACGAATATTCACACCCACGGGAGTACTGTAGCGCATTAATGGAGTCCATTCATTGGTGTGCTATCAAATTTGACTACGCTATGGACACATTCATTAAATTATGTTATTTGTTATGCTGTCGACACCGCCCTTCCCTTCGCTTCCCGCTAAATAACTGTAGCATTTATAATTATTGTACTAGCGCGATCTGCATTAAGGCTAGAGATGGGAAAAACGGGTTTTTTAGTGATCTGCATCTTTGCATCTGGATCCCGTATGTGAGCCGGCTCACTGAACCGGTTCAAAAAGAGCCGAGTTCTGAATATGTTACTGCATAAAGAATGAGACATACTGAAAAAGCTATATGTAATTTTGTGCAGGTGATGCATTTATAAAACAAAGACGAAATATTGAAATTAAAAGAAAATATTAACGGGTTAAATTTTTTAGTTTGTTCAAAAACAAACGTAAATTCACATAATATAGCCACACTGCCTGTATTAGCAAATACACTATATTGTCGTCAGGGTTTTGACACTACGATCCGGGTTTTTCTTTATTAAACTTATAATTAGTAGCCTCCCGTAGATTGAAAAGAGCGCAAAATAAAGTTGATGTATAAATAATTTACGCAATCTTTCCATTAAAACTGATTAATCTTTCAAATAGATGGAGATAATGTGTTGTTTATTGAAAATATGTATTTGTTACGAATAATATTTTTCATTTTTGAGTATTTCAATAGGCTGTTATCAAATGACAAACCCGTGCCAAAACCCGTGACATGGATTGTGTTTATACATTAGCCAAATGATACTCATAACGACCGGACTGCCTTTATAAACGCTGATAACAAATGAACGTTACCGGATATGGGTATTCACTAACCTTAGCTGAATTACTCGAATAATATATTACACCGCAAGGGCAGACAGTTGAAGTTCCTGCATTCGCCTCGGACATCCTGTGTCGCGCAGTGCAGGAATTTCAACTTTAAGCCCTTGCGATGTAATATACTTTTTCTTTATACCCGGTCGAAAGTACGTACTTTCGGCTTCGATTTTAAGGCAGAAACCCTAACATTTATGCGCTACTAGAATTACGCTATCTATAACGCAGCGGGTCGAAATAGTTTTCTCGTGCACACTGATACGAAAGTACCTATAATACTCGCCACGGTTCTAAAAGGTTCTGATGTTAGTTACAAACAACGTCGCAAATGCATATTTTAGAGCCGTTCTGGTTGTTTTGTGGGAAAGGAAGACTCCCACCACCTCCCAGTTACTGGCACAGAACGTGCGCTCGTCGGTGATTGGTTATCGCTGGTTGTCTTGTCAATTGTCGCTTTCCTGCTATAAAATACAGTCCAGTACGCTATTGTTAAGTTGTTTCTTTGATTGTTCCATTGATCAAGATGCTTAATACAGTTTTGCGTAGACAAGCACGAAAAATAATTGTTTGGATGACTTTATGCAAGGAATTAGACTTTTAGATTAAAGAAAAATTAAAAAATTAAAAATAATAATATAGCGCGAGTTTGTAGTTTTTCAACCGACTGTACCTCCGCAAGCCTCCATTTGCATCCAACATCAGAACCTTTTAGAACCGTGGCGCGTATTGTACTTTCGACCGGGTATAAGCAAAGAAAAACAGTATACACCACACGGCCAGAAAATTGAAATTCCTATACTATTTTATATTTTATTTAATTTTCTACGTTACAAACCAATCACAACGCTATTAATGTTTACATAATTGGTCTGTTCTCAGTGTTGAAGTTATACGAGACAAAAATAAGATTGTTGTATTTGAATTTTAAAAACAAGACAGTCAATTATACAGAACAATATAAAAACGAAACTTTGGCCTAAAGTTGAAACAGCAACAATCAACTTTATTAAAACACATTTGTGGAATTATTATCTGCTATGAAGTCAAGAGTTGAAAGGACATGAGTCCAATTTTAAACTTATTTATATATTTAATTTGAACTATATTCTGCAACGACCGATCTTTCTGGCACATACATTATTGGCGCCGGTCTTACTTATTTGTGACTTATTTGCAATGTTTTATTTGTTTATATATTTTGTGTTTAGTAGATCTTTTTGCGTCCGACCATATCTTCAATATTTCTGTCTTTGAACAATTTGAGTTTTAATATATATTGAAGATACGTTTCCTTTGAAATAGTATCTCCCAAAAAATACACTTTATAGAAAAACGAAGAGTGAATATTAAAAAAGCCTGATATTCGAGATTTTTTTAAGATAGATCAGTCTCTTGGCTTGAATGCTTCTGTATTTTAGCTGATTAAAAATTAAAATCGAGTTTGTGTTCTAATTTTTATAATAATAATAATAATAATAATAATAATGCGTTTAACGTCCGTTTCTTGACTTTATGTCATAACAGACGCCATTCGCACCATTACTATTTTCCATCTACCACACTTCCCGTTATTTTTCTACATTTTTAAAACTTCAACTTATGTAATAGCAATGGGCGAATGAAGGAATTATAGGAAATTAGGATAAGGTAGGTAATTTTTGAACTAGGAGTTTGATAGGTAATTGGCCATGGCCTCAAATAAGGAACCATCTCGATATTTATCTGGAATTAATTGAGGGAAACCTTGAAAAACCTCAATCAAGATGGCCGGTACAGGAATTACCGTTTCTCGGCGAGAGGCAGTAAGAAAAAGTCCCAGCCACATCTGCCCCCGCCGGGATTCGAATCCGGACCTGCCGAATGCGAGTCTACCCAGCTCGGTCTAATTTTTATTATAGTAAAATTTGTTTTTGTTATACTGTAATCCAGAATATTTTGTAATCAATCGTTCAACTCCCCAAGGTGCCGGATTAAAGGAAGTTTCCTGTAATTATGTGTTGGATCAATATAAAGAACAAAGTGTAGCAAAAAGTTGAAAAAATGCTTTGTTATTATTTAATAAAATATTAAAAATACACAATCTTAGATGGCTGCTAAACAAGTTGTTTTTGTTTTATTACTTATTCTTTTGTCCATGGTTTTGAAGCTTTCGTTCAACGTGACACGAACCTCGGCATGTTGTAATACTTAAAAATAACCACGCAGACAAAAATAAAGCGCAATATTCCACCCATTTTCATTTTAGCTACAACGATAATTATATTCAAGTGTTTATTTTAAATGGAAATGAATTATGAAAACACAATATTTGCGCGTAGTAAGTGCTTACGGTAGCATTTTCCATTCGTCTCCGTGTTTTGTCCGCTGAACTTTTCACAAAACTTCTCTCAAATTATGTATTATTATCTTTATCATTATGATAATACATAAGCTGGTGTCTAGCCTGTTACTATCCTCTGCGTAAAAGAAATTAAAATTAAAGTTTAAAAAAACGAAAACACGCTTTTATGAACTAAAAATGTTAAATAAATTGGCAGCAAAATTAGCTCTAATATAAAAATCGTGGAGTGCTTAAGGTAGTTGTCGTGGTACAATATTGTCAAAAAGTTATAGATTATACGCGCCACAAAAGCATAGCTAAGTGATCTATAATTTGTACGCAAGACTGTACCCGTGGAAACGTAACCCATACAGTATTCATATGCATGTATACTTTTCTATAAATTGTTGAACTTTAAACCGTTATTTATAAATAATTAGACGGTCAAAAAAATTTTCTTATTTTTTTTAAACTCATAACAAATGCAATGAAAGACTGTCAGTTTTTGGAAAGTTTCTGACAGTTCTTTTTTTATAAATAAGAAACTGGTTCAGAACTACAGAGATCGTATACAATCAATGTTAATTATCCAATTTTTAATTGAATTTTTCTTGGATTATATACGGTCGATCGACTTCAAATTTTCAGGGTAATTGTATTATCACGTCCTTAATAAGTATACAAAAATTAAGAATTTTCTGACGGTGTGCCTTAACCACGACAACTACCTTATTTTTTCATTTACTAGCTAACTGTAAACGTAGAGCTATTATGAAAATTAGATAGCACTCCATGCTTTGTAAAGCTAATTTTGTTGACAATTTGTTTTGCATTTTTTAGTTCATAAAAGCGGGTTGTTTTTAGTTTTTTTAAACTCTTATTTTATTTTGAACACTAGCTTGCATACTTGTTCTAGTGATGTAAGCATCGTGATTTATAAAATATAATTCTGAGTTTGCTTCGGCGGCACAACAAATTTGATCTAAGGCTATGTGACTTATTTGAGGAGGCACTTGTATAATTTCGGCATCAAAGGAGGTCAAATGTGACAACAAAAAAACATAGCCACTGGTATTGTATCGACGTGCTATTGGTTGTTTTGACTTTTTTCATCGTTGTGTCTCTCGCAACATCTAACTATTAAAATTTAGTAGGCCACTAAATTTTATCTCTTTGTTATTTTAGGCTATAAAAGTAAAAGTTATTGAGTGTTGTATCTTTTCTATAAATTGAATAAAACTGAACGGATATAGCAGAAGATCCTGTAAAAATTGGAATTCAATTTAGTTGTCAATTATTTAAATGACCTTCACGTAAATTTTGTTGAAGCTATACTTCTTTTGGCAGGTTGAGACTAAATTAATAAACTACCTAGTTTCTTTTCGATATATATTTAGAACTAACCGAGCTGGGTAGAGTAGTGGTGACAGCACTAGACTCGCATTCGGAAGGTACCGGGTTCGAATCCCGGCGGGGGCAGATGTGGCTGGGACTTTTTCCTACTGCCTCTCGCCGAGAAACGGTAATTCCTGTACCGGCCTATCTTGATTGAGGTTTTCCATGGTTTCCCTCAATTAATTCCAGATAAATATCGAGATGGTTCCTTATTTGAGGCCATGGCCGATTACCTATCAAACTCCTAGTTCAAAAATTACATACCTTATCCTAATTTCCTATAATTCCTTCATTCGCCCATTGCTATTACATAAGCTGAAGTTGTAAAAAATGTAGAAAATAACGGGAAGTAGTAGATGAAAAAATAGTAGTTATGACATAAAGTCGAGAAACGGACGTTAAACGCATTATTATTATTATATTTAGAACTAAAGAACATCTGATGATTTTTTTAATTATCAAAATAATTCCGAAACTATGATGCTTAAAAAATAAACCGTTATAAAAAGTATTCCATCATCACACAAAAAATAACATTATAACATAAATCTCTTCTGCGTATGAGTCGATTTTCCCCAAAAACAATATTAAAACATATATATCCTATCAAAATTTCGTTTCAATCCACTCATCCGTTTGACTTGTATCGTGTTCACAGACAAACCGACCAACAGACAAACAGATATGTTTTTTTGGGTTCGGGTGTCCTCAAAACGAAAAAAATATTGTAAAATTTTAACCTAAATTAGTACCCTTCTAGTGGGTTGGAATGGAAAAAGTATATAAAAATATATTTTGTAAATCCCTCTTATAGTTATTTAGTGTAAATTTAACAACGAAATAAAATACTCAGTTAGTTACAAGTTTGTAGCTTATAGAACTTGCCTAGCTTTAATTTGGGACGTAGATTGTTCTGTATCGTGTCGAGTAAGTATCATTTGTACAGACAGAACTGTCTACATTACTACGACTGTTATGCTATATGTTTTTATGTAATGGAATTTTGAGTTGGAAAATGAGTTTTATAATTTCGTTATAACAAGGACTTTGGTGATATTTTACATTTCAGGGTAAGCATAAAATTTAAATTTGGAACATTATCTGTCGTATTTACTCTAACTTTTTGTATCTAATAACGAAAAACTGTAACGATAATTGCTTTTATACGATTTAGTTTTATTTTTACTACTTGAAAAGTTCAAAATAATTTTGTAAATGAAATGCGAAATTTTATTTTATGGCGCGTAATAACTGTAAAATATTTTGGTAAGTTCCTAGAGAAATTCAAAACACAAAAAGTGTGCGTGATGCAATTTTTAATTGCCCAACAGCCGGCTTATCCTGATTACTCCAAGTTGTTCCAAAAAATTTCAATTAGTACCAGAATACATTATCGGGTTTTTAAGTTATCTGTGTAATTTTTTTGGGTACTGTAAATATCGTGTGAGCTGTTCAATAAAACAACTTTGAGACTAGTTTTCAAATTATTAATCATACATAGCGCGTTTTTACAGTTTTTTTAAAGGAAAATTATCAAATAAAAAATCAAACATTTCGTTTAATATACTACACGCCTCTTCCACCATATGACACGTATCTTCCACCATATTTACATCCATCGACATAAAGCAAAAAAAAACCCGGGTCGCAGTGCCAAAACCTTGCCGACAATATAGTGTATTTGCTTATACAGGCAGTGTGGCTTTATTCCGCGAACTTAAGTTGGTTTTTGGGCAAAATTAAAAATTTGACTCCTTAATACACCCCTTAAAATAACATTTTTTTTCTTAACTGCAATATTATTATCAATCTAACGTCTACACCGAATTAAATACACCCTTCAATAAATAAGTCACTATCTACAAATTAGTGTTTTCAAAAAATTTGTAAGTCCGGTCCTGTTGGGCCGATTTTATTAAAATTTTCGGGACACTTTTTAAATGCTACTAATGGGTTAAATGTCAATTTTGAAACGATTCTGAGAATTTTTTCGGTATTTTGGGGCCCAAAAACATTTTTCAACCCCTAAAAACTACCCTTAAAATGACCCGATTACGCCCATTTTAAATAGGCTTCTTGCGGTGACGGATTTCAATACGTGGGCCAAATTTCGTTACACATATATATATATAAACATTTTTAAAAATGGTGCCAATGTGTTTAGGAGGTTATGAAACGTCGAGAAATTTTGTCCGACCCCTAGGTCCCGCCATCCAACCGATGCCAATAGTGTATGTTGCCATATGGCAAATACACTAATAAAAAAGACGGACAATTTAATATCACAGACAAAACATTTGTTAGCTTTGTTAACGATCGTGTTTCAAATTGAAATTTTTAATTTGCAAAAGTTACGAGCGAAATAAGTTTAACTGTAACCCGATAGACGTCCATTATTCGCGATATGCATATAAAGTTTTAATTTTAAAGTCCGTGATAATTGTTTTCGCTATACCGCCATTTTACAACTGTCATATTTTTCAGCGAGTTTTGGCAACGTTATGCGAGCACCGCCTTCATTTTATATTATGGAGATAACGGCGCAACTGTGTTTTGTTTTCTCTCTAAACATGGCGGCGATGTATGTCTACAATGTATGCTTTTGTACAAAATGATGCCGCAATGACGAATAGGTTGGTTTCTATCAAAGCTAAGAATTTAGTGCGTGTAATAATGCTTTAAGCGGTTCGCTTAAGGCTGTCGGAACGCTCTGAATTTAAGCCAAAAATAGAGCTTCGGCTGTCAACTGATTGCAGACTTATTCGTCAACATTCTGCAAAAATTATTTCTCTATAAGGAAGATAAAGGACAAATCTAGGTCTCTAATGGACTACTTTTGTAATTTATGTACGATTTACTAAAAAAAGTTGGCATTTATTGTGCCAAAAAAACACACGTTTTTAATGTCACACTACGACCTTACTCGTACTTATTTCACAAAACTGTTCCATCACAAACCTAAAGTGACTATTCCTTTTTCGGAAAAGTTTTTTAAATCTTCAAAATATTTCCAAAAATGCGAGTAATCAGTTGACAGCGGCACCCTTGCAATAACATTTTTTATCCTCGTAGTTGGCACCTACCAAAGATTGAAACGTGCGGATGATTTGAGAGAGACAGAGCTAAAGAAGGTCACACCCACAATATGTCTTTTGCCTACCTCGCCCCTTACTGCTAGGTCTCAGCACAAACAAAATTCAGAGCGTTCCGACAGCCTTAAAGCATTTTGTAAAACAGATGCTCGGTGCTTGATGTTTAGAGCAATTTCATAAAAACTTGCTAAGCTCGTAAGCATTATAAATTGCTTAATTAGCATTCAACAACCTTATTAAGCATTAGAGGTGTTTAAAAAGCATTTGAAATACTTAATAAATACTTTTAAAGTTTTATAAAACACATTTCGACAATAGCTTATGATTCTTAAATTTCGTTTGGCATTTTGATTAAAGCATTTTGTAAAACAGAATCTCGGTGCTTGCTGTTTAGAGCAACTGCTTAAAGATTTACTATTTATTAAACACGTAAGCATTATAAATTGCTTAAGTATTCAACAAGCTTATTAAGCATTACGGATGCTTCAAAGTATTTTAAATACGTAATAATCACTCTCAAAGTTTGATAAAATACATTTTGTTTGCTGTTAGAAACCAATTTCTGAATTGTTAAAATCCAAACTTCAATTAGAAATATTGTTCATGTCCAAAATTTATATCATGACGAAATATTAGCAGTTAATATTTAAGAAGTTCCTTTGAAATGCTTAATGCTTGATGTTTTAAAGTGCTCGATGCTTTAAGTATTTTTCAAAATTAACGTCCTTGTCGCTTGATGCTTTAAGTCTGTCGGAACGCTCTAAATTTAAGCCACACTACGAGACTAAAAAATGCTGTTGCAAGGGTGCCGCTGTCAGTTGATTAATTTTGGAAATATTTTGAAGATTTAAAAAATTTTTCTGAAAAAGGAAAAGTCACTTTAGGTTTGTGAAGGAATAATTTTGTGAAATATGTACGAATAAGGTCGTAGTGTGACATTGAAAACGTGTGTTTTTTGGCACACTTTTTTCTAGTAAATCGTACATGAATTACAAAAGTAGTTCATTAGAGATCTAGATTAATCCCTTATCTTTCTTACAGAGAAAGAATTTTTGCAAAATGTTGACGAATAAGCTTACAGTCAGCTATCAGCCGAAGCCCTATTTTTTACTTAAATTCAGAGCGTTCCGACAATAACTGCTCCAAGCACGTCGGTTCAGTATTTGTCCAGGTCTGGTTTTCGTCTTGCACCAATGCTGGGTTGCAGAAAGCATTGTCAGAAAATTTGATTTGGCAATGTCCTTACATAGAAGACGTCATAAAAGAATACCTGTATATTTTGCGGTATCATGCATTGGGGTTTATAATAATGCAATACCTTAAATGCACTTTAAAGACAATGTTGCGTTGTATATAGGGCTTTGTCTCTACTGTAAACCTATGTGTAGCTAGGGATTAACTAAACGTAGTATAACAAATAACGAAAGGATCTTATGCAGGATTCTGCTAGGCTATAAAGGCGTCGCCGGTAATCCGTGTTTGATCGACAACGAAAAGTTTTCTTAACTTTATTATACCGTTTTATTTTGTGCGATATTTAAGGTGAAATAAGCTCAGTAATCCGTTGAAAATATTAGTATAATAGGGATGTTGACTATTTTTGGGAAAGTGTTTTAAATCGTGCATAAGTACCTAATATAGCCACAAATATTTATTATTTTTATTTAAATACAACTCAAGCCATAAAAATCATATATTTTAAATCCCGTTTCAAATTTCGGTCCAAAACGCCAATACTAGTCGCGTGACGTCACCTGTTGGTACCAAAGGAGGCTCAAAAGTTTACACAGGAGCTACCATTCTATAGATGCGGTCACAAAGTAGGAGGCTGTGCTCATAAACGCTATAGTAAATTAATGAGGTTATGAAAAAAATTTTCGTAATTCTTGTTGTAAAGATGAATTCTAAGTTTTCGAACTATTAGCCTAGATAAATACACTTTCCATGACGTTGAAACTCCTTGCAGTGTTTTTTTAAAGAAATTTTCGAATAAATTACACACTAAATATTAACCAAACAATGAAGTTTTTTGACAGCGGCTGAACATATGACGTCATGCGCTCTGATTGGTGTCTGTTGTCACGTGACTTGAGAGTGATTTTAATAGCTTTTATTTATTAACTATTAATTAAATTCCTTAAAAATAAGGAAATATATTGTTTTAATATATAACATTTCATTACCATAGATTATATAATTTTTATAAAAATTTAGTAACCGTTTTTAATATTTTGTTTAAATTTTATTTAAACAATTGTAATTTAATTTTATATTTGAAAATTGAAAAGGACCAAAACTGTTGGTTGAAACGTCTTTTATATAAATAAAAATATTGAACAGTATTGCAAGTAATTTTATTTTGTTAATATATCTATTACTGTTGGTACAGTCAATATTACCTATTAGTAAAAATATTATTAGTGTTCTTTTTTGAGTGCAGAATGTGAACGGGTCTTTACAATTCTATAACTATTATAAAAATAGCGAACAACAAAGAAAAATTATTACACGCGAAGTAAATTTCCTACCATGCAAACAATGCACATAGAATTTTCAACTTTCTTCTTAAGTGTTCTCTCTTATTTACTTAATTCGTAATGCAAATAAATTTCAGTTCTCTTTTGTTTTATAATTTATTGAGAAGATTAATTAATACAAAAGGATATATTTTTAATTTTTTTATTATTCTTTGTATATAGAATAATATTTCATGTAACTTTTAAAGGAAAAAAATGAATGCGTATAACCCTTACGCGTGGTTGAATTAAACTTTATTTGACGTTGTTATAGATATTACAATTAAATTAAAAAATAAATGATTTTTTACTATTGCTTTATTTCCAAATTAAAAATGAAACGATTGAAAAAAAAATTTTTTTAGAGTTTATAAATAAATAAATTTCAAGTAAAATAATTTGCACTAGTTCTAAAAAATAAAAATTAATGATTTCAGCCGGGATCGAACCAGCTACCTTTTCCGTATGGTGTCCATTACTCCACTAGCTATTTCCAACTAAGTGCTATAATGCTCTTGGGGAGAATTAGATTTAAAACAGCAATTTTTAAATCGGTGCAGTTGTTTCTAAATATGTATAAACATAAAAAATTAAGAAACTTTCACTCTTTATATAGATAATAATTAGTTAAAATTATTATGTTGAACTTAACATATTCTATTTTTTATTAAAACAAATAATTCAAAGGATATTTTATAGAGCAGATAAATTAGTTAATAATTATTTTGTTTAACACGACATTTCGTAATAATTTATTACTTCTTCAGGTGCTCTATAAACAATAATATAAAATATAAAAATATGTTAGAAATACAAATAAAGAATGGACAATAATATTAAATATCATACATACAACATTAATTAAAAATAAGGAGCTGAGCTTTCTGTAAATATATTTTTTATGAAAACACGGTATAAAACTATTAACATAATATAGGTACATTTTATGTACAAAATAACTTGTTAAACTCTGTTAGTGACTGCCTGATTCTATGATAAAAATTCACATCTCTGGGTTATATAACGCGAAAAAACAAAAATTCGGAAACAGTGACATCACCGTTTGGCACGAAACCATAGATTTAGTTGCTGTTCGTTGCAGACATGATGACATATTTCGATGTAAACGTTTAAGATGACGTTGTCTTGTTATTTTTATATTATTTTATGCTAACCATAAGAAAACATCTCAACATTTTTCCATTTTTATGTTTTGAAATCTTTCAGTGAGAGAATATAATATTCAGAGAAATGCATTTAACCTCAAGGCAATGATAGATTATTCAGTGTCGTAGGAACAAGGGATAATAAATAATACTCGCCTTAATAAATTTTAAACTTGGCTAGACTTTACTTTTTCAACTTGCGTTAAAATATTGATCAGATTTTTTTAACCTATATGTTAATCATGTTTCATAAGTTTGTGCTGTTCTTCTTCATAATTTACGTATCAGGTGTTGGTACAGAACAAATGAGTAGAAGAACATAATTTTTAAATTGATAAAGATTTGCTTAAAATCCTTTCTCAGAAACCCTGTATAAAATGTAAATAAATAACTTAATAAAAAAAAGCAGACTGCACATTTATAGGTATATAAATATGTAAATTTTATTACGGAATAGTCATTTAGACGTAACTGAAGACATACTCTTTGTCAACATAATTTTCATCTACAGTTTTTAGGTTATGTTACTTACGAGACCACGTGGCGTGCTGTAAGCTCCCTATAGACTCAGATTCTTTCGACGCCAACGCAATAAGTGGCTACACTGGTTGTATATCGGTTGCTATTTTATTGGATGAAAACCGCCCTAACCACTTGAGGCAAGCGATTTTGTTTTTCCTGCCGCAAATTGGAAAAACTGCTTTACTTATAGTATATGTATGTTCGCCCTATGAGAGACATCCAATCTCGGTACAGTTAGAAGTTATGTCTTCGTACTTAAAGCTTACAGAAACTATGTAAAGGAGACTTAGATCATAGACAAATAATATATATAGACGGCCAGCAGGTTTAAAAGACCGCGCACACTATAAGACCAGCACCTGCAATGTCACACACTATTCCAGCACAAACCTGCAACTTTAAGATATTTTTCTCAGGAATTAATGCATCAGAATAAACCATTAATTACGTAATTTTGAAAAAAAAAAGTTTTGGCTACATGTGAAAGATTACGTAATTTATATAGTTGTTTTAAGTTCTTCTAGGAATTTTTCAACTAAATTAAAAGGTTAAATTGTTCAAGGCTAGAGTAGCTTCCCTTAATTCAAAGCTTTAAGGGGGTATTCTCATGTGAACGCATAAATTTTACCTCTTTTTAGGGAATTTTTTTTAGACGACAATAACATTCAATCATTTTAATTTTTTTATATGTTTTTGTTTGTATCTTTAACTGTATAAAAAAATTTTTTTTCTCTTATTTTACATTTTTTTTATGTATATTTTTTTAAATTAAATTAGACACTAAAAAAAAAAGCAAGTCATTGGTCATGGTAATAGCGGCTGTTCATGTTGTCTGAAATAAAAAAATCGAATGGATCATTGTTCAGTAGGGATGTCGCTATCGTCCCTACCAAAATTAATCAATTTCATTAAAAAAAAAATGGCGGACTGTAGAAAAAAAGTTTGTGTTTTTTGTTAATTTTTTTGTTAAAAATCGTTTAAAAAAAATAAGAAAATATTTTCGAAAATAAGCAATTTTGGTACGGACGATAACCATTAATGAGTAGAAGAACATATATAAATTTCAAAGCAATCGGTTGAATAGTTTTTTTTTTAGGACTATGACAGTTTTAGAAAATAATGTTTCCAGATAAATGCGTTTAAAGTTTCAAGAGCCAACAAGTCGCTTATACGGCTCGTCGGCGACTATGAGTTGTAATTTATTTAAAACTAGGAATTTCGATCTCTATTTTTCACAGCATATTTTCGATAGGTTTTACTATTAAAATGTGAAAAAAAAAATCAATTTTTCGAAGTCGTCACATGAGAATACCCCCTTAAGTTCTTCCTTTCTTGGGATTTACTGTTTTTACCCTTATTCACCACCCCTGAACTACTACGACATGTTAGATTTCACAATGTGTTTAGTTTGGAGCAGAAATTAATAAAATTGAGAAAATTTTGATTATTTTTTTAAGTTTGAAGTTTTTAATTTGTCCAATAACAAATTTAAATTTACATAATAATACATTTAAATGTCACAATGCTAATACACTATTTTGTGGCAGGGCTCTGCACTGCGACTCGAGCTTTTTCGTTTGTTTTTATGTTATCTAGATTATGTCTGCAGATAAATTATCATTGTTCTGCAATAAAAATGAAATTTATCCTTCTGTGTCTGATATTCAAATTGTGCTTTTCTATGGTAAGACCAATAAAAAAGGCCGCGTTTACAAAGTCGGTCTTGTCTGTCTGTAATGAGACTGAATTACCCACTTCCTTGGATAAAAAGCACATATTTTCAAATTACATTATTTAACGTAGGCTGAGTTTCTCGAAAAGCTTCAGATAAATACGCATCGGGGAGTCTTCTTGCTCTACTTTATATATTTATACACAAATCCGTATTATAACACAATTTTCACTTTGTTCTGTTCCTTAAAATAATGACCGAAAAATTGAAATGTTTTTAAGTATAAAGTACACAGCCAATTTTCACAGAATTTCGTTTTATTTGGAATTAGCTCGAATTTGTAGATTGCCTATTAAGGCTGTCGGAACGCTTTGAATTTAAGTCAAAAATAGAGCTTCGGCTGTCAACTGATTGTAGACTTATTCGTCAACATTCTGCAAAAATTCTTTCTCTATAAGGAAGATAAAGGACAAATCTATGTCTCTAATGGACTACTTTTGTAATTTATGTACGATTTACTAGAAAAAAGTTGGCATTAATTGTGCTAAAAAAACACACGTTTTCAATGTCACACTACGATCTCATTCGTATTTATTTCACAAAACTATTCCATCACAAACCTAAAGTAACTCTTCCTTTTTCGGAAAAGTTTTTTAAATCTTCAAAATATTTCCAAAAATTAGAGTAATCGGTTGACAGCGGCACCCTTGCAAAAAATTTTTTTAGCCTCGTAGTTGACACCAGCCAAAAATTGAAACGTGCGGATGATTAGAGCGAGACAGAGCTAAAGAAGGTCACACACTCAATATGTCTTTTGCCTACCTCGCCCCTTACCGCTGGGTCTCGGCACAAACAAAATTCGAAGCGTTCCGACAGCCTTAAAGATGTTTAATTGGATAAAAATTATTGCTAGGTTGGTTAAAACAGCTTTACAAGTCTCGCTAAGCAAGTTAACTATAATTAAATAATAATTATTTTGTTGCATTTTTAAATCTGTAACATCTTGTAAGATATATTCAATATGTGGTGTAAAGATTTATTTAGATTCAAAATGCTTAAGGTAGCTAACATAATTAGACATTATATCGCATCCAAAATTATTATTATAATTCAATAATAAATCTCAGGTATTTGGATTAATAACACGATTGTTTTTGTATTATTAATCCAAATAACTGAGATTTATTATTGAATTGCAGCTAATATATTTAAGTGGATAATAAAGATATCTCGAACTTTTCTGTAGGCCGTACATAAATTTGATGTATCTCTTATCATTAAGCCAGATAGACGCTGATAACCTCAGTAATCTACAACCCTCCTTCCTCTAGTAAGCGTCTTTTTAGGACTTGATTACAAAACATCGAGATTTCGTAACCAATCCATGTATAAATTCAATATGGCTGAACTGAATTGTCAAAAATGTTACATATATACTTATTTGATGTGAAAACCAACTCTTTTATAAGAGGTACGTGCAAAACACGTAGAGTTTCTTGTTCGTATTGAAATTGATTCTCTCGTTTTAACATAATCTCACGTCTCGTATAATACCTACCTTCATTTACGAACGCGGTACGTAAACTAGAATTTTTTTGTATTTTAAATCCTCAAAAACATTAATAACAACTCTCAATATTGTTCACGTCCATTATAATTAATAAGTTTTTTTTTATTTTTTAACGGGAAATTGGACAATTCAATTTTAATATAGTTAAACTAAATTAAAAAATTGCGACGTTTCGTTAAATCTTTTTAACTTCTTCGGGCAGAACTTTAACTAGTTAACTGTAACATTAATAAAATTTAGATATTTAATAATACATATATTTACTTCAATAAATATTAAATAGTAAATATTTAAACAAACTGAAATTATGTCATTTTTTTTTTTCTAAAACAAATCTTAATTTTATTAATGTTACGGTTAACTAGTTAAAGTTCTGCCCGAAGAAGTTAAAAAGATTTAACGAAACGTCGCAATTTTTTAATTTAGTTTAACTATATTAAAATTGAATTGTCCAATTTCCAGTTAAAAAATAAAAAACGCTTATTAATAACAACCTTGCTTAATTTTTTTGTGTTCAGATTATTAATATAAAAATGCGATTTCATTTATTTTTCTGAGAAACACTTTGCGCTTGTATAATAAAAAGTTGAAAAGTCTGAAATTATATTTATTATACATATTTTAAATTTAATATTTCAACATTTTCCTCGTAAACTTTTAAATGTAATTTTCGCTACGCCATCTTTTATTTTATCAAATAAATTACATTAAAAAGTTTTAAGAGCACCGTTTTTCTCTATACGTTGAATATGACAAATAATTTAATTGCCGAATGGGCGGCGAACTTCGGCAACACATAAATCGGCGAAGTGTTTTTCATTTCCACTATCTGGAACTATGTAGAACTATGACTATAATTCATACCGAACTATTCAGCATTCCACACTTCTATTTATTCTTTTAATTCGTTCATATACTGCATTTTATGTTTGAATATTTTATTACACCATCAAGTACAGTGTTGGCCCGATTACCCGGCATCTGTTAATCTCCAACGAACTCTGTCACTGTAGATTAATTCGCTCGTAAACTTGGATTTATGTTATACAGTAGACTCTCGATTAAAAAAACCACTTAAATAGTGTTCACACGTTAGAAGTTATATTTCTTTGGCGTGATTAAAAACTAATTTTCATATAAATGAAAATAATTTATTAAAATAAAATCTTCAATTTTTTTTAATAAAAGTACTAAAAATTAACTTCAAATATTTGAAAACATTAAAAAAAATTTTTTTTAGTATTTTTACTTTTTTTCCGCTGGGTAACCATTAAAACATCTAAAAACGTTATAGTCGTCTAGCATATTATTATACTGTTTCCAAATTCCAAAAAATGCATTGATTTCGTCCATCTGTCACTTCAGTTTGAGTCTCTTATGACCAACTTAATACTTTCGAATTTTCGTTAGCTGGGTTCGTACTATTAAATTTTTGTTAACAGTGCGCGCGAAATTTCCGTTGCCTTCTAAAATTTTATCCGCCAAATGAAGTATAACTTCAAAAATAGAATATATTTTGTAGAAAACTACACTGAACACATTTTCATCGTCTTGTCATAAGATGGAAAATATAGAATTTGACGTTTTGCATTTAAATGTCGTCGCTGAGATGAAACTAACAATTTTTCGCGACTTGAATTCCGGGACGAAACGAGCTTTCAGAAATCTCGATAAAATCGTGGGATATCGTAAGAAGTATAGAACTGGATCTGATATTCTTATCCAAATTAGTGAAGTAGTTCACTATTTCTATTAGTTCAAGAGCCAACAACGCTTTCAACTATAGAGATGGCATATTGAATTTGAAGGCACCCTCGATAAGTAACAAGACAGGAGTTTCTAAAAATGGAACGAGAACGAAAATATCATATCTCGACAACGTTATATTTGAATATTTATTGATATTTGTAAAATTTTTCAATTTTCGTTATTGTTCACCGCGATAAAGCCAGATTAAAAAAAAGGTATTTTCATCTATTATTATGGTTACAAAATAGTCCGTTAGATTGCAGCACTTAACCACACATGGATATTGAAACAAAAGGGTTAAGCAGCAGTGAGCAATGGGTGCATTCAAAACAGTTGATGGTCAGAGCTAAAGCGATAGCGTTTTGTCTTGTAACATATATATGTATGCGAGTACATCGGTTTGAGAGCTCTATTCAGCGCCCAGTGGGGCAACGCAGCGGGGATTCCTTTGATACTCATTCAGAGAGCGGCAATTTGGATGCCAGCCAACTCTTCCTCTCTTATATATATATATATATATATATATATATATATATATATATATATATATATATCGGACACTAAACTAGACTAATCCATTTTTAAAAATATAGAAATACACTTTAAAAACGATGAAATGATTATTTTTCTGTAACTAGAGGGAGTGCAAAAGGTACATTTGCAAAAAAATATTAAGCATTACTTTACAAGTAGCTTTGCTACGACAAACAACGTAACGGAAGTTGAAACATGTTCGTTATAGAATATTGCTTAGAGGACGTAGTAGCATCATTTTTGCGCACAAACGGGTTTTGAGTCGAACGGTTCTACGTTTTCTAACAGCAGATGACTATGCTTGCCCTTGGAATTAAAAATTAAAAACTCTTCTGTTCACTTTTCCCACTCTTCTTTTTCTACGCGGATTCTCCACCTTACTACTATTTTCTCTAAACGATACTACCTTTCACTAATGCACTCAGCGGCCAGTATAGATGTTTCACTTTTTGTTCCGTTTCCATTTCTTAAGGCTGTCGAAACGGTTTGAAATTAAGCCAAAAATAGAGCTTCGGCTGTCAACTGATTGTAGACTTATTCGTCAACATTCTGCAAAAATTATTTCTCTATAAGGAAGATAAAGGACAAATCTCTAATGGACTACTTTTGTAATTTATGTACGATTTATTAGAAAAAAGTTGGCATTAATTGTGCCAGAAAAACACACTTTTTCAGTGTCACACTACGACCTTATTCGTACTTATTTCACAAAACTGTTCCATCACAAACCCTAAAGTGACTCTTCCTTTTTCGGAAAAGTTTTTCAAATCTTCAAAATATTTCCCAAAATTAGAGTAATCAATTGACAGCGGCACCCTTGCAATAGCATCTTTTAGCCTCGTAATTGGCACCAGCCAAAAATTTAAACATGCAGATGATTTGAGCGAGACAGAGCTAAAGAAGGTCACACCCACAATATGTCTTTTGCCTACCTCGCCTCTTACCGCTGGGTTTCAGCACAAACTGTGTGAAAGTGATCCAACACTGTTAAGTTGCCTATATTTACCTTATTTAAAATATACTACTCACTGGCAGTTTTCCCAGCATTTGCCTATCAATGAAACACTGAGAGACAAGTATAGATGTTTCAGTGTTCGATACGCTTCTATTTTTTATGTTGGTTAATTAATTATTGATAGTGTAACAAATTATTGCTAGATTACGCCAATGGAATATCATACGAAATAATAACGTATTTGCATGCCTTTTTTTGAACACTAAAATTAATTGAAACTATTGATTTTACTGTAGGTATATTGTAGTGGCAATGAGATTATATTAATGTGTCTACACTTTTGAAACTTACGATAGTGGAATGTGTTCTTTGGAGTCTGACAAACTAAAATCAATTCGTATATATGCATACTATAATTGTTTCTATAAGATTTTATTGACTTCTTGTGGTTGGGTATTTGAACATTACACTGATTTTAATGGTAAATATCAATATTCAAACTACATTACCAGTTTCAATTTGAAAATAAGCATCGTGTGGTAAACCCCACCATTAAAGTCAATGTAATGAATCGCAATAGCGAAATTTCTTTGTCCTACATCTATAGAATATATGCGCTAGATTTAAGTTTGCAGAAAAGTCAAAATTGTTCCGAATAATGAATAAACTTGAAACGTTTAATTTGGTTGATTAAAAACATATCTGAGAAATTATCTAGTCTCATTTTGCATTGATGGATTAAAGAAAGGAATTAAACCTTTCCTAATTTTTCTCTAATGACTGTTTTTTACACAAGTGTTAGCATTAATAATGATGCTTGCAGTTCAAAAATAATATTATTAAAATGTTTTTGTAACCTAGCTGTCAAAAATAAAATTGTTTATAAAACTCAAACTACAAAATGCATTTCAGTGAATTTAAATAGGGCTTTGTTCTGATAGTAAAAAATATAATTCAAGATAATTCGTGACAAATTGCGATCTGTAGAGCTCGGACGTACGTACAAACCAACCAACGACTGCTGTTCGCTATTTTCACTTACAATTTTCGAAACAATTATAAACTCGAATCTATCTAGAAATGGTTCCGTTCTATAGACAACAATTTGAATGGATTTTGTGCGAAATTTAGGTTAGCATAACTTCTTATATGAACGAACTTACAATAAGTGCTTTATCCGCCCATTAAATACAAATTTTTTTTAAACAACTGATTCTTGTAATTCTATTGTCAGCTATTTTTGATATTTATTATCACAATTTTCTGCAGTAACACCGAGGTAGAGTAGTGGTGACAGCACTAGACTCGCATTCGGGAGGTCCGGGTTCGAATCCCGGCGGGGGCAGATGTGGCTGGAACTTTTTCCTACTGCCTCTCGCCGAGAAACGGTAATTCCTTTACCGGCCATCTTGATTGAGGTTTTCCACGGTTTCCCTCAATTAATTCTAGATAAATATCGAGATGGTTCCGTATTTGAGGCCATGGCCGATTACCTATCAAACTCCTAGTTCAAAAATTATCCTAATTTCCTATAATTCCTTCATTCGCCCATTGCTATTACATAAGTTGAAATTTTAAAAATGTAGAAAAATAACGGGAAGTGTGGTAGATGGAAAATAGTAATGGTGCGAATGGTGTCTGTTATGACATAAAGTCGAGAAACGGACGTTAAACGCATTATTATTACTATTATTATTATTATTTTCTGCAGTAACTATTCTAAACAATCTTGATCTACTATGTATTTTTATAGCGAAATACGTGTCATTACAATCTATATAAGATTATCAAATCAGATTTTCTGACAATGCTTTCTGCAACCCGCCATAAGTGATCTACCGCACACTAAATGCGGATTTGTTAGTCAGATGAGGACAACTTTACCTTATGCTAGAAACATAATATTTTTATTTGCTAGCAGAAAACTTGTATGAATTGAACAATGAAACGTACATAGTAGATTGCATAGTAACGAAACTTTTGTGTCGTAAATTTATTAAAAATGTAATATTATCAAAAAAAAGTTTGCCGAAATCAATTTCCGCTAACTTTTTTTATAGTAGTTCATTTATCGTTTATTGTACTCGTCAAAAGTTTGAAATGTTTGCGCCAAATAAAATGTATCGAAATATTGTTTCCGAAACTTTTAATTTTTTTATTTGTAAAAACAACATTGAAGCGTTATTCTTTTTTGTTGGGGAGGCAGTATACAATACGAGTCTGCCGGAGCAGATTATACAGGGTGTAAAATTTTTTCAGATTTCTTCTTAGTTTTTCCATTTTGTTTCGCTTCGATTTTTATTTATTGTAGACATTTAAGGTCATTAGCGTCTTATTTACATCAAATAACATACTCACTTAAAACTAAACGACATCACAAAACATCAGAGGTAGGATTTGAACCCACGACAGTCCGGTTAAGAAGCCAGCACGCTAACTACTGGATCACACTGTCCTGTGTTTTGCTTCGAACTTCAAGGTTAACATGATTTCATTGCAAAACAATGTTTCTTAAACAGTTTTTCTTAAACTCGTTTTTTAAATAAGTTTATTAGTAATCCCATACATTTTTTGAAATAAAAATGACATAAATCCATATTAAAATTTATATCATTTCTTATTTGAATATTTCAACCACAGTCTAGCTCAGCTTTTAACACTTTTCTTATCTACCGGTTGCCATATTGTATTTACGTAATATTTATTTTTTACGACCATTCCGACCTTTTTTATAGCATCTTTGAAGCAATAAATTTATTTACTTTATTTTTGTAATTAGGATCATATCGTTTACATAAAAACACCATAAATTTCACGCGACGACAGAACTATAATACAATATTAATTATCCTATTAAATAATATACGATTTCCGCATTTTCCAAACTTTCCTTCGGGAAATATAAATTTCAAAGTTTTTAATTCGTTAGTGAATTGTATCGCAAAACTTTTTCAACTGAGAATTATTAAATACCGTCCACATTTGCATATTATTGACAAAAATTTCGTCTCTCTTGTATTTGAGTTTATCTAGTTATATAAGGCAAAACGGTAGGGGGCTCCTAGCCTAAACGAGACCAGAACATTGCTTCAGGCTACGTCATACACCCTGGATACTTTTGTGTCTAAATCCTCTCTTCGTGTTTCTTGACATTCATGTTTCAACATTTTTTGCACCCTTAGGGTGCTAGTTCGACTCGCACTTGGCCAGTTTTTTTAAAATGCGTATGACCTCTGCTGTCAAACGTCTATATATAATCGGTATATATTATTTCTCAAAGGTGTTTTTTGTCGGTATGAAATATCTCTCTTAATTCTCAATATTGTTCACGTCCATTATAATTAATAAGTTTTTTTTATTTATATATATATATATATATGATTTTAACGAAATTTGGCCCACGTATTGCAATCCATCACCGCAAGAAGCCTATTTAAAATGGGCCTAATCGGGCTATTTTAAGAGTAGTTTTTAAGGGTTGAAAAATGTTTTGGGCCCCAAAATACCGAAAAAATTCTCCGAATCGTTTCAAAATTGAAATTTAACCCTCTGGTAGTAATTAAAAAGTGTCTCTGAAATTTTGATAAAATCGGCCCGACAGGGCCGGATTTACAAATTTTATGAAAAAACTAGTTTGCAGATAATGAATTATTTACTGAAAGGTGTATATAATTTAGTATAGAGGTTCGATTGATAATAATATTGCAATTAAGAAAAAAAAATGTTATTTAAGGAGTGTATTAAGGAGTTTAATTTTATATTTTGTCCAGAAACCAACTAAAGTTCGCATAATAAAGCCACACTGCCTGTATAAGCACACTATATTGTCGGCAGGGTTTTGGCACTGCGACCCGGGTTTTTATTCCTTTTAAAATGTAATTGTATTTTTTCGTCATTGCAAAACTTTCTTCATTTCTGTGGTCATTCGAAAGTAAAAATTAATAGAAACAAAGACGAAAGGCATTGAAAAAGATCACTCAAAATGTATTTCGTATGTGTGATTCTTATCGGCATTTAAACGAATTGGGTTACTGTCTTTGCGTACAGTTTTTGAAATATGTCTTATGTACAATTTTGTGTATATAATATGAAGAATTAGACTTGGAACCTTATAAATAATCTCGACAACTGAGAACTGTACAACTTGTGCTTGAAAAATCACTGTTATGGCGCCGCGATGCCCCAAACTATTTCCTATCTCAACATAGTTTCATCTCACTCTTATATTCTATCTCTTTCTATTTTTATCTCGTAACTTTCCGACATTTAAATATTATAAATACTTACAGAACACTAGACAACTAAGCGTCGTGCCAAATCCTGCCACAGTCCTGTTTTTTTATCAAGCATTCGTAGATCTTTGTGCAATTCACATTGTGTACTGAAAATTGGATTACAAAGACGGATTATTTTAATACTTAAAAAATATAAATTAAAATGCGTGAACAAATTTTTGACCAATAGTATTTAAACGAATGTTATTCTGTATTGCTCTATGAATTGTGTAATGGTTTATGTTATGTAAGCTGCGTATATTGTGGATGCAGTAGCATTTTGTGTTGAGACAGGATAGATTTCATAGTAATAGGGATGTTGACTATTTTTGGGAAAGTGTTTTAAATCGTGCAGAAGTACCTAATATGGCTACAAATATTTATTATTTTTATTTCAATACAACTCAAGTCTTAAAAATCATGTATTTTAAATCCCGTTTCAAATTTCGGTCCAAAACGCCAATACTAGTCGCGTGACGTCACCTGTTCTTACCAAAGGAGGCTCAAAAGTTTACACGGGAGCTACCATCCTATAGATGCGTATTCTGTGCTCATAAACGTTAGTAAACTGAGATGATGAAAAGTTGTTTCATAGTCGTCGCTATAGTTACATGTAATTTGACGTTTCCTATAAACAAATAATAATAAATTACACACTAAATATTAACCAATCAATGAAGTTTTTTGACAACGGCTGAACATATGACGTCATGCGCTCTGATTTGTGTCTGTTGTCACGTGACTTGAGAGTGATTTTATTAGGTTTTATTTATTAAATAATATTTAAATTCCTTAAAAATAAGGAAAAATATAGTGTTTTTTTAGTATTTCTATCATAGAAACTACTACTTTTCGTTAAAATTATGTTTTTATTTGAATACAGTCAACATCCCTCTTGTATTGCTGAATTGAATATACTTTAATTAATAATATTGAATACTTGTTTATTTATTGGTTCATAATTTTATTTCTTATGTAGCTATTTGTTTAAAACCAAAACGGAACAGAGAAACTACATTGGGCAATTAGAAAAAGACCAAAAAATAATTAAGTATGCAAAGAGCAGCAAAAAGTGTTGAGCGTAATAGCAGTCTTCTTGTAAATCGTTGCTCGAAACTTTTTCGCCTTACTCTGTTTAATTGTCCCTCTGTGTTAGTACTCCTAGTATTTTTAATTTGAGCTAAGAAAAATAAAGAGAACGGACTTCATAGTCTTCTTCCCCATTTCATAGACCACCAATTTAGAACCTACTGTATCTATATAAAATAATACACACCAGTAACATTTTTGTATTCCAAATTAACTGAAACTACAATAAACTTTTACATGTGTTAGTGTATTTGTTTACTTAAAGTGCATTGGAAATATAGTACAACTAGTTTTCAGGTTAAAGTTATGGAACGATTTATTTAATTTATGCACACAATAAATCCCATTGCAGTTTCTGAGTTCCTATTCGGCTAATAGGTTAAGAACAAAAGTGCATTTAGAAAATCAGAAGGTATACAGAGCTCTGTAAATCCGACAGTAAATAAAAATTATAAAAGAAAACAGTATCACGGGTAATTGGAATAATGAAAATAAATCAATTTAAACACTCATTGATTGCAATGTTTCGTCTTTTCTTTAAATAAGACTTTTTCAAGCTCTCAATATGTTTAAACTATAGTTAAACTATGATATAATATGCAATTTGGCATTACAAAAAACAATTAAAAATTGAAAATTGTAGAAAATAATATCTGGAATTGAACTTTAAAGATAAAAATTATTGAGCTTTATAAAACTTTTGAGTATCTTAATGATTCTTCACTAATATAATAAAAGTAAATCGCTCTGTTAATTTGTTTTTCTGTATTCTTAAACGGCTGAACGAATTTCAAAACAATTCTGAATATACCTCTGGGATTAGATTATGGGCTATAAATATATTTACGCTAGCGACCCGGCTTCAATTACAAAAGTGTCCTTCTAGGCTGCTCACAGGTAAGCCACTAAGGAAGACACTTCACCTGTTACCACATCGCGTTTGAAAATGTCTACCGCAGTTGTAGACGAAACATCAGGTAGAATGGATTACGGCGTTTTACAGTTCCAGACCACTTTGGTGTCATATCGAGAAAAAATGTACAAGCAATATGAAAGAAGCTATATCTTAATTTAGTTAAATGTACTCAGGGCACAAGTAATATCAACCCAAAAAGAAAACATCACATTATAAATAGCTATACATTAGAGTTATAACAGTTGAAATGAAGATTGATGACATTGGCTTGTGAGTTGTGACGTCATTCAGAGGCGTACTCATAACAATTTTGAAAGGAAAAATAAGAGAGTGCAGTGCTATCTATCGCTGTTACACAAAATTTTTATAATTATAATAATTTTTTACTTTTTAGTTCGGTTTGCTATTAAAGCATGTTTTTTTTAATTTATCTAAACTATTATTTCTTTGCTTTCGTTCTACAACTCGATACTTAAGGCTTTCGGAACGCACTGAATTATAGCCAAAACTAGGGGTTTGACTCATAGCTGGTTGTCGTCAACATTTTGCAAAAATTCTTTCTCTATATGGAAGATAAAGGACAAATCTAGGTCTCTAATGCACTACTTTTGTAATTTATGTACGATTTACCAGAAAAAAAGTTGACATTATTCGTGCCAAAAAACACACGTTTTCAATGTCACACTACGATCTTATTCGTACTTATTTCACAAAATGGTTCCATCACAAACTTAATTTGACTCTTCCTTTTTCGGAAAGGTTTTTTAAATCTTCAAAATATTTCCAAAATTTAGAGTAATCAACTGACAGCGACACCCTTGCAACAGCATTTTTTAGCCTCGTAGTGTGGTTTAAATTCAGAGCGTTTCGATAGTTTTGATCGCAAAATCGTGTGACAAAAAGTAGCACGTGTGAGTTGGCTATAAGACCGATTTTATACGAAGGAAATACGACTGATTGAAATCTTCGTTGCGCACGCCACTGGGGAGGTTCCGTCCGCGCGGAATTCCTGTATCTTGATGACCTAATGATAGTGTCGCTTGCTCGGTTGCTGCGTCGCATTCTTTGGCGGCGAACTGAGTTTGACAGGCTGATCTCATCGCCGAAATGACTAAAACATAACATTTCCGCAGAAACAAGATCAGTCTGTTAACTCGATTCTCTTTTGTTTTGTCGTCGTTAAATTCAGAGCTCGATTTTTAACCGCGTATTAATATTATCGCTACGAAAAATATAGACTGATCCATATTGTGGGATTATCTATATTAATATTAAAGGAAACCGTTTATCAGTTGGATTATTCACAAATTTGTAAAGACACCATGTTTATTCAATAGAGATGGATCCCACATGTGAGCCGGCTCACTGTACCTAGCTCAGTCAATCATATCACGACCTGCATATAGAATCAAGAATGCACAGCCAAACATGTGATGCATGAGTCATTTGAGCTGACAGATGCATCAAAGCAAGAACTGATACGTAAGTGTAAAATGTGCTTCTGTGTGTTAAGTGTTTCACTGAGTCATGCGGATCCGTTGATTCGTCGGCTCAAAAAAAAGTGAGTCGGCTCTCACGGATCTTCTGTCGGAGTCGGCTCTTTGAACCGGTTAAGATCTGAGTTACCTAACTCTAAATCTAATATGACTTTGGAATTTTTATTTGAAATATATGTTTTTCATCTCACTAGTTTTTTTAGAGACTAACGACCCTAACGACCTTATTACGCTTATTACACTACTCCCTGCAATCGTATCTCAATGAAATTTCTTGTAATTCTGTAAGTTGGCAGTTTTATAGTTCGCGACTAATTTTATGCGACAAATACGAAATTATCACTTGAGTGAACATGGAAAACTTTGTTTAAAATTGAGTGTTAAAAGTTATTCAATTGTATATCGCAAACCAAACACTTACAATGTAACTATTTGAATGTATGTTACAAAAGAGCCAGTTGGTACAACTTTACGCTACAAAAACGCTAGTTGGCACAACTTTCTGATCTTATTCATGCAATGGAGTCACAAACTCTTTGTAACTTGACGCTCTGTTAAAGCATCTTTTATATTTATATCTCAAACGAACCAAAGATAAAAACCGCAGCAAAGACTAAAGTAGTATTTGTGTAAAACTGATCTAAGAAACTTTCAGCTATAGCTCGCTCTCTCTCTCGCGTTGATGCGAAACTGTTATATCATTTTTCAGACATCGAGGAAATCCATCTTACCGACTCAGTAGCAATTATGTTGATAGTGAACGTCATATTTTTAAACTTTAATATTGTTTTGTCAAAGTTTGAATATAAATACCGAATATATAAATTTTAAAGCTTGTTGGAAGAACATCATTTTTAACGGTTTACGGTAATATAAAGTTTGTCTCGAAAGCTGTGAGGGAATAATCGAAACTTTTCAACAGGGGCGTAGCTACCGCCGTATATGCCGTATCAATTATACGAGGCCCCCGGGCCACTGGGGCCCCCAACGTGCGTAAGCAAAAATTAATAAAATCTTCCCAATTTTTTTTTATTTCAGAAATGACAAAAGTCAAAAAAAGCAATTTCTTTTTTTCCCGCGTAAAGCGTGCGTTCAAAAGTTGGTAACACCCTACATCGGTTATTGCGGGCTGCGGGATTTCCCCGTTTAAGTCATTTACTTCAACGTGGGAAGGGCCCCCAAACAAATTTTTATACGAGGCCCCGCCAAGGCACGCTACGCTTCTGCTTTTCAATGTCCATCGACATGTAAAACTGAGAAGTTAGGCTGAGCCGTAAACCCACCTGCTAATTTTTTTCTTATTTAATTATTTATTTGTTTGTTTTCTATGAGTTTAAGTTTTAAATTCGGAACCGCTGGGCCCACCCAAAAAGAGCCGAGCTCTGAATATGTTACTGCAGTCTGCCACTGAGTTACCTAGTTCAGTCAATCATATCACGACCTGTATAGAATCAAGAATGCATAGCCAAACATGTGATGTATGAGTCATTTGAGCTGACAGATGCATCAAAGCAAGAACTGATACGTAAGTGTAAAATGTGCTTCTGTCTGTTAAGTGTTTCACTGAGTCATGCGGATCCGTTGATTCGTCGGCTCAAAAATAAAGTGTGTCGGCTCTCACGGATCTTCTGTCGGAGTCGGCTCTTTGAACCGGTTCAGATCTGAGTCACCCAACTCTAATTCACGTCAAAAAAGTATCCACCTAAATAAAAATTCTTTTATTTTAAACAACAAAAAAATAACTAATTCTCTTTGGATTTGAACGTCAACTTCAGAAAATACAGTTCTCTAATAGTTGCATCGGTTTTAAAATACTAAAACGTTGTTAAAATGTCGAACATGCAATTTATATCGTTTGAGTTCATATATGGCACGTGCTCAAATTGAACCAATTAGGTACGCGGAAAGTCTAGAACGACTCGTCACGTGACTCACTCGCATTTGTTAGTATTTGTGTGTATTGTCACTTCTTTTCATCTTCTCTGGGTAACGATGACGAATTTAATTGTTGCTGCAAAGTGCAAAGAGATACAATTATTATTGTCAAGTTTGCCTTGCGCCAGGTGAAAATGAAATACACGTTTATACAAATTAAAATGGAGTAGAACTGCTTGTTGTTTCATTAATTTTTCTAGCACGGGAATGTGTTATAGTTGGAAGAGGCCAAGGCGTGGCTTACTGTGTACTTTAAACCAATAGGGTGTATTTATAACCATTAATCTTAATTTACATTTATAATGATTTTCTATAGTTTTATGTGATAAAGTTGTAACCCATGTTAAAAGTTTGGTTTTGTAGTTTTCAAGATAGAATAATAATAATAATAAATAATAATAACAATGCGTTTAACGTCCGTTTCTCGACTTTATGTCATAACAGACGCCATTCGCACCATTACTATTTTCCATCTACCACACTTCCCGTTATTTTTCTACATTTTTAAAACTTCAACTTATGTAATAGCAATGGGCGAATGAAGGAATTATAGGAAATTAGGATAAGGTAGGCAATTTTTGAACTAGGAGTTTGATAGGTAATCGGCCATGGCCTCAAACAAGTAACCATCTCGATATTTATCTGGAATTAATTAAGGGAAACCATGGAAAACCTCAATCAAGATGGCCGGTACAGGAATTACCGTTTCTCGGCGAGAGGCAGTAGGAAAAAGTTTCAGCCACATCTGCCCTCGCCGGGATTCGAACCCGGTACCTCCCGAATGCGAGTCTAGTGCTGTCACCACTACTCTACCCAGCTCGGTGTAATTCCTGTGATATTACTATTATTGATAACTATATCTAAATACATAATAATATATAAAATCGTTAGTCCTAACTGACTGATTTATCATCGCCTAGCCAAGACTTCTAAGTCTATACAGTTGAAATTTATAACGTAAGCATCGACTAAGAAAGGATATTTGGTAATTTCAACTTTAACGGGGTGAAATGGGGGGGGTGTGAAAGTTTGTATGGGAATATCAATTTGAAAATTGGAATTGCTATAGAACTTATTTTTTGTATTTTGTTTTAATGGCATTTTTCTTGACGACTGAACTTTACAAAGCTGTTTTTTTCCTCTTTGTGACTTTTCAATATTGTTTATAAAAACAGTTGAGTATTAATCACTGATATGAATAGATACTGGATAGTTACTTGTTTTACCATATAAAGCATGCTCATCTTGGAAGTCATTTGCATCTCCTTGTTCACAAGGCGAAGCACACTAAAGGAGGCTAGAATAACTTCAAGATGTCGACAATGTAACAGTCATAAGTAGATACATTGTATATAATAAAAAGAACTAGTTACACCAGGAACAAAACTAATTGAACAATATACCTATTATACAAGACTACGCACGATTCTATTTTTCGATCGAGTTTTTAATTTTATTTTATTCACTACGTACATAAAATTATAGATACTTTATTTATTTCTACTGTTGAAAGATTCCTCTAATGTTGTTTTGAAATCGGAAGGCAGCATTTTGTTTAATAGGCAGATGTGGCTGGGACTTTTCCTACTGCCTCTCGCCGAGAAACGGTAATTCCTGTACCGGCCATCTTGATTGAGGTTTTCCATGGTTTCCCTCAATTAATTCCAGATAAATATCGAGATGGTTCTTTATTTGCGGCCATGCCCGATTACCTATCAACCTCCTAGTTCAAAAATTACCTACCTTATCCTAATATCCTATAATTCCTTCATTCGCCCATTGCTATTACATAAGTTGAAGTTTTAAAAATGTAGAAAAATAACGGGAAGTGTGGTAGATGGAAAATAGTAATGGTGCAAATGGTGTCTGTTATGACATAAAGTCGAGAAACGGACGTTAAACGCACTATTATTATTGTTATTATTATTTTGTTTAATAGATTATTCGGCCAAAATGATTACTCTCATAAATTACTGGGAATTTTACTTCACTAATTTTTATGTTGATCGATGGTTTGTCCTGGCGTTGGATGATTTGAAACAAATGCTTCTAAGAGATGCGCGTTTGGAGAACCTGTCCACTATCCATGTATTATGGAGACATCAGTGGATTTAATGCGCGTGTATCCATACTATTTTTTAATGTTTTTTTTACTTTAACTTGACAAACAATAATAAAAAAAAAGATGAAATAGCGTAAAAAATATGATTTCCTCTTCCGACCCACGTTCCATTTGATATTACATCCGTATTTGATCTGCAACCATCCGTGACCAATTACACAATCCCAGTAAAAGGAAATTGATCACATATATATCTATATACATCGCTGTATAAAATAAACCATTCTCTATTCGCATTCACATCTCGTAAAGGCCGGTTCCCACAAGTCATTTTGAATTAGGTAATCTATTCCATTGATTCGTTCGAAATGGACGGTGCATGAAAAAGGGTTCTACTTTCACCATTTTTTAAGATCGGTACTGAAAAATAAATGTGAGAAAACGGGCATAAATTATTGTACTTATTTTTCTTTAATGACAAAGTGATATTTTTTTGAAGTTATACTTCTTGAGAGTAAAATTTTAGCAAGCAACGAAAATTCGACAGTATGAAGTTGACCATAAGACGTCCAGACTGAAACGATAGATGGACGAAATCAATATACTTTCTGCCGTCTGGAAAACGCTATGATCTTTGAGTATAACTAATAGTCGTTGTAAGTGTTATTCAGCGGAAAAAAGTAAAAATCAAAATAAAATTTGAAAAGTGTTTTCAAATATTTGAGATTAATTTTTTGTAAGTGTTATTCTTAAATTTAATATTGTATATTTATTATTGTAAATTATGTATATTAAAAATTAGTTTTTTAATGACGCCAAAGTAGTATGATTTCAAATGAGTGTAAATACGCATCCACTTTTTTAAATTTTCGAATAATAACAATTGTTTTGTTTTGCTACAATTCTAATCTCAAAAATAATAAAAAATAAAGTTTTTAAAATATATTTATCAAATTTAAAAAATTATTTGTGATAGATTAGAAGGTCGATTTGGTCATAAACTATGAAACTATTTCCCTACTAGAGAAAAAGTCTTTCATGAATTAAGAAATTTTTCTGTAAATCGACGTTAGGTTATTAAATTAAAAAAAAAACTGCATTCTTTCAATTTTTATCAATAAAATAGTTTAATACAGTTGTTAATCATGACATAATGAAATGCATTTTTAATCTTACATTCGGACTATAATACGTTCGAGTACGCCACTGATTACCATTACTTAATTATTTATTAATTGCATAACATTCTATTGGAAATTATTCGATCTATAACAAGTTAAGACCATTGTGTGAACTAGTGCGGCAAATGCTGCTTTTAATATTATTTTGTCAATTCTGTGATATTATTTATAATTAAAATTATTTCAGCAATAGTACAATAGTTTCCATTTAGCAAATGGTAATAATAATTTATTAGTTCATATGAACACTCAAACGTACATAATATTAGCATTGACTATTTATTAAATAAATAAAATTAACAACTATTTTTAATCAGACTTTATTAAAATGTGTTTCAGCACAGATTTGGACCTTTTTCAGGTTTTTGATAGTAAAAATATATAATTATAAAATATATTTTTACTATTAAGAACCTGCAGAAGACCCAGATCTGGACTGGAACGTTATTGTTATTCAAATTATAATAAAGTTTGATTAAAGATAGTCGTTAATTTTATTTATTTTAAATAAAGAATCAGACGTTAACAAAATTTTATTAAATAATTCGTGGATGCCATAAAAACAATTTTCAATCAAATATGCGTTTCAATTGTAATGTTTGATCATTGAAACTTAAAATATGTGAAAGTGCGATTAAAAATATTTGAAGGTCATGAACAATGGTGTCTAAAAACTTGGTGACGAATTTTGACAATGGAAAAACATAGTTTGCAGATCTGCTTCTTATATTTTAAAACATCTGATTAATATATATTCAGCGTGGTAAGTTTGGCTTACATTTTTTACATATATTTTCAATGACAATTTCAAATAAGTAATTTAAAAATCAATATAAAAAGTTTGGTTGAGGAACAGTTTAAAAAGAAATCCTACCGATGTTTCACTTGTGGCCAACATTTCAAAAAATGTATTTTCATCATCAAATAAAAAAAAATATAGCCGCAAGCGAAACATTGGTAAAGCTTTTTTTAAAATTGTACCTCAACCAAACTTTTTCTCAACAATTAATATTTTATTGGGACAAAACCAAGTACATATAAAATTGATATTCATGACCTTTGTTGTCGAACATCTGTAATCCACATTCTATTCTTGAAATACGTAGCTGATTATTGCTAAAAATAGTTTGACACCTAATTTTTTAGCGTTAGAAATTATGTGTAGATGCAGTGGGAATTTCTGTGTGAATTTCGGGTTTTTTTGCAAAAGATGTGTTTTAAAAAAGCTGGTATCAGAAATCGAACATTAATGTTTTGATCTTACATTGTTAGTATTAAGGTAGCTGTCGTGGTTAAGGCACACCGTCAGAAAATTCTTAATTTTTGTATACTTATTAAGGACATGATAATACAATTACCCTGAAAACGAAGTCGATCGAACATATATAATCCGAGATAAATTCAATTAAAAATTGGATAATTAACATTGATTGTAAGTATACGATCTCTGTAGTTCTGAACCAGTTTCTTATTTATACAAAACGAACTAACTGTCAGAAACTTTCCAAAAACTGATAGTCTTTCAATGCATTTGTTATGAGTTTAAAAAAAAATAAGAATTTTTTTTTGACCTTCTAATTATTTATAAATAACGGTTTAAAGTTCAATAATTTATAGAAAAGTATACATGCATATGAATACTGTATGGGTTACGTGTCCACGGGTACAGTCTTGCGTACAAATTATGGATCACTTAGCTACAAGCTAGTATACGTTTGTGGCATGTATAATCTATAACTTTTTGACGCTATTGTACCACGACAACTACCTTAATTAGTATTTAGTATTTTTAGTTTCTTTTGCACAGTTGTGTTTAGTGTATCAGAGTATAATATTTTCTGTGACACGCAGTCAAAACTCTGTAGGGCGTAGGCCATGAAAAACGACGCCAATTGTTTCTGTCGCTATCAACTGTTTTATATTGGATTCGCGAACAACATCAATAGCTGCCTATAATAAAGATATCGAACATCAAAACACGTTTTCTTCGAACTTGAAGCCTGTAAAAACAAGCTTGAATTATTTAGAATAATAATATTATTGGTATTTCGATTGGTTCCGATGTTATAAAGGTGTTCTGATTTTTTTCCGGAAAATATTTTTACATAACGCTATGCTAATAACTCTTCTTCGACTCACTGACAAATTTAACATAACGAATTTCAACAGATTTCAAATATCAGAACAAATAATTAACCGTACTTTAAAGGTAGAAGAAGATCGTAGATTATAGACGCTCAACTAGTTTTAAGGTAGTTGTCGTGCTTAAGGCACACCGTCAGAAAATTCTTAATTTTTGTATACTTATTAAGGACATGATAATACAATTACCCTGAAAATTTGAAGTCGATCGACCGTATATAATCCGAGATAAATTCAGTTAAAAATTGGATAATTAACATTGATTGTATACGATCTCTGTAGTTCTGAACCAGTTTCTTATTTATAAAAAAAAAAACTAACTGTCAGAAACTTTCCAAAAACTGACAGTCTTTCAATGCATTTGTTATGAGTTTAAAAAAAAAAATTTTTTGACCGTCTAATTATTTATAAATAACGGTTTAAAGTTCAACAATTTATAGAAAAGTATATACAGTTAAAAAACTAATACCTATTACTGTTAGTGTGATAATACGCAACTCTAAGGATTTTTTAATTTAAAATTTGAGGAGAAATATATCTGGTCTGAAAACATTGGCTTGGACTAAAAAGAATTTAAGAGACGGGGCTTGCGTTAAATCAACGTTTGCTTCTCCAATAGCCTTGCAGGAGTTCTGTAAACGAAAGTCTATTGTATTACGTTTGAAATAACTACCTTCTGTGCATCTTCCGTTGTTTCTATATTTATGAACCAGGTGTTTAGTTTACATGTATTATAATAGTTAACACATCCTCAATGAAGCATTAAACAGCTTTTAGAACTTCACTAATTGTGATGTTTAACTTCAGTGTGAACTTCATTTCTTTGATACTTAAACACAGAGCTTGTATCTCGTTCAAACTAAGAACGTGATTTTGCCATCTAGTTGTCTCGTTCTAATTTCTAGTACGATCAGTAGCGGTTTTAGGTGCGGCAAACCTGGGCGACCGCCCAGGGCCTCGCGCTAAAATAGGCCTCGCGTAGCCTCGCGCTTGTGAACACTTGTGAATAAAAAGCTCGCAAGTTATGTTTAAAGTGTACATGTATTTATTCAATAAAACAATTTCGATCGTCCACAGTAATGAGTATATTATTCTGCAAATAATATTAAAATCCTTTAAATGAAATATTGATTGGAAAATACTATGGCAGTACCATTAAATTATGATTATTCAAGAAATCTGCAGTATCAGTACGAATTTCCTTCCTAAATATTACCTTAAGGTAAAATTTAATCTAAACCGCGAAAGCCTCGTAAAAAGTGCACGGCCTAGGGCCTCGCGTTGGCTAACGCCGGCACTGAGTACGATATACAGGTTATGTAATTGTGAGGCCTTAGACCAGGTTTGGTCAAAATTTGATCGGCAGGCCAGCAAAAGATTTTGGTGTTATAAAAGTAAAAACCAAAAGTGTTTTCAAATATTTGTTGTTAATTTTATGTAAGCATTATTCTTAAACTTTTTGAAGATTTTAGGTCAATAAATGATTTGCATATATATTAAAAATTTGTTCTTAAGGCTGTCGGAACGCTCTAAATTTAAGCCAAAAATAGAGCTTCGGCTGTCAACTGGTTGTAGACTTATTCGTCAACATTCTGTAAAAATTCTTTCTCTATAAGGAAGAAAAAGGACAAATCTAGATTTCTAATGAACTACTTTTGTAATTTATGTACGATTTACTAAAAAAAAGTTGGCATTAATTGTGCCAAAAAAATACACGTTTTCAATGTCACACTACGACCTTATTCGTACTTATTTCACAAAACTGTTCTATCACAAACCTAAAGTGACTCTTCCTTTTTCGGAAACGTTTCTTAAACCTTCAAAATATTTCCAAAAATGAGAGTAAATAATTGACAGCGGCACCCTTGCAATAGCATCTTTTAGACTCGTAGTGTGACACCAGCCAAAAATTGAAACATGCGGATGATTTGAGTGAGACAGAGCTAAAGACGGTCACACCCACAATATGTCTTTTGCGTACCTCGCCTCTTACCGCTGGGTCTTTGCACAAACTGTGTGAAAGTGATTCAACACTGTTAATCACGCCAAAGAAGTATAACTTCATACGCACACACCGGCTTTTTTTAAAATTTTGTGACACACCTGATAAGTCGCGGTATTCGTAGAAATATCATGTTTAATTTTCCATAGGCAGTTGAGGTCAACCACGTCTGCTACAAAACCCATACAGTGGAACTAATATATTATCTAATATGGCATTTAATCACATCTGCGGGCCGGCGCCGCATGACTTGCCTTCTGATTACACTCTTTGCTAGTGGAATCAATAACCGGTGAGCTACGAGTCCACTAGTTATTGTAAAACTAGATTTTCTTGCAACATACGGGCAGAAGATTGAAATTGTTGCATTGCAAAGCCTCAGACATCATGTCGGACATTTCAGGAGTTTCAATCTTTTGCCCATCTTCTGCCAATCTTCTTTGATTAGTTTTTACTTAATATCACTACTTAAGGTAGTTGTCGTGGTTAAGGCACACCGTCAGAAAATTCTTAATTTTTGTATACTTATTAAGGACATGATAATATAGGTACAATTACCCTGAAAATTATAAGCCGATCGACCGTACATAATTCGAGATAAATTCAATTAAAAATTGGATAATTAACATTGATTTTATACGATCTCTGTAGTTCTGAACCAGTTTCTTATTTATAAAAAAGAACTAACTGTCAGAAACTTTCCAAAAACTGACAGTCTTTCAATGCATTTGTTATGAGTTTAAAAAAAATAAGAAATTTTTTTTGACCATCTAATTATTTATAAATAACGGTTTAAAGTTCAACAATTTATAGAAAAGTATACATGCATATGAATACTGTATGGGTTACGTTTCCACGGGTACAGTCTTGCGTACAAATTATGGATCACTTAGCCACAAGCTAGTATACTCCTGTGGCGCGTATAATCTATAACTTTTTGACAATATTGTACCACGACAACTACTTTAACGTTTATTAATCATTGTATAAAAAGGCTAATAACTTTCTAATGAGCAATTTTGAATTTATATACGCAATAACAGGTGTTAGCTACTACTGCCTGGCGGCAGTGTTGACGAGAAAACTCTTTCGTCACGCTGTTACTTTCTTTTGGCCCGCTGTTATAGATGGCGTGTGAGTAATACCAGGCTTCCAGCAGAGAGTAAATGTTAGACTTTCTGCCTTTAAATCGAAGCCGAAGGAACGTACTTTCGACCGGGTATAAAGAAAAATGTTTATCCTTACAGTGTACGCTATACTTTAAAATAACATTAAAGCAGCTAATGCCGGTCCATATATCTAATCTTCCATTGAACACTGAAGCATATTGCGGCCTGGTTTTCACACATACAATGAATAAATTATCACTTACCTTCTTCTCCGCCATTCACCGGATCAATTATCTCTTTTTGCTTTTATTATTCAAAGTGCAGTCTAACATATTACTGCATGTCTGGACTATTCTTCCCTTTAATCTATATCACAATTTTGTGCATATAACGTATCTATACAAAAAAAATTGGAGTTTAAAAACACTAAAACAACACGCATTTTTGGACTGAAAACTTCAAAATAATTTGACAACAAAATCAGCTTTACTGTAAAAAGCGTGAGATGCTATCTATTTAAATTTTCATAATAGCTCTTCGTTTACAGTTAGCTAGTAAATGAAAAAATTATTACCGTTTAAAAGTTTACAATGGATTAATTATTGACACCTTTGTACGTCGCACCTTCCCACTCCTTAGGAGACGATTTTCGGAAAACCCCATTTTTAGTGGATATATATATATATATATATATATATATATATATATATATATATCCTCATCAATAATGTAGCCAAAGATGGTTGTTCTCGCGTTATTGATATAAGATTACCATTTTTAAACCGTAAATTCTACGGACCTGAAATTTAGTAAGGATGTCCCTTATGTTATATCCTTACTAAATTTCAGGTCCATAGAATTTACAGTTTAAAAATGGTAATCTTATATCAATAACGCGAGAACAGCCATCTTTGGCCACATTATTGATGAGGATGGACTAGTTCCATAGGACAATCTAGTAGTCAATCTTCTGGAGCTCTTAAGAAGATCCAGATTATTTGCTGACTAGATCCAGTAAAAAGGGAAGCACAAAAATCCTTTCAGGATGTAGTGCATTTGGGCCAAAAGACCACCCCATTCTATTTTAATCTTTAATAATATAACGCCCCTTGGGAGTCGATTTGATCAAAACTAGCTTTCCATGAATGTATTAGTAGCAAAAGACCATTTTTCCTAGCCTATTAAAGGTATTTCGAAAATAAGAAATATATTTGAAGGTTTTCAAAGCCTGTGAACAGAATTCCGTTTCTGTATTTTTCGAAATTCGAGTAATTAGGCTATTGTTTCAATTGAACGGTATATAGATTTATAAATTGTGGACGTGAAGTCGAAAATTAATTAATATCTATTTAGAGTCATTACTATTTACCAAATTTAATTATTTCGACAGACGAATCAGTTACCCTGTCACGTTTCTGTTTCCCTAATACGCTGGCGGCAGCATCCCTATAATACGTATATATCTCGTTAGAAAAGTCCTTACTATCCCGTGTTTAGCATATGTAAACCGGTTTTCCCAGTTTCCTGCTGTACTTACATAATATAGTTATCAGGTTATCAGGAAGTTATCAAACTTGCATATACTTTGTGTGCTTATTCATTGAACTCATAGCACTAATACAATAATATGGAAGTAGACACATCTGCTAATTTATTTACTAAACTAGCTTGTACCCGCGGCTTTGCTCGTCTGGTCAGCTTTCTTTAGTACAGAAGTTCCCAAACTTTTCTAGACCATCGCCTCCTTTAGAAGAAAAAAAAATTACTACGCATTGTAGTCCAGAATAGTTAATTTTATAAGATACGGGGTAAGACATAAAAAACTTTTTTGGTTTGGCCGATTCAAGGTACTAAACTCATGAGCGCTCAGGGCAAGATTTGTATTTTGCGGCCCCCAAAATATATTTTGTGGGAAGAAAAGCAATACAGCAACTTCAAGTGCACCCCTGGCAGCCGCCCCCGCGGCTATCCCACATATACGACGCTGGGTCCAATGTATTATTAAAACAAACCCATCTGTCGATCACCATATATATAATATGAAATATCGATTATAAAAGCATTTTACTAATATTTATCGATAAATATTTACAAATTTAATTGAACAAATGCGTTGATTAGAATTTAACGACCAAATATTTAATTTTTGAAACACGTCCTGCGTAATAAATATTTTCGTAATCCGTTGATGAGATGCAAAGTTGTGAAAACCATTTTGTTTTTTTAATTTAAAAAAAACGGATTATTTATATTTGTTGTTAATATAAACGTGACGTAAATATTTAACGGAAATTCATTGGTCGAAAATGGAAGCCGGCATGAATTAAAAATTTTATTTTTGAGCATTAATAAAAGATTTTCTATTCTATCAACTTATAATAATTGTTTATTTATAACTATACTAGAGCGAACTGTGAAAACATCTGCCAATATTTAATTAATTTCCATCAATTTGAATAAAATTGTACAATGCTTTTCTTATAGAGAAATATGTGAGATCACAGTCTATAAAGTCATTGTTAAATCAGGTTTTTTGACAACCCTTTCTGCATCCTAGCAGGTTATTTGTAGATATGTAATAAGTATATAATTAGACTTGAGGGAATTGAAAAAAAGCGACTTAATTATTGTTAAGTTAAACAAAAGTATTTACTAATGCCTTATTTCTAAACTAATCCAAAAATCCACACAAAAAAAAACGCGGACACAGCTAGTTTCAAGTAAATATCGAAATTCTTATAAACATCTCGACAATTGTTTTTAATTTTTGACGATTTTAAAAATGTATTTTTTGTACCCGAGGAACCGTTCATTGACTGCAAAAATGCGCTTGAAAGCAATAAATAAATTGGTTTCAAAATAGTTTTTTTCGAATTGCTTTGAAGTCTTTGAAATGTTTTTATTAAAAATTTCTGTGAAATGAACCGCTTGAAGTATAAATCGATTTCTAATATCAGCTCGTTAAAGTTTTTTTCAAGCTGCTGAATATGATATTTTCAGTGTAGTGTAGTTTAGGAAAACGGTGAGCTGACGCATTGATGCTTTGACAAAATAGATTTTTGTATTTTTTGTTATATCAAAAGTAAACATTTACAGCCGTCATTTACTTAATCAGGGACGTAACCAGATGTATTTTCGACTACTCTATAAAAAAATCTAATTAATGACAATAATAATTATTGCGATTAATTAGACATTATATCGCATCCAAAATTATTATAATTCAATAATAAATCGCGGGTATTTGGATCAATAATACAAAACAATCGTGTTATTGTTATTCTTAAATAAAGTAGTCGAAACGTAGCAAGATTAACAATAACACGATTGTTTTGTATTATTAATCCAAATACCTGCGATTTATTATTGAATTACGATTAATTTCTTTACAACTAATTACCGTAATATTGTATTATAGACGCTCGACAACTTAGGTCATTAATCATAATCATTACATTAAATATTTCATTAAAATATTACATTAAATATTAATTACGTCAAATAACATAATCACTTTAGTTTTAAGTTATTATGTTATTTTGGGCAGTAGCATTAAATATAAAAGCTGGGTCAAATAAATCGACATCACGAAACATTCATAAGCAGGGACAGGATTCGAAGCCACGACAGCCAGGTTAAGAAGCCAGCACACTAACCAATGGACCAATGGACTATCCTCAAATTACCAAAATGTATCAGACGAAATTGTTGCCACGGTATTTTTTAGAAGGCCACTTCCAGTTTCAGGTTCAAATTGTCATTGTTAAAAAAAAGTTGAAATCTTTAGAATAGTATAGCCTTCGGTTCGATTGGAATTTATTTGGATTATTAACGGAAACTACGCCTATTTTGCTGTCTCTGTTGCTTATATAGTTTGAGATGGCAATTGAGAGGTAGCTTTTGGAAATTATTATCGAAGTAGTAAGGTCGCCGGAGTGCAAAATTGGTCATTTTAATTCCGCTATGCAGGCATGAAAAGCGTCTATTTTAAAAGAGGGTGTTCAAAAAATATTTCTTGATAATTTCTTCTCTGCTGCGAAAATAAAACAGAATCAATGTCATAAAAAAAATAAATGAGTTAACGATGATGTTACGCTTTAATCTTGGATTATTTATTGTAAACTAAAGTGGAATTTAACCCTTATCTGTCCTGTGAAGTGTATACTTATACAATATTTTTAATTACTGTTTATATGTAAAAAGTATTTTCTTTTTTATCTCGTTTCGGGGAAAAGCGTTTAAAGTTGTCATTTTTTATCTTTGTAAGTTTACGGGTCACTAAGTACTTACATGTACGGAGTAACATAGACGTTGTCAGCTAGATTCTATAATGTATAAAACGGTAAAAACCGCAAGTATGATATAAAACTACCTTCTGTCCAAATCAAAATTATAATTTCGTAAAAAAATCGTACTCATTTTCCAGATAAGGTCAGTTTTAAACGTCTGTTTTTCGGTAGATTTTTTTGTTTACAATAACTCCAGACTGTTGATTTTGGCACCAATCAGCTGTTTTGCAAATGTATATTTTGTGTCTATTTTTAGACACTGCACACTGCAGTGTGGTCCAGTGGTTAGCGTGCTGGCTTTCGGAAGATTCTCAAATTCTTTAAGGAATTTAATTAATATTTAATAAATGAAACCTAATAAAATCACTCTCAAGTCACGTGACAACAGACACCAATCAGAGCGCATGACGTCATATGTTCAGCCGCTGTCAAAAAAACTTCATTGTTTGGTTAATATTTAGTGTGTAATTTATTATTATTTGTTTATTGGAAACGTCAAATTACATGTAACTATAGCAACGACTACGAAACAACTTTTCATCACCTCAGTTTACTAACGTTTATGAGCACAGAATACGCATCTATAGGATGGTGGTAGCTCTCGTGTAAACTTTTGAGCCTCCTTTGGTATGAACAGGTGACGTCACGCGACTAGTATTGGCGTTTTGGACCGAAATTTGAAAGGGGATTTAAAATACATGATTTTTAAGGCTTGAGTTGCATTTAAGTAAAAATAATAAATATTTGTGGCAATATTAGATACTTATGCACGAATTAAAACACTTTCCCAAAAATAGTCAACATCCCTATTACGTAACTCCGTAGCGGAATAATTCTGTGTTTGAAATTATATTGAAAAATACACACTTTTGAGAAGTGTTTTCTTGTAGAAAATTCTCAAAAAATTTAGTGTCCCTAGAAAAAAGTGGAACGAGCCCATTCTAGCATAAGAAAAGATTTAATTTGTTACTTTTCAACGTTAGTACGTTGTTCTGAACTAGACTTGAACATTACAAAGAACTGACGCGCAAGAGAGATAACTGATAAAAAGAGAGATACGTTTATATGAGTCCAAGTCCTCTTTTGTTTTATGCTCTTTACTACTGAAAATTGCTAATTTATGTATATGCGAAATGTTTATTCTGTAACTGAATTGTTCATTTCATGAGTAAGAGTGAGTGAAAAGATAAAATTATAAATTTATGCGCCAAAAAATATTGATGATGTCGGTATTCAAGAAAAAATGCCGGTACGTAATATTTTAGCACAATGTGCAGAAACCGAATTTAAATAACAAATATATTTTTTGCTACTGCTCTCTATAAAATAGCTGATTTATACGCATTTATTCTATCTGCATGTAAAGTGACCCATTCCGCACTAGTGTTGTATTAAAAAAAAACCCGGGTCGCAGTGCCAAAACCCTGCCGACAATATAGTGTATTTGCTTATACAGGCAGTGTGGCTTTATTACGCGAACTTAAGTTGGTTTTTGGGCTAAATAAAAATTTTGACTCCTTAATACACCCCTTAAAATAACATTTTTTTTCTTAATTGCAATATTATTATCAATCGAACCTCTATACCAAATTATATGCAACTTTCAGTAAATAATTCACTATCTGCAAACTAGTGTTTTTATAAAATTTGTAAGTCCGGTCCTGTCAGGCCGATTTTATTAAAATTTTAGGGACACTTTTTAATTACTACCAGAGGGTTAAATTTCAATTTTGAAACGATTCGGAGAATTTTTTCGGTATTTTGGGCCCCAAAAACATTTTTCAACCCCTAAAAACTACCCTTAAAATGGCCCGATTGGGCCCATTTTAAATAGGCTTCGTGCGGTAATGGATTCCAACATGTGTGCCAAATTTCGTTAAAATAAATTAACTTCTTCGAAAGTTATAGCCCGCAATATATATATATATATATATATATATATATATATATATATATATATATATATATATATATATATATATATATATATATATATATATACATATATATATATATACATATATATATATACATATATATAAACATTTTTAAAAATGATGCCAAAGTGTTTAGGAGGTTATGAAACGTCGAGAAATTTTGGTCCGACCCCTAGGTCCCGCCATCCGACCGATGCCAATAGTGTATGTTGCCATATGGCAAATACACTAACAAAGGTACGCAACAGTAATTTTCATCAGCTACCGTTGGAAATATATGTAAAACACCAGACGCGAATAGTAATAAGTAGAAGTGAATTTTGTTTTACAATCGTGCTGTCAAAAATGTTGCAAGTATCCTGAAAATGAAGTGAAAGCCAACTGTTTGTAAATGGTATTACGCAACAATTAATTTAGCGTCCGCCGGGCGATAAAGTTACTTTACCGCTCAGTAATCGTCACCGAGGATTAAGAATCATTTTACGATCGGTTTACATGCATGAAAAGCAACTATTTTATAGGGGGTAGCACAAAAAATAATATAAAATATTGGAAAAATGTTGGGCAGACGGACGTTCTTCTTATTATTGTAAGCAGTGGGTAACAAAACGCAAAGACGAAAAAACCGTAATAAATTATCACGATTAACATTTGTGTCGGTAATAAAATCGAAAAGACAATAAAAATATCATTTAAAATACGATATAAAAGTGTCCATAACTGTCAAGATTAAATGGAAAAGGAACTGGTGAAATGTTTGAAAATGTATTTCGCGCAATCTTAGCAATATAAAAGCCGCCAACTAAAATCGAAATCTTTTTCGTATTGATCAAGTTTATCAAAAAGAACAAGAGAAAATTAGAGTTTAAAAAAACTAAAACAACACGCTTTTATGAACTAAAAATTGCAAAATAATTCGACAACAAAATTAGCTTTACTGTAAAAAGCGTGGAGTGCTTAATATCGGTAATAAATTTTTCTTTTACTAGCTTATTGTAGACGTAGAGCTATCATGAAAATTTAAGTAGATAGCACCCCATGCTTTTTACAGTAAAGCTAATTTTGTTGTCAAATTATTTTGCATTTGTTAGTTCATAAAAGCAGGTTATTTCAGTTTTTTTTAAATTCTAATTTTAATTTGTAATTGAGAAAAAGAATTAAAATTATTAATGCTCTATCTAACCCAATATTCAACAACCAGGTTTCTCCGAGATTTTACAAAATATTTCAAGGGTTTCACTGAACAAAACAAGCCTATAATGACTATCCTGAAAGCATTTATAAACATCTACACTAATATTATAAAGAGGAAAGATTTGTATTTTTGTGTGTATGTTTGTAATGAATAAACTCAAAAACTACTGTGCCGATTTAAAAAATTCTTTCACCATTAGAAAGCTACATTCACCCTGAGTAACATCATAGGCTATATTTATTGCTAGAAAATATTAGGGATTCTTACTAAAACTTTAGTAACGTAACCCAAGATGTAAAAAAAATGTCATAAAACATCTTTCGTCGCAAGCGCTGCGGAAACGATTGATGATAGAACAAAAGTATGTTCTACAATATTAAAGAACATATCAATAACTACAAAAAACTTCGCGATACTATATGTCCAACTATTATCGTTATGTCACAATAACCACTTTTTACATTTTAATAATCTATATAGATAAAAGACGATGTATATGTAATCTATGGACTCCAAACGGGTAGACCATTTTTGATGAAATTTACAGACAATCTTTAGATTAGCTCAGCGGGTGATCTTCTGAAGTTTGGTAGCGATCGGATCAACAGAATTTTTTAAATTTCTTTTTGGGAAATAAGATTTTTCTTCGATTTTTGAACATTCACAAATAAAAGTGATTGAATTCGCGCAAATTCAATACACGTTGAGAATTTAATGATAATGATTCTCATCTTTTATATCCTATATATTACATTTACACCCGGGCGAAGCCGGACTGGGCCGCTAGTTTTAAATAAACGAGTCGAATTACAGACATTTGAAGGTCACAGTTTGGCCACCCTTTGCCCAGAAACTTCATAAATCTCCCACGTTATCATTCAAGCGTATCGTCACGTCTTATATTTTTAATATGAAAGCACATTCGTTTGTGAAAAAAGAGACATTAGCGTTAACACGGCAGTGAATTAAGGCTTTAAGAAGGTGCGTGCTCTGCGTACGTGATGTCATGCCCAGGCGGTTGTCTTTCTCACGCAACAGAATTAATGACAGAGGCCATAGAGATCCCTTAATTCTCTGTATAACATAGGGTAGAGTCTTATGAACGACAATAACATAATACAGTAAGACCTCACTGCTCCGCTAACCCTGTTTCAGTATTTTTCGGTTTCTAAAAAACAAAGCTTAGCCACTATAACGTAAATTATGGATCAGTTTATAAAAAATGATTCAAATGTTGATAGAAGTTCAAGACAAGACGAAGTGTCATTGATGCAATATCTTGCTATCGACAACTAGCTGAACGAAACAGAAAAAAGGCAAATGACATTAGATGACTTCTTCACAAAAGTTCCGATTGCATACAAGAATCCGCAGCTTGGGTTAGCTTGTAGAGTTTTGAGCAAAATTCGTCGTGTTTCTTTGGGAACTTCAATTGGTATTTCCTGTTTTTTAATGTCCACCCCAGAATTTTGGTTTGGTAACAATAAGCACCAGACAATTCTAATTAGTTTAGTCATTATAACGTAAATTATGGATCAGTTTATAGAAAATGATTCAAATGTTGATAGAAGTTCAAAGACAAGACGAAGTGTCATTGATGCAATATCTTGCTATCGACAACTAGCTGAACGAAACAGAAAAAAGGCAAATGATATTAGATGACTTTTTCACAAAAGTTCCTATTGCATTCAACAATCGCAGCTTGGGTTAGTTTGTAGAGTTTTGAGCAAAATTCTTCGTGGTTCGTTAGGAACTTCAATTGGTATTTCCTTTTTTTTAATGTCCACTCCAGAATTTTGGATTGGTAACAGTAGGCACCAGACGATTCTGAAGTGGACATGGAACAAACCTCCTCCATCATATAAAATACACGAGCTTTATACCGACAAAGTCAACTAAATTTCTTCATCAGTTCGTGTTTTAAACACTAAAGGTGATTTCCACTCCAGAATTTTGGGTTGGAAACAGTGGGCACCAGACAATTCTGAAGTGGACATGGAACACGCCCCCTTCATCTGATAAAATACCTAAATTTCTTGATCAGCGCATGTTTTAAACACTAAAGGTGATTTCCACTCCAGAATTTTAGGTTGGTAACAGTGGACACCAAACAATTCTGAAGTGGACATGGAACAAACCTGCTCCATCTTATAAAATATACGAGTTTTATATCGACCAGATCACTAAATTTATTCATTAACGCATATTTTAAACACTAAAGGTGTAACTTTTTATAGAAATTAATTTTGGCGAATACATGTTTTGTATAAATATTTTATTACGGAATGTAGGGTTGTCTCCCTTTATTGCAGCAAAAAATGAACTACTGGATGATCATGGCGGCTATTGTAGGGTTTAACCATGGGTTTGTGAGTAGTGTAACAGGTATGGTCAACATTTCTAGCGTCGTTTTTAATGTAAAACATTTAATTGGATGGGAGTGAAACCAGTTGAATTGCACGTTGCGATGTCCCATTCGGTTAACTTGGCTTTTCCCGACTTACCGCTCTGTTAATACTCATACTGAGCGCTTCTCTCTATGCTACATTGCACACTCACTAGTTTACGTGCGTGTCAGTGTATCGGCATTTTATTCGTCAATATCTGTGTAACTTTTCACATCTGTTAGGCATTCTACGACGGCTCACATTTCTTTACAGGAAAACGCATCAAAAATAATGTATAATTTTTAGCAGTTATTAAAATTTTAGGAGGTATGCTGTCTGAATATTTGACTTCAGCCAACATATTGATATGACATAATATATTAAATGTCTACATTTGATTTACATTGAATTCAAGTTATGTCAAAACCGTAGCAGTTTTTTTTGACAATAAACAATAAAATTGTTACCGCGTTTTTGAGTAGATTTTGAAGTTAGCCTTCTACTTTCTTTAACTTGACTTGACGTCAAACAAACGTTAACATGGCATTGCTACACGCTCAACTTTTTTCGAACATTTCAATAAAAAATTACAACGCACAAAAATATAAAAAGCTACGCATGTATATATTCTGATAATATCGATTATGTAACATGAAAATATTAAAGTACATTATAGCGAACTGTCTTCGGAAGGTTAATAGATGACAGATGTTGCCTCGTTCCATCTGAGCGAGAATGGCGTCAGCTGGTGGACCCTTATTTTTTCAAATTTTTTGAGTTGCTACCCCCTGAAATGGCTCTATATATTGAAAAAACGATTAACTTAAAATTTCAGCTCAATTTATACAGTTTAACCCGTGCCGAAAATGCAGAGAGCTTAAAAATACGTTACGTAGAAAGCAAATTCCGAAACTACTTAACTTTGTGCTTAGGGTATAAAAAATTAACTTTTCCTATAGATCTGGACAAATCAATTCTCCTCTTAAACACATCTTAGGACTTCTTTAAGATAGAAATTGGTTGGTATTAAGTCATAGACAAAGTTACGCACTCGCACTACGGAACGTAATGCTCCGTGGGGGGCCCGCGCGGGCTGGGGCCCGGCTGGCAATCGCCACCTCGACTATATGGCCAGTCCGACGCTGCAGTGCGGTGTAGTGGTCAGCGTGCTGTCTTCTGGACCATACTATCGTGGGTTCGCACCACGCCTCTGCTGATGGATGTTTTGTGATGTCGATTTATTAGATATTGTATTTATTTGTAATATTATTATTAAATAAACAAATAAATAAAAAAATATTCTGTTTTGATTTCTTTGTTTTTGTAAAATCTTGCAATTAAATTCATCTTTAAAGTTCAATTCCATATATATGTTATAATAGAAAACAGTATCACGGTAAATTATTTAATCCATAATGTTTAATATTTTTATTATATGAATGTTAATTTTTGTAAAAAGTTTTAATTAAATAAAAGACAAAACGTTGCAATCAATGAGTGTTTAAATTAATTTATTTTCAATATTCCAATTACCCGTGATACTGTTTTCTATTGCAATTAAAGTTTAAAAAACAACAGCCACGTAATCAATTGAGAGGCCCGTCGGATGACGACATCCTCCACTACATATCCAACGAAACGAGGCAACTTCTGTAATCTGATAGCCTTGTTCTGAATGTGAGTTTGACCCGGGTGCTGTGCAGTATAACCGCCATATTATAACTGCTGTAGTATTGTAGTATACACATAATAGTAGCGTACTATTTCTGTGTGAGGATTTATGTGACTGGCCAGTGGTGCCAACATGCCGGCTGAAGAAGGGTAAGATCATGTCGCAAAAAAATAAACCAATAAAATTCCCCAGCTTTTCGTAATCGCGAGCTAGATGCACATAGATACAGTTGGGGGCAACATTATTAAATTACTTAGAAGTAATAAGAACAAAACACCCGGGTCGCAGTGCCAAAACCCTGCCGACAATATAGTGTATTTGCTTATACAGGTAGTATGGCTTTATTATGCGAACTTAAGTTGGTTTTTGGGCAAAATAAAAAATTTGACTCCTTAATACATCCCTTCAAATAACATTTTTTTTCTTAATTGCAATGTTATTATCAATCGAACCTCTATATTAAAATCTATACAACTTTCAGTAAATAACTATCTGCAAACTAGTGTTTTCATAAAATTTGTAAGTCCGGTCCTGTCGGGCCGATTTTATTAAAATTTTAGGGACACTTTTTAATTACTACTAAAGGGTCAAATGTCAATTTTGAAACGATTCTGAGAATTTTTTCGGTATTTTGGGGCCCAAAAACATTTTTCAACCCCTAAAAACTACCCTTAAAATGGCCCGATTACGCCCATTTTAAATAGGCTTCTTGCGGTGATGAATTTCAATACGTGGGCCAAATTTCGTTAAAATCAATTAACTCTTTCGAAAGTTATTTTATTATTTTAGTGATTTTATTATTTTAGTTAAACAATTGTTCATTAAAAAGTTTGTAATAATTCCGTTTTTAAAAATCAACCGTAAAAATATTTTTAAAAAATGGAATTATTACAAACTTTTTAATGCACAATTATTTAACTAAAATTTATATTTACATGTGTATTTTAACTTTTATATCTACTTGATCAAAACATTTAATAGTTATAAAGCTTGAAAAAGTCCCAAGCAATGGACAAAACGTCGCTATAAATAACAAACAAGTGTTTACTTAAAAAGTCCTTTTTCCCGACAAATCGTTTTTACATAATTAGTACTCTAGTACTCTATCTAGGTCCCCCGACGCGACGACGCTTGAATCACAAAAGTATTACTAATTATGTATTTAAATATTAAAGTTAAAGGACTGCGACCAGAAATTTGATTTTTTAATTTTTTATAGTTTTTTTTGTATCGGAGTTTTTTTTTAATTTTTAATTTAATTTTTTTTAAGTCGGTTAAAAACTAATTGATTTCTTTTATTAACATTGAATCATTTAACTGAATCAAAATTTCCGGTTTCACAAACAAATTTCGTTCCCCGATGTATCGACATAATGTATTGTGGCATAATAATCGGGAAGGGGCGCAAAGCTATCTCTATAAAGGGTTCCATTGTTGGATTGTGTGAGCTGCGTTTATGACATGTAGTGATTATGCAACGTAACGCTGTTAATTAAAACGGTAATTACAATGTTTGAACGAAAAAAGTTGTCGCTATTTGCAGATTGTATACACAGAAGACACGTGCCACCGAACGTGCTTGCTGTGCGAGCGGGTGTTGAGTCTGACAAATTACAGTTAGTAAAACAATGCGACTCGGTATTTGGGGGGAATCACAGACCGCATTGCCAATCATTAACTACGTAACTATACACAAACGTATAGGGTGCTACGCGAAAAGGGTGATATATCTCGCTGAACGCTTTAGACTAGTTACTAGTCTAAACCGTCAGGGAGGCGATATACTAGTCACTAGTATATCGCCTCTCTGACGGCGGTATATAGGACTGAAGTTAGCTCTTGGAATAATAGCAATATAAACTATAATACGCGCCACGGTTCTAAAAGATTCTGAAATGGAGGCTTGCGCAGGTATAGTCGGTTGAAAAACTACAAACTCGCGCTATATTATTATTTTTAATTTTCATTTAATCTAAAGGTCTAATTCCTTGCATAAAGTCATCCAAAAAAATTTTTTTCGTGCTTGTCTATGCAAAACTGTATTAGGCATCTTGATCAATTAACAATCAAAGAAACAACTTAACAATTGCGTACTGGATTGTACTTTATAGCAGGAAAGCGACAAGTGACACGACAACCAGCGATAACCAATCATCGACGAGCGCACGTTCTGTGCCGGTAATTGGGAGGTGGTGGGAGTCTTCCTTTCCCATAAAACAACCAGGAGGGCTCTGAAATATGCATTTGCGACGCTGTTAATGACGAACTTCAGAACCTTTTAGAACCGTGGCGAGTAATATACTTCTCTTTGGATAAGATATCGGATCCACTAGGGATGTTGACTATTTTTGGAAAAGTGTTTTAAATCGTGCATAAGTACCTAATATAGCCACAAAAATTTATTATTTTTATTTAAATAAGCTTTAATAATCGTGGATTTTACATTCCGTTTCAAATTTCGCACCAATACTTGTCACATGACTGCTGTGACGTCATACACTCATAAACGCTCGTAAACTGATGAGGTGATGAAAGGTTTTTTCGTAATTTTTTTCGAAATTCAAAGTTTTACTCATGGAATTGTCACCGACCTCAAAATTTCATTATTTTCATCTTTTTAGTGACTTTTTTGAAAGAATTGATATTTTTTTAAAGTTTTTTTTAGTTTTTACTTCTAAGTGGATTTGATTTCGCACATTTTTAAAAACTACTGAACCGATTTAAGTAAAATTTATGTGTGATCACCCTGAAGATGAAATAAGAAAAGAATCATCAAAATCGGTTTCCAAATATAGGTGATATGTTTTTTTGATGTCATTTAAAAACGGATGAACCGATTCTAACAAAAATTATATTGTAGTAGCCCGGTAGTTTTCTGAACAAAATAGCGTAGAAATTTTTCAAATTGGTTTACAATTGACGAAAATATCGGTGAACAAACATTTAAAAAAATACAGACGAATATAGAACATCATCTCCTTTTTTTGAAGTCGGTTAAAAATGAAGCCTTCATTTCTTTAATATTTGCAATATTTTTTTATGGACAAATTATTAGTGCAGTAGTTACTTGTATACGTTTAAATACAAAATTTAGGTACAAGCCAGGAGCGTAGCTACCGCCGTATATGCCGTATCAATTATACGGGGCCCCCGGACCACGGGGGCCCCCAACGTGCGTAAGCAAAAAAAAACTTCCCATTTTTTTTTTTATTTCAGAAATGACAAAAGTCAAAAAAATCAATTTCTTCTATTCCCGCATAAAGCGTGCGTTCAAAAGTTGGCAACACCCTACATCGGTTATCGCGGGCTGCGGGATTTCCCCGTTTAAGTCATTTACTTCAACAGGGGAAGGGCCCCCAAACAAATTTTTATACGGGGCCCCGCCAAGGCACGCTACGCTTCTGGTACAAGCATTTAAATATTTAAATGAGAAGAAGTTTTCATCATGAAAGGTTTTTGTTATGCATGTTAGTACTTCTTTTCAGAACATCTGTTATATATTATAACCTATAAACTGGGACCAGATTACGTAACAATAAAATACGACATTTGGCGGGTACTGTATCCGTTCTAAAATGTATTGACAAGACAGAAGCAATCGAAACGTCTAGAATTAAAGTCCCCCGATTTCAGAAATGGCCAACGATATTTTCATGAACTGGTAATAAATGTCTTCAGTTATGTTTTCATGCATACAGGATGGCTCAGGTAACCTGAACCTGTCCCATACGTTTCCTATTTTAAGAGCTACGTTTATTTAATACCTAAACGGTTTTTTTTAAGGGCTCGAAGCCAGGTTTACACGATAATTCAAATTTTAAAGGTTACTGAACATCAACTATAAAATTCTTATTTTAAAGCGGTACGTTTTTTAATAAGTGAAATGTTTTTAAGGGCTTGGAACGATATATTTAAAGGCAGATTCACACGATAATTTATTTTTTATAGCATGACCTGAACGTTTTTTATATATTCTCAGATATTTTCAAATTATTTATTTGATAAGCGGTTTAATTTTTTATCCATAGCTATTTTTCATTATACATATCCTAAATATTAAAAGTTATGATCTCCTGATGATTAGCAAGACATTGCGTTGAGAAAAAAGTGTAAATGGTTTGTTATTTTCAGGTTATTCTTTTAATATTCAAGGTCTGCGCATCAAAGATTCCATTCCTTGTCAAGAGATTTATATAATACTTAATGTAACTTTGGTTAACCCTGTTAGACATATTATACACACCCCTTTTCGTGAAAGGAAATGAAAAACAAAGTGTTTCTGAATCCCTTTAAAGCATTTCTGATGCACAAAATGAAATCCTGTTAATGGATGATATTATCAACGGTCTCGCCTACTTGTTTAAATTTTATATTCTTTTAAAATATTAATGCTATCAATTAATTATGCCCGTTAAATAATTACATTATTCTAAGATAAATTATCATGCAATTAATCTAATTACGTAATTAGATTCAAGTTAATTGAGAAGTAAATTTAATAGCGAAGTTTTGTTGCGCGTTTTCTTGGAATTTTTGGAATGTGAAGATTAATTATTTCACTTTTATTAGTGTCTAATTTAAGTGGTTTTCAGAATCTATCACGTAAGTACAACCGGGAAATTCTGAGAAATTCATTGGACCTGAACTAGTCTGTGGCATTTCTTATAGAAATGTCCAGCAAACTGTCACGAGATGGACCTGTGAGCAGCATCTCTCAGATTGGGACCTGGTTTTAGGTAACAAACATGGGAAGAAAATGCTTGCAGGTCCTTCCTCAAAGTTAACTGAGGACTTAATTAAACTCAGCAGACCGATACTCAGAAAGGTGATTGGGCTTTTAACCGGTCATGCTTTCCCGAGAAAACACCTACATGTGATGGGGATACATACATCAGGAACCAACACTATGTAGATTTTGCAAAATGGAGGATGAAACAGCCACCCATATCGTGTTCGAATGTGAGGCTTTAACTTACAGGAGAACAACCATCTTTGGTTACATCGATGAGGATGGAATAGTTCCACAGGATAATCTAGTAGCAAATCTTCTGGAGCTTATAAGAAGATCCAGATTATTTGATGACTAGATCCAGTAAAAGGGGAAGCACAAAAATCCTTTCAGGATGTGGTGCATTTGGGCCAACAGACCACCCCATTCTATTTTAATCTTTTAAGTACAACCGGACCCTGCTCTGCATTGAAGACATAAAAAAAGCTGAACCATTTCTTTGCCTGCTTTGAAATCGTTATATTTTAAAATAGATATCATTAGGCCGAGAAAGCAGTTTTGGAGAAAGGATATTTTTCACATGATTTTATTTTGATCGCAGATCGTTAAAAGGACACTTAACAAACAAAACACAGTCGATATGTATAAAACAAACGAACGTTGTATACATATACATTATGAAGTTGTTTGTATAAATGACTTTGTCTGAATGTAATTTGTTTTTAGTTTTTTTTTCTTTGTTGTATTATCCACTCGTCGAATCCATTCTCTAGGTCATTAGGTTTTATAACCTGCTTGATGATACAGTCCCTCTATATATTCTTTGATAAATTTACTAGACTTAAATTTTATACATTATTCTCTTTCAAAGATATTATTGTTGCAGTAGTAAGAAAGTCATCTCAGAATTTTCTTCGTGAAAGTATATTATTTCTTTATATTATTACAATCTCGTATTTGCTTCTGTTGTAAAAAGTTCGGCAACTGTTTTCAAAAGGTGTGCTTTTTTATTTTATAACGTGAAGAAAAGTCTATTAAATCTCGAGAAAATGTTTTCAATATATACACAAATGCAACACAGGTTTCACAATATATTTTCTTAAGTTTTGCTAGTTTTTTTAAATTGCAAAAAAATGATTCACAATTTTGATATTTTAACGCAACTGATAAAAAGATAGGTATTATAAAAAACAGGTGATAGACATAAAATAAGTTTCGTAAAAGGATAATTAACACAAACTTTACACAAAGAAGCACATTTTTTAGCTACTTCATAAAAAAATTCTTTAAATATTTTGCATGTTATTGCATTTTGAATAAAAAGTATAATGAACCAAAAAAGTTTATTATTTAATGAACTTGCTCGAGAAATATCGATAATATTTTAAAATATGCGTAAAAACAAACACAGAAAAAAATTCATTCACACATTTAAATATCTCTCGCGCTTTTCTTATATATAGCAGGGGTGAACAAAACGTGAAATGAATAATTGAAAACTTTGTTGCACATAATTTTAATATTAATAATACAAAACATATTGTGCAGCGAACTTAATAATTAAAAATATCCTAACCATATCATTTTCCCTTTTTTTTTTTGTTTGTTAATAATTTTTGGCGCCCCTTGAAACTGCCGCCCGAGGCAGGTGCCCCGGTTTATTCCCCTCTTTAGCCTGGAGCTAACATAACCTTGAATAGCGATGGTAAAGCTCTTCATAATCTTAGGTGTAAGATTATGACTTCCACAAGCCATAAAACTGGCTACCCCTGTTATATAACAGAGCCCACATATTTTTTATATACTACCTTAATTCACGCCTTCTTTGGCGTATCATATATTAATAATAAATTTACCATATAGTATGTGTAAATAACACTTTATGTGATAGACGGATGAAAATATTTTGCTTCTTTCGAATGCCGTGCATCTTATTGAAAATTGTTATGATACGATCCATCTTTTGAATCGATATAGCATGTCACAAAACATTTTTCTTTATACCCGATCGAAAGTACGTACTTTTAACAGTGTTGGGTTACTTTCACATAGTTTGTGCTGAAGCCCAGCTGTACGAGGCGAGGTAGGCAAAAGACATATTGTGGGTGTGACCTTCTTTAGTTTTGTCTCACCCAAATCATCCGCACGTTTCAATTTTTGGCTGGTTCCACACTACGAGGCAAAAAAATGCTATTGCAAGGGTGCCGCTGTCGATTGATTACTCTAATTTTTGCAAATATTTTGAAGACTTAAAAAACTTTTCCGAAAAAGGAAGTCACTTTAGGTCTCTGGTGGAACAATTTTGTAAAATAAGTGCGACTAAGGTCGTAGTGTGACATTGAAAACGTGTGTTTTTTTGGCACAATTAATGCCAACTTTTTTCTAGTAAATCGTACATAAATTAGAAAACTAGAGACCATAGATATGTCCTTTATCTTCCTTATAGAGAAAGAATTTTCGCAGAATGTTGACGAATAAGTCTACAATCAGTTGACAGCTGAAGCTCTATTTTTGGCTTAAATTTAGAGCGTTCCGACAGCCTTTTTTACCCATTTCGTAGAGCGCGATAGAATATGGGTAGGCAACCTTTTCTAACAAATAAACATGCAACGGCAAGTTGGGCGTAAAGATGGAAGCTAAGTTTAAATTGTTAGATTGAAAAATCTGAGTTTGTGTTGGTAGCAATGTGAAAGCGTGTGCGGTTCTAATACACGTCTACCAACCGTATATAGACAGAAGTGACGGTGCACTTCCTTATGTTGGCAGCATCTATGTAAGCAAAACATTACGTATCAGAGGCTGCATGTATATGGCCAATTTACTTTAGTAACTCCTCGAAAGGTTAGTCCAGGAATACCAACAAACTAAAAGCTTAAAACACAACGGCGGGACCAGAGAAAACTGCGGTAACAAAAAGGAATAATCCGACAAATAAGAAAAAATAAAAAAATGCACTGAACCAGTCCTCCAGACGTACGGATGGTTGAAATCTAACACTTGCTTTTTTTGATATATAAGACTAAGGTCCATGGAACGTCTATATCTCGAATTGTATTTTATGGACCATTTCTCGAAAGTAAAAATCAAGAGGACAGCTTGATGTAACGCTTAGAGTATTATCCTTTGGATCAAACGGGTTCGAATCCCATCTCCGCTCATGGATGTTTTTTATGTGGTTTAATTTACTTTGACGTACTCGAATGCTAATGACCTTAGTTGTCAAGCTTCTAAAATCCACATTAAATAAACAAATACGTATTCAAATCAGTAGCGTAACTACGTCAAAAATACTTGTGTTCGGTGGGAGTGCCCCTCCTCCCCCCAAATAAAATACGAAATTTTTCAGAGTCCAAAAATATATTTATTAAAAATAATGGTTACAAATTTAATGTTTAAAATTTTTTTTTTCCGAGCTTTCACATTCGCGAATTCTGTCACTAAGTTCTGTACATTTATCTTTTTTGCTTCGTCGTTTTTAATTGAAATGATAGCCAGAGCAGAGCTCAATATTTCTTGTCCCATCGTATTTCAAAGATAATTTTTTAGAACAATCAATGATTTATTCTGTATACCATCATTTCCTGTTTCTCAAGATTTTTTGTAATCCGGAGGTATGGGCCATGGGGGCCCCCTTCGGGGCCCAAGAAACTTGGAGGCCTGTGTTCCTAGATCACATAGAACACCGCTAGTTACGCCACTGATTCAAATCAAAATAAAAAACTATGTGGTCTAAAATCTGCTGACGGTAGATTGTATCCCGAAATAGCTGAAATGTTTGATAAAAAATAATCAAGACAATCTAAAATTAAAGATTAAAACAAATAAGGGTGGTAACTGGCAACAAATAATTAAAAACACTTGAAAATTCTACAAATAATTATTAAATTATTTCTCGACTATGGTTTCGGACAATAAGACCATCCTCAGGAGTACAAAAATAAAATTTTTTAAAATAAGTTTTTGTACTCCTGAGGCTGGACTTATTGTCCAAAATGATTGTCGAGAAATAATTAAATAATTATTTGTAGAATTTTCAAGCGTTTTTATTTATCTGTTATTATTAATCATGTTCTACCAAGTGCCGAGTGAAAAAATCAGTGCAAATTACAAAATAAGGGTGGTCCTAGTTGACCCTAAGGTGCATCATATCCCATAAGGATTTTTGTAGTTCCCCTTTTTATGCTGGATCTAGTAAGCAAATTATCTGGGCTCAGAAGACTGGCCACAGACAATATATAAAACAAAAACTAACTCTTTATATTTATTTTCAAACAAAAACAAAAGCAACCATCTTCCCTAAACTTTTAAAAACATATATTCATCACACGAATCATTTATTCCTGACACAAATGTTACCGCAGGATTCTCCGACATTGATTTTTGCAATGTGTCGTCACATCCTAAACTACCGCTTCCTTGTTATTTCATAACACCGTGTAGCTTAGAGCTTCACTATAAAACTTTATGTCCACGTGTATATTTCCGGTACCGACTGCAAGTTATTACATGACACTCTAGATGACACCACAACAAAACAAATCATGAAAAATGTGGTTAAAGTAGTACGACGTCGGTCGTTGTTATCTATCGTTGTCTCACTTTGTTCATGCAGCTATCTCCTATTCTCTATTACTATCCCAGTGTTGGGGTTATTTGTTGACCCACTGCTTTACCCTTCATATATATATATATAATATATATATGGATATGTATGTATATATATTTCGTATCTTCCTATATGGTATATGCATGCATTTATTTCATATGTGTGATATAGCTTTGACTTGCGCCACTGAACAGAAAAAACCGGTCAAATGCAAGCCGGCCTCGCGCGGAGAGGGTTCCATTCCATTTAGTTTTCAACCGACTTCAAAAAAAGGAGGTTATACAATTCGTCTGTATGTTGGTTTTTTTTTGGATGTTTGTAACGCGATTACTCCGCTAATTATGAACCGATTTGAAAAATTTCAACGCCATTTTGTTCAGAATGCTACCAGATTGGTCCCGTAAAATCAGTTCATCCGTTTTTAAGTGACATCAAAAAAACATTTTTTTATTGAATGCGATCTCATATCGCCAGTATTTGTGAACCGATTTTGATGATGATTATTTTCTTATTTTCTTTTTTAGGTTTTTCTAAAACCGATTTACTACTCCTTACATGGGGACCCCTACAGACTTTGTGCCCATGAGCCTTGAATTATTAAATCTCGCAATGCCTGAGAAAGTAAAATTTTAATACACGTGACCAGAAAGAGAAAAAGATTGGTTACGCGTGACCAATTTACGCCACTGATGTTTGGGTTTGATATTGAATATGATTACCGAGCTGGGTAGAGTAGTGGTGACAGCACTAGACTCGCATTCGGGAGGTACTGGGTTCGAATCCCGGCGGGGGCAGATGTGGCTGGGACTTTTTCCTACTGCCTCTCGCCGAGAAACGGTAATTCCTGTACCGACCATCTTGATTGAGGTTTTCCATGGTTTCCCTCAATTAATTCCAGATAAATATCGAGATGGTTCCTTATTTGAGGCCATGGTCGATTACGTATCAAACTCCCAGTTGAAAAATTACCTATCCTATCCTAATTTCAAAAAAATTCCTTCATTCGCCCATTGCTATTACATAAGTTGAAGTTGTAAAAAATGTAGAAAATAACGGGAAGTGGTAGATGAAAAAATAATAATGGTGCGAATGGCGTCTGTTATGACATAAAGTCGAGAAACGGACGTTAAACGCATTATTATTATTATTATTATATTGAATATGATTGAAACGTCAGTTCAGTGTCGTCGCCAATCTGTCCCCAGTGGGACTTAGTAGGACTTCTCTCTTTTTATGTAAACATATACAAATGGTTGTGATACATGCAAACTTACTATATGACAAAATTGCTTCATCTTCATTCTTCATGAATTTTCATTATGAACATGTATATACAAAAATGCGCATTGCTTTTACGATGCCATTAAATTCATTTTCGTATTTTATTTGATGTCGTTTCATTTTTCTTAATTTCACTTTCGAGTATTGTAATCCAAAATGGAGACTGCTTGTCAGTTTTTCATGAGGACAACTCGGTGCCACCGTTGTGGGGTTCGAACCACACCTCCGCAATGCATGTTTGGATGTTTCATTTGATTATAATACTCGCCACGGTTCTAAAAGGTTCTGAAGTTAGTCACAAACAGCGTCGCAAATGCATATTTTAGAGCCATTCTGGTTGTTTTGTGACAAAGGAAGACAATAGTCAATATCCCTAGTGGATCTGATATCTTATCCAAAGAGAAGTATAATACTCGCCACGGTTCTAAAAGGTTCTGAAGTTAGTCAATAACAGCGTCGCAAATGCATATTTCAGAGCCGTCCTGGTTGTTTAGTGGGAAAGAAAGAATCCCACCACCTCCCAGTTACCGGCACAGAATGTGCGCTCGTCGGTGATTGGTTATCGCTGGTTGTTGTGTCACTTGTTCGTTTCCTACTATAAAGTACAGTCCAGTACGCTATTGTTAAGTTGTTTCTTTGATTGTTAATTGATCAAGATACACTTTTGCATTGACAAGCACGAAAAATAATATTTTGGATGACTTTATGCAAGGAATTAGACCTTTAGATTAAAGAAAAATAATAATATAGCGCGAGTTTGTAGTTTTTCAACCGACTGTACTTGCGCAAGCCTCCATTTGCATCTAACTCCAGAACCTCTTAGAACCGTGGCGCGTATTATACATTTGACGGTAATAAGATTAGTTAGTTAGAGAAATGAGACGTGTCCTCGATGAATACAAAGTAAAACTATACTGCTTTATTTTAGAACACAGTAAATTTAAGAATCAAAATAAAAAAATTCTATTCATTAATCAATCTGATCACAGAATATATTGTTAATTTCAAATTGGTAAATCACCACCATTTTATAAGAAAATTTTTTCCTGGCGTTTTTAACTTTATATGCGTACCATTTAAGAAAAATTCAATTCCCGAAAATTGGAAACGCTTCGACCTTGACAAAGAACACTCGTAGCAGATTTCATGTTTTTAACTCAAACTTCTAAAAATACTAACATAATAAAGAAATGAAAATATGGAAATTCTGTTTAAAGTGTTTGGTGGCAACAATTGGTATCATTACCCTCTCTTAATCACCTACAAAACTGTCGATTGGAAGGTTTACATTGACTCGTCGTTCTTTGTGCTAACATTTTAATTTGTAAATTTAGAAGTTCGTAATTAAATCTGCTCAATAAAACTCTTTCATTAAAATAATTGCATTTGATATGTAAAAAAAAGAATTGAAACTAAATGAAAGTACGTTCTAAAAAGGTTCGTTCTAAATAAATCTATTTAATCTGTAATCCTCGCCAACTGCTATACCTGATACAACGACTAAAGCTCCGTTCACATACATTTTCCACTCATTCACAAGTATCATTGAAATTGTAGAGTGTATGAGTAGGAATTTTATTTTTATATAAAAGAAATAACTGTCCTTAATAGCTGATCAGTTTGGGTTGAGTTCATTTTAGATAAGTTACGATAACTCGAATTTATGTCATTTGAAATGAAAAAGTTGTTTTGCTTCTTAGAAACTGAATGTAAGAAATAAGTCTTCAAAAATAATTTTTACAAAACGCCTGTGCTTTGCGTGTTAAAACTAATTGATTTTTAATTTGTTTATAGGTGTGGACTTTCCGTTTGATGTTCCAGTCAAATTTATGGGTAAGTTTCAATTAAAATTTATAATCATTATACCAATTATTTATATAGTTATTTTTTTTTTGTATTCTTAGTTTTATAAACTTGTGAACACAAAATATAAAACAGGAATATCCAGGTATGAAAAACGTTATTTCTTATTTTTCCATTTTAGGTGGAAAATCAAAACACTTCAAAACTTTGTTTAGAAATATATTCAAGTTGTTATCGTCCATAATATAATATTAGAATTTTCTTTTATTTATGTTCAATTATCCAATATCTACAAACATTTGTTTAGAAAGTATTTTTAAACTATTTTGAAATGATTTCAATTTTTTCTGAAGCAACAAAACACGTTTAAAAAAATGTTTCTAAGCTATAGAAAATGTTATATCTGTACTAGGCTTTAGATAACAAATATTTTCAACGTCTAAAGAATCGATCTAAAAAAAACCCACTCAAGTAAACTTTTTAAACAAAGAGGCCATAAGGCAAAAAAGAATGGCAGACTAAAGGCAGGCTCAAACGAACAAATTTAATTGATCAATCAAATTGAAGGGTTTTTCAAACGAGCAAATACTTAGATAAGTGAAATTATTCAACAAAATATCATTTAATTTCGATTATAACCCTTCATTTCGATTAATTCAATTTAACTCTTCAATGTAAGTGATTCGTCTACAGGTTCACACCCACTAAATCAGTTCGAATCGACTCAGCACGATCGACAGTTTTGGAATACATGAAATTAAATGAGCTCTTTCACACCAGTCGGCTCGGATCGGTTCAGCAACATCCAGTGTACGCATACACTGCCAAGCCGAGCTGGTCCGATCCGACTCAGTGGGTGTGGAACTTTAGTCTGCATTTAAATTAATGGCGGTTGAAACATTCAGTTCATTATTTTTCTATTTTTCACCGCAAATAAAAGAAAAAAAAACGCTGTCGATAGTAACCTCGACGCAACTCATCGTAAAAAACTGTCGTAAAAAACGAGTTGATCCTTCATTTGAAACCAAGGTCACACCGTTTAGAGAGTTTATTCAGATCAAAGTGGGCATTAATTGATTGCCTTGTTATTACAGATTAATTATAAAATAAATAAAAGCTTGTAATAAGCTAGATTTCTATTTGAAAAAAATAAGTAAATATGAAAAGACTTACCGATTCGTACAACAGGTGGTAAGGCAGCTGATATTTCGATAATAAATATTACAGTAAATTGAATAACAATTCTGATAAAAATGCTACAAGGCTGTAGCGCCATCTTGTAGAAGTGAATAACCACTTGCACGAGCGCACTCCAATAGGGAAGTCCCGATTCGAGCTAAATGCGAATGTTTACACAATTGGTAGCACTGTTCACATCATAACATTAAATAACACCGATTTGAATTTATCGTTATATGATTGGTAGAACTGTTCACATTACACCTTTATAAGAAAATTCGTTTATTTATTGTTAAGTAGTTGGTAGAACTGTATCGTCACCGGGAAAGCCCTTATTGGGTGACAATTTTGTGCATATTATTATCGCGGAAGTCCGTTATTACGACACAAACACAATTTATATATTTTTTAAGTTGGCAGCTATGTTCACAGCGCATATGTTGTCTACACTGTTAATAGGAAATTACTGTATTGTAACTGCAGCTGGTATTACTGTTCACATTATGGTAATATATTTTAGTGTGTTAAAATAGTTACCTATTATTTCTACACTTTTCATTTAACGTTACATATTCTTTTTATTTAATCACAATTTGACATTTAACATTTATGCATACGTTTCATGTTGGTAACAATGTTCAAACATCTAAAAATAAAAAAGCGTGTTTTTTAGACCGAAAGGTCAAAATAAAAACTTCAATGGCGATCGTAATCAATTCGAAGTAATTGCAGTCAGACGTATTTTCAACACCGTCTATTTTCAACTAATTTAACTCACGTATTTTCAAGTTTCCAACCGCTTCGAACGCCATTCTGACTACTACAGTTACTAGAATACTAAAACACTGGGCGTAAGAAACTATAAACACGGTCACGTCTCTGATTGGTTGAGTCGATTGTATACGTCACCGATGCCCATGGCTTGGTTTTTCAATTATTGTTATCCCAACTGTTTGGAAAAAGACTCCATGTAACGTCACAAGCCTACTTCCCCCGCACTCTCACACCTCTCGCCTAGTCATATCTTCAACAATGCTAACGCAAACATGGCCACGTCTGCCATTGGTTGAGTCGATTGTCCACGTCACCGATGCCCATGGCATGGTTTTCCAATTATCGTTATCCCAACTGTTTGGAAAAAGACTCCACGTAACGTCACAAGCCTACTTCCCCCGCACTCTCTCGCGTCTCGCCTAGTCACACCTTCAACAATGTTAACGCCCAACCTTAGTTTATGGTAACCTTGGATTAGTCCAAGACGTATTTATTTGTGTCTTTAAACATGCACGTGCTTTTTTAATGAGTTCTTTGGTAGAGATTCTGCCTGTTCAAGAAAATTAGTTTGTCTCTGAAACCCAATTTACAAATTTGGAATGTCAACAACATTCATGTTTGAAAATTAGAACTTGCGATAACAGTTTCTGTCATTAGTGTTTGCAACTCGCAATGTATCTGATTCTGTCAAATGTAACGTACGGTCTTATTAGCTTCAACGACAAGGAAAATATTCTTGAAAGGTGTGCTTATACGGTTCATTATCAAGGGCGATGTGGTAGCGGGCGAAGTAGCTTTCTAGGCTAAGTAAATTAAAATTAAAATCTCGACCGAAAATTACAATCGTGCGCAGAACGTTTTGCGCAACCTTGTATTAGTAATAATAAATAACCGTGGGAATTAAAAAAAAATTACCACGGTTATTTAACCGGATATTTCAACCGGTTAATTAACCGGTAATTTATTCTTTTACATCACTATTTACAAAACCATTGTACAAAACACTGTTTTAAAATCAGTACAATGTGTTTTTAATTATTAACTTTATAACATACCTTTTTAGTTATAAAATTTGTCTGTACTTATAAATAATCTCTTCGCTATGAGCACACCTTGTTTTGTTGTAACCTTGCATATGCATATTCATTTGTTCAAGCAAAATACAATACCTAACCTCAAACATACATATGTATGATTAGTGGCTGGAAGTAGATACTTATTATATACTATTGTATGTTTAACCGATTGCAGGAAATGTTTCTTTGCCCTAAACCAGTATTTCCACGGCTAGCGTTCAAGTCAATTTCGGTAATAATAATTCCACCAAAAATATTTCGTGTGAAATTGATTACCAAGACACAAGTTCATGATGTTTTCATTGTTAAAAAGTTTTGAGATCTCTAGTAGAGCGACCCTAATCTACGGGGCCTGTCCAAAGTATATACAAAAGAACCTTGATAAGTTAAACCTCGATAAGTTAAAAACCTCTGTAAGTTAAAAATTTTTTGAATTCCCTTCCCCTGAAAGCATAAAACCTCCATCACTTAAATCACAAAACCTCGGTAACTTAAACAAATATTCTGAACATCGGCCTCGATAACTTAAAATAATTTTTTGGTGACCTCCATAAGTCATCATGAGTAAGTATCCAAACAAAAGGTAGAAAATCAAAATTGCATGAAACAAAAAAAAATTACTGACTTCTTTGTTTAAATAATTGATTGTTTAAATAAATAAATAATTGATTCTAAACGAATAGATAAAAAATTTATGTCACCTCTGTTGAACTAAATACATCCTCTATAAAACCCACAAACCTCGGTAAGTTAAAAATTTCAACTCTCGATAAGTAAAAAACTCGATAACTTAAATTTTGTTACGTTTCCCTTGGATTTTAACTTATCGAGGTTCTACTGTATTATCCTCTATTGAACTAAATACATCCTCTATAATATCCACAAACCTCGGTAAGTTGAAAAATTTACTCTGCCAACCTCCCTAACTTCAACTCTGGATAAGTAAAAAACTCGATAACTTAAATTTTTTAACGTTTCCCTTGGATTTTAATTTATCCAGGTTCTACTGTACTTTGAACAGGCTCTGTAGAGTAGGGGCTCGGCTCTACTAGAGATCTCATAAACTTTTTAACAAAAATACGGTTAGAAAATTGAAAAACGATAATAATGTTTATACGTTCACAATGTTCCACCCGTCGTTTTAAAATTCAATGCAAAACAACGCTAATGATTTGATTTTTTTAGAGGAATTAACTAGATTTATCATCAAACAAAAAGGGTTGAAAATGTGACGATAATTATGCATAATTAGAAAATTTGAACCATAATGCTTACTATTTAATATTAATGGGGGTTTTGATTACCGCGGTAGCCACTACGCAGAATAATAGGTGACCGCAATTTTATGTTGAATTACATTAAAATCGAAAGGGCAAAAGCAAACTATTATGTATTTCATAGCGCCCACAAATATGCTAAAAACATTGAAAGTAGAAAAAGAAATTAAGCATAAATACCTATATTTTTAAATTATTAAATTAAATTATTAAACGAAAAAGCGTATCTCATGGTAAAATTTATTAGGTACTGAAAATGGTAGATTTTCAATATTTGTTAAAAATTATAAAAGTAATACACAATTAAGTTAGCAGGAAAGTGGACAATTGATGTAAATTATTAAACCAATTATTAATCTAGCGACGTTTTGGTCATTTATTTGATCTTCATCAGGCATCTTAATACACGGTATATAACAATGCACAATAAATATTTATTGTGCAATATTACAAGTCACATGTTCATAATGCTTTATTCTTATTAATTAATAATTTCAGCCAGATTTATTAATTTTGTAATGTTTATAAGTAAAAATAAGATCCATGTTGCTATTTATATGATGTTTATTATATACCGTGTAAGTCAAATAAATTACCAAAACGTCGCTAAATTAATAATTGGTTTAATAATTTACATCAATTGTCCACTTTCCTGCTAACTTAATTGTGTATGCTTAAAAAAAATATGGACGCAACAATTTCCAATATAAAAGTAATATTTTTAAAACAGTTTTGAAAATAAAATTCATTTTGTTGAACATTTATTTTTTAATTGAATTTTAAAGATTTTTAGGGTGAACGGGGTTCCCTAATGCTCAGGGCCCCCTGCGCCGCGGGAGCTGCGGACTGTCAGCTACGTCACTGTATTTGAAGGTTATAATCTAGTTGCCGAAACTGGTTCTGTGCGTAATAAATAAGTAACGTGTGATCACGGCTTTACAGCCGGTATAAATGCATAGTTGATATGTTATGCTCCTCAAACTCCTCAATCTGGATTCTGGAGAGAGTGAAATGCTGTCTGTATAACTCAAATCATTTCGCTACAAATTTCTAGTACGCGATTTTAACGTCTTATATGTTTTACAAATTGTTCCAGAAAGTTACAGAACTATAGACCTTTCGAATAACACTACATACAAAATATCGATTACGTAATGACTAATGAAATATACTTTGTGGGGTTTAAATGCAGCCGACAAGGACAAAGCATTACATTGCACGCTGGTTGTATCGCGAAAATGTTAAAGTCGTAATCTTATGTTCGCTATTTACAGTCTCTTAAGGTAGTTGTCGTGGTTAATGCACACCGTCAGAAAATTCTTTATTCCTGTATACTTATTAAGGACATGATAATACACTTACCCTGAAAATTTGAAGTCGATCGACCGTATATAATCCGAGATAAATTCAATTAAAAATTGGATAATTAACATTGATTGTATACGATCTCTGTAGTTCTGAACCAGTTTCTTATTTATAAAAAAAGAACTAACTATCAGAAACTCTCCAAAAACTGACAGTCTTTCAATGCGTTTGTTATGAGTTTAAAAAAATAAGAAACAATATTTGACCGTCTACTTATTTATAAATAACGGTTTAAAGTTCAACAATTTATAGAAAAGTATACATGTATATGAATACTGTATGGGTTACGTTTCCACGGGTACAGTCTTGCGTACAAATTATGGATCACTTAGCTACAAGCTAGTATACTTTTGTGGCGCGTATAATCTATAACTTTTTGACAATATTGTACCACGACAACTACCTTAATCAATGAGTCTTTTTGTCAATTTCATACTTTCGAATTTTCGTAAGGTGTGGGCACGCAACTTCCGTTGTTTGCACCAAAAGACTTCAATAAAACGAATTTAGAAACTTAATCAAATTATTAAAGCATTACAAAACGCTTTGCTGATTAGAGAGACTAATGTTTGATAGGTGAAAGGTGAATCAGCTTTGATATATTTGATATATTTGTTATATTATGTTGGTATTTGTGACAGTAAATTATTGATAGTCGTGTTGCCGAGTTAACCGGCGTAAGAAACACTTCCATGTTTCCCTTACCCTGCATCTAAATTGAAACGGAATCGGTGATCAAAGGCTGCTCTCATGGTTGCTATGCGTGTTACCGTGTTAACCACAGAAATACTCGACTCGACAATTGTAAATTCAGAGGAGAAATTAAGCTCTGCATCAAGTAGAGGTTGTCTCTTTTCCTTGGATAGATCCAACGGATTGATGAATTCGTAGAACTGTTAGACATTTTTGGGTAGGTATTTGAGGCACTGTGAAAAGTACAATACCTTTTTAGTGTATTTGCCATAAGCCAACATACACTATTGGCGTCGGTCGGATGGCGGGACCTAGGGGTCGGACCAAAATTTCTCGACGTTTCATAACCTCCTAAACACTTTGGCACCATTTTTGAAAATGTTTATATATAATATGTATATATATATATATGTATATATATATATATATATATATATATTTATATATATATATATATATATATATGTATATATTTATATATATATTTATATACGTATATATATATATATATATATATATATATATATGTGTGCGGGCAATAACTTTCGAAAGAGTTAATTGATTTTAACGAAATTTGGTCCACGTGTTGAAATCCATCACCGCAAGAAGCCTATTTAAAATGGGCGTAATCGGGGCATTTTAAGGGTAGTTTTTAGGGGTTGAAAAATGTTTTTGGGCCCCAAAATACCGAAAAAATTCTCCGAATCGTTTCAAAATTGACATTTAACCCTTTTAGTAGTAATTAAAAGGTGTCCCTAAAATTTAAATAAAATCGGCCCGACAGGACCGGACTTACAAATTTTATGAAAACACTAGTTTACAAATAGTGAATTATTTACTGAAAGTTGTATATAATTTGGTATAGAGGTTCGATTTATAATAATATTGCAATTAAGAAAAAAAATGTTATTTTAAGGGATGTATTAAGGAGTAAAATTTTTTATTTTGCCCAAAAACCAACTTAAGCTCGCAAAATAAAGCCACACTGCCTGTATAAGCAAATACACTATATTGTCGGCAGGGGTTTGGCACTGCGACCCGGGTTTTTAGTAATATCCGAATACAAAAACACAGACGTGGCCGAAGGGTAGCAGGGCTTAACCGACACTGAAATGTTTAAATTAGCAACATTCTTTTCGCAATAAAAAGCCCTTGAGATATTTTGAAATTTTAATATCTTGAAATTTAGTATTTAAAGATTTGAAAAATAAAAAACCCAGATTTCTTAATCAGGATTAAAACTTAGCCAGGTGTTTGAAAAATTATATTTTCGAAAAATTTAGAAAAATATATTTGGGACACGTTGAAATTTAAACAGAATAATAACAATGGTAACTAAAAATAGCTATATATATTCAAAAAAACGCGTTGTTTCGGTGTGAAAATCTACGTGCTAGGAGATTAAAAATTTAAGGGTCGGTTAAGCCCCGCTACCCTTCAGCCAGGTCTGTGTTTTTGTATTCGGATTGGACAAATTTTCACAGCGCCTCAAATACCTATCCAAAAATGTGTAACAGGTCTCGGGCTAAATTGTTTACCAACTGAGATCATTCGTGGATCGAGGTTATCTTTATATCTGTTACGGTAAATTTAATTTATCCGGTGATTATATATAATCACCAGTTATTATACATAATGACCATTAAATTTGGTAAATATGATTTGTATAATTTGCACTGATTTTTTACTCGGCGCTTGGTAGAACATGATTAATAATAACAAATAAAAAAACACTTGCAAATTCTCCAAAAAATATTAAATTATTATTTCTCGAAATCATTTCGGACAAGTCCATTCTCAGGAATATAAAACATATACCATTGTATTTTTGCGGATGGACTTATTATCCGAAACGATCGTCGAGTAATAATTTAATAATAAGTTATTATTATCTACTGTTGCGTCCATTTTAATAATATTCTGGTTTTTTTATAAAATATATTGTCATATTTCTACAATTAAAAAATTAAAATATAAATATTTTTCTTATCCAAATATTTTTTCATTCTACAATGGTCATTATTCAGTTAGAAGAGATTCATTAATTATCTGGATATTATGATGCCTGAAGAAGACCTAATAAAGGCCGAAACGTTGCAGAAGTAATAATCGATATTTTGATTTTTTTGCCGTTTCCAATTTCCTGATAATATTCACAATTTAATAAAAAAACCCGGGTCGCAGTGCCAAAACCCTGTCGACAATATAGTGTATTTGCTTGTATAGGGCCGTGTGGTTTTATACTTTTATTATGTGAAATTAAGTTTGTTTTTGGGCAAAATAAAAAATTTAACCCCTTAATACACCCCATAAAATAACATTTTTTTCTTAATTGTAATATTATTATCAATCTAACGTCTACACCGAATTAAATACACCCTTCAATAAATAAGTCACTATCTGCAAACTAGTGTTTTCATAAAATTTGTAAATCCGGTCCTGTCGGGCCGATTTTATTAAAATTGTGGGGACACTTTTTAATCACTACCAAAGGGTTAAATTTCAATTTTGAAACGATTCGGAGAATTTTTATCGGTATTTTTGGGCCCAAAAACAGTTTTCAACCCCTAAAAACTACCCTTAAAATAGCCCGATTAGGCCCATTTTAAATAGGCTTCTTGCGGTGATGGATTTCAACACGTGACTCAAATTTCGTTGAAATCAATTAACTCTTTCGAAAGTTATCGCGCGTACACATATATATATATATATATATATATATATATATATATATAAACATTTTTAAAAATGGTGGCAAAGTGTTTAGGAGGTTATGAAACGTCGAGAAATTTTGGTCCGACCCCTAGGTCCCGCCATCCGACCGACGCCAATAGTGTATGTTGCCTTATGGCAAATACACTAATAAGTTTTGTAGAATTTTCAAGTGTTTTCATTTATTTGTTAATATGAATGATTTGTGTTTTCTTCATTTATGAAAGTTGAACTTTTCCTCAGACACAATAATCAATATTAAATCCGTGATTTTACATAAATTTCCCGCTCATTCGTTATTTGTTTAGCTTGTCATAACTTTTAGGGTGGCAGTGTTTATACCTTTGTATATAAGTTCGTTCAGCGTGCAGTACTTCGAGCTCATACCGCTCGACCTCCAAATCCCACAGTAATTAAATTGGTGTTTGTTTTCGGTCTCTTTCGAGTATTTACGAAAAAATGTACATAAAAAGTTTTCCTTTGATTCTGTGAAAATATGATAAATGACTAAAATAAATTATATTCGGTGTCCTGACTTTGTATTTGAATTTTAAATTAAAGTTATTGCTTACGTGTTTTGTTTTTAGGTATTTTTTTTTTATTCAAAAAGCACTTGTTTGTTTATTACATAAAAGGCTACGTTTTACTTGCGAGTATTTGTTTAAATAGATTTAATTGCAGATTGAAAAAATACGGCTTAAAAACTAAAGAAATGTAACAAATATTCTACATCCAGTTTCTGAAACAATAATATTTATTCTCAATATTGTTCACGTCCATTATAATTAGTAGGTTTTTTATTTTTTAACGGGAAATTGGACAATTCAAATATAGTTAAACTAAATTAAAAAATTGCGACGTTTCGTTAAATCTTTTTAAATAGATTTAACGAAACGTCGCAATTTTTTAACTTTGTTTAACTATATTTGAATTGTCCAATTTCCCGTTAAAAATAAAAAAACTTAATAATATTTATGTCAGTATTAATGCACGGTCAACCTCCTAGAATTAATAGACTAATAAAAAGTTATCGAGCATCTCCACTCTGCGCATGCTCTCTCTCTGTCTCTCTCTCTCTCTCTCTCTCTGAACAAAAAATAGTAAAATTGAAGTCATTTTATTGCTAACTGGAAAAATAATAGTTTGAAAAAACTAAAAAACACGCTTTATTAAATAAATATTTCATTGGTAGCTATTTGTAAAAGTAGAGTTAGTATAAAAATAATAATAAGCACCCCACGCTTTTTTACAATAAAAAAAAATGTATTACTCTTTAGTTCGGTTTGCTATTAAAGCGTGTTAATTTAGTTTTTATTTTTTAGGCGCATTTTTTATCCTGATAATCCTGGTCAGGATAATAGGACAAACTTATTAAATTATTGTATTGTCATCGGTCCTTGATATGCAACGTTTTGAAGTAAGTGAATTTTACGTTCAAAGATTCCATTACAAACAAACAAACATGAAACTGATAAAAGCGTGCTAAAATAGTATAAAATCTGTAATAGTGAATTATACTTCTGGTTATTTATTTATTCTTGTACTTTGGGTAAGAAACCTTTAAAAAATACTTCTTTTCTCTGTTAATGCTCGATAAAATACATTTCTGTGCAATACTGTACCCGACATTACGTAACTAGTAGAGCAAATATGTAAACGTGGCATAAACTATGTACTTTGTTTACATGGTACATTATATCTCATGTCGTAATTCATTTCTGCGCGAAATTCTCGTGGTGTTACATGTGATTTACATATGTACATAGATAGATATATATCTTCTATGAGTGTATTTCTACTTTAGAAGTAATTTAAAGTAGTTTTTGTGCAAAGGCAAATTTACAATGGAAAAATCGAAGACAACGAACAACGATTCACAAAATAACACGATTGTTTTTTCTTATTAAATCCAAATACCTGAGATTTATTAGTGTATTTGCCATATGGCAACATACACTATTGGCGTCGGTCGGATGGCGGGACCTAGGGGTCGGACCAAAATTTCTCGACGTTTCATAACCTCCTAAACACTTTGGCACCATTTTTAAAAATGTTTATATATATATGTATATATATATATATATATATTTATATATATATATATATATATATATACGTATATATATATATATATGTGTGCGGGCAATAACTTTCGAAAGAGTTAATTGATTTCAACTAAATTTGGCACACGCGTGGAAATCCATCACCGCAAGAAGCCTATTTAAAATGGGCCTAATCGGGCCACTTTAAGGGTAGTTTTTAGGGGTTGAAAAATGTTTTTGGGCCCCAAAATACCGAAAAAATTCTTCAAATCGTTTCAAAATTGAAATTTAACCCTCTGGTAGTAATTGAAAAGTGTCCCTAAAATTTTGATAAAATCGGCCCGACAGGACCGGATTTACAAATTTTATGAAAAAACTAGTTTGCAGATAATGAATTATTTATTGAAAGATGTATATAACTTGGTATAGAGGTTCGATTGATAATAATATTGCAATTAAGAAAATTTTAAGGGGTGTATTAAGCAGTCAAATTTTTTATTTTACCAAAAAACCAAGTTAAATTCGCATAATAAAGCCGAACTGCCTGTATTAGCAAATACACTATATTGTCGGCAGGGTTTTGGCACTGCGACCTGGGTTTTTATTGAATTGTTGTTAGTATATTTACCATATTGGCGTCGGTCGGATGGCGGGACCTGGGGGATCAAAATATATTTCCAGCTTAGATTCTTGTTGAGGAAGTAATTAGAAATGATTTTTGTTTAAAGTAATTTTACAGTAGCAAATCTGACGACGCACAAAATTGTTGTAAAACCTATGGTGACGAGAAAAGATCAAAATGTATTTTCAAATTCGATTCCTGCTCTGAAAGTCATTTAAAATTGTTTAGTTTACAGATAAAAGGACAAATTAAAATCTGGAATGTGCCACGATTCACAAAAACAAAACGTTTTTGTCCCGAAAACCGAAAAATAATTATGTTACAGATGGAAATTATATATCTAGTACGTTGTTGGGCAAGTATCTGGCATGCTACTAACATAAAATTACGTATTGTGAGTAAATTGTTAAAGGTAGATGCCATTACGAAATTTTTTGTATTCCTGTATTATTTTACAAAATTCTTATTATTACTATGTATTCATTGTTAAAATTAATAATTCTCTATTATTGGAGGCATATCTGTTGGGAAATAAATGTTTATTATTATTATTAATAATATTATTATTTTACTACAATATCTCGTACTTTTTCTGTAGATTCACTATTTCGTTTGTTGCCCAACCTTTTTTTATGATAACGTAATGATACGTAATCTAAAACCTTCACAGATAATTCCCATACTTGAAAGCTACGTGAAAATTGCTGAAGAAATTTCCGAATTATCGCATGAAAATCGGTTGAATAGTTTTCGAGTTAATCGCGTTCGTACAACCGTCACACGTATTTGAGGTTATGTATCGTTGTTCTATGCAGGTTTCCGATATTAAACCGAAACTATGTGTACTGTTATTAAGAAATTGTTGAGCGTAAATTCATCTTCATGAATTTTGTGACGTAAGATGTTTGGTAGAAAGCACCATTATCATCGTATATAATAAAGTACCTGCAGTGAAACAGATGACGATCGCACCGAAACATATTAGCATCGGTCTGCCAGCTACATTTTACAAACCTAACCTATATTTACAACTAGAGACCGGGAGAGAGATCACTCCTTGTGTTCGTATTAACCAATGGGGTCGTCCCACACTTTTTTTGAGGATTGCGATCTACATTACAGTAGATTATAATTTAATTTTTTGAAAAATTTTCGGAAAGGCTTTCTGCAACAAAACGGCTCCCAAAAGTATTTCCAAATACAATTTTAAACAGGGAGCCGCTACAAAAATGGCGTAACATTCGGTTAGTCTGTGATAGGCTGATCAGATCTACAGTGTTACGTCAACTGCTCTGTATAAATCTCGTTGACGGTAATTTACAAGTCTCTCTCTATAGATAAAGAAGTGTGACTGGCCTACGTCATCAAACGCCGGTTTATGCTTGTTTAAAATATTTCTTGTGTGTCATTTAAGTTGGTTTACATTACAGTAAGACCTCGCTTAACGCGGGGATGCGTTCCAATAGGTTCCTGCGCTATATGAAACAGCGCTAAACGAGGTCATCTATATAATAGGCATAAGTGAAACAGAACCGAGAATAAGAAAAGTTGATAGTTTTTTTTTTGTTTAATTTTGTAAGATTTATTGCTAAATACTTTTTGATCACATTATAGGTTTATTAATTGCTAACATCGGTTTCTGTTCATAAAACATTTATGAAAATCAAATAAAAGTTCGAGTAAGAAGTTATGTAATATGTTTGTGATGAGGAAGGTTCCTCGTTTGACATATTTTGTTTTTTGTGAAGAAGTCATCTAATGTCGTTTGCCTTTTTCTGTATCATTCAATATCAACATTTGAATCATTCTGGATAAACGGATCCATAATTTACGTTATTGTAGCTAAACTTTTTTTTTAGAAAATGCGAAATACCGAAACAGCGCTAAGCGGAGCAGTGTTAAGCAAAGTCATGCTGTATTTATTTGTTTGAAGAATAATGCGCATTATTCAAAATTATGAAATTTTGATACGTGGGACGACTCTATGCGGTGCACCGTTCAAATATTTGATGTATTAAAATTCAAATGAAACAATTTAAAATTCATGCAATATTATATTCATTTCGTTAATGGAATATGATTGAAAACGAAGAACACAAACAAATGAACGCTCGACCGATTTCGATTGGTTGTATAGCTTGTCGCGTTTGAAAATGTTTCGCAATTTATTTCACGCGAAAATGATTTAATTACAGTCGATTGTTATGATTGAAAACAGTTGGAAACAATGATTTGTTTGGGCGTTTTTCTTTTCACAAGCTCAAAATGGATTGCGTTTTGGTGGGAATGATTTTTTAATAGTGATTCAACGCGGCCGCGTTTAGTGATTATTGATCACTATGACGATCTGCTTCATTAACCGTTTAATGAGCGGAACATTTGGATTGATGCTTTTTTATATAGCGCTTACACAACAACAATAACCAATCAGTTGCGTCAGTTTTGAAGCAAAACTTCTTTAGGCATTGTTTGAGAGTAAATCTTTTCAAACGAAAATCGTTCAATCAATAGGACGAAAATTACGTTTTTTGTTATATTGTACAGTATACAAGGTAACATTTAAGTTGATACAGTACAATCTCGGTAACATGAACACAAAAAATCATGAGGAGTTCATACTAGCGGTATGTTTATATTATCGAGGTTCGCAAGAAACATGTACATTAGGGTGGTCCTCAACAGGGGTATTGTTAAATTTCTATGCTCCCAGGGGATCAAACGTTTGCAAATTGTTAAAAAAAAATCTCTAAAAATTTGATCTCTTAATATTAACTCTAAGATAGTCCTCATTCCAACCAAAGTTTCTTATAGAAAATAATATGTGGAAAACTCCTTTTGTTCTTCCAAATTTTAAAACTTGGGGACAAATGAATCTACATAAAAATAAGACATACATGTTTTTGTAGAGAATTTAACGCTTTACAAAAAAGCTATCTTGTGATTTTGCGCTAAGTTTACTGGTTTAAAAGTTTTCCGAGGATAATGTTTAAACTTTTTTTTGTTGAGCGTTAAATTCTCATATTACTGAGTTGTTCATAAGAGTGCATATTCATATTATCGCGACTGTACTGTACCTACTTCTTTTTAACAGCGTGTAGAAATCAAATAGATGAAGAAATATTTCAAGTAACTTTTTTATCAAAACTCAAAAATAAGAAAGAAACAGTCATTCAAAGTTTAATTAAATTTTATTTTTGAGGTCGCACCTGGCGTTATGTCATGTCACTATAGAAATATGTTATGTAATTATCAAGTATTTACAAATATTGTTCGAAGTTGTCCCTGTTTTGTTCCAAATTAGCAGCAAGATACTTTATAATGACATATTTCCATAGTAACATAACATAACGTCAGAACCGATTTCAAAATTAAATAAAATTTAAAAAATTTAATTAATTTTTGAATGATTGTTTCTTTCTTATTTTTGAGTTATGACAAAAAAGTTACTTGAAATATTTGTTCGTCTGATTTCTATACGCTGTTGAAAAAGAAGTATTAACTAAAAAATAATTCTGTATAATATAATAGAATAGCTACCTACGTGCTATACCACAAAAATATATAGATACCAGTTGAGCTCTGTGGAGTAATCGATAAGGCGTATGCTTAATACAAACTAGGTTGCCGCGTTCGATCCCAGCTGAGTTCATTATTTATTTTTATATTTAATCCATATTATTTCACTTGATATTTATTTATATATATTCTATCAGAAAGTTGTTGGTTGGCGAATCATTTATTTCATTTATTATAATAATAATAATAATGCGTTTAACGTCGGTTTCTCGACTTTATGTCATAACAGACGCCATTCGCACCATTACTATTTTCCATTTACCGCACTTCCCGTTATTTTTCTACATTTTAAAACTTCAACTTATGTAATAGCAATGGGCGAATGAAGGAATTATAGGAAATTAGGATGAGGTAGGCAGTTTTTGAACTAGGAGTTTGATAGGTAATCGACCATGGCCTCAAATAAGGAACCATCTCGATATTTATCTGGAATTAATTGAGGGAAACCATGAAAAACCTCAATCAAGATGGCTGGTACAGGAATTACCGTTTCTCGGCGAGAGGCAGTAGGAAAAAGTCCCAGCCACATCTGCACCCGCCGAGATTCAAACCCGGACCTCCCGAATGCGAGTCTAATGCTGTCACCATTACTCTACCCAGCTCGGTTATTTCATTTATTAATTGAACCTTTCATAGTCCAGTTACAAAAAAAAATGTAGGTATGTGTGCTTTAGATTCAGCGCAATGGCAATGCAAGGATATAAATTCCAAATGAAAATGTCTGAACTAGTGAGTTGGTGCGTAGCAGCTGTATGTTATATATTATGGTTATTCGTTTGCAGATATACATATAATTTGGTTAGAGAACGACCAAAGCACCGACCTATTTTTTGTCTTGACAGAGCTTTCTGCCGCAGTGTGCCCACCAAATGCGTTACATTTTTCATAAACTGACATGTTTTTCTCTGGCAATATATTCAAGTTACCTCTTTCAGCTTAACTAAAACTACTTATTTGTTATTTATTTCCTCTCAGTTTGTATATCATATTCAAACATCGGCTATAAATTCTTATTGTTTGTCTTTAAAACTTTCTGGTTTAATTAACTTTAAGAGAAACTTTATCCGGAAAAAAGCAGCCTTACATTAAGTTACAATTAGTGGTGAGTCGTTCACGAAACGTAACCATAACATAAATTTACCAACTAGTTAACGAAATCAACTAGTTGTCGTAGCGATAACTGGTTGGTGAACTTAAACGAAAAAAGGACTGCGCATTTTGCATTACACACTACATTAGTAAAACTGATATAATTGTAAAAAAGAAACAAAAAACAAAAATGGCGCCGACTGCCGTAATCGAACCTACGACTTGTAGGTTACGAGGTCGGCACCTTTAACTTAATGTTCTACAACCGGTTTTAATATAGTATATGGTATACATACATTGCGACACGTTCGTTACATTTTCAACCTAAAGAATCAATTTTACTCTACTATGCCAAAAGAAGTTTTACTTCAGAAAAATATTGTACACGCTCCACAACTCAGCTTAGACATATTGCTATACACAATTATTTGTAGGTTATGTCAATGTTACCTTGATTATTTTTTTACACTCCCTTTTGTAAAATAATTATATGAACCGTTTTAATAATGTTTAATTTTTTGTAATAGAAAATATAAAGCTATAAATAGAACTACCACCGTTACCATTATTTTGAAAACCATTTTTAACATTTGATGTAGTATTGTTTATTCACCATTAACCTAAAATTAAATTTTATGCGTTGTTATTATCAGATAAAAAATGTAATCTACCAAGGGACTACTTTGTTTACAATCTAGAAGTCAAGCTTATAGGATTAATATTGCTTACATTTACAGGGTTGTGTAGCAGATCTTATCGTTTAATTGAAATTTCGATCTAAAAAGTTTTAACGTTTTTCCATAGTAGCTAATCATTACTTATAATGCCCTAAAGTTTTTCCCATGGACCACTTTCGAAACTCTCACGGACCACCGGTTGGAAACCACTGATGTAAACTATCAAGCTCCAAAATGTTTGTTTTCCGGTTTAATTAATTTTCTTGCCCATTGTAGAGAGGTTAAAAAAGTGTTTTTATTTTAATGCGTATAAAATTTAAATATGGTGATAGTACATTATGACTCAATAACAGAAAAAAATTAAATTGTTCCGTTATTTTTCGCGTCGTTTAAAACAATTATTGCGGTCTTTGTTTGCCATATTAAAGTCGACAATAATGAAAGCGTTAAATGTAAAATGTTAGCAATAAATTTGAATTTCAAAACATTTGGTTTCATTTAATTGCCCGGTATTTTATACGCATGGATTGACTATGAAATTACGCAAAACGTAATGAAAAACACATTTTTGTTTAAATCAAATGATATAAAATGGAATGCTCACTATCTTTCTATGGTTTTTATCTGTCTAGAACAGTGCTTCCCCCTAAAAACTATTGAAAATCAAACCTAATATTCTCGAAAAAATTATGAAAATGTTACGCTACGTAATTACGTCAATTTTAAAACTTAAGGTAGTTGTCGTGGTTAAGGCACACCGTCAGAAAATTCTTAATTTTAGTATACTTATTAAGGACATGATAATACAATTACCCTGAAAATTTGAAGTCGATCGACCGCATATAATCCGAGATAAATTCATTTAAAAATTGGATAATTAACATTGATTGTATACGATCTCTGTAGTTCTGAACCAGTTTCTTATTTATAAAAAAAGAACTAACTGTCAGAAACTCTCCAAAAACTGACAGTCTTTCAATGCGTTTGTTATGAGTTTAAAAAAAAATAAGAACATTTTTTGACCGTCTAATTATTTATAAATAACGGTTTAAAGTTCAACAATTTATAGAAAAGTATACATGCATATGAATACTGTATGGGTTACGTTTCCACTGGTACAGTCTTGCGTACAAATTATGGATCACTTAGCTACAAGCTAGTATACTTTTGTGGCGCGTATAATCTAAAACTTTTTTTCAATATTGTATCACGACAACTACCTTAAGTTCAACAATATATTATTATTATCTGTCAATAATATTACGTAATTCCACATAACTAATGCTTATAGAAATGATAGCATCGTCTGCCTCTACAAAAACCCCGCGAATTCCTGAGGAACCGCGACTCACACATTGAGGAAAGTTGATCTAGATTCTAGAACATACAACAATGGTGGTTAGCAGTTGTACAACATATTTAGAATCCAGGTTATATAATTACATTTGGTTGATGTATAGATATCAACAAGGCCATAACTAGGTAGAGCACCAGGGGCACTTGCCCGGGGTTCAGATCGAAAGTGGGCCCAGAAAAACCTCACAAAAAATACACCTCAGTTATTTTCTTTGCTTATTTTGATATACAAAATGAATAAAAAAATAAAATTGATTCATCATTTTTTACTCAACACTTAGTAATAAATTGCGGATGTTTTTTGAGTGAAATGTTTATTTGGTTACGGCGACGTTTCGATTACTGGTTTGTAATCATCCTAAGACCTAAAGTAAACTTTAGGCCTGAAGATGATTGCAAATTAGTAATCGAAACGTCGCCGTAATCAAATAAACATTTGACTCAAAAAACAACCGCAATTTATTACTAAAAATAAAATTGAATTAAAATTACGGGCAGAACCAATTGAATGAATAATTATTTTGAGTTCATTTGTCAACAAAAAACTAAAAAAAAAAGAACAGGAGTTTCAGAACTATCGTGTATTATGCATGGTTAGTTTTTTTTTATTAAAGGAGGCTGAATTTGAAAGTCTTGACCCTGGATATCAAATTTATATTGTAACTATCTTGTACTAGTTAGTTCGTTCGTGTAAAAGTAAATTTGTCTCACGTTAAAGTCGGTTTCCACAGGAATCTTCTCTCAACCCGAGTTAAGCCAGAAACCTAATTATCTAAATGTGTAGAATTTCACGGCCCGTGTTGTAAGACTTCTTGGTTTCCGAGCTTGTACGTCGTGGTCCATTGCTATTTCTACCTGATGATTCATCTACCGCAGTTGTAGACGAAACGTTAGGTTAAAATACCAATGAATCGCCGTCTACAAGCCCCAAAAACTAAAAAGATTTGGTACAAATCTTCAATTCAAAAATAGCAAATTCAATTTTTTGACATGACATAATAATTTAATTAGTTGAATACGTCATAATTATATAATTAATTAATAGCTTACACAAGTGAACTAAATCTTCTATGAAACACTACAAAACAGCGAAATAACTAGTTTACTTTGTTCGGTAATCAGCTTAAAATAATATAGTTTAGAAAGCACAAATAAAAGATCATTTAAGAATATAATACTCAACACAATTTCAACATCTACTTATGTGAATATTAAAAAATACTACTTTTTAAAAACTAATATACAGTAAGACCCCACTTAACACGGGAGATACGTTCAAATAAGTTCTGGCGCTATACGGAACAGTGCTAAACGAGGTCATGTTAATACTTAGAGAACTGAGAATAAGAAGATTTATTAGTTTTTTTTTGTGTTTAATTTTGTAACATTTATTGTTAAATACTTTTTTATCACATTAATTATAGATTTATTTATTGCTAACATCGATTTTTGTTCATAAAACATTTATGAAATTCAATTAAAAGTTCGAGTAAGAAGTTATGTTTGTGATAAGGAAGGTTTTTCATTTGACATTTTTATTTTTTGTGAAGAAGTCATCGAATGTTTTTTGCCTTTTTCTGTTTCGTTCAGCAAGCTGTTGTCGATAGCAAGATATTGCATCAATGACTCTTCGTCTTGCCTTTGAACTTCTATCAACACTTGAATCATTTTGTATAAATTGATCCATCATTATAGTGGCCAAACTTTTTTTTTAGACACCGCGTAATACTGAACCAGCGTTAAGGGAGATCTTACTGTAAATGTTTTTTTTCTGCTTACAAAAAAGGCGGAAATGTGTAAAACAATGTGTTTTAAGTACTTGACAAATCTGTTTTTGTTAAATATAATTTGTTTTCCTTTTTTAATGTTTCCCCTGTTTATAAAATAAAAGGTACAATTTTGTTTTCTACAACATTTTTAAAACAACTTGAGAATAAATGCAAAGTACCTTTCTAGTGAGCTTGTGAAGTCACCCAGCTGTCCACAGAGCTACTTTTCATTATATTTTGAGGTACATTCTTACTACACGATCGTAGCGAACGACCTAACAAACATAATTGGTTCTTCAACACACATTCTCAAAAATTTTTGTTGCAAATTTATTTAGATTAAAATTGCTAAATTAATTATAAACTACTGAGACAAATGTGGATATTTATTTAGATTTAAATGCATTCTTAGTACACGATCATTGTGAGTGACCCAACAAACATAATTGGTTCTTCAACATATATAAATTCGCAAAAATTTTTATTTTTGCAAATTTATTTAGATTAAAATTGCTGCATGTACCCCAGTACTGTATATTTTCCGCTTCAATTTAAAGAGACAGCACAGCCTGGAGGTATTTTCTTACTACATAATGCTACGACGAACGAAGGGTACGTATATTTTAAATTAAAAAAAAAAACCTGCAAGAACGGTGAGGCTACTAATTTATTTAAAATGTAGCCCGGTGAATTAATTTCATATGTCGAACCGCTTACGATTGCATACTAAGGCGTATCTAAAATTTGTACCGCACTGTCTCTTTCAGTAGTAAAACTACCGGCTTAATAAAAGACACTGTTTCATAGAATTTAGATAATTAATATATGTTTTATATCATTGCTTACGTGTCCATAAAACGAAAGATGTTTCAAGAAAAAAAAAAATTTTTATTATCTGCACGACTTTTTTCAACATCAATTTTGTTATTTTTTTTATTTTTATTTCGAAGTATTGAAAATGAACTAAAAAGTTTTATATGCAGCTACCAAACAAAAAAAAAATACAAATCTAAAAAATTAACTGTACCCAAACTGCAGTTTCTGCTCAAATATTAAAAAAAAGCTTATAAATTAAATAAACAAAATAAACAGTTAATAACAAAAAAAATATATATTTAGCGTAAGGTTCAAGTTTATCTTGATAATAACAACACTAAAAATAAATTAAAAAACTGAACAAATTTTATGTTTAATATTCACTTCAGAAACCATCAAATTTAGGATCGTCTTAATTATAACGTAATTTTAATCCATTCCACATTTGTGCGCGATGTAGGCGCCGGGTTAGCACGGTGTAAGTACCGGGTCTAACACGCGTAGCATATCGCGTCTCGTCGCCGTCACTGTAACGGTCGCTACACAACACCCGCCGCTCAGACCGACCTTCCATTACTGACTGGCCGATTATGTGTATGCGTGACTGTTGTGTTGTTTGCTTGGACTGCCGCCGAGCGGCGCTACTTGCCGCAACAACCGTTGCAGTTCGTGTCACGTGCTTCGTTTAACGGCCGCCGTTATAGGCCAGCCGCTCGGTGCTATTGTCGAATCCGCAATCGGAACTGCCTGTGGTGGAGGCGCCGGGTTTCTTTGACAATCACGCTGGGATTGCGATATTCAGTTATTTTGTGATTTTTTCTTAATTTATTTGGCACTATTGTTAAGTCTGCTGTTAGAACTGCCGGGTCTGACGACAATCACGCTGGGATTGCGATATTTAAGTTATTCTATGATTTTTTCTCAGTTTTGTTTGCGGATTGTTCATTGATTTCGAATTTTTAATTGTTAACGCTGCTGTTAGAACTTCATGTGGTAGTAGTACTGGGTTTCTTGTCAATTTTCAAGCGCTGGTATTGCTCTTTTTTTGGTAGTATATTAAATATATTATGAAACACAAACATCATGTGACAAAAAAAATCCATTAATCTATACGATGAAGTCGGTTAAAAACTCGCTATTTTCTTAAAAATAAGAACAACTATTGAAAACGGGTTATACGTGTTACGAAAAATTTTCAGAATAAAGTAAAAAAAAATATCAATTTATTAAGTGATCATGTCTGAATCAAAAAAAAAATAGAAAAAAATTTAATAGAAGTTATTGACTTAATAAAAACCATAACTTATAAATTTCAAGATAATAATAACAATAACACAGAAGTAGTTTAATAAATTTGAAAATATCTGATAAAGCTATGTCGAAAAATTACACATTTCGAAATATTACGCTGATGACCTTAGCTGTTGAGCGTCTATAATCTATAATCTTCTTTTAAATTGTCGACAAGAAAATTATCGACGTAATATTACAAAAAAATTCTAAATTAAAAAATTACAAAAAGAATTTTGAGATATTATAGCGAAACTGAGTATAAATCAGAGATTACTGATGTGTTATCTTACAATGTGTAAAGTCACAGCTTTGATTTATTTGTAGTTTAAAATCTGGAATCGTTTATAAATCGACTGCGGTCCCGACTGCTCGACGGTAAAGCACATAGATTGAAATATTGAGAAGCAAATCCGTTAGTTTCCATTTTTTATTTCGAGTTTTTTTATTAACTTCTCTGTTTTGATGTTCTTTTGCATAGTATATTCAAACGTATCATATATTCAAGTAACTGTCATATGTGATACCATAAAACTGTATTGAAGCGAATCTTTGCATGCCTCCTTTTATTAAATTTGGATTTTAGAGATTTAATATTATATATTTTCATTATTATGCTACAGTTTATGTATTCGATTTTTTATTTATTTTTTAAGGTTGCAAACAACGTAGTACTATAGTTCCGTAGCTATTGTAGTATGTTGGAAGCGGTTTTTTTTAATAAACTCGGATTTCGGTAGCTTATTTTTTTCTGTAGTTTGTTAAAGCAATACAAAGAACATAAATTACTTTTTACATGGTATAATTTTATAAAATTCCAGCCAATGGAATCTTCAAACATAATTATATAAAAAAACCGGGTCGCAGTGCCAAAACCCTACCGACAATATAGTATATTTGCCAATACAAGCTTTATTAGCTTTATTACGTGAACTTGGGTGTGTTTTTGAACAAAATAAAAAAAATAATCCCTTAGTACACCCTTTAAAATAATAATTTTTTCTTAGTTAAAATATTGTTATCAATTCAACATCCTAACCAAATATAATACACCCATTAGAAAGTAAAACCTTATACGCAAACTAGCGCTATCATAAAATTTGTAAGTCTGGTCCTGTTGGGCCGATTTTATTAAAATTTTAACAACGTATTTTAACCTTTACTAAAAAGTTAAATTTCAATTTTGAAACGGTTCGGAGAATTTTGTCGAAATTTTTAGGTCCCAAAATTTTTTTTTCAACCCCTAAAAACCACTTGTGAAGTTGAAATAATAAAATAAAAATTAATATGTTGACCTGGTATTTTTGACATCGTCATATTAAACTTTTGTCTCCGCCACTGATATCACCTAAAACTCACGCGTAATATCGAATCTAAACTTACATAAATGGTTGTAAATACTTTTAAAATAGTATTTGTATTACTGCAACAGAATTTGTTGAACTTTTGAACTGAGAAGTTGTGATTTAGTGATTTATTTTCGTGAGTGAATTTATTGTGTTAAGATTAGTACGTTTTTTATTATTATACAGAAACTCAGCTAAACATGCAGTGTGTGATTTACTATTTTATTTTTTTTATAGTTTTTTCATAATAAGTTGTTTTTGAATTATTCATCATTTTCCTAACAGTTGTATTTTTCTACCAAGTGAATGAGTGAGTCATTTTTAAACACTCCTTAGAAAGCAAAAGAACAAATTTAAATGAAATAAAATAATTAATTGATGAATATTTTTTCACTAACTAAAAGTTATTAACTTTAACTTTTTAATTCCAGATTGAAAGAGAGAATACCCGTTAAGGTAAGCTTTTTAAAACAATTTTCTATTTCACGATTAATTTAATAATGTCTGGTTCTTTCTTAGCAATTAGTTAGATATTTGGTCAAGTTGAACATTAGTTGATTTATTGGGGCACGATTTTTTTCTATCGAAATAATATAAAGTAAGTTTTATTAATTAGCCGTCATGGCAGCACGAGTGAAACCGGGTACAAAGTAACGTATTTTTTGAGTTCAGGTACCTAATTTAAATAAAATTGGATTAAGGGTTTTAAAGTCATAGTGAAAAAGACAAACATGCAATGAAAAAATCTAAAAACTATCAATTATGACTTTGTACATGCAAAATGCTTTAAAAATGAACTTACATGAAACTCTTCTTTGCAGTTTTTTTGTTAGTATTGGTAATTTATATTTTTACGCTTCATTTTTACATAAATAAATAAAACTAAGATAGTTTCAGATGAAATATAAATTCAAAAACCGTTCAACCTTAATTTTAAAACAATATCAAAAAATGGCGGCGTCTTTAAAATTTTTAAACTTTAATAAACACGATATTAAACTCCGTTTTTTGAATATTTTCCTCTTTATATGCGTTTCGTATACCGAATGATTTCAAATGAATTTTAATACTGTGAAATAAAATTATACAAGGAAAATGAAGCATAAATAAAGACAAATAAAAAAAGTCGTCTTTTGATTAACGTGCATTAAAATTTGTAACTGAAATATGTGGTCAGGTCGTTAAAAAAACAAATATTTTTTCAATGTAGATTAAAAAATGACTGGATTTTGTAAAGTTAATATTGGTATAGGAACTTTAACAATAATTATATTATTGGACCAACAAATTTTAAAAAGTGATTCACTAAAACAAAAAAAAATTATATAATGTTTCTAGATTTTATTGTAATATTGAAGCATTACATGCGAGATGTCTACTGCATTTTTTGCACGCACCTCCTATAAAATAGCTAATTTTCACTTCGTAATAATATGCGATCATATTACAGTTCATTGTGTACGAAAACTACGCCTGCTTTGTGTCGGACGCTATCTTTGTTCATCTTACAGAATTAAACGGTAATTGATAGGTCGCTGTTGATCTTATTTTTTGTTTTACGCACTAGTGCGAAACGGGTCACTTTACTGTCGCTATGCAAACATGAAAACAGCTATTTTATAAGGGGTATGCTAAAAGACATTTTCCAAAATACAATATGAAATAATTCTTACAAAGCGTTTGATGATATCGTCTATTAATAGTAAAATGTTATTTAATGTATTTAAGGCGCAAACGACCTAAGTTGTCGAGCGGCTATACTCTACACGAAACGAGATCGGTCTCATGCTACTACTTAGATATTTGCCAAAGTTTGTCGATTGAATTTTTGAACACCTTGTAGATAAGAAAGCCTTACACTTAACCTAGGTTTTATTTAAATACAAATGCATTTGATATAAGATTGAACAAAAAGAAAAGTCGCTATAACCATTTAGAGTTTCAAGCAAAGAAAACATATTTGCAATTTCTAACATGCAATTTGCATATGATTCGAAGAGAACAAAATGGCAGACTGTTCAAGTGTTCTCTATTCAGGTCACATCTAGTTAACTACTTCCTGGAAACTGCTCCGATTCCTGAATTTACTGATTTTCTGAAACCCGTTATTCAATTGAATATAATGAAGGCTTTTGAATTTTTCGTTAACTAGGAAATTGTCAGACTCGTTAATATCTAAATAAATTTTCTTTATACACGGTCGAAAGTATGTACTTTCGGTTTCGATTTTAAAAAGCAAGCCTGACATTTATGGTCTGTTGGAATTACTCACACGCTATCTATAACAGCGGGCCGAAAGAAAGTAACAGCTTAACGAAAGAGTTTTTTCTCTGTACCCGGCAAGTAAACAATGACTGTCAAATGCCCTGAAACTACTGAATCTCTAACATCAAACGAAGAAAGACTTATAAAAGAAAGACGAAATATGTTTCAATCCAAACGATATACTTTCACAGTAACTATTTTAGTGTTGTTAACAACCCAACTACATTGGGCGCGCCGTATTGAAATTGGGTAAACCGTTCCATCTTACTTTGTGTCAGTAAATATAATAGTCAGGGCTTACGAAGAGCTCTGGAGAAGATTGTTGATGCCCGGGCTTACCTTACAACGACATGCATGTACCTACCTTACCCTATAATAACATACAGTGGTCACTCTAGAACCGTATCTTACTATAATATGAAAAAAAAACTTGCTTCGGAGTGCCAAAACGCTGTCGAAAATACAGTTTATTTGCTGACACAGGTATTGTAGCTTTTTAACGGGAACTTAAGTTTGTTTTCGGACAAAATAAAAAAAATTAACCCATTAATACACCCCTTAAAAAATAGTTGTATTTCCAGTTGAATTATTGTTATTAATCCATCTGCACCAAATTAAATACACTCAGTAAGCAAATTTGTCTACGCAAACTAGTGTTTTCATACAATTTGAAGGTCTGGTTTTGCCGTGCCAATTTTACTAAAATTTTAGTGGCACCTTTTAACAGATACTAAATGGTCAAATTTAAATTTTGAATCAATTCCGAGACTTTTTTCGGTGTTTGTGGGCCCTAAAACAATTTCCAACGCCTAAATACACTGGTTAAATTTGTTCGATTAGGCCCATTTTAAATAGGTTTCTTGCGATGATGCATTCCAACATATGGCCGAAATTTCGTTTAAATCAATTAAGTTTGTCGAGAGTTATTCTGCTAACACACACAGCGTGCAGAAAAATCTAGCAAGCGAACCAGCACGATTTAACGCGAAACTCCCTAAAACGTCGAAATTGCTCGACTTTGATTGGTTTGTCTTGTTGTCCATACAATAATACACTTTATGTAGCATAACACCCACTCTAAATAACGACCATATGTCATTATAAAGCAAGTAATTTTGGCAAATATATATATAATTAAAATACTGGCATAGCAAAAAAACATCAGACAAAGATAACAGATTTTACGCAATAAGCGTTGTTATTTGAGTTAATAGTAATGTTTGTTTGTAAATTTTATGCCTTATTAAGTATTACTATAGGTAATAGACCGAGCTGAGTAGAGTAGTGGTGACAGCACTAGACTCGCATTCGGGAGGTACCGGGTTCGAATCCCGGCGGGGGCAGATGTGGCTGGGATTTTTCCTACTGCCTCTCGCCGAGAAACAGTAATTCCTGTACCGGCCATTTTGATTAAGGTTTGCCATGGTTTCCCTCAATTAATTCCAGATAAATATCAAGATGGTTCCTTATTTGAGGCCATGGCCGATTACCTATCAAACTCCTAGTTCAAAAATTACCTATCTTATTCTAATTTCCCATAATTCCTTCATTCGCCCATTGCTATTACATAAGTTGAAGTAGTAAAAAATGTAGAAAATAACGGGAAGTGGTAGATGAAAAATAGTAATGGTGCGAATGGCGTCTGTTATTAGGTAATAGTAAAACAATATTGATTTTTCTTTCTCTTCATATAACGACATCTCTCTATAACGTAAGAAAATGCACAGTCCCTCCAGCGTCGCTATATTTGTAAAAAAATAAGTTCCCGTGGACAACAATGTAGAACAAATTACCGAAAATACGACATGAGTAGTTTTGTTTTGAGGTCGTAGATACACCGGCGGTTATAATTATAATTATTTGAATAAATGTGTATACCTAGAATCTAGATACAACGATTGCGTAGGGGGATTAGCTTATTTATTTATGTGGTTTAATATTTTGCTTTAATAAACTCGCAGATAGGCTCACAAACCGGAAAGGTCCGGATGTTAACCCACTCTTTAATGTTCAGGATCAAATGGGATGCCCTACAATAATGAGATCTCGACGACTTTTATTACTAGATAGTTGCTTTAAACTATCGAAACTACAGTGAAATGTGTTTTAAAACTAAACGGAACCTGAACGTTTTGAACGTGTTTCTAGCGCTTATTTTTTTAAGTTGGAATTAGCCTTTTACTTTTGTATTTTGTAAAATAAAATATATCAGGTTTCTTTTGATATTAATAATTTAATGTATAAAATAAAATACAGTTCAAAAATATTTGTTTTAACTATTACAAAACTTGTCAAGGAGAAATATTGCATAACCTTTTAGAACAACTCAAAATCTGAAGCTAGTATAACATAGTCAAAAAATACATAAATTCCCTCTCTCGTCAGTTTAGTGTCTAAATTATTAGTGTATTTGTCATACGGCACATACACTATTGATGTCGGTCGGATGGCGAAACCTAGGGATCGTTCCAAAATTTCTCAACGTTTTACATCAAGGTACCATTTTTGTAAGGAGTTAATTGATTTTAACGAAATTTAGCATTACCACACAAAACCTATTCAAAATGGACCTAATCAGATTGAATGTATTTAGGGGTTGAAAATTGTTTTGAGGTCCAAAAACACCGAAAATATTCTCGGAGTTAATTCAAAATTCAAAAACACTTATTTCCGGATAGTGAATTATACTTACTGAAGGTTGTATATAATTTTGTGCAGATGATGAATTGATAAAAACAGAGACGAAATATTGAAATTAAGAAAAAAATATTATTTTAAAGAGTGTACTTAGAAATTAAATTTTTCATTTTGTCGAAAAACAAACATATTTTAACACAATAAATTTACGCTGCCTGTATTAGCAAATACACTACATTGTCGCCATGGCTTGGCATTGCGACCCGAGTTTTTTTATTTTTTGTTGGACTTATTAAACTGTTATGTAGTTTTCGACCTTGATTAAATATTCATTCAGTACGATATACTATTTTAGGGCTAACTTTACATATTATCATATTTATATGAACAGGTTACAACAAACAAAACACATGTGTCCATTTTCTAGTAGGTATGTGATTCATTCTGAAACAAGGTCGGGCAACATATAATTGTTCCACCAGTGCATTATTAACTAGTTCCAATTAGTGCTCTCTTGTTTCATATGTTCAATTTTTTATCCAAATAATATACATTTTCATTTTTTTGTTGATATTATGAAGCTTGGTTTCATTTAATCAAGTTTTTCACCACTTTTTTTTTATTTATTGTTCGAATTATGAAGGTTTGTTTCATGAATTTTTTTACCAAATAATATTTTTTTCTATTTTAATGCTGGAATTGGCGAGTTTTGTTTTTTAAAATCACTTTTTACCTAATAATATTTTTTTATATTTTTTGTCGAATTTAAGTTTCAGGAAATCTGGATAAGTAAAATTTTAAAACACCGTCATAACATTCTTTGTCGAGCTCTAATAAGCCAAATAAACGCTGATGACCTTAGATGTTGAACGTCTATAATCTACAATATCTCTCTTTCTCTCTAATACACCTTCAAAATTAAAAATTGACAACTGATTTATGTCGATAATGACGACATTTGCTATATCGACAACAAGATTGCGCATCACAAGAACCTTTTTTTCACCTAAACCTCAATTTTATCAATTTCAGTTTTCTTCTCGCAAACTCTAAAAATACAAAAAGAACGGATATTTTGTTTATTTATTGTTTTAGAATTTTCAATAAAAAAAAATATAAAGGTTGGGTCATTTTACTATCTCAAATCTACTTATAAGCAGGTATCGTTTTAGAACGGTTTCGGGATGTTGTCGTGGAACAAAGGTAGTGTTGGACACGGATGTTTTACGGAACTAGCCAAATATATCTGCAGTAGTTTAACGGCACTACGCCAAATAACACATCCTCCTTGGTCTAAGAACATCTACCTCCTTGTATATATAGTACCGGTACAATGCAACTAATTTTACTTAGATTTGAAAAATAATGGAAAAAAGAAGATATTCGATTCGTGGACACGCGACTTAAGCACATTTCATAATGTTTAAAATTTACTTAGACATAGAAAACTACAAAATTATTAAATTTCTTCTTTTATTAATAAGAAATATAAAAAAAGTGTCGTTAGTAGGAATTTATACTAATTTGGGAGTTATGTCTAACTTAATTGAGGATCTTTAAATAGATATACACAATGTACCCCTTTACATGTAGAATAGACCAGACTGAATGCTTTAGTCAAATAAGGAATATTTCAGGATAAACGAAATAATTAAATTGGTTCATTAGTTTGACCTAATAATTAAATAAAAAATAAAATACACTTGTGTTAGATTCCCGACATGGTAGTTTACATGCATGTAAAGTAATCCATTACGCGCTAGTGTGGTAAAGTAAAACAAAACTGGTCGCGCTGTACCTTTTCCATATTAAATTTATTTGTCACTTTTCAAAATTCTTTTGGCAGGGTAGTTTGAAAGAAAGATTGTACATTATAGACGCTCAACATCTGAGAAAATGTAACGAAGGTGTCGCAATATAACGTATACTATAAAAATCGGCTTTAGAACATTAAGCTTAATTGGCGGCAAGGTAGAACACTAGCTTTGCAACCTAAATATCGTAGGTTCGATTCTGGCGTTCGGTGCCATTGTCATAGTCATATTTTTCACAGTTATACCAGTTTTACTTCTGTAGTGTGTAGTTTAAAATGCACAATCTCTTTTTTATAACCTACTATTAGAAATGACGTTTTTCAAAAGTGAACTAACAAAAATTTTGAAAATAAAGTGAAAACCAGCTCGTTTCAAACCGAATATTGCATCTCTTCGTAATATAACCCAATCGATTTATTTATGGTAGATTATAGACACTCGACAACTTAGGTCATTAGCGTCTTAATTACATCAAATAACCTGATCACTTAAAACTAAACGTCCATGAGCAGAGAGAGGACTCGAATTCACGACAGTCCGGTCAAGAAGCCAGCGTGCCAATTGCTTGGACTATTCTGTCCTTTATAACCCAATCGATTTATTTATGGTAGATTGTAGACGCTCGACAACTTAGGTCATTAGCGTCTTAATTACATGAAATAGCATATTCACTTAAAACTAAGTATCCATGAGCACAGGGAGGATTCGAATCCTCAACAGTCCGGTCAAGAAGCCAGCATGCCAATTGCTTGGACTATTCTGTTCTTTATAACCCAATCGATTTATTTATGGTAGATTGTAGACGCTCGACAACTTAGGTCATTAGCGTCTTAATTACATGAAATAGCATATTCACTTAAAACTAAGTATCCATGAGCACAGGGAGGATTCGAATCCTCGACAGTCCGGTCAAGAAGCCATCGCGTGCTAACAGCTGGACCATTCTGTCCTCTATAACCCAATCGAGTTATGTGTAATCGGTGTTCAAGTGTACTACAGTTTAATAAGGATCCGTTGAATTAATGTCGCATGCGAGGATTATTACATGATATGTGTACAAGAGAAGAGAGGTCCTTCCTACATCCTTTATCCTTGCTGTAGTTTAAAGCCCAATGGCTCCTAATGAATCTACTGCTAGAATACATATACAAGCATGCACACAATATACAAGGTGTAACAGAAAGCTAGTTAAGTGTATAATACTCGCCACGGTTCTAAAAGGTTCTGAAGTTAGTCACAAACAGCGTCGCAACTGCATATTTTATAGAGCCGTCCTGGTTGTTTTGTGGGAAAGGAAGACTCCCACCACCTCCCAGTTACCGGCACAGAACGTGCGCTCGTCGGTGATTGGTTATCGCTGGTTGTCGTATCAATTGTCGCTTTTCTGCTATAAAGTAGAGTCCAGTACGCTATTGTTAAGTTGTTTCTTTGATTGTTAATTGATCAAGATGCCTAATACAGTTTTGCATAGACAAGCACGAAAAAAATTTTTTTGGATGACTTTATCCAAGGAATTATACCTTTAGATTAAAGAAAAATTAAAAAAAATAATATAGTGCGAGATAGTAGTTTCTCAACCGACTGTACCTGCGCAAGCCTCCATTTGCATGTAACTTCAGAACCTTTTAGAACCATGGCGCGTATTATAGTATTTCATCTATCATTATCTAGTCTCGGACCCCGGGCTTGTGGGAAGCCACCCGGGTCCTTCCGGCTCGGTCCGACCCTGAGTCGATTTATAGCAACGAAACAGCGCGCTCAACATTTGTATATATGATTCAATAATAAATCTCAGGTATTTGGATTAATAATACAAAACAATCGTGTTATTGTCAATCTTGCTACGTTTCGACTACTTTATTTAGTCTTCGTCAGGCTCTGAAAAATATTATTAATCCAAATATCTAAGATTTATTATTGAATTATAGTAATAATTTTGGATGCGATATAATGTCTAATTTGTATATATGTTTGAAAATTTTGTGTGACATCTTGTATAGTCACATCTTATTTAATATTACGTATCTACCTTCATCTATACATACTGCGTGAAACAGCAACCCTTAGAAACCTCCAAGCATTAGCCAAGGTATATTAAAAGCCATTAAGATAGCAACTAATCTATTGATTTCACTTCCGGCCTGAAGAAAATCTGTTTTCACAAAAAACTACAAGAGCTGTTTACTCTTTTATCACGAGACGAAGACGATTTGAGGTTTTCATTTTTTTAATTTATTCGTGCAACAAAAGATTGAATAGCTTTGACACAGCCGAAGTAGCTTATTTATTCGCTAAATATGTTGGAAGTTGTGATCCAGTATACAGAATGTAGTACGAAATAGTATATTACACTACAAGGGCAGAAAGTTGAAATTCCTGCACTGTTCGACATGATGCACGAGGCGAATGCATGGCCCGTGTGATGTATACTATTTTTCTTTATACTCAGTCGAAAGTGCTTTCGTCTATCTTTTTCTTGAATTAATTTTTACTTAATATCACTATTTAACTTTTATTCACCATTCTATATAAAAAAACTAATAACTTTCAAGTGATAAACAACTGTTAGCTACTACTGGCTAGCGACAGTCTGACGTGTCAGTGTACATGAGAAAACTCTTTCGTCCCGCTGTTACTTTCTTTCGGCCCGCTGTTATAGATGGCGTCCGAGTAATTCCAGAAGAATGTTCGACTTTCTGCCTTAAAATCGAAGCCGAAAGTACGTACTTTCGACCGGGTATAAAGACAAAAATTTTGGAAATCATAAAACTTCCCGTTCTGTTGTAAATACGTTACAATAAATTGATATTATTGTGTGAGATTATGTACAAAGGTTGATCCTCTTGGCCAACCCTGAATACTACTATCCGAATTATCCGTAGTGTCAGAATCGGAACCAGAGTTCCGTGGACATCCTTGATAATAATAATAATAAGATATCTTTATTTAAAGTCAGTGTAAATAATAATAATAATAATAATAATAATGCGTTTAATGTCCATTTCTCAACTTTATGTCATAACAGACGCCATTCGCACCATTACTATTTTTTCATCTACCACTTCCCGTTATTTTCTACATATTTTTACAACTTCAATTTATGTAATAGCAATGGGCGAATGAAGGAATTATAGGAAATTAGGATAAGGCAGGTAATTTTTGAACTAGGAGTTTGATAGGTAATCGGCCATGGCCTCAAATAAGAAACCATCTCGATATTTATCTGGAATTAATTGAGAGAAACCATGGAAAACCTCAATCAAGATGGCCGGTACAGGAATTACTGTATCTCGGCGAGAGGCAGTAGGAAAAAGTCCCAGCCACATCTGCCCCCGCCGGGATTCGAACCCGGTACCTCCCGAATGCTGGTCTAGTGCTGTCACCACTACTCTACACAGCTCGGTCAAAATCAGTGTAAATGGCGGTATACAAATATATATTTAGATATAATATAAAAAATTTAAAATTTAACTTTCCTGCAAAGTGATGGAACTTTTATTGAAAGATAATTAATGAAGTTACTTTCCCGCAGATAAACTCACTGTAAGGTGAAACTTCAATTTAATATTTTTTCAGCCGGGTTTTAAATCTTTCGAAGCTTTCTACCGATGTTTTTCTCCTTGGTGACAGATCTATGGAAGTCCCTATACACGGTCGCGTATGTATTAAATTATAATTTCTATAATTCTATACCTATAACAAATGTTTGATAATAACTATCTGTGCATATTACGACCGTTAGAATGTGTATTACAAAATTATTAATTACATTTGTAAGTTTAATTAAGTTTCTACCTATGACTGTAACTTTATGTAAACCTTGCCGTATCTCCAAAGCTCCGCCGATATAATTCACTGAAGATCTCCCTTACATTGGTCAAGTCCCTGTTCCTTCTAAATCGTATAGGTGTGCTCTTTCAACAACCTTGAAAAATTTCGAAAATTGACAGTTGAATCCAGCGTTGCCAGACGTCCCGGTTTTGACGGGACGTCCCCATTTTTAAATCAAAATTAAATGTCCCGCGCGGGACAGGCTCAGTCCCGCTTTTCGGGGATAACTCGACCGTGCGTAAATAATTATTTTCTTATTGTAAGTTGCAATTTGTAACACTCACTCCTCAGACTATTGTTGGAAAAACCATATTTTTCTAATGAATAAATCTTTTTTGACTTTGATTTCTGTTTTTTTTATTTTTTTTTTATTCAGAAGACGAATAAGACTCAACTATTTAACGATAGGGTAATTCTGATTTAAAATATCATATTTTTATTAAAATACATTTTTTATTTTTGCTATCTATTATCACGTAAACGTAATTTGGACTCAAATAAAACGAGAAATATTTAAAAACTTCTGGTTATATACGTTTTTTTACTATGTCCCGCTTTCGACGAAAGAATCCCGCTTTTTTCACTCAAAAAGTTCCAAAATCCCGACTTGCCAAAAAAAAAATGTGGCAACACTGGTTGAATCCCTCTCATGATCTAGATTAGAGATGGGATGTTTCGAGTGAAAATTGTCGAGCTTTTGAATTATTCAAATATCTCGAGATATTTCGAGCAGTTATTCAAAATCATTCGAATGATTTTTAAACCTACGAGTTACGTTCTATAATACAATATCTAGTCATAAATTACTTAACTACGCTATTTTACCATTCCAACCCACTCGTGGGGAATGGTTCTAATTTAGATCAAAATTCAGTTTTCAAAATTTTATAATATTTTTTCGTTTTGGTGTCTCCTGAATCCAAAAAAACATATTTTCTGTCTGTTTGTCAGTCTGTGAGCACGATACAGGTCAAACGGATTGAAACAAAATTTTGAAAGGATGTTTGGGTATGCAAATATGAAGAGCCCTATTCTTTTTGGGAAAATCGGCGCATGCGCAAAAGAAATATATGCTGTAACGTTGTTTTTTCTCATATAATGATAAACTTTTCCATAATGATTTATGTCCTATTTATTTTTCTAAGAAAGTTTTGTAAAAACATTTTTTTCTAAGCTTTATAGTTTCGGAAATATTTTGAAAATAAAAAAAAATTAGCTGTTCTTTTGTTCTAAAGGTCTGTCAAAAAGAAATTAGCTAGTTTGCATACTTTGATTAATTTTTTACATCCTAAACCATACTTATTATGTAATCATGGAAACAAATAGCAAATATATTACCCGCGTCACTGCGTGCGTTAACACATATTTTATTTTATTTGTTATAATGTGTCAAATGTGAATATGTTATAAGTTGAAATGGTCCTATCACTCAATTGGCTGGAATTTTTTCTATAAGGTCACGTAATTTTAGTTATATCCGTGACACTTTTATGTTTTTTAAAAAATTGACGTTTTTTAGTTTTTTTGTAAACCAACAATTCTTTTAAGTACTATTTTTTCCGAAAAAGTTTTCAGCATTGACCTAACCTATTTGCTTTCACAGCATCATGTGCGCCACGGCCTTAACCTACTATTGCAAAGTTCGTACGCACTAAGAGCATTTTCTTTGAAGTCCTACATTCAGTGATTCAATATTGAGTATGTTTTGAGCCACTTATAAATTTAATTTAAGAATTTGTGCAACTAACATATTATTATTGTTAGATGGTATTTCGCTCTGGTAACATGGTAATTCAATTGCTTAAAATTATTTATTTATTAACAAAATAAAATTACTTGCAATACTGTTCAATATTTTTATTTATATAAACAAATATTTTGGTCCTTTTCAATTTTCAAATTTGAAAATTGAAAAGGACCAAAATTGTTGGTCGAAACGTCTTTATATAAATAAAAATATTGAACAGTATAGTAAGTAATTTTATTTTGTTAATATTCTATTACTGTTGGTAGAGTCAATATTATTAATTATTTATTTATTATTTATATTTACTAAATTTTGATTATGTACTTATATACGCGCGTTTGGCGCGATAAAAAACGAATTTTTGATATACATGCAAATAATTTACTGAAATAAAATCTTCCAACAGTTTAATATTTACGAAAAATAAACCTCATTTATTTTGGTTTTTACTTTTATAATCAATCCAATGAGTAATCAAAAATACGATATTATAAATTGATACGAATGGTGTTGTAATCAAAGGTTATAGTCGTCTAGTATATTATATAGCTCCCAGATGACAGAGAGTGCATTGATTTTGTCCATCTACCTATTATTTCAGTTGCGCTTCTTGTCGCCAACTTCATACTGTCGAGTTTTCGTTAGCTTCAATTGCAAAACCCTTTTGTGGGGACAGCAATCTTTCAGCGTTTTTTCCAAAAAATGTTTAAAAACCATGATAAAAAATACATGCTGAATTCGTACTTGAATAATAATAATAAATAAAATAAAATAAGCTTTCATTTGACACTCTACACAATGCCCTTAAAAACATTTTTATTCCATTTCGCAATTTTCCTCTTGAAATTAGCGTCGAGAATCAAAATTCGACTTTTTACAATTCACGTCTGTATTTGGGCCAGCACTCTCTATCTCTGTGCCAAATTTTAAAATTTTACGTCGAATACTTTCAGAGAAAATCGCCTGTGACAAACGGACGGACATCGAAATAATTCCATAAATTATTCCATGTTCAATTTGCCTGTTTTTGAACCATTATACTGTAAAGCGGTATCGATCGTTTTTTAGAGACAGTCTGTATAATAACATTGTATTTGATGAGTTTAAGACAATTCCTCTGTGGCTGTGGAGAAGAAATTTCATTACGTTATTTTTTTATGAAATATTTGAACATATTAAAGCCTCGTGTGAGTTTTTCGTTTTATTTATACCCTAGTCTTTAAATTACAAACACCCTCATTAAAATATAAATTACAGATTTGTAGTCTGCGTTTAATTTTAAAAGCCCTTTTAGCGAGAAACTGCATATCATATATTACGTAGTACTGAATTCATTTCATTTACTTGGCTGAACTGAAATTGTAAACACTGAATGAATATTGTTCTCAGATACGATATTTTCAAAAAATATTTACAAATTTTTTGCTTTTTTTGTCCTTGGTAATTAATATAAAATTTATTTGTTGGGAAAAAAGGACACTTTAAGTAAACACTTATTTGTTAATTTGCGACGTTTCGTCCCTTTATTGGAACTTTTTCAAGCTTATAACATTAAATGTTCTGTTTAAGTAGATATAAAAGTTAACATGTAGATATAAATTTTATTTACACAATTGTTCATAGAAACTTTTATAATAAAACCATTTTTTTTTTAAATTTGTAAAAAATCGGTTTTATTATAAAATTTATATCTACATGTTAACTTTTATATCTACTTAAACAGAACATTTAATGTTATAAGCTTGAAAAAGTTCCAATAAAGGGACGAAACGTCGCAAATTAACAAATAAGTGTTTACTTAAAGTGTCCTTTTTTCCCAACAAATAAAATTTAATATTTACAAATATTTTGTTCAAGGTTAGTAAACAATCTTTTCTGAAAGGTTCATCCTCTAGAAAATCGGAACTATTTTTTATAGATAAGGCACCTATAAAAAATAGTTCCGATTTTCCCACTATAATTTGTATTGATACCAGCGTTGCCAGATTTTTTTTTGCCAAGTCGGGATTTTGGAACTTTTTGACTGAAAAAAGCGGGATTCTTTCGTCGAAAGCATATTTATAATCAGAAGTTTTTCAGAGCGTTCTGACAGCCTTAAACGCATTATTATGATTATCCATTGTACGGAATGACATGGGCTTGTTTTGTTTGTTTGTTTTTTTTTCTTAGTTCTCTTCTGACGACCTATTTTCCGATAGAAGGTGCAAAATTGCATACACATTGTATTTAGCTGTAACCACATAAGATTAAGACGCCATTTCTTTTTACTACCTGTAATAAACATAAGTCTTCAGTATAGCGGCATTTTCTCAACGACATACATATCATCGTCTCAGGTCGTCGTCGCGCCCCTTAATCCTCATTCGGAGCAGACATCCTAAAGCCTTCAAAGTACATCCACTTCCTGTACTCCTGTGCAGAACCAAAAATATCGAAATCATGTATCTACAGTAAACGCTCGATTTTTGAAACATCCAATTATATCCATCTTACGGTTATTCGCCTAGCTATATTGTACAGAATACAGTCGAAGTCATGTATTCTCAACACCATCTATTTCAACCGATTTTACTCACGTGTTTTTTAGTTTACACGTTGTTCAGCAAATGAAAAAATACCTTTAAGGTAGTTGTCGTGGTTAAGGCACACCGTCAGAAAGTTCTTAATTTTTGTATACTTATTAAGGACATGATAATGCAATCACCCTGAAAATTTGAAGTCGATCGACCGTATATAATCCAAAATAAATTCAATTGAAAATTGGATAATTAACATTGATTGTATACGATCTCTGTAGTTCTGAACCAGTTTCTTATTTATAAAAAAAGAAACTTTCCGAAAACTGACAGTCTTTCAATGCATTTGTTATGAGTTTAAAAAAAATAAGAAATTTTTTTTGACCGTCTAATTATTTATAAATAACGGTTTAAAGTTCAACAATTTATAAAAAAGTATACATGCATATGAATACTGTATGGGTTACGTTTCCACGGGTATAGTCTTGCGTACAAATTATGGGTCACTTAGCTAGTATACTTTTGTGGCGCGTATAATCTATAACTTTTTGACAATATTGTACCACGACAACTACCGTAACAACATTTAACTTCACATTAATAAAAAGTTTTTTTCTGAATTGGTCTGTGACTGCAATGAAATGAGAATGAAGAAGTTGAAAATACATGAGTCGATTAGTCCCCACACGTTGAAAATACATGAGGTCTACTCAAGGTTATTAAATACAGAGGCGACCTCGTTCGGTTGGATAGTAAGTAGTGATGGAATCCAGTGGATTTTCAATTGATATTGCGTGGTTGATAAAAATAAGGAATGTTCTTCAGATGACGTAATTCGTCAATGAGGTAACCTGTGTTTGAGTGCAAAGCCGCGGCGGATCGCCAAATCAAAATTGATGATTAACCCAGATTCACGAACAGTATACTTGAAAATGTAAAAGAAACATTAAATAATACCGAAATAAACATACAAACATTAAAGTGACAGACACAGGAATCATAAATAACCTCTAATATGTATCTTTCTTACTTGACACCTACCCCTAAATCTACAAAACCGGCACTTCATTTAACCACATCAACTTTTTATATAACCATTAATTTATTTTATGTTACCTATAGAATTATATCTTTATTAAATTTATTTTACACCGAACTGGGTAGAGTAGTGGTACAGCACTAGACTCGCATTCGGGAGGTACGGGTTCGATTCACGGCAAGGGCAGATGTGGCTGGGACTTTTTCCTACTGCCTCTCGCCGAGAAACTGTAATTCCTGTACCGGCCATCTTGATTGAGGTTTTCCATGGTTTCCCTCAATTAATTCCAGATAAATATCGAGATGGTTCCTTATTTGGGGCCATGGCTCCTAGTTCAAAAATTACCTACCTTATCCTAATTTCCTATAATTCCTTCATTCGCCCATTGCTATTATATAAGTTGAAGTTTAAAAAATGTAGAAAACAATGGGAGGTGGTAAATGGAAAATAGTAATGGTGCGAATGGCGTCTGTTATGACATAAAGTCGAGAAACGGACGTTAAACGCATTATTATTATATTATTATTATAAATTTATTTTACAAATTTACATGTAATTTTCTAATGAACTTTTTGATGCTAATGAAGCGTCAGTTAATGAAAAAAAATTGACGAAACAGTTTTATGAAATAGGTATGTTTTCAGTAGCGTTTCATACAGGCTTTAGAATCGTCTAAACGTGCAGGCATTGCTTAATCCCTAACCTCTCTCCCTTCCCTCGTTCCGCTTCTTACGCCGTCTGCTTTCAAAAACCGTCTTAATTTTGTACACGGATATTCATACCTATTATTTACGCCCTTTTATTTTACATTCCTTAAATTTTTATGTGCAGACGTTTTTACATAGACTTGTTGGTTTCGACATAAAATAGATGTTTCGTTTTATATGACAGCAGAGATAAAATATTTTTTTAAATTATGCTTTGAACTAATTTAAAAATAAATATTAAAAAACGTAAGAACTGACTGCTGCCTACACCACAAGCCTCTTCTCGTTTTGCCGTAGTCGAGTAAAAATAATAATAATAAAAAATTTTTTTTATTATTTAACAGGAAATTGGACAATAATTTTAATATAGTAAACTAAATTCCTTCATTCGCTCATTGCTATTATAAGTTGAAGTTTTAAAAAATGTAGAAAAATAACGGGAAGTGTGGTAGATGGAAAATAGTAATGGTGCGAATGGCGTCTGTTATGACATAATGTCGAGAAACGGACGTTAAACGCATTATTATTATTATATTATTTATATTTATGTGACCAAGGAAACGTCCATAATATTTTCGTAATGTCACAATCTATAAAAACATTATCATTATTCGCTCACGGCTGTAATTTATAGGTTTGTTATTTTAAAACAAAGTTTGCCATTATATTGTTCTCGTGTTATTATCCCTCTTATCTTTAGATCACTAATCCGGTCTAGAACTTAATTAAGTACAAACTTCAAGATCACAAGTGCTTCCAAGATGACGCCCGCCTGAAACGAAACTGTTTAGCGTCTATAATCTACAATCACACATATATGACTATCCATCTCTCATCAGGCAAAATCGACTGATCTAAACGCAAATCATGCGGGGATTTCTTTCATTTTACTCCCCAGCAGCCAAGCGCGTAACTTCCCGAAAAAAAGTTTTGCTTAAAAAAACTCGTACCTATAGCCTTTGTTGTTGTTATTTCGAACGGAAGATATAATTTTTAGCTTAGTCTTGCGCCTTTAATCTTGGTCTTGCATGTTCGGTTTGGTCTTAGAACAGAATAGAATAAATTTGTTATCCGAAACGGTCAACAAGCAGGATGCGTCAATTAGTTTAAAAATACATCATAAAATAATCATAAAATTCATTAGCGGAATATAAACAAACTTTAATTAATACTAACTTAAGCTATCTTTTAAATTTAGAAAAAGGTAATACAGTACAATCTCGGTAACATGAACATGAAAAATCCTGTGGAGTTCATATTAGCGGTATGTTTATATTATCGAGGTTCGCAAGAAACATTTACATTAAGGTGTTCCTTAACAGGGGTATTGTCAAATTTCTATGCTCCTAGGCGGTCAAACGTTTTCAAATTAATAAAAAAAATTCTCTCAAAATTTGAGCTCTTAATATTAACTCTAAGATAGTCCGCATTCTAACCAAAGTTTCTTATGGAAAATAACACGTGGAAAACTCCTCCAAATTTTAAAGCTTGGGGACAAATGAATCTACAAAAATGAGACACACGTATTTTTGTAGAGAATTTAACGCTGTACGAAAAAGATATCTTGTGATTTTTCGCTAAGTTTACTGGTTCAAAAGTTTTCGGAGGAAAAAGTTTAAACTTTAATCTCGAAAAACTTCTGAACCAGTAAATTTAGCGAAAAATCACAAGATACCTTTTTTGTAGAGCGTTAAATACTCTACAAAAATTCATATTACTGAGTCGTTCATAGAGCGCGTATTCATATTATCGCGATTGTATTGTATCTTCATGTCAGTATAAAAACAGTTAAAGTATTTTAATGCCGAATATTCAGAACTATTACGAAAAGGACTTAGGTTAGGTTTGGGAAGCAAAATTGAGTTGTTATTACGCGTTCTATAATTATGCATTGCATTGTGAATTGGATACTTACTAATGTATGATAATGGTCTTGTTCATTCGGTCTTGGTCTTGCAGAATCGCAACCTACTCTAAATTTGTCGTCAGCTCTTAGACTATTATAGTGTAAGGTTAAACCATTCTCCGTCTGTTTTATACATTTCTACAAAGCACAGCACAGTACGTATTATATTTTACGTAATAATATCGAGTAGCCTCTGGTCAAACTGCATTTAACTCGCAGAGACTGCATTTGAACGTTTCTCAATTATTACTTTACGTGTTCGCGATTTTATTAAAGTCATTAAGCGGAAGCGTCTCTTCGAGTAGCGTTTTAAAGTTTTAATTAGCGTATCCTCAAATGATTATATTCACTCATATATCGTTAGATAAATTGCATTAATAATAACGCGCTTCTCTCCAATGACCGGTGTTTTTTTTAGTGTATTTGCCATATGGCAACATACACTATTGGCGTCGGTCGGATGGCGGGACCTAGGGGTCGGACAAAAATTTCTCGACGTTTCATAACCTCCTAAACACTTTGGCACCATTTTTAAAAATGTTTATATATATATATATGTATATATATATATTTATATATATACGTATATATATATATGTGTGCGGGCAATAACTTTCGAAAGAGTTAATTGATTTTAACGAAATTTGGCCCACGTGTTGAAATCCATCACCGCAAGAAGCCTATTTAAAATGGGCGTAATCGAGCCATTTTAAGGGTAGTTTTTAGGGGTTGAAAAATGTTTCTGGGCCCTAAAATACCGAAAAAATTCTCAGAATCGTTTCAAAATTGACATTTAACACTTTAGTAGTATTTAAAAAGTGTCTCTAAAATTTTAATAAAATCGGCTCAACAGGACCGGACTTACAAATTTTTTGAAAACACTAATTTGTAAATAGTGACTTATTTATTGAAGGCTGTATTTAATTCGGTGTAGACGTTAGATGGATAATAATATTGCAGTTAAGAAAAATAAAATGTTATTTTAAGGGGTGTATTAAGGAGTCAAATTTTTTATTTTGCCCAAAAACCAACTTAAGTGTGCATAATAAAGCCACACTGCCTATATTATCAAATACACTATATTGTCGGCAGGGTTTTGGCACTGCGACCCGGGTTTTTTTTTCTTTGAACTGCTTTAAATAAAGCTACATTATTAATTTTTAACTGAAATACATCGATGTAACACATATAATTAAAATCTAACACGATTTTTAATTTAGGTATCATATTCGAGTTTTTACAAAATTCCACTTTTCTGTAAAGATGCATTCTTGTAACGGATTTATTTGACTTGTGGTGGATGTCACGGGATTTGTGGTGGGAGAACGTGTCGGTGGTCGTTTTTTCATTATATAATAATTAAGCAAATTAATAGTTGTAGTGTATTTTGATCATGAATTAATAATAATAATAAATAATAATTTAATAAATAATAATAATAATAATAAATAATAATGCGTTTAACGTCCGTTTCTCGACTTTATGTTATAACAGACGCCATTCGCACCATTACTATTTTCGATCTATCACACTTCCCGTTATTTTTCTACAGTTTAAAACTTCAACTTATGTAATAGCAATGGGCCAATGAAGGAATTATAGGAAATTAGGATAAGGTAGGTAATTTTTGAACTAGGAGTTTGATAGGTAATCAGCCATGGCCTCAAATATGGAACCATCTCGATTTTTATCTGGAATTAATTGAGGGAAACCATGGAAAACCTCTATCAAGATGGCCGGTACAGGAATTACCGTTTCTCGGCGAGAGGCAGTAGGAAAAAGTCCCAGCCACATCTGCCCCCGCCGGGATTCGAACCCGGACCTCCCGAATGCGAGTCTAGTGCTGTCACCACTACTCTACCCAGCTCGGCCATATATAAAGGTATTTTGACGAGGAAGTAGCATTATGTTGAAACGATCCAGCGAGTTTTAACAGTCAATATTATTACGAACATGCTATACAAACTACATTTTTGTACATGCCTCCTATAAAACTTATGACTCATCTAATTTTCAAAATTTGTGACAATTAAGTTTTGAACAAAATCACATCTAATTATAGGCTGCGTTCAATTCTCATGCTATGGAAATGGTAAAACGACTACGTTTATTTTACACAGCGCAACTTTACATCACTAGTGCTAAATGTGTCATTTCACGACCGTTATACAGAACATTAACATCACAGATTGAATAAGATTTTTCATAGAAATTTCCGGAACGTAAAATAGACCTCGGGTGAAGAAGGGAGTATATTGAATAACTGGGAAACAGTCACTTTAAGAATATACTTCAGTTAAATATATTTCAACATTTCTGTAGGAGGTGAATAGAAAATACTTTCTTACTTGTTTTAGAAATATCTTAGCTGTATATACTATCATCCTAAAGGCAAGTAGGTTGGTATAAAGAAAAAACTAAAGAAAAGCATTCTGAAATATTTCTGTGATATTTTTAGGAAAACAGAATATAAATTACTCGGTAATTATCGCTTTTAATGATTAAAGAAACACACAACCATGTATAGAGTAAAGACGGCTAAAGTTTATATATTTTTAAAATGTTTTTGGAGTCTGATTAAAAAATTTAAAAACTTTCTTATGCAATTACAGAATAGTTGCTGTATTATAATCTTTATGTAAAAAAAATACTGCATATTTGCTACCATTTCGTTGTTTCGTTGACCATGGTTCAAAATTAGAACTTGGGAACTAGGGGTTTGTAATATATAATATTACAAGCCCCTAGTTCCGAAGTTCTACTCTGAGAACCGGTGAAAGTATCAATTGGATTTTCAATGTGTTATTAAAAAATAATAAACTGAAAATTTGAATTAGTGCTAGAACCAAAATAATTATGTTGGTGACCTTAAAACAAACGAATGTCAAAACAATATTCACTCTAGAGTTTGGTAACTCAGATCTGAACCGGTTCAAAGAGCCGACTCCGCCAGAAGATCCGTGAGAGCCGACTCGCTTTTTTTTGAGCCGACGGATCAACGGATCCGCATAACTCAGTGAAACACTTAACACACAGAAGTACATTTTACACTTCCGTATCAGTTCTTGGTTTGATGCATCTGTCAGCTCAAATGACTCATGCATCGCACGTTTGGCTATGCATTCTTGATTCTATATAGGTCGTGATATGATTGACTGAACTAGGTAACTCAGTGGCATATTGCAGTAACATATTCAGAAGTCGGCTCTTTTTGAACCGGTTCAGTGAGCCGGCTCACATACGGGATCCAGATGCAAAGATGCAGATCACTAAAAAGACCCGTTTTTCCCATCTCTAATTCACTCAAAATCTTGAGCGTTCCTTCTGGAACACTGTTTGTAAATAGATGTAATGGCTTTATAGGTTTTACGCAGTTGTTGTCGTATTTTGTCGCATCTATAATAGAGTTTAAAATGGATATAAACAGGGTTTTAGTCGATAAAATTGGGTCAGCTTTCCCTTATATGTTTGTACCTATCCAGTACAAGACATTTTGCTTCTTTTGCAAATCTTTGTTCGCAAGAAAGTTTGTGTGATACTTCTTTTAACAAGCAATGGATGGAAGAGAAATGCAAAATACAAAATGAAAACGCCAACGGCACATCATGTGAGATTGGTTCTTAGAAACGGTGTATTTAGACGGACGAGTTCCAACAATTTACTGGCGCGAATCAGCTATTTATTACTCGTATTAAAATTTAAAACTACTTTGGTGTTTCTAATTCAAATATTTTCGGTTTCGAAACGCTTGATTTATAGGCGGAGAGCTTACATGTGACATCCGTTTCATGAAGTGTTTGATTCAGGTAGAAATTTTATACAATACTATTTATAGATAGGTAAAAACTTAAAAAAAATATATATTAACCTCCTTCAAAAAAGTCACTAAAAAGATGAAAATTTTGAGGTCGATGCCAATTTTATTACTGAAACTTGAAATTAATAGGCATCTACTTTTATTAAATTGGAACCGACCTCAAAATTTCATTATTATTTTCATCTTTTTAGTGACTTTTTTGAAGGAGGTTAATATTTTTTTTTTAAAGTTTTTTTATTTTTTACTTTTTAGTGGTGGATTTTATTTCGCACATTTTTAAAAATTACTGAACCGATTTAAGTGAAATTTATGTGGGATCATCACGAAGATGTGCTCTATTAAATAAGAAAAGAATCATCATAATCGCTTTACAAATGTTGGAGATATGAGGTAGCATACATTAAAAAATATGTTTTATTGACGTCATTTAAAAACGGATGAACCGATTTTAATAAAAACTATATGGGACCATCTGGGATGTATACCCTTCCAAACAAAAAAGAATTTTGCAAATCGGTTCAGGCGTCTTCGAGTAATCGGGGAACATACATAAAAAATAAAAAAAAATAAAAAAAAAAGATTCCGACGAATTGAGAACCTCCTCCTTTTTTGAAGTCGGTTAATGAGTGTTTGCTTGTTCTACCCGGGTACGCGAGGTACTGCGCATACAGGAAAGGTTAAAAAATATGTACTTACCAAAAAAGTGTTTGATTCAAAAGCCAACAAGTACTATTTGAAAGTTAAGTTGATTTTAAAGAAATAAATAAATGAGGCAGACACTTTTGGAGAGGTTAACATTAAACCAAAATACCCCAAATTTGAATTTTCAAAAATGAAAAAATAAGTGATTGATTCACGCTGAAATTTTTATAGCAACTTCATTAGATATATTGAAAAATATTTGCAAAAAGCCAGACACTTTTTTCGGGGTTTAAGCCTATACAATGAAGAACTGCTGCAATACCTCAACAACAAAAAATGGAAACCTTTCAAAAACTACAGTTCTCAACGTGTTCACGCGAAACGAATAAAATTAAATTATTTCATAATCTTAAAGTAATTCACATTTGTGAGAGTTAAGTTCTAAATTGCTTAATAAAAAATTGTAACGTCATTTAATTGTAAAATTTAACAATAACATAAACGTTGTTATGCATTTTTAATACAATTATTAATTAATATCAATTAAACAACCGATAACATAGCAGTTTTGGATTGAAGTTTTTCAAGTTTTTAATGTTTTCTTAAGCGTTGAATGTTCTTTTGTTTCGGAATCCGGGTGTTCGTTCCAATAATTCTTTAAACAACCGATTAAGTAGCAATTTTGGATCGGAGTTTTTCAAGTTTGTAATGTTTGCTTAAGCGTTGAATGTGCTTATGTTTCGGAATCCGGGTGTTCGTTCATATAAGATTTTCGCAATCGACACTAGTGAATGGAGTTATTAAGCATGCATATGTAAAGCATGTGTGACTCCGGGCTACGTGTCATACAAACATGCTGACGCAACATGCATGCTGGGTAATCCAAGGAGGTTGAATTGACGCGAACAAAACCCGTCGACCGGATGTTATCCGATCGTTTGTTATAATCATTGAACTTACCGAGCGACATAGCGCAGTGATGAGAGTACTAGATTCGCATTCGGGAGGTGTCGGGTTCGAATCCCGGTTGGAGCAGATGTGACTGGAACCTTTTCCTACTGCCGCTCGTTGAGAAACGGTAATTCCTGTATCGGCCATCATGTTGAGGTTTTCCATGGTTTCCATTAATTAATTTCAGATGAATATCGAGACGGTTCCGTATTCGAGGTCACGGCCGTGTACCTATCAAACTCCTAGTTCAAAAATTACCTACGTTATCCTATTAAATTAAATTCCTTCATTTTCTTATCAACTGTCTAATTTTCGTTAGCTGTGCGCGCGCAACTTCCGTTGCTTGCTAAAATTTTAATCACAACGCGCCAAATATGAAATCAGAGTTTGTTAATTTTGTCAATAAATTGAATTTTGCACATGTATGTTTTTCTATTAAATTATTCATATAATTTTTATAATGAAACATCCGGTGTACCATTTCTATACTATTTTCGTTCCATCGCGTGAAGAATAGTGTATTTTTACTTTTTTCTATATATCGAAATATGAAACTCTTGGTCGCTACGTCTTTTAGAGATACGTTCAAGTTAAGCAGGAGAGTTCTCGGTAAAGGGGAAGGGGGGAAGTGTTCTTGAATCATAGATGACACTCGATGTCAAGGGTCGCCACTACCTTTTGTCATAACTCAGTTGACGCAGTTGCGGTCTTATTACTTACTAGCGGCCCAGTCCGGCTTCGCCCGAGTGTAAATGTAATATATAGGATATCAAAGATGAGAATCATTATCATTAAATTCTCAACGTGTATTGAATTTACGCGAATTCAACCGCTTTTATTTGTGAATGTTCAAAAATCGAAGAAAAATCTTATTTCCCAAAAAGAAATTTAACAAATTCTGTCGATCCGATCGCTACCAAACTTTAGAAGATCATCCGCTGGGCTAAACTAAATATTGTCTGAAAATTTCATCAAAAATGGTCTACCCGTTTGGAGTCCATAGATTACATATACATCGTCTTTTATCTATATAGATTATTAAAATGTAAAAAGTGGTTATTGTGACAGAATAGAAATAGAATTAAAAAACTAAAACAACACGCTTTTATGAACTAAAAAATGCTAAATAATTTGACAACAAAACTAAGCTTTACTGTAAAAAGCGTGAAGTGCTTAATATCGGTAATACATTTTCCATTTATTAGCTAATTGTAAACGTAGAGCTATTATGAAAATTTAAGTAGAAGCACTCCACGCTTTTTACAGTAAAGCTAATTTTGTTGTGAAATTATTTTACATTTTTTAGTTTATAAAAGTGCGTTGTTTTAGTTTTTTTAAACTCTAATTTTAATTAAGCGGATGTACGGAGCCCTAAAATGATAAATCTTAGTCCAATTTCTGACATGGTTTCATATAAAATTGATTTTGTTAAATTTTCGCAGTGAAAATATAAAATAAAATATATATCTCCGACACCATTTATTTGCAGCATTTGCAATAGGAATAAGACATACAACAATAAGAAAAATAATAAAACACAGCTTTAAAATATTAACTGTAAAATCTTATAAACTTACCGGGTTTTTGATGCACTTTTTGTCAAAATAACAATTTGTTTCCGTTGGTTCTAGCGTACCTATTCGTGCCAGTCGTTCTTTTTATCTCCTGTACAAATAATAGTGTACCAGATCTAGGAGGATTTGCAGCAGGTTATCACAATAAACTGGTAGTGCATTCAGTTACAGAGCTCGTATATATTTAACTAGAGCGTTCACACTCAAATACAATCCGCTCTTTCTCTCTTAAGTGCAGTCAGGATTGCCAAGTGTCCGATTTTCCAATGGCGTGTGCGGGTGAAAAATCAAAAGAAAACCGGACTATAAAGTGTCTCGTTTTTTGAAATCGTGATAAAATTAACGAAAATATCTCTTCCGAAATTTATAAGATTCCTGCGTTTACAATTACATATGATTGCTGGCATTCATGCTGTTTTATTTTAAATAAGATTCATTCTTGTATCTCAATTATATGCTAAGGATTTATGGAAAGAAGTAAATTGATTTTTCTGTCTTAATAAAAGACTCTTTGTGATAATTAATAATAACTAATTTTAATGTTATCATTCATCTTGATTAAAATAAAAATATAAAATTATCAGGAATTTAATTTTATAAACTTATTGCGTTGACTTTTTTAGTATAATTTTATTGTTATTTATGTTTTAGACGCCTGATGAAGTTCATATAAAATGGTCGAAACGTCGCGGAATTGATTGTCTGCGTTTTTAACAATCTACTGTCCGCATTCTTGATAATTTTATATTTTTATATTAATAATAACGAGACTTTGTTGGTTATTTTTAAGTTTTTAGTGTTTAAGTTTTTATTTGTCATATGGCACATACATTGTTGGCATCGGTCGGATGACGGGACCTAGGGGTCGAAAGAAAAATCTCAGTTCATAGCTTCCTTAATTTGGCACCATTTTTGGAAACGATAAATATATTTAAATTGGCCAAATCGGACTGTTTTAACGGTGGTTTTAAGATTTGAAAAAAGTTTTTGGGTTCTAAAATACGGAAAAAAACTCAGAATCGTTTTAAAATTGAAATTTAAGATTGAAATCGAGCGAGGCGTTAATTTTGACCTTGAGTTAATTTTTTCATGCAAAATAATGTGGAGGAAACTTCGAAAAATATAATGTGTCAAAATTTAAGATAACTTAGCTGCTGAACCTGTTGACAAAAATAATACAGTATAACTCTGTGTTTTTCAACAAAGTAATGTTTCAAGACTGAAAAAGATGGCTATGCATTTTATCACCATAAATTTCAGAATAGTACTCATAAAGTAGTAATGAAGCTTTCTAGAGAGCGATGACAATAATAATAGTAACGCCATTTTGTTCACACAAAGCAGACATGTCGAGATTTAGACAAATTTTTAGCTGAAAAAATAATATAAATGGTTTAAAAGAGGCAATTTCGAGATAGAAGGAGTATAAATAGAATTGAAAAAATCTTATAAAATTTTTATATTTAAAGAAAAGAAACTAAAATAACATTCCAACATAATTCCATGATTCTAATTCCTGACCCAATCGTTCTGTTTTTCTTCTTTTATACACAGTGTATAGTACGCGCCATGGATCTGAAAGACTCGGAAGTTAGATGCAAATGGAGGCTTGCGCCGGTACAATCGATTGAAAAACTTCAAACTTTATTTTGATTTTTTAATTTTTCTTTAATCTAAAGGTCTAATTCCTTGCATAAAATCCTCCAAAAAATTATTTTTCGTGCTTGTCTATGCAAAACTGTACTAGACATCTTGATCAATTAACAATCAAAGAAACAACTTAACAATAGCGTCTTGGACTGTACTTTGTAGCAGAAAACAAAACAATCAGCGATAAGCAATCACCGACGAGCGCACGTTCTGTTCCGGTAACTGGTAGGTGGTGGGAGTCTTCCTTTCCGACAAAACAACCAGGACGGCTCTAAAATATGCATTTGCGACGCTGTTTGTGACTAACTTCAAAACCTTTATTATACAGCTGTTGGCTGCTTTCCAATATGGCGACGATCGGATGCATTGGCTACACTCTTATTATAGTCACTATAACGGTTACATGACGCCATCTTGTGATCATTTAACCAGGTGTTTATATAACCTTTACAAGCATGGGACAGCATTATTATTTCTCGTCTCCGTTGGATGTCTCTATAGTTAAGACGTATGCTGGAGGATCGTCAACACACCTTGAGAACGTTGCCTCCAGCGGTGATGACGACTTGCGAATAGTCTAGCTCTTTCACTCATACACGAAGCATCCTCTTTATCATTCATTCGCAAACGTGTATATAGTATATCTACACAATATCCTGTACCATATGTCTTTATTCATTGGCTTACAATCTATGTATGCCCAATCGGTATAGTAGAATAGCTGTAAGTCGACTTTTCGCTAAATCTCATTAGGTGTGTTTGGTATAGTACATGCCATAGTTGTGTAACACAGATCTGAACCGGTTCAAAGAGCCGACTCCGACAGAAGATCCGTGAGAGCCGACTCACTTTTTTTTGAGCCGACGGATCAACGGATCCGCGTAACTCAGTGAAACACTTAACACACAGAAGCACATTTTACGCTTACGTATCGGTTCTTGCTTTGATGCATCTGTCAGCTCAAATGACTCATGCATCACATGTTTGGCTATGCATTCTTGATTCTATACAGGTCGTGATATGATTGACTGAACTAGGTAACTCAGTGGCAGACTGCAGTAACATATTCAGAACTCGACTCTTTTTGAACCGGTTCAGTGAGCCGGCTCACATACGGGATCCAGATGCAAAGATGCGGATCACTAAAAAGACCCGTTTTTCCCATCTCTAATTTAAATGGCTCGGAAGTTAGATGCAAATGGAGGCTTGCGCAGGTACAGTCGGTTGAAAAACAACAAACTTGCGCTATATTATTATTTTTAATTTTTCTTTAATCGAAAGGTCTAATTCCTTGCTATCCAAAAAAAATATTTTTCGTGCTTGTCAATGCAAAACTGTATTAGGCATCTTGATCAATTAACAATCAAAGAAACAACTTAACAATAGTGTACTGGACTGTACTTTATAGCAGGAAAGCGACAAGTGACACGACAACCAGCGATAACCAATCACCGACGAACACACGTTCTGTTCCGGTAACTGGGAGGTTGTGGGAGTCTTCCTTTTCCACAAGACAACCAGAACGACTCTAAAATATGCATTTACGACGCTGTTTGTGACTAGCTTCAGAACCTTTTACAACCGTGGCGAGTAGTATATCGTTTTTCAATTAAGCTAGGCAGGGCCGTAACTACCTTTTTGTGGGCCTTTCAAATTGAGCTCCCCTTTACTAAAAACGTACCATGCATAATATACGATAGTTCTGAAGCTCCTGTTCTTTCATTTTTTTAAAGTTTAGTAACAGTCTTAATAAACACAAAATAATTTATTCTTTCAATTGTTTCTGCCCGTAATTTTAACTTTATTTTACATTTATATGCATTCTGTATATCAAAATAAGCAAAGAAAATATCTGAGATGAAATTTTTTTTTTAAAGACCTTTCTGAGCCTCTTCGATCTGGGCATTAAAATACTGTAGGTTAAACATTTTCGTACAATACTTTAAAACATTTGAAATATTACATATAAATGTATGTAATATTTATAATTAATTAAAACTTTGATTAATTTGACGTGATGTAGCTAGTTGACCTTGAAGTTAGGTGACGTAGCGTTAAATTTTACAAAAATATATCTTCCATGTGACCTGTTCAGCAGGTTGTATTTTTTTTTTATTAACAGAATGGTCTTTACTCTGACAAGTAATTAGCCACGGCTAGTTTTTAATTAAATTTGAAATAAATAAAGTTTGAATTATCGTATTTAGTGTGGTAACAATGCATTATGACGTAGCGTTCTTTTAACATCGCACGGCGAAGATGTATTTAGTCGTTGGTTTCGCCAGGTCCTTTCGCCTTTACATGAATTATTTAACAGGACCTTCGATCGGACTTGCTATTGCAGCCTCCCGGCTTCTGAATACAAACACATTACCAGATATTGGGCTGATGGGTGGGCTACTGAGGTATTTGTTTAATACACACTCACTTCTAGCCTACTGACTGGCTCATTGTTGTTTTAACCTTGTTGATACTTTTATTTTATTATATAATTTACGACTCTTAAAAATAAAATTGGCGAAAAACAAAGGCAGTTGATAAAAATATTTTTTAAAGACTGTTTTACTGTTTCTCTACTTTGTATCACAAATGTTTTTGAAGTAAAATTTCGGCTTGAATATAAATAAATAAAAACCCGGGTCGCAGTGCCAAAACCCTGCCGACAATATAGTGTATTTGCTGGTATAAGGCCGTGTGGTTTTATACTTTTATTATGTGAAATTAAGTTTGTTTTTGGGCAAAAAAAAATTTAACCCCTTAATACACCCCTTAAAATAACATTTTTTTTCTTAATTGTAATATTATTACCAATCTAACGTCTACACCGAATTAAATACACCCTTCAATAAATAAGTCACTATCTGCAAACTAGTGTTTTCATAAAATTTGTAAATCCGGTCCTGTCGGGTCGATTTTATTAAAATTTTGGGGACACTTTTTAATTACTACCAGATGGTTAAATTTCAATTTTGAAACGATTCGGAGATTAGGCCCATTTTAAATAGGCTTCTTGCGGTGATGGATTTCAACACCTGGTCCAAATTTCGTTGAAATCAATTAACTCTTTCGAAAGTTATTGCGCGTACACATATATATATATATATATATATATATATATATATATATATATATATATATATATATATATATATATATATATATTTATACATATATATAGGTATAAACATTTTTAAAAATGGTGCCAAAGTGTTTAGGAGGTTATGAAACGTCGAGAAATTTTGGTCCGACCCCTAGGTCCCGCCATCCGACCGACGCCAATAGTGTATGTTGCCATATGGCAAATATACTAAAAACTGTAATTTAGTTTGTAATTCTACAGTTTTAAAAATTCTTAGAGCAACGTTTCAATTGTCGTCATTTTTTGCTTATTTATATATCTCTATCGATCCCGTACACGTATAAAAAAATGTAAGCCTAACAATACATGTATTGTTTACATGTTTTACTTCAACCGTATGTAAAGGATACGCGTACACTTTTTTTATTTCAATAAATTAATATAATGATAAATAAGGTCTTAATCAGTGTCTAATTGCAGCGTCGGCCCTAGTCCTTGATCATGGTAGAGCAAGATTGTCTTTCAGCGCCCTTTGGTCGATGTTTTCACTTTACGTAAATTGTATAAAATTTCAAAAACAAACTTTTATTGCAAACATCAACACTTGTTGAATTTAAATTAAATTAAGTAGCTTTAATTATTATACTTCTGCTTCTTTAACATTAAGAAACTTCCTACCGTTACATAATTAAATTAGTATTTGGTGTTAATTTCAATCAAAATATTATATTGCACTGGAAATTGTTTTTCGCATTTGGCTTTTTGGCGCCCCTTGCCACCTGGCGGCTAAAGCTACCGCTCCTCTCGCTCTGCCCCAAGGCCGGCACTGTCTAATTGTACATTAAGGAAACGTTTTAAAGATTCCATAGTCTGTTAATGTGAAATTTATTTTTGTATGTTGCGCTTCATTTTAGACATATTGCACAAATCAGAATGATAACAGATTCTTGCACGATTGCCAACCGCGTAAAACCAACCGCCGGTAAACCTATTTCACACTATACTCAGAGTGGGTTCAACGTGATCGGGTTTTGGGTTGGTATACTGTGTATGGATTTGTGGTCTTATTAGGATCCCATTTACATATTATGCTTCTTGCTGTACGGGTGATTGGAAATTACAGTAGAACACATTTTTTTACAGGAAAACCTAAACGAAAATCCTAAAATAAACTGAATAGTATGGAACCCTTTCTACGCGAATCTGGCTCGCACTTGACCTTTTTTTTTTTAATTTCATCGCATAGCACTGTTGATGAAAAAAGAAATTCTCTGATTTCAGATTTCTTAGAGAAATTTTAAGTACACATTCAATATATACCTATGTGTAATATGGACAATATACTTTTAATGGGACTTTAATGTCTCAGTAGTCAAGCCTGTAGGGTAATCTGCAACACACTCCAAATTAAATAAATTGGATCATTATACAAGTAAACATGAAACTTGTATTCGTATAAAATGGACGATATTTTTTCCGAATTTACTCAACTTATAAATGTCCAACAATGAATTCGCTTTGTCAGACATAATGAGCGCATCTTGCACGCGATGCCTAAATTGCCTAAATTACATGTACGCCTTAAATTTAAAAGGTTAATTTACTTTTCTCCTTTAGACTGAATCAATTTTCTTGTAATTATATAAAACTGGAGATCTTGTGCAAGCGACATCGAACGGAATTTCTTAAAAGCTATAGTGTTTGACAGTTAAATAACCTCAATACGTGTATTTTTTAGTGTATTTGCCATAAGGCAACATACACTATTGGCGTCGGTCGGATGGCGGGACCTAGGGGTCGGACCAAAATTTCTCGACGTTTCATAACCTCCTAAACACGTTGGCACCATTTTTAAAAATGTTTATATATATATGTATATATATATTTATATATATATATATATATATATTTATATATATATATATATATATATATGTGTACGCGCGATAACTTTCGAAAGAGTTAATTGATTTCAACGAAATTTGGGCCACGTGTTGAAACCCATCACCGCAAGAAGCCTATTTAAAATGGGCCTAATCGGGCTATTTTAAGGGTAGTTTTTAGGGGTTGAAAACTGTTTTTGGGCCCCAAAATACCGAAAAAATTCTCCGAATCGTTTCAAAATTGAAATTTAACCCTCTGGTAGTGATTAAAAAGTGTCCCCACAATTTTAATAAAATCGGCCCGACAGGACCGGATTTACAAATTTTATGAAAACACTAGTTTGCAGATAGTGACTTATTTATTGAAGGGTGTATTTAATTCGGTGTAGACGTTAGATTGATAATAATATTACAATTAAGAAAAAAATGTTATTTTAGGGGGTGTATTAAGGGGTTAAATTTTTTATTTTGTCCAAAAACAAACTTAATTTCACATAATAAAAGTATAAAACCACACGGCCCTACACAAGCAAATACACTATATTGTCGGCAGGGTTTTGGCACTGCGACCCGGGTTTTTTTTTAAATTATTATGGAGTCAACAGTAAAAAACCCTTTTATAGTTAAAAAGTTACTTTATGCAGGCACTAAAAATGTTACTTTTGAAAATGGAACAAAGGTAGCAACCTCAGCATGTGCTTAAAAATGTTTTTCTAACTATATTTATCATTTTCCTAGACATCAAATTTTATTTTATCAATGTTGTACATCTTTAACAAAAATATGAATAACAATTGTTGCAATCACGTCAAAGAAGTATAACTTCTATCGCTCGTACATAAATACACTCACCACTCTTTTTCAAAAACTTGTGAAACGACTCTACTATTTAAATCACAAATATTTGAACTTGGAAAACATTAAATTGATTTTTTTTTTCAAAAACTTGTGATATGACTCTTCTGTAAAAATTTTAATAATTCCATATTCTACACATAAATGTGAGATAATCCTACTTTAAAAAAGTATTCCACGAGTAAACACAATAAAGATGTAAATTGGAAAAAAAATCAGCGGAGCTATATAACCCTGTATTTGAATTCATTATGTATGCTATATTACAAGCACTTGTAACCCGACTTTAGTCGACCAATATATGCATACAAAATAGTACCCACCTTTCCATTCGGAAGTCGGCCTACTTAACCTCTATTACTGCTACATGCTAGTTGTATGGAGGATTTAGCTCCGGTTTCTAAACTAAACATCTCATAAGCGCTAGATTTAGCACTACTAGTGCATGTCATCAAACGCTGCAAATACTTGAAACTGCAGTTCTATGGAGGATTTAGCTCCGGTTCTCAAACTAAACATCTCATAAGCGCTAGATTTAGCACTACTAGTGCATATTGTCAAACGCTGCGAACACTTGAAACTGCAGTTCTATGGGGGATTTAGCTCCGGTTCTCAAACTAAACATCTCATAAGCGCTAGATTTAGCACTACTAGTGCATGTCATCAAACGCTGCAAATACTTGAAACTGCAGTTCTATGGAGGATTTAGCTCCGGTTCTCAAACTAAACATCTCATAAGCGCTAGATTTAGCACTACTAGTGCATATTGTCAAACGCTGCGAACACTTGAAACTGCAGTTCTATGGGGGATTTAGCTCCGGTTCTCAAACTAAACATCTCATAAGCGCTAGATTTAGCACTACTAGTGCCTATTATCAAACGCTGCGAACACTTGAAACTGCAGTTCTATGGAGGATTTAGCTCCGGTTCTCAAACTAAACATCTCATAAGCGCTAGATTTAGCACTACTAGTGCAGATTATCAAACGCTGCGAACACTTGAAACTGCAGTTCTATGGAGGATTAAGCTTATATTCTGTAACTAAGCACATTCAAAGCGAACTACACTGAATATTATTTTTTTTAAATGGGTGCTTGTACTTACGTACGCGCGTTTGCAGTTATACTTCTTTAATCATAATCATTATCATAGTTTTATTGTATATCTCCTTATGAAATAAGTACATACAGTGTCTATATAATAAAAAAATCATAAAATTGTTTTACAGGAAAAGTTTTACTGCTCAAGCAAATTGGTTAAAATTGTCTTTTTTTTAATATAATCTGGTAGTCGATTATATAACAGTGACGAAGAACATACCGAACTCTTGGTGTTCCTTGAATAATTATAATTTGGCATGATTAAGAACTTATTTCTAATATATAATAATTTTTTGAAATAAAGTTTTTCAAAAAGTTTAAGAATAATACATACAAAAAAAAAATAACTTCGAATAATTGAAGACGTTTTCAAAATATTATTTGGGTTTTTATTTTTTTCCGCTGTATGACATCAAAAAAACAACTATTGGTTGTAATCAAAGGTTATAATTATTATATAGTTTACAGAAAGTGTACTGACTTAGTCTGGGTCTCTTATAACCAACTTCATACTTTCGAATTTTCGTAAGCGCGGCTAACTTCATACTTTTGAATTTTCGTTAGCTATGCGCGCGCAACTTACGTTACCTGTTAAAATTTTACTTTCACCGCGCCAAAAGAAGTATAACTTCAATAACAAAATATCAAACCACTCTAATCTGTTCCACTAATGCCGGCCACACACGTAACAGCATATACATGCGCTTGAAGTTTAATCCAGTTTGCATGATCGCCATATGGGACACACACGCACAAGTTTGCTTGAAGCGGCGTCAGTTCTACAACCAGAAGACAACATCTACTTGATGCAGAGCTTAATTTCTAATAACGAAAACACATCTTGGATATCATCCAACCTTCTTCGGTAGAACACCTCCCATCGTATTTAATCTTAAATGAAACATTTCAGTCGATAAAATCCAATCGCAAATAAAGCGCTTCAATCGCTTCAAACGTGCTTGATATATAAAACGATATATTTGACAACGCCAATCATAAATAGATCGCCATAAAGTAGTTCTCTTACACGTCTTGTGACCGCTATCAATCTCAAATAAAGCGCTTCAATCGACCGTCCTATGACCAATACAATTGAATTGGTATTCACATCCGTTGAGAAAAGGCGTCACAGTGCGTCGCGGCGTAACGACGTCTTACTCCATGCCGATAATCTTTTGAGCATAACGACATATATAGGAACCACGACTATGTTATTAGTAAATGATCTATTCATTAAATACCTATTGTGCCGCTTAAGGTAACAATGGATGGTACAGTATGCCCTCAAATTAATATGTGCTCGTTAATAATCAACGGTTATTATATAGGTGCGTGTGAGAGCTGTCTCTTTTTGTACAGTCTGTACAATGACAAAAGAGATATTATTAAATAAATACATTTTTATATTAAACTCTATTATATGTACCTATATGTAACGCTGTTGTAACCCCTATGGGGCCAAAACTGTGATTCTTTAGTACTGTTGACGCTATAATACTGACTTTAGTCTGTTAAAATAAAGAAATATCTATCTATGGGTCCAGTACGGCTTCGCCTGGGTGTAAATATAATAATAATAATAATAATAATAATAAATGCCTTTATTAAAAAGATTTCTATACAAAAGTATAAAATACAAAATTGCGTCCAATATTGGATATAAAAGATGCGAATAATTATCATAAGATTCTCAATGTACATAGAAAAAATATCGTGTAATGGCATTAATAAATCTTTAAATGAAAATATCTTGATAATTACGGAATACTGTGATTCCGTAATTATCAAGATATTTTCATTTAAAGATTTATTAATGCCATTACACGATATTTTTCGTGTATAGAGTAGTAGTAGAGCTCGGCAACCACGCTATTGAGAGGGAATGAGAAAAAAAGTGGTTATTATGTACGTGTTGTGAAACTATAGCATAACGAGCCTCAGTGACTTTTATTTATTTTTGTCCGTATCTCATAAAATGAGCCTTAAAGCTATTTGAAGTTTTTGTTACGTAATTGTATTTGGTCATTGGACGGATTAAAATCCCGACTCTTTAATTAATTTACTCTATCTAGACCTAATCACTATACATAATCGTTTTTAATATAAATTATTTAATCCCTTTAGTATCAGGGCAGTTTAATTTAAACTAGGTTTAAGTTAATAAATTTGTTGTCACCAAAAATGTTTTGATGATATTTTTTTAAAAACATTATAATAAATAAAATAAGATAGTCTTACAGTAGTCGGAAGTGATATGTACATATTTCTTTCACACTGTATTTATAAAAGCACGGTTAACAGCTGTGTCTTATTTTTCTTTCTCCCTTCTCTCTCTAATACGCTGCAGCATGGTCCACTCCAAATAATCATATTATAAATTGAATAATTTGATAGTGCATGCTTTTCTCACTTCACACAAAATGGCGGATCATCTATTTCTTTATAATAAAATTTAATATGGGTAACAAATGAGAGGGTATGACAAGTAGAATACAGTAAACTGTGTGACGTTATTTAAAATCCAATATGGCTGCCAAAAAGCGTAGGTAACTAAAAAAATTCGAAAATAAAATATTAGAAATTTTTTTTTATAAACATAAGTTTTTATTGCAATGTATTAAAAAGAATAAAAATAATTTTTATTAAGTTCATAATTATAAAAATGTGGGCCGTGACTGTCATAGAGCTTACAACCCACGCTTTTATAATGAACTTCAATTATTAAAAATTAGTGTTAGAGTTTTTAGTACCTGCACTGCAATTAAAGCTTGGTTTTTATAAAAGTTTTTTTTTCTAATAGCTTGTAAACGGTGATTGTTCTACTGTAGCTATTCCAGTAATTTTTAGGAACACTCTATAATCTATATGTGGAATAACTATGAGAAAGGGATCGACGCTATGACCTTTAACCTTTTCATGTACCAATAATTAATTGTATAAGGAACACTACTTGTTGCTTTTAGGTAGCTTAAATACGAATATAATAGATTTACTGTTATCTGTAACCGTTAAAAGATGGCTTGTAAAATATAAAGAGAATAAACCCTTAAATTGCCAAAACTATAGATTAGATTCGAGAGGTGAACATGAAAAAAATGGTGTGCGACAGAAGTTATACTTCTTTGGCCTAATCGCGATAATTGATATTCACGTTTCCATTAAAGATGTACATTGATAAAATAAAATACTGTTGAATCCATAATTTAAAAAAAAATACAAGTATTGAGGTTATTTAACTGTCAAAAGTTGTTAACAACACTATAGCTTTTAAGAAGTTCCGTCCGATGTCGCTAGTAGTATAATCTACTTTGTTGTTTTATGAAATAACTATTTTGACGCGATCAGAAAAAAATGAGACGTATCATTTATGAATACAAAGTAAAACTATACTGCATCAAAGCGTTAATTTAATTGATGATTTCAACATTGCCGATACGCGTAGTACATGGTGTCTTATGTTCGCTGCCGTAACAGAGAAAATTTTACCCTCAATGCGCCAAGTATAACTTCAAAAAAACATATGTTTACAAATACTTCTAGTCCCTCCTATGGAAAGAAAATATTGGATCAGATTTGTGGCAACCATACAGCAAAAATTGATTTTAAGTAAATATTTTTTTTTATAAATGTACTTACTGATTAGATAATTTACTCGTGAATAATTTAGATTTAAAATACATTATTAAGGTAGTTGTCGTGGTACAATATTGTCAAAAAGTTATAGATTATACGCGCCACAAAAGTATACTAGCTTGTAGCTAAGTGATCCATAATTTGTACGCAAGACTGTACCCGTGGAAACGTAACCCATACTGTATTCATATGCATGTATACTTTTCTATAAATTGTTGAACCTTAAACCGTTATTTATAAATAATTAAACGGTTAAAATTTTTTTCTTATTTTTTTAAACTCATAACAAATGCATTGAAAGACTGTCAGTTTTTGGAAAGTTTCTGATAGTTTGTTCTTTTTTTATAAATAAGAAACTGGTTCAGAGCTACAGAGATCGTATACAATCAAAGTTCATTATCCAATTTTTAATTGAATTTATCTCGGATTATATACTGTCGATCGACTTCAAATTTTCAGGGTAATTGTATTATCATGTCCTTAATAAGTATACAAAAATTAAGAATTTTCTGACGGTGTGCCTTAACCACGACAACTACCTTAACTGAATAGTTTATTAATTTAAAAAATTTCAAAACATTAATAATATTGGAAGAAAAATATTTCAAAAACAATATATTATTTACTTTTTCTGGCCACGTAGGAAAACAATTTTAGAAATCTATGTATAAAAATGTCTTTGTTTTGTTCCTCGCTTGAAAAGACAAAAGTTTTTCTCTTAAACCGTTACCCGTAGTCAACGAATTTATATTCCGGAATTAAATTATCCTTATCTGTCTGTCTTTGTCCGGCCAATCATAATAGCGATACGCTTTCTCTTTTTAGTTCAGAGATGAACTGAATAACTTAGTGAAACTTTCAATGTTGTATCCACGTGCTACTAGGCATGCGTACTGTAATTTTGTATCGTCCAATCGGCCACCTCCTACACTGGACACCGACGTTTTAGTTTTATTAGTAAGAAATATTTAAATATACATACCATTCATCCATTAAAAATTTAACAAAGAAAAACATTGCCTACATTTAGTCATCTCCAGATTGCTGTTCTCTGGAGACTTGGATCATGTTATAGTTTATTTTTATAATCTAAATCAGCGGTTCTCATACTTTTTTGGTGACGGAACTCTTTGGAATTAATTTTAAAACTTTTATAAATTTTTATTATCAATATATTTACCGACCTGGCTAGAGTAGTGGTGACAGCACTAGACTCGCATTCGGGAGGTCTGGGTTCGAATCCCGGCGGGGGTAGATGTGGCTAGGACTTTTTCCTACTGCCTCTCGCTGAGAAACGGTAATTCATGTACCGGCCATCTTGATTGAGGTTTTCCATGGTTTCCCTCAATTAATTCCAGATAATTATCGAGATGGTTCCTTATTTGAGGCCATGGCCGATTACCTATCAAACTCCTAGTTAAAAAATTACCTACCTTATCCTAATTTCCTATAATTCCTTCATTCGCCCATTGCTATTACGTAAGTTGAAGTTTTAAAAATGTAGAAAAATAACGGGAAGTGTGGTAGATGGAAAATAGTAATGGTGCGAATGGCGTCTGTTATGACATAAAGTCGAGAAACGGACGTTAAACGCATTATTATTATTATCTTTTTTTTTTTCTTTTTTTTTAACGAAAATCATAATTTTTATCCATTGTTTGGAGATAAAAAATGCAATTTAGCTTTTACCTGCGCCGGGTCTTTCACTATATATGGTGGAAGAACAGGTCTCCCACCATATGTTGTGAAAGACGGGTATTTTTTTTTTTTTTTTTATCGAAAATCATAATTTTTATCCGTCGTTTGTAAATAAAAAATGTAATTAAAAATGTAAATTTTTATTTAGTAGTTCATTGACATAATCATCGACATGCTTTTTTTTTGTAAACTTCGAAACAGACGGCTGTATTCAGTAAGGCGTCGAGGGTTTGTTTGAGCCACTGTATGGTACCGCACAATAATGTGTGTATCCCATCGGTGGGACAGTTAGTGGGGGTAACCGACGTGTTGTGTGGTGCATGTCGCCAGTCTCATGCGCGCCGACAAGTCACTCGGTCGTTCGACGCCCGCCCGATTAGTGCCGCGACGTCGCCGTCGGTAGCGCTACGTACGTCATTGTTATGCCTCTGACTGAAAAAACGCGCGACAACTGAACGACGTCGGCTGTGTTTTGTTTGCATGTGATCGTCTTTTGTCAGTCGCAAAATTGTTCGAACGTGTTGAATTTATATTACTTTATTATCGGAAAATTTTTTTTGAAAAAAATTGTTCTTGAAAAAAAAAAGCTATTTTAGTAGAGAAGGGAGATAATGAATATGCTTTCTTGTGTTGAATTGGTAATTTAAATATTTGTGAAGTAGTTTTTTTTATGTACTGTGGCAGCACAAGTAAGTAGCGTCCATATTAATATTGATAATTTTCAATCGATGCTGACATTATGTTTCCATGGTAACGCTTAGTGTGCCAGCTCTGCGTGGGAAACATATTGGAGATGAATATTAACTTGTAACTAATTTTTAAACTAGTAATATTTTTAGATATTTTTTTGTAAAAAAATATTCGTTTGTATTTTATATTAATCTTATAAGGAAAAGAACAAAAAAAAAAAACAAATATTTTTTGACAATGAAATTTGAAACGACAGAATATTTTCATTTTGTCTAAAAAATGAAAAATGAGTTTGTATGTTTTAATCGGCCCCTTTTTTTAGTTGTGGGCTAAGTATTAGCTAGAAGCAATTTGTCTGTACTATATTTTTGTATTCAACGCACAGCCTAATCGGTTGTAAAAAAAAAAATTTTGTTTGATTCGTCTCAGGGTCTATTTGATCTTAATGACCTCCGATTTTTATATGTTTTAATTTGTCAATCTTTTTTTCTAATAATTAAAGCTACAATTCCCAAAGTTATACATAAGTTTCATGTAAATTCGTATTTTGTATAGTTGTTAGTTTTTTTTTTTTAATTTTGTAACATTTATTGTTAAATACTTTTTTATCACATTAATTATAGATTAATTAATAGCTAATATCAATTTTTGTTCATACGACAATTAAGAAAATCAAATAAAAATTCGAGTAAGAAGTTATGTTTGTGATGAGAAGGTTCCTCATTTGACGTATTTAGTTTTTTGTGAAGAAGTCATGTCGTTTGATTTTCTGTGTTTCGTTCAGCAAGCTGTTGTCGATAGCAAGATATTGCATCAATGAAACTTTGCCTTTATCAACATTTGAATTATTTTGTATAAACTGATCCATAATTTACGTTATAGTAACTAAACTTTTTTTTAGAAACCACGTAATACTGAAACAGCGTTAAGAGCGATGCAGCGTTAATCGAAGTGTTACTCTGTATATGAAAATTCAATTCCGCATAAACAGTGTTTATCAATTGAACCGTAAACTCAAATCGAATGATCGTATATAAAGTAACGACTTTTTAATACGCTTACCAAACTCGCAAATAAACGATGTGTAGTACATAACGCGTCGTTACCGGCGCGTTAACGACAGGTGTTTTGCTCTGCCACGTCTGCGCAACAAAGCCATAAACATAATAATATACAATAAATTTACACTGTGTTCGTAGGACTGATCGGATAACGGATAAAACATTATCACTTGTGAGTGGTGAGTTTAAGTTTGGGTCACTTAGGGTCCGTTCTGGGACGATCTGTTAACGTTGTTAGGGGTGCGAAAAATATCCATGGCGGTTTCCCTCAATTAATTCCAGATAAATATCGAGATGGTTCCTTATTTGAGATCATAGCCGATTACCTATCAAACTCCTAGTTCAAAAATTACTTACCTTATCTTAATTTTCTATAATTCCTTCATTCGCCCATTGCTATTACATAAATTGAAGTTTTAAAAATGTAGAAAAATAACAGGGAAGTGTGGTAGATGGAAAATGGTGCGAATGGCGTCTGTTATGACATAAAGTCGAGAAACGGACGTTAAACGCATTATTATTATATTATTATTATTATAAACTATCCATGGCGTGTCCAGAGCAAATAAATGTCAACAAAGCTTTTCTCAATAATTAAGCTATCGAAAAACCTAATCAAATTTGTTGAGTATAGTGAATTCAATCTTATTTTCACTCGGATGAAATAAGCTATCGAATAGTAAAAACCTCATTCAAATCTGTTGAGTATAATGAATTCAATCCGATTTTCATCTGAATTAAGTCTGGTTAGCTAGTTATTATAGCCCTAACTTTTTCTTATAAATCGAATGTTAAAAACCGCATTCAAATCCGTTGAGTAGTTCTCGTGTTTTTTAGCAGACATGCAAATACAGAAAGTGATTTAAATAATGCCCATTGTCCGGTTAAAAAAATATTGCACCCGTTTTTTTCGGCAACCTTCAGAATTTCATTCTTTAGATTTTTCTGAACTTAAATCATCGATCGGAATGAATTCACTGAATTTTTTAAAGCCTAGCGTCTGCACTAATAAGTAAGACAGCCTATATATAACATACACATAATGATTTTTAAGTTGATTCTTTTTTATAACAGCCTGTATAAATCAATTAGATGAACAAATATTCCAAGCAATTATTTATCAAAACTCAAAAATAAGAGATTTTCAGAGTTGAATTAAATTTTTTTTTAATTTTGAGGTCGATCCTGTCGTTATGTTATGTTACTATGGAAATATGTCATTATCACGTATTTTGATGCTTATTTGAAACAATTTCTGTGAGTACTGAATAATGACATAACATATTTCCATAGTGACATAACATAACGACAAGACCAACCTTAAAATTTAATTAAACTTTGAGAGCCTGTTTCTCTCTTATTTTTGAGTTTTGATAAAAAAGTTACTTGAAATATTTGTTTGTCTATTTGATTTCTACACGCTGTTAAAAAGAATCAACTTAAAAATCACTATGATGTATGTGGTTTCAGATCCAGTATATATTATAATTATCTTTTTTAGAGGACTGTGGATCAATCAATTAATAATGCATTAATATCCAATCGCAACGTTTCGTTTTTATTTTAAAAAAACTTCATCAGGCTCTACAAATATATAGAGCCTGATGAAGTTTTTAAAATAAAAACGAAACGTTGCGGTTGGATATTAATGCATTATTAATTGATTGATCCACAGTCCTCTAAAAAAGATAATTAAAAATCAGCCTGTATTTACAAACGCAAAGTTAGAACATCTTTGCAAAATGATTTTGATTACTGTTGCTTTCAACATTGCGGCAGTACCATAATTTGACACATACATAAATTATTACTGATTTCAATGAGAATTAATAATATTTGTGTTTACGAGGCAGTATATAAGTTTGTTGACAATATTACGGTGAATATTGTGGCAATAGCAAATGTAAATACGAGATATTTCTGGAATATTAACTTTTAATTAACCTTCTGTTGAATATTAACCGGCATACAATTTTGTCGCAATTATTAGGATGTAATAATTGCTTTCGGTATACTGTGTTCTACATAAGATCATAACTCGTGGGACTTCGGTTATGCTTCACTTTCAGGGTTGCCAGATTGAGCGATTTATCGCGAATTGGGCGAATTTCCGGCATGTCTTGCGCTTAAATTTCTATAAGGCGATTTTCCACAACTTGGGCTGTCTATATTTCTAAAATTGCTTAAACTAAAAACGTGAGACTCGGAAAAAAATACTCTTTTTTGAAAATAAAAAAATACATGTTCGATTGTCTTTTGAACACATCTACCAGAACGGAGTGGGAGTAGATTTTCTATAAAAGAACTGTGGGTACAATCTATACCACACGGACGAAATCGCGGGTAAACCGCTAGTTTATTTATAAATCCAAATATAAATGTTTCATAAGCCATTAATACTTCTTAGTGGGATTTTACAGTAATGTCAACTACAGTCAAAACCGTTTACGACGACATCGTTTAGAACAATAAACCGGTTATATTGACCAAAATCGTAGGTCCCGGCTGAATGCTATATGACCACCTTATAAAAAACACTGCTTTTTACGACATTGCTTATTACGACATACCACATTAGGCGACTACATTTAATGCAATATCTTCATAAGTTCGGGAATTATATCTGTTAGAACGACCAGCTGTATTGTAAACAAAATTCGTACGCACAGATGTTCCAAACAGACAAAAATTACAGATTTTATGAATACAGAAATATGACAATGTTTTTATGTGACCCTTCTGGCTGAAATCGGCACCTGTTTAAAAAAATAAACAGTTCGCTAAAATATTCTACAGCTGACCTCTAAGTAAACATTAGATATTCTTTTTTACGGTAATCTATATTTTATTTTCGTTTATTTTTTATTTGAAATAGCGTCATTCACAGCTATAAATCGTGAAATCAGCCTTTAAAAAAATAGAATGCCTCAGTTAGCGTGTACACTATTCGGATCTCGAAAACGGAAAGAGACATGCAAATAGGAAAAACTGTTGTTATAGTTATTTCTTGCGTTCTAAGATCTCCCGAGTCCAAAAAATATAAGTTTAGAAAATGTCTGTTAAATAATAACGGCATACTTTTGCAACAGATAATTTATATATTCAGTTATTTTCCATCAGAAGCTAGTTTCTGAGTGTCTATAATCTAAAACGTCTTTTTCTCTTAACAATTTTAATAAATCATTGTGCTTTAACGAACCGTCCAACTCTTCTGAGATTTTAAGCGTCGTATCTCTTGAAAAAGTATGTTTCGCTGCCGTCTTAATTCAACTTATATACGAAAGCGCGTCATGTTAGCGTAGGGCGACTTTATGAATTCTTGACCAGGCTCTGCTCTAGCGTTTTCGAGATCTCAATGACGATCATGTGAAAAAGGACAGCCTGTATATTATTATAACGACATTTGGATTTTAGATACACAGACCTTTTTAAAATACATAATAAAAAGCAAACTTAATAGCTGACTCGACTTGTGAATCCCGCAGTAGTATGTGAAGCTGTTAAAAATAATGATGTCTCACAATTCAAACATTTATACAGCGCTGCATGTTTTCTCTCTTTCTCAGTTCGATCTCCCGTTCATCTCCCTCACACACACACTCATACCTGATTCTTCTTCATACCCGGCGCTTCCACCTTATTCCTGCGGCGTTGTAAGCATGAACGCACGCCGCCACGTCCACCATACGTTTTTGCTAAATAATGTACTTGAAAAACCAAAATGTACGCAATTTTCAGGAAAACTTTAAAATCTGAGAAGGAATACACGTTTCGCTGAAGCCCATTAATTTGTTTGTGTTGTGTTAAGATTATTAAGAACCCGTCATGTCCACCATACGTTTTTGCTAAATAATGTACTTGAATAACCAAAAATGTACGCAGTTGTCAGGAAAACTTTAAAATCTGAGAAGCAATTCACGTTTCGTTTAAGTCCATTAATTTGTTTGTGTTGTGTTAAGATTATTAAGAACCCGTCATGTTCACCATACGTTTTTGTTAAATAGTGTACTTGAATAACTAAAAATGTACGCAGTTGTCAGGAAAACTTTAAAATCTGAGAAGCAGTTCACGTTTCGTTTAAGTCCATTAATTTGTTTGTGTTGTGTAAGATCTCTAAAGTTAAATACACTTTGTTGATGTTTGAATTCATCGTTGAAAAATAAATATAATTATTATTAATAAAGGAAACGAATAGTCCAGCAGCCACCGCCTGTTTTGTTAAGTGATTAATAACAGGCTGAATCTTCGTGAGTTCGTTCGGTTCGACGAGACGCCCAAGTTTTTCCTCTGTCCAAATTTTCAAAGAGGTAGGTAATGAATTGCGCAGATGTAAAACATGTCGATTTGGTAGGGTGTCGAAATTGTCTGACTAACAGTAAATTTTTTATTGAAATTTTAAGATAATATGATAATAAACTCGGAAAAACAATTGTCCTACAAAATCGATGATTTGAGTTGGAGAGTCCTCCACGCCGAATATGTCGAAATAACGAGGTCATAAAAATTATTAATAACCAGCTGATTTTCTGTATGCAGCTTACTAAATATTAGTATAATTGAATGGCCACAAATTCCTACAAATGTAGCGGTAGATTTTCCTAGTCCTACGCTTGGTAAAATTGTGTTCTGCACTTTATTCCCGATAGGACAAAATCAAACCTAGGTTGTTATTAATGAAAAAAGTGTTACTTTGGAATCGACAACTTCCAAGCGTAGGACTAGGAAACCTACAGGAATTTGTGGCCATTCAATTATACTAATATTTAGTAAGCTGCATACAAAAAATCAGCTGGTTATTAATAATTTTTATGACCTCGTTATTTCGACATATTCGGCGTGGAGGACGCTCCAACTCAAACCATCGATTTTGTAGGACAATTGTTTTTCCGAGTTTATTATCATATTATCTTAAAATTCCAATGAAAAATTTACTGTTAGTCAGACAATTTCGACACCCTACCAAATCGACATGTTTTACATCTGCGCAGTTCAATATCTACCTCTTTGAAAATTTGGACAGAGGAAAAACTTGGGCGTCTCGTCTAACCGAACGAACTCACGAAGATTCAGCCTGTTATTAATAACTTAAAAAACAGGCGGTGGCTGCTGGACTAGAAGCACTTTTGATGTAATAAAAAAGTATTGAGCAATAAATTTTACAAAATTCAACAAAGCAAAACACTAACTTTTCTTGTTCTCGGTTCTGTTTCACTTATGCCAAATATCTACGTATTACGATGATCTCGTTTAGCGCTGTTTCGTATAGCGCAGGAACTTATTGGAACATATCTCTCGCGCTAAGCTAGGTCTTACTGTATATTGAACAGCTGGTAGTCAGTTTGAGACGGTGTCATTTCACGTAGAATGTGACACGTCGCATCGTTGTGCGTGCGACTTTAGCGTACGACCTCGATGAGTTCATCTCTCCGGACCGCGTCAGAATACCAACTCCGCAGAATAATATTTTGACAGGTAATTCAGCCCGTGCATGTATAATGAACGTTTTAATTGTCTAACAACTGTTCTTGGCACCGCGAAACCGCCGCCCGTTTCAACCACTCGAACTGACATTTCCTCACGCAAAGAATAAACGAAAACTCGCCTACTTATCGCACAAAGAAAATCGCTGACTAATTATTAAATATCATATCTGCTTATTATTTCTGTTAATTAATTTAATTAGTGTTTTATCTACCTTCATTTAAAACGTCAAGGTTCATTGGTAGAGATGGAACCGTGTGTTAGAAATGTCAAAGACTTATGTCACAAAAAACTAGTTTTGAAGCCGATATTACAAAATGAAAGAAATATTATATTAACCTGTCGTGAATGAACCAGGGTTTTTAGCACCCACTAGTGTATAAAAACGCACACTTGTCGGAATTGACGGTATCCTACCTCCTGCGCCTCGGTAGCTGCCATCTTGGAAATAATGCGTCGATTGTTTAAGATGAATCAGTATTGCACGTGACGTCGCTGGTGATAGAATAATTCAAAGTGCGTGTGTTACCCGGTTCGTAGTTCGCGTGATAAACATTCTTAACGCCATTTTTATATTTGGTCTTATTTTTAATATTACGTAATCTTTCATACGTAGCCAAAACTTTGTTGTTTAAGTCTTAAAACGCATAGCTTCGATGGAAATAATGTTTTCCATTACAACCAGTATAAGAAAATATAACAAGGTTTTGAAAAGTTTTAATATTTCGTAAAACTGGGGTTCGAAGTTATGAACACTCAATAATATGTTTGCCTTATTCTGTAAGTTTGTTTCATGAATAAAATTTTCGAATAGTTCTATTTTTTAATAAAATTGTGCTGTGAATGAAAACTTTATGTTAAAGCAGTTATAAAATTTCGTGCAGCGCGAACATTACTTGGAGCGCAACAGGTTGAGAACTTCTGCGTTATAATAAAAAACTTTTTTTCTAGTAATTATTAGCATTGAAAGAGAGAGAAGGAATGAGGCATTGTGAATTAAACTGAGATACCAAACAAAAGAACGCGTTTTAATATTTATACGTTTTGAATGATTTAATATTTTTTATAAGTTTTTTAATATTAAAATGCAAAATAGATTTTTAGTGTTGACAAAGTTGTGAACTAAAAACTAGTTGGTAACTTTTTTTACTAATTATTAGTATCAAATGGATGAACCTTTCTCAAGAGCTGTGCAGAAAATTTTAGGAAGTTTTTTAATACTGAATTTCTAATTAATTTTTTAATGTTGACAAACATCGTTTGCTCATATATCTAACTAGCACATTTTTTGTTAAAATGAAATAGGTTTTAATTTATTTTATTCACAATTCTAAAAAAATCAGTGAGTATAGGTGATCTTTAGGGCTGTGCAAACATTCAGAGTCAAATACGATGACAGCTACATAAAACTCCAAAAAATGTTGACAGCTGGTCAAGGAACTTGCACAGTTTTTCGACTGCAGTTTCGCTGGTTTTGATGAAAAATTTGTCTTGCTTACTTGTAATAGCGTAAATTAGTATCCTTTAAGCTTGAATACCAACTGATAACGTACAAAATGTTATTGAAATCAGTACAACCACTCTTTTTGAAACACTTTCCATCGTCGTATCATGAAAAATTCCCTGAAATCCTGAAAAACGAGGTTACAGACAAAAGTATATATTATTATTATTATTACATCTTACATCAATATTAAATGTAACACTGAATATCAGAGGTACCCAACCTTTTTGGACCGGCGCCCCTTTTAGAAGAAAAAAACCCAAAGGTTAGCGTGCTTCTTGACCGGACTGTCGTGGGTTCGAATTCTGCTTCTGCTCATGGATGTTTTGTGATATCGCTTAGTTCTAAGTGATGATGTTATTCAGATGTAATTAAGACGCTATAATTTAAGTTGTCGAGCGTCTATAATCTACAATAAATAAAACTATTTATCTATTTTTCCTATTCCTTATAAAATATTCGTATTGATTTTCATAACGCAAACTTCTAACCTAAGACAATAACATCTTCAGTAAGTTAGAAACTTTGATATTGTAAGATGACATTAGGACTTTGAAAACAACCTTTCGGTGCCCCATGTTCCCCTAAAGCGTATACTGGAGTGAATAGGAAACGATGGCCCAAGGTAAATTGAGTGATTGTATTATTATGTAACACAGGTTTAAGATTGCCCGGGGATAATCGTGGCGTTTAATTAATAGCGTATAAACACTGACAAATAAATGGCTTCAGTGAACTAACGTTTAATGTTGTAAAGGTAGTTCAATCAACTTGAACTGTCTACTATACTCCTGAGAACAATAGCATGATCGCGAAATAACGATGGTGGATATAGAAAGTCGATTTTTTTCACCTAAACTCGCTTCTTAAAAAAACTCGGCTCACAATGCCAAAACCCTGCCGACAATATAATAATAATCCGTTTAACGTCCGTTTGTCGACTTTTATGTCATAACAGACGCCATTCGCACCATTACTATTTTCCATTTTACCACTACCCGTTATTTTTTACATTTTTAAAACTTCAACTTGAGCGAATTAAGGAGTTATAGGAAATTAGGATAGGATAGGTAATTTTTGAACTGGGAGTTTGATGAGACGACAATATAGTGTATTTGCTAGTACAGGCAATGTGGCTTTATTACGTGAACTTAAGTTTGATTTTGGACAAACAAAATTACCCCTTAATACACCCCTTTAAATAATTTTTTCTCAGTCAAAATATTATTATAACATATGAATCAAATAAAATACACCCTTCAATAAGTAAATATTTATACGCGTCAAACTAGCGCTTTCATAAAATTTGTAATTCCGGTCCTGTCGTGCCGATTTTATTAAAATTGTAACGGCACATTTAAATGTTCACTAAAGGGTTATTTTAATTTTAAAACGATTCTGAGAATTTTTTCGGTATTTTTAGGCCATGAAACTTTTTTCAACCCTACCCATATTTTGAAAAATATTTTTTTTTTAATTTCAGATGAGATGGCGTGCACTCAAACAGGTGTTTGGTGTCTAAGATAGTGGGACGGAGGGGCCAATCATCGCTGGGGAAGGAAATGAGCAATGGGACACGGAGCCCGCGGGGCGTTACTGTGTTTCATCGCCACATTGCTGGCAGGCGCTCTTTCTCTGCCGCCTGTTATTAAAATTGGTAAGTTGTTTCCAATTTAAACCTAAATGTATTCGCGTAATTATAATTACCGAAATAATTAACTAAGATACTTATAACTAGATTTGAAATTTTATGAGTATATTATGAAGAACGCGTTGAAATGTTTTTATAAAAAAGAAACTACAGAAGTATAACTGGTATACAGTCGAACCTGAATAAGCAAGACTTCTCTTTTTCGCTTATGGAGGTTTTTCACTAACCCGAGTTTCCAGCTCATAGAGGTACATGAGTGACCTTTCTCACTTATAGAGGTCTATAAAAATACAGCAAATATGTAGTGATAAACATATTTGACATAGATGCTAAAAAAAGAAAACAAAAAATCTAACACTAACATTTACTTAAAGAAATCCTGCGTTTCTGTTTTTACATTTTGTGTATATTTTGATATTTCGTAAATTTTATTAAATATTGTTTTATCAACAAGCGTCGCGAGTATTAAAAAAACATTCTTAAATTCCGTGGAACTATTAATACGTTCGATTATCGCTTATAGAGGTACAGGCAAGTAGTAGTCTCAGTTAATAGAAGTCCATGCGTGAAAAACGTCTTTCTCTTATAGAGGTTTCTGTTTTTTACTTATAGAGGTTTGTCTGTAATTGTAAAAAAAATAAAATAATAATGGTACCTACCGCCGGAATCGAGCCTACGACATTTATGTTGCGAGGCAGCCACTATACCTGTCAGTCACCACAGCACGACGTTTTACGGTCGGTTTTTATAGTATATGGTATACGTGCATTGCAACATTTCGTTACACTTTAAATTTCGTGAATCGATTTTACTCTATCATGAAGTTTTTCTTCAAAAAGGCGCTTTGTTTAAATCGAATCTGAAATACTGTAATTTATTCAATTCTCTGCGTTCTTTTACGGTTTGAAAAATATCTTCTCATTGCCATGAGAGAGTTGATTTTCTTTAACATATATTCGTTGTATTCGATCTAAGAAAATGCGGAACAAACAGACATTCATTTGTTTGACTGGAAATACTCCATTTCCTTATCAAGTTTTATTAAAAAATGTTCTTCGTATGCAATGATAGATGCATAGTCAAAAGTCAAAACCTCGTATGGTTGACTTAAGGTAGTTGTCGTGGTACAATATTGTCAAAAAGTTACAGATTATACGCGCCACAAAAGTATACTAGCTTGTAGCTAAGTGATCCATAATTTGTGCGCAAGACTGTACCCGTGGAAACGTAACCCATACAGTATTCATATGCATCTATACTTTTCTATAAATTGTTGAACTTTAAACCGTTATTTATAAATAATTAGACGGTCAAAAAATTTTTTTTTTAAATTCATAACAAGTGCATTGAAAGACTCAGTTTTTGGAAAGTTTCTGACAGTTAGTTCTTTTTTTATAAATAAGAAACTGGTTCAGAATTACAGAGATCGTATACAATCAATGTTAATTATCCAATTTTTAATTGAATTTATCTCGGATTATATACGGTCGATTGACTTCAAACTTTCAGGGTAATTGTATTATCATATCCTTAATAAGTATACAAAAATTAAGAATTTTCTGACGGTGTGCCTTAACCACGACAACTACCTTAACGTTAAGAAATAGTATATTACACCGCAAGGGCAGAAATTTCAATTTTCTGGCCGTGTGGTGTTTACTATTTTTCTTTATACCCGATCGAAAGTATGTACTTTCGTATCAGTGTGCACGAGAAAACTTTCGGTTAGGTTTTCACCTCTTACTCCCTCCCTTTTATGAAGTGCTATTTCTTTCTTCAATATCTTTCATAATCCTTCTCAGACCCAGTAAATTACTTGTTTTTAACTGATTGCGGATCCGCACCGCTGGATCCAGCAAGGCCAAAAATGAGCTGGATACAGCTGGATTGCTGAATCCAGCATTGCAATCCCTAATTCGTATAGTTTGACCGTAGCCGGTCAAACTATATCCCTTTTTCAACTCTCAGACTTGGTGTTACCAATAGAGAACTGGTTTCATCATTACTATTTTACAATTATATTTTATTTTATTAGACATTATATCGCATCCAAAATTATTACTATAATTCAATAATAAATCTCAGGTATTTGGATTAATAATACATAACTATCGTGTTATTGACGAAGACGAAATAAAGTAGTCGAAACGTAGCAAGATTAACAATAACACGATTGTTTTGTATTATTAATCCAAATACCTGAGATTTATTATTGAATTTTATTTTATATTTTACAATAAAGTCGACGTAATTGGTTTTGCCTTGAGGCCTCAGAATGAAGGAAGATACCTCACAAACAAGCCACTCTTTGACTCCCCTTTCTTTATGTATTGACACAGAGTTTCAACATTATCTAAAGAAAAAAAGCAAAAGTAAATATCTATAATATATTTACTTCAAATAATCTTTCTTTTTTGATCTAAATAAACCCACTTACGGTTATTTCTTCGTGGAAATGCAAGATCAATTTGCTTTTGAATCGGTTTTTCCCTCGAGGATATATCCAATAAAATGATACATTAAAAAAACTTGACGATAATAGAAATACAAAAGCTATTAACTGTGTTTTTATTTGGTGACGTCTGATTTAAAGTAAATTGATCAAATTGTATTTTTTTCTATATTTAAATTAACACTGAAACATAATAACGTTACATTTTCCCGGAAGAACATTGTAAGGACATTTTAATATATAAAGTATTTTCTCCCCACAGCTATGAATGAAAGTCACTTGAGACCAGCGTTGCCAGACGTCCCGATTTTTGCGGGATTTTTCAATCAAAACAATCAAATCAATCAAAAAGCTCAGTCCCGCTTTTCGGGGATAACTCAACCGTGCGTGAATAATTATTCTCTTATTGTAAGTTGCAATTTGTAACACTCTCTCCTCAGACTATTGTTTGAAACGCCATATTTTTCTAATGAATAAAACTTTTTTGATTTTGATTTCTGTTTTTTTTTTTTTTTTTTATTTAGAAGAGGAATAAGACTCAACTATTTAACGATAGGGTAAATCTGATTTAAAATATCATATTTTTATCAAAATACATTTTCTATGACTATTTTTGCTATCTATTGTTACGTAAACGTAATTTGAACTCAAATAAAAAGATAAATTTTTAAAAACTTCTGATTATATACGTTTTTTTACTATGTCCCGCTTTCGACGAAAGTATCCCGCTTTTTTCACTCAAAAAGTTCCAAAATTCCGACTTGGAAAAAAATAATCTGGCAACACTGCATGAGATGAACATTTGGTAGAATATAAGTTAGTAGTAATTATCGTCATCTTGGTATTAATTGGTTACTAAAACAAGCCGTGAGGTAAATCATATATGACTCTACAAGTATGACCCCTTTTTCAAAAAATATTAATATACACTTTTTGCAGTCCATTTGTTTCATAAATGGCTGGACTGATTTTAAAAAAAATTCTTTTGGATCATATTGATGTTAATGCGCTTCGATTAGTACCCTAATAACATTTTTCATTCGAGAGATCTCGTGTAAAATCCACTTTTTGCAGACGGCTGGACCGATTTTCATAAAATTCCTTTCGGATTATATTGACATTAATACACTTCGGTCGACACCCTAACGAAGACGATATCATGTTTTAGTCGTGAGATTTCGAGTAAAAAGTTTTTTTGCAGTTTTTTTGTTGAAACAAAATGAACATCTGAACCGATTTTAAAAACATTTTTTTCTCAAATCATGCTTACGTTAATACGCGTCGATTAGCATGCTAACATAGTGGATATCATTTTTTATTCTCGAGATTTCGTCTTAGAAAGAGGTGACCACGCACGTACGATTTTCGGTCATATAAAAAATAACTTTCCAATGTACTGGGAGGTTAATTAATAAGCTAGAGATAAGGTTAAATGAGAAATGTCTCAGAACATGAGTTATATGTTATCCAATTAACCAATACCGTCTAAAGTTCAGGTTGCATTCGAATATACTAATTTAAATCTACCTTGGCAACAAATATCTCCATAATTTAGGATGTTTTTTTGTTGTATATAAACATATTGCAACAAGCAGCAAGCACTATAAATATAAGTACTTATAGAATAATTTGTTAGTATTTATGAGAGTAATATGTTAATTTATGTATGCAGATAGGTCTCGTATAAACGGGGAATTACCTTGTATTACATTGGATTGCCCATTAAGAACAGTACATGCAGTATTATGTTACTCCCCGTTTTAGCAACGTGGCTTATTGAGTTCTATGTTATAAAATATGAGATTGGTACATTGATTTTTATCGTTTTGTTATGTCGGAGATTGTTCTGCAAAATCCAATCGTTGAGTATTATTATTAATGGATTCAGTAAAAGATTAAAGATTAAAGTACAATAGGGTGGTCTCTTGACCCAAATGCCTCAAACCCTGAAAGGATTTTTGTGCTTCCATTTTACTGGATCTAGACAGCAAATAATCTGGATCTTCATATAAGCTCCAGAAGATTGGCTACTAGATTGTCCTGTGGAACTATGTAGACAAAAATGATTGTTCTAAAAGATTAAACATTAAAATGAATTTTGTGATTCCTCTTTTATTAGATCTAGTCAGCAAATAGTCTGGATCTTCTTATGAGATCCAAAAGATTGGCTACTAGATTGTCCTGTATAACTATTTCACCCTCATCAGAATGGGGTGGTCTCTTGACCCAAATGCACCACATCCCGAAATGAATTTTGTGATTCCTCTTTTATTGGATCTAGTCAGCAAATAATCTGGATCTTCATATAAGCTCCAGAAGATTGGCTACTAGATTGTCCTGTGAAACTATGTAGACAAAAATGGTTGCTCTAAAAGATTAAAGATTAAAATGAATTTTGTGATTCGTCTTTTATTAGATCTAGTCAGCAAATAGTCTGGATCTTCGTATGAGATCCAAAAGATTGGCTACTAGATTGTCCTGTATAACTATTTCACCCTCATCAGAATGGGGTGGTCTCTTGGCCCAAATGCACCACATCCCGAAATGAATTTTGTGATTCCTCTTTTATTGGATCTAGTCAGCAAATAATCTGGATCTTCATATAAGCTCCAGAAGATTGGCTACTAGATTGTCCTGTGAAACTATGTAGACAAAAATGGTTGCTCTAAAAGATTAAAGATTAAAATGAATTTTGTGATTCGTCTTTTATTAGATCTAGTCAGCAAATAGTCTGGATCTTCGTATGAGATCCAAAAGATTGGCTACTAGATTGTCCTGTATAACTATTTCACCCTCATCAGAATGGGGTGGTCTCTTGGCCCAAATGCACCACATCCCGAAATGAATTTTGTGATTCCTCTTTTATTGGATCTAGTTAGCAAATAATCTGGATCTTCTTATAAGATCCAAAAGATTGGCTACTAGATTATCCTGTATAACTATTCCATTCTCATCATTGTAGCCAATTAATAAATTTATTATATATTTTAGGTTGATTTCTGTTGCAAAACAACAACCAGAATGATATTATGTTTGAATAGTAATTTTGTAAAATTAATTACACCATTTTGAACGCAAATATTGAAACTGAGTTGTTGAGTTTGTTTATTTATTATTTCAAGTCACCCTGTTTAATTAGACAACACTACTTTGTGTACAAGCCAATGTAGTTTTATGGATATTTGAAAGCTTTACGTTGCGGTTAGAACTTTAAAGAGCTTTAAAATTTGATTTAGAACTTTATCAAGTATCTTATTAGAGTTTTAAGTTCTTCAAAAGTACGTTCACTTAAGATATAACTAACTACTAAACCTTCCCGTTTTTCTAATCCAATTGTGAACTTTTGGAACTGTTTTAACGTATGTAAATTAATTTAATTGCTGACTTTATTCATACGAAAACAGTGGAATAATTTATAGTCAAAAGTCTAGTAGATTGCCATTCAAATATAATAGGGTAAAGACGCCGATTTATGACCGTTTTATGATTGATTTTTAGTGAACAGATTATTGCATAAAAATACAAAATTATCGAGTTATTCCCTATCAAACTCCTGGTTCAAAAATTGCCTACCTTACCCTAATTTTCAATAATTCCTTCATTCGCACATTGCTATTAATTAAGTTGAAGTTTTAGAAATGTAGAAGATAACGGGAAGTGGTAGATGGAAAATAGTAATGGTGCGAATGGTGTCTGATATGATATAAAGACGAGACACGAATGTCACAGTCATTATTGTTATTATGATCATTATTATTGCCAGCTATAGATAAGTAGTTGACCGGAAGCGCGTAGTCGGACACCGGCACCTTTCCTCTATTGCATTTGTAATATAAATTCATTGTGCACCATGTATAGTCGTGTTTTCAAGTGATGAAGGCACAAACGGATAAACATTCTGGAAACGTGTTCTCCAGTCCACAGAAACAGATATACGTTCCATTATAAGTTTATATATTAATATTATAACCTGAATCAGGTATTGTAATACTGTGCCATTATCAAATGATCAATAAAGAGTTTTCTACCACTAAACGTTGTGCCATTTTGGATAATTGATAAACAAAATAATAAACAAAGGTATTCAATCACTCATTGAAATTCACTTTTGTTTTGATCGTTTCTTGACGGAATTAATAAAGAATTTTCTATTAGGATTTGACATAAAATAATAAATAGGTAATCCGCCATCTTGAGGCGTCCGCTGTATTGGTTTTATACATTCTCACTGAACATAAATATACGTGTGCAAATTTTCAAATTTCTAACTTAATTAAAATTAGTCGAAATATTGATTGCAAGATTTGTCCCAAACTAACACACTGGCTAACATTACAAGTAAAATAAAAGCTTATAAAAAAGTGCAAGACGCAGTTCGGGTCCATCTGGTGACAAAAATATAAACCATAAACCCATAACATTTTACATTTTTGGGTAGATAGATCGTTTGGATAGATGCATCTTTTGGGTAGATGAATATTTTGTATAGATGGATCTTTTGGGTAGAATGGTCTTTTGGTTAGATGGTTTTTTGGGTTGACTATTCTTTTGTGTAGATGGATCTTTTGGGTTGAAGAGTCTTTTAGATAGATGGGTCTTTTTGGTAGATAAAACTTTTGGGTAGTTAAAGTTTTCAGGTAGTTATGGGTTGTTTATTGGTAATTTATAAGTATAGTTTACAGGTAGTATATGTGTAGTTTATGGTTAGTATTCGTGTGCCTTTTTTTAATCGCAACAAGTTGACAAATGGTCCAAATTATTTAGCACTTCAGTTATATAATCAACTTCCCATTAGTGTTAGAAACTTGCCAATTAACCTTTATTCAAAAGAAATAAGGCGAAAATTATCAAACGAACCACTATATTCGTACAAAGACTTCGGGCAATCAACAACCACTTGGTAATTAAATATGCACTGTAAAATTTTACTTATCGCTGATTTTAATGTAATTCTTTTATTTGTAATTTTAATTGACAATCACATCTACTTGTAACATTGTAACATTAGCTCTGTGAATAAAGATATTCTATTCTATTCTATTCTATATGGGTGTTTTATGGATATTATTGGATCTTTTTGAGAGAACATTAATACTCCGCATTGTAAAAAAGCAAAAGACGCTTTCGGGTCCATCTGGAGACAAAAATTCCAACCATAAACCCATAACATTTTACATCTTATTAATTTTACTATAATATACGATTTGTAAATAACGGTCGATATGTCAAATCCCAATAAACGATGTGAACGCTTGATTATGAACACGGTAATCAATTACTAACAGAAAGTTTGTTTTGATCTTTTCTTGTCGAAACGTTTCTTGTGCATCATTGGAATTATGTGTAGTTTTTATAGGATCAATAAAGAATTTTCTATATCTTACAACTTTTTATGCCGATAAACGATGTCACCGTAACGAACGGATTGATAAACTGGAGATTGTGAACACGATAAATTCGTTGGTATATGCCGACAGATGAATGTAGTTGAATCAGGGAGATAGCAGGACGTAAAGATAGCAGGACGACGAGCTAGCAGGACGCAAAACCAGATGATAATATAGTTTTGTACGGCTGTCCGAGGTTCCTGACCCCATTTATAAAACTTAAACACGGACATATTTATTGCAGCACTATGTATAATACGTGGATAATTCTAGTGTATAGTTTATACCGGGTGTTCGCGACGACTGCATTTTCAACTTAAGATTACTCTTTACCAGCGTTTCCCCTTTTTCATTCACATAGCAATTTAATAATAATAATAATGCGTTTAACGTCCGTTTCTCGACTTTATGTCATAACAGACGCCATTCGCACCATTACTATTTTCCATCTTACCACACTTCCCGTTATTTTTCTACATTTTTAAAACTTCAACTTATGTAATAGCAATGGGCGAATGAAGGAATCATAGGAAATTAGGATAAGGTAGGTAATTTTTGAACTAGAAGTTTGATAGGTAATCGGCCATGGCCTCAAATAAGGAGCCATCTCGATATTTATCTGGAATGAATTGAGGGAAACCATGGAAAACCTCAATCAAGATGGCCGGTCCAGGAATTACCGTTTCTCGGCGAGAGGCAGTAGGAAAAAGTCCCACCCACATCTGCCCCCGCCGGGATTCGAACCCGGACCTCCCGAATGCGAGTCTAGTGCTGTCACCACTAGTCTACCCAGCTCGGTATTCACATAGCAATTTGAGGCAGTTACGTTTCGGAAATCTCTAATTTATAAGACGAATCTTATTCAGTCATTAATGTTATTACTACAAAATAAACCATGATAATACGCACCATGGTCCTGAAGTTAGTCACAAACAACGTCGCCAATGCATATTTTAGAGCCGTCCTGGTTGTTTTGTGTGAAAGAAAGACTCCCACCACTTTCCAGTTACCGGCACAGAACGTGCGCTCGTCGGTGATTGATTATCGCTGGTTGTTTTGTCACTTGTCGCTTTCCTGCTATAAAGTACAGTCCAGTACGCAATTGTAAAGTTGTTTTTTTGATTGTTAATTGATCAAGATGCCTAATACAGTTTTGCATAGACAAACACGAAAAATAATTTTTTGGATGACTTGCAAAGAATTAGACCTTTAAAGAAAAATTAAAAAATAAAAAATAATAATATAGCGCGAGTTTGTGGTCTTTCAACCGACTGTACCTGCGCAAGCCTCCATTTGCATCTAACTTCAGAACCTTTCAGAACCGTGGCGCGTATTATAAGTGGAAGTCGTCTACATTGAATAAAACATACGCGTCCAATATTCCCTTAGGAATCGATAACATGACAAAATGCGTATGTTATATTAAACCCATACGAACGATTTATCTAATTGAGTCCCCGCATCATAATAAACAACAATGGAGCCGATGGGACAACGCGATGGGGGGTGGGACTATAGTAAATAAACTAATTTGTATAATTTAGATGGAACGTTAATGTCGGTGCACGGACATCGGGTTTGACAGGAGATGGCGTCACATTAACTGAAAGCCTCCACTCAAGTCGTATCTCTCTCTTTCCTTTCTGTTTTCGTCTCCGACTCGTCAACAGACAGGGCTGTGCCCGGTGCTTACACCATATTTATTAATACCCGGTTCTTACGCCACATTTATGCGCGAAATTGATCAGTCGTACAGTGTCTTCAAAAAGTCTCGAGCTTACATAATACAGTCTTCAGTTTCGTAACAATTTAGATACGGTTATATTTTTAACAGGGCTGTACAAATACTTCATTATTTATATTACATAATTACAGTATGCAGGCTCTTTGTTCCGCATGGGCTCGTTGGACCCTGCAACAAAATAACAATTATAACTAGAACATTATTTATTGCTGTTGATAATCCAAATTTCTTTTAAATAGGTCTCTAAAATTTCAAAAAATGTAGATACGGTTTCATTTTTAACAGGGCTGTACAAATACTTCATTATTTATATTACAGTAATAATAATAATAATGCGTTTAACGTCCGTTTCTCGACTTTATGTCATAACAGACGCCATTCGCACCATTACTATTTTCCATCTACCACACTTCCCGTTATTTTTCTACATTTTTAAAACTTCATCTTATGTAATAGCAATGGGCGAATGAAGGAATTATAGGAAATTAGGATAAGGTAGGCAATTTTTGAACTAGGAGTTTGAAAGGTAATCGGCCATGGCCTCAAATACGGAATCATCTCGATATTTATCTGGACTTAATTGAGGGAAACCATGGAAAACCTCAATCAAGATGGCCGGTACAGGAATTACCGTTTCTCGGCGAGAGGCAGTAGGAAAAAGTCCCAGCCACATCTGCCCCCGCCAGGATTCGAACCCGGACCTCCTGAATGCGAGTCTCGTGCTGTCACCACTACTCTACCCAGCTTGATTATTTATATTACAGTATGCTGGCTTTTTTTCTGCATGAGCTCATTGGGCCTTGCAACAAAATAACAATTAGAACTAGAACATTGTTTTCTGACTGTTGATAATTCAAATTTCCTTTAAAGGGCCCCTTAAATTTCATAAAACTGTTGGTACGATTTCATTTTTAACAGGGCTGTACAAATACTTCATTATTTATATTAGATACAGTATACATGCTTTTTTTCTGCATGGGCTCGTTGAACCCTGCGAGAAAATAACAAATATAACTCGTAAGTTGATTATTGCTTTAACCCAAATTTCTTTTAAACGGGCCCATTACATCCTTAAGTGGCGTGAACCCACACTTGACTTAAGACGGCCCTGATGATATGTACCGAAAACATACATTAAAATAAAAAAAAAACACAATATTAGTTTTAAAAAAAGCTTTTTAAGACCAGCTTGTATTGAAACGTACTAAAAAGGGAAAAATAATTTGTAATAAATTAGGTTCATAATTATAATAGCGTGGGCTGTCTATGATCTTTTATTAGTCCCGACTGTCGCTTTTATAATTATGACCCTAAGCTATTAAACATTATTTTTTCCTTTTCCTTTCTAGTACATTTCAATAAAAGTTTGTCTAAAAAAGTTTTTTTTACTGATATTTTTTATAATGTTTCGTATATGAATAAAATTGTATGTTTTATTTTGTAATTCTATATAAACAAGATGAAAAATAAAGCATAGAGAATTGTCTAATTGTTATTATTTCATTTGTTGCCATACGACAAGCATTCGTTCTGTTGTTTCTACGCATGCGCCGTTGAATGAATAAAAACAAACATATTTCTAGAGAATATAAACAGTACGAGTAAAAAGTGTTGCTTAAAATTCGTTATATGATATTTATATCGTTGATTTTTGTAGACGAAGAGGTTAATTTGTATTTTTAAATTGTCATCTTTTGCCATAAATTACACGTTTCTATTCCGCCCAAAGGTGTCTCACGGGGGTCAATTAAAAAAAATTTAAATAGCAGTAGTGATCAAAATTATACAAAAAAAAACCGGGTCACAGGCTAAAGCCTTGCCGACAATATAGTGTATTTGCTAATACAGGCAGTGTGATTTTATTATGTGAATTTATTTTATTTTACTTTGTTTTAGTTAGCTTTAAGTAAATTACCTACATTAAATTGTCAAATTCTTGCGTGACGAGTTCCTGTAATGATTTAATTATCGAAATACAGTATGATTGATTGATTGATTGATTGATTATGTGAATTTATCTTTGTTTTTGGACAAAATAATTGTTACTAAAATGTTAAATTTCAATTTTGAATCGATTCCGAGAATATTTTCGGTGTTTTTGGACCCCAAAACAATTTTCAATCTCTAAACACACCGCTTAATATGGTCCGAGCTTAAACTTTATCCTCGGAAAACATGTAAAATCAGTAAACTTCATAAGATACTTCTTTTGTAGAGCGTTAAATTCTCTACAAAAATATGTATGTCTTATTTTTGTAGATTCATTTATCTCCAAATTTTGGTTCGACCCCTAGGTCCCGCTATCCGACCAACGCCAGTAGTGTATGTATTATATATGGCAACTAATAAATGTTTAACCCTGAAGTCGCCTAGTATAAAACGTGCATGTCTCACACTACATTTTATTGTTTCCTTCTTGCAGCCTTCCTCACGTTCTGAGTGCCTGATGTTAGATCTTATTTACGTGTACCGGGGCTAGGTGTCAGGTCGACGCAACGCACATTTTGTGTCCCGACATTTCGTTGGTCGTCTTTAAACGAGCTCTATGAAAATTAACCCTTTCACCTATTTTTTATCATCTAACAAAGATATTACCCTTCTTAACCTATTCAACTTTTCGTTTATTAATAATAAAATTTTTAAACAGATGGAAAGTTATCAGTACTAAATTATTATTAGCGCAACGTTTATAATAATAATAATAAATTCCGAAACGTTGCGCTAATAATTAATAATCTAGTACTGACTTATTTTGGATCCTAAGTTCTCGGATAAATTTCCATCTATTTAATTCATAGTTAGGATCGGAACAAGCTTTAAAATAATAATTTTCACGCTCATTTTAATAATTGTTTTGTTTTTACGGTTAGCTCGAACAACTCGTTCATTTTCATATTGAACCGTTTTTTATTTAGCGATTCAAAATATTCGTTCATTTTCCTATTGGCCTTTTTTTTCAGCGTTCCAAAAATTTCGTTCATTTTTATATTAAACCTTTTTTTGTTCAGCGATTCAATATACTCGTTCATTTTCATTTTTTTTTAATTCTCTGTTCGTATTGCTAGTCCACTTCACTCGTTCGTTTTTGTAATGAGTCGCTTCGGATATCAGTAAATATTGTAAGATTATCACTTTACAACGGTTATAATTACAAGATCTCATTCATTTTCATGATAAATAATTTCTAAAATATTCTGTCATGAGGAATAGGAAGGTTCAGAAATGATATATTTAGTTTAATTACTTTTAAAACTAATAGATAAATTTACCGTTAATACTATCTTCACCAAATATTGCGACTATATCGTTCATTATCACACTGAATAATAATATTTTCTGGTTTATGTTGGGAGCTAAAATATTACTGTATATCTGTTTTTTTCAAAAGCACTCATTTTATTTTTTGAGATTGTGTTCATTTTCAACACATGTGATTTTTTAACTGTTTACATCGATTCATTAACGTTACGATACCTATAAATTCATTCATTTTCATTACGAATCAAATTTGTGAACTCTGAACGATTCGTTTAAAATAAAATAAAAGAATAGTTACTTCTTACCACAACAAATTTATTCAGTAGATGTACATTTCGAGAGCTAAGCTCCCATCTTCAGCAAAACATTAAACTGATTCGTTTAAAGCATAGATTCCCAACGGAGACGGTACTGTCCCCTAGTGAGCGCTAGAGCCTTCCATGGGGACTTTATGATTTCTAAGATAAATTAAATATAGGTAATATGCAAAATTATAATAATACTAGCCACCACCTGCGACTCTGCATGTGATTGAGATGAATTACGACAGCTACAACAGTAGTAGAGCCTTCGGTTATATGAGTTAATGGATAGAAAAACCTTCTCCATGAAAAAATACCTATTTGTGCCAACTTTCATGGTGATCGCTCAAACGATGTCGAAGTCTATTAATTACAAACAGACCAACATCCTTTTTTATTTATATAGAATTCAAATAAAATTAACTATTGTGGACTACCGGGGACGTTCGAACTTTTTCTCTTTTAAAGAGTAAAGGTAGAGGTGGTTCAGAATAGGTTGGGAGCCACTGGTTTAAAACGTAGTGTTTTTACACCTTGGTAGTGCAAAGGTTAAAACGATATAAATTTATAAACAGTTAATTTATGGTCGGTCTTCGGAACTAAGTATGATCCTTTAACGTATAACCATTGTCGCTAATACTGACGGTCTCAAAGCTTGCCTATTACATAGATCTATTGTACTAATACAGGTTGACTCAAAAAATTCAGTACAGTACAACTTCGAAAGTTGAACCCCGATATGTCGGAAAACTCAATAAATTCTCTTTAACTCGATGGCGATCTTCCTTTAATTCTGTATTTATTAGTGTATTTGCCATATGGCAACATACACTATTGGCGTCGGTCGGATGGCGGGACCTAGGGGTCGGACCAAAATTTCTCGATGTTTCATAACCTCCTAAACACTTTGGCACCATTTTTAAAAATGTTTATATATATATATGTATATATATATTTATATATATATATATATATATATATATATATATATATATACGTATATATATATATATATATATATATATGTGTACGCGCGATAACTTTCGAAAGAGTTAATTGATTTCAACGAAATTTGGGCCACGTGTTGAAATCCATCCCCGCAAGAAGCCTATTTAAAATGGGCCTAATCGGACTATTTTAAGGGTAGTTTTTAGGGGTTGAAAACTGTTTTGGGGCCCAAAAATACCGAAAAAATTCTCCGAATCGTTTCAAAATTGAAATTTAACCCTTTGGTAGTGATTAAAAAGTGTCCCCAGAATTTTAATAAAATCGGCCCGACAGGACCGGATTTACAAATTTTATGAAAACACTAGTTTGCAGATAGTGACTTATTTATTGAAGGATGTATTTAATGCGGTGTAGACGTTAGATTGATAATAATATTACAACTAAGAAAAAAATGTTATTTTAAGGGGTGTATTAAGGGGTTAAATTTTTTATTTTGCCCAAAAACAAACTTAATTTCACATAATAAAAGTATAAAACCACACGGCCCTATACAAGCAAATACACTATATTGTCGGCAGGGTTTTGGCACTGCGACGCGGGTTTTTGTAGATTATAGACGGTCGACAACTTAGGCCATTAACGTCTTAATTACATCAAATAACACAATCACTCAAAATTAAACGACATCACAAAACATCCATGAACAGAGACAGGATTCGAATCCACAACAATTCGATCAAGAAGCCAGCACGCTAACCACTGAGCCACACTGTTCTCCTGTATTTATTATTTATTGTAGATTACAGACGCTTGACGACTTAGGTCATTAGCGTCTTAATTACATCAAATAACATAATCACTTAAAACTAAACATCACAAAACATCCATTTTTAAAACTTCAATTTAAGTAATAGCAATGGGCGAATGAAGGAATTATAGGAAATTAGGACAAGGTAGGCAATTTTTGAACTAGGAGTTTGATAGGTAATTGACCATAACCTAGAATAAGGAATCGTCTCGATATTTATCTGGAATTAATTGAGGGAAATCTCAACAAGATGGCTGGTACAGGAATTACCGTTTCTCTGCGAGAGGCAGTGGGAAAAGGTCCCAGCTACATCTGTCCCCGCCGCGATTCGAACCCGGTATCTCCCAAACACGAATCTAGTTCTCTCACTACTACTCTACCCGATATCCCACTCGGTTAGATCAAATATATTTAATCTGGCGCAGTCAGATATGGAAAGAATGATACATAATTCTAGTTTATTTTGAAAACATTACCATCAAAAATTTAATAAGATTTCCGGAACTGTTTGTCATACATTTGCCGACATACTTCTGTTCAATTTACGAGCACTGGCTCAAAAACAGTGTTTAACTATAAGAATACAACTGTTGACGACTACTGGTGTAATGTAGTTGTTTGAACTTGGCCAGTGTACGTCAGGCGTCGCTATGACTAGACGCACACCAAAATGTCGTCATAAACAGTACGTGAGATAGCGCCGCGTAGCTACGGTGAATGCCCATTTATCTGCAAATCATAAAGGTACAAGGTGCTAAATATTAATTCGTAAAGTACTTACATTGAAATAGATTTTATACTCAGCCAAGAAAGCAACCCTTTCGTTGAAAAATTACCCTGAAAATCTAATAAAATCAACCTTCCTTATGAGTGTCGTAAGATGGGCAGACGATCCGTACTTCCAGGATTTTTTTTTTTTTTGTAAAGTGTGCGTAGCGCGGTTGGTTAGAGCGTCGCGTCTGACGTACTGTTCACAAGATCGCAGATTTGATCTCACCTTTACGAATATGAAACAAGCTTTTTACTTTTACATTATGGCGACCCGAGCGGTAAAGTAATTTTACTGCCCGACCCGTCTAAATAATCTACTGCTCGTGAAAAGCAGCTATTTTATAGAGTCTAGGTCAGATTTTATGAACTAAAAAATGCAAAATAATTTGACAACAATATTAGCTTTACTGTAAAAAGCGTGGAGTGCTATCTACTTTTTCCATAATAGCTCTACGTTTACAATTAGCTAGTAATCTCGAAGGTCGTGGTCAGGATAACGGAACAAACTTATTAAATTATTATATTGTCATCGGTCCTTGATAAGTGTGCAAAGCTTCAGTTTAATCTGACGTTTTGAAGTGAGTGAATTTCACGTTCAAAAATTCCTTTACAAACAAATAGGTGTTAAAAAATAAATGAATTAAGGTGTGAAACAGTTTGGGATCTCTGACACAGTATGATTACTTGCAAGACACCCCCATTATGGTTCGTGCGACGGATGCAAAGCCCTCGAAGCTTGCCGGCTAAAGCTCTGATGTTCTTGTCTGCGGCTATAGTACCTACTAAACAAGTACACAATATAGTACAGTACTACATGTATCTATAGTACCGAGAGAATAATCTAATCTCGTACATGTTTTCCACGCAGAGACAGAAAACCTCCCTCAGTATATTTTACTGTGAGGCCCCGCTAGTTGTGTACCAGGTAAAACCTTAGACCACAGAGTATATGTAGATATGAAAGATTTAAACTCAGTGTTAAAAATATTTTTAAAAAAACGTTTATACAGACAACCTTTTATTACGTTGTACTAAAAAGGATAAATTTTTTTTTAATAATTTAAGTTCGTAATTATAAAAGCGTGGGTTGTAAGCTCTACTCACTGCCCACGCTTTTATAATTATAAAAAAATATTTTTATATCTTATACTACACTGCAATAAAAGCTTGATATTCAAGGGGATTGTAAAGAAATAGATGCTCGGCCATTTTGTGTCGACCGCCATTTTGAATTTAGAATGAAGAATTACTACTTGTCATACTCATTCATTTGATACTCATGTGAAGGGCGTTGTAAAGAAGAAGGTAATCCGCCATTTTGTGGCCGCGGCCATATTTGATCTACCATAATATTCAGTGTACTGTAGTACATTGTCTTCAGAACCAAAGGTGTGTGCAAAATTTCATCTCAATCGAACAACGGGCAGTGGGTCAAATTCAACGTGTAAAATTCGATTCCAAACCCACAGACAGACATCGGGACAGATGAAACTAAATAAAAGCTTGTAAAAATGAATGTTTGTTTGTTGGTTTGTTCATCTCCTATGCATTCCTATTCATCCGATTACGAGGAAATTTCTGTGAGTTGTTGTGCGGACGCCAGCAAAGATTTCTGTCTCAAAAACATCTCATTTTTATTAAACTAGTTGTTGCTGCTGATTGTTGTCGTTGTCGTGTTTCATTTCAATCGCGTGCGAAGCCGCGGATAGCTGCTAGTATTCTATAAACCATTATTTACTTTTTTTAATATTTTAAGGTTAAAGGTGAGGCCTACCTTTAACCTCAAATATTATTAATATTAGATCATTAACGTTAAAAAATGCAACACATTGAAGTTTTAAAGTTGCGGAGGATATTTTTTTGTTAGAATGACAACTTTTTTCCACCTGACACGAAGGAATATATCTTAAACTTCGCGCACCATTAAATGTGTGATTTAGGTTCTGTAGTTGCCGGGTAAAGTACGGAAAAAATGTAACTCACGTAACGCCAGTGGTGGCTCGTTAAGTTGTCCGGAAGAAGTCTTTTTTACTATTTATATGCATTTCTATTATCTAAATGCGGATTTTGCTTGTACTGCTGCTATTTTATTTATTTTGCCCATTATACCACGTACATGAAAACAGACTATTATAATATAAAAATATATGACAATTTTTTCTATCTGATTTCAAAAATATCATATACAGTGTAAACTCTATATAGCGACGCTGAACGGACTGCGCATTTTGTGGCGATATAGAGAGTTATCATTATATGGAAAGAAAAAAAATCAATATTGTTTTACTGTTAGTTTTATTTAATAATAACGCATAAAATTTATAAACGAACATTACTATAAACAGAAGTAAATACGCGTTAAACAATAAAGCTGCAGTTCTTTTCAATTTCGGAAACTTAGAAAGTACAGTAGGTACTTGCCAAAATTATTTGCTTTATAATGATATATGGTCGTTATTTAGAGTGGGTGTGATGCTACATAGAGTGTATCATTGTATGGACAACAAGGCAACCCAATCAAAGTCGAGTAATTTCGACGTTTTAGGGAGTTTGACGTTAAATCGAGTGACGTTACATGGAGTGTGCATTATATTTTCTTATGTATTTTGCGGAAATTACTTGCTTTATAATGACATATGGTCATTATTTAGAGTGGTTGTGATGCTACATAGAGTGTATCAACAAGACAAACCAACCAAAGTCGAGTAATTTCGACGTTTTAGGGAGTTTGACGTTAAACCGAGTGACGTTACATGGAATTTACACTGTATATTTAAAATTGTGTTTTCAAAAGCCCTTGCTTTAAGAAGAAACTTTAATATAAATATAAAAACGTTTTTCTGTGTATTTTAGAATGTTTAATCATTAAAATTAAAGCTATATTTAATTAGTTAATGAATGCTAAAGTATTAAAAATTCAATTTCCAGAAAAAGCGTACGATGCGAGACACTATCCCACCTCGATCGTATTTTAGTTTGAATGAGTGGTTTTTGAAAATAAACTCCTCGCATATATGTATTTTTTTTTTGTTCGTTAAATTTTGTTATTGTACCATGCCATATATTTAAACGTTTTGTTCGTGTGTTATTAAAGTTCAAGCAAAACAAATTGAAATTTTCAGAAACCTTTTTCATATTACACTCCACTGATACTGCGTAAAACGAAAAAAAAATTTGTTGAAGACTTTCGGCGATATTATACTTCGACCAAGTTTTTGTAATACAGAAAAATTATCTTCATTTATATTACTTTATGTCTGTGCTTTAAAAAGTGTAAACAAGCCGGTATAAAAGGGCACTGCATTATCACTGTAAAATTAAAATGAGCGTCCGGTTCAGTTAATTAATTCAGTGCAGTATTAAATTAGTCGAATTTTTTACTTATTACAAATATTATTAAGTCTGTTTTGAAACTCAAAGGCATAACTAATTAAACCTTTTCATTAAATTTCAAGTGTGTTGTGTGCTTATAAAATTTACGACTTTAAAAATTTATAAATGCTCTACAACAGGAGTGCTTAGGCTTATAATAATGACGATCTACCACAAAATATTCAAACGATCCACTAGACAAGGATTAGGACATATTTATAAAAGGAAAATATGCATTAGAATTAGATATATACTTTTATTGGTGATACATTTGTTTACCTAAGCAATCGCAATCAACTACACCTATTGTAATCTGTAGATTAATGTTGCGCCGACGAATTGCCGATTATTTTGAAATGTAGATGCTTTTCCGTGATCAACTTTCACAGCTCTTGCGATCGACTGTTTGAGCACCCCTGCTCTACAGACTCTCAAAATGTCTGTAGTATCGTTCTTGATGAGTTACTAATTTTCAGCAGATTCACAAACGGATGATTAATTTTATCTTACTGTACACTTGGGTACACCTTTGACAAACAACAAAGTCGTAAATGTCATTTTATTTTTTGCCAGTTTTAAAAGACAGGTCAGCACTTTTTGTCAACAAGGTCTAAACAATTAATTTTTTTCCTAATCCTCCGTGGTGAAAAAGAAACATTAGATAACACACTGCAGTCGAAAAGAGAAGACATTGAAAATTCAAAGTTTAATGCAGATGCGGACAAATTATTTTAAAAACTGCGTAAAACTGCCATAGCTCCAAAAATATACAGTCAAAGCCCTCTAAGTGCACGCTCTCTAAATGCACACGCTCTCTTACTGCACACGAACTCGCCCTCTAAGTGCACGTTCCCCAGCCCCCACTTCGAATAATCTGCGACCAATCACGTGCGACCGTAAGCGCGCTATTTTCAAACTTTCCATTTCCATCATATTCATAGAGTTTTAGAGATATTGTTTATAGCATCTGATTGAATAAAGATAGCTATAGGAGTTAGAAGAGTGGGGATGAAAAAGATCGTAGGGGAAGTGTGCACTTAAAGGATGGGCCTCGGTTCCGAGCTGTGCACTTAGAGGGCTTTGACTGTAGTCTTGAGTACAAAAAAACTTCATTTTGACACATAAAAGTTATCCTCCTATAACAAATACTATCGGGAGCGTGTAATAAAATTTCAAACGAAAGGGAAGAGGCCGGACCTCTAAAAAATAAAAATAAATATGATTTTCGGAATCGTATCTCAAAAAGTTTGTAGGTCGCTGTATTGTTGAGTTGTGAACGAAGTTTAAAAAACAAGTTTTCGAGGGAAAAATTCTTCAGATGTTGTGTTCGAGATTCACCCTCGGAGATCAGGTGTCAAAAGAGCCGCCCTATGTGATTCAGAGCGAACGTGTCCTATCATTGTACTGTCTGTCATTTACTGATGGCTTTCCGTTGTCCTCTTATAAAAGTGTCCTCCTCCTTGGTGTCGATTGATACGCGTAACAGATTTGGTCCGTACAAACTACATGCTTTGAAATAAGATGCCGTCTGCTACAACTGGTCAGAAAGCAAAACAACAATATAATAATAATGCGTTTAACGTCCGTTTCTCGACTTTATGTCATAACAGACGCCATTCGCACCAGTACTATTTTCCATCTAACACACTTCCCGTTATTTTTCTACATTTTTAAAACTTCAACTTATGTAATAGCAATGGGCGAATGAAGGAATTATAGGAAATTTGGATAAGGTAGGCAATTTTTGAGCTAGGAGTTTGATAGGTAATCGGCCATGGCCTCTAATAAGGAACCATCTCGATATTTATCTGGAATTAATTGAGGGAAACCATGGAAAACCTCAATCAAGATGGCCGGTACAGGAATTACCGTTTCTCGGCGAGAGGCAGTTGGAAAAAGTCCCAGCCACATCTGCCCCCGCCAGGATTCGAACCTGGACCTCCCGAATGCGAGTCTAGTGCTGTCACCACTACTCTACCCAGCTCGGTATCAAAACAACAATATAACTGAGGAATAGAATAATGTACGGAGTCAAACTTATATTCGGTAGTGTATCACAAGAATCGAGTTTGCCGATAGTAGCTATACTAGGTCGGTGATGAAGATTGAATAGCCGACGAATGGTGTGGTTATTTCGGCGATTTTCACGTCACCGATGTGTTTGTTTCTTTATTATTAATCTTATATTATGTAAGTATATAATATAGTAGACTCCGGATCACGCAAGTGATTTTCTTATAAGCAATTTTTTTTTTCACTATCTTTTCAAACTTTATTGTTGAACGTTCAAGTTGTCAGACCTGTTATTGACGAGCAGGGTTTTTATTGTTGTTTATTTACTGAACATTTCTTACAATTGCACTTGAAATACAACACAATTTAAAAGTTCTGCAGCTACCGATTTGTATAAGTATCATTGATGCTAGAAAAGCCTGGATTTTTTTCGATTTTATGTTATTTATAGAAATTTTTAATCCGTCGACAAAACTCACCAAAAAATGTAGTTGCACGCACGTTTGAAGTTATACTTCTTTGGCGTGTTAAAAACCACCACTTGACCAGCTTAAGGCCCTGAAGATGAAAATAAATTTTTCGAAACATTGCCACTATAGCGTAACATTGGTAAAGCTTATTTCTTGATCCTCAACCAAATTTTCCTTTACTGTGACATTCTATTGGATCAACGCCACCATATACGAAATTAAAAACTAACATTTATACAAATAATTATTAAAATAAAATCTTCAGAAAGTAGAACAATACTAGGAAAAAATTAACTACAAGTATTTGAAAACACTTTCAAAATTTTATTTTGGTTTTTACTTTTTTCCGCTGCATATTACTTAAAACGTTGGTTGTAATCGAAGGTTATAGTCATCTAGTATATTATATAGTTTTCAAATGCCCTAAAGTCCATCTGTCATTTCAGTCTAGGTCTTTTATAGACAACTTCATACTTTCGAATTTTCGCTAGCTATGCGCCCGCAACTTCCATTGCTTGCTAAAATTTTATTCTCAACGTGCCAAAAGAAGTATAACTTCAATTAAAAAAAACATGTCCTCTGTCAATTTGTGAGCTTTCTATTGCTTTGCCGGTATTATTTGGTATACATTTGGGAATGGAACTATCAAATTTACGTCGTAACAATTCAAAAGCTGTAAATTTATTCAGTAACCTTATAATGGACTTTAAATGAATATAACATAAAATATAAGCACGTAATTACATTTAACTGAGATTTCATAAGCTCTAATGAAGTTTAAAATATTGCACAAAACATTGGACCATTAAAAATGTTTCCCCTTTTCTTGAATAATTTGTTTCTTCTAAAACTGTTACAGTTTTAAGTAGAAAAACATTACAATTTAAAAGTAATATTATGTTTTGATATAGTCTTTAATATTTTTTGTTCCAATATATATTTTTAACGTGGAGGGAAAGTTTGGTTGAGGAATAGTTGAAAAAAAGAAGCTTTACCGATGTTTCGCTTGTGGCCTACGTTTCGGAAAATATATTTCCATCTTCAGGGCCTCAGGCTAGTCAAAGGGTGGTAAATTGTAATCTAAGATTAGTACAATTTACCACCCTTTGACTAGCCTGAGGCCCTGAAGATGGAAATATATTTTCCGAAACGTAGGCCACAAGCGAAACATCGGTAAAGCTTCTTTTTTTCAACTGTTCCTCAACCAAACTTTCCCTCCACGTTAAAAATTATGTTTTGAAACATGTGATGTATATAGCCTACATTTAACCTAACAATTTCTGTATTTCTTAACAGTGCAGTAAATAATAAAAAGAACAAACATGTTTTGTATTATTCTTAAATTTTTGAAGATTTTGTTTCAATGCATTATTTGCTTGTATATTAAAAAGTAATTTTTAATCACGCCAAAAAAGTATAACTTCCAAAGCGCGTCTACTTTGTTTAAGGTTCAGTACCTCAAAAGGAAAAAAGAAATCTTTATAGGATCACTTTGTTGTCCGTCTGTCCATCAAGACCCTTTTTCTCAGGAACGCGTGGAGGTATCTAGTTGAAATTAATGCCAAATACTCAGGTCTGCAATCTCTTGGAACTGTGAAAAAATCAAACTTCTAAGTCAACGCAATAAAAAAATACGGCCGTTTATGCCGAATATTTAAACACTCGCAAGGGAATAAAATCCTATAGGATGATTCCCATTGACTTATGATCATGAAATGTGGCAAGAAGCAATGTCTTACAGCACAAGTAAAAGGGAAAATCCGAAAAGCCTAAATTTGTAGTTAAATCGTGCATTAGCGTTATTTCATAATAATTTGCAACCAATATATTTTGCATTGTAAGTTGTTACAAAACGCAGTTAAAATTCCCATTGATTGTTATTCAAACTGGAAACCTACATGCAATTTGGTCACAAACCAATTATGTTTTTATTTTTTTGTTGTTAATTATGAACAATATAGAAATATAACACAGAAATATATTATGAAACTCTCATTGTTGCGAACTTACACAATTGTAACCGTAATGAACTATTATTATAGAAATATAACTTTCGAAATAATCATATGGCCTTTAGCTACGATCAGTTTTGCAAAAATGGCACAATCATCTAAAGCTTTAGGCAAATAGCCAAATTGCCAAAAGGTAGTCAATACGACCCAATAAATAATAATTCGCTGTATATAACACCCCAAAACAATGGTTCGTAAAGTCTCGGTATATATATTTGACGCGTATTTTTAAACAGTTGCCAAGAAATTTTTACACAAATATTAATTTAACATAAAGCTGAATCAGCTCATATTATGACTCATTGACTTACTCACTAACTTCTAAGCAGTTACGGATACTGAACCGATTGACTCCAAAATTAATAGTCCCTGTGAGAAAATTTTACCAAATAATTCTTTTTGTAGAAATTATTACGAACAAGGTAAAATTTCACAGACATATTACCAGACAGAATACAGCCATGCAGACATGAATTTAAAATTTATTTTTTGACAATCTATATTAATAAAAATTAGACTCTATTCGTAGGTAAGCGCATCAGTTGAGAGTGACTGGACCGATTAGGCTATTTTCTTTATCTTCATAGTTGTCAGAATATGGTTTTTAAGGAAAGAAAATTGAAAAAATAGCCCGGAAAAGCGGAAAATTTGGAAAACACTGAAAATGTTTTTTTTTTAATTATAATACCTACCGTGGCGCCGAAGGCTCCACTACTGTTGGTGCTGCCGAGCTGGGCACAGCCCCGCGAGGCAAGACCGCATAATACGGTGGAATCGAAGACTTCACTACTGTTGTCATTGCCGTGTCTCAATCATGTGCGGAGCCGCGGGTAGCGACTAGTAGATAATAAAATGTCGTTGTTAAAATTGCATTTCTATGGCGTCGTCATCACTAATTTGCGTCAATGTTTTTCGTTTTATTCATTTTAATCTTCAAATTTCATTTCAAAAATCGCCATGAGCTGTTTTATCTTCTGACCATAGACCACAAATATATATGTATGTAAGGTTATATGTATATTATATTTATATATATTGCGTCCAATTAGCTTGGCCTGCCCACTCCAAGTACAAAATAGTAGATATGTATGCAAGGAAGCATACTAAAGAAAATCTGCAGCCAGAAAAATGTGCAAATATACAAAGTAAATATATATACCTTCTCGCTCGTTCAACCTATGTTCATCTCTCTCATACTTCCCTTTTACGTTTTTGCGTGCCCTTATACAGGGTGTACAATGTAGGTACATGCGTGTTAAATTAAACTATACAAGATGTTCGTCAAAATATGTACATCAATCACGCATACTTCAACACAAAGCGAACAAATCGAAATGCAACAAATATTTGTCTTTCAAGTTTGTTTACTACTGGTAATTTTTTAAAGAATGTTTTTTTTTGTATTTAATACTTAGTAAATAAATGTTTTTTTTTTATTTTTAATTCTACCGCACGCCACTGAAATCAAATACGGGAGCGATAATAGTAGTGGAGCCTTCGGTTTCACCGTATTACAATTTTGTCTCGCAGGGCGCTGTTCGCCAAAGTTTCGTCGTAATTGGTCAAACGGTGTTTCTCCAGAAGCCAGACAGTTTCGAGAGTTCTAACCCCTAGCCAGACAAACATATAGGGTAGCTGTAGGTGCGAGCGCGACTAGATGCGAGTGAGATACTAATGCGCTCGCACCTACAGCTACCCTATATGTTTGTCTGGCTAGGGGTTAGAACTCTCGAAACTGTCTGGCTTCTGGAGAAACACCGTTTGACCAATTACGACGAAATCTCACTCGCATCTCCTCGCGCTCGCACCTACAGCTACCCTATATGTTTGTCTGGCTAGGGGTTAGAACTATTGAAACTGTCTGGCTACTAGGGAAACATTTTCTAATAATTCTCTAAGTAACCTGTATAAAATTCAGCTTTTATACTATAATGTAAGTACTGTTACAATTTATAGAAGTTTAAGGGTGTCTAGCAAAGGGTTGCCACGATATTTAGTGTCTGGCAATGGAGGACGTGATTTCTAATATTATTCGAAACAGAAATATAAGAAAATTATGCTTTATAATTTGACGAATTTATGTCGGTATTTTACTCCCTGATACCTGCCAAAGCCACGATGACCCAAAGTTCATAGTAGCCCATCGTTCCTACCTGTGTTGGAAGCATGCGCTGACAAATTTTCAGGTTTTATAAAATAATAATAATAATAATAATAATGCGTTTAACGTCCGTTTCTCGACTTTATGTCATAACAGACGCCATACGCACCATTACTATTTTCAATCTACCACACTTCCCGTTATTTTTCTACTGTTTAAAACTTCAACTTATGTAATAGTAATGGGCGAATGAAGGAATTATAGGAAATTAGGATAAGGTAGGTAATTTTTGAACTAGGAGTTTGGTAGGTAATCGGCCATAAAATAAGGAACCATCTCGATATTTATCTGGAATTAATTGAGGGAAACCATGGAAAACCTCAATTAAGATGGCCGGTATAGGAATTACCGTTTCTCGGCGAGAGGCAGGAGAAAAAAGCCCCAGCCACATCTGCCCCCGCCGGGATTCAAACCCAGACCTCCCGAATGCGAGTCTAGTGCTGTCACTACTATACTCTACCCAGCTCGGTGCTTTTATAAAATAACGAAAGTCTAGTACTCACGGATTCTTGGTCTATAATAATTTATTAATGTCGATGTGCTATTTATCGACATGGGACATCAAAGATACTCTTTTTAAATGGTACACTCTGTAGATACGTTTTTCAACTGCTTCAATATTAATACGTGTACTACGGGCGTGATCTAGTCGTCGTGGAAAAATAAACGGGAAAAGAGACTGTGAAAATAAAATGATATTATTTATTTTGTACAGATACGACCAGAGACAATATTGAATTGTAGCCAAGCATTTTCTAGTTGCCAGTTGAGAAGTTTTCTTGTACATATATAAGATGTTTCATTAAACCGATTTTAATCGATAAAAAAAAACTAGCCAATTGCTAGTCGAGCTCGCAAACGTAGGGTTCCGTACCACCCTACAATATTTATTAACGTTATTTTATTTTTATTATAATTGTTGTTATATATACGCACTAAGGCGCATAAATACCTAAACTAATAGCTTTTAAGGTATTCCGTCCAATGTCGCTACTATGCACTATTTTGAGGTTTATAAAAAAAATGTTTTCGTGATGTAACTATTTTACGGTAATTTTTTAACGAAAACATTAATTTTAAGATATTAACATATTTTTCGTCATTAGAGAGAAAAATAATCTCCAAAATAGCGTATTAGACATTAATTTTGATACAGTATTAAGAAAGATATTTCATACCGACAAAAAACACCGTTGAGAAATAATATATACCAATAGTTAGAGATGGGAAAAACGGGTCTTTTTAGTGATCTGCATCTTTGCATCTGGATCCCGTATGTGAGCCGGCTCACTGAACCGGTCCAAAAAGAGCCGAGTTCTGAATATGTTACTGCAGTCTGCCACTTAGTTACCTAGTTCAGTCAATCATATCACGACCTGTATAGAATTAAGAATGCATAGCCAAACATGTGATGCATGAGTCATTTGAGCTGACAGATGTATCAAAGCAAGAACTGATACGTAAGTGTAAAATGTGCTTCTGTGTGTTATGTGTTTCACTGAGTTATGCGGATCCGTTGATCCGTCGGCTCGAAAAAAAAGTGAGTTGGCTCTCACGGATCTTCTGTCGGAGTCGGCTCTTTGAACCGGTTCAGATCTGAGTTACACAACTCTACCAATAGTATATTATTACATAATTTTCACTACACACTAGAAACCGTAGAGTTAAAAAATAACGCCGCGTCAACAAAAAATGTAATATGTAACAATGCATCGTTTGCGCGAACTTCATTAACTTCAGGCAGGAAATTTACGTGCCACGTTGCTTTTAAATTAATATATTTAAATACCAATAAAATGCACGGGTCTAATCGTGTTTTATGTCTTAACCATTAAGTGGCCTCGTGGGTCATCGCTTTTTTGTAGAGTGACTAGTCTAAGAGTATGACCAATGTCTCCAATCGCCGCCATATTGGATCGCGGGTGGTGGACACTGCGTATGTTGCGCCTGCGTGATCACTCTATACAGAAGCAGCCGACAGCTGTACACTGCGTATAAACCGGTTCAATATGGCGCAGTCAATCACGAGACCTGTTGGCCATCTTTACTTTTTTTAATGATAAGAGACATCTCTGTTGATCAGAATATGTATTCAAAAATTAGAGGCCGACGAACGTGCAAGAAAATCTAATTAGTTTTTTCAAACTTTCTAGAGGTGCAGAAATATAGTTATTAATAACAAATTAAGCATTTTGAAATCCTGAAATGTAACTTGATTTTTCAGCGAGGTAATCAATTCGACATATATATTTTTTTGATGTTTGTTCAGCCATAATTTTTCGAGAAGTTTATCGATTTGGAAAATTTTGATACCATTTTTTTCAGGATTGATACCACATATTCTTTATTTACGTGATTTAATTTTTTTCACAATTTTTAATTATTTTTTTTTTTTTTTGGATTCTGGCAGATTTTATTGAGGATCGACTTAAAAATTATATTTAAAAAGCACGCCTGGATTATTTTTTTTTATCTACGTAGTCGCTAGAGGGTTAAAAGTCAGACACAATTGGATAAAACATGTCATAGATGTATCGATTAGTTAAACTGCACCTAATTGGATTTGAATATAATCGCCGCAGTGCAGGGTTGAATTATTTTTTTTTATATCAGTATGAACGAACGAATAAATTTGCCATTACTTCCACAACAAAAATCAAATATTGGAATTGTTAAATTCATTTTAGTAATTTTACAATTTTCGTCTGATTACAAATATTCTAAAGTTTTGTTTTTTTTTAAATAAAAAAACGTTATTTTAATCATAATGGAAATATTAATCCTACTAAACTTCGATGATTTCCTGAAAAATGTAATAAAAATAAATTTTCAATGTATGTAGTCTGCGTTCTTTTAGTAAACAACCATAAAAAATTATACTCTGTCAACATTTTGATGTCGTATACGTCAAACCATTCTTTCATTCACATCTTTTATTATCATTCATCATGCGAACGAATCATTTGATTATCAGAATCATCCGAATTATTTATAAAAACAACGATTATTCGAATCCAGTGGTATCCAACCTGTAGAAATTGGCTTTGTCCGGACCCTCCTATCAATTGTAACCAAATTCAAAGGTATTTCAGTAGTAAAACAGTTATTTTAAAACACATTATTTATTATGCTAATCATCAGCACTCGTTCAACGCATATCGCGTTCAAAATTCCCATTTAAGGCTGTCGGAACGCTCTGAATTTAAACCAAAAATAGAGCTTTGGCTGTCAACTGATTGTAGACTTACTCGTCAACATTCTGCAAAAATTCTTTCTCTATAAGGAAGATAAAGGACAAATCTAGGTCTACTTTTATAATTTATGTACGATTTACTAGAAAAAAGTTGGCATTAATTGTGCCAAAAGTGTCACACTACGACCTTATTCGTACTTACTTCACAAAACTGTTCTATCACAAACCTAAAGTGACTCTTCCTTTTTCGAAAAAGTTTTTTAAATCTTCAAAATATTTCCAAAAATTAGAGTAGTCAATTGACAGCGGCACCCTTGCAATAGCATCTTTTAGCCTTTTAGTTGGCACCGGCCAAAAATTGAAACGTGCGGATTTTTTGAGCGAGACAGAGCTAAAGAAGGTCACACCCACAATATGTCTTTTGCCTACCTCGCCTCTTACCGCTGGGTCTCAACACAAACTGTGTGAAAGTGATCCAACACTGTTAATAGCAATTTTTTATATGTGCTGCCGTGTCCTTCCGCGGACCACTTTCGTGACTCTCATGGACCGCTGGTTAGGAATCACTGTTCTAATCGCTACTTACAGTATCCCCGACGATATGTTCCGGGAAAATACATTCGAGTTGCAGCGAATCGTGTATAAGGCAGTGACATTCATAAAAGACATAATTTTATACACGCGGCTCTTTGAAATTCGCGAAACTAAAGCATTTCTCGCTATTGCTATTTTTTCTGGCGGTGAGCCAATCGAAGTTGCACGACGACAGTTCACTGGCGTACAGACGATAGCGAAAAAATTTATAGCAACATTCTGACCTACAATTCCAACACGGTTGCATTCTTAACATACCTTAGACTGCATTTTATCGGAAAATAAATTTAATTGCAAATTCTATAAACTTATATTCTATATTAAACGTCTTTCTTACACAATTTTTTAAATCGATTTATAGAAATTACTATTAGCGATTCATACAAATTCAGAACAAAAGTTTCAGGATCGTGGATAAAAAAAATCGCTTATTATAATCAGCTCACTTTTATGACGTTTCGATCAATAATTATTTTATCTAAAATAATTATTGATCGAAATGATTATAATAAGCATTTCTTTTTTCATCCACGTTGCTGCGAATTTTGTTCTGAATTAGTATTTTATAGACCATTTGTGATAATTAGACATGGTTTTATAAATATCTGCATTTCGTAAATTTGGAAAACCACCCAGATTTTCTCATCCTTGCATTGCAATGAATATTTTCAAATTTCAGGCTTTTGTCGACAAAACATTGTTTTGTTTTGAGACTGTGAGTTACACTTAAGAAACAAACTTTCAAGCGCAGTTTAGAAAATCTATAATTTTCACGAAAAATCTCATTCAGTCTTTGATGCTAATGCCTACAAAATCAACTAGAGATATATATCGTTCTTCGCATATGATATTTAGTCAAGTTTTTACAGTTTATTTGATCTAAATAAAGGATTTAAAATCAAATAAAAGCGAGAAAATTAGCATACAGTTTACACAAATTTTTGTACAAAAAAAAAGTATTAAGCAAGCACATAAGTTTGTAAAAAAAAACTTCAAAATGTTAATTTGCCTTCCCGTAATTCGAAATCTCGTGACGTGCTGTGAAGAAATATTGACAAATATCACGCTTTTAGGACAAAAATACATGTTTTTTGAAATTTTTAAGCAGTAAACTAAATTTTGTGATGCTTAATGCTTAATCACAGCTAACAAAAACAGTAATAAAATAAACTAGCGGTACCTGTGCGAATAATTCGCACTAAAATTCGTTTCTAATTTCTCACACTCTTTATAACTTTCTTCTTTTTGTTGTATTACATTACGAAACTCAGTGACGATTCATGAAAATATTTTTCTAAAACTGTCATATAGAGGCGCAAGTATCGAAAACGTTGAGCTGAAGCGCCGCCATACGAAAAGTATTTATACGTGAATTTTGATTAAAAATTAAACAAACAAAATTTACCGACCGTCAATCATGTTGACGTTGTTTCAAAGTTAGAACCGTCAGATGGCAGCATTGCTGCATATACTGAATAAATGTATAATTGTTATAATTAATTATTTTGCAAAAACAAAAGCAATAATAGATTTTTTAATTGTTGATACACATAGAGCAAGTAATTATCTATAAAATGATACAAAATTTATGTGGAGTAATTGTGAGGTTTTTTCGAAAAAGGGAGGCAAACATCTTAACCTTAGCGTATTAATATATATGATGATTTTTCGACCACAGTTCGTAATTTCTCGACAGCATGTTTTATGATTTGAGTGATTGAGTCACCTTAAACGACAAAATGGAACTTTCTTTTCCGTCGACAATAACACGTCTGACAGTGTGTGACGGTAGCGTGACTCCTGACCCATTCATAGACAGAAGTACGGACGTCATGCGTGAATTGTAACATTATATAACCGCGCCGAAACACAAAGGCGCCCGTTCAACGGCCGACACCGCAGTCCGCAACAAGGAGGAAAAAACAAGCAGATTAACTAACGCATTTAGATTCAAAGTGCGGTGCACAAATCACACAACAATGGCTACCTAAAACCAGAACAACCCACGGGATTTCGCCAAACTTAATTTTTTGTTTTCATCTGTCGAAAAAAGCATAGACGCCTTTCTTTGTATATAACTCTTTTGTGTGAAACTTGTTGAAAAAAATTTAAGTTTGTGTCAGAAAATAATAGAGAATGAAAAAAGTTTTCTTTAAATTTTTTCAACAAAAAAGTATATATCTGCGTAGAATAATTCATTAAATTTTATATAACGTTAGTAAAATCATTACTATTTCTTCGCATACACTACAGTCGTATGTTAATATATAAAAATAAAATATTAGATAAAAATTATAATGAACCTTACCCTCATAAGCTCACATAAGAAGTTTAACTTCTTTAGTTTTTAATATTATTACCAAGTTTAACTTTTTTATGTGAAACTAATTAATAATATTTAGACATATTTAGCAACACACTATAGACTTCTGTCCTTGTCAGTTTCATGTAATTTGGGAGACAAACTGACTTCCCCTTTATTGGTAGTTCTACTTCCCCTCGATTTCAGATCGAAGAATATTTTATCACAACTACCTATCTATATGTGTCTAAAGTATCAAGTCGACCGAAGTAGGTCGCAATTTAATTTCAAGATTCGACCCTAGCTAGCAAGTAAAGTTAAATTAAAGCTTCTAATGTTGTGGAAAATTGCGATGATAAAGAACCAAATCTTTGCTTTATAAAAACATCTTAATTTGAGTTTTGCAAATTTTTCACATGCCTTGCTGATTTTCAATGTTCTAAATAAACAGCCAGAAGATATTGTCGGTTATCTTTAAATCTGCTAAACTTACAAATGTGTAAGTTAATTACTTTGAAACTAAATCTTTGCTGAACGGAGCCACAAGTGTTTGTAACAATTTGTTGTTGGAAGCGCAGTGGAAAGGGAAGTTACCGAGAGGGAAAGCTTGGACGAATAAGATAAAAGCTTTTTGGATAGGTCGATGCATAAACATGAAACAACAATTGTAGAGGTACCAACCTAATGTTTACCTACAGAGAAACAATACCAACCTACAGAAAGCAATGCTTCCAAAGACGTTAGTGCGAAAGCCCCGAAGGAATCTTGAGGTACTCGTTAAGTTACATCTGCAGTCACAAGGTCAAGTAGCTTACGTCGGTTCCGATTATGACTAGTAAAGGAATAAATCACCGGCTAAATAACAGCAGTAATTTACAGTAAGACCTCGCTTAACGCTGCTCCGCTTAACGCTGTTCCAGTTTTACGCGATTTCTAAAAAAAAAGTTTAGCCATTATAACGTAAATGATGGATCAATTTATAATGATTCAAATGTTGATAGAAGTTCAAAGACAAGACGAAGTGTCATTGATGCAATATCTTGCTATCGACAACAGCTTGCTGAAAGAAAGATTGACAAAAAAACAGTACACTCAGTCGCAATTTAGCGCGACATCGTGCCATGGATTGTGAGGCGTAACCGCGCGATTGATAGAAATTCAAAGACAAGACGAAGTGTCATTGATGCAATATCTTGCTATCGACAACAGCTTTCTGAAAGAAAGATTGACAAAAAAATAGTACACTCAGTCGCAAGTTAGCGCGACATCGTGCCATGGATTCTGAGGCGTAACCGCGCGATTGATAGAAATTCAAAGATAAGACGAAGTGTCATTGATGCAATATCTTGCTATCGACAACAGCTTGCTGAAAGAAAGATTGACAAAAAAACAGTACACTCAGTCGCAATTTAGCGCGACATCGTGCCATGGATTGTGAGGCGTAACCGCGCGATTGATAGAAATTGAAAGACAAGACGAAGTGTCATTGATGCAATATCTTGCTATCGACAACAGCTTGCTGAAAGAAAGATGACAAAAAAATAGCACACTCAGTCGCAAATTCGCGGGACATCGTGCCATGGATTCTGAGGCGTAACCGCGCTAATGGGAAACAAACGCATCGATTGCTAGATCGAGCGAAATTATTTTCATGAACTAAAAAAATAAATTATTACTTTATGAAAATTTCACATAGGTGTTTTGCGATGCGGCCGTAGATTTAAGAAAACGGTAGAGTTATATTGAATACGCGTAGAGTTACAAAAGTAAATTTATAATATGCGGCCCGTGGAAGGTCGACGAACACTCAAGTGCGAAAGCCCTGAAGAAATCTTGAGATGCTCGTTAAGTAATAAAAAGACCATAGACTTGTATTAACTATGTATAGAGTGCCAACCAGCACACAGAATATCGTTGGTTGACACTAGCCTTGGATTATAAACTTATGGGGCTAGGTGGATTTCAGAGGTTCAAAAAAATGGTATTTTTACTATTTTTTTTAATATATACAATCATATATTTTATTTAAACAATTCGGCATGTCAAAGATACATATTTAAACAGTACTTTGTGAAATTTTTATTTAAAAATTCCGAAAACTCAGCCGTTGGTACCTCATCTCCCATGACGTCTCAAAAAAAAAATGCTCTTGCCGTGGACAAAATAACTCATTATTGGTTCCTCCAAAATCAAAAAACCAAAAATATTTCGTTAGTACATGGATAAATCTAGTTATTGGACGAAGGAAAAAAAAATAAAATTTGAATTTTTGGCAGACAACAAAAAAACATATTTTTTGGTCAAATTTTCGCCATGTATTCGCTCGAAACAATTAGTTGTAATAAAAAAAAAATCCTTCGTTCAGTGACTAGATAATGTTATTTCAAAGAGGTGTGCAAAATTTGAACAAAATCACTTCATAACTTTTCGAGAAATCGTGTCCACCGACTTAAAAAATTGAGTTTTGAGATAAACGCGTTTAACCTGCGAAGCGCTGCACTGACGTGGCCTGATGGGCGGAACTTCCAAATGGTCTATCTCTTAGAATTTTACTCGGATCAATTTGAAATTTTAGGAGAATATTTTAAACATATTGTACTATTTAATAAGACAAAAAAAATAAATCGATTTTTTGAAATGTTCAAACCCCCTTAACCCCTTATAGTGAGTCAATTTGAATCTATATACGAGTACAAACTGGATTTAAAATACATGATTTTTAAGGCTTGAGTTGTATTTAAATAAAAATAATAAATATTTGTGGCTATATTAGGTACTTATGCACGATTTAAAACACTTTCCCAAAAATAGTCAACATCCCTATTATAAGAAGTATTCACTTCAATATGATAAAAGTAAGAACGTGCTCTACTTGGTTTTTATTTGAACTCAACTGCCGTGCATAAGAATATATACAAGAGTTAAAGGTTTCTATATCTCGGGTGAAATCAACTGCAAGGAAGTTGGCTGATTGGGCGGACTTGTTTGATGGCAGAAAATATTCAATCCTCTCTTCGAACGAATGACGATAAAATGCTTTAAAGAAAACAAAAGCGTGTCTTTGGTTCGTGACATCACTGTGTCAACAAAATTAATCGAAATATTCAGACTGAACGATTTTGAATTTGTTTTTAAATTTCCAAAAAAAGAATGCAATTCTTTTACACGTCTTTCATGTTCGTTTTAAACGCGTCGTTCGCTATGCATGAAGTTGTTTTGTGTCGATTTTGTCGTATTCAACAAAATCGTACAACGCCGTTGGATCGTGAGATAAAATTCAAACCATTTGCTGAATATCGACTAAACACTGAAAAGTAAAAAATTAAAAACTTTTGTCTGTGCTTCATTGGTATTTCTACCTGACGTTTCGTCTACAACTACGGTAGACATTATCAAAGGCGATATGGTAGCGGGTGAAATGTCCTTCTAGGCTGCTCCACAAGTACTTCGCGGCTACCATATCGCCTTTAAAAATGTCTACCGCAGTTGTAGACAAAACGTCGGGTTGAAATACCAATAGACCACGGCGTACAAGCCCGGAAGCCAAGAAGTTTTACAACAACGTCGGCCTTGAAAACCTACACACTTAAATGAAAAATTTAAGTTTATTAAGAAGGCCTTGGAATTTGATGTGATTTATGTTTCTCAATAACCAATGAAAACACATCAACTTGCTCCGGTCTTTGCGTGGATTCGTATTTTTTACAGTCTATTTTAGATGCATCGGCGCAAAAGAAAAACTAATGTTAACAAATTAACATGTTTCTCTCGTAACATGGTAGATGAACTACTACAGAAGCTGTGGTCGTAAGGCGCAACCATACTTAGGTCAGATTTTCGGAAAGATAAGATCAGTGACCAATTAATCAAGTATTTCGTATATTCATCCAGTTTTTTGTTTTTCCTGGCGCTTTCCCTCTAAATTCTGCTATAGTAGTCTGCGATTGATCTGTCCGCAGTTAAACTGTCGTTCGGCTGAAATATCGCGGTTGAAATGTCCGCGGTTGAATTGTTAAGCAACTCAAAAAATTTGGAAAAAAAAATTGGCTTATACAAATAAGGGCCAGTCTAATAGACTGGCCCTCGTTTTGACGAGCTGAAATTGTCATATGCTAACCTTTAAAATGATTCTTTACATTGAAAAAATGATTCTCTGAAAATTTCAGCTCGAATGATTAAAATTAAGCCGTGCCGAAAACGCTGTAACGGTTCTCGGTTACCATTAGCATTACGTTCCGTAGTGCGAGTGCGTAACTTTGTCTATGACTTAACACCAACCAATTTCTAACTTAAAGAAGTCCTAATATGTGTTTAAGAGGAGAATTGATTTGTCCAGATCCATAGGACAACTCAATTTTTTATAGCCTAAGCACAAAGTTAAGTAGTTTCGGAATTTGCTTTCTACGTAACGTATTTCCGAAGTTCTTTGCGTTTTGGGCACGGGTTAAGCTGTATAATTTGAGCTGAAATTTTTAGCTAATCATTTTTTCAATATATAGAACCATTTCAGGGGGTTGCAAGTTGTTACAGAGGCCAATTGATATTGCGTGGTTAATTAAAATATTGAACGGGCTGACGTCATAATTGACGAGGTGACCTTGGATATTTTGATATTAAAACTTATGTAAAGATGAAAAGTTACACAAAATGGGAATAAAAAAAAAATACAAAAGAAGTTACCAAAAATTCAACATTAGTGATTTTGGCTTCAGGCCACAGATAAGGTATTTATGCTGTTTTGTTGGTAGTAGTGCGATGGTGCGTTCAGTCAGTGTTACCAACTGCAGGCTCGTCTTGCGTGGAGACTGATTTATACGTGCTGAGGCGCCAAAGCGTACCAGTAGTTGCGAGTTCACATCCAGTTATTGATCTATTTGATATCTACTTGGTCTCTACTCCCTTATATAACTTTGTTATTATTATTTGTTTTTGTAAAAACAGAATCGACTGACCGCTGTTTTATGCATGATCGGTCGTTTATCACTGTCGAATCTGATAAAATCAAAAGTTACTAAATTATGGGAACTACGTTGTTGGACGATATTCAAAAATAGAATTTTTATATGTGAAAATAGATCGCCAGCCTTGAGAGTACAGTCCGCGGATCAGGTTCGACCCATAAGTAAAATTTTGTGATCTGCCAAAGCGGATTGAAATCAGTTCAATGAGTTTGAGATTAGGCTAATCTTTGAGTTAGTCCTGCGAATAATCGAATGATTTTAGTAATCAAATGATTCAGTCAAAATGATTCCTTAAGCTGATGTATCAGACTAAAAGGTGTGCTGGTACTATGTGGGAATGAATGAATGTTTCAACTCTCGAATAAATATTGCTCTCGGTTTCGATTCTCAGTCTTGAGAGAGTCACCTACATACCGTGCTTCATAGAACAGACGCAGATAAAAGACGTAAGTAGTCGTATTCATTACTGTGCACTGCATATAAGCATCTCGATTGGTTAGAATGCGAGTGAAATACAATTCATTCTATCTGTCTATGCATTTGATATAATTATTATAACGATTTTCGGTTCTGAGACTTGAGAGAGTCACCAGCATGCAATGCTTTATCGAACAGTGGGAGATAAAAGACTATATAATCATATATTAAATACTGTACAATCTGAGCGAGACAATTGCATGCAGTGTTTTAAAGAGTAAAGAAAAAACGTAGTACAATATATTATTGGATATTGTATTATAAGTCGTAGTTCATAGATATAAAAATTCTTCGAATGATTTTCAATAAATTCTCAAGACATGTCGACATATTTTAATAATCCAATAGTTCCAAAATTTTCTCTTGAAAATATTAAAGTTTAATTTCTTTTTAAGAATTATTTCTAGAAATAGGCATATTGTGGACAAGTCTGACTAGTACACCTTCCTAAAGTATACAACGCGACGCTTGACTTAAAAAGTTTGAAACCCGCTTCTAAATCCTGCAGTTGCTTGTATCGCGTCCATCTAAAATAAATAATGGTTATAAACAGTTAGATGTCTTAGAAATGGCGAATAATTAGTACAGTCCTGGGACGTACGTGTTATAAAACTTAAGATGCACTTGGTTTTGTTAAACCGCAGTTGTGTAATCCTGGGAATATTGTCTAGTCTAGTGTCTTGTATTCTACGTTGGTATACACAAAGTTGGCTCTACTTACACTGCAACTCACTGTAAAATAGGTTAAGCTGGTGGAACAGTGTTGCCACTTACAGCACGAATGCACTAGCGTTAGTACTTTTTCTATATTTTTATTATTATTATTTTATTCAATGAGAAGATCATCAGATTGCGATAAGTGCAATGAAGACAATATAATAAAGCTTTATAAAAAGAACTATCTCTGCTGATTTAACTCATGAACACACAAACGAAATAGTTGAAATGAAAAACTTTCAATTTTAGAATCAACTTATGACATATAGGCCAAGAGCTGATGACACCCGTTTCGTTAAGGTAGTTGTCGTGGTTAAGGCACACCGTCAGAAAATTCTTGATTTTTGTATACTTACTTATTAAGGACATGATAATACAATTACCCTGAAAATTTGAAGTCGATCGACCGTATATAATCCGAGATAAATTCAATTAGAAATTGGATAATTAACATTGATTGTATACGATCTCTGTAGTTCTGAACCAGTTTCTTATTTATAAAAAAAGAACTAACTGTCAAAAACTTTCCAAAAACTGACAGTCTTTCAATGCATTTGTTATGAGCTTAAAAAAAATAAGAAAAAAATTTTGACCGTCTAATTATTTATAAATAACGGTTTAAAGTTCTACAATTTATAGAAAAGTATACATGCATATGAATACTGTATGGGTTACGTTTCCACGGGTACAGTCTTGCGTACAAATTATAGATCACTTAACTCCAAACTAGTATACTTTTGTGGCGCGTATAATCTATAACTTTTTGACAATATTGTACCACGACAACTACCTTAAGTGAAATTTTATACAATAGTATATACGTATAGGTACGCCAGGTACTACGCATACAGGGAAAAAAATATGTACCAAAAAAAGTGTTTGATTCAATAGCCAACAAGTACTATTCGAAAGTTAAATTGGTTTCAAATAAATAAATAAATGACGCAGACACTTTTAGAGAGGTTAACATTAAACCAAAATACCCCAAAGTTGAATTGTCAAAAATGAAAAAATAAGTGATTGATTCACGCTGAAATTTTTATAGCAGCTTCATTAGATATATTTAAAAATATTAGCAAAAATCCAAACAGTTTTTCCGGGTTTTAAGACTATATTTGGAAACTTTGGAAACGATTTAAAATTTTTTCCCAAAAATAGTCTTAAACCCCGTAAAAAGTGTCTGGCTTTTTGCAAATATTTTGAAATATATCTAATAAAGTTGCTATAAAAATTCGAAAATCAATCTGAGAGAGATAATTGCATTCCGTCTTTTAAACAGTAAAAAAAGAACGTAGTATAAAATGTAATTTATAACTGGAGATTGTATTATAAATCGTAACTCACAGGTATAAAAATCATTAAAATGATTTTGAATAATGTCTCGAGACATCTTGAGATATTTTAGTAATCGAATAACTCGACAATTATCACTCGAAATATCCCATATATATAGTTAAAACCGGCATTTTGGCTCAAACGCTAACATAATTTAGGTTACTATAAGTTACTGTAAGTTTCGTGGATATCGTTTTAATTGTTTTAATATTATTCAGTTACCTAAATGATTTCCTATACGTATAGTTCTGTTATTTTCCGATTGATTAAAAGGTACAGTTTAAAAATCAGTAACGTAAGTTATTCCAAATCAGGGAGGCTCTGGAAAAGACATGTATAATTAAATCAAGAAACTTTGTACTTCTGAGTAAACTTTTTATGTTGGTAAATTATAACAAACTTAGTTACTTAAGCAGCTAACTTTTGGAAAGTATTGTTTATTTTTGTGCTTATTATCACATACAGTGTTAAAAATCTCTACCTGATTAACAATATTCTTTCTTTTGTTTAAAAAATAAATGTTGGTAATCAATGAGTGTTAAATTGATTAGACCACATTATTCCAATTACCCGTGATCTTGATTTCTATTATTTATTATTTTAATCAGGATTTGAAAATATGTTTTCTAATATTGTCAAAATTGCTATAAAAGATTGTATAAGATTTTTCATAGAAACTACCGATTTCGGAAGCGAGAATAAGTGCAAACATATCGAACCACTCGTAAGATCAAGCTATGCTTAAACAGCTGGTAAACAGTTACCTTAAGAACACTTAACAACTCGACATACCGAAGTCAACTCTACTTGAATAAATGTTAGCTCACAGGATTGCATGCTTTTGTACAACTTATGTGAATTTAAGTTGTTTGTGACAGTTGTTAACAGTTCAGAATTATTAACTCCTGCTGCACTGAAACTAAGAAGTGAGTGCTTTTTGTTTAAGAGAGTACGTTGGATTAGTAGCTTGATGTTAAGTATGTATTTACAACTTAATAAGTCGGGGCCACTTTAATCTAGCATTGTTTAAAACACACAAAAGTCGTTGTACAAGTTTATTTTATAAAGTAGTAAACTTTCAAGTATTTTTCTCGTTATTCTTTATTACTGGTCAAATATGTGAAGAGATTATATGACTAAAGTTTCTTTGCAAATACGGTATAAATTTAACTTTTTTGTCTTAAAGTTCAGTTACATTTATTGTTCTAATATGTGAAGAGATTAGTATATGAAAAATAGTGCGCGGCAGAAGTTATATTTCTTTGACGTTAGAGATGTACATTGATAAAATAAAATAGGATGTCTAGGGAGATGATAAATATAGTTAAAAGTTAGCCTGACTTATTTACTTTGTATAATAAGTGGACAATAGGGATGTTGACTATTTTTGGGAAAGTGTTTTAAATCGTGCATAAGTACCTAATATAGCCACAAATATTTATTATTTTTATTTAAACACAACTCAAGCCTTAAAAATCATGTATTTTAAATCCTGTTTCAAATTTCGGTCTAAAACGCCAATACTAGTCGCGTGACGACACCTGTTCATACCAAAGGAGGCTCAAAAGTTTACACGGGAGCTACCATCCTATAGATGCGTATTCTGTGCTCATAAACGTTAGTAAACTGAGGTGATGAAAAGTTGTTTCGTTGTCGTTGCTATAGTTACATATAATTTGACGTTTCCTGTAAACAAATAATAATAAATTACACACTAAATATTAACCAAACAATGAAGTTTTTTGACAGCGGCTGAACATATGACGTCATGCGCTCTGATTGGTGTCTATTGTCACGTGACTTGAGAGTGATTTTATTAGGTTTTATTTATTAAGTATTAAATAAATTCTTTAAAAATAAGGAAAAATATAGTGTTTTTTAGTATTTCTATCATAGAAACTACTACTTTTCGTTAAAATTATAATTTTATTTGAATACAGTCAACATCCCTATTTATTAGTTATTACTCTCCAAATGAAAACTGAAGAGATTGTATTAATTTAAAGTTTTGTATAACCAGACATTTATTGCTATTAGCATATTTAAAAGTTAGTTTTCCGCTTTATTAAACAAAAAAAAGATTTGCGCAATGAACATTTTATGTGTAGAAATAACTTATTTATTACCTGTCAACTATGCGCCATGTAACAATTTGAAACTATGTTAATAAAGTTTTATTCAACCAGGCCTTCAAAACAACAATTTTCTGTTTTAATGTACACCAACACTTGAAATGAAAATATATTTAATTAGTAAACTTTTATAGAACTGGACATTTGTTTGTTTTTACCATTACAGTAATTATATCAAGCTTTAAATTATTGAACCGAGCTTTACTGTGCAAGTTGATTGTAAACATGAAATGCTACCTAACATATGTCATAATATAGTCAAATTAATGGAAATGGGATATTAATAAAATAATTTATTTATGACATTAAAATAAATACACATTTATTTAGTAAATATTGATCATAAATGAAGTCTTTAGTATTTTATGTAATTAGCCATGTTGTTTGAGTTAATATCCAAAATAATTAGGTATAAAGAATCAGGTGAAAAGACCAATTTTTACGTTTTTAACACATTTATTCGTTAGACGACGTTTCGTCGGTATTATACCGACTTCCTCAGGTATCTCGAAAATTCTGTTAAAACATAGTTATACCAATAATTTTTATAATAAATAATGAAGTACAATAATGCATAAGTCCAAAAATTATTAGATTAACCGATATAAAATAGCTCAGTGTTAACATTTATAAAATTGTCAATAATTTAACAAATGTAAAAATTGGTCTTTTAACCTGAATCCAAAAAAACCCGGGTCGCAGTGCCAAAACCCTGCCGACAATATAGTGTATTTGCTAATACAGGTATTGTGGCTTTATTAAATGAAATTAAGTTTGTTTTTGGACAAAATAAAAAAAAATTGAACCCCTTAATACACCCCTTACAATAATAATTTTATTAGTTGAAATATTGTTATCAATCCAACATCTGCACCAAATTAAATACGACCTTCAGCAAGTAAATTCGTATACGCAAACTAGTGTTTTCATAAAATTTGTAAGTCCGGTCCTGTCGGGCCGATTCGCTTATAATTTTAGGAGCACTTTTTAATTGCTACTAAAGGGTTAAATTTCAATTTTGAAACGATTCTGAGAATTTTTTCGGTATTTTTGGGCCCAAAAACTTTTTTCAACCCCTAAAAACCACCCTTAAAATGACCCGATTGGGCCCATTTTAAATAGGCTTCGTGCGGTGATGGATTCCAACAAGTATGCCAAATTTCGTTAAAATTAATTAACTCCTTCGAAAGTTATTGCCCGCACATATAAATATATATATATATATATATATATATATATATATATATATACGTATCTAAATATATATATATATATATATATATATATACGTATCTAAATGTATATATATATATATATATATATATATATACGTATCTAAATATATATATATACATATATATATAAAGAGAAATTTTGGTCCGACCCCTAGGTCCCGCCATCCGACCGACGCCAATAGTGTATGTTGCCATATGGCAAATACACTAATAACAAATGTAAAAATTGGTCTTTTCACCTGAATCCAAAATAATGTATTGAAGTTAATATTGTGTGTTTTATTGTATACAAATAAAATTTTGTAATCTTAGGATAAATTAATCTTAAGGTAATCTTACAATTTTCTCTTTGGAGATATACTATTTTTACTACAGTTTCTAACTCTCAGATGAAATTATTTCAAGCTTAGTAATTCCGAACGTTTCAAGTACATTTGTGATTGAAACATTAACAAAGGTTTATACAATCGGGTGCTATTCTAATAAACAATGAACATAATCGAATTTTCAGTGCTGTATTACCGATTTTCAGTGATAAAACCGACACGATTGGGCATAGAAACTGAACAAACAAGAGGGATAAGTGGATTGTGTTGGTTTGCATACAGCAGGTGACAAAAAAACCACTGAATTTACTTACTGATATACCGAGCTGGGTAGAGTAGTGGTACAGCACTAGACTCGCATTCGGGAGGTCCGGGTTCGATTCCCGGCGGGGGCAGATGTGGCTGGGACTTTTTCCTACTGCCTTTCGCCGAGAAACGGTAATTCTTGTACCGGCCATCTTGATTGAGGTTTTCCATGGTTTCCCTCAATTAATTCCAGATAAATATCGAGGTGGTTCCTTATTTGAGGCCATGGCCGATTACCTATCAAACTCCTAGTTCAAAAATTACCTACCTTATCCTAATTTCCTGTAATTCCTTCATTCGCCCATTGCTATTATATAAGTTGAAGTTTAAGAAATGTAGAAAAAAACGGGAAGTGGTAAAATGAAAAATAGTAATGGTGCGAATGGCGTCTGTTATGACATAAAGTCGAGAAACGGACGTTAAACGCATTATTATTATTATTATTATTATTATTATTATTATTATTATTATTATTATTATTATTACTTACTGATATAATGAAGCAAAAAAAAAACACGCAGTATGTTTGTAAAGGAATCTTTGAACGTAAAATTCACCCACTTCAGAACGTCAGATTAAACTGAAACTTAGGACACTTATCAAGGACGAGTGACAATACAATAATTTAAAAAGTTTGTCTCATTATCCTGACCAGGATCTTCAGGATAAAGAAACTTGAAAAATTACAGCAAGCAAGCTAACACGCTGTACAGTTACGTTGCCTACCCCATAATCAAATCCAGTATTGTTTTTAGTGTATTTGCCATATGGCAACATACACTGTTGGCGTTGGTCGGATGGCGGGACCTAGAGGTCATACCAAAATTTCTCGACGTTTCATAACCTCCGAAACACTTTGGCACCATTTTTAAAAATGTTTATATATTTGTGTGTGTGCGCTATAACTTTCGAAAGAGTTAATTGATTTTAACGAAATTGTGCCCGCATGTTGGAATCTACCACCGCCAGAACCCTATTTAAAATGGACCTGATCGGACCATTTTAAGGGTGGCTTTTAGGAGTTGAAAAAAGTTTTTGAGCCCCAATATACCGAAAAAATTCTCAGAATCATTTCAAAATTGAAATTCAACCCGTCAGTAGCAATTAAAAAGTGCCCCTAAAATTTTAATAAAATGGACTCAACAGGACCGGACTTACAAATTTTTTGAAAACACTAATTTGCAGATAGTGACTTATTTATTGAAGGGTGTATTTAATTCGGTGTAGGCGTTAGATTGATAATAATATTACAATTAAGAAAAAAAGTGTCATTTTTAAGGGGTGTATTAAGGGGTTAAATTTTTTATTTTGCCCAAAAACAAACTTAATTTCACATAATACAAGTATAAAACCACACGGCCCTATACAAGCAAATACACTATATTGTTGGCAGGGTTTTGGCACTGCGACCCGGGTTTTTAGTGTATTTGCCATATGGCAACATACACTATTGGCGTCGGTCGGATGGCGGGCCCTAGGGGTCGGACCAAAATTTCTCGACGTTTCATAACCTCCTGAACACTTTGGCACCATTTTTAAAAATGTTTATATATATATATATATATATATATATATATATATATATATATATATATATACGTATATATATATATATGTGTGCGGGCAATAACTTTCGAAAGAGTTAATTGATTTTAACGAAATTTGTTCCACGTATTTAAATCCATCACCGCAAGAAGCCTATTTAAAATGGGCCCAATCGGACCATTTTAAGGGTAGTTTTTAGGGGTTGAAAAATGTTTTTGGGCCCCAAAATACCGAAAAAATTCTCCGAATTGTTTCAAAATTGAAATTTAACTCTCTGGTAGTAATTAAAAAGTGTCCCTAAAATTTCAATAAAATCGGCCCAACAGGACCGGCCTTACAAATTTTCTGAAAACACTAATTTGTATAGATGGTGACTTATTTATTGAAGGGTGTATTTAATTCGGTGTAGACGTTAAGTTGATAATAATATTGCAGTTAAGAAAAAAAATATAATTTTAAGGGGTGTATTAAGGAGTCAAATTTTTAATTTTGCCCAAAAACCAATTTAAGTTCGCGTAATAAAGCCACACTGCCTGTATAAGCAAATACACTATATTGTCGGCAGGGTTTTGGCACTGCGACCCGGGTTTTTTTTAGTCTTATAATCAAAATAAGAATTTAAAAAACCTAAAACAACACGCTTTTATGAACTAAAAAATTTTAAAAAAATTGACTACAAAATTAGCTTTACTGTAAAAAGTTTTTTGTGGAAATTAAATGTTTTTTTCACCCTGTAGATAAATAACCATGTAAACATGTATGTATTGTACAATGCATAATCCAATAAAGTCCTCTGAAACGTTAAATTAGATAGATCCACACATACAAAGCTACACTATTGTGAATTGGTAAACCTTATTCTATACCGAGTTTGCATTATAAATCGGTCTGCTTTACTCACTATAATGCTCACTATACACTATCTAGTTCCATAGAACTGCGAAGGTGAGATATTTCGAATGAAATTTAAAAGCAGAATTATCGGAATCTGACCTTACCTTGAACACCTACTTCCATTTCCTTACGCAAGATGAAACTGCAACTATAGACATGAATAAATACATTATTACAAAAACTTTCTATTTAGAATTTGAGCTTGGGTCTCAAATTCCTGGGTTATAAACTATCTGTCTAGACGCTCTAGAGCAGCGTTTCCCAAACTTTTTTGACCGCGGCCCGGAATAAGGTTTTAAAATTTTTCACGACTCGTAAAAAACATTTATTTACAAAACAAAATTTATTTTTTAATAGTAACCAAGTTAAGTCCGGGAGTGTTGGCCCACTTTTTTTTAAAGGGTCAGTACATTGTAAATCAAACGCATATTCAAAATTCACAATTTTATTTGCAACAGTCAATGCCTATTAAATCATAATGTGTAATTAAAATTCAAAAATAATCATAGATTTTATCACAAAAAAAAAACCCCGGGTCGCAGTGCCAAAACCCTGCCGACAATATAGTGTATTTGCTTATACAGGCAGTGTGGCTTTATTATGCGAACTTTAGATGGTTTCTGGGCAAAATAAAAAATTAGACTCCTTAATACACCCCTTAAAAAACATTTTTTTTCTTAATTGCAATATTATTATCAATTGAACCTCTATACTAAATTATATACACCTTTCAGTAAATAATTCATAATCTGCAAACTAGTTTTTTCATAAAATTTGTAAATCCGGTCCTGTCGGGCCGATTTTATTAAAATTTTAGGGACACTTTTTAATTACTACCAGAGGGTTAAATTTCAATTTTGAAACGATTCGGAGAATTTTTTCGGTATTTTGGGGCCCAAAAACATTTTTCAACCCCTAAAAACTACCCTTAAAATAGCCCGATTAGGCCCATTTTAAATAGGCTTCTTGCGGTGATGCATTTCAACACGTGGGCCAAATTTCGTTGAAATCAATTAACTCCTTCGAAAGTTATTGCCCGCACATATATATATATATATATATATATATATATTGAAAAATGTATAATCAGATCCTTTTGATGTTAATAAATTATAAATATTTTAGAGGAATTAGGATCAAAGAAATAAAAGACAAATTATTATTTCACAACGTTTCGTATTAATATTAATACTTCATCAGGTGATCTAAAATAAAATAACAAGACAATTTAACAATCAATAATAAAACAAATAAATAAATATTAAACATACCTTAATTAATTGTCTCAATAACTAAATTTAATTCAATTATCTTGTTATATTATTTTAAATTATCATAACAAATCAAAATTTAAGATATTAAATTTTGATTTGTTATGATAATTTAAAATAATATAACAAGATAATTGAATTAAATTTAGTTATTGAGACAATTAATTAAGGTATGTTTAATATTTATTTATTTGTTTTATTATTGATTGTTAAATTGTCTTGTTATTTTATTTTAGATCACCTGATGAAGTATTAATATTAATACAAAACGTTGTGAAATAATAATTTGTCTTTTATTTCTTTGATCCTAATTCCTCTAAAATATTTATAATTTATATATATATATATATATATATATATATATATATGTATACGTATATAAATATATATATATATATATACATATATATAAACATTTTCAAAAATGGTGCCAAAGTGTTTAGAAGGTTATGAAACGTCAAGAAATTTTGGTCCGACCCCTAGGTCCCGCCATCCGACCGATGCCAATAGTGTATGTTGCCATATGGCAAATACACTAATAAATGGTAACTCATGTCATCTATCCCGAAGTATCCGGTTGAGATGACCCATGATTCAGGGTGTGATAGACCGAATAAAAAAAACATTCATATAATAAAAATATTAAACATTATGGATTAAATAATTTACTAAAAAGAAACAATGGTGTGACTAACCTCAGTATGCTTAAATGATAATTAAACTATGATATAATAAGCAATTTCGCATTACAAAAACAATTTAAAAAAAAACTGTTTTCTGTTATTATTCATGTTCTACCAGGTGCCGAGTGAAAATTCAGTGCAAATTATTTTTTTGCGACTCCTATTTTAATATTATTGTTCGCTAGACTTTTGCGTGGTTTGAGCTTAGACCATAAGTAATTCGATTCATGAAAATTAATGATGATTTTGTTCACAGTGTATATTGTGTACTTGACATAAAGCTAAATAAACATGGACAAAGCAGTATCGATATTGTACATTATACACTTGGTACCGTCGACTAGAACACTCACTTGCTTTTTTTTAAGTCTTCAATGCACTATTCCACTTGAAAACCAACAAAATAACATTATATAACGTTGTACAATGTTGTATACTTACGTCATAGTCCCACAGGAGTTTGGGATCTCGCTCTGTATGGGATATTTACTGAAAGCATTACGCTGGAACGATTGAAGCTTTGAGCAATGTATGTGAAAGTATAATACGTGTGCTTTAATCGAAAAGCGTCGTCTGTTCAAGCTTAATATTGTAGCTGCTTACTATTGTATCCTAGCTCAAGATTATTACAAATTCCGTCCCACAGACATGACTTAAACGAGACTTTTAACGAGAAAAATAACGACAAGTTACTCGAGACGTAGGTCTCGCGTCGACGAAATGAGACGAGGTCGAAAAATTACTGGGGATTTTCTTTCTCGACGAGATCAGACGTCATCTTGATGAGACGAGACGTTTCTTAGACTATCTTGATCTGGACGAGACAAAATTTTCTCGATGACGTCTTTAACAAGGTTACTTATGAATTTTCTCGGTCTGAAGACGATACTTGAGATGAAAAGGAGAGTTGAGACGACACGTTCGTAGACTTTCTTGATCTTGACGAGACAAGATTTGCTCGATGACGTTTTTAACAAGGTTAATTGTATTTTTTCTCGGTCTCGACGAGACAAGACGACACTTGATATTTTCTTGATCTCGTAATGAAGAAGAGAATTAAGACGAGACGTTACTTAGGCTTTCTTGATCTTGACGAGATTTTCTCGATTAGGTCTTTAACATGGTTACTTATGAATTTTATTGGTCTTGGCGATACAAGACGACACTTGACATTTTCTCGGTATCGTAATGAAGAAGAGAATTGAGACGAGACGTTACTTAGGCTTTCTTGATCTTGACGAGATTTTCTCGATTAGGTTTTTAACATAGTTACTTATGAATTTTCTTGAACTTGGCGAGAAGAGACGACACTTGACATTTTCTCGGTCTCGTAATGAAGAAGAGAATTGAGACGAGATGTTACTTAGGCTTTCTTGATCTTGACAAGATTACCTCGATGACGTTTTTAACAAGATTAATTGTATTTTTTCTCGGTCTCGACGAGACAAGACGACACTAGATATTTTCTCGATCTCGTAATGAAGAAAAGAATTGAGACGAGACGTTACTTAGACTTTCTTGATCTTGACGAGACTTTCACGATTAGGTCTTTAACATGGTTACTTATGAATTTTATTGATCTTGGCGAGAAGAGACGACACTTGACATTTTCTCGGTATCGTCTCAATAACGAGAACGATATTAAATCAATAGCAAAACGATAATTGAAGTCATCGTTATTCCTACTCAGCCCTAATTGAAATTGCGATAATGAATAAGTAAATATGTTTGTGTAATCAAAAGTGATTTAACGAGAAAAGTTGTAGTTAGTTTGACTTTTTTTTCATGGTAAAGAATGTAAATAATTGATTACAAAGAAAATTAATCAAATATGCAAAAGTGCTTTCTGTCTCTCTCATTTCGTTATTCTCAAATACCTAATGAATTGCAAATGTATTCAAAACTTCACACAGAGAATTATTCTAAGTAATAATAATTTTTCTTTAGTAAAATTCAAACACATACATATTCAATTATGCTTGTTCTTTTTACTTTTCAATTGTAAATAATACAGAACTTTTTCTTTCAGTAATTAACATTTGTCTGTTTACTTTTGCCTTTTAACAGGCGTGTTTTATTTCCTTAAACCCAGTTTAAACCGTTATTTTAACAAGTTCAGAAATGGCGTGATTTTAAATTTACTAAAAACAGCTTATCTGAACTTACGATAAATAATAAAATACATTGTAACCCTTTACACCCGAGAGAAAAATGTGGTTACGTGGTTTCCTTAGTTTGTTGTGGACACTTGTTTCTATGTTAAGGTAGTTGTCGTGGTACAATATTGTCAAAAAGTTATAGACTATACGCGCCACAAAAGTATGCTAGCTTGTAGCTAAGTGATCCATAATTTGTACGCAAGACTGTACCCGTGGAAACGTAACCCATACAGTATTCATATGCATGTATACTTTTCTATAAATTGTTGAACTTTATGCCGTTATTTATATAAATAATTAGACGGTCAAAAATGTTTTCTTATTTTTTTAAACTCATAACAAATGCATTGAAAGACTGTCAGTTTTTGGAAAGTTTCTGACAGTTAGTTCTTTTTTTATAAATAAGAAACTGGTTCAGAACTACAGAGATCGTATACAATCAATGTTAATTATCCAATTTTTAATTGAATTTATCTCGGATTATATACGGTCGATCGACTTCAAATTTTCAGGGTAATTGTATTATCATGTCCTTAATAAGTATACAAAAATTAAGAATTTTCGGACGGTGTGCCTCAACCACGACAACTACCTTAATAAAGTATATTTTGGTGCACTCTCAGATAACTCACGATCGATCAACGTTGGTTGCGTTCACAAAAATAGTTTCGGGCACGGTGTAGAATTTTTCAAATTTAAAACTCACGGTTGTATTATTTCGGGTGTAAAGGGTTAAATCATATACACCTAAGAACTTTAAATTGTTTTGAAGCACACAATGCTTCGTCAGACAAATATTTTACACTGAACTATCAATAATTTTTAACAAAATATTAAATTGTATTCTGCAAAACGATTTCCAAAAATAGAGTTCAGTGTAATTAAACATCAACATTATGGTTTATTTCATTACATAATGTATTTATTTAAATATTTATTTATTAATGGATAACAATTTATACCCGGTCGAAAGTACGTATCTTGAATTTTAAGACAGAAAGTCTAACATTTATGCACTGTTGGAACTACTTGCACGCCATCTATAACACCGGGCCGAAAGAAAGTAACAGTGGGACGAAAGAGTTTTCTCGTGCGCACTGATACGTGAGACTGCCGCCAGCCAGTAGTAGCTAACAGTTGTTATTGCGTATAACTTCAAAATTGCTCACTTAAAAGCGATTAGACTTTTTATACAGCCCAGGATCTAGAGAGGGGAAGCAACCGGGGTACCTGCCCCGGGCGGTAGTTTCAGGGGGCGCCAAAATCATAATATAATATGAAAATTGATAACAAATTAAAAGAAAAATTAAAGGATTCTTATTCTGTTCTCCTGGTCACTAGAAATGCCACCCATTATATATTTTTAAGTTTTTTTTAAACAATTTGCTTCAAACACCACTAAATACTTTCTGTCCCGGTTCTAAAAAATCGTAGATCCGGAGCTATATAAGTATGACTTTCGACTGAGTATAAAGAAAAATAGTATACAATATTTATCAGCGATAGTTGGAGTATATTTAACAAGGTGCGTTACTATTATGAGTGACTTTTTAGAATTATTATTGGCAATAAGGAAACGTAAAATATATAAAAAAAATAAATTCTTATTTTTAAAATCTGCTTCAAATGAAGGTCGCGCAGTAAAGAAACGACATTTTATTGTTGTCAATAAAAAACAAAAAACAAAAATTACAAAAGTTCCTCTATTATTTCTATGTGTGACAACTCATACGATGGCAGGAAGAGGGCTCCAGTCGGAAGCTTGAACGAGAAAATGTCATTGTTTACAACATCAAAATAAATGAAAAAAGCTTCACACACATACACTCTTAGACTCTCAGATTATATAGATCTAGATTTATGGAGGTTCGGGCGTAATTTGTTTTCTTAATTCTTCGTATTCCATCAAAACCATTTCATATGAAGTTGGTTTCCAAGACTCACAAGTTTATAAATGCTTTCACAGTTAAAAAGCTATGAGACTATTAGAACCAAACTAGGGTTGGGTAACTCAGATCTGAACCGGTTCAAAGAGCCGACTCCGACAGAAGATCCGTGAGAGCCGACTCACTTTTTTTTGAGCCGACGGATCAGCGGATCCGCATGACTCAGTGAAACACTTAACACACAGAAGCACATTTTACGCTTACGTATCGGTTCTTGCTTTGATGCATCTGTCAGCTCAAATGACTCATGCATCACATGTTTGACTATGCATTCTTGATTCTATACAGGTCGTGATATGATTGACTGAACTAGGTAACTCAGTAGCAGACTGCAGTAACATATTCAGAACTCGACTCTTTTTGAACCGGTTCAGTGAGCCGGCTCACATACGGGATCCAGATGCAAAGATGCAGATCACTAAAAAGACCCGTTTTTTCCATCTCTAAGCCAAACCATTCGCTGAGATCCAATTTGTACATAGTCTACAGACTCCGTATTACGCACAGTACAAATCGGAGTTCAACCAGGGGCTTGGCTCTACTAGAGATCTCATGACTTTTTAACAGTGAAAGCATTATGAACTTGTGAGTCTTGGCAACCAACTTTATAATACTCGCCACGGTTCTAAAAGGTTCTGAAGTTAGTCATTAACAGCGTCGCAAATGCATATTTTATAGAGCCGTCCTGGTTGTTTTGTGGAAAAGTAAGACTCCCACCACCTCCCAGTTACCGGCACAGAACGTGCGCTCGTCGGTGATTGGTTATCGCTGGTTGTCGTGTCACTCGTCGCTTTCTTGCTATAAAGTACAGTTCAGTACGCGATTGTTAAGTTGTTTCTTTGATTGCTAATTGATCAAGATGCCTAAAACACTTTTGCATAGACAAGCAAGAATAATAATTTTTTGGATGACTTTATGCAAGGAATTAGACCTTTAGATTTAAAGAAAAATTAAAAATAATAACATAGCGTGAGTTTGTAGTTTTTCAACCGACTGTACCTGCGTAAGCCTCCATTTGCATCTAACTTTAGAACCTTTTAGAACCGTGGCGCGTGTTATACATGAAATGTTTTTGGTGGGATTTCATTTTTCTTGGCAGTCACTCTAGATTTTTTTTTACTATTTGTCATCATCAATGAGGATTTATGGGCCTCTTTTGCACCTATTTTTTATGTACAGATGCGCAACCCCTATACGAAGGGTTGGAGGGGGAAAGTTTCCGATTTCTTAATTTTTCCATTGTTTATATGCAAATCTTAACCTACATACCAAATTTTAGCCTTCTAGGACTTCAGTCAGTGATTGAGTTGTCTAGTTTATTAATTATTATTTGTGCAAGGATTAGTCTTAAATTATTACGTAATTTAGTGTAATGTTTCTATTATCTAAGTTATTGTAAGAGTTTTTTAATATTAATTTGATTAAAGCAGAATGCATTTAGTTTTGAAAGAAACAAGGCTTATTATTTGTTGTTGTTACACTAGCTTTAGATTTTGAGATGTCGTTCTAATAGCTTATGCAATGTATGTCCTTGACAAGTTCTGTAATAGTTACGATAATAATTTTTGAACTGTATTTTATTGTTCATTAAAGTATTATCATCAAAAGAAACCTGATATATTTTATTTTACGCGTATCGAATACAAAAAGTAAAACTGAATCCGTCTTTTCTTTCAACATTATAAAGATGTAATGAACTAACTATTATGTGAGTATCATTGAAAGGTCAATGATATAAAATTTGGTTTCAAAATTAAATCGTGAAATGTATTCAATTAAAAATTAGTTTATCTGTAACAAATAAGACAGCTGTGAGTTTGATTGTGTAAATTAAAATCTTTTTGTAACAAGTTTGTGCCTATTTTGTTTAATTATTTTCGACAAACAAAATCCATGTTTATTCGTGAAAATTCATTATTATTATGCCTCAGCCACACACTCGACGAGTGGCATGGGAAGTAGCGAGGAAAGGAGGCAGAGACGTTGTGTGGCCGCGTTACTCGTCATGCCGCACGTCATGCTCCTCGTCATGCCCAGTGCTCCCTCGATTGTCGGTTTTTTGTGCGCGAGTCAAAGGACCGGCAATAAGAGCACGAGTAAGCCGGCCACATACTCCTGCGCCACTCAGTTCGCATCAAGCGGTCTACGTGTAAGCATAGTGCGCACGCTGCCACAGTATCGACCTCCATTGCCGAAAGGCGAAAGCCGAGTGCGGAGCGTCGCGAGTACAGCAGTGTCTGGCCGCTTAGGGCAACATCGCGACAGCGCGATGAGCAGAGCGAGGAGCCGTGCGAGGAGCATAGTCTGGCAGTAGGGTTATAATATATAGGTATACAATAATATGAACAGCATTATTAATTTGTGTGTATTTAGACTTTTTGAGACTTTATCATAAAATAGTGACTTTAGTTATTTTTCTCTAAATTATCCGTTTAATTTAATTATGGTGTGGTATGTGATATATAGTGCTCGGTGTGTTATATGAATTTTGAATAAATGCATGGATAGCTGCTATGAACTAAAAGGTACGTTTATATTAATAAAAATAAGTTTGTTTTTTTTTATTTTCTAACGGGAAATTGGACAATTCATTTTTAATATAGTTACACTAAATTAAAAAATTTGCGACGTTTCGTTAAATCTTTTTAACTTCTTCGGGCAAAACTTTAACTAGTTAACCATAACATTAATAAAATTTAGATATTTAACAATATACATATATTTACTTCAATAAATATTAAATAGTAAATATTTAAACAAAATGAAATTATGTAATTTTAGTTCCTATTGAGAATTAATAAAAATATGTTTTCTAAATATTGAATATGTAAGAAAAAATGTTTTGATGTATTATACATTTTTTTAAACAATACTGGGGGATACTACGATAACCGTGGCGCCAACTCTTATTTTTGACTATTTATTGACGTTATAAATTTTAATTGATATAGTCGATTAATTAAGTTAATCGTGTTATTTTTAGTGATATTAATTTAATTTAAAAAAAACAATAATTTGTAGTGTATATATATCGGATTTCCATATATATTGACCTTTTCTATATATATTGGAAAAATAGACTTTCAAAATTCGATATCTCGAAAACTAAGCGAGATATCGAAAAAATTGTATTCGTTTTTTTATCAGGACGTTGAGATCTATCAGAATACGTCGTCAATATGTAACGCCATTGTTATCTTACTCAATATTGTTTAATACATAAAAAAACAAATTCTCACATTTTTTATATTTTTTGATATTAATTTATCATTAATTTTACGTACCATAGAATTATTATGTTGTTATAGTAATAATAATAATAAAAAGGCGAAACGTCGCATACCAATAATGGTTTTAACATTGAATTGTCCAACAATATTATCATTCATTAATTTGTTTGGTTGTGAACTGATCAATAATTTATTTTTTTCAACGACCATTGACTGAATATTTTTATCAGGACATTTTTTTAAATCTAATTCTCTATGATCTAAGTAAAAGTCCGCGGTGTCAACGAGTTACAAATCTGTATGTATAGTCACTTGAATTGTTTCTTCTACAAAAACAAACATATAAAACACTTTTTTGCTGTCAGTTATAACTTGTCATGTAACGAAAAAAAGGGATGAATTACCTATTTAAAACTCAACAACAATTCTTGATGTAAAAATCGTCATTCAAATTTTTAAATAACACTTTTTTTTAGTTTCTAAAGATTTATGCACGTTGTTTTAACAATAGTTACAGAACTTGAAAGATGAAAACGTTTGTTTTAAACGTATGACCTTGGCGTATAAACATTCGATATAATAATACTGCGTTTAACGTCCGTTTCTCGACTTTATGTCATATCAGACGCCATTCGCACCATTACTAATTTTCATCTACCAAACTTCCCGTTATTTTTCTACATTTTTTAAAACTTCAACTTATGTAATAACAATGGGCGAATGAAGGAATTATAGGAAATTAGGATATGGTAGGCAATTTTTGAACTAGGAGTATAATAGGTAATCGGCCATGGTCTCAAATAAGGAACCATCTCGATATTTATCTGGAATTAATTGAGGGAAACCATGGAAAACCTCAATCAAGATGGCCGGTACAGAAATTACCGTTTCTCGGCGAGAGGCAGTAGGAAAAAGTCCCAGCCACATCTGCCACCGCCGGGATTCGAACCCGGACCTCTCGAATGCAAGTCTAGTGCTGTCACCACTACTCTATCCAGCTCGGTTTTATTAACAATTTAATGTTATTCAATTTTTTTACGGTATATGTTACTAAAAATATTTACCAGAATGGGCCTTTTGCACAGTTAGTGATTTTGTTATATATTTCTATGGTCTCCCCGTAATTTCTGTTCTGTCTGTAACTTGGGATCTTGTAGCCATTAAAAAACCCGGATTTGAATGAGTGTTAAATACGGTTATCGTCTGTGATCACTTAGTTTACTATGCTGTGCTCAAATAAAAGCGATAAAATAACGCATTATCCGTGTCGATCTTGAATTTACAAGAAGGACCGGCCAAAGAAGGCACGGTTTGGGTGGGTCGAAGAGGCGAATGACAGGAAAGTAAAACATAAGAGTTATGTATACCACGCAAAAAGAATAAAAGCTTTATACAAATCCGTTTCATAAATATCGTTAAATGTCTCAGAATATGTTGTGAAATGTTTCTAAATTATTGTGTTTTTGAATGTACTATACCGACTTTTTTATATCGCTAGTTTACCAGCCAAGTATTTGAATTATTACTTTCTTTTTCCCGTAACCAAAAAACATCTTTTAATTTTAAAACGCTTTTTATCGACAAACGCGTCTGGGAATCATAAAAAACAAACTGTATTTCAGGAGACATAGATTGTAGATGCTCGACAGTTTAGGATTGTTGTCTATTTGTATTTCAGACCGAGCTGGGTAGAGTAGTGGTGACAGCATTAGACTCGCATTCGGGAGGTACCGGGTTCGAATCCCGGCGGGGGCAGATGTGACTGGGACTTTTTCCTACTGCCTCTCGCCGAGAAACGGTAATTCCTGTACCGGCCATCTTAATTGAGGTTTTCCATGGTTTCCCTCAATTAATTCCAGATAAATATCGAGATGGTTCCTTATTTGAGGCCATGGCCGATTACCTATCAAATTGAAAAAAAAATTCAAGTAAATAATATGACATATCAAATAAAAAAGGCTTGTTATAAGAAATAAAAATATATTTTTTATAATTTTAAAATGCGTAATTTAAAATATATTAAATAAAATGAACAAAACTACCGAGCCTAAAATTCTGAAAAAATAGTGAGTATATATAGGGACTCATAGTTTACAGGAAAACCTAAACGAAAATCCTAAGTCTTAAATATATATATTATGAGCACTATGGTTGAAACAATAACAATCAAAGAAAGTGTAGTGTTTGCTGAAGATGGGAGCTTTGCTCTCGAAATGTACATTCAATGAATAAATCTGTTGTGGTAAGAAGTAACTATGCTTTCTTTGATTGCTAAGTCTTAAAGTTCTTAAGGAAAACGGAATCCTTTCTGCGCGAGTTCGGCTCGCGTACAAATGATGTCCGACAATAAATAATTGATTTCAAGTGTACTGACTATATGTGGTTTTGATAATAAAATGAATAAGTTTGCATATATAGTATACCGTTGCCCTTTGACCGGAATGACAAGTGGTACAATGATCAATGGCAATTCGTATGTTGACAACAGTTGACCGGACTGAACTTTCGCTTATACCTTGCCTCCAAATGTTTGTGACTTCTCTGTATATTCAAAGAGACAACTCACAAATACACCAAACGGACGAAGGTATATTGGCAAAGAACGTTTCGAAACCATAGTATATTCAATCTGCACCCTGCTACATCTATATATGTATAAAAGGCGATGTATGTTATCTATGGACTCCAAAACGGCTGAACCGATTTTGATGACATTTTCAGGCAATCTTTAAATTAGCGCAGCGGGTGGTCCTGTGAAGTTTGGTTAGCGATCGGATCAACAGATTTTTTTCCTTTTTGGTTTTTTGGCAGTTTTGATTTTTCTTCGATTTTTGAATTAAGAGCGATTGAATTCGCGCAAATTCAATACACGTTGAAGATTTTATTAGATAATTAGTACTACCCGTGCGAAGCCGAAGCGGGACTCAAAAATAGAATTGATTTAACTGTATCTTGTATGAATAACCTCTTTCTGATACTAGATTTCGAAAAATATATTTCCGAAAAAATTGCGTTCAAACCCCAAAAAATCGCGTTTGCAGATTTGTTGGTGTAAATCTCAATAAGTTTATATTATTTTGCTTTAAAAAGTTGCAAAATAGAATAGTAGGTTATCACTGATCTAATCGAATAATTTCTTAATGAAAAATAATAAAGAACTTTTCATTTCATACAATACTTGTCTTTGATGTTAAACTGCTTATATATATTTTTTTTCTGAAATCTAGGAAGTAAGCAGTGAAAAGATTATTTTTTTAAAGATTTGCAGCAAAACAAAATATGCTGTTTGCTACAAATTTAGATGTTTTAGGTACTGCACTGGTCACTGGCCGCAAACCTCACCGAAGTAGTGTTCGTATTGTAAGTCAATTTAAAATGTTCACAAATCGTTTCTATTCTCGAACCCGTCGACATCGACTTAAAAATGTAACAGAATCGATCGAAAATATTAAGGCTGTCGGAACGCTCTGAATTTTGTTTGTACTGACACCCAGCGGTAAGGGGCGAGGTAGGCAAAAGACATATTGCGGCTGTGATCTTCTTTAGCTCTGTCTCGCTCTAATCATCCGCACGTTTCAATTTTTGGCTGGTGCCAACTACGAGACTAAAAAATTTTTTTGCAAGGGTGCCGCTATCAACTGATTATTCGAATTTTTGGAAATATTTTGAAGATTTAAAAAACTTTAGGTTTGTGATGGAACAGTTTTGTGAAATAAAGATGAATAAGGTTATAGTGTGACATTGAAAACGTGTGTTTTTTTAGCACAATTAATGTCAATTTTTTTCTAGTAAATCGTACATAAATTACAAAAGTAGTCCATTAGAGACCTAGATTTGTCCTTTATCTTCCTTATAGAGAAAGAATCTTTGCAAAATGTTGACGAATAAGTCTACAATCAGTTGACAGCCGAAGCTCTATTTTTGGCTTAAATTCAGAGCGTTCCGACAGCCTTAAAGTTAAGCAGGAACAAAATTCAAAATTATGGAATTATTGTTATTTTTGAGTTTGTCAGTTTAATACGTTTTCGTTACAGCATATTGTAATGAAACTACGAAAGAAAAATTCACAAAAGAAATATTTTTCAAGATGGTTGTTAGCTTTCTTTGATGTAGAAGCTTACTTATTCTTAAATACAGCTTGAATTTGAATACCAAATAATTTTCGTAGGATGTTTAGAACCAGAACATCAAAAGATTTTGAGTACTTGCAAAGTAATAGTCAATTAGTATCATAAAAAAATTGTTGGTGACCATTTAAAAAGAAAAGATTTATAAAAATTCAAGAATATAAAAAAAGCAATCGTAATACAAATCCAACGTGTCTAAATTCACGAACTCCTACTACAAATTATCGAAAAAATATGGAATAATTCTTGAGTTTTAAAATCAAAATCGGCTTCAAGTTAGTTATAACTTTAAGTCGTTATTTTTCTTTAAAATTCTATTTATTTCATGATAAAAGTATTAATGGTAAAAATATTTTTATTAAAATATCACATGCAACCATTTTCACAATTACCCTACTTGATATAGAAAAAGTAAAAATATACGCGAGACGGCTGAATCGACTTAATTTAATCGAAAATCAGTGCTGAAAACCTCGAAGTTAATGGCAGCTCAAGAATACCATCCTCTAGAACTTTATTGCCGCCCCAGAATTCCATGTTCTCGCGACAACGACGCGATATCGGCGTCGCTGTTCAATTGTTCTCGTGCTTCTTCTTTTTCTTTTCTTTTTCTCCGCTCAACTACATGAATTGGAATTATTTTTCTCCTCGTATTATTTCATTGGACCTTCTTTATTTAATGCCGAGACGCTTTTTTTTCCTTCAACAAAACATATCACTCTAAATTGTAATACATACAAAGGTATTGCTAAACCTTTGTTGGATTCCGACTGCTTTATTTATTGTAGATTATAGACGCCCGACAACTTAGGTCATTAGCGTCTTTACATCAAATAACACAGAGTAAAGAAAGCGCCGTAGTATAATAATCTTTTTTATAAGTCGTAACTAGTAGGTATAAAATTCATTCTCGAGTTATTTTCTTAAAATTTATTTATTGTAAATTATAGACGATCGACAATTTAGGTCTTTAATTACATCAAACATATAGGTATATAATAATAATAATTCTCTTTATTTAAAACATCATAATCACTTAAAACTAAACGACATCACAAAACATCCATGAGCAGTGACAGGATTCAAACGCACGACAGTCCGATCAAGAAACCAACACGCTAACCACTGGCCCACACTGCACTCTTCTAAGTACTTATAGAATTATAAACAGTGATTGTATTTGTCGGCAGAGCACTTTTAAAAACGTGACATTTCGAAATTACAAAAGTTCGCTGTTACTGAGAGTAGTTTGCATTTCTTCTTTGTACTGGTCGACTTTTGTCATAGCAATTATTCGACTGTGTTTTGTTTTTGCTTCTGAAAGGACGTTATTAAAAGCTTTCTACGTATAATTTAAACAGATATGAAAATGTTTTCCCGATTTAATTACAATTTTCATTTTAATTTTAACAACCCCTGAAGTTAGTACCTACCGTGTTTACAAACATATTTATTTATTTTTTTAAATGAATTACAAAGTTGTGATAATGTTTTGCTTGTCTGCGTGACAGATACTCGACATACAATAATTTTATAATTTATTTTAAATGTTACTTTTAACTAACAAACGTTCCTAAAATAATTGTTTTCAAAATAATACAGTGGATAAAAAAGTTTCTTTGAACAATCATCGAAAAAAAGATCGTATCAAAAAATACCAAATATAAAAATAGTAGTAACTTTTACAATAATTTTTTTTTTTTACTTTTTAGCTTGGTTCGCTATTAAAGCGTGTTTTTTAAAACTATTATTTATATTTTAGGCTTATTTTTTTATCCAGGATAATGGGACAACCTTATTAAATTATTGCATTGTCATCGGCCCTTGATAAGTGTACAAAGTTTAAGTTTAATCTGACGTTTTGAAGCTGGCGAATTTCACGTCCAAAGATTCCGTTACAAACAGGTAAAGTTAATAAAAGCGTGTTGAAAAGAGGTTCGTAAAATCGATCTGTGACTGTATTCATATGTCTGGATAGGAGACAGTCTAGTTCGTTTGGCTAAAACACAAGAACCATTAACACCAGTAACAAAGTAAAACACGAGTTAATAGCACAAGTGTTGTTTTGTGCGTTGTCGTTAGTTTACTGGACAAAAAGTTTGCTGCTTACACGTTTTATTGACCAGAATATATTACACAGCCGGTCACGAAATGTTCGACGCGTGACTGTTCGTCCAATGGCGGACAATCAACTGTCTCTTTCAACTGTTCAAACAAATGAACCGCGGTTCTCGACCAATTTGATATTTACTAGCAGACCCGTGCGAATACTTCGCACCGTTAGTGGTCAGCTACGTAATATAGGGTGAGAATAAAATTTATTCTATTCTATTGAGAGACTTCAGCGCCACTGCGTCACTTAATATTACCGACAACTATTAAACAGATTTGCCCTGAGTAAGTGCCCCTGCTGCCGTTGCCTGATGACAAATGCCAGTGAATCTAACATCATTTCGGTGTTTGACATTTCAATAAAGATTTAAAACCACGCATGTGTTAAAAAAAGTATTAGGTGCAACTTGTGTACAAAATCTTTATGCGCCTGACGCATTTCTGCAAGAATTTGGCGTGGCGCACATACAAAAATACTATATATTAATATTGTAATAAAACTGTTCTGTGTAGCAGTTTAAAACTGATTTATTTTCAACAAACGAAATACATACAAAACAAACTAAAGAGTACTTCTCTAATAACAATGATAAAAAGAAACTAACAATGAAAAAATAAAACGTATTCTAGTAAATAATAATTCAACAATAACTAATATATACAAAACACTGCTATAACAAATGTACGTACTACCGCACTACTATTTAAGTAACTAACTGATTACTTATGTCTTCTGTACCGCCGTACCAATTGCCTGACTGTTGCGATAACTCACTCTCGACTGAATTCACTGCACTGTAGCAACTGACCTTGACTCACTCACTGCCTCTGACTGAATGCCTGTCGCACCCCACACCCGCTCTATTTATAGGCGCGTACATTTCGTTCTCGATTATTCCAGAAACTTGTGTTCAAGTTCGAGAAGCCTCTGTCATTTCCATTGGCGTAACAATTGGAGGCGCGCTACAATATTTATACTAGTACGAATCCATTTTTTTATTGTCGCTGTTATTTGTGTACTACTGTACGTAATACGTAGTGTACTAAGATGGTCGGATTTTACGACGTCCTTAAATTGACTAATCCACCTCAAGGATAAAACAGTGTTGGCAGAAGAAAAAGAAAAGTAAGATCAAGAAACGTATGAATAAAAATTGTCATGTCGTTTTTTTTATTGATTCAAGAAACTGTCAAATGTGACAAGTGACTTGACAGATAAATAAAAGTTTATTTGTTACTTAGTTTCATAGTACAGATGCGTCGCGTCTGATATAACAATACATTAAATGTACAGAATGTTGTGCGATTTGAGGTCATAACTTCGGAAACTTATTCGCGAAATAATGATGATAATTTTATTAATTCATACAGCTGTATCAAAACGTACGTTTAATACTAAAATTGATAAATTATTAGTAAACAAAATACGCACCGAATTGTAAAAACCTGTTTTTTTTTTGGAGTTGATTAAAACTTCATAATTTCCATAAACAGTTTTTAAGTAAAAATGCTTTTAAATTTTTGCCAAATCATTTTAGGTCGATAAATTTTCGTAGTTGAATAGACATTTTTAATTAAGCCTATAAGCAAATACTATGTAATAATAATAATAATGCGTTTAACGTCCGTTTCTCGACTTTATGTCATAACAGACGCCATTCGCACCATTACTATTTTTTCATCTACCACTTCCCGTTATTTTATACATTTTTTTTACAACTTCAACTTATATGTAATAGCAATGGGCGAATGAAGGAATTATAGGAAATTAGGATAAGGTAGGTAATTTTTGAATTAGGAGTTTGATAGGTAATCGGCCATGGCCTCAAATAAGGAACCATCTCGATATTTATCTGAAATTAATTGAGGGAAACCATAGAAAACCTCAATCAAGATGGCCGGTACAGGAATTACCGTTTCTCGGCGAGAGGCAGTAGGAAAAAGTCCCAGCCACATCTGCCCCCGCGGGGATTCGAACCCGGTACCTCCCGAAAGCAAATACTATATATGAGCGAAGAAAATCTTAGAATCGGTTCAGTAGTTCCAAAGATTGTCACTTTCAAACAAGCTCTTGAAACATACAAACGAAAGCATATTTTAGTCTTTTTAGTAAATTGATTATTAGAAAATAAACATATCATTAGGAACGTGAAAATTAAAACAAAAACAGCGATTTGCAATCAATAAAAACAAGATGTATGTGAGATCCAACTGTCATTAAAGACAGTTATTCATTAACAACAGTTCATTAAATTCCGGAAACTCCCAGGGAAAACAGTGAAATCAAATAAACTCCACATATGTGAATGTCGCGCGTCTATCTCAATTCTAAGCAATGTTTGTATTGTTGCAGGAGCCATATTTACAGAGGATCAAAAGGACAGTCCTACAGAGTTAGCGTTCAAGTATGCAGTTTATAAAATCAACAAGGATAAGACCCTTCTGCCGAAGACGTCGTTGGTCTACGACATTCAGTACGTGCCAAAAGATGACAGCTTCCATGCCAGTAAAAAAGGTAGGTTTGAGTAACTTTCTCCTTACTTTCACTATCGAAGTTCAAATGTTTCATTGCCAACGGTCGATCCAAATCGATACATTTTTACCTGACTACGGCACACGGGAGGGTAATGTGTTCGGCACGTCTATCTTTATAATAAGAATAAGAATAAATTTTATTAATATCACATAAGTACATACATAATTTATTAACGCTACTTAAGGTAGTCCTGTGGCAGTAGCGAATTCATTACTAAACAAAATTGCTCCTCGTAACATCTTAAGGTAGTTGTCGTGGTTAAGGCACACCGTCAGAAAATTCTTAATTTTTGTATACTTATTAAGGACATGGTAATACAATTACCCTGAAAATTTGAAGCCGATCGACCGTATATAATCCGAGATAAATTCAATTAAAAATTGGATAATTAACATTGATTGTATACGATCTCTGTAGTTCTGAACCAGTTTCGTATTTATAAAAAAAAAACTAACTGTCAGAAACTTTCCAAAAACTGACAGTCTTTCAATGCATTTATTGTGAGTTTAAAAAAAAATAAGAAAATTTTTTTGACCGTCTAATTATTTATAAATAACGGTTTAAAGTTCAACAATTTATAGAAAAGTATACATGCATATGAATACTGTATGGGTTACGTTTCCACGGGTACAGTCTTGCATACAAATTATGGATCACTTAGCTACAAGCTAGTATACTTCTGTGGCGCGTATAATCTATAACTTTTTGACAATATTGTACTACGACAACTACCTTAATTAAATCAAATTTTATTGTGTTTTATTTATTTTTTATTTTATATTATTGGACAATTTGATCATCATAACGAGGTGAAAATTAAACCACAAATCTAGCTCGGTACCTTAAATCCAGTAAAAAGCGTGGGATACTATTTACTTAAATTTTCATAATAGTTCTACGTTTATAGTCAGCTAGTAAATGAAATTTTTTTTCCGATATTAAGCATTCCATGCTTTTTACAGTAAAGCTGATTTTCTTGCCAAATTATTTTGCATTTTTCAGTGTTGTTTTAGTTTTTTTAAACTCTAATTTTAATTAATTAATAAATCAAAATAAATATTAATAATTCGGACATATTTGACTATAAATTCAAATAAAGTGATACCGCATATTTTAGTACTTCATTTATATTTTTTTTGTCGTATATATCAAAGAGTCTTCCATTATTTCAATTAATGTTCCCGGGAAAACCTATACCACGACCACACAGCCAGAAGTTATTATTTTGCACTACATTTTATTGCACGTCATGTTTGTTTGGATTCCATTATTTCATTTGCATTCGTATGCATCTACATATTATTTTTTCATATCCAATTTTTTTAAATAGTGCAAACGAACTTTTTTTCGCATCCCATTTTAGGTATTTTATAATTATAACAGGAATGGTGACTATTCAAATAAAAGCATAATTTCTATGATAGAAATACTAAATACTAAAAAAAAACAATATTTTTCCTTATTTTTAAGGAATTTAATCAATATTTAATAAGTAAAATGTAATTAAATTACATAATATCTCTGGTATACGAGACTTAAGCCAAAAATTTGTTAAATTTCATTTTTAGTGGTCATAAATCTAAATTGTATTCTTTTTCGTTTGCTATTAAGGCTGTCGGAACGCTCTGAATTTAATCCAAAAATAGAGCCTCGGCTGTCAACTGATTGTAGACTTTTTCGTCAACATTCTGCAAAAATTCTTTCTCTATAAGGAAGATAACGGACCTAGGTCTCTAATGGACTGCTTTTGTAATTTATGTACGATTTACTAGAAAAAAGTTGGCATTAATTGTACCAAAAAAACACACGTTTGCAATGACACACTACAACTTTGTTCGTACTTATTTCACAAAGCTGTTCCATCAAAAACCTAAAGTGACTCTTCCTTTTTCGGAAAAGTTTTTTAAATCTTCAAAATATTTCCAAAAATTAGAGTAATCAATTGACAGCGGCACCCTTGCAATAACATTTTTTAGCCTCGTAGCTGGCACCAGCCAAAAATTGAAACGTGCGGATGATTTGAGCGAGACAGAGCTAAAGAAGGTCCACCCACAATATGTCTTTTGCCTACCTCGCCTCTTACCGCTGGGTCTCAACACAAACTATTAAGTCATTTTTACCTGACATCAAAGATGTGCTAAATGTACACTCTTTATTTTCCCTTGCTTAAAAACGGTTCCAGCTTGTCCGACGCTATTTTTAAAACTAATGAATTCGGATAAACGTATATCCTAGAGGTACAAATAAAAAAATCTGAGAAAATGAAAAAAATATATATAAATTACGTTATCTTTCACACGTAGCCAAAATTTTTTTTTTCAAAAATTCGCTTGTAGAGAATTCTTGGTCCTTCATTTGACGTTTAGTCTTAAAAATAGCATCGAGAGAGCTAGGGTCGTCTTTAACCTATTGGAGGCCCTGATGGACACTTTAGGATAATGGGGCCCCTATGAATATTACGAAAGACTATTTTTTCGTAAAAAAGGGATTGTTTACTATGCAAATCAATAATTAATAATTAATGATCTGACAAGAACTAGGAAGCCCCATCGATCGCGGAGCTCTGGGCACGTGCCCAAAGTACCCCGTGGAAAAGAGGGCTGTCTGTGTTTAGGCAAAGGAAATTAAGATTAAGAATATAGGAATATTTGTAGGTGCTTTCTTAATTTAAGACGAGATTTCTACCAAAACCGACATTAAATGCGCGAAGCCGCGGATAACGCATTTGTTTTTAAATATTAATAAATCAGATAGGTACTTTTTCACCTTAATCACTCCAGGACGTACATTCTTACCTTAATAATAAATCAAATATAGATACGTTTGCACCTTAATAATATCTATAGCTGATATTTGAACAACCCGTTAGACTGTTGGGAAAATACTTGTACACTCAATTCCCGCTACGCGAAGCGCAGAGCAAGTGTTTTTTTTTGTTGTTTATATTATATTTGCGGTAAGATAATGCATCCGATATTTTACGTATCAACCGTCCCCATAAATCAACCCCCATTCCGAGGCCCCACTAGTCCTCTCACAGTACAGATTTTGCCAACGTACGCTTCACGTATCTAGGGCTTTTTGTTCATAGATATATTATATATAATCCATTCATAGCATTTTACCAACTCGTTTTTGAAGCCATGCATACTTTCTAGTTTACTTTTTGACGTCGAAAATATGAAATCAAATCATGAATTTGTAAAATGCAGTTTAGAGTATTATTAAAAGTTGATAAAAATCTTGTTTATAAAATTTAATTGATAAACTACATACACAGAGAACATGTTAATGAATGTAAGAAATAAAATGATAAAACATAAATAAGCAAGAATTTATTTATAGCTTGGTCAATATGAGCAAAGATGTAGTGGTAAGTTTACAATAATTCGCATAGAGCTAAATATTGGTACAGGTCTAAGGTACACTATCACAAATAAAATATCAAAAGTCCCCACCGACCCTACGTGTGTAAACATTTTTATTCAAAGTCAAAGATTAAAAATATCGGTTTTTTGCATTTTATCTCGCGTCTTGTAGCGAACGGACTTGGGACTACGACACCACATAGTGAATATATTCCATCTATATTTGAGGCAAAATAGTATTCAAGTGGAGCGACCAAAACACGCTGCTGTTTTTGGAAAATTTAAAAATTATCAATATCTTTGGAACCACAAACTCGGCGAATACAGATAAATTCTATAAAATCTCTAATTGATTTAAACTTAGACTTCGCTTCTTTTTTGTCAATTCTTCGATCAAATAATCACAAATCAAACGAATTCCAAGGCGCACAACAAAATTCTACATCTTCGAGGAAAAGACTGGATAAACGTTCATTTCTATATCATTCCATCTGTGCCGTGTGAACGCGGAATGAAAAAAAAATTAACATTCACGCAAATGAACATTCATCCGAGTGGCCTGTCTGATATTACCTTTACGGACTAGACTATCACTAACTTAGGAAACCGCGGGTAAAAACTAGTACGATATAAGTTTATACGATATAAATTGTTGACATGTAAAATTTATCTTGCAGTGTTATTTAGTTCTTGAACTTTTTATTTTAGTAATGTTGGCATGCTGATGATTCATAATCCAGCACATACTTAGGTTAGGTTGGTATTTATGGCAAACTGAAGTAGTATATACTCTAATTTATTGCATGAAGTTGGAATTGTATTAATCACAAAACCAATACTATTTGGCAAAGGTCCTAGTTTGTTAAAAAATATACGTAAGAATTGGAAACCATGTAAACAAATGAATTCGTTGTTGAAAATTAAAATTAACGACCGGAAACTGTTTCGCAAAAGATTTGTTGTTAAAATGTTGGGTGAACGATTCGTTTTGAAAGTTTTTAAACTAAATATTAAATATGCATTCCACCAAAAAAGTTCGCGAAATATCGCTGTGTAAATAATTGTTTGGTAAAACTGAATAAGTAAAACCATCCAGTTCTGTAGTCTTGCATTTGATTACAAAATTTGCATACGTATTAATAATTTGATAACTTTGTCCTAATATCCTGACCAGGATCATCAGGATACAGTCAAAGCCCACTAAGTGCACAGCTCGGAACCGAGGCCCATCCTTTAAGTGCACACTTCCCCTACGATCTTTTTCATCCCCACTCTTCTAACTCCTATAGCTATCTTTATTCAATCAGATGCTCTCTCTCTGCGCGAAACATTGCGCAGAATTTAAAAATGAGTTCAAACTCAAACTGTGTTTACAATCATATGACATGTGTTGACATAAGCGCGCTTACGGTCGCACGTGATTGGTCGCAGATTATTCGAAGTGGGGGCTGGGGAACGTGCACTTAGAGGGCGAGTTCGTGTGCAGTAAGAGAGCGTGTGCATTTAGAGAGCGTGCACTTAGAGGGCTTTGACTGTAGAAAAATAAGACTAAATCGCAGTGTTAAAACCCTGCCGACAATATAGTGTATTTGCTAATACAGGTAGTGTGCCTTTATTATGTGAATTTAAGTTTGTTTTTGAACAAAATAAAAAATCTAATCCCTTAATACACCCCTTAAAATATTTTTTTCTTAATTGCAATATTATTATCAATCGAACATCTACACCATATTAAATACAGTTTTCAGTAAATAACTCACTACCTGCAAACTAGTTTTCATAAAATTTGTAAGTCCGGTCCTGTTGGGCCGATTTTATTAAAATTTTATAGGCACTTTTTAATTGCTACTAGAAGATTAAATTTTAAATTTAAAACGATTCTGAGAATTTTTCGGCATTTTGGAGTCTAGAAATTTTTTTCAGCCCCTTGAAATGGCCCACGCCCAAATAGGTCCCGCCATCCGACCGATGCCCATAGTTTATGTGCCATATGTGGCAAATACACTAAAAATAAATACATAATGGTTTAAAAATACCAAAAAAATACGCTTTAATGACAAACCGAACTAAAAAGTCGAAAATAATTTTTAATTATTAAGATTTTGAAAAATGTATATATCAGATCCTTTTGATGTTAATAATTTATAAATATTTTAGAGGAATTAGGATCAATGAAATTAAAAGACAAATTATTATTTCACAACGTTTCGTATTAAATTAATACGTCATCAGGTGATCTAAAATAAAATAACAAGACAATTTGTGATTAATATAATAAACAGTTTATTTGTTTATTTAGTTTTAAAAAAATTTTTACTCTGTATGAATTGTAATATAACTACTTAAAATTTTGATTTGTTATGATATCTTAAAATAGTATAATTGAATTAAATCTAGTTATTAAGACAATTAATTAAGGTATGTTTAATATTTATTTATTTGTTTTATTATTTTATTTTAGATCACCTGATGAAGTATTAATTTAATACGAAACGTTGTGAAATAATAATTTGTCTTTTAATTTCATTGATCCTAATTCCTCTAAAATATTTATAAATTATTAAGATTTTGTTTAACAGCGATAAAAAGTCCACTCACTCAGTACAATTATGGAATGTCTATCGCTGTTAAACAAAATCTTAATAATTAAAAAAAAAAATACTTTTTTAGTTCGGTATGCTAAAGCGTGTTTTTTTTTATTTATTTTTATGTTAATCCCCATTTAATGTATTTTTGGATGATTGTTTTATTGTGTTCGACATGTATTTTTGATATATCTTAAACCGCAACACCATTACAACATTGTCCGCAAGTTTTATGAACACGGTATATTATTTAATAACGGTTTCCCGACTTCCTCTATAATACGATTAAAACGTTTTCTGAAACTTTCTTTCAACTCGTATATAACGTTGAATTATGATCTGAAAATGGAAACAGATAAATAACGGTTGCGTATTGGTTTTACTATTTCAGTTTTACGCCCATTATTGACCAACACACTGAAAGTTTACAAACAGCCTTGGATCTACGATCTTTTCGAACCGGGGCAAAAACATAATAGTGGCGCTCCCTCTCTCCAGCGTTTGAGATAAATTGTCTAAAAATAATATAATAAAAACCCGGGTCGCAGTGCGAAAACCCTGCCGACAATATAGTGTATTTGCTTGTATAGGGCCGTGTGGTTTTATACTTTTATTATGTGAAATTAAGTTTGTTTTTGGGCAAAATAAAAAATTTAACCCCTTAATACACTCCTTAAAATAACATTTTTTTCTTAATTGTAATATTATTATCAATCTAACGTCTACACCGAATTAAATACACCCTTCAATAAATAAGTCACTATCTGCAAACTAGTGTTTTCATAAAATTTGTAAATCCGGTCCTGTCGAGCCGATTTTATTAAAATTGTGGGGACACTTTTTAATCACTACCAAAGGGTTAAATTTCAATTTTGAAACGATTCGGAGAATTTTTTCGGTATTTTGGGGCCCAAAAAGTTTTCAACCCCTAAAAACTACCCTTAAAATAGGCTTCTTGCGGTGATGGATTTCAACACGTGGTCCAAATTTCGTTGAAATCAATTAACTCTTTCGAAAGTTATCGCGCGTACACATATATAGTATTTTTATTTAATATTTTTATGTCTGACGCTATTATACCTCTTGGTTTCTAATAAAGTAATCAATCTATATATATATAAATATATATATATATATATATATATATATATATATAAACATTTTTAAAAATGGTGGCAAAGTGTTTAGGAGGTTATGAAACGTCGAGAAATTTTGGTCCGACCCCTAGGTCCCGCCATCCAACCGACGCCAATAGTGTATGTTGCCATATGGCAAATACACTAATAATAATAATAATAATAATAATGCGTTTAACGTCCGTTTCTCGACTTTATGTCATAACACACGCCATTCGCACCATTACTATTTTCCATCTACTTCCCGTTATTTTTCTACAGTTTTAAAACTTCAACTTATGTAATAGCAATGGGCGAATGAAAGAATTATAGGAAATTAGGATAAGGTAGATAATTTTTGAACTAGGAGTTTGATAGGTAATCGGCCACGGCCTCAAATAAGGAAACATCTCGATATTTATCTGGAATTAATTGAGGGAAACCATGGAAAACCTCAATCAAGATGGCCGGTACAGAAATTACCGTTTCTCGGCGAGAGGCAGTAGGAAAAAGTCCCAGCCACATCTGCCCCCGTCGGGATTCGAACCCGGACCTCCCGAATGCGTGTCTAGTGCTGTCACCTCTACTCTACCCAGCTCGGTAAATTGTCTGAAAAAACATATAATGGGTGACATTTTTTGTGACCGAGATGGGAGAATAAGAACCCTTTAATAATTTTTTTTTAATATTTTGTTATCAATTTTCAGACATGTTATATTATGATTTTGGCTCCCCCTAAAACTGCCGCCCAGGCAGGTGTCCCGTTTTGCCCCCTCCCCCCTAGATCTGGGGCTGTTCACAAAGTCATATTTCTGAGTATAGCTAAGCATTGAGTTGTCTTGTTTTGAAAACTATTTACAGGAACAAACTACCCCAGTTCAATATTTTTTGTACTAATTCACTTTTATAAATTTTATTTTAATTAAGGTCTCCTGAGTCCAAAATGCCTACATATTTTTGAGAAAAGTCTGTTCATTTTGGAGTTTATATTATGAAAATAAAAAAAATCAACTGTTCTTTTGTTTTAAGATCTGTCAAAACGAAATTAATTAGCCGACATGTATGCTTTAGTTAATATTCGAAATTCTCTTTTTTTAATTGTATGCCGTAAAAAATTTTGAAAAATCAAAATATTTTATAGGCATTTTTTTTTGAAATTTACATTATTCACTGATTTCAATGAATTCAAATAAACGTTCGTAGCTCTTTTAATTTTGAAGCTATGGGCAATGAAAGCGAATATACTGACTTCTGCGAAGTTTTTCCGAAATAAATTAAAACTAATGATCCCTCCTTCAACACCTTCTCAACAAATGAGCGTTGAAAATGACAATTAGCTTTATTTGTTTTTTATTTAGTTATTTTCTCTCGAGCGTTTTGATTTAAAACAGCAGAAACTATTTAAAAAATAAATAAAAGATATCTTTTTAATATGACAACTCATAAAAAATTGTATAGTTGCGAACAACGATTAATTACAACAATAAACTTTTATTGTTGAAATTAATGATTTAATGGCAACTAGTTTTAGTATCATTAAAACTTCATTGCCACAGGAATTCTGTATATTTGATAGTTAACGAATTTTAATATTTCCGTAATGTTATATAATTTTAAAATACATCTTGTTTAGGACGTAACCAAAAAAATATAACGAATCTTGACACCTTTTTTATTTAATGTTATTAACAATTTTATATAATATTTAAAATAAGGAAATAATGATTGCCGAAAAAAGGTCACAATATCCTAACAAACATTTATGAAAAATTTAATGTTTTATCTCGCTTAAAGAACAGTGTGTTCTGCAATTTACTTCCAAAATATGTTTTCAGCAAAGCTACCGCTTGTGAGATACAGCGACTGAACGGGACGCTGCATTTATAAATATATGGTGGAAGTACCGTGATTACCAACTGCACCTCCACCATTTTTATCATGCATTTTTAAAATGAGTATGTTTTTTATGCTGAAGTGCTATTAAAATTGATTCAAAGTTAAAAACCAAAATAATGAATTTCAATTTTATAATAAATACAATAAATACTGTACGTTTTTTTGTATTTATTATAAAACTGAAATTCATTATTAATAATCTAAAATCTGCAAGTATTAAAAAAAAATCTCTTTATTTAACCTACTTAATGTTAAGACTATTTTACATTTATAATTGCAATATATTTTTCAGCAACTACTGAAGATGCTTTCATAAAAACGAAACGTTTAGACTTTAGACTAACAATGTATTTTATTTTTGACAATTGTCAAAAAAATATTTTGTTTGATTAATAATGAAATTAATATACAGATAGCTGCAGTTTGATTAAGTTTAAAGTTATCAGGAAATTGGACAAAACTAATTTTTTTAATCAATTGAGCAACGTTTCGGTTTGTTTATTAAATCTTCATCAGGCTCAATTGATTAAAAAAATTAATTTTGTCCAATTTCCTGATAACTTTAAACTTAAAAAATTATGGATGATAACATTAATATTGAGCTACAGTTTGATGTTATATTATGAAAATGTTGCCGTTACAACACAATATTAGAAAAATGTATTATTAAAAGTACAATACTTGTTAATACAATCGAGGTTACAGAATGCTAACACATTTTCGAAAGCTCTAAAGTTGGCTCTCGCTAGTACAAAGTTTAAAATGTGTGGAAACAATAAAAGCAGCGCCTCGTTATTGAGTGCAATTATTATTATTATTTTCGACGGCAGTTAACAGTTGAGCTAACGATCTCGTTCTGTCATAGGCAGTCCTCAAATCCGACACTCATTGCCTCTCGTTATATTTCGTATTGCTTTTGTTGTATAATATACGTGTAAATGTTTTATTACAAATTATTACTCGTTTAAAATTATGCATTAATTGCCCATTTTATTGGGGGATTTGGTCCAATTGTTCAGAAGTTAATTCTGTTTCTAATTCATCTTCAAAGTTTAATTCCAGATATATTTTATAATAATATTGTGTAATATTTTTATTATATTAATGTTGTTAATTGTTGATCAATATTTTCAGAGCTTGATAAAGCCTTAAGAATAAAGACGAAACGTTGCCAATCAATGAGTGGTTAAATTGATTTGACTATATTACTATTACCAACGTTGCCTGATGCAAAATTCCGTCTCGGTGTTTGATTTCATTTTTTTAACAATTTTTTAAGCTGAACATTAATCAATTTAAACGTTTTTCTGGACATTAATAGTGAAGCAATATTTTTGTTCCTCTAAGATAAATCATTTTGGTGCAAAAGTTATTTATGAAAATATCCATTTCCCGGCACGGTAGATTTTTGAGTTTTTCATGGAAAATGTTTAATGTATCGAAATGAAATCTATTATAAAAATATTTCAACATTTATTAATATACCATCGCTATATATTTTTTCTCAAAGGTGTTTTTTGTCGGTATGAAATATCTTCCTTAATACTGAATCAAAATTAATGTTGTATACGCCATTTTGGAGATTATTTTTTCTCTAAAAAAACTACGTGAATATCTTCAAATTAATGTCTTCATTAAAATATTACACGTTAATATTTAGCTGTCTGGTGGTAATCTATTTATTTGAATAGTTGTCGGTAATATTAAGTGACGTAGTGGTCTCTGAATAGAATTTCCACCCTATTATATTACGTAACTGACCACTAACGGTGCGAAGTATTCGCACGAGTCCGCTAGTATTTGTCTAAATATTTGTAAATATCTCTTGAAGAAATCACCTCATGGCGGCGTCTTAAAAAGCCACGACTAAAATGTAATGCCCTTTGCAACCACTCTATTTTGTATGTTATTTATCGAACCTCAATTTGAAAGTTGAGATTTTCATAAAATAAAGAACATTATAAAACGTGTCTTATCACATGTCGATACATTAAAAACATGAGTAGCTATTGGAAACCAAAATAGGAATCAGGCGATACAAGTATTTTCTTTATCGCAAAAAATCGCTCCAGAGTTCCATAGAACACTTAAACAATGCTTTGTGTTGTCTATATAACTTGAGAAACTTTAATTTGAAGATTAATTTGTCGTTCGATTAAAAATAAGAGTTATCAAAATTTAGTAAAGCAAATGTTTGATTTTAAATTATAAAAAGAAAATATTTTCGGTTATCTTGGTACCGCAAATTTTGCAAAACCCTTACAATTTTGTAGTCGCGCTTTTTGTTTGTAAATTGATTAAAAATAATCCCTCTCTCACATTCTAAAAATATTTACGAACATAATATCAACCGAGATACTACAAGAAAGCTTTTTGTCTCAATTCCGTCATTGTTTTAATATCGTGTTTCGTATTTGTTGTGATAGTGAATTCGACTAATTAGAAAGATTATCTTATATATATTTAAACGCGCAATTATTGTATATTTATTTATATATTTATAAATTTTACGTTCTCGGAAACGATTTTAACGAATTGGAATGAAATTCACTGTAAAGGTTTTACTGTTTCGTGAAATTTTTCGAATGATCATATCAGGTTTGTTCGGAATGTTAGTCTGAAAAAAACGAAATATCGAGCGACGCGTTAAATGTTGTTTTAATTAAATGAAAAGTAGGCTGAAACAGTTTTGCAAATGTTTTTGTAAATCTGTCTTTACATATAAAATTTAATATATAGTTTTTGTAAAGATTTTCTTCTGGTTTCAAACACCTTTTGTGGTATTAACATTCAGAACTTCTAGTTCAAGAAACTCTTTATATACTGTAAACAATATCACCTTCTTGGATTATTTCCCCAACCGGTAGAAGAGTTATTCCAACAGAAATTCAGTTTTTTAGCCGAAGCTGATCTTTTTTCTCGCTTTCACGTCCGAATGATCCAAAGTATTGTATCGTGCTATAAAAAGCAGGAGAGAATATGTATTATTGTAATTTGCACGCAATTGTTTTGAAACTGAGAAGTCTTACGTTCATTGCTTATTCTGAGATGGATTTGGGAGCAGCATTTCTCAGATTAGGACCTGGTTTCAGATAACAAACATGGGAAGAAAATGATTACAGGCCCTTTCTCGAAGCTAACTGAGGACTTAATTAGACTCAGATACTCAGAAAGGTAATTGGGCTTTTAACTGGTCATGCTTTTCTGAGAAAACCCCTACATGTGATGGGAATAGAGCAGGAACCAACACTATGTAAATTTTGCGAAATGGAGGATGAAACAGCCACCCATATCGTGTTCGAATGTGAAAGGCTCTAACCTACAGGAGGATAACCATCTTTGGCTACATTCCACAGGACAATCTAGTAGCCAATCTTGTGGAGCTCATATGAAGATCCAGATTATTTGATGACTATATCCAGTAAAAGGGGAAGCACAAAAATCCTTCAACCATCTTTGGCTACATTGATAAGGATGGAATGGTTCCACAGGACAATCTAGTAGCCAATCTTCTGGAGCTCATAAGATCCAGATTATTTGTTGACTATATCCAGTAAAAGGGGAAGCACAAAAATCCTTCAACCATCTTTGGCTACATTGATGAGGATGGAATAGTTCCACAGGACAATCTAGTAGCCAATCTTTTGGAGCTCATGAAGATCCAGATTATTTGCTGACTAGATCTAGTAAAAAGAGGAAACACAAAAAATCTTTCAGGATTTTTTCATTTGGGCCAAGAATCACCCTATTCTATTTTAATCTTCTTTTTTTTGGGTTTGGTTACCAAGAAATGTCTTCTGCTATGCCAGTATTGGTCATCTGGCATATTTCTTTACCTCGAATGCATCAAAATGTTCAGGTTTCGGCGTTTGTGTTTCTGTTTTGGTTTAATCTCATTTTACTACAGTAAGTGGCGTTTTATTTTATCAAACAACAGCCTCTGAAACGTCAGAATTCAGTAATCCTGCACGTAGATGTGCCTCGAGTTACTTTTAGTCGAGACTGTGTATTAAAAGATATAAAAGAACCATTTCAGAATATATTTCCAAGAAATGTATTTGTTGGATAAAATATGCGTAGCAAATCTTTAAATTATGTTTACTTTTGAATTAAGTTAATTTACAGAATTTATTATTTGCAGATCTTTTAAAGATTTATTTTGAAAAGCTTTTAATAGCTATTTCACAGTTGAAGCTTGTAGTTGCACTTATTGAAACTAGAAAACTTGAGTCATGGTTTAATAAATACTTAGCTATTGAAACATTTTTTTCAACTTTAAAAATAGTTTTCAAGTTAAGCAGATAACTCTATCGCATTTAAATGTAAACTTTAAAAAACTTTATGCTTTTTTTAGTGTACACTTTTTATGCGCGCATTTTAAATAAGAAAGTTTCACGCGAAGAAATATATGAAAATGCATTTTCAACGAAGAAAATTACACCCTATTCAACTGTGAAAATACAAATTTGATTTTCTTTTTGAAATGAAGTTACAAATACTACATTTAACTTTAAACGTCTCGACAGAAGTTGAAATAAGTATAATTTAATTTCAAGTTAAATACATTCACTCATCAAGAAATAGAAAATAATATACATTGTGCCACTCTTTGAATGTTCATTTTAATAAAAAAACACATCATTCGTAAACAATTTTTGATGACCTTTCTTACATATTTTAAACTAACGGCCCAGTGCGGCTTCGCCCGGGTGTAAATGTAATATATAGAATATAAAAGATGAGAATCATTATTATTATTATTATTATTCTCAACGTGTATTGAATTTGCGCGAATTCAATCGCTAAAAATCTTATTTCCTAAAAAGAAATTTAAAAAATTTTGTTGGTCCGATCGCTACCAAACTTCAGAAGATCACCCGCTGGGCTAATCTAAAGATTCTCTGAAAATTTCATCAAAAATGGTCTACCCGTTTGGAGTCCATAGATTACATATACATCATCTTTTATCTATATAGATTATTAAAATGTAAAAAGTGGTTATTGTGACATAACGATAATAGTTGGACATATAGTATCGCGAAGTTTTTTGTAGTTATTGATATGTTCTTTAATATTGTAGAACATACTTTTGTTCTATCATCAATAGTTTCAGCAGCGCATACGACGAAAGATGTTTTATGGCATTTCCAGAGTTCCAAAAACATATTTTTGGGTAAAGTTTGTTTGTTAACACGATACATGTCGAACGGTGAGAGGATTGAAATCAAATTTTGGGAGGATATTTAATATGAGGAGCCCTATTATTTGTTTTTTCTCGAACTCGGTTAAAAATGCAAATGCGCTATATCTCCGGTAGGATTTTGCACTTTGGCGAGTGTTATTGATTGTAGAAAATACGTACAAAAGGCATATGAAATATTTTAGGATTACAGCATTTTCAAACAGACTATACAAAATTCACCTTCGCAGGAGATACACGATGAAGGATTTCATCAAGTAGAAAATAATGAATTTATAAAACGTTCTTCTTTACATGTAATTTTATACATCATAATCGCAAATAGACCTGTGTTAAAATGTAACAGGCAATACATAGAAATACCTGTGTGGATGCTTTGCATTGTATTTTACCTGTGGCGTGTGGCCAAAAGGCAAAACTGTCTACGTCCAATTTTTTGGATTTTTTTTTATCTCCTAATACTTAACACTTTATATAAGAAGTTGGAATCGTAGGGAATTGGACAGTGTATGAAAAAAATTAACTTTGATTAAGTTGAACGTGTCGTTGCTAATTGCAACTTCCTCAGCAACTATATTTTGTTGTTTGTTTTTAAATATAGTTGCTGAGGAAGCTGCAATTAGCAACGAAACATTCAACTTAATCAAAGTTAATTCTTTTCCTAAACTGTCCAATTCCCTACGATTCCAACTTCATTAAAATTATGGACACGAATTTACCAACACTTTATATAAGGTTCCGTATTTAAAAGAAGGAACCTTATTCAGTGATGCATTGACGCTTAGGCCCGTAAGGCCCGGGCCTACGGCGGCATGATTTTAGAAGCGGCAAGTTTTTAGAGACGACAACATTTCAAAAGTAAACAATGTTAGGACAGTTGAAATTTAAAAATTAATTTAATTAATTTATCATCCGTTGTCCAAATTTACAGTTCTCTCTGGCTTCATTAAATGTTTAATTTCAATAATCACTTTACCATAGAACACAAAGGGTGTCATATCGGACGGGGCCTAGGGTGGCATCGAACCTAAATCCGCCACTGGCCTTATTGTTGTCCCTATTTTTGTCTGTCATACGCTTTCAACAGAATTAAAGTTATTGAATAAAATTTATATCTCATATAATGACTATCTAGATCTCATATAATGAGTAAAACGCAAAAAAGTATAAACTAATAGCTTTTAAGAAGTTTCGTCTGATGTCGCTAGTGTACCCTACTTTCTTGTTCTATGAAATAACTATTTTCACGTTATCAGAAACAACTTCTGCGTGCGCAACTTCCGTAACAGAGAAAAATTTACCCTCGATGCACCACAAGAAGTATAATTTCAAAAATTAAGCGACTTAAGCGGTTTTGTCCCTTGTCCGCGGGTACATAGGTAGGCAACGCGCTTTTAATGTGAAACAAACAGGGAGGTTGTAAAGCGATTATATTCGTTTGAATCACTTAAAGACTCATTTTCAAAGCACTGAAAGTACAAATAAAACGCCATTATTTTGTTTTGCAGACTTTTTGTAATATACAGGGTTTTTCGTCTAACCAAAACAAAGCTGAAAGATTACACATTTTTTGGATTACATATTCTCAAATTACAGATAAGTAGCCTTTGATCTACAATGTGTATATGTTACAGACTACTTACTAGTACTAGACTGTAACAAAATAATAATGGAACACAAGTGAGTCCAAAAGTGATCGGTTTTTCTTTACTAAAACCGGTAAGTTTTTTTTTCAAAAATAGTCACAAATTGTTTAGAAATTTTGGTATGATCTAAATACTCGATCTAAGTGTGAGCTTAGAGTGCCTTTCAAGCATTTGAATATCTCAAAAAAATCCTCAAATTGTCTGGATATTACTATTTTTAACGAGCTGCCTCAATAAATTAAAAATTGTGGCGAATTATCAAAATTTGAAAAATACTTGAAAGAATTTTTGATAGCAAGCGCTTTTTATAATTTAGATGAATTTCTGTTAGGTCATGAACGACTGTGTTCTTGATGAACCTACTAATGTCCTTGATGGACTCTGAATTGACAATTTGTATCCATTATGGCACCATCCGACCGACGCCATAAGACAAATGCACCAATAACAAATTGAAAATATGAATGTATTCGATTGTTTTCTTAAAAAAAAAAAAATAAATTGTACTATGGAACATATCAAACGGTTGATAATTAATTAATGGAAACAGTTTGAAACCAATTAAAATGATATATTTCGTTATAAAAAGCAATTTTTTTTTTCAAAAATAATCACGTTTAACAAAAAAAGGTGTGTTGAAATGCGGTCGGCATATATAAATAAAAAAGTGTTCATGTTAACCTCCGGTGTGGACGTAGCGGCGCTCTGCCCCCCACGCACGCATCATTCTCTACATAGTTAAAACATTGCCTTCGGCAACGAAGCATCAAATTCGAAAAACACAATTACAGTTCGTATATAAAAGCGAACACGCTGCAATTAACAACAGTGTAGTTAATTTTTGGTCTTTCGTATCGCTATATAGATACTTACTTATGTACGCCACTGGATAATTTATCTCTATATTATCGTAGTTACATAGATAATAATAATAAAAACCCGGGTCGCAGTGCCAAAACCCTGCCGACAATATAGTGTATTTGCTTGTATAGGGCCGTGTGGTTTTATACTTTTATTATGTGAAATTAAGTTTGTTTTTGGGCAAAATAAAAAATTTAACCCCTTAATACATCCCTTAAAATAACATTTTTTTCTTAATTGTAATATTATTATCAATCTAACGTCTACACCGAATTAAATACACCCTTCAATAAATAAGTCACTATCTGTAAACTAGTGTTTTCATAAAATTTGTAAATCCGGTCTTGTCGGGCCGATTTTATTAAAATTGTGGGGACACTTTTTAATCACTACCAAAGGGTTAAATTTCAATTTTGAAACGATTCGGAGAATTTTTTCGGTATTTTGGGGCCCAAAAACAGTTTTCAACCCCTAAAAACTACCCTTAAAATAGCCCGATTAGGCCCATTTTAAATAGGCTTCTTGCGGTGATGGATTTCAACACGTGGCCCAAATTTCGTTGAAATCAATTAACTCTTTCGAAAGTTATCGCGCGTACACATATATATATATATATATATATATATATATATATATATATATATATAAATATATATATATATAAATATATATATAAATATATATATACATATATATATAAACATTTTTAAAAATGGTGCCAAAGTGTTTAGGAGGTTATGAAACGTCGAGAAATTTTGGTCCGACCCCTAGGTCCCGCCATCCGACCGACGCCAATAGTGTATGTTGCCATATGGCAAATACACTAAAAATTTAAAAATTAAAAAAAATATTTACCTCCTTCAAAAAAGTTACTAAAAAGAGGAAAATAATGCAAATTCTGCGGTCGGCGCGAATTTAATAAAAGTTTTAGTAGTGAAATTGGTTCCGACCTCAAAATTTCATTATTTTACGGAAATACGTCACCGCTAGACAACTTGAGCTGATTGGAGTGCCTGTAGTTGATCACGCCTACTGATCCGAAAGGGAAAGGTCATAAATTAGCTGTAGTTTTTGATGTCTGTGTTTATTTTAATTTATTCAAAGTATCAATAATTGTGCCGATGCTGTATTGACAAGCACGTAGTTAACAGGATATAATCACATTCTAAACGTACTAATAACAAGCGAACTACGGGAACGAAGAAACGGGAACAATCGAATTTTCCACTGCATCTATTATATTGTAATTCGAGTCTTTAAAACCCATCGTTTGTTTTAGATCGTTCGACAAAAGACTAACAGTTTGTTATGTAACTAAATATCGAAAGCTTGGGCAGAATGGAGGAAGGCGAACACATCGTCTCTCTTTTTAATAAAGACGGGATAAATTGATTTTGGAATTTCAGTTTTTCATTAATTAGTACTTCAGATTAAACGAATAAAAATTTAAAACTTAATGATTTATTTATCTGAAAACACGGAGACTTATAAATAGGCATTCAGCAAAGAGTAAATATTCTGTAAGAGGCAAAATTTGAATTGTCTTTCGACCAAGCACGGTCACAAAGGGTGTCGTAGATTTTCGGTCATATTCGGCCCGATACGTTTTCTGACGCATTTTTATTCAAGATAATCATCGTTTCACAGCTGTATATTATCTCTATTACCGGAGAAACGGTTGATAAGAATGTGTTCTTACTGACCGACTACTTTTTGTTGTGATTTTTGATCCTGTATTCCTTGAAAACAAAACAAGCCTAAAAATAAAACTACTAAAATTTAATATCTAATTTACTCATGGTGCTACATTTAAAATTCATGAACTTTACACACGACCGATTTCAAGGACGGAATGTTTCAAGGTCATTAAAAAAATGTTAAAAGCACTCGGATTGTCGCCTCGTATAGACGTTACCGACTCTTTACTTTCTGAACATTAGAGTTTTCTTGAACTAGGAAACAGCTATATAATGCGGGTTTTGTACATTATTAAAGCATTGTGGCTTGGCTCCAGTTCTCTTGACAAGATCCCAATATTTACGATCTTAAATCCTAAGTGATAAAACTGAAAGCATATAAATCATTTTAAAGATGCGCGAGCTGACCTTGTCAGGGATGTAATTGAAACGAAACGCCCTGACACCTAACTTGGTTAGTTGTCAGGATCAAATTGGCCCCACATATTTTCAACGAAATGTTTTTTAATAACAGATAAATAATGGTGTTCTACCAACTGCCGAATCAGTGGAAATTATAGAAATGTTTAATGTCCTTTTCAAGTCGTATAATTTTTTTTTAATTTTGATTTCATGATTCTTCCATTTGATTTAGGTAATTATATAATCATTTACAAATGAATCATTAAGAACTAAGTTTATTTTTAATCACAATATATCTAAGAACGCTCCTTATAACAATTTGGTACCCGTTTCGTTGTTCTACGATGCCTAAAACAGAAACTATGATTTATTTTAACATTTAAATGACCGTAATTTAAATCAAATTTGCAGATCAAGATCAAATGTACTTAAGAACACTGCTTAGATCACTTCCGTTATCAATTTTTTTGATAGGAAATTCTGCGCTACCGCGAGCTAAAAAGTTTTACTTCAGAAACAATTATTTATTTACTTCTTAACAGCTTTATTTAAATTTCGAAAGCTATGCTTAAATATTCAGCAAACAATAAACTATCCTATAGACTATAGAGTATAGACTGTAGTAGACTGAAGGGCTACTGATAATTTCTTGGGTCGTGCAAATTCAATCATGGGACACCCCTGACTACAACACTGATGCCAACCCTGCAAGCAACCTGTATATTATGTGATGTGTGGTGTGATATTGTGTTGTTGATATATGACAACAAGACATTGTTGTTTTGCTTTTGTAAAGTAAAATATTGCATTCCGGTGAAAGAAACTGCTTAGCTATTTGTTAAAATTAACAATAGTGCCAACACAATAGAAATGTTTGCAAACTGGTGACCTAGTTTCAATTATATTGACGTACTATTTATTAATTGCTGTATTATTGACAGATTTCTGTAAGAAAACTAAGACTAGAAACAAGAAAAAAACTTTTAATAACCAGTAGCTGCCCGGGTAGAGCTAACTTTCTTTAACATAGTTCAGGAATGACGTAACGAGTTGAAATTAGTCACATTCATACAAACGAAATTTTTTTTCACACCATACTACCAACATAAATTTCATGCCATTAGACATGCGCAGTGCGCCGGCCAATGACCATCAGACACCACTCACCTCGTCGCGTCTCTTAATCAACTTTACTCATTTCGTATAAAACCCTAGTACATGCTCTGTCTCTATATGTCTATAGGTTTAGTGAGCAATCTCATCCTGTTAATTTTGATGTTACATCGGCAATTCCAATTTGTTAAGGCTGTCGGAACGCTCTGAATTTAAGCCAAAAATAGAGCTTCGGCTATCAACTGATTGTAGACTTATTCGTCAACATTATGCAAAAATTCTTTCTCTATAAGGAAGATAAAGAACAAAGCTAGGTCTTTAATGGATTACTTTTGTAATTTATGTACGATTTACTAGAAAAAAGTTGGCATTAATTGTGCCAAAAAAACACCCTTATTTCACAAAACTGTTCCATCACAAATCTAAAGTGACTTTTCCTTTTTCGGAAAAGTTTTTTAAATCTTCAAAATATTTCCCAAAATTAGAGTAATCAGTTAACAGCGGCACCCTTGCAATAGCCTTTTTTAGCCTCGTAATTGGCACCTGCCAAAAATTGAAACGTGCGGATGATTTGAGCGAGACAGAGCTAAAGAAGGTCACACCCACAATATGTCTTTTGCCTACCTCGCCTCTTGCCGCTGGGTCTCAGCACAAACTATGTGAAAGTGATCGAACACTGTTAAATTTACACAAGCTCTGCGCGCGCATCGTTAAAATACACTCTCATAATTTTTTTCATCATGCGCAAAATAAATATTACTGTTTCTGTAGTCAAGAAGAAATAATTAAATTAATGGCGGCTCGATAATTTATTAATTATGCTAATTAATGCGTATCCTTTTTCATTAGTTCATTCACCTATATTCAGGTCGAAAACTGCCTCCAGTCATACCAACATAACTGATTCCTGTTTATACAATTTATAGTTCAATAAATCAGGCACATGAAAGGAATGTCTTTGTTATTATATTGGATATACTGAACGGATATTGTCTGTACGCTTATACAAATATTTGTTTTCTTTTTCAAGTAAACATTTATTTTTCGGTTTCGGTTTATCGTTCAAATTTGTTTTAAATAAATATTTTCCATTTATTTGGTACTGTTGTTTTTGTTTGATTGAAATGGCTTTTTAGTGTATTTGTCATTTGGCACATACACTATTGTCGGACGTATGCCGGGACCTAGAGAGCGGACCAAAATTTCTCGACGGTTTATAGCCTCCTGAACAATTTGGAAATGATAAAACAGAGACTAACTGTTGAAACTAAGGGAAAAAATATTATTTTAAAAGGTGTATTAAGGAGTTACAATTTTTATTTTGCCCAAAGACAAACCTAAGTTCATATAATAAAACCACACTGCCTGTATTAGTAAATACACTATATTGTCGGCATAGGGCTTGGCACTGCGACCCGTGTTTTTCGAAAGGCTTCATCGAATTAAATGAAATTTGGTCCACATGTTGAAAGGTTTTTGAGAGAAACACCGAAAAAATCTCAGAATCGTTTCAAAATTGAAATTTAATTACTTATTAAAAGAATTTTTAATAGATAATACGAGCGAACTTGTATTTTCAACTGATGTAATTACATCACCTAATTTCAACTGATTTTACTCACGTTTTTTCAAGTTTTTAGTTCCTGTTTCTCACGAGTAGTGTCTTCTCCTACGCTGCTCTACCAACAGAAAAAATAAACAACGTTTAGTTTCAAATTCGTAAAGATTTTTTTCTAATTGGTCTATGGCAGGGGTGGGAAAATATTTTGATAGTCGAGCCACATTGCAGATGAAAATTTGACCTCGGGCCAAACAGTTTTTTTTTTCTAATTTTAAGTATAGTTTTTGCTAAGGTTGTCAATTAATGAATTTTAAAACCAACATTTTTGAATCAAAATATTTATTTATCAAGTCATTTGAATAAAAAAATTGAAAAGAAAATTTTTAAACATTAATATTTATGTTAGACAAAAACTAATATTTGTGTTTTTAATAATAATATATACAATGCTTCACGGGCCAGACAAAATTCTACCGCGGGCCGCCATTTGCCCAGGTCTGGACTCTATGGATACCACGAAGTGAGAGTAAACGAAAAATTGAAAATACATGAGTCGATTAGTCTCGTCTCTAATAATAATTTAAAGTTTTGTAAATGTCTCTAATTTTTTCTAATATTTTAAAGATTTTTTGTGACATTCAGTATTTTTTTTTGTTAATATATCTACTAACACTATTTTGTTTTTAAATCTATATTGACCCAGAATATTTTTATGTTCGTCTTTTGACCACATTTCATGAAATTTTATTGATCCCCCATATCCATATTTTATGAGTATTATAATAAAATACAACGTTTTTTCATATGAAAAACGAAACATTGTTCGGCTTTTTTATGACTCTTTTAACTCAAAAATACACTCGAAGTACGCAACAACAAAATGAATTGATTTTAAGCAAAGTATGTTATATGTATTTTAGCGCAAATATAAAATATTTGTAAAATCATGAATTATAAATTTAAATGTTAAATAATTAAATAAAACGAAACTACTTGCGTTTACTGTTCAAAATATTTTTTTTATTTATAAAACGTTTCTACCAAATTTTTGGTCCTTTTCAATTTTGTATTTTGAAAAATTGAAAAGGACCAAAAATTTGGTAGAAACGTTTTATAAATAAAAAAAATATTTTGAACAGTAAACGCAAGTAGTTTCGTTTTATTTAATAGTATATTACTGTTGGTAGAGTCAATATTATTAAATTTAAATGTTGTTAAATCGTGTCCATAATTTTAATGAAGTTGGAATCGTAGGGAATTGGACAGTTTATGAAAAGAATTAACTTTGATTAAGTTGAACGTTTCGTTGCTAATTGCGACTTCCTCAGCAACTATATTTAAAAACAAACAACAAAATAGTAAATATTACAATGACAGTTTTATATATGTTATAAAGAGCCTATATAAAACTGTCATTGTAATGTTTACTATTTTGTATTTTGTCGTTTGTTTTTAAATATAGTTGCTGAGGAAGTTGCAATTAACAACGAAACGTTCAACTTAAAGTTAATTCTTTTCATAAACTGTCCAATTTCCTACGATTCCAACTTCATAAATTTAAATAACGCATCAAATTAAAAAAAAAGTGTAGTATATATATTATTTCATTTGTGGAAAACATCTAACTTTTCATTTAAATTGTTAAAAGTCAAAATTTCAAGTGAGATTTCTATTTATGAGGCCCCTTAATTTAAAAAAATAATTGTCTTCAATCATTGCGATAATATAAGTATAGGGTCTTTACTGGCGCCTCCCTCTCCCCAAATTTCAGCTAGGGTGATTCGGTAAAATGTCTCAGAAACAGTCGTATTCGAAAATGTTTACACATTTTGTGAAAGCATTGTTTTTTTCCAAACGGTTACCTTTATACAATTCGTTTTATAAATTTTAATTTTATTCTTTTGTCAACAATATTTATATTCTGTTTATATTTTACGATCGTTCTGAAGTTTGTCGCTCATGAATAAATTTATAGAAAATGCACTTCTGTCTTCAAGTCAGATACAGTAAGACCCCGCTTAATGAGGCTGATACGTTCCAATAAGTTCACGAAATAGCGCTAAACGAGGTCATCTTAATACGTAGATAATAGACATAAGTGAAACAGAACTGAGAATAATAAAATTTGTTTTTGTTTAATTTTATAACATTTGATGTTAAATACTTTTTTATCACATTAATTATAGATTTATTATTTGCTAATATCTATTTTTGTTCATGAAAGATTTATGAAAACCAAATAAAAGTTCGAGTACGAAGTTATGTTTGTGATGAGGAAGGTTCCTCATTCGACATATTTTGTCATCTAATGTCTTTTGCTTTTTTTCTGTTTCGTTCAGCAAGCTGTTGTCGATAGCAAGATGTTGCATCAATGACACTTCGTCTTGCTTTTGAATCATTTTGTGTAAACTAATTCATAATTTACGTTATAATGGCTATAAACTTTTTTTTTTGAAACCGCGTAATACCGAAATAGTGTTAAGCGAAGCAGCGTTAAGTGAGGTCTTACTGTATCTATATATTGGGACTTATTTTTCAACCGATGTAAACACGCCGAGGAAACATTTTATGTATGCATTTTTGTGGCACGTGTATGTATTCACAGTCATAAAAAGTATAATATTGATAAGCAAACTATAAAATCCCAGTGTATAAAGGTGTTATTGTGATTCTTTGCTTGTAGCTCTTTTTATTTATTGGCGTCTTGGAAATTTATATGCTCGAAGAATTTCAAATTGCTTGTTTTATTTTGAATATATCCCACAATGGCAACAATATCATATATTCTATGACTATTCCGTCGGTAGACATAGGACATTTTAGGTTAGAAACAGACGTCTTTTGTTTTACTGTTTTCTTCAGAAGAGTAGTACAATGACTCTGTAGTTATTACGGAAAACCTGGTGAATAGGAATTTTAAGACAGAGAGGAAGATTGTTGATTATAGACGCTAAACATCTGAGGTCATCAACATTTAAAATTTTATGAAAACACTTGCTTGCGGATAGAGAACTATACTCTTTGAAGGCTGTCGCCTTTCTGGATAAAGGTTCAAGTATTCTGCTTGAGCCCACGTGGTATTTTTGTTACGCTGAATATATGCGCAAAAATGCCTGTTTCTCCAAATATACGTATATATATATATATATAGGTATATATATATATATATATATATATATATATATATATATATAAATATAATTATATATATATATATATATATATATATATATATATATATGTGTGGGTACGCGCAATAACTTTCGAAAGAGTTAATTGATTTCAACGAAATTTGGCCTATTTAAAATGGGCCTAATCGGGCTATTTTAAGAGTAGTTTTTAGGGGTTGAAAAATGTTTTTGGGCCTCAAAATACCGAAAAAATTCTCCGAATCGTTTCAAAATTGAAATTTAACCATCTGGTAGTAATTAAAAAGTGTCACCAAAATTTTAATAAAATCGGCCCAACAGGACCGGATTTACAAATCTTATGAAAACACTAGTTTGCAGATAGTGACTTATTTATTGAAGGGTGTATTTAATTCGGTGTAGACATTAGATTGATAAAAATATTACAATTAAGAAAAAAAATGTTATTTTAAGGGGCGTATTAAGGGGTTAAATTTTTTATTTTGCCCAAAAACAAACTGAATTTCACATAATAAAAGTATAAATCCACACGGCCCTATATACAAGCAAATACACTATATTGTCGGCAGGGTTTTGACACTGCGACCCGGGTTTTTTAACTTGAAATCAGTAAAAAAAATTTCTGTTACAGCTTGCAGCCAAGTTCAGTACGGAGTGCAAGCAGTGTTTGGACCGTCGGATTCGGTCCTTGGCGCCCACATTCACTCAATATGCGATGCCCTTGATATTCCTCACCTCGAAGTACGTCTCGACCTTGACAGCGACGTCAAAGAATTTTCAATTAATCTTCATCCATCGCAACATCTGCTCAACACGGCATATCAGGACGTTATGACCTTCCTCAACTGGACAAAGGTTAGATTTATCACATCATTCAATAATAATTACAGTTGACTCCCGATAATTCGACACTCGTTAATTTGAATCTCTCGATAATTTGAAATTTTTTCCCGCTCCTTTGAAAAATACTCAATAAATTGAATAAAATCTATATTAATTGGTCCCCTTGGTAACTTGAAGCTGAAGGAATAGTGTCTTGCCTGCCAATATACAATAATTTGAAGTCCGGATTTTCCTATTCACTATAATTTGAAGCATTTATCATGCACAGACCTGTTGTTTGTTGACGATTTTTTCGCAGCTCTCACCACTATCGAAAATTCATTGAACAATAATAGACTGAACTCGCTCACTCAACAGAAAATTGCGGACTTCTTTTCAAAATCAATAAGTGAATAATTGTACAAATGTTTAAAATAATAAATCACGAATTTTGATCAAACTCTTGTTTACTTGATTTTTTTCGTCTCTCCCTCTTGGTTACTTAAATCCTGTTACTTTGAACTCTTGGCAATTTGAAATTTCTCTTTGGTCCCTTAAGTGTCCAATTATCGAGAGTCGACTGTATTTATTATACATCAGTTGATCGGGTAGGCCCGTGTTTTCCAAAATAAATTTCGTATTTTCGACACTTTAATTTGTGAAAACATTTATTAAAATATACATTCTTTAGATACAAAATTGCAAGAAAAGAATTGAAAAAATCGACAAAACATTATATTTTTATTCTGCTTGCCCGAGCAGAAATATTTCTTTACTTTCGACTTTAAGCCGCAAAATAACTTTTCAGTACACCAGAAGTTTAGAAATATCATGAATTTTATTATTTTGCTATTATTTAGGTGATTTACATTCCTTCTACAGAATTACGAATCAAATAATGTACATAATTTAGACACTGGCAAAAGATCAAAGTATGCATTAACCTCTGATATCGTATCGACGTATATCATAAATTCAAAATTGGAGTTAGTCATACACCTATACAGTAAGACCCCGCTTAACGCTGGAGATACATTCCAATAAGTTCCTGCGCTATATGAAACAGCGTTTGCGAGGTCATTTAATAAATGGATTATAAGCATAATTGAAATGTTAACCGAGAATCAGAAAATTTGTTAGTTTTTTTTTTAGTTTAATTTTGTAATATATATTGTTAAATACTTTTTTATCACATTAATTATAGAATATAATATCGATTTTTGTTTATAAAACATTTATGAAAATCAAATAAAAGTTCGAGTAGAAGTTATGTTTGTGGTGGGAAAGGTTCCTCATTTGACATATTCTGTTTTCTGTGAAGAAGTCATCTAATGTCGTTTGCCTTTTTCTGTTTCGTTCAGCAAACTGTTGTCGATAGCAAGATATTGCATCAATGACACTTCGTCTTGCCTTTGAACTTCCATCAACATTTGAATCATTTTGTATAAACTAATCCATAATTTACGTTATAGTGGCTAAACTATTTTTTAAACTGCGTAATACTGAAACAGCGTTAACCGAGGTCTTATTGTGCTTCGCAAATATAGTATAAGCGGTATAGCTTTTGTGCATGAAATAAGTATTGCTTAATTGTTTTGCCGCTCTATTAAGCGAACTATACTATAACGATGACTAACTCCTACTATTTTGTTACCTTACTATAATAATGTTTCCAAATTATTTTCTATCAAGGTAAGCTAGAAACATTGATACTAGTGAGCACGTCTCTTCGTTTACATGCTTGATCTTTTCTCGGTATCTAAGGTGAAAAACAATAATAATATAATATAATCTTTAAAGTTCAATTCCAGACATATGTTATAATAGAAAACAGTATCACGGGTAATTGGAATAATGTTTAAATTGATTTATTTTCATTATTCCAATTACCCGTGATTAATAATAATAATAGTTTATTTGTAGTGCCATAGTGGATACAAATTGTCAGTTCAGAGTCCATCAAGGACATTAGTAGGTCCATCAAGAACACAATCGTTCATGACCTAACAGAAATTTGTCTAAATTATAAAAAGCGATTGCTAGCATAAATTCTTCCAAGTATTTTTCAAATTTCGGTAATTCGCCACAATTTTTAATATTTTGAGGCAGCTTGTTAAAAATAGTAATACCCAGACAATTTGGGGATTCTTTTGAAATATTCAAATGCACTCTAAGCTCAGGCTTACATCGGATATTCAGATCATGAACGTCCGAGTTCTTGATGATGCCAACGTAAATCTGATTACGATGTTTACCGATTTGTGTTGTTAGGTGGCGATCATTTACGAAGATGATTACGGTCTCGTCAAACTTCGGGAGTTAGTCCGTTCGCCGAACAATCGTGACATTGAAGTTCACATCAGGCAGGCCGAGCCCGACTCATATAGAGCCGTCCTGCAGGAAGTCAAGAGCAAAGAAATACACAATCTAGTCGTTGACACTAAGCCTCAAAACATGCAGCACTTCCTCCGAGGCGTAAGTTTTTCAAATTATAAATAAATCGATATTTTAATTCTGTAAAATTGCAATATGATCCGTTCTATGACTCTTACGGCGAGAAAAGATTGAATGTAAACAAAATTACACACATAAGAGTTTCTGGAAGAAAGGAGTTGGGATATCGGGCTTTAAAAGTTGATCTTCTAAACCATAGATTCCTGACAGAAGCGATACCGCCCAATGGTAAGCGTTAGAGGCGTCCGTAAGGGCGGTAGCTCATCCAGAAGCAAATGTATGGCGTGTAGGCCATGGCGTACCTTTAGATGAAGGAAATTAATATAATAAAACACTTTTAAAAGAGAAGTGGGGGGCAAAATGAAGTACCAAAATATTTGGCGAAAAAAAATTTTTTTTTTGAAAATGTTTCTAAAACGGCCATTAATGACCCTATACATCAATTTGCACCATTTGGAACTTTAAAAAAAATTGCTTTTTTTAATAAACGAAATATAATTTTTAATACATTAAATATCGGTTCAATAAAATATCAGTCAATAACAGACCATGGCAAACTATTACAGTACCAAGGCGGTAAAAAATGTATTCCACAAATAACATTTATCAAAATGCTCCTATTGGTGAGCTATTAACAATAAGGGCATTAATTTTGATCATTTCTTGCTTTTTACTAGTCGACACACCATTTGCTTTATGGACTAAACAATACCCGTTACCTACACCATATGAAACCCATTACCACCACCACCATATAATACCTATCACTTTTTTACAGATCTTACAGCTCCAAATGAACGATTACAAATATCATTATTTGTTCACCACTTTCGACATTGAAACTTTCGACTTGGAAGATTTCAAATACAATTTCGTTAATATGACGGCGTTTCGCGTTGTCGACGTCGAAGACGTCGGTGTCCGGGAAATTCTTCACGATATGGAACGATTCCAACATATCGGAAGAAACATTCTAAACAAGTCCACAGTTATACAGGTGAGTTCAATCAATTGTTTTTCTTTTTAAATGTTTTTATCGTTTCAAATTCAAACTGTTAAAATTATACTTCTTTTGGCACGTTACGGAAGAAAAATGATTAGAGCGATTTTTTACGATGCGCTGGCACACTATAAGATCAAAATTCATAGGATGAAGTCGCCGACTGTAACATCAAAATTAACTGGATGAAGCTGTTAACAAGATGATGTTGCTCGCTAAATCATACGCCTTAGGCATTTTGGTAGCGCAAAGATAGAAAATATGAAAGTAGTAAATATGACAGATGTCAAGTTATGTTTTATTTCAATAGGAAAAAGATATATATGTTCAGAAACAATTGATAGCGAGAAAACATTTGCTTGTATTTTTGAATATTTAATATCTCACTCCAGTCCATTAATTCAATAAATGGTTTGGATGCAAATTAAAAATTAGATTTTAATCACGCCAAAGAAGTATCACTTCTAACGTACGTACGTACGTAACAAGCGTACACTGCTTTATAAAATTGTGTAGTTTTGCACAAGAGAGAGAGATTGTAGATTATAGACGCTCAAGGGCTGAGGTCATCAACGTCTATAGTTTTGTACAAAATAAACAATGATCAGTTTTGCGAGAAAAGCTGACATAGACGATTTTGTCGTGTGGTTACTAAACAATATTAGGTATTCAGCTGTTACAACACGTGTTTGTATCGGTTGTGGTTGTAACTTAGCTACGGTTACATACGTCGTCACATCATAACTTTGTAACCGTCTGTCTTTCACACAAAGCCGACACTACTCTGATAGTGCAACGGTACAGGAAACTAATATATGCTGTTTATAAATTAATAAGCTTGCTTTTGATAATTATTAAGACGTTCAGATTGTACTTTCAGACACAAGCGTCACCGTTATGACGTCACTCAGTATATTAAATATTATATATAAGCTAACCGTAACTAATACAGTCGAAACTATGAGTTTATACAAGACTCCCCGTAATTCAACGGCCGTTTTGATATTTGAGTAAATTCTATGTCTATTGAGGGAGCTTAAACAATTGCAAATTATTATTTTATGTATTTTTGCCAATTTTTGCCACATATTATTTCTCAAAGGTGTTTTTTATCGGTAGGAAATATCTCCTTTTATACTGTAATGTTTGATACGCCTGGCTTCTTGACCGGACTGTCGTAATAATCAAATATCTACTTTTGCATAAGGGTTATTTGCACCCTTTTAGTTTAAAAAGACTAAGATTAGTCAGAAACACATTTACCTGTCGCGACGCAACGCTATGTCACACGACGCAACGCAACAGAGATTAGAAAAAATTACATACTATAGTAATTATTAGGAATTCAATTTACCGTTGAGGCAAAAACGATTCTCGGACTGTCGTGGATTTGAATCCTGTCTCTGCTTATGGCAGCTTTATGATGACGGTTAGTTTAGTTTTAAGTGATTATGTTAACGGATGTAATTAAGACGCTAATAAACTAAGTTGTGAAGCATCTATAATAAATCTACAATAAAAATATAAAAGATATTTTTCTCATTTTCCCCGTCAATAGCCGAGCGCTGCAAGAATAAATGTAAAATAAAAATTTAATTTCGTAATACAAAATATGATTAATATTGGTTTTGGTTCTTTTATCATCTGCACGGGGATTTCTTGTCATTATAAACACTATTAGGAAACTCTACTTTATAACTTCATGAATGGAACTAAAAGTTGTAAAACAAATCAATTAAAGTTCGGCGAATATATCACATTAATAATTAAAATAAAGTTTGTATAAAATCCAACTTTTTAGTAAAAAAAATTTATTTGCAACTTCAATGTTTCAAAATGTTTTACTTTGTAATAGTTCGTTTTTAATGGACTTATATATGTCGTAGGATAATTAAAAAATTCGGATTTTAACGAAAATTCTAGGACGTTTGCAAAAAACCGGATTCCAATTACCCGGTTTTTTGCAATCGTCAAAGGATTTTCGCGAAGATCCGATTATTTCAATTACCCTACGACATTAATACAATTTACAGATTCTTCGACAGAATGGGCTCGTCCTATATTTTGTTTTAAGTTATACTTCTTTAGGCTCATTGACGGTAAAATTTGCTCTGTTACGGAAGTAGCGTAAGCAGCATGCAACATCCTATTACGGAATCTTTGAGTCGTTTTCCGTGTCATTCAGTAGAATTTTCATCGTATTTTTGATTTCTCAATTGATTAGATATAAAAGTAAAAACAAAAATAAAATGTTGAAATTGTTTGAAAATATTTTGAGGTTATTAGTATATTTGCCATATGGCAACATACACTATTGGCGTCGGTCGGATGGCGGGACCTAGGGGTCGGACCAAAATTTCTCGACGTTTCATAACCTCCTAAACACATTGGGACCATTTTTAAAAATGTTTATATATATATGTATATATATATATATATATATATATATATATATATATATATATATATATATATATATATATATATATATATATATATTTGTATACGTATATATATATATATATATGTGTACGCGCAATAACTTTCGAAAGAGTTAATTGATTTCAACGAAATTTGACCCACGTGTTGAAATCCATCACCGCAAGAAGCCTATTTAAAATGGGCGTACTCGGGGCATTTTAAGGGTAGTTTTTAGGGGTTGAAAAATGTTTTTGGGCCCCAAAATACCAATTCTCCGAATCGTTTCAAAATTGACATTTAACCCGTTAGTAGCAATTAAAAAGTGCCCCTAAAATTTTAATAAAATCGACTTAACAGGACCGGACTTACACATTTTTTGAAAACACTAATTTGAAGATAGTGACTGATTTATTGAAGGGTGTATTTAATTCGGTGTAGACGTTAGATTGATAATAATATTACAATTAAGAAAAAAAATGTTATTTCAAGGGGTGTATTAAGGGGTTAAATTTTTTATTTTGCCCAAAAACAAACTTAATTTTACATAATAAAAGTATAAAACCTCACGGCCCTATACAAGCAAATACACTATATTGTCGGCAGGGTTTTGGCACTGCGACCCGGGTTTTTTTAGTATTATTCTTAAACTTTTTGAAGATTTTATTTCAATAAGTTATTTGAATGCTATTTTAAAAATTAGTTTTTAATTCTTTTTCTAATTAAGAAAAAGAATTTGGAAGCGGAAAATTTGGTTTACATTACTATTGTTTTATTTATAATGTGAACTGTTCAAAATTGTTAAATTTTGATATGCAGCACAGCCCTAAAGAAATGTAGTTTTAAAATTCGTAAATTGTATTTCACATATTGGCGAGTTGACTATAATTTTAGTGCAATAAATACGAATTACAAAATGTATTTTCCAAATGGGAAAACGCTGATCGAAAAGCGTTACAAGTATCTTCCACATCCTCGGTGAAACTTCGCTTGAAATGTTCTTGAATTAATAATGACAACAAACCAAGTGGGCTTTGCTTTTCAAATTGTTTTTTTTTTGTAAATGCAGAACATCTGCGGCTTTTATAAATAATCAATTTATTGGTTTAAGTTCTTTCTAAATAAAAACACACGTTTGATAAAAATTGATTTTTAAATTTTTGTATCATCTAATCCACGTTAAAAAGGTTTGGTTAATTTTAATAGAATCTATGGAATGATATAATTAATTTAAAGTCCACTAAAGGGTTTTGAAAATATATTAATAACTTTGACAAAATATTTCAGTCCTCAAACCTCGAAACCTCAGTTTTAATTAAACTTATTACATTATTTATACTATCCTGAACGAAAATGTCGTATCTCATGAGTAATTAATTTTGAAATATTGATGATTGTATGAAATGTAAAAAAACACTTTTTTTTTGAGATTTTTTTTATTTTTTATAGAATGGATTGCAGGGCGAAAGAATATCATAATTTATTTGCTGAATTCTTCAGACTATTTTTTGTGGCCCTAAAGAATACTAGGGCCAAAACGTTAGCCATCCACGCTTGTATAGCTAGTGCGCTGATTCAAATTGCATTAAATACAAACCCGCTTCGCTTCTGTCGGGAGTCCCCTGACGCCATTTTTCTTTTTTAATCCTACCATAAATATTGAAGTAGGCAGTTTTTTTCCTATAAAAATAAATTTAAAAAAGTCGGTAGGTAAAAAAATCCACCTGATAAAAATATGATATGTCGTTTTGGCTTAGTACGGCAAAATATTGACTAAAAACAATTTTCTTATAAGTATTTTAAACGATCAATTTTTTTACTGTCAAAATTGTTTTTCTATTTTCATTTTAACAAGATATCACTCAGCTGTCCATTAACATTATTGAGACCTTATTTTGTATGTTTATTCAGTAAACGATATTTGTCCCTTTGCCCTTGATACAGGGCGAAGGGATGACAGGCTGACCGATCTCCGATACCATAACAAATCTGTCCACTCAATCAAAATCCCAAACATGAATGTTCCAATGGCAGTCAATCAATGCACTATCCGTACCGTTCACAATGACGGTATGTTATGTTAACGTAAAATATGGTAGCATGTTAAGCCGCACACTAAAAACGCATACATCACGCATGGAGCAAATGTTTTAAGAAGCAATTATTGCTCACATATAATTGTATACACCAGGCAGTGTTGCCAGATTTTTTTTTGCCAAATCGGGTTTTTGGAACTTTTTGAGTGAAAAAAGCGAGATTCTTTCGTCGAAAGCGGGACATAGTAAAAAAACGTATATAATCAGAAGCTTTTAAATATTTATCTTTTTATTTGAGTTCAAATTACGTTTACGTGACAATAGATAGCAAAAATAGCCATAGAAAATGTATTTTAATGAAAATATGATATTTTAAATCAGATTTACCCTATCGTTAAATAGTTGAGTCTTATTCGTTTATTGAATAAAAAAAATAAAAAAAACAGAAATCAAAATCAAAAAAGTTTTATTCATTTACAAATTGCAACTTACAATAAGAGCATAATTATTTACGCACGGTCGAGGTATCCCCGAAAAGCGGGACTGAGCCTATCCCGCGCGGGACAAATAATTTTGATTTAAAAATCGGGACGTCTGGCAACGCTGACACCAAGGCACACTTCATCGATTTGAAGAAGGGACTTGTTCGTTGTTTACTGTCGGTGTTCTTTAAAAAATGAAAGAGGATATGGAATTTTTCGCCCTTTAGTTTGATAAAAATTGTGGCTTGCAGATTGAGAGCACAAACTGGATACCCTAGAGTCCTAGACAATATTCGTCGTGTCAACATAATCAATATTCCATTACTTTCGTGCAAGTCAATAATTGGTCCCTCTTGTATTATATTACCATTAAAAGCACAGTTCACAATGGACGCAACGTTAATGTCACAAGCTATAGTAAATTTTGTGATTATCAAGCCTTTTGTTTACACAAAAACTAAACTCTCTCAACTACAAACTCTTTGCAGCGCAGTAATAAAAAATATACAGTATTAATTTAACTTTTCCAAAAATGGTTTCAATTAGAGAAATTAAAATTAATTATAAATCAATTGAGCAAGTTAGCCTAGTAAAACTAAATACTTTTTAGAGTTAAGGAACCTTTTAAAATTTCAAACGTCCATGAAAATCTTAGCAATTAACACCAAAATAACCCTCCCTCATAACTTAAAGATTCCAAAAAGAAATTGAATAGTTGTCGAAGGAAAGCAGAATATTAAATACGGAATGGTTTTAAGAAAAGTCAATCATGGAACAAAGCAACTTTCTTATAATAAACTTGCTCTCGAACAAGGCTATTAGATGCAGAGGTGACCTCATTCCGGTTGAATAGTAATGGTGTAATGACATCATCCAGAAGACTGTCAATTGATATTGCGTGGTTGATAAAAATATTGAACGGTCCTCCAGCTGACGTCATTCATGGAACGACATAACCTTTTTGCTTCTAATAACCTTGCTCTCCAACAAGGTTTATTAGATGCAGAGATGACCTCGTTCCTCTTGGATAGTAATGACTAATGGGGAATAACGTCCTCGAATGTAGTGTCAATTGATATTGCGGGGTTGATAACCATATTGGTAAATTGATTTTTTCTAATAAGCTTGTTCTCAAACAAGGTCATTAGATACAGAGGTAGCTTCGTTCCGTTCAATCCAACAGACTGTCAATAGACATTGCGTGGTTGATGAAAATATTCTTCCAGCTAACGAGGTGACCTGTGTGTTTGATTGTAACAAACCGCCTTCGTTCATTAATTCCAGCACGGTATACGGCGCCGTGTCATTTGATACACCTTAAGGCAACTCCCTTCTTCCTTCTGGATCTCTGTCCTATGCACACATGATAATGCATACAAACCTTCTGTGGGAATGTTTGAACGCCGCTTGCAGAGAAGGCGTTATCCAGTTGAGAAATATTCATGTAATTCATTACCTTGTTAGTGTATTTGCCATATGGCAACATACACTATTGGCGTCGGTCGGATGGCGGGACCTAGGGGTCCGACCAAAATTTCTCGACGTTTCATAACCTCCTAAACACATTGGCACCATTTTTAAAAATGTTTATATATATATGTATATATATATATATATATATATATATATTTATATATATATATATATATGTGTACGCGCGATAACTTTCGAAAGAGTTAATTGATTTCAACGAAATTTGGGCCACATGTTGAAATCCATCACCGCAAGAAGCCTATTTAAAATGGGCCTAATCGGGCTACTTTAAGGGTAGTTTTTAGGGGTTGAAAACTGTTTTTGGGCCCCAAAATACAGAAAAAATTATCCGAATCGTTTCAAAATTGAAATTTAACCCTTTGGTAGTGATTAAAAAGTGTCCCCACAATTTTAATAAAATCGGCCCGACAGGACCGGATTTACAAATTTTATGAAAACACTTATAGTTTGCAGATAGTGACTTATTTATTGAAGGGTGTATTTAATTTAGTGTAGACGTTAGATTGACAATAATATTACAATTAAGAAAAAAATGTTATTTTAAGGGGTGTATTAAAGGGTTAAATTTTTAATTTTGCCCAAAAAGAAACTTAATTTCACATAATAAAAGTATAAAACCACACGGCCCTATACAAGCAAATACACTATATTGTCGGCAGGGTTTTGGCACTGCGACCCGGGTTTTTTTAAATTACAACCGCCGAATTGTCACACGGGCTTAGTGTCAATTTATTACTTTACACGGCTTCTACATCCGATCGAAGTTGAACAACCTACTCATGCACCGAGAAGCAGTTGCACGCGGAAGTGGCAGTCAATTTACATTAGACATGTCATCTAACAGAGCACTCTTATCAAGGGTAGTGTTGGGAATAATCGAATTACAGTGTAACCGTAATATAACGATTTCCTCGACTTAACAAATTTTTCGAAATCTGCACGTAAGAGTTAGTGCAAAATATACATTACGAATACTTTTTGTCAAAAACCATCTTATAACGAATTTTCAATCATGGCAGAATATAAATAGAAAGTATAATTTATCTCTATTTAACAATTTTCGTCAACTTATAACCTTTACATAAGGTATCCTACCAATCACACACAATTCCACAATAACAACAACAATTCATGTCTCGACATCATTGTTGTTTGATGTAAAGTAATGTAAACACTGCTGTTGGTCACTGTTGTTAGTAAATTTAAAGTTGCAGCGGCTGAGAAACGAAAAAGGTGTTCCTTAACCGTCGCAGAGAAATGAAAAACCCATTAAGTATGTAGACGAAAATCCCATAAAAAACAAATTAGACATCGCTAAAGAGTTCGAAATTCCTGCAAGTACATTGACCACTATTTTAAAGTTTAGAGATAAGTTTTCAGAAGAAAATCGATTTTTTTACCTTGTTAAAACGAATCTTAGACCAACCTAACAAATTTCATTATAAGCTTTGTTATATCGATGTTGTCCTGTATTTTGATAGTTAGATGATTTTTATAATCGAATGATTCATTCGAAATCATTCCTTCAGCTGCAGATGTATCATAATAATAGGTGTGTTGGTATTATGCCTGAATGAATGAATGTTTCAACTCTCGAATTAATTTTGCTCTCGGTTTCGATTGTCACCTAGTACAGATGCAGATAAAAAACGTAATCTTATGCTTGATATCAAGGGTTGTCTTGGGAATAATCGATTGATTTTGATAGTCGAAAGGTAATTATTCGAATGATTTTGATAATCGAATGATTCACTCGAAATGATTCCTTCAGCTGAAATATCATAATAATGATTGGTACTATGCCTCGAATTTTTCGAAATGATTACTTCAGCTGATATATCATTGGTACCATGCTTGAATAAAAAAATTTCAGTATATCAGACAATGATTTTCTATTGTTTCAGGCTGAGCCGGCTCTGATGTACGACTCAGTGCATGTGTTCGCAATAGGACTGCAGACCTTGGAGCAGTCGCATACTCTGCGCCTATCGAATGTCAGTTGCGAACGCGAACAACCTTGGGATGGCGGCCTGAGTCTTATAAACTACATTAACGCTGTGAGTACCGATAACTTACTATAGCGTTACGAAACAAATTCGATATATGACTCTTTTTATTTATTACTCTTGCATGCATTGCAACATTATCACTGAACTCCATAACTGGATAGCGTGATGGACGATTGTATAGATCGGCGTTGCGTCTAATGAATGAATTCACTAGGCTTTGCCAAAATATTTGATCAAAGCTCTACACACTAGAGTTGGGTAACTCAGATCTGAACCGGGTCAAAGAACCGACTCCGACAGAAGATCCGTGAGAGCCGACTCACTTTTTTTTGAGCCGACGGATCAACGGATCCGCATAACTCAGTAAAACACTTAACACACAGAAGCACATTTTACACTTACGTATCAGTTCTTGCTTTGATGCATCTATCAGCTCAAATGACTCATGCATCACATGTTTGGCTATGCATTCTTGATTCTATACACGTCGTGATATGATTGACTGCAGTAACATATTCAGAACTCGGCTCTTTTTGAACCGGTTCAGTGAGCCGGCTATCATACGGGATCCAGATGCAAAGATGCAGATCACTAAGAAGACCCATTTTTCCCATCTGGTCTAGGGCATCACTACAGTAGAGCACCACAAAAAGAGTTTACTTTTATTTAATTTCACATGAGTTTCACCTGAGATCCCGGTATCTGCCTATCTGTAATCGAATCTTGCAAATTAAACTTGATTTCCCAATTGAGTTGAATTTTAGACACACTTTTGATTCTGAAGACAATACCAATGTACTCTATTGATTAGTATATTGAATATTATGGTAGAACCAATATGGCCGCGACCACAAAATGGCGGATTACCTTCTTTACAACTCTCTCCACATGGATATCAAAGCCAGAACATTTCATGAAATGTCTACACACTACTGGATATATAATAGGGCATCACCATAGAAGGGCATCACACAAATAGTTTATTTTTTACAAGCTTTTATTTAGTTTCTCCTATCTAGGCGTCTGTCTGTCTGTAATCGAATCTTGCAAGTTTTTGACTCACTTCTCGGTTTTCGATTAAACTGAAATTTTGCACACACGTTTGGTTCTGAAGACAATACAATATAGTATATTGAAATTTATATATGGCCGCCACCACAGAATGACGGATTATCTCCTTCTTTATTCTTCTGTATTTTTATTATAAATCCAAAATGGCGGCCTACACAAAATGGCGAATCATTTCTTTAAAATTCCCTTGAGTCTGAAATGAGTGGGTATGATAAGTGTTTTACTGTAAACTGTGTGACGTGTTTTAAAATCCAATATGGCAACCAAAGGCGTAACTAAAAAATGGAAAAGAAAATATTAGATAAAACACTTTTATAAAAACCAACTTTTATTGTAGTAGGTATACTAAAAAGGATAAAAATAATTTTTAATAATTTAAGGTAGTTGTCGTGGTTAAGGCACACCGTCAGAAAATTCTTATTACTTATTAAGGAGATGATAATACAATTACCCTGAAAATTTGAAGTCGATCGACCGTATATAATCCGAGATAAATTCAATTAAAAATTGGATAATTAACATTGATTGTCTACGATCTCTGTAGTTCTGAACCAGTTTCTTATTTATAAAAAAAGAACTAACTGTCAGAAACTTTCCAAAAACTGACAGTCTTTCAATGCATTTGTTATGAGTTTAAAAAAAATAAGAAAACATTTTTGACCGTCTAATTATTTATAAATAACGGTTTAAAGTTGACAAATTTATAAAAAAGTATACATGCATATGAATACTGTATGAGTTACGTTTCCACGGGTACAGTCTTGCGTACAAATTATGAATCACTTAGCTACAAGCTAGTATACTTTTGTGGCGCGTATAATCTACAACTTTTTGACAATATTGTACCACGACAACTACCTTAAACTGATCATTTATTTTTTATAGTGTCAAATACCCTATTATTTTTGTCGCACTTACGAATTCCAAGTTTACATTGGAAATGTTTTTATGAGGATGCATTGTATAATTATGGTTATATATTTTTGTGCCATTGCGTATACAACGCGTGTAAATATGTCAGTGTAATAATATATATTCCCAAGATGCACACCGTTATCAGAAAATTGCGCCAGTTTCTTGTTTGCACAGCGAGACGTGGATTTTTTGCGGCCATGTAACATTTTTTTTTGTCGTTTGGGTGTAATACGATAGCGTCATAAACATTGTATTATACTGAACGCCCAATAATCTCGTTCTGACCGTGCGAGATCACAGTACAGAGAACATAAATGGTTTGGTTTTTTATTAACTCAGATAGAAGTTTGTTCCAACAAACCACCAGACCAGTTACTGGCGCAGAGTAAAAATAAATTACCGCTTAATTAACCGGTAAAATATTCGATTATTACTATTTGTTATTAATATACAAGGCTGCGCAGAAAGTTTTCTGCTTGTTTGCAATTTTCGATTGAGATCTTAATTTTAATTTTATTATATCTACACAAATATACTAAAACTATTTTCCCATATGACTTTGAGCCAAGTTTTTAAAGTTTATTTGCTCTAAATCAGAGAAAATTGGTTTTTCACAAATTTTTGTACAGAGAAAATTAAATTTGAAAGAAAATATTGAGCAAGCCAAATTTGTTAGTATTTTCTACATAACTTTTTAAAGAAAAAAATTCAAATCGTTAATTTTGCTTTCCGTAATTCGAAATCTCGTGACGTGCTGTAATGAAATATTAAGGTAGGTGTCGTGGTTAAGGCACACCGTCAGAAAATTCTTAATTTTTGTATACTTATTAAGGACATGATAATACAATTACCCTGAAAATTTGAAGTCGATCGACCGTATATAGTCCGAAATAAATTCAATTAAAAATTGTATAATTACCATTGAATGTATACGATTTCTGTAGTTCTGAACCAGTTTCTTATTTATAAATAAAGAACTAACTGTTATAAACTTTCCAAAAACTGACAGTCTTTCAATGCATTTGTTATGAGCTTAAAAAAAATACGAAAAAATTTTTGACCGTCTAATTATTTATAAATAACGATTTAAAGTTCAACAATTTATAGAAAAGTATACATGCATATGGATACTGTATGGGTTACGTTTCCATGGGTACAATCTTGCGTACAAATTATGGATCACTTAGCTACAAGCTAGTATACTTTTGTGGCGCGTATAATCTATAACTTTTTGACAATATTGTACCACGACAACAAACCAAATTTGGTGAAGCTTATTGTTTAAACACAGCTAATAAAAGCAATAAATAATGAATTTTGCGATCAGAGTTCGAAATTTTCCGAGAGCATCACTTTAAAGGACACTTTTTACACCGCTGTAGCTTTGGTTCATAGATCTATAAAACCGTTCCAACATATGTTGTAATTCTTAAATCAGTCAAAAAAAAATGATATTAATAACGCATGCGCATAAAATCGTTCATGACTAATCCACTTACGGTACAAACTGCGTTTTGGAACAAACCTAATATTTACTGGGAACACGCTGTGACTTTAATGACGTAGCAGGTTTTTAGTGTATTTGCCATAAGGCAACATACACTATTGGCGTCGGTCGGATGGCGGGACCTAGGGGTCGGACCAAATTTTCTCGACGTTTCATAACCTCCTAAACACTTTGGCACTATTTTTAAAAATGTTTATATATATATGTATATATATATATATATATATATTTATATACGTATATATATATATATGTGTACGCGCGATAACTTTCGAAAGAGTTAATTGATTTCAACGAAATTTAAGCCACGTGTTGAAACCCATCACCGCAAGAAGCCTATTTAAAATGGGCCTAATCGGGCTATTTTAAGGGTAGTTTTTAGGGGTTGAAAACTGTTTTTGGGCCCCAAAATACCGAAAAAATTCTCCGAATCGTTTCAAAATTGAAATTTAACCCTCTGGTAGTGATTAAAAAGTGTCCCCACAATTTTAATAAAATCGGCCCGACAGGACCGGATTTACAAATTTTATGAAAACACTAGTTTGCAGATAGTGACTTATTTATTGAAGGGTGTATTTAATTCGGTGTAGACGTTAGATTGATAATAATATTACAATTAAGAAAAAAATGTTATTTTAAGGGGTGTATTAAGGGGTTAATTTTTTTATTTTGCCCAAAAACAAACTTAATTTCACATAATAAAAGTATAAAAACCCCACGGCCCTATACAAGCAAATACACTATATTGTCGGCAGGGTTTTGGCACTGCGACCCGGGTTTTTTAATTTAACATTTGTATAAATACTTAACGTATCGAAGTGAAATAAGCGCCATTGTGTTTATGACAATAGGAAACAATGTCATTTATTTTTACAGACTCATTGTAACTGATGAAAACACATCGGTTAAAGCCGGATAAGTGAACGCTTAATCGTCTACTTCCGGATTTCGCCGTGTTAGTTCTTCATGAATGGCGTCATAACTTTAACATTTTTAACATCGATAGCATATGTTTCCAGCACATTTCAAACTTACAATAAAATATATTCTTTAGATTTCTCGACAGAGCAATTCCTTTTTTTTGTAGTAACAACTTCTACATATTTCTACGTCGTCTGACAGGTTTTTTTTTGTAGTTTTTGATCGACTCGTTCCGTCAAATTCGCAGTTAATAAAATATTTGAGCGTTCAGTTCACGTATTACAAGGATAGTCTCACAGCATAGGTGTATATAGTTGAATAGGTCCAAAGATTTATGTTTGACTACGTGATGGGAATATAACGGGATGTGTCGAAGTGATTGTGACCCAAAAAAGTACACTGTAAACACAAAACAATAACAAATGAACACACAAAGCTTTTAAAACATGTCATTGTTTTATTAGTGTATTTGCCATGATATGGCACATACGCTATTGGCGTCAGTCTTACATAAGTTTTAATTAAATCGATTCACAAGGGTTTTTTTAACACGCTTTTATTAGCTTCACCTGTATGTTTGTTTGTTTGTGAAGGGATCTTTGAACGTGAAATTCACCCACTTCAAAACGGCAGATTAAACTGAAACTTTGCACCCTTATCAAATACCGATGACAATACAATAATATAAGTTTGTTCCATTATCCTGACCAGGACCTTCAGGATAAAAAAAGTTGAAAAATTACAGCAAACAAGCTAATACGTTGTACACTAACGTACGTTGAGTTTTTTAGTCTTATAATTAAAATTAGAGCTTAAAAAACTAAAACAAGACGCTTTTATGAACTAAAAAATGCAAAATAATTTGACAACAAAATTAGCTTTACTGTAAAAAGCGTGGAGTGTTTAATATCGGCATTACATTTTTCATTTACTAGCTAATTTTAAACGTAGAGATATTACGAAAATTTAGGTAGATAGCACCCAACGTTTTTTACAGTAAAGCTAATTTTGTTGGCAATATATATGTAACTTAACTTTCGAAAGAGTTAATTGATTTTAACGAAATTTGGCCCACGTGTTGAAATTCGTCACCGCAAGAAGTCTATTTAAAATGGGCGTAATCGGGCCATTTTAAGGGTAGTTTTTAGGGGTTGAAAAATGTTTTTGGGCCCCAAAATACCAAAAAATTCTCAGAATCGTTTCAAAATTGACATTAACCGTTTAGTAGTAATTAAAAAGTGTCCCTAAAATTTTAATAAAAGCGGCCCGACAGAACCGGATTTATAAATTTTCTGAAAACAGTTTGCAGATAGTGAATTATTTACTGAAAGGTGTATATAATTTGGTATAGAGGTTCGATTGATAATAATATTGCAATTATAAAAAAAAATGTTATTTTAAGGGGTGTATTAGGGAGTAAAATGTTTTATTTTTCCCGAAAACCAACTTAAGTTCGCGTAATAAAGCCACACTGCCTGTATTAGCAAATACACTATATTGTGGGCAGGGTTTTTGCACTGCGACCCGGGTTTTTTTAGTTCATAAAATCGCGCTGTTTTAGTTTTTTTAAATTCTATTTTTTATGTATAGTATTGCAATAATGACAAATATATTTGTTAAAAAACAAATATCAATACATGAAGATTTCGCATTCTAAGAGCAAATATTTTTTAAGTTGAATACGAAATATTTTTCCAGCTAGATTTTGTGCAGAAATATTTCTTAAGTGCAAGTTGCGACACAAAATATTATGTAATACATTTCTTGAAGAAGGAAAGATTCTTTATGTCGCCAGTGAGGATTTTTTTACATATCATTTATTTCTGTCACTCTGAACTCTATCGTAAGAGGTTTTTCAAAACATTTTCAAACATAAAAGTGAAATGCAAAAAAGTTTCTCTGAACTGCTAAACAGCCCTTAAGAAAACTTGTAAACATATATAGTGAAGAATTTGTATACATTCTTTCTATTATCGGTGTTTGTGTCAGCAATTTTTCTTCGTTTTTTTTTCTTTTTTCTAAACGGAAATATATATTTGTCTTGAAATTAAAACACAAGAAAGTTCGTATAGGTTTTTGACCTTGGCTTTTGTATCTTATATAAGCTTTGATACAAGCTTTTAATTTACTTTTTCTCTTTTTTGTCCTTGATAATTAATATAAAAATGATTTGTCAGGAAAAAGGACTTTTTAAGTAAACACTTATTAGTGTATTTGCCATATGGCAACATACACTATTGGCGTCGGTCGGATGGCGGGACCTAGGGGTCGGACCAAAATTTCTCGACGTTTCATAACCTTCTAAGCACTTTGGCACCATTTTTGGAAAAATTGTATATATATATATATACGTACGGGCTATAACTTTCGAAAGAGTTAATTGATTTTAACGAAATTTGGCACGCATGTTGGAATCCATCACCGCACGAAGCCTATTTAAAATGGACCCAATCGGATCATTTTAAGGGTGGTTTTTAGGGGTTGAAAAAAGTTTTTGGGCCCAAAAATACCGAAAATTTTCGCAGAATCGTTTCAAAATTGAAATTTACTCTTTTAGTAGCAATTAAAATGTGCTCCCGAAATTTGTAAAAAATCGGCCCGCCAGGACCGGATTTACAAATTTTATGAAAATACTAGTTTGCAGATAGTGAGTTATTTACTGAAAGGTGTATTTAATTTGGTATAGATGTTCGATGATAGTAATATTGCAATTAAGCCACACACTGTTAATTTAAGGGGTGTATTAAGGGGTAAACTTTTTTATTTTGCCCAAATAACCAACTTAAGTTCGCATAATAAAGCCACACTGCCTATATTAGCGAATACACTATATTGTCGGCAGGGTTTTGGCACTGCGACCCGGGTTTTTTTATTATTTATAGCGACGTTTCGTCCCTTGCTTGGGACTTTTTCAAGCTTTATAACTATTAAATGTTTAGATCAAGTAGATATAAAAGTTAAAATACACATGTAAATATAAATTTGAGTTAAACAATTGTTCATTAAAAAGTTAAAAATAATTCCGTTTTTAAAAAAAATATTTTTACAGTATTTTATTTATTTATTATTGATTCAGATTATTTATTTATGTGTATTTTAACTTTTATATCTACTTGACCTAAACATTTAATAGTTATAAAACTTGAAAAAGTCCCAAGCAAGGGACGAAACGTCGCTATAAATAACAAATAAGTGTTTACTTAAAAAGTCCTTTTTCCCGACAAATCATTTTTACAAGGTTTTAATTTTAAAAAATCTACAAATAACTGCGTAATGTATTCTTTTAACCTAGAAATAGTGCAGTATAATCTAAGCTAGAATTTAATTATTATATTCTGCAGCCTAACTTTAAAATAAAAACAATTTTTTTAATTAATAACTTTACAACTAAAGAACATACTTTTTTAAGTTTAAGCAGTTCGTTTAAAAAACAGTACATTTTTAATGCTGCTTGTTTCATTTTAAATTACAGTACGTAACTAAAAAAAGGCACTGTTTTATAAACTAGAATGTCGAAAGAGTTTATTCAGATTTTTACGTCATATGAGCAAAGCTGTGAATTTACATATTGCAACAAACAAAATCAAGTCAATTTATAATGCGTTTTTTAAAGCTAGAAAATATGTCCCATTAAAATAACAAATTACGGAATTACAATCACTAAGTTCCAAAGTATTACGCCTTCTTCTTTTTTGTTTTGGCGAATATTCTTCACTTTTAGATTTCCCCCAGTTAATAGTTCGTACTTTCTACAAAAAAGTCGATATTCGTAGCTCATAAAAAAATCGTCGTGATTTCTCAATTGTCGAGCGTCTATAATTTTTGTATGTGATTGCGATTTTTATTCAGTGTATATGCCATAAACACTTTTGACACGCGAATTTCAATAATATTGACCATGATATTATTTTGCCAAGAAGGTCACTTTGAACCAAGTTTTTACAGTTTATTTAATCTAAAAAAAACGATTTAAAATTAGATACAAAAACGAGAAAATTAACATAAGTTTTTCACACATTTTTGTACAGAAAAAAATTAATTTGAGAAAAATTCTTGAGCAAGCCCAATTTGTCAGTAATTTTAACATAACTTTGTAAAGGAAAAACTTCAAAATGTTAAATAGCCTTCCCGTAATTCGAAATCTCGTGACGCGCTGTAAAGAAATATTGACGAAAATCACGTATTTTGATTCAATTTTTAGAGCAAAAATATGTTTTTTGAAATTTTTAAATAGCAATCTAAATTTTGTGAAGCTAATAAAAACTGTAATAAATTAATTTTGCGACTGCAATTCGAAATTTCCCGAGAGCATATTTCACAATCTGAATGATCAGCATCTTAAGGAGTTATTTTTTCGTTTTGAAATAAAAGATCTGTGCAACAGTTCTGTAACTTAGAGTACACAATATATATTTTTTGTTAAAAATGTTGGCAACAACACAATGAAGTTAATTACATGCCGGAGCTGGCAAATTGCGCCCGTTCCAATTTACTTCTAAATGAGCCGGGATTAGATGTTCTAATTAGTCGAAGTTTTTCTCTTTTCTGTGTTTTTTTAATGCACAACTTCAACTGTCTAGAGGAGAGAATGATACAATAAAACGAGCTGAATTTTACCACTTTAATGTTTTTAAAGTATCCTTTCTTCGTTTAACCTTTTCTCATCTACATTGTGTTAAACCTGTTGCGGTTAGAAAAGATCAAAATAGAAACAAAATCACGCACACATTATAACATAACCATATATAGATTCAACCCAAGTCAAGCTAACCATGTTTTCTTTAGACCTGACCGAAAATACGTACTTTTGGCTTCGATTTTAAGGCAGAAAGCCTAACATTTACGCACTGCTGGAATTACTCGCACGCCATCTATTACAGCGGACCACAAAAAAGTAACAGCGGGATGTCACACACTGATACGTCAGATTGCCACCAGCTGTTATTGCGTATAACCTGAAAACTGCTCACTTGAAAGTTATTAGTCTTTTTATATAATGGTGAATAAAAGTTAAATAGTGATATTAAGTAAAAACTAATCAAAGAAAAAGATGAACGAATAATTAAAAATGTTGATAATAAACACACTTTCGACCGGATATAAAGAAAAATAGTATACACCACACGGGCAGAAAGTTGAGAGCCCTGAACTGCGCGACATGTTGCCCGAGTCTCATATGTTCAACTCAGAATCCCCTGGTATAATACGCGCCACGGTTCTAAAAGGTTCTGAAGCTAGATGCAAATGGAGGCTTGCGCAGGTACAGTTGGTTGAAAAACTACAAACACGTGCTATATTATTATTTTTAATTTTTCTTTAATCTAAAGGTCTAATTCCATGCATAAAGTCATCCAAAAAAAAATATTTTTTTGTGCTTGTCTATGCTAAACTGTATTTGGCATTATTGATCAATTAACGCTCAAAGAAACAACTTAACAATAGCGTTCTGGACTGTACTGTATAGTAGGAAAGCGACAAGTGACACGACAACCAGCAATAATCAATCACCGATGAGCGCACGTTCTGTGCCGGTAACTGGGAGGTGGTGGGAGTCTTCCGTTCTCACAAAACAACCAGGACGACTCAAAATATGCATTTGCGACGCTGTTTGTGACTAACTTCAGAACTTTTTAGAACCGTGGCGAGTATTATATTACAGATATGAGGCAAACTGACAGCTACACTAACTTGTAGTTTGTAAATATCAACAAGTTTACTCAACAACTTTTATCCCGTAGTTTGAGTCAATTACTTCTAAAGCTGTCGTAAAAAGGTTATATATAATTAGTTATTTTTTCAGTCAAATCCTTTAAATCGACTGTGTATAAAATTTTAACGATCGTCTTAAAATCAGCCACAAAAAGCGTGAGGAAACTGTAAATTGCATTCATTAAAAACAAACTTGTCATTTTATTTCGTCTCATGAAACTTGAAATCGTTAAAATTAGCATTTTTAAAACCGCATGGTGTTTTTGGAAACGTACTAGTTTTCACATTAAAACCGCCTGTTAACAGTCTGTGTTTATTACCATTCAGTAGCGTAACTACAAGGTAGCAAAGTGGCAAAAGTCCATGGACCCCCGTCTTCAAGGAGCCATGCGGCACTTAAAGTTGATATTCAGCGAGAAAGATAAGAAAGATTGACTGTTTGCCATTGAAGAATAATTGATAACTCATTTCGTCGTGAAAATGGGAAGTTTCGGGTTTAAGATCCGCCACTGACAATATTTGAGAAGATTTTTTTTATAATACAGCATTGTAACAATTGTAGCAAACTATAGGTATTGTATTAATTTAGTCACAGTAAAGGAAGATTTGGTTGAGGATCAATATAAAAATAAGCTTTACCAAAGTCTCGCTAATGGCCAACGTTTCGAAAAATATATTTTCATCTTCAGGGCCTTAAGCTGGTCGAATGGTGGTAAATTGTTCTAATAATATACATGATCATTTTTATAGATTAATACAATTTTAAACATCACAAACACATTAAAATATTAATTCAATTGTAATAAACTGTCACAAATTAAAAAAAACCGGGTCGCAGTGCCAAAACCCTGCCGACAATATAGTGTATTTGCTTATACAGGCAGTGTGGCTTTATTTTGCGAGTTTAAGTTGGTTTTTGGGCAAAATAAAAAATTTTACTCCTTAATACACCCCTTAAAATAACATTTTTTTTCTTAATTGCAATATTATTATAAATCGAACCTCTATACCAAATTATATACAACTTTCAGTAAATAATTCACTATTTGTAAACTAGTGTTTTCATAAAATTTGTAAGTCCGGTCCTGTCGGGCCGATTTTATTTAAATTTTAGGGACACCTTTTAATTACTACTAAAAGGTTAAATGTCAATTTTGAAACGATTCTGAGAATTTTTTCGGTATTTTGGGGCCCAAAAACATTTTTCAACCCCTAAAAACTACCCTTAAAATGCCCCGATTACGCTCATTTTAAATAGGCTTCTTGCGGTGATGGATTTCAACACGTGGACCAAATTTCGTTAAAATCAATTAACTCTTTCGAAAGTTATTGCCCGCACACACACACACACACACACACACATATATATATATATATATATATATATATATATATATATATATATATATATATATATATATATATATATATATATATATATACATATATATACATATATATACATATATATACATATATATACATATATATATAAACATTTTCAAAAATGGTGCCAAAGTGTTTAGGAGGTTATGAAACGTCGAGAAATTTTGGTCTGACCCCTAGGTCCCGCCATCCGACCAACGCCAATAGTGTATGTTGCCTTATGGCAAATACACTAAAAAAATCTTTTTCAAATATTGTTATATGTGCACAAATAAATTTAGTCTTACGAACTACTATACTGTAAACAATCAATTTAAAAATGTAGGTTGCCTTTTTAATTAATTATATGATTTTCTTGTATACAAAAAAAAACATCTCTTCGTGGAAAGCTGTTTTAATCTGCGTGAAAAGAAATCAACATGCCAAATGCGAATTAGTTTTTCGCATACGCTAACATTGAAATCCTGTTAGTATATTGAAGAAAAGCAGGAAAACAACCTAATACATTTCCGCACTTTCATTTATTTGATGGAATGATGAAAATGCCAAAACAGTTTTTTTTTCTTCTTTCTATTGGCATTTATTCAATTCTGTTCGTTTATATTAACGCTGTGCAATTATGTTTCCGCCGGAAGTTTCTTTCGATCTTCCGACATCGTTAAAAGGTTATAACTTCGAAAATAAAAAAAATACACTTCTGAGCTTGCACTCATGCGATTAGGATGACTTTTGTCCTACAAGGTCAAGCAATTGTAATCATATCCACGAGTCGCGACACTATTTTTTTCCGAATTGCAATTACGATCATCCGTAACTCTGTAACTTCTTTAGTTAGAGACATTTAAATAAATGTTGTTTTTTTTTTAATTTTACGCACCAAAACTTCTATGTATGCTCATTCGATTCAGCATGATTTTTTCTATAAGTCACAGTAAATCATAAATTTATTAAATAACGAGGCGATATTTCACGTTTTTAAAATTGAAAAAATTTACAACGGCCCCCTGAAAAAGAAAGCAGTCAGATTACAAACAGGGCCGAACAGGCTCGAAAATATACGATAGATTCTTGTGGTCATCTGTTAAAAATCACCTCGGTCATTCAAATAGCTTTAATAGTTAAACATTACTTACGTATTTTTCTGTTCTCCTAATACATCACTTTCTGTATTCTTCTTTGTTTCCTGATTATCAGGAGGCACAACCACCAACCAGATTTAACAATAGTAGAATGTAACAGGAACCTACAAACTAGAACATCCTAAATTTCGAAAATATTTTTGATATTTGATTCTCTGTCCCAGAAATTCCGGATCTCATCCCGATGTTGAAAAAAGTTTAGAGAAACATTTCGCGTTCAAGAAACGTTTCTTTCTGATTAATAGGGGCACAGAAGTTGCTTATGTACAATATATAGCGTAGACTATAACATATAGAAGGTATTGTTGAGGCTACAACTACATGTAAAAGTTAGATTACAATACCCGTAACCTTAAATCGTGTAACAATTATTTCGTCGGTAGCGATTTTTATGTGAGCACCTATGAGTTTTTTTCCAGGCATGTGAAAACGCGTAATCATTTAGTAGATCCATTCACTGTTCGCGCCTTCGCAACCCCAAACAAACGCCTGCTGTGGTTGACCAACAGCCCGTCAAAACCACACGCGTTCTCCATTACATCAAACGCACCGACAGCGCCTTATGTGATGGTGGGAGAACTGGGCGTTCGCCCGTTACAAACACCATATTTTACGTTCAGCGTCATAATTTTAGCAGTTTATTATGCAAACATTTACGATAATCAAATAAAAGTTCGAGTAAGAAGTTATGTTTGTGATAAGAAAGATTCCTCATTTAACATATTTTGTTTTTTGTGAAGAAATCATCTAATGCTTTTTGCCTTTTTTCTGTTTCGTTCAGCAAGCTATTGTCAATAGCAAGATATTGCATCAATGACACTTCGTCTTGCCTTTGAACTTCTATCAACATTTGAATCATTTTGTATAAACTGATCCATAATTGACATTATAATGGCCAAACTTTTTTAATACTTATCGCGCATCATATTTTCATTTTGTTTTCGAAACAGTCGAGCATCTTTCAATTGATGAAATGAGGACATTGACGTTTAAATTTAAGTAGTTTAAAAAAAGCTTAGTTGACCACATTGTCTGTCAAGGCGATGAGGGACTAGTCGCGTTTGTTGTAATGCAGTGTCGCCATTCGTCGACTGACAGTTCAATTGTGCCAGAAGCACACCAAATGATGAATGCATTTAACACCGCTCTACCCTACATGATCAATGACTGTTCTGGTTTTTTTGCACCGTGACTTTTCTATTACACAAGAGGGACTCCGTATTTACACGTATCTGTACCCAATGATACTACATCGTTATTTTTGTGCAAACAAATATCCAGTTTGTATATTTATTCGTATTTGCATTGAACTGACCGCGACGAGAGTTAGAGTATTTGGGAAGATGTCTTAGAAATGAAATAAATATTTATTATTGTTTATATTATTATAAATAAAATACTTTTAAAAGAATACTTTTTAAAGACAAGTTTTTATTGAAAAACAAATTTTAATATTTTAGATTAAAATGGCTTGTAACCTCTGTGACACTTTAACAGTCACAACCCACGCTTTTATAATTATGAACCTAAATTATAAAAATGTATTTTTTCCTTACATTTCAATAAAAGCTTGGCTTTAAAGGATTTTTTTACTAATAAGAATTCTATTTTGTTTCTTTTATTATTAAAAATCATTTTATTAAATTTAATTGGTTTTTTAATTCTAAAAACAATTAAATCATGTATTGTCATCGTGAATGCGTACAAAATTTCAAATCGATCAGATATGTGACATCCGCCATATTTGGTTTACAATGACGGCACATATCTTATCGTATTCCACTCATCAAACTCTTTCATTTGATACCCATGTGAAGTTGTAAATAAAAAGGTCACCCGCCATCTTGGGTCGTCCACCATATTGGATTTATGTATTGTCACTGGACTTACACACGTATGCAAAATTTCAAAGTTCTAGCTTAATTAGACCTAGTCGAAATTTTGATTGCAAGATTTGATTTAGGTGAAGTTTGTAATAAACAATTCTGAACGCTCCTGTCGCTTGCTTTCGATTTCGATGAGCGGCTAGAAAAATCCGATTTATACATATATCTGCCTATATTCACTTTAGACATCTTCGAAGGCTACTTATAACTTCCATTGAAACTCGATTTATAAGTACACATAAGTTAAAAGGGGGCGTTCAAAATTGTACTACTTAACTGACATGTAGAGGACCCTCGTACATTGAAAAGGGGGTTTTAAAAATCGGTCTCATCAAATCATTAAAAATTGAAAGAACACATTTTCTTATTTTGTTATTAATAAATTCACAATCGTTGTTCGCGTGTAACTTAAAAACATTTTAAATTAATATAACTTTTCACCGTCCCTCGTATAGATATGTTGAGCAGATAATCTACACAAGTTAAACATTTAAACGTACATAAATCACAGCAAGCCGAGAGATAAAATGAATCTTTATTATGATTGATAGACAGACGGATTCAGTTTGCAATCTGATCTCGCGCCATTGTACTACAACTGGAACAGACTTCATGTTATTGTGTTCGAAGCGTCAGTGTTACCAACCGTTACACTAAATACATAACGGTATTGTTATCGTGACAGATATTCTCTGATTTTTGTTTCTTTATCTTTTCTACCGACACCGGTTCTTTCATCCCGATTTTTATTTTTATCTAAAGATGATCTAAGGATTGCATTTTCTGAAATGTCCTTTCAATATTACAAAAGTCAATGAAAGTTTCTTATGTTGAAATAGTAATTGTTTTTCAAAGGTCGATATTTCAAAAGATAACCCACACTACTAATTTCAACGTTCGTCTGTGTCATAGCGATAAACTTGGAAACTATTCAACCGGTTTTCGAACGGTTTTCACAAATAATAATAACTTTATTTAGAAATACATACAAATAGCGTCGATACTCTATATTGAAAAGAACTCTTTCGCTAATAAAGAATGGTCTTAAGTTAATTTTAATAAATAGGTACAACAAATATTTAGGAAGATTTTAGGCACATTTCGTATAGAAAGTTGACTAATGAACAAACGGGTAAAGTCGGGAAAATACGCTTAATAATAAAATATATTGCACTGGTTACAACAGCTTGAATATGTCTGTAACCACTGGCGGTGCATGAATATTTTTAATGGGAGTTCTGTAGGGTCAATCGAAGGTACCTTCAAATAAATGAGATATATTTAGTCAACATTTCTAGTGAACATTTTTGTACTAATGCGCTGCCAATACAAACAGCTCCCACAAGCAGCTAAATAACACTCTATAACTTGTGAATCAGGGCTTGCGCGGGGGTATCTGGTGATGACGTTTCATGTGCTACAGCCCAAGAAAGTCTGCCAATCAGAACGCAGAACTGTCAGTGGTTATCAACCTATGGCTGAGGAGATACTTATTATTGCTGATTAATCTATTACACCGTTTTCCAATATTAAATATTTGGTAATTACAGAAAATATAATTCAATCTAAAATGAAAGTACGCAAGAGTTTGGTTGTTCTGCAGCTCTGCAGCGCTCGTAGAGGAACCACTAATGACTGTAACAATTGCAACTAAACTAAACATTTAACTAAACTCTAGGATTAGCGACGTGTTTTCGGCTTAACTCTACTTGTTAACATACTATATAACCTAGTAGGATTGTGCAGACATGTGTTTAGCGTCCGAACATCAATTATCGGTCGGTTGGTATTGTTGGACGATTAAATCAACACACAGTGGTATAATTACCACGTCGAACCGATACTGCTAATATTTGTATTCATCTAACTTTCCCTTTCCGTATCTAAACCAGTAGTAATAATAATAATAATAGTAATAATAATGCGTTTAACGTCCGTTTCTCGACTTTATGTCATAACAGACGCCATACGCATCATTACTATTTTCCATCTACCACACTTTCCGTTATTTTCTACATTTTTTAAAACTTCAACTTATATAATAGCAATGGGCAATGAAGAAATTATAGGAAATTAGGATAAGGTAGGTAATTTTTGAACTAGGAATTCGATAGGTAAAATCGGCCATGGCTTCAAATAAGGAACCATCTCGATATTTATCTGGAATTAATTGAGGTAAACCATGGAAAACCTCAATCAAGATGGCCGGTACAGGAATTACCGTTTCTCGGCGAGAGGTAGTAGGAAAAAGTCCCAGCCACATCTGTCCCTGCCGGGAATCGAACCCGTACCTCCCGAATCCGAGTCTAGTGCTGTACCATTACTCTACCTATAACAATAAGAGCAATTTTTGGCAAAAATCAGAGTTTTTTTATTGCACCTTTACCAAAAATTCAAAAATGAACATTTTGCTAATTCCTTCGCTCAAATCCAAGATAAACTTATGGACTAAAGAAATCTTTTTGGTTTTTTTAATTTCAAATGAAGCAATCATGAGTTATCCTGACTACCGCATGGAAACATTTTTTTGAGGTGACTCTGTTCACTGACTTATTTTTCAATATTTTTTGATAAAAATTTAACAGAGTATTCTTAGACTGATGCTTAATAATCTCAGACCTTAAGTGACGTAGTGGCGTTGAAATCTCTGAACAGAATATTTTTAATAAATTATAAATATTTTAGAGGAATTAGGATCAAAGAAATAAAAGACAAATTATTATTTCACAACGTTTCGTATTAATATTAATACTTCATCAGGTGATCTAAAATAAAATAACAAGACAATTTAACAATCAATAATAAAACAAATAAATAAATATTAAACATACCTTAATTAATTGTCTCAATAACTAAATTTAATTCAATTATCTTGTTATATTATTTTAAATTATCATAACAAATCAAAATTTAAGATATTACAATTCATACAGAATGACAATTTGTTTTATAATAAATAAACAAATAAACAGTTTATATTAATCACAATAGTTACGTAGTAACTAATTTTTATCTATATAAAATTTCATTACTATAATTTTATATATGCGTCAATCTCAGTCATTATATTAAACTTATATTTTCAAATATCAATTTAATTTCATTATTAGTAACATAAATAATAACTTATGTTATCTTTATCAACTTTTTATATTTATCCAAAATACCATTATATAAACAACTTAAGTTATTAGTGTCAGTTTTTAAATTTATTGAATCGTTCAGATAAATCCAGATCATTTCACTTATGTTCCTTTTGAATTGATTAGACTCTATATCTAATATTTTAACTTTATAAAGTTAAAATATTAGATATAGAGTCTAATCAATTCAAAAGGAACATAAGTGAAATGATCTGGATTTATCTGAACGATTCAATAAATTTAAAAACTGACACTAATAACTTAAGTTGTTTATATAATGGTATTTTGGATAAATATAAAAAGTTGATAAAGATAACATAAGTTATTATTTATGTTACTAATAATGAAATTAAATTGATATTTGAAAATATAAGTTTAATATAATGACTGAGATTGACGCATATATAAAATTATAGTAATGAAATTTTATATAGATAAAAATTAGTTACTACGTAACTATTGTGATTAATATAAACTGTTTATTTGTTTATTTATTATAAAACAAATTGTCATTCTGTATGAATTGTAATATCTTAAATTTTGATTTGTTATGATAATTTAAAATAATATAACAAGATAATTGAATTAAATTTAGTTATTGAGACAATTAATTAAGGTATGTTTAATATTTATTTATTTGTTTTATTATTGATTGTTAAATTGTCTTGTTATTTTATTTTAGATCACCTGATGAAGTATTAATATTAATACGAAACGTTGTGAAATAATAATTTGTCTTTTATTTCTTTGATCCTAATTCCTCTAAAATATTTATAATTTATTAACATCAAAAGGATCTGATTATACATTTTTCAGAATATTTTTATTTCTTAAATATTCTTAGTCCTAGTCTGGTCGATCGCTTGTCGCTTGAGTATTTTGTGGTAGATCGCACCTCCGCTTTAGTTGTCCTGGTTTTGAGTTTTTACGTAACGACTATTCTAACTCGAAACGAATTATATTTACCTTAAATATCCAGTGATTAGCATGTAATGCACATACATGGTTGATATATATGAGAGAATTAAAACGCGAGATTACGCCGGTTTGTATTCGGGATTTTTGCCAATGAGAACCGATAACGCTATTGACTCAGTGTGTTCAATCGAGTGTACTGGGGTCACTATATTGACAGTTGACACATGAAATCAGTTTTGCAATGTGAATCAATATTTTGTCTGATGAAATTATATTTTGCTAACTGCACAGAAATTTGCTTACATTAACACAAATTAAAACTTCCGCAACGAACTGAAATAACGTACAATGTTCACATTTTCGTTGTGTTTGTACAAGAATAAGTAAATAACCAGAAGCATAACTCGGAGACGGTGATTACAGCCGGATTTGTGATCTTGGTTAAGTAAAAGATGAAATTTTATTGCTTTTCTATAGGCGTACCCAATTAATTTATATATTTATGATTTTATTCAAGTGCGTTGTTCCAAATTTTCTTGGTTTTTGAACTTGTAGGTCGTGGTCCATTAGTATTTCTACTTGACGTTTCGTCTACAACTGCGGTAGACATTAATCTTTGAAGATTGTTAGAAAAAGTTTGGATAAAAATCCGTGGCACAGGATCAATTGACAGCAATACTGAATTTAAAATTGCATTTATTCACTGACGCTTCGGTACACTTTGAAGATGGTACGAAGTGTACCGAAACGTCAGTGAATAAATGCAATTTTAAATTCAGTATTACTTCTCAATTGATCCTGTGTCACGGATTTTTATCCAAACTTTTTCTAACAATCTTCAAAGATCGCAACCGCTCTAATTAATCATTTAATTAGGGTTTAAGGAAATATGTTTTACTGTCATAGCAAGCACAAAGTACTTATAGAAAAAATCACGCTGATTTGATTCCAACCATCGGCAACCCTTTTCAGATATTTAAATTTTTAAACATTTAAAACCGTCATGACATTTCCACTAAAAATTTGTACCGCTGCAATCGTATTTGCAGTAATTTTCTAGATGTATATCCAACTTGCATTTGTTTCCTTAACACGCTCACTGCGTTACCAGTTACATGTGACTGGTAGGTAACTTTCCATTCCAGCGGCACAGAAAACTGTAAATTTTTGTCGTTCTTGCGGGGACGATAAAAATGTTATTTAAGATAGACCAGTATTATAGATACCTATATATGATTGTTGCGATCTATACTACGCATTATTTCGATTTCCTAATACCAGATGTCAGTATCTGGTAACGAGCTGTAAAGAAAATTATGCTATTAGGGAATTTACCGGATACCAAAATCTGGTAAAGTGAGAAACGACATAGTACCAAAAATTGCTGCCGTTAAAATTACTACCCTTAGTTTCATATTTATAATTACTGAAATCTCATTGTTTCAGGTCGAATTCAAAGGCTTAAGTGGTCCAATCGAGTTCAAGGAAGGTCGACGGATTCAATTCAAATTGGATTTGTTGAAACTCAAACAACACGCGCTTGTCAAGGTCGGCGAATGGAGTCCCGGCGCAGGCGTAAACATCACTGATCGGGCAGCCTTCTTCGATCCTGGCACCATGAACGTAACTTTGGTTGTCATCACTATACTGGTTAGTAATCTGTTTTCAGGGGATCTCCCTATTCCCTGCTAGGTCATCTTTTTTTTGCATGATCGGGATGTTAACTGCATGTAATTGTGATTTGTGTGTTTTTATTACGAATTTAACACCGGTGTTTGACACTAGAGGGTTTCCAGGGTTTTTTGGCTGTCCAGTTGAAAGTTAAATTAGAGGTCAGTTCGGAAACTGTAGACAGTGACTAATACACTCATACCTCGCTATACGGCCGCTCTTTATACGGCATTTCGCTATAACGGCCCTATTCAATTAAGGCACGTTTTCGATTTACGGCCTAAAATGTTTCGCTGTAACGGCAAAAAAAACTTTTTTTCGATGTCGATATATCTACATGTTGCCAATCTTGCAATTTAGAATAATTGATTCCTTATACGGCTTTTCGCTTTGCGGCCAAGTTTCGTGGAACGTATCTAGGTCGTAAAGCGAGGTATGGATGTACTTGGTTACTACTAAAATGGAGCGGCAGAATAATGTTGTAGCATATATCTCTTCTGTACATGCGACGTTTTTCCTTAAAAAACAGTAGAGCTCTTCATATTTGCATATTAAACATCCTTCCAGAATTTGGTTTCAATCCGCTCATCCGTTTAACTTGTATCGTGTTCACAGACAAACCAAACAGACGCACAGAATTTTTCCAAAAATCTGTTTTTGTATTCGAGGAAACTCAACACGAAAATATATTTTAAGAAAATTGAAAAGTGAATTTTGACTTTAATTATGACCATTCTCCATTTGTGGAGTTAGAATGATAAAAGTAATGTTTCTATCGCCGAAACAATTTTGTCACGGAAGTTATGTGTCGCGGAAGTGACGCAAAATTTTACTGTCAACTAATTCTAGCATCCAGTAAACAGATTTGAGGTTAAATGTAGCTGCGATTCGAATTTGAACGTACACATCTAGAGAGTGCCCAAAAACCCAGCGATTTTCTTGTCATCATAAATTTTCCCAGTTTTAAAACGATCTTTGGAAAATGTTTTTTTAAACGAATTTAAATTAATTTATTGCAAAGAAAAGAGCAGTGACCCTATAATTTTGATGAAACTTTTTTGTACAAAGTTTCAAAAAGAATGAAACTTTATTATCGTTCGAGTCGAGGTAACATGAGTTATTTGAATGCAGCTTATTATGCGAATCGCTTGCAAATTTTTCGCAGCAACAAAACAATTTTTTATGAAATATTGCAAATCGATAATTCAAACTTTAGTTTTTCTGGACAAGTTTTTTAATCAGGGTTGTGAAATTTATACTTTTCATTTCGTGGGACCTTATCTTGACCCGAGCGTGGCTTGGTAAAAAGTACAGACAAGTAAAAATGTTGTAAAAGTGTGTTCAGAAAATATAAAAAAGTGGTTGCTTGTACGCGCATTTGAAGTTATACTTCTTTGGCGTGATTAAAAACTAATTTTTAATATGCATGCAGATAATTTATTCAAATAAAACCTTTAAAAGGTTTAAGAATCTTACAAAAAATACCGCAAATATTTTAAAGCACTTTTAGAATTTTGTTTTGATTTTTACTGTAATAGTCAAAAATTTAATGTTCATAAATAGTATTTATACTAGCGCTTAAATTGGAAACCACTGGTGTAAATCTTTCCCAACGACATGGAAAAAAGAAAAATTTAATTTAAAAATTCACAGCAACATAGATCTTGGTTCTTTTTAAGAATCAAAAATAATATTTTCAAATCGGAATACATTTTGGTGATCTCTGACAGGAAACTGTTGAAATATAATAATAATAATAATAATGCGTTTAACGTCCGTTTCTCGACTTTTTGTCATAACAGACGCCATTCGCACCTTTACTATTTTTTCATCTACCACTTCCCGTTATTTTCTACATTTTTTACAACTTCAACGTATGTAATAGCAATGGGCGAATGAAGGAATTATAGGAAATTAGGATAAGGTAGCTAATTTTTCAACTAGGAGTTTGATAGGTAATCGGCCATGGCCTCAAATAAGGAACCATCTCGATATTTATCTGGAATTAATTGAGGGAAACCATGGAAAACCTCAATCAAGATGGCCGGTACAGGAATTACCGTTTCTCGGCGAGAGGCAGTAGGAAAAAGTCCCAGCCTCATCTGCCTCCGCCAGGATTCAAACCCGGTACCTCCCGAATGCGAGTCTAGTTTAATTTAAAATTTCACAGCAACATAGATCTTGGTTCTTTTTAAGAATCAAAAATAATAGTTTCAAATTGTAATACATTTTGGTGACCGCTGACAGGAAACTGTTGAAATATTATGTTACCATATTTGTTTTCAGATCAATCACTGTTTCAAAACTGATTGAAAGTAAACAACCGCTGAAAAAACTAAAAAAAACTTTTGTCAGTTATAAATTATGGCTGTGTTTTTCTAAATATAATAAATTAATTTTCCCTGGTGCTTGATTTTTAACTGAAACTTGATATACGTTTGTTGTGTTATTTGCATAATTTTGAAAAGTTGAATAATTTTAAATTCAATTTTGATTTATTGTTTTTAATGTTGAAAGGTCAGTTGACACTTTGCGAGACACAAACTTTTCGTGTTTCTAATAACAGATAAATAAAACACTTGAAAATTCTACAAAAAAAATTTATTAAATTATTTCTTGATGATCGTTTTGGACAATAAGTCCATTCTCAGGAATAAAAAAACATATACTTTATATGTTTTATAGTCCTGGGGGTGGACTTATAGTCCGAAACGATCGCCGAGAAATAATTTAATAAAAAAGTTTAGTTGAATTTTCATTTTGTTTTATTTATATGTTATTATTAAACATATTTAAAAAACAATACAAATTATATTTTGTATTTCTGAGGTTACAATATTGGTTTTTAATTCCATTCGGAAATTGTAGACGGTGAAAGTTAGTTTTTATTCATAGAAAATGTAAGAACATTTGTCTATGTTGGTTTGCCGTTGACTATAGACTTGATATGTCTAAACCATAGTTTAAAATAATAAATATTAATTAAATATTTGTTCATTAAAGTAAATGCAAAAATAAAGTTTGTAAATCAATTAACGGTCTGAACTTATTTTTTAAATTAAATTTTTATAAACTTGGAAATTAATAAACAACCTGACAGTACTTCGGATTCGAAATGTAAGAAGAATAAAGAAAATAAATCTTTTAATAAGAATGAACGCGTCTTTCTCAATGAAAATGTGTGTCAAAAAATTGTAAGGAATACTTTAAAACAATGATAGAAAATCAATAACCAATTTAAAGAAGAAAAAAAAACAGTAAAGAACAGTTTTTATGAATAGTATTTGGTATTGTCGGAAAAAAATAATTACAGTTTTTTTTCCCATGCGGCAAACCAAACGTACACTTTTTAGAGCAAATATAACTGAACTATACTCTACTCTAATATACCAAACTTTTAATGATGCTAATTTATTTAGTTTGACTAATTAATGTGCTTATAGTTTTTGATTGCATGTCAGAATATTTTTTTTTTATCTTCGCATATAGCAAATCCCATATGTGATGATGCACTACGGTAAGAACTACACGGGTAATTCCCGTTTCTACGGCTTCTGCGTCGACGTCCTTGATCGCGTCGCCAAAGAGGTCGGTTTCGACTACATCCTGGATCTGGTACCTGACCGGAAATACGGAGCACAAGATCCGGTCACCGGAGAATGGAACGGGATGGTGTCACAACTAATGAAGCATGTAATTCTATTTTATTTTCGCGTTCTACTGGCTTCCGTAAAAAAATTAGATTTGTATATGTTTAGACTAGCACAATAATCGGACCTATTCTACTAATATAGTATAAGAGCCGGTGACAATAAAGCCTCAGTGATATGACAGAACGTTAGTTGACGAATCTCAGCTGAACCGAATTACCAATCAATACGGAAATGTAAGGATTGTTGGGTCTAGGGTTGCATGGCTGGATAAAAAAGCGATCTTTACTTTGCTGCTCATATGTTAGAAGTGAGTTTCTTTTGCAATTTTTTGACACCAATTCACGAAAGGTTGGTGAAATTTTCTCCTTTCGTCCAGTTGCCAACCGAGCTTAAAAATTCGCGTGAGCGATAAAAACCCTAAACCACGTGTTGGAAGGATAAAACAGAATGACAATGAAAAATCTTTACTTTTTGTTCGCCAAAAGTGACAAAAGAGTTTTTCGGGAGGGGGGTGAATGTCGTTTTTTTTATACGGCCCTGCGACCCTAGGCCCAACAACCCATACATTTCAGTGCTTGTTAACTAATTCACTGAGGCTAGTGTCACCGGTTCTAAGCCTATAATGATAACCACAGTGATTACCAAGTGCTTATCAAAATAAGCACTCTCGATAATTACTTTTGTTTAGTTTTTTATTGTAGCAAGCAAAGTTACTACCTAAATAGCATGTTAAACAATAACGATTACAAACAGTGCTTATAAAGTTTATGATAATTGTAGCTACGTAAGAACAGTAATTAGACAACAAATAGTAGAATATGGTTAAATATCTCGTATTTATTTGATGTGTTGGTTGATATTTCGTTGATATTTGTGTGCCTGCTTTTGATTTGTTTTACTTGGAATTTCTTCAGTACAGCTTTGAGGTAACCAATGTGAAAATATGCATCAAAATTAAAGCAAACCCGATAAACAATTCGATTTAGAAAAAGCATATTCGAAGTCCCAAAAATTGCAAATAAAAATATAAACAAACACACAATCATTTTAAATGATTTTCTATTGCGATTTGGGGACCTAATCATTCATAAACTAAAAACTGCAGATTTATTTTGGAAACTTTTATGTTGAAATAAATTTTAATTTACACAAAAAAATAACCGTTGCTCTGGTCTGTTTCTAATTTAAATAAAAAATATCTAGTAGTTAGGGTACGCTCAGATAATTGGGTTTGTAGTTAGTGGTTGCTATTGTTTTATTATTATCGATAACTCCAATAATTCCTTTAGCTCATTGGTAATTTGTTAAGCTAAGTAGTTTGCTTATCGTCCTTTTTTCAGGAACAACCGTACGTTATGATGTCCTCGCGCGAAAACGCAACCGGTAACGCGCGCTTCGAAGGATTCTGCATCGATTTGCTCAAAAAGATAGCAACAATGGTCGGGTTCGAATACAGAATAGAATTGGTACCTGATGGCAAATATGGCGTCATCGATTTAGAAACTGGAGAATGGAACGGTATTGTACGCCAGCTGATGGACAAGGTAAGTCAATTTTGAAATTCAAAGAAATGCTTTTTATGTTTTTCTTCCAGTTGTCGGGCTCAACTAGTAAATTTTATTCTAATAATGGTCATCTGTTAAAACTATAAAATGGTAATCTTTTCGACAGCGCCGGCCCTAGCTCTTGACCAGGGTAGAGCTAGATTCTCTTTCAGCGTCCTTTGATCAACGCTTTCACTTCACGTAAATTGTACTTCAATTTTATGTTAAATAAATAATAAGTCTCAAATTTTTATTACAAACATCAACACTTGTTAAATTTAAATTAAATTAAGTATCTTTACTTACTATACTTATGCTTCTCTAACATTAAAAAAGTTCCTACCGCTATATAATTAAATTAATATTTGGTATATTAATTTCAATCAATCACTAAATAATAAATCTCGCTTTTCGTTTTTGGCTTTTTGACGCCCTTTGCCGCCCTGGCGCTTAGAGCGACCGTTCCACTCGCTATACCCCAGGGCCGAAGCTGTTTTTCGATTTACACACAAAACAAGCCATGGGGTGGGTCGTTTATTGGGACTCTACAAGCGCGATTTTTGAGGTCCACACCAACAACTTCATAGTATTGCTGGGTCTTTTTGAAATAGCATTGTCTGCATTGTTTTGTTTTGAGTTTCTATTGGCGACTCTTAAGAAACAAAGAGAATATAATTTTCAATCTAGTTGTGATCAAATATATTTAGACTTCTTTTTGATTAAATAAAATTTTATTGTGTTTTATTTATTTAAGACGAAGTTTAAATATGTCTGATCAAAACGAGATTGAAAATTATATTAAACTTGTTTGTTTCTTAAGCGAATACGTAGGCATTTAACAAATTAGATCCGAGAAATATTTTTCAGAAAATCGTAAAATACACTTTTATAGTCTTTTAGTTAAAAAAAACGGCTGAACCGATTGTAACAAAATTTCTTTCTGATCATACTGACATTAATATGCTTTGATTGGTACCCTAAAAAAGTCGATATAATTTTTTATTCGCGAGATATTGCTTAAATTATACTTTTTTAGAATCTATTTGATGACAAATAAAGAATGACTTGACCGATTTAGAACAAAATTTCTTTCAGATCATATTTACGGTAATACTTAATACTTAATTGGCTCCATAACGTAGTCGGTCGAGAAAGATCCACAATAGTTTTCCAAAAATAGAGTAGTGATCTTGAAACATAAAAATTTGTTGAAAAATGTTGATTTCGATTTTCAGACCCATTACAATAACTTCCCAATGTACTGGTAAATTAAAAACGTGTTTGTTGATAAACAGGCTAGAGTAGAAATGCATTTTTTATCGGATAAAAATGTTTCATCTTTTCCAGAAATGGTTTTGTGGTGCTTTTTTTTACCTGAGAACGCGCTATGAATACATTTTTCATTTAGTTGTTAATAGTCGATAGCAGTTTTCGTTATACATAATAAAGAGAATTTCCCGTATGCACCGCTGTTTTCTCCTTTTACTTCGCCTCTTCAACATGTTTTCGATAAAAAAAAAACTTCAAGCATTTCTCTGCCGCCGCCGTGATAAGATCTTACTCTCAAACGTGTCCTAGTGAACTAGATTATATAATAATACCGCCTATGTACAGGATGAAACACAAACTATTACAAAGTGAAGACTCCAAAATTCTTACTAATATAAGAAACAGAAATATTGTTGCTGGATTTTTTCAATAATAATTAGATAAATGGAAATTTTCATCTGATTCATTCGTAACTCTCGCTACTCAGAGGGTTCATGTCTAGCGTTACGGAGTAAAATCTGCTCTCGCATGATGTGATAGTAAACTGAGGTGATGAAAAGTTGTTTCGTAGTCGTTGCTATAGTTACATGTAATTTGACGTTTCCTATAAACAAATAATAATAAATTACACACTAAATATTAACCAAACAATGCAGTTTTTTGACAGCGGCTGAACATATGACGTCATGCGCTCTGATTGGTGTCTGTTGTCACGTGACTTGAGATTGATTTTATTAGGTTTTATTTATTAAATATTAATTAAATTCCTTAAAAATAAGGAAAAATATAGTGTTTTTTAGTATTTCTATCATAGAAACTACTACTGTTTTTATTTGAATACAGTCAACATCCCTATTGACTATGTAATAGACAAAGGTCTCCATTGCAGCTAATAAACTGATTATAATAAGTAATTAAAAACACTTAAAAATTCTACAAATAATTATATTTCTCGACTATCTTTTCGGACAATAATTCCATCTTTAGGAGTACAAGGACTTATATAAGTTTTTGTACTCCTGAGGATGGACTTATTGTCCGAAACGATCGTCGAGAAATAAATAATTATTTGTAGAATTTTCAAGTGTTTTTAATTACTTGTTATTATTAATCATGTTCTACCACGTGCCGCTTGAAAAATCAATGCAAATTATAATAAATTGACTGATTGATTAATCTACACGACGCGATGAAAAATCAGTGCAAATTATAATAAATTGATTGATTGATTAATCTACACGACGCGATTGTGAACAACTCATTTCCTCGTTATAACCACAATATGCGAACTTTTGAACCGTCTATAAATATCGCATAGGTATTCACAGAGCTAGTCATAACCGATGATATCTTCACATTGAACATTCCTCTGTATTTTGGCATCTCAGTCTAGCATTCCTAAATACATATGCATATATATAGGGTACCAAGGTACCGGCAATCACATCTGCTTTCCTACTTTCCCCACTGCCCCACGTGCCTAACACACACACAGACATACACGTGTGTCGCGTACTTGTATCCCACCGCAGCAGTCCCGACTGCTCTTCCCGTTTTACATTCAAGGGAAAGTGTTCCCGATAATATAATCTCTTAGCAGTGTGCTTTGTTGTTGCTCGAATCGAGCCCTCTACCTTCGTGTAGAGTTCGTGCAAATAAAAATGGCCGTCGTCGTCATGATGATACCTAACCTCATTTTATGTCGTGTCATGATTTCATATATTATTAAGTCGACACTTATATAACATTTACATATTGAAAGAATATAATTGGTATTGAATTACATGGAAGTAGTTGTGTCGCAATCTGAATTGAGATTAAAATGGCCACCAAAATAATACCTAACCTCATTGTAGTTAATATTGAGGTTAGGGTTTTATATATAAGATTGTTAGAATCGACTCAACATTCATTAATTGGAAATATAATTGGTATCGACTTACATCGAAGTAGTTGTGTCGCAATTTGAATTGAGATTAAAGTGGCCACCAAAATAATACCTAACCTCATTTTAGTTAGTATTTAGGTTAGGGTTTTATATAAGATTGTTAGAATCGACTCAACATTCATTAATTGGAAATATAATTGGTATCGAATTGCATCGAAGTAGTTGTGTCGCAATCTGAATTGAGATTAAAATGGCCACCAAAATAATACCTAACCTCATTGTAGTTGGTATTGAGGCTAGGGTTTTATATAAGATTGTTAGAATCGACTCAACATTCATTGATTGGAAATATAATTGGTATCGAATTATTAGACTGCATGGTTATGTCATAACTTGTAACATAACTTCATAAACAGTTCCTGTTTCAACCGCATTTATCTTTAGATTTGTGATGTAGAAACGGTTGCTTCAACAACATAACCTCAATCACAGTCACCAATATGGCTGCCATTATTATAACGTCCACATAAGCGGCATTTCACTCAATTTTCAGGCAGTTCTGTGATAGAAACAGGACTATATTTGACTGATCTGATACCTAACCTTAAATAAAGTTATTTTGTCTCACACATTTGTCATGAATGGTTCGTAAATGGACGTCACTGTGTGATTCATTTGTCTGCAGTTGAAATGTTCAAAAATAAATTATTTTTAACCCAGTTGAAGCAAAGTTATTCCAAACATAAATCTAAAGATTGTTGAAATATAGCCAGTAGGGGAATTTACGCGATATTTCTCAAGTGTCGGTAAATTTTCATACTCTAAAACAATTCACTTCTACCAACGAAACCATCTGTGAAGTTCATCGTCTGTAATAAACTTAAAATTAATTTCCGTAGCTGGAATATGTGAACATCTTTGCAATGTAAGCATTTCGAGTAATCCAGTCTTTATTTAGCATGTTGTATTAGAGTAAAAGACGTTCAGTATTCGTAATGGACGACTTTAAATACAGCTAATGATGTCCGCTATATATGCTTAACTACCTGTCCCTATATATTTATTATCAATTAATGAACTTGCGTCGCATTTACTATGTTTACTGGCAAACCAGCCCGTGACAAATTACTATTTCCGTTCTTGTCGGACAAATAAGATTTATAGTGTCGTTACATCCTTAAAGGAACAACTTATCTCGAATATATAAGATAACGTCTCTTATGTAAAAAACATGAACCGATTTTAGTGCAAAAACATTGAAGCAGTGTTGCCAATAATAATCTCAAAGATAATAAAAAATAAATATTACTCATCTTTAAAGTTCAATTCCAGATATGTGTTATAATAGAAAACAGTATGGAATTGTTTTTTGTAATGCTAAATTGCATATTGTATCATAGTTTAACTATCCTTTAAACATATTGAGAGCTTGAAAAAGTCTTAATTAAATAAAGACGACACGAAACGTTTCAATCAATGAGTATTTAAATTGATTTATTTTCATCATTCCAATTACCCGTGATACTGTTTTCTATTATAAATAATACTCTCTAAGAGACCTTAAATAAAACTAATTTACATAATTGGGTGCAATTAAACTACGTCTGTATAAAAAATATAATTGAAAATCTGTAATGTGTGTACCTACTCTAAAATGACTTATTTTGTTTCATACTTAATGTAATGTCACAGACAAATTGTTTCAACAACTTAGTGAGAACACTATTTATTATTAATGTGCGTCATTTTTATATAAAGATCATTATATTATTGACTTTTTTTTTTGTCCTTGATAATTAATATAAAAATGATTTGTCGGGAAAAAGGACTTTTTAAGTAAACACTTATTTGTTATTTATAGCGACGTTTCGTCCCTTGCTTGGGACTTTTTCAAGCTTTATAACTATTAAATGTTTTGATCAAGTAGATATAAAAGTTAAAATGCACATGTAATTATAAATTTTAGTTTAACTAAAATTTATATTTACATGCGTATTTTACTTCTGTCGGTAATTCTCTGCATTTACTAATGACCTCAGTTGCTAAGCATCTATAATTTCTAGCATAATTCTCCACCTCTGCTCCACAAGCGCTGGCATGACTGAAGTCGACTGTAAATTTGCGGTAGATATACTTTGTTGTAGTTAAGTATTTTGGAAGTGAAATCCGATCTTTAAACGTCGTCCTTTATAATAACAATGGCTTTAGAGTTTAGAGGCACGCTGGTTCGTAAACAAATTAAAATGGCTATAATAAAACTGTTTTATGAACACTTTTCGCAATAATTAATTCTCTTTTATCTATCTCGATTCTATAGAATAATTCAGAACATTATTTCAAACTCCATTACAGAAGTATCTATAAAATATCTATCCAACTATAAATCATAGTTTGTGTTTGAATATATCTGTTTACATAAATTGGGATAAACTAGAAACCTGTTTTCTCATATTTTATACATTGTGTATACATACATTATATATTGGTTGTAGTTCGTGACATCGAAATTTTCAACGCAACTTAATAAATACGCAAAAGTAAGCAAAAATATTGCATCAGTTTACAAATTTTTTGCGCTATACTAAAGCTATTTAGATTTAGCTTTTTTTCTAGGAGTTAGAACTTGGTTAAATTTTTAAAGACACAGTTTGCAATTAATTTTTTTTTCAATTTGTGCACTTATCACCAGTGGCGGATCCCGGGGGGGCTATGGAGGCTAAAGCCCCTCCCCCAAAGCCACATTAAAAAAATCATTTTTAGAAATCCTCAGGATAAATTTTTTCCCGAACAAGACAAGAATACTTTATCCCTGAAAGGAGTTTTCCAGTCTCAAAGGCACATTTTTCCGTAATTTCGAAGAACTGATGTGCCTATTTCATATTTAAATAAAATATACGTCGATTATATCATGAAATTCGTGTAAATCAATTCAAATATGTTTTTGTACTGCATTTATGAAATCAGAAACATGGACATACGAAACTTTTTCCCAAAAAAATATGTATTCACACAAACTTTATCGAAGAAAAAATTTTGCACTGAAAACTTTCAATGAGTAGTTGCAATGAATCAACTCAACTGGACTTTCGAGGTTTTAACTCTCGAGCCCCCCTCAGACCTGGATCCTAGATCCACCACTGCTTATCACAAGAATTGTCTACACCTAATACAAATTCATGACATTTAAAACAACTTATTGGTCGTAATCAAAGGTATAGTAGTCTAGTATATAATATAGTTTCAAGATGACAGAAAGTGCATTAATTCATACTCAGGGCCCTATTTTCCATTGAGCACTCTGAGCAAGTGCCCAGTGCCCCGCAGTCGATGGGGCCCCCTAGTTCTTGCCAGATCAGCATTAGATAACCGATACTGCCGACAAATATCATATATCGATATATTTTTTAATAATGTATTTGTTAATTATTATTATTAGAAATCAATCTTTTTTTAAGAAAATATAGTCATATCCTAAAGTACCCAGGGCCTCCGATAGGTTAAAGACGGCCCTGTTCATGCTATCGAATTTTCTTTCGCGCGGCAAACTTCATACTGTCGAATTTTCGTTAGCTGTGCGCGCGCAACTTCTATTATATAAAATGGTGCAACCAATCCGTGTTCTGCTCAGGTCACGTGACCTGTCAGCCACACTCCTACTAAAGTCACTCTGATTTGTTTGGCAACCAAAACACGTTAAATATTCATCCATGAAATTTTACGTTCGTTTGTTTTTTATGTTCATTGAGCAAGTTTAAATGCCATCTATGTGTCGGGTCGTGAACCCGCACTCTTCAATGGAAACAGACGTAAATTTATTCATGTATTGAAATCTATGGAAATTGCTTTGGGAGATCACAATGAGCTGTTCCTAATTTGAAATAAACGAATTTTATTTTTGTTAAAATGAGCTTTCAGAAATTTTATTTCCGTGGCATTTTGTTTTTCAGTCAGGTTTGTTTTGATTGAAAGTCGAATATTGATCTGTCTGTAATTTTTATGTGTTTTTTTAATTAAAAATTCGGTGTTAATTAACTAAAAGTGAAAGCCTTTTTATACATTGAAATCGTGTTTTCATTATCCAAATTCCTTTAACAATATCTTTTACAAATATGTATTCACTTTTTCTAAAATAATATCTACTGTTGGATTTTTTAGAATCGTGTCTGAAATTTTAAAATATATCAAAAATGTTTTTTTCTTTTAAATTGCTACGGAGTTTAAATTAGAAATAATAATTTCTACGTCGCAGTTTCCAGAAAGAATTTCTAATTAAGGACGCTACGAATAATTAATATAAAAACATAACTGATTCTGGATAATTGATGAACAGGTAAATTGTATTTAGTTTGTTCGAACAGAATGTCTAGATATTATATGCATCACTGGCTTTAACAAATCAGGTCTTTCATCAACGAGTTTTTTTTTAATCGATATAATAAAAATTTAAAGGGCACCAATTCTTATTTTCAATTTATTAGTTAATTAATTACCAATTACAAGTTTTATTTTGTTTGTAAAAAAATTCAAATTTAATATTTTAAGGTAGCTGATCCTTCGGGAAAATTCGAAGTGTGATTTCATTATTATTTTTATTAACTGTGTTTAAGTATTAAACTCCACAAAATTTGGTTTACTGCTCAAAAATTTCAAAAAACATATATTTTTGCTCTAAAAACTGAATAATAAACCTGATAGTAAATATTTCTTTACAGCACGTCACGAGATTTCGAATTACGGGAAGACAAATTAAACTTTTAAAGTTTTTTCTTCACAAACGTGTGTTAAAAATACTGACAAATTTGGCTTGCTCAATAATTTTTTTCAAATTAATATTTTTCTGTACAAAGATTTGTGTTTATTTGATATTAAATCATTTATTTAGATCAATTAAACTTTAAAAACTTGACTAAAAGTCATATGGGAAGAATGATACATATTTTTTGTTTATTTTATCGACAAAGATTGAAAAAGATTTTTCGTAGAAATTAGAGATTTCCGAAACGGAAGTGTATTTTACATGCACATGAAAAAGGACTAATTTTGAACAGCTAGTAAGCAGTCATCTTAATATTAAAGATTAATTCATACTCGTTTGAGATTTGATACTAATTATACGTTTTTCTTACTAAGAAAAAGCATGACAAATTATATTTTAATTCCAAGAAAAACTTTTATACTTAGAAAAACAAAACGTCGTCTAATTTATAATTAATTATATTATTCGCTAGGGTAATAGTTTAGAATGAAAAGCTCATATATTTTCGTCTTATTATTTTCTTTTCAATAAAACTACAGCTCTTGTAAAGTTTGAATCAAAGCTAAAAAGAATGATTGTGTGTGTATGTAAAAAAAGAACTTATTACTGATCCTAAATTCACGACAACTTTATCTCCGCCTGCGTGAGAGCGAGAAATACGCTGTGCTTTTTAGTATAGGTATTTGCCTATACATAGTATATGGGCAGCTACACTATTGGTGTTGGTCAAATAGCTTTTTCGGATTCTCGTTCATATAGTTAGGGAGCTACTTATCCCCAGGCACGGGCCACCAGACTTGAGTTTTTGTGCTCCAAGACATCTGAACTTAGAGCTTTGAAAATTTGAAACATGATGACATATATTTAGTGATACCTCCAGTTTGACATCTTTGACCGCGTCCACCCACGCATTGTCCTCGGTCTCAGCTACCAGACTGCGGTTTTTCACAAAAACTCAGGTTTGAGAAAATACTAACTCCCTAACTATTACGAAATTGTTTTTTAAATAAATTTGGAACTGAAACATCTGTATAATACTAATAATAATAACAATTGTATACTTCGTTTTGTTTTGAGTATAAAGCAGTTATTTTAAAAATATATAGGTATAATACGCGCCACGGTTCTAAAAGGTTCTGAAGTTAGTCACAAACAGCGTCGCAAATGCATATTCTAGAGCCGTCCTGGTTGTTTTGTGGGAAAGGAAGATTCCGACCACTTCCCAGCTACCGACACAGTACGTGCGCTCGTCGGTGATTGGTAATCGCTGGCTGTCGTGTCACTTGTCGCTTTCCTGCTATAAAATACAATCCAGTACGCTATTGTTAAGTTGTTTCTTTGATTGTTAATTGATCAAGATGCCTAATAAATTTTTGCATAGATAAGCTCGAAAAATAATTTTTTGGATGACAAGGGATTAGACCTTTAGATTAAAGAAAAATTAAAAATAATAATATAGCGCGAGTTTGTAGTTTTTCAACCGACTGTACCTGCTTAAGCCTCAATTTGCATCTAACTTCCGAGCCTTTCAAATCCAAGGGGCGTACTACACCTAGTTATGGTATGAGTCCCGTAATCTTTGAAAAATTGTACAAAGTAACTTTGAGTTTGGTCGACAGAGTTTGGCACTGCGACCAATATAGTTGTGTTTTTATTCTTCCGGATGCTCATATGAATTCTTTTGTTTGCGAGAGAATTGTTAAAAGATGAAAGAGACGGATATGCGCTAAAATGTGAGTTTTACTGTGAAAATATGTTATGATAAAGTTGTGTATGTGATCTAAATTATTCCTTTTAATTAACCTATATTTTCGTGTGTAGCAAAACCGGCAATGAAAATTACAAAATCGGTAACCTTTTATGATCACAGAACAACTGACTGTAAACCCGATTTGATTAGGGGTGTGCAAAATCGAATATCTGTTGAGTAGTGCATTTGAAAAATTCAGGCGCTACGTGGGCTCAAATATTTTCAAATAAAGAAAAGAAGCTAAAATTTCAGGGCCTTATTTTGATTCTCATCTGTGCTCCAAATAATTAGCTGTGACAGACGAACTGTCTCCAGAGTGATCATCAGCGTTCCGTTCTTTTTTTCGTCGGATGTACGGAACCCTAAAAAGATTTTGAAAAACATTAATGTCAAATTAAAAAAAATAATAAAAAACAGTATCACGGATAATTAGAATGATGAAAATAAATCAATTTAAACACTCACTGATTGCAACGTTTCGTCTTTATTTAATTAAGACTTTTTCAAGCTCTAAAAAAATTTTTTACAAAAATTAACATTTTAGAGCTTGAAAAAGTCTTAATTAAATAAAGACGAAACGTTACAATCAATAAGTGTTTAAATTGATTTATTTTCATCATTCCAATTACCCGTGATACTGTTTTCTATTATAACATATTCTGGAATTGAACTTTAAAGATGAATAAAAATGATAATAATATATTTAGTATTGATTACACCGTATGGTCAAATACAAGTCATGTCTAAATCTATTAAAGCGGAACAGCATTATTAAAAAAAATCTCTATTAATTATAATAGCACGTGTCTTTCAAAAACTCTTTAATGTTTTTGTTTAATTTTGCTATTGGCAAATCTTTTGTATCTATAGATAACTTATTATAAAATTGTACCCCAATATAATTTGAACCATACCTTGTATGCGTAAATCTTTTTAAAGTTTCAAATTTTTTTCGAATATCTACTTATTACAATTTTTGTAAATGATTACATAATTTATTTTTTAACTAGAAGTTATTTTCTGCTCTAACGGTAAAATATCTATTCCAATATTATATTCTAACTAAAATTTGTATTAGTTTGTTAGTTAGTTAGTTTTTATTAGACTTCGTTGTCAGTTTTCCTAGTTTGTTAACGGTTTCAGTTATCAAACTCTGTTGAAAACATGGAACTTTGAAAAGCTTCGAACGCATTATAAAACTTTTTGCTTACGGATTTAATTTATGCATTAAATTATGTATCTAATAGGGCGATAAATCTCTGCTGAATAAAGACTTTGAATCAATTTATGTACGATGATTTTACGTTCTCTTATAAAATTAAATTATAAATGCACTCGATATGAAAACATTTCAAGAAAGAGACAACAAAAAGAAGAAAAAATAGCGAAAGCTTTTTGAATACACAACTTGTTCCTTTATAAAGGTTCATTTATATACCTGAAATGCTCCATCCAAGATCCACAGCGCGTCTGTGACCCCCCTGGGACATTTTTGAAGTTGTACTTCTTTGGGCGCATTGAAAGTAAAATTTTAGCTGGCAACGGAAGTTGCGCGCGCACGGCTAACGAAAACTCAACAGTACGAAGTTGATCGCGCTAACGAAAATTCAACAGTATGCGCTAATTTTTTGTTGGCCATAAGACCCCAACATACCACTGATGTCTCTCCGCAAATCACATACAAAAACATTTAAATCAACTTTTTATACGTATGTAGTTTTTAAGGTAGTTGTCGCGGTTAAGGCACACCGTCAGAAAATTCTTAATTTTTGTATACTTATTAAGGACATGATAATACAATTACCCTGAAAATTTGAAGTCGATCGACCATGTATAATCCGAGATAAATTCAATTAAAAATTGATTGTATACGATCTCTGTAGTTCTGAACCAGTTTCGTATTTATAAAAAAAAAACTAACTGTCAGAAACTTTCCAAAAACTGACAGTCTTTCAATGCATTTGTTATGAGTTTAAAAAAAAATAAGAAACAATTTTTGACCGTCTAATTATTTATAAATAACGGTTTAAAGTTCAACAATTTATAGAAAAGTATACATGCATATGAATACTATATGGGTTACGTTTCCACGGGTACAGTCTTGCGTACAAATTATGGATCACTTAGCTACAAGCTAGTATACTTTTGTGGCGCGTATAATCTATAACTTTTTGACAATATTGTACCACGACAACTACCTTAAAACTAATTTTTTCCATGATTCAAAAACAATTCAAAAACGGTTTGCAAACAGAGAAAAACAATAACAAATCCACTCACTTCTTCGTGTTAAATGGTGGGAGAAACGTGTCAACACCCGTGACTTCCACCATTTCACGTTTTTACCGGTTTTTCGTACCATTTAACGTTGAATAAACCGGTAAGGCTAAAAGGGCGTGTTGTCTTCAGTCCGAACCGGTCTCATCGATGCATAAATAAACCTTCAATTCTGTGCTCGTCTATCTTTTATGGAATGACAAACAAAAAAATGCATTATCTTTAGTTCATTTTGTTGAACATATAGCTGAGAGCTTAGTACAAATGAGTTCATAGTACCTTTAGAATTATTCTTTCAGTGTTTAGAAAAGGAAAATGTTGCTATTTAAAAATGTTTTCCCGTGCAGACAATTCTTTGACATTTTTAGTTGAATATTTCTATTTTTAGGACCACCAGCAGCTAAGGTTATTTCATTTTTTTTCATATTTTCAAATTCTTATATATTAATAATAAATTGAAAAGAACAATTTAAACTTGTGTATCAATTCTTAAATTAAACTCCTGGAGCCGGAGGCTTGTAATAGAGAAGTATTAGAAGCTAGTGATCTCGCTGATCGAACGTCTGTAATTTATAATCTCTCTGTCTCTCTCTTCCCTAGTTTTAGTTCACATAAACAACACTGGTTTTAAAATCAAACTCTTTTTTTGTTGTTAATATAAAAAACAAATGATGAAATCCAAAATGTCGCTTTATTCTCATGTGAACACATAAATTTTACCTCTTTTTAGGGAATTTTTTTAGACGACAATAACATTCAATCATTTTAATTTTTTTATATGTTTTTATTTGTATCTTAAGCTGTATAAAAAAATTTTTTTTCTCTTATTTTACATTTTTTATATATATATTTTTTTTATTAAATTAGACACTAAAAAAAAGGCAGGTCACTGGTCATGGTAATAGTGGCTGTTCATGTTGTCTGAAATAAAAAAATCGAATGGATCATTGTTCAGTAGGTATGTCGCTATCGGCCCTACCAAAATTAATCAATTTCATTGAAAAAAAAATATGGCGGACTGTAGAAAAAAAGTTTGTTTTTTGTTAATTTTTTTGTTAAAAATCGTTTAAAAAAAATAAGAAAATATTTTCGAAAATAAGCAATTAATGAGTAGAAGAACATATATAAATTTCAAAGCAATCGGTTGAATACTTTTTTTTTAGGACCATGACAGTTTTAGAAAATAATGTTTCCAGAAAAATGCGTTTAAAGTTTCAAGAGCCGAATTTTCGTGGAAAATTTATACTTACACTAATCTGCTATGTCGGCGACTATGAGTTGTCACTTATTTAAAACTAGGAATTTCGGTCTCTATTTTTCACAGCATATTTTCGATAGGTTTTACTATTGAAATATGAAACAAAAATCGATTTTTCGAAGTGGTCACATGAGAATACCCCCTTAAACCGGTAGACGAATTTTGGTTTACTAGTAACCAGAATATGTCTATTATACCAAGGTATCCTTATATAGTAAAGTTGTATAGTTTTTGTGCTTAATCGTGGCAATTCCATGTAACAAGTGAAGGTTTGTTCAGTAAGACAGTCAAAAGGCTAATCTCTCTCATCGACCTCTTGACAAATAGCATTCATTTGTCATTTGCACATTTTACTACTTATTCTGCTAGATGTTGATTTTATTAACTTTCGTGTCTTTTGTTTTTTGATTTTTATTCCAGAACTGTATTTTTATATCTTTACAAACTACCTAAATGTAGAGCGTTGCGATCCAGTTTTTAGTGTATTTGCCATAAGGCAACATACACTATTGGCGTTGGTCGGATGGCGGGACCTAGGGGTCGGACCAAAATTTCTCGACGTTTCATAACCTCCTAAACACTTTGGCACCATTTTTGAAAATGTTTATATATATATGTATATATATATATATATATATATATATATATTTATATACGTATATATATATATATATATATATATATGTGTGCGGGCAATAACTTTCGAAAGAGTTAATTGATTTTAACGAAATTTGGTCCACGTGTTGAAATCCATCACCGCAAGAAGCCTATTTAAAATGGGCGTAATCGGGGCATTCTAAGGGTAGTTTTTAGGGGTTGAATAATGTTTTTGAGCCCCAAAATACCGAAAAAATTCTCAGAATCGTTTCGAAATTGACATTTAACCCTTTAGTAGTAATTGAAAGGTGTCCCTAAAATTTAAATAAAATCGGCCCGACAGGACCGGACTTACAAATTTTATGAAAACACTAGTTTACAAATAGTGAATTATTTACTGAAAGTTGTATATAATTTGGTATAGAGGTTCGATTTATAATAATATTGCAATTAAGAAAAAAAAATGTTATTTTAAGGGGTGTATTAAGGAGTATATTTTTTTATTTTGCCCAAAAACCAACTTAAGCTCGCAAAATAAAGCCACACTGCCTGTATAAGCAAATACACTATATTGTCGGCAGGGTTTTGGCACTGCGACCCGGGTTTTTTTTATATTTGTAATACTTCTAGGATAGGAATCCAAAAATTTAGCTTATGGATCCAAGAAAAAAAGCCGTATTTAAAGAATTTTGCAATTTAATCTTATAAACTAAAATTTAACCACCAAATCTTAATAATGTGTCAACAATGAACTCCGTATTTTTGAAACGAAAGTTTTTAACTCGCGAGGAACGCATACTTTTCTGTCGCTACGTTATCGCTGCCGAGCCGGCTGTAAGACACTGTTGCATCTCAATCGCAAATTAAATAACAAATGCCTGTGTTTTATTATTTTTTTAACATTGTATTTATTATTTCAAAGTTACGAAATTCTTTAGTTAACGTTAAATATTAATCATTACATTTTAAGTTTGCTTTTGTTTTGCATACGAAATGTAATGACTTTTGCCAACAACTGTTCTTGACCAAGGTTCGAAACCCGACGCGGCCTTTTTCCTGCTGCCTCTTGCCGAGAAACGGTAATTCCTGTACCGGCCATCTTGTTGACGTGGTCCATGATTTACTTCAATTAATTCCAGATAAATCTCGAGATGGTTCCTTATTCGAGGCCATGGCCAGTTACTTATCAATTTTTTAGTTAAAAAATTGCGTACCTTATCCTAATTTCGTATAAATCCTTTATGCGCCCATAGCTATTAACTTTAAGTTTAAAAAAACGTCTAAAATAACAGGAAGTGGTAGATGAAACAATAGTAATGGTACGAGTGACGTCTGTTATGACAAAGTTGAGAAATAGACATTATGTTGAAGGAAATATTCCTTAAAAAAATTTCCATCCACAAGCACCCAAACTTCGGGTTCGTCACCGTAATACTAGGGATACTTGTGGAGCAAGTTGTAACTATAACCGCGTCTCAAACCATGAAATGGGCGATTATAGTGAGTTTGGGTCGTGCGCACGGAATACACGGAGCGACCCAATAAGCACGGCCTTTTGCATACGGCAAATTAGTGACTCAGCAATACGCTGACATGCCGGAATAGTTTTCATATTTGCTAACAGTGACGGTTTTGCTCCTCCAAGAACACCAGTTATAAGGACAATTAATTTAACAGTATACTCTGGGTACTGCTTTCTGAGCTCAAAAAGAAGATCTTAATATTTTGTCCGCTTCTCAGTCTCCTTTGCGGCTATGTTCGTTTCAACAGGGGCTGAGAACTCGATAACAGACATAGTTCGCGCAGGTTTATCAAGGAGAACTATGTCAGGCTTTGTGGCTGAAAGTTGCCTGGTAGTACTAAATGAGTAGTTCCAGAAAATCTGGCATGACTCATTTTCGACAACGGACTCAATATCATTTAGAACATAATTATTATTATTATTTGATAAAACGTTTAGTTTTTTTATAAAACAAATCTTCTGAAAGATATAAATGCGACCCTGTGCAGATTAAAAGTAAAGTCAGTAGCATTTTCGTAGCAGCGACTTTTAGTTTTTTTCTTCAATTTGCGAGTTGAGTTATTAATATTGTTAAACTTTTGCCTCACTTCTTCATTTCGTATCTCTGAACAAAATGATTAAGTAGAGATACCAACGTGAAAAGAAGATCTAATATGCAGCAGCTAAGTGTACTGTCTACCTTTTTTTTTGTAAGGTTTTATATTCCCCGGAAATTTATTCGATGGAATAAAATAAATAAATAACAAACTCAGTTTTTACATTACAGTCAATTACGTTTTATGTATATCAAAAACAAATAAATTTTGGGTATGATAGACGATTCCGTATCGTAATTTATTGTTTTAAATCATGCAAAATAAATAAAGACCGAAATTAATGTGAGTTCTTTTTAAACGTCTTAAAAAGTGGTTATCAATTCGTCGCAAATGTGTCAACAAATTTGAATGAAATTATAAAATTATACAACCTAAAGACTAGAGTTGGGTAACTCAGATCCGAACCGGTTCAAAGAGCCGACTCCGACAGAAGATCCGTGAGAGCCGACTTACTTTTTTTTGAGCCGACGGATCAACGGATTCGCATAACTCAGTGAAACACTTAACACACAGAAGCACATTTTACACTTGCGTATCAGTTCTTGCTTTGATGCATCTGTCAGCTCAAATGACTCATGCATCACATGTTTGGCTATGCATTCTTGATTCTATACAGGTCGTGATATGATTGACTGAACTAGGTAACTCAGTGGCAGACTGCAGTAACATATTCAGAACTCGGCTCTTTTTGAACCGGTTCAGTGAGCCGGCTCACATACGGGATCCAGATGCAAAGATGCAGATCACTAAAAAGACCCGTTTTTCCCATCTCTACCTTAGACTAGTTACATTAACCAGTTTCATCCGGACGTACCGGTAATTGTGAATATTTTTAGGGTTCCGTACCCAAAGGGTAAAACGGGACCCTATTACTAAGACTCCGCTGTCCGTCTGTCTGTCACCAAGCTGTATCTCATGAACCGTGATAGTTAGACAGTTGAAATTTTCACAGATGATGTATTTCTGTTGCCGCTATAACAACAAATACTAAAACAGAATAAAATAAATATTTAAGTGGGGCTCCCATACAACAGACATGATTTTTTTGCCGTTTTGATAGATAATGGTACGGAACCCTTCGTGCGCGAGTCCGACTCGCACTTGGCCGGTTTTTTTTTAAATTTATGGTGGAAGTACCGTGACGAATAACTGCGCTTCCACCACAGTTGTTTATACATGTTTTTAATATACCAATACTCATTCCACACTCGAGTCTTATTGAAAAAGAAATAAATAAGGTTTCTCTTCGCTGTACAATCACCTTCTCTACCCTGCATTCAATTAGAAGTTTGCACAAATAAGTCACCATAGTGATTTATTTAATAGAGAAATAACTGCGTCGTCTTCGTATTGACGCAGACAGGGATATAATTGAATGCCAGAGAAAGTGATTGTAAAATGAAAGAAAAAAGGATTCTGCTTTCTTTTAACACAAATCAATATTTAAATATTTTTTTATTTCAAAATTTGAAGTCGTTGCAGCTAAACATTTCTCTTAATAACTGACAAAATATCGTTATGAATGGACTTTTATATTATCATAATTAAATACCTTTAATTAATGAAATGTGCCGCTTCAATCAACAAGGTACGTGTAATAATTAACATCCAATCATTCATTTTATTCTGTTAAAATTGTAATTTAATTTTGCTGATTGTATCATCAGACAAAAACTATAGTTATATTAAAGTTATTCTTCTAGTAGCGTATATTAGTAGTAATTGCGACCGTATTTTTTTGTAATAAAAAACTTATATGATTTTGCTAATTATTATTTATTACTTAAATATTATATCCCATGAATCTAAATGAAATATCTTAATATTTAAGGGAATAATAATTATAGATTTGACATAATTTGTTGCGTTTAATGTATTTGACAAAGACAGATATAGTTTAAATAAGACTTACAAGTAATTTGACAGTTGTTTCAACAAGTTTTAGGTAATATTTCTCCAAAACTACATGTGAACTTTTTTTTCATTAAAATTTTTACGTTATCTAAAAGAGACAAACTTTCGAATAATCAGTTATTGAAAATTTTGTCTGAAGTCAATTTGGTTTAATGTTATTTTTATGTACTCTTCCAATGAACTAGACGTGCAAAATTTTTAAAAAATGACGTACTAAAATTTCAGCTTTTCGTCTGGAAACTGCACGCTTGAGCATTGAACAACTTTAATGAAATATATTTATTCATAAAACTCAATACAATTAATTTAGTTACTTAATTATACAAAGAGCTCTGGCAAAGTTAGATTGTGTTATTTTATTACAAATTTATTACATTTTTTTATTTGCATCCACATGTCAGAATTGTACGTAAATTATTTATAGACGTAAAATAAATAAATAAATAATTTATTTAGAGAAATGTTAGGCTGTAACCGCTTTTTTGAAATAAAATATAATAATGTGACGTGCGAAATAGGTACAATAAATAATATATATAAATAAATGGAAATATAATAAAATATGTATAAACATTATAACGAGCCGACACTGCTATTCCGGGTGTTTTGATCCGATCCAGTATTGCCAAACACAGACCTTAAACTGTAATTCCGGAATGCCTAAAGATTCTAAAAAATAAAATCTATTTTCTAATATATTCACTTATTGTACAATAGAAATCATTCACTAATTACAAAAAAACCTAGAAAATGTATTTAAAACGTAAAAAACGAGCCCAAACTAAGCTGTTTAAATCGAAAAAACACACCCACTCGTGGACAAATCAAATTTATAATTTAGTATCTTTGTGACAAACGAAAATGACAACTTTCCCTACTGTCAGTGTTTTATTTAATATATTCAGGCTCTTATTTTCTGTTCTTTAAATAAGATGAATATATGATTTAAAGTAATGTTTCTTTTTTATCAAACGTATAAAAGACTATTTCGATATATTCCATTCAAAATATCGTGACTATTACGTCATACTTTGCACCAATAAAGAGATTTCGCCTCCATTTTCTGTAAGGAAATGAAAACATAGTGATGGCGTCCAAATACCTACCTAATTTTATATATATTTTGTACCTTTAATAATACATCGTAAAAGAGCTCTCTGGAGAATTCTACTAAATGTTTTCACATTAAAAGAAAACTCGGGTCGCAGTATCAAAACCCTGCCGAAAGTATAGTATATTTGCCAATGCAGGGAGTGTGCCTTTATAACGTGAGCTTAAGTTTTTAGACAAAATAAGAAAAAATAACCCCGTAATACACCCCTTAAAATGCTTATATGTAGGAAAATAATGACGCAATAGTTGGTACAAAAACAGTGTACATTTTATTTTGCTGTAGTATGTAATGGTTTTATCATAGCGCACATCTGTCAAAATATATACATAGCTTTATGCGTCCCTGATACTCGTTATTTTAAAATGAATTTCATTTCTAATACATTTATTTTTCGTTTCCATTTTTATAAAATATTACTGTAAGTACCCCGTAATTGGTTCTAACCTTCCAATCTCATGATCCGCAATAATAATCAAGTAGAAAGAGACAAAGTATGCCTTAAGCGATGAATTTGTCGAACAAAATGTAATGATTTTGATTTAAAAAAATAAAATCGCTAATCGTGCTTCGGTGCTTCTCGAGTTAGTGCTGTTGCTTCCAATTGCATTTCATGAGTTGTCGCAGTATTTAAGAAGTTCCCAAAAGAAAGAGACTGTCTGGCATATACCTTGAGTATCACTCACTATAACGATCACGTATTCCGCAAAAACACGAAAAGCACTAACAGTCCAGGAGCTTATAATTTTCACGGCAATTGAAGGGTTAACTAACGAAATGTAAACAGATGACATATTGATTTCACAATTGTTTATTGAACTGATTAATTATTTTAACAAACAGAACATAAACCATATATTATACGTTAGCTATTTTGTTTGTTTTGATTTATAATGTAACATAAAGTTATTTGCATTGCAAATTTATTTACCGACATTTGAAGGGACATGTAAATATTTCAAAATCTATACGGACATTCGTCGAAAATTACAGAAAGCTACTGTGGCGTTTTTATATTATAAATCTACGGAATCGGGTTTTGTGATTGCAGAAAGATGAAGCTATCCAGAAGATTATAAAAACTGGATAGACAAAAAAATTAAAAAATAGGCGTCGATTTTCCAAACTTCTCTGTCTATTGCAGCCATCAGCTTCTTTTGAATCGTTCTTGCCTTTTTCTTTCTTCTGGTACTTTTGAATAATCCATTTCTCGGCATCTTCAGTACATAGTAATTGATAGTATTATATATAATTTGATCGTTATATCAAATAAAAATAAATAAATAAAAAGCATTAAATATTGATTTAATATTTGTTTCTAAGGCATCTCTAATAAAAACTCAAAATGTTTGTCGTCTACAATGCAGAGTATAAATCTTGTCTCAAAAAGACCCAACAATATCAAACCAGACACGTTTTTTCATTTCTTTCCTGCATGCATTCCTAGTTGTCCATTTTATTTTTGGTGTCAGTGTTTCTAAGTCAGTCCCCACAACATTTCCAGAAACATGCAACATCCGCTTCTAGTCGCTACCCAGGATTTCAATTCATGAATACAAATTGAATCAACAGTAAAGTGGAAAATATTTCTTAAAAATATAAATTATAAACAGTAAAGGAAGATTTGGTTTGAGGATCAATAAATAAATAAGCTTTACCAAATTTTCGCTAATTAATTCAATAGTAATAAAGTTTATTACTATTGAATTAATTTTTTAATGTGTTGTGATGTTAAAATTGTATTAATCTTATAATATGATCATGTATATATTAGTAGAACAATTTACCACTATTCGACCAGCTTAAGGCCCTGATGATGAGAATATAATTTTCGAAACGTTGGCCATTAGCGAAAATTTGGTAAAGCTTATTTATTTATTGATCCTCAAACCAAATCTTCCTTTACTGTGACATTCTATTGGATCAACACCACCATATACGAATAAATTATAAATTTGTAAATTTTGGTCGTCAATATCTTTGTTTTTTGTGTTTCAGAAAGCCGATTTAGCTGTGGGTTCAATGACAATCAATTACGCCCGCGAAAGCGTCATCGACTTCACCAAACCTTTCATGAATTTAGGAATCAGCATTTTGTTCAAGGTCAGTTTAAATTTTGTATGTTATCTTTTGCCAGTAATTACTTGGGTATAGCATTTTTAATCCATAGATTAGGTTTCTCGCGGTGTTAAGCAATCACTTTACCTAAAAAAATAGAATAAAAAAGCAAACAAAAGTATCTTCATTGATATGTCTCTAATTATCTGATCTTTAAAAGATTTTCTTTGCAAAGACGAACGACTGTTTGTCATTTGGGATTAAAAGTGAAAGACATTTTACGATTTAAATTCATCGGAAAAAAAATACTTCCCTGATGAAGGTTGTATTACATCCTCTACTGCTAGTCCTTAGTGAATACATTTTTAGATGTATAATATGCTATAAGTAACTAGAAGAAACCTATTTTACATTTGATGTCTAAATCATTTGTGACACGCAGTCTTGAAATGAAAATAAATTGACGATAATTTGAAATGTTTAGCGCCAAGTGCTCTAAATTAACAGGTAAAATAACTAACTTACTACATAATAGTGATTTCTCTATGCTATGTTATGATGTAGAACATTAGAGCCTAAACTGCCTGACAAGTCTATCAAGTGAAGTAACAATTATAATATGATTGAATTATTACAACGTAATCATCGAGGCACCAATATATACAGGCTGTTCATAAAACCTGGCTTGCTTGAATAACTCCAATAATTAAAATAATTAAGACGTTTCTAATGAAACTTGGAAGTAGTATTACTTTATTATTTTTAAAGATATTACACAAAGTCTTGCGCCATTAATTTTGTAATTTTTAGAATTATGATGAAGAGTTAATATAGGAAACTTCTTAATTGTTACAACATAGTAAAGACCGACTTAGACTAGGAGAATTTTTGACATGTTTGCGGGGGGAGGGGATTTTCGATTGCGAGAATGGTTATACAATAATCACCTTGAACATATATTTGTTTGTTTGTAAATGTAATGTAAAGGTTGTAAACAATCTTATATCCTGTATGGTTAATTCATAAGAAAAAACATATTTTTCTCGCAGTCGACTTCGTTATTCAGAGCTTCGTCATCTTGAGTCGCAAATAAACCGAAACTTAGATAATTTCCATATCGTTGAAATAAGGAAGCTCTCAGTTATTCAAAATTCATTTTTACAGAATAATTTATGGCAGTACATTCGAGTTTTTTATCTCACAATGAAAGTTATGTAAAATACAATGCAGATTCAAGAACTGCTATGCAGAATAATGAACGCATCAGATTAAAGGCGCGGTGAATAAAAAACAATTGATATCGGTCAATTTTAGTTGTTTTTATAATGATTATTATGTAGAAAATTATTTTTTGGTTAACCTGTTTTTAATTAAGGTCAAAATTTACTAATCACTTATTTTAGTTTTGGGGTCCTCCGAGTCCAAAAAACATATTGTAACAAAACTGTTCTTCGTGGGGGTTTAAAACGGATTTATTTTCAACAAACGGAATAAATACAAAACACATAAACAAAAACGTACTATTTACGACTATTTACAACACACCGAAATTTATGTAATAATGCTATGTTAACGATCTATTTATGTGTGAACTCAATGATTTCCAATTGCCCGCTCGTTATGTATTCACTGAGTTTACCTACTTCAATGGACTGTAGCAACTGACCTTAACGCACTCACTGTTCCTGACTGAATGAATGTCGCGCCCCACACGCGCTGTATTTATAGGTGCGTACATCCCGTTCTCGATCATTCCAGAAACTTCTGTCAGTTTGTTCGAGAAGCCTATGTCATTTCCAGTGGCGTAACAATTGGGTCTGTTGGCCTGTTTGTTGGTGATCACAATATAGATCAAATACATGAGCGCATTGAAACCAAATTTTGGGAGTATGTTTGATATGCAAATTGAAGAGCCGTATTATTTTTGGGGAAAATCGGCGCATGCGCAGAAGAGAGACATGCTATAATATTGTTTTTATATAATATATCGAGAGCAGGAAAAGTTCTCCTGCCATATGAATTATGTGTCCAAAGTTTACAGTAGATATTAATGATTTTTGAGTGCTTTTCTCTGTTAGTGTCCTCAAGCAAACCGTAGTCAAATGCATGGAATGCAGTTTTGGCATAATTCACAAAAACTATCATATATTTACACGTGTTAATTAACAGTCACCGATATTACCTACATTACAGCGATATAAATCAATTAGTATATGTTTCCCGCTAAGTGCCTATCTCACTTTTCAACCGGAAGCGGAAACTTCGGCTGTTAAACAAACGACTGGGTCTGTGTTTGGAGTATTTACTTCTGTCGGGATGACACTATTTCCGCTATTAATAAATAAACGCTTTAATTAATTCTAGTGATTTTGTGAAATTGTTGACTTTAATGTACAAAGACCGCATGTTACCACATCGCAATTGCAAATTATAGAATAAATAAAATTAAACAACTATAATTAACAGACATGATCACTCAAATTGTAATATTACACAAATAAAACAAAACAGTTTCAAAAGTTTTTTGTCACATGAAGTTTGAGGTTAGGATTTAATTATAATTTTACTTCACATGACCTGAAGAAGACAGCAAAATAGCTGTCGAAACGTTGTCGTTTTGTTTTTATTAAATTTGACTCAAAATACAACCGTTGTTTTATTTGTGTAATAAACATCTATAAACTCACAAATGAAGAAAATTAATAATGGAACGTCGTTCATTATTAATTTTTTTCATTTGTTTATTTGTAGTCGTTTAATTTTATTTATCTACATCTGCACTAATATTATAAAGAGGAAAGATTTGTATGTTTGTGTGTTTGTAATGAATAAACTCAAAAACTACTGTGCCGATTTAAAAAATTCTTTCACCATTAGAAAGCTACATTCACCCTGAGTAACATAGGCTATATTTATTGCTAGAAAATATTAGGGATCCTTACTAAAACTTTAGTAACGTAACCCAAGGTGTAAAAAAAAATGCCATAAAACATCTTTCGTCGCATGCGCTGCGGAAACTATTGATGAGAGAACAAAAGTATGTTCTACAATAGTAAAGAACATATCAATAACTACAAAAAACTTCGCGATACTATATGTCCAACTATTATCGTTATGTCACAATAACCACTTTTTACATTTTAATAATCTATATAGATAAAAGACGATGTATATCTAATCTATGGACTCCAAACGGGTTGACCATTTTTGATGAAATTTTCAGACAATCTTTAGATTAGCCCAGCGGGTGATCTTCTGAAGTTTGGTAGCGATCGGATCAACAGAATTTTTTAAATTTCTTTTTGGGAAATAAGATTTTTCTTCGATTTTTGAACATTCACAAATAAAAGCGATTGAATTCGCGCAAATTCAATACACGTTGAGAATTTAATGATAATGATTCTCATCTTTTATATCCTATATATTACATTTACACCCGGGCGACGCCGGACTGGGCCGCTATTCTAAATAAATACAAACGTTACCGATGTATATAGTTATTCAAATAATAGAATTATCGCACTGGATCGACTCGAATCGATCGGCAACATTTCGTTATTCGACTGACAGTTCCAGAGATTAGAGCGTTCAAACAAAAAAACAAAGAAATACTTCAGCCATATTATATTAGTATAGATTGTGTAGTTTATGAACCACTGACAGTTATTTTAGAACCGCGCTAAAGAACAATAGTGGGCAATCTTTTTTATAACATGGGTCAAAATAAATTTTTTGAGAGTAGTATTCGACACCTTCTTGTGACCTGTGACAGCCATATTATATTAGTATAGATTGTGTAGTTTATGAACCACTGACAGTTATTTTCGAACCGCGCTAAAGAACAATAGTGGGCAATCCTTTTTATAACATGGGTCAAAATAAATTTTTTGAAAGTAGTCTTGAACACCTTCTTGTGACCTGTGATTTGTTAGTTTGCAAATATGAAATAAATAAAAAAAGAGAAGTTAATTACTGAATGTATTTCTCTTCTTAAGAATATTTGTTATGAGTAGGAACATTTGAATTGAAAGATGCTTTAATAGATGTTTAGTTTTAACATTAGTACTAAATTATGAACATACATGTTGCTATGGACGTTTAATATTCAATTTATATTAGACGAATTACTTCGAAAAATATTCATAATTTCTTGTAAAGATCTCGCGGGTTGGAGTTGCCCACCGTTGCTATAGAAGTTTGCAATAAACAAACAAATTTTACACGAATATTTGTGACCATCCTGATGTATGTTGAAATTATACTGAAAATAGATCCTAGAGAAGAGAACTTCCTTTATAGCCTCGTAGTTGCTCACTTAATTTATTTTTTTCAGTCATTAAAATTTAACATCAAAAGTAAACATCCCAGGAATGGAATTTTGTGATGTGGTATTTTGTTTGATGTCTCCTTGAACCAATAAACGCTGATTCACATTTGATTAGACTGTAACGTCTGCTGCTTTAAATTACCATAAATCGATTACAGTCTGATGTTTCCGCGTGTACCAATATGGCGCTCAGAGAAAGCTGTTATAGTACTTTGATGAAGCTGCCCCATTTATAACGGGTTGACACATTAATGTTGGCTTGCAGAAAGCAATGTCAAAATATTTTATTTGACAATGACCTTAGATTGTAACCACACATACTTTTCCATAAGAAAACTTATAGAATTTTAATTCGATTCTGTTCGAAAAAATATTTGAGTTTTTTGTACTATTTTTCTACGCATAATGATAAAAATTTAGCTTGCAAAGCTTTCTTTTTCTATGTAGATCAAGAATTTGTTTTTGTGTGAGTACAATCTAATCAGCGTTGCCAGATTTTTTTTTTGCAAAGTCGGGATTTTGGAACTTTTTAAGTGAAAAAAGCGGGATTCATTTGTCGCAAGCGGGACATAGTAAAAAAACGTATATAATCAGGATTTTTTAAATATTTATCTTTATATTTGAGTTCAAATTACGTTTACGTGACAATAAATAGCAAAAATATCCATAGAAAATGTATTTTAATAAAAATATGGTATTTTAAATCAGATTTACCCTATCGTTAAATAGTTGAGTCTTATTGATCTTCTGAAGAAAAAAAATAAAAAAAACAAATTAAAGTCAAAAAAATATGGCGTTTCAAACAATAGTCTGAGGAGTGAGTGTTACAAATTGCAACTTTCAATAAGAGAATAATTATTTACGCACAGTCGAATTATCCCCAAAAAGCGGGACTGAGCCTGTCCCGCGCGGGACATTTAATTTTGATTTAAAAATCGGGACGTCCCGCCAAAATCGGGACGTCTGGCAACGCTAAATCTAATGTTCTACATTATAAACTTTGACGACGACATTAGACTGTTCCAACATGTATATATATGATCACACTCTAAGATCATTGTCGAATCGAAATTTTTGGTAATGCTTTTTGCAAATTGTTTAACAGCTCATTATAAGCAAGTGAGTAATATATTGTTGAGTAATATTTGAGCGAGCAGGAAGGAGGCAGCCATAGCCTCCCGTCCAGTTGTTAAAAGAAACTTAAATATGTTTATTTGAGTTTATTCGTATTCTTTCTTTTAACTTTAACAGGACGTTCTTAAACTTCTGTAAGTCTGCATAAGCTATGAAATAGAAGCGTAACGAAAAGTGAAACGCCTGTACTCGATCACCCCACTCTCAAAACGAACCCAATCTTCATGAAAACGTAGAAATTATTAGTACAAGTTGGTACGTCGATAAATGGGCGTCAAATTCAATATATTACTAGCTTAAGGTAGTTGTCGTGGTTAAGGCACACCGTCAGAAAATTCTTAATTTTTGTATACTTATTAAGGACATGATAATACAATTACCCTGAAAATTTGAAGTCGATCGACCGTATATAATCCGAGATAAATTCAATTAAAAATTGGATAATTAACATTGATTGTATACGATCTCTGTAGTTTTGAACCAGTTTCTTATTTATAAAAAAAGAACTAACTGTCAGAAACTTTCCAAAAACTGACAGTCTTTCAATGCATTTGTTATGAGTTTAAAAAAAAAAGGAAAAAATTTTGACCGTCTAATTATTTATAAATAACGGTTTAAAGTTCAACAATTTATAGAAAAGTACACATGCATATGAATACTGTATGGGTTACGTTTCCACGGGTACGATCTTGCGTACAAATTATGGATCACTTAGCTACAAGCTAGTATACTTTTGTGGCGCGTATAATCTATAACTTTTTGACAATATTGTACCACAACTACTTTAATACAGTGATGTATCCAAGAAATGCAAGAATAATAATACATTTTCATACAAACGGTACAGAATACATTTCAAAATTGTCGAATTCACTTGTTTATTTCCAGAGCGTAGATGTTTTGGAAACCAGCACAGAATAAATATTGTGTCGGCAATGTTAGCACAAGAAAGTACAATAGCATGTAACTAAATTCATCACAGCTTGAACGAAGTTGATCCCTGCCATTTATATTTTATAGTAAAATATTCGTCTATCGAACGCTCCTCGTCGTTGTCGTTAAATATTTGCGCCTCTCATGCAGATCACGTTAAATAGGTCACACACTTGTGTCGGGCCTAATGACGTCACGTCGCTAATTGACCGTCTTAAGGAAGTCGCTGTGTTGCGAAACCTGAAACATAATATTGTAGCGCGATCGACTCAGATGACTTCACTCTTTGTAACTAACTTCATCGGCGTCAATTGTTTTTACAGGGTGTTACACAAAAACCAAAAGTGTTTTCTGCATTCTCGCTAGTATGTCAGTGATTCAAGGTTGGTGAAGTGCTAGAAGATTTGTTCTTAAGCTCAGATGCATTGACAGAAATTCTACTAAGAAGTCTATAAAAGAAAATCAAGAATTTTTAAATATTAAATACCAATAAACTAGCGGTACCTGTGCGAATAATTCGCACTAAAATGTGTTTCTAATTTCTCACACTCTTTATAACTTTCTTCTTTTTGTTGTATTACATTACGAAGCTTAGTGACGGTTCAAGAAAATATTTTTCTAAAACTGTCATATAGAGGCGCAAGTATCGAAAACGTTTAGCTGAAGCGCCGCCATACGAAAAGTATTTATACGTGAATTTTGATTAAAAATTAAACAAAAAAAATTTACCAACCGTCAATCATGTTGACGTTGTTTCAAAGTTAGAACCGTCAGATGGCAGCATTGCTACATATACTGAATAAATGTATAATTGTTATAATTAAATATTTTGCAAAAACAAAAGCAATAATAGATTTTTTAATTGTTGATACACATAGAGCAAGTAATTATCTATAAAATGATACAAAATTTATGTGGAGTAATTGTGAGTTTTTTTCGAAAAAGGGAGGCAAACATCTTAACCTTAGTGTATTAATATATATGATAGTCGCGGCTATTTAAAAGAAATTACCCCGGTTATTTCAGAGCCCGGTTATTTAACCGGATATTTACCTTTTTCAGCATTAGTCAACGGAATGAACTTTTATTAAGGTGGCCAATCGTCCTTCTTTCAGGAGGACAGTCCTTCTTTTGTAGGTTCTGTCCTTCCCCGAAAACTGTCCTCCTACTAATCTGTTAAACTCTGTATTCAGAGATGCGGCGGCGAACTGTTACGCGCCATGTGACGATACAGTTTTAAAAGATTATGTATTTACAAATATATTCATTCAATAGAAAAATACTTGTTTAATTAAATAATTAAAATCGTTGTGAGCATAATTAGTGTTTTTTTTTTTTTGAAGTAATGAAATGTTTCATTTATTTATTTGTAGTTTTTTTTTAATTTTTCGTTCTCCTTTTCATTATAAAAAATTGGTCACCTTACACAATAACCTTGAAGAATTCTAGAATTTTCGCTTCTCCTTCTAAAATACTAAATTCAGTTGCGATGACTCCACCCAGTTTTATATTTACAGAACAATAATTTTTCTTTTTGTAAATACGAGAAAGATACGTGTCATTTTTATATATTATGACTTATGCCCACGGATAAGATGAAAATTCATTTTTCATTCTGCGGTTTATCCCCTATGTGTAATCACTCATGGCTTGCTTTCGTCGTCGTCATCAAAGCGTTGTAAGAAACTAGTGTACTTTCTGAACTTTCGTTCCATTTATATTTCTCTCGACTCGTTACAAAGCTAAAAGCTGCAGAATAGATACGGTTCGCACTTTTGCGAAAATAATCAGGCCGGTTCCCTGTTCACATTGCAACCAAGGTTACTAGAAACTAAGGTTAGGCGTTAACATTGTTGAAGGTGTGACATGGCGAGACGCGTGAGAGGGCGGGGCAAGTAGACTTGTGACTAGGGATTGCCTGGATCCAGCAATCCAGCTGGATCCAGCACATTTTTGGCCTTGCTGGATCCAGCACATTTTTGGCCTTGCTGGATCCAACATCTGACGCTGGATCCAGCGATGCGGATTCGCAATCAGCTAAAACAAGTAATTTACTGGGTCTGTGAAGAATTATAAGATATTGAAGAAAGAAATGGCACTTTATGAAAGTGAGGGAGTAAGAGGTGAAAACCTAACTTTAATCTATAATTATTTGATGACTCTCAAACCAACCAGCCTAGAGGTAGTAAAGCCCTTTCCGCATTCGGGTGTCTTTGCAGTTCTTTAAAAACTAGGCTGGGAGATAACAACATCAAATAACATTTCTTTTTGAGATCTTAAAAAGTAAAAAAAAACTGTTACCTACATAATTGACTGACTTTATTCTTTAAAATACAAGTCAAGTCTTAAATTATATATAATTTATATTAAAGTTTTGTTTCTTATAAGAGTTAACTAAACATTTTATAAGCGGGAAATTATTTCTAAAATTATTGAGACTGAGAAACTGAGACTATATAGTTTGTAAAATAGTTAAACGAATAACTATTTCAGATACCTAGAATATTAATTTAGGTGATTTAAAACTGTATTGTGATAATTAATAATTATACTCCGGATACTCGTAAACTATTACTTACTATTAGAGTACTTTACTAACGCCAAAAAAACGAGTATTTGATGTAAATGTAGATAAATAGTTATTAAAGTTTTTAGAGTTAAAAATTGTTACATATATACACAATTAAGTTAGCAGGAAAGTGGACAAATTGATGTAAATCTTTAAACCAATTATTAATTTAGCGACGTTTCGGTCATTTATTTATTTTAACATGTGCTGTACTTTATAGATGCCTGATGAAGGTCAAATAAATGACCGAAACGTCGCTAAATTAATAATTGGTTTAAAGACTTACATCAATTTGTCCACTTTCCTGCTAACTTAATTGTGTATGTTTGAAAAAAATATGGACGCAACAATTAAATTGTTACATATATTTGAAAAATCGATTAATGCTGGATCCGCGCTGGATCCAGCTGGATTTGCTTCAATCCAGCATAAATCTAGCTGGATTGAAAATGTCGCTGGATTGCAATCTCTACTTGTGACGTCACATGGAGTCTTTTTCCAAACAGTTTGCATAATAAATAAATAAATTTTATCTCTAGGATTGTATTGATAATTTAGGTACCGACCGATAAAGAATCTACATTCTTCACGTTCATGAGTCCTCTCAGCTTCGACATCTGGCTCTCGGTTGTTGCCGGTTTCACAATGGCCTGTTTAACTTTACTCGTGTTATCTCGGTTTACTCCGTACGAATGGGTCGACCCACGACCCTGGAAACCAGCCTATGTACTCCGCAATCAATTCAACATGGCCAATAGTGCCTGGTTCATTACTGGAACGCTACTTAGACAATCTTCTGGTGTTAATCCCCAGGTTCTGAACAAATAGCTGAATCCAGAATGTATTAGAAACTACTTACAGTTAAATAAATAGATAACTAAAACTGTGTCAAGATTGTTAAAAAGTTTCTCATCTTTTATAATGAGGACTGTTGACAACTGTTTCCAATTTAAAGTTTGCTTTCTTATCTACGTATGTTTGTGATCATTCTGGATTCCGCTTTTTATCAGTAATACAAGTAGTATTTAATATTTTTTGTTCCAATATATATTTTTAACGTGGAGGGAAAGTTTGGTTGAGGAACAGTTGAAAAAAGAAGCTTTACCGATGTTTCGCTTGTGGCCTACGTTTCGAAAAATATATTTCCATCTTCAAGGTCTCAGGCTAGTCAAAGGGTGGTAAATTGTACTAATCTTAGATACATGATCATAATCTATAGGTTAAATAATTTGTATATAAAGACCACAATACTTTTCATTAAAATAGTTTTGCAAACTTCAATAAAAATGGTCTATTTGTGCCTGTGACTTTTTAACAACTAGACCATTTTTATTGAAGTTTTCAAAACTATTTTAATGAAAATTATTGTGTTTTTTTATATACAAATTATATTAACCCATAGATTATGATCATGTATCTAAAATTAGTACAATTTACCACCCTTTGACTAGCCTGAGGCTCTGAAGATGGAAATATATTTTTCGAAACGTATGCCACCAGTGAAACATCGGTAAAGCTTCTTTTTTCAACTGTTCCTCAACCAAAATTTCCCTCCACGTTAAAAATACAAGTAGTATTTAGAAAAAAATACCATTATAATATCAATCGATTATTAAAAGCGTAAAATACGCCACCGTAATGTAAGACGGTCTGTTTTTTTAATTAAGGTAATTTGAATTTTAATTATTAATGTAGTTTACCTATTACCATATTTTGTTTGCAAACATATGAACCCTACATTGCCCGATATAAAATTGTTCATAGGTTTATTTTTAGAGCAATGCATTTTTTTCATTCCATATTTTTTATGATAAACTTGAATTTCCACGGTTAACTGTTCGTTTTTGTTGTTTACCATAATAATCAAGACAGCTTGACTCAGAGCAACAGATGTACCTTGAATGGCTTGATCTTCTTCTACAAAAGCAGAAGACTATTCATAAACATATTTGGTCTAGCAACGCAGTTTCTCACTAGGTCTAACTGGAGGCTAACAATTTCAATGAGTTTCTGCTTTCCCAATGCAATGTTTCCATCGATTATCATTCCATAGCTTGCTTAGATTACCATTTCCATCCAATAGACGTTGATGATATCAGTTGTCAAGCGTCTATAACCTACAGTCTCCAAGCCATTCATCTCTTTCATCATGTCTCCATATTATCATTCGTATTCTAATGTTTTCACCGTGCATTGTTACCAAATACTAATTAGTAGGTGGACTTTAAATCGGTCTACAGGTGCCCACGAGTCAACCAACGCGGCTATTTTCATTCATGAATCCACTTGCCATAGAAATTTGGCTGTACGTCCTTGCAGCCTACGTTCTCGTCTCAGTGACAATGTTCGTCGTCGCGCGATTCTCGCCCTACGAATGGCACAACCCGCACCCCTGTGACTTCGAGAACGATCTAATCGAAAATCAGTTCTCGATATCGAACAGTTTCTGGTTCACTATCGGTACCCTTATGCAACAGGGCTCTGATCTTAATCCAAAGGTACAGTTTGTAAAGACGCAGTCGAATCTCCACGATTAATTTTATTTTCCGAAAAGCGAAAAGAACTTAACCTTTCTCTTCAAGGTTAAACTTTAAAGGTTCTGAAATTTAAAAATCAGTGTTGTCGAAGTAAAACTTCTTTAGTGCCGTATTTGAAAATTTCTGTAACGTTAAATATGGATCGTGGGTAATTGGACACAAATAAATGAAAATTCTAAGTTTTCTAAATTTGCTACGTTTCGTAAGTTAGTTTCCTACTTCTGCAGGCAAGCTTTAATTAAAGTAAGATACAATTAGTATGTATAATTAGGCTTTTAATTTACAATATATATTAAAATTTTATCAAGCTACTTACTTTATAGTTTAGAATTTTTGTTGATATGTTTATAAAGTTTGCCTAAAGAAGTAGGAAACTAACCTACGAAACGTAGCAAATTTAGAAAACTTAGAATTTTCATTTATTTGTGTCCAATTAAACATCTAACATCATGGACGATAACAACTCGAATCTGTTAAATATAAGAAATATCTTGGTAACGCAAAATTACTGGAGCTCACAACAAGATCCAGATAATTTGCTGGCTAGATTCAGTAAAAGGGGGAAGCACAAAAATCCTTTCAGGATGTGGTGCATTTGTGCCAAAAGACCACCCCAATCTATTTTCATCTTTTTTTAACGCAAACTTTAAAAGAACATGTTTCAACGATCCGGGAAATATAAGAAAAACCTTGGTAACACAAAATTAAAAAGAAAATAATTCAACGACCGAGAAATAAAAGAAAAATCTTGGTGGCGTAAAATTAGAGAAAATGATTCAACGGCGGGGAAATATAAGGAAATCTTTGATAACGCGAAATGGCTAACGCATCAATAAAACGGCTCTAAAGAAGTTTCACTTCCCCGGTGAGCTTATATGGGCGAGGTTCACAGGTTCTCTTTTTATATAAAAGGTAATTTATTTACGAAGCTGAAACCTGTTGAGGTTCGACTGTAGTACGAAAGGAGTATATTAATTTTTCTTTTCCAAATAATGTTTTCTGCATCCCTCGCGGCTGCCTTTAATTAATGCAATTGTTTTTCATTAAATTACAAATTCCCGCGAGCAACATTTATAATATTACGCATGAATTATTATTTGGATGAGTGAAATTCGTTTTTTATGATTATCTGAACAGTGTTAATAAAATTCGAAAATAATTAACGTCGATCTATTTTAATCGCAGTACGGTAGCTGTAAATATCGATAACATAAAAAAGATATCGTATCTTTAAAAGTTCATAGGCTATTTGCATAGTGACGCGAAAAATCATTTGAAAACCCTCAAGTCCAATTCTATTTTGAGATCCCCATATAAAAATTTAAAATATTTATTTTTGCACGACCCCGTATAAAGGGTTGATCAATAAGTACTCGTATTTGACGACAGATGGCGTTAACGAGTAAAATTGACTTCACCATCGTGTACTGCAGACTTTTAAACGACCTCGTGCTGAGTTGTGGATTAAATTTATAGGTTAGGTTACTTGTATCATTTGTGCTTGGTATTTTTCGACAAAATGGAAAAAGAGCAATACCGTCCGTAATTCGTTTTTTAAAGAACATGCGAAGAAATAATACTGAAGTTGGATGCTGTCTATGGGGACCCTTCACCATTTATGACCACGGTATATCAAAACGAATTTCTTTTTTTTCCATTTTGTCGAAAAATACAAAGTACAAATGATACAATTGGCTGTCAAAAATCATTGCAAATCGATTCAGTGTAAGCTTTAATTTGCACAGTTTCGATTTTGCCAAATTTGTTTCCCGGAGAACACGTCAAAAACCGATACATTTATATTAAAAGCAAATTAATTTGAAAATGTTCACATCATAAATCAATAAATAAATATTTTTATTCACTCCGTCGATTTTATTTACTACATCGATGAAATGAAAATTTAAGTGTGTCAAAATTACAGAAATTGTTGATTTAAATAGGTCGACTGTGAATACGTAATAATTATTTTTTACAGATTATAAAATATTTAATTAACAATGTTCAAATTATTTTTTTTATAGAATAAGCACCCATTTTAAAAATATTTTGTTTTATAAATATTAATCGGATTTTCCATAATCATTGGTTTAATAAGCACTCTTCGTGGCAAATATTTGAATTATTGTTAATTCAAATAAATTTTATCAAAAACCACTTAATTAAAACTATTATTAATTGCATTTTTACTTGTACAAGATGCAACTTTTTAATTAATACAATTAGTTTTATATTACACAAATATTGATGTAGTCTTTCTAGACAAATATTAAACGGGTGCTTATTTGAAATTAAACTGTATCTTTGGAAAATCGGGTTAATATTATAATGGTATTTAAGTTAATTATAGTTTCTTTAAGCATTGCCCAATAATTTGATTTGACACTAACCTTAGATTCTGATAAAATAATTATAGTTTTTATACATGTATAATCATTTGTTGTCAAACTCTATGTCATGTACTTTTCACACAAATACAAATGATACATAGAAAAAAATCAGTTTTAAAGTTAAATTTTGATTAATATGCGCAATTCGTAGCTAAGGTCAAGAGCGCTTAGAGAAAGATTTGAGTTTTGCGTCCCCAAATCTTATTTTGTACTTGCAGCCTGCGGGTCTTTGAGTGCGCCTCCTTGAGGTTTGCGCCCCTGGCAATCACCCCTAGTTACGACTCTGAATATGCATAAAAAATGTTGGTTAAAAATAGAAATTGTATAAAATAGTACTTATGTTTCAAAAAAATGTGGTTTCAATTGATCGATTATTTTTCGAGCAGGGTCTATTTAAAATTCTGCTATTGCTTTTCTTATAGAAAAATATGCGTGATTATAATCTAAGGTCATTGTCAAACTAGATTTTCTGATAATGCTTTCTGCAACCCTGCATGAATCATTTATACTTAGGTATATCAATATTTCTTTTAAGAAAGTATATCGGAAAAACCGCTATAACTGCATTTTAGTCATGAATTAATATAATTTCTTAAAATTTAGGCAACATCAACTCGTATCGTTGGTGGTATTTGGTGGTTTTTCACATTAATCATTATTTCATCGTATACGGCCAACCTTGCGGCCTTTTTGACGGTGGAGCGGATGATAACGCCCATTGAAAATGCCGAAGATCTTGCAGGACAAACAGAAATCTCGTACGGAACACTGGACAGCGGTAGTACAATGACTTTTTTTAGGGTAAGTTTAGCATATTATGTACTCTTATGTGACAAGAACCTCACCTTAACTAAAGCACTGGCTGAAACATTTTTGGGTAGGTATTTGAGGCACTGTACAATACCTCTTTAGTAATATCCGAATACAAAAAAAAAAACCTGACTGAAGGGCTTAACTGACCCTCAAATTTTTTATCACCTGGCAGGTAGAATGTCTCAGCGAAACGACATGTTTTTTTGAATATATCTAAGTCTTAGACCCTAATAAGAAATCTGACCTAGCCCATCTGCCCTAGGCTCATGGTACCATCAATGCAGTTTTGAATTACGCGCAAAATATTTACAAATCCAAATTAACGAATGACCATTTGAAGTCACTGCTCATAATTTCCAGATATTAGCTATCTATCCGCTCAAGAGTCAACAAACTGTTTTGTGTAATTTCCCAAAGATTAAGACTCATCGTACCAATCAATACAATTTTGAATCACGCACAAAATATTTACAGATCCAAAGTAACGAATGGACATTTGAAGTCGCTGCTGATTCCCATTATTAACTTAATCCACAACTGCAACTGTTATGGGTTATTTTTATAATATGATTCAATTTTATCGCAGGATTCCATGATCGAAACATACAAGAAAATGTGGCGTTTCATGGAAAATAGAAAACCGTCAGTGTTCGTTCCAACTTACGAAGAAGGTATCCAACGAGTTCTGGACGGTAACTACGCCTTCCTGATGGAATCCACGATGTTGGATTACATCGTCCAACGCGACTGTAATCTGACCCAAATAGGTGGTCTGTTGGACTCCAAAGGCTATGGAATAGCCACTCCGATGGGTAGTCCATGGAGGGATAAAATATCTTTGGCTATACTGGAACTCCAGGAGAAAGGAGAAATACAAATGTTGTACGACAAATGGTGGAAGAATGCAGGCGATACTTGCGTCCGGACGGAAAAAGGGAAAGAATCCAAGGCCAATGCCCTTGGGGTCGATAACATTGGTGGAGTGTTTGTTGTACTTCTCTGCGGCCTCGCCTTCGCTGTTCTGGTGGCCATTTTTGAATTTTGTTATAATTCAAAGAGAAACGCCATTAATGAAAGGGTAATTTATATTCTTTTCATTTAGTCATCATGTTTCTACAATGTTTAAGGAAAGGGTAGGTAAGTTTTATAAGAGACGACGCGATGTTCTAAACATTCAAGCACAAAGCTTCAGTGATCCAGAAATTATGGAAACGCACGCAGCGGCGACCTTAAGGGGTGGCGAACAGGGCAATTGCCCGGGGCCTCGCGCAACAACCCAAATTTTTGATTTTGATTCTTAATTTAAATCTTTCAATGTAAAATATTTTAAAACTCAAATTTTATTTATTTGCATTAAGCATTTCTCATCAAACATGACAAATACCTAAACCAAACAACCAGACCTACTTTCGTATCACATACTTTTCACGAAGGACAAAGGGCCTCGCAAAGACCTGCCACCCGGAGCCCCGCAATGGGTAAGGCCGCCGCTAAACGCACGCGAATTTTTAATATTGCACCATAAAAAGATCGCTCTAATTTCTGCTTTGGGAGTAAAATGTCGTTTATTAGTGTATTTGCCATATGGCAACATACACTATTGGCGTCGGTCGGATGGCGGGACCTAGGGGTCGGACCAAAATTTCTCGACGTTTCATAACCTCCTAAACACTTTGGCACCATTTTTAAAAATGTTTATATATATATGTATATATATATATATATTTATATATATATATATATATATATATATATATATATATATATGTGTGTGCGCTATAACTTTCGAAAGAGTTAATTGATTTTAACGAAATTTTGTCCACATGTTGTGATCCACCACCGCAAAAACCCTATTTAAAATGGGCCCAATCGGACCATTTTAAGGGTAGTTTTTAGGGGTTGAAAAAAGTTTTTGGGCCCCAAAATACCGAAAAAATTCTCCGAATTGTTTCAAAATTGAAATTTAACCCTCTGGTAGTAATTAAAAAGTGTCCCTAAAATTTCAATAAAATCGACCCGACAGGACCGGACTTACAAATTTTTTGAAAACGCTAATTTGTAGATAGTGACTTATTTATTGAAGGGTGTATTTAATTCGGTGTAGACGTTAGATTGATAATAATATTGCAGTTAAGAAAAAAAATGTTCTTTTAAGGGGTGTATTAAGGAGTCAAAGTTTTTATTTAGTCCAAAAACCAACTAAAGTTCGCATAATAAAGCCACACTGCCTGTATTAGCAAATACACTATATTGTTGGCAGGGTTTGGGCACTGCGACCCGAGTTTTTTTTTATAAGGTCTATGTTTAAGCTTGTTTGATTTATTTTAAAATCACGGAACACGGACAGTACACCACTTTCATTAAGATGATCCCTCAGATTGTAAAATATGCTCTCAGGAAATTTCGATGTGTGGTCGCAAAATTCATTTTGCTGTTTTTGTTAGCTGTGATTAAACATTTAGCTTCCCACATGACATGCTGCTTAAAAATCTATCCATCTGAACACTGTGACGACATGCCTTTAAATTGAGTGTGGTCGTGTTTCTCAGCTTCCTCGCTCGAGTGTCGCCTCTTATTGAGCTCCCTACTCTTTGATATATGTAAGCCAATTTGTTTCATTCTTATTTAACATTTTTTTGAATTTAAAATTGATCGTTTCAGCGTTTTAGTAGTCTACCGACACGCATTTCATTTAAACAGTTAAAACATTATATTTTACGACTATTTATTATTTTTAATTCTTATATATATGCTTATCTCTTTTCACATCATTAAATATTGTCATTTATATTTTAATTACTTTTGGCGCAAACATTCAGTATGAAAAAATGGTCTATGTCACACCATTTTGTTTTATGACGACAACTGCAATGGGTTCTACTATTTTTTTAAAAAAGGATTCTACTTATTCACAACTAACTCCACAAGTGAGAATGGTACCAATTTAGCTAAAAATTCGCTTTTCAAAATTACACAATATTTTTTCGTTTTGCGGTCTCCGGAATTCAAAAAACATAATTTTGGAAACTCGCTGAAACAGTATACCCATATGTCTAATACTATCGCCCGTAAGTGGAATTCTCACGGAATAAATGAGACAGTATCTCTTTTTAGACTACTCGACCCGTTATGCGCAAGCGTCACGAGTCTGGTGGGGCAATTGGCAAGTGTGTGGGAGGCAACCCCCTTACCACGAAGCTTAAAGTCTAGTTCTAAAACATGCGCGTAGGACTCGAACTAGTTACGAGAGAGAAAGACGAATATATGACTGCACCGTAATGAATCTGAATATGAAATTTATTAGTTACAGTGACAAAAGTTTGTAACAAGTCAATACAAATTACAGTATAATAAAAAAGTATAATAAAAAATAATAAGAGTTTAACAATAACAAAAGTTTAACAATAATAAAAGTTCAACAATAATAAAACGTTAATTAAAATAATCTGACAAAGAATAAAATTCCGCATCAATCAAAAAACTGAAGACTGCAGTTTTAAAAGAAGAAAAAGATTTTATTGAACTGATAAGTCTTGGAAGCTTATTAAAAATCCTTCGTCCCTCTACTAGCAATATAGAAGTATTAGATATATGGGTATACAAATAGACTATTCCCCTCTTCACTTTTATCCCCTTTATTTCTTTTATTCCCCTCCTCTGATCTTTTTGTAACACAAATTTTGGATATTTACAGAGAAGCATGCCACAGCAATCGCTCTGCTCAGAGATGGCCGGCGAGTTGTGTTTTGCACTGCGATGTCGCGGTTCGAGACAACGTCCGGCGCTCAAGAGGCAGTGCTCCAAGTGTATACCGGGCACCACGTACGTTCCTGCCGCTCTCGATATACCGCTCCCGAACAGACCGCCTCCAGCAGCCGTCGCCACTTCTGCATCTTCCACATTACACCACACCAATGGACTGCATTCGCATGTTAGTAACGACTCTTTTTAAAGTGAAACTTCTTTAGCGTTTAAAGTTGGTTAACTCAGATCTGAACCGGTTCAAAGAGCCGACTCCGGCAGAAGATCCGTGAGAGCCGACTCACTTTTTTTTTGAGCCGACGGATCAACGGATCCGCATAACTCAGTGAAACACTTAACACACAGAAGCACGTTTTACACTTACGTATCAGTTCTTGCTTCGATGCATCTGTCAGCTCAAATGACTCTTGCATCACACGTTTAGCTGTGCATTCTTGATTCTATACAGGTCGTGATATGATTGACTGAACTAGGTAACTCAGTGGCAGACTGCAGTAACATATTCAGAACTCGGCTCTTTTTGAACCGGTTCAATGAGCCGGCTCACATACGGGATCACTAAAAAGACCCGTTTTTCCCATCTTTATTAGCGTTATAAATCGTTTCCACTATGGGTGGTAGTTTTCAAACAGGAGGAACGCTATACAAGCAAGGCCGTCGGAACGCTTTGAATTTAAGCCAAAAATAGGGCTTCGGCTGATAGCTGATTGTAGACTTATTCGTTAACATTTAGCAAAAATTTTTCTCTGTAAGGTAGATAAAGGACAAATCTAGGTCTCTGACGGACTACTTTTGTAATTTATGTACGATTTACTAGAAAAAAGTTGGCATTAATTGTGCCAAAAAACACACGTTTTCAATGTCACACTACGACCTTATTCATACTTATTTCACAAAATTGTTACATCACACACCTAATGTGTCTCTTCCTTTTTCGGAAATGTTTTTTAAGTCTTCAAAATATTTCCAACGATTAGAGTAATCAACTGACAAGGCACCCTTGCAACAGCATTTTTTTAGCCTCGTAGTGTGGCTTAAATTCAGAGCGTTCGACAGCCTTAAAACCTATGGAAGTTAATATTAAAACAGATTTATAGTAAAAGTTGCTTCCCTTCTGATAGTATTCAACTACTTCTTTTTCAGTTCCAAACCCTTTCGAAATCCAAAACTTCCATTATTTGAACATTGGTAAACACAGCACATCGGCATTGACAATGATTTATTATTTGAAATAAACTGATTTTGCATACACTGCTTTGGACTATTCACAGACAGGTCATTATATAGCTGGCGCCCCTATAGCGGTAAAATTTGGCAATGTCCATCTCTATTATTATGTCCTTTTTTTAGTGTGCACACTTGAATTTTGTTTGGTAATTCTGGGGGCATGGGTATAGACTATTATTCTGCACGAGTCAAATTAAGCAGAAATGAGAGGACGAAATAGTTGGGCCATATTTCGTCTTCGTTTAACAACAACACGCAGACCTGCTGCTTGTAAAAAGCCAATAAGAATACGTCCTTTCTTTTCTGCGTCTTTTGAGCGCAGTGGAAGCTTGACTAACAATTCAATTCTTTATGTCGACGGTGGTTGCATATAACCGTTGAAAGGAAGTTTGGATAAGGAATAATCAAAAGATAAAAGCTTTACCGATGTTTTACCAACGTTTCGAAATATTTTATTTCATATAAAATATTTCGAAACGTTGGCCACAAGCGTGACATCGGTAAAGTTACTCTCTTTTGATTGTTCATCATCCAAACTTCCTTTCAACAATTCCATTATTAGAACAAAACAAATAATAATAATTGACTTTATTTCTTTTTTGTCCTTGGTAATTAATATAAAAATGATTTGTCGGGAAAAAGGACTTTTTAAGTAAACACTTATTTGTTATTTACAGCGACGTTTCGTTCCTTGAAAAAGTCCCAAGCAAGGGACGAAACGTCGCTATAAATAACAAATAAGTGTTTACTTAAAAAGGCCTTTTTCCCGACAAATCATTTTTAAAATAATAATAAGTTGCATGTAACATAAAAATAATTTCATTGTTTTTGTTTTTTTCAGAGGGATAGTTTTGGCGTGCCAATCGAGTTTCATCATCATCTGCATCAACATCACCTTGATTACGACACCAATTAATATAAATAAATAATTAATTAATCAATTAGTGTACATATTTATATTATGATGACGTCACGTATAAGCTCAAAATATAATAATATGTAATTATTAACACCGACCATAAGTAATTGTAATTATGAATGTTGATGTGGGCGCAGACGGAGAGAAACTAGAGGGGCGTAGCCTCTTTACGTGTCTTTGAAATTAATAATAAGTTGGTGTAACATATTTATTACAGAATAAATTGTAATGTTCTCGTTGAACTGGCAGGGTCGCCATTTTGCATGTAAAGAATACAGTAGAGTCTCGGTATAATGAACTAATTGATGAACTGCTTTGTCACTCTACCGAGGTTGTTCACTATATAGAGTTCAGGTAATAATACACAACACAGTGTGTTTATTTTTTAACATTTCAAGCTATAAAGTACATGCATGATAGTAAAATAAAACGAGAAATCTGAAAGCTTAAGGTAGTTGTCGTGGCTAAGGCACACCGTCAGAAAATTCTTAATTTTCGTATACTTATTAAGGACATGATAATACAATTACCCTGAAAATTTGAAGTCGATCGACCGTATATAATTCGAGATAAATTCAATTAAAAATTGGATAATTAACATTGATTGTATACGATCTCTGTAGTTCTGAACCAGTTTCTTATTTATAAAAAAAGAACTAACTGTCAGAAACTTTCCAAAAACTGACAGTCTTTCAATGCATTTGTTATAAGTTTAAAAAAAATATGAAAAAATTTTTGACCGTCTAATTATTTATAAATAATGGTTTAAAGTTCAACAATTTATAGAAAAGTATACATGCATATGATTACTGTATGGGTTACGTTTCCACGGGTACAGTCTTGCGTACAAATTATAGATCACTTAGCTGCAAGCTAGTATACTTTTGTGGCGCGTATAATATATAACTTTTTGACAATACTGTACCACGACAACTACCTTAAAAAAATAATTCTACACCTACATTCAAAATAACAGTTTTTTTCTGCATATCCGGTACTTATATCAAAAACCCAATTTTTAAATTTTTGGTCTGTTTGTCCTCATTCCAAACTTCAATATAATTCCGATCACACATCTGTAAATTATCATGTGCAATTAACTCTATCCAGAAACAATTTGGTCACTATTCAGAGGTTAATGTAAAATATTGTTGTATTCATTACAGTGGATATAATGTATGTTCACTAAATTGAGACTTTACTGTACTATTGACTTTTTCCTTTTATGTCCTTGGTAATTAATATAAAAATGATTTGTCGGGAAAAAAGATTTTTTAAGTAAATACTTATTTGTTATTTACAGCGACGTTTCGTCCCTTGCTTGGGACTTTTTCAAGCTTTATAACTATTAAATGTTTTGATCAAGTAGATATAAAAGTTAAAATACACATGTAAATATAAATTTGAGTTAAACAATTGTTCATTAAAAATTTTGTAATAATTCTGTTTTTACAAAATATTTTTACGGTTGATGTTCAAACTATTGAAAAAGTTCCAAGCAAGGGACGAAACGTCGCTATAAATAACAAATAAGTGTTTACTTAAAAAGTCCTTTTTGCCGACAAATCATTTTTACTGTACTATGATTAAACAAAATTTGAAGATTTGAATTTTTTTATGTTTGCCCCCTTGGAGAAATTTTCTGTCGGCGCCCTTGAATGTTAAACGTGTGTAATCGGATGAAACTAAAGAAATTCTATTTTAAAATTACAGAAAAACGTCAAATTATTAAGTACAGTCATAAAGGACTGGAATGTTATGTTTATTTCTTAGAGAACTTCGTTACTACTACACGAAGTATACAGTAAGACCTCGTTTAACGCTGTTTCAGTACTACGCGGTTTCTAAAAAAAAGTTTAGCCACTATAACGTAAATTATGGATCAGTTTATACAAAATGATTCAAATGTTGATAGAAGTTCAAAGGCAAGACGAAGTGTCATGGATGCAATATCTTGCTATCGACAATAGCTGGACATTTCTCAAGACCCAGCCTTATTTTATTTTAACTGTATTTTTAAAATAGAATTCTTTAAGATATTGTTTAGAATATTGTATAAAAATATACGTATTGTAAGGTGTAATATCTATTACTTGTTTATTAATAGAATTTTTCTATAAACATTTTTCCGTCCTTTCTATAATAGAAATAATATACACACGTTATAATAAATGTAATAAAAAAAATAAATTATTTGCTGGTGATTATTTTGATTTTGAATTTGTCTGCATAAGTATGTGTCGTCTAATTTCAAACACCGCCAGATCCACTTTATTTAAAAGGAGATTTCCTGTCTATTTTATTTTTTTTTATTCTAAAACGAATGAATTTAAAATCAATATGGTGTTTGCTATACTTATCAAATATTGCTTTAAATTTTGACAACTATATTATTCACGTAATAATAATAATAATATTAATATAAAAAAAACATACTGTAAAAATTACATTTTTGGATCTGACTGAATTTGAAATTAGACGCCACATATCCTATTTTCAAAAAACGTAAATCGTTTCTAAGGTTTCCATACGTACGATAAAAAAACAGAACCCTTATTGGACCACTCTCGTGTTTGTTTGTTTGTTCGTCTGTTACAATCGTTAATTCACCAAACTTATTAGTGTATTTGCCATATGGCAACATACACTATTGGCGTCGGTCGGATGGCGGGACCTAGGGGTCGGACCAAAATTTCTCGACGTTTCATAACCTCCTAAACACTTTGGCATCATTTTTAAAAATGTTTATATATATATGTATATATATATGTATATATATATATATATTTATATACGTATATATATATATATATATATATATATATATATATGTGTGTGTGTGTGTGTGTGTGTACGCGCAATAACTTTCGAAAGAGTTAATTGATTTCAACGAAATTTGGCCCACACGTGTTGGAATCCATCACCGCAAGAAGCCTATTTAAAATGGGCCTAATCGGGCTATTTTAAGGGTAGTTTTTAGGGGTTGAAAAATGTTTTTGGGCCTCAAAATACCGAAAAAATTCTCCGAATCGTTTCAAAATTGAAATTTAACCATCTGGTAGTAATTAAAAAGTGTCACCAAAATTTTAATAAAATCGACCCGACAGGACCGGATTTACAAATTTTATGAAAACACTAGTTTGCAGATAGTGACTTATTTATTGAAGGGTGTATTTAATTCGGTGTAGACATTAGATTGATAAAAATATTACAATTAAGAAAAAAAATATTATTTTAAGGGGCGTATTAAGGGGTTAAATTTTTTATTTTGCCCAAAAACAAACTTAATTTCACATAATAAAAGTATAAAACCACACGGCTCTATACAAGCAAATACACTATATTGTCGGCAGGGTTTTGGCACTGCGACCCGGGTTTTCTGTATTGTTTAAAATTTCAAAATTTATTGTTAAAATCAGGGACTCTCATGAGCATTTAGTTTTAGTGTTTTGTCTCGGTCTAGTTGAAATATGTAGGGTAGATGCAATGATGCTAGATTAGTGCATGCGAAGACACGATTTTAGCGCCCCCTCCGATCCTCGCGCCCTAGGCTGCAGCCTAATAAGCCTAAAGGTTAATCAGGGCCTGAGAAAACAGACTACCCGTGAGTGAGTTATCACGGCACTGGACCATTGCCATCATGGAAAATAATAGTTCTAACAATAATTGCCTTTTATGTATTCTCTTTTCGCATAATGTGCATCCATTTGGCACTTTGAAGCGTCTAATTGTCTCCGTTTGCCCATTAAAAATCGCAATCTCGCATTTTTCTTGGCGCCTCCATAAAAAAATCCCGTTGGCGTCATGCGACTTTTTTTATTGAGGCTATTTCTGAAGTTCAAAGTTTAAGAGCAAAATGTTTGTTTATTAATGACTAGCTTTGGTCCGCGGCGTTCTCCGCAATCAAGCTGGATTTTACTTCAATCTAAGTGCCGTTACAAACACACGAACGCGATACAAGCCCCTAGCGGTTTCAGAATGTCATTGTCGTAATAGAGAGGTTACAGAGAGATACGCAGGTGGTCCACAAGCGCGTTGCCCCTTTTTATTGGAATTAACAACTTTAACGCAAGCGAAGCAACAGGTAAGTAAATTATTAAGATATTTTAAGGAATGGATTGAGTGATATTTAAAAGGAATTTTAAATAGCAGCTTATAATGGACCCAATAATCATAAAAAATCGTACGCACAAGCTACAATATGCTATCAATATATTAAATTTGTACCCCGGCGAAAAGGGCGCTAGTTCTAAGGCAAACCTGAGATTTAGAGAGAAAAATACCTTAATTTGGAGACACTACTTTTAACACGAGGAAACCAAATATAAAGTAGCCCATCCTATGAGTTTGGGAGTCTAGGGTACGTGGATAAATTTCATAAAGAAAATTTAATTTTGTATTTTTTTTGGTATTTTTGTTAAAATCTGTTGATTTAACACAATATCGAAAATTTGTTATCCACGTCCCAGAAGTATACAGGAGGTATTTTATCAATTGGTTAGTAACGAATGAGATACTTCTGAATCGAGGCTTCGCCGATGTTCATAACACTGCCTGAAGGTTCTTAGACTTTAAAATAGAGTTGCCCAAAAACACAACAATGATTGATTGTTGTGACTAAAGTGACTAAATGATTTTTAGTTTTCCAAGCTGAAGAACGAAGGAGCGAAGCAGGTAACTAAATTATTAAGATATTTTAAGGAATGAAGGGAACGATATAAAAGGAATTAGATAGCATAATTAAATTTCACAAACCCGACAGCTATAATTAATTAATATTAGACCCAATAATAATAAAAAATCGTAGCACAAGCTACTTATGCCGTCAATATATTAAATTTGTACCCCGGCGAAAAGGGCGCTGGTTCTAAGGCAAACCTGAGATTTAGTGAGAAAAATACTTTAATTTGGAGAGTCTACTTTAACACGAGGAAACCAAATATAAAGTAGCCCATCCTATAAGCTTAGGAGTCCTGGGAGTACGTGGATAAATTTCATAAAGAATAATTTAAGTTTTGTATTTTTTGGTACAATTTTTGTTAAAATCTGTTGAAATAACACAATATCGAAAATTTGTTATCCACGTCCCAGAAGTATACAGGAGGTATTTTATCAATTTGTTAGTAACGAATGAGATACTTCTGAATCGAGGCTTCACCGATGTTCATAACATTGCCTAAAGGTTATACTTTAAAATAGAGTTGCCCAAAAACACAACAATTGATTGTTGTGGCTAAAAAGTAACTAAATTGTTATTAGTTTTCCAAGCTGAAGAACGAAGGGGCGAAGCAGGTAAAAAAATTATTAAGATATTTTAAGGACTGAAGTGAACAATATAAAAGGAATTAGATAGCAAAATTAAATTTCACAAACCCAACAGCTATAATTAATTAATATTAGACCCAATAATAATTAAAAATACTATGAACAAGCTACTTATATGCATCAATATATTAAATTTGTACCTCGGCGAAAAGGGCGCTAGTTCTAAGGCAAACCTGAGATTTAGTGAGAAAAATACTTTAATTTGGAGACACTACTTTTAACACGAGGAGACCAAATATAAAGTAGCCCATCCTATGAGCTTAGGAGTCCTGAGGGTACGTGGATAAATTTCATAAAGAATTTAATTTTTGTATTTTTTGGTACAATTTTTGTTAAAATCTGTTGAAATAACACAATATCGAAAATTTGTTATCCACGTCCCAGAAGTATACAGGAGGTATTTTATCAATTGGTTAGTAACGAATGAGATATTTCTGAATCGAGGCATCGCCGATGTTCATAACACTGCCTGAAGGTTCTTATTAGACTTCAAAAACGAGTTGCGTAACTATGTATATACTGAATGTTTCAAACACAGATTGCCGTTGTGTGTTTTTTCTTATTATTTGTAACTAATTTAGAAGTTTCACGCATACATATATCAGAAATGAATAAATAAATAAATAAATAAATAATTTCAAAAAATATATTTCCTTACAAAAAAAAAATAGTGTTTACAACAGGGGCGTAGCTACCGCCGTATCTGCCGTATCAATTGTACGGGACCCCCGGGCCACGGGGGCCCCCAACGTGCGTAAGCAAAAATTAATAAAAACTTCCCAATTTTTTTTTCAGAAATGAAAAAAAGTCAAAAAAGCAATTTCTTTTTTTCCCGCGTCAAGCGTGCGTTCAAAAGTTGGCAACACCCTACATCGGTTATCGCGGGCTGCGGGATTTCCCCGTTTAAGTCATTTACTTCAACGGGGGAAGGGCCCCCAAACAAATGTTTATACGGGGCCCCGCCAAGGCACGCTACGCTTCTGGTTTACAATATTATGCATAATAATAAATATAAATAAATGCCTTTTTTTATAAACAACAAAATGAAAAGGAATTTCCTGCCCAGCTTGGTTAACCAGTGCTAGGACAAGATAATATGACATTAATTATAATATACAAAGAATTAAAATTTCGTTTATTAAAACATTTCTGCATACAGTAACGAGCCAAAGAGCATTGAATTTTGTCACATTTTCAATGAAAAAAACCTTCACAATATTTAAAGATATCTGAATAAATCAATACATAATAATTATAAAACATTAACACATTATATATTTCATATTTTATACCATAAAGCGTGCCAACAAGTAGCAAATAGATAGACATAATGTTTATGACAGCTAAATATTCATATTTTGCAACAACTTTCAAATTATTAAGGTGCCTGTTTAGAAGCTGTTCAATATTTTATTTGATATAAAAAAATATTTAAAAGTAGATAAAAGTTTAATACAAATTTATATATAGAAAAACATTTCAAAACATTTGTTGAACAAGTTTTTCTCAGTATTTTTAATATAAGTACATCAGTATCGGAAAAAACCATGCGCTGTAAACAAATATTGATAAAAAATAGACATTATATCGCATCCAAAATTATTACTATAATTCAATAATAAATCTCAGGTATTTGGATTAATAATACAAAATAATCAGAGCCTGACGAAGACTAAATAAAGCAGTCGAAACGTAGCAAGATTAACAATAACACGATTGTTTTGTATTATTAATCCAAATACCTGAGATTTGTTATTGAATTGACAAAAATATCACGTTTTTTTGGCACAATTTTTAAGCAGCAAGCCAAATTTCACAGTTAAAAACAGTAGTAAAATACCTTTTGCGACCACAGTTTGAAATTTCCTGAGAGTAAACTGCAACCTTCCTGAATCTATTTCAGAACTTAGTACTTCCGATTTGTGATGAGACACTGCGTAAAATTTTTCTGAATTATAACATTGTCCTGCCTCGACCTTTAACTAATACAAATAATTGTATTAGGATCGCAGTTCGCAATAGTTTTATAATTTCCAAGTGATTCACAAACAGTGGCACGAGCAAAATAATTGCTTTTTTGCTTTTGAAATAAATTGTAAAGTATTTTATATGTTGTATTTTATTTGTAAGACAATTTAACAATTATTGCAATTATACTTCTTTGGGCGCTTGAGTGTTAAATTTTAGCAGGCAACGAAAGTTTCGCGCGAACAGCTAACGAAAATTCGACAATCGACAATATGAAGTTGGTCATAAGACGCTCAGGCTGAAATGACAGATGAATGAAACCATTGAACTTTTTGTCATCTGTAAACTATATAATATACTAGACGACTATAACTTTTGATTATAATCAATAGTCCTTTTAAGTGTCATCCTGTGGAATTTATATAATCGTATTTTTGATTACTCAATGAATTAAATATAACAGTAAAAACTAAAATAAAATTTTGAAAGTGTATTAAAACATTTGTGGCTAATACTCTGAAGCTTTTATTTTAATAAATTATTTTCGTGTACAATATTAAAAATTAGTTTTTAATCTCTCCAAAGAAGTATAACTTCAAACGCGCGTACGTAAGTTCACCTACTTTTTTTCAATTAAAAATAATGTAGAAACTTTATTTTAATTACTGGTCTAATTCAAAAATCTTACTAACACATTTCTTGGTAATTTATCTTTTAATAATATGAATTTTCAAATTCTAAATTTATTAAATTACGACTCTTGCTCTTTGAATAAATTATTTTTCGATTGTGTATTCCCTTATGGCACTGTTTTTGTTGTTACCACATTTCTGTTACCACTGAAATAAACGGCATTACTTAATCGGCTCGGTTTTTGAAAGAGGAGTGTCTTGAAAAAACATATTAAATTAAAAACACTCCCATTATACACTATCGTCTCAAAATATAATGTAGTATCTAAAAAATATGACAGTTTCTAAGTCCTCGTAAGCCATAATTACTAATAATAAAAACCAAAGTTTTGTCTCTTTGAACATATCCATGTTATTGTCCTAAGTATAAAAATTGAGAATGCTTAATTAAACTAAAATTATTAGTGTATTTGCCATAATATGGCACATACACTATTGGCATCGGTCGGATGACGGGACCTAGAAGTTTGTGTGCGGGCAATAGCTTCCAAAAGACATTTTAACGAAATTTGGTCCGCATGTTGGAACCCATCACTGCAGGAAAATTATTTAAAGTGGGCCCAATCGGACCATTTTAAGGGGTATATTTAGGGATTGAAAATTGTTTTTTGACCCAAAAATCCCGACAAAATTCTCAAAATTGGTTCAAAATTGACTGTGAATTAAAAATGCTCCTAAAATTTTAATAAAATCGGCTCGACAGGGCTGGACTTATTTTATGTGAATACTTATTTGCGGATACAGAATTATATTTACTGAAGACTATATATAACTTGGTGCAGTTGATGAATTAATAAAACAGAGACCAAATATTGAATATTAAGGGGTGAAATTTTATTCAGAAACTTAAATTAACATAATAAAGCAACAGTGTCTGTACTAACGAAACATCATATTGTCGGCAGGATTTAGCATTGCGAGCCGAGTTTTTTTATTTATACTTTATAATCGATGCTTTATATATTTTTCCAAGGTAATTTGATTAATGTACTTATTATATTTAATGTTTTACGTACCCGATAAAACCTGTTTTAAATTGTGTCAGGTATAAAATATATTACAAATCTAAGTTTCCAAAACTGTAAAAATTAACGCATTGAACTTTAGAACAGCAGTGTACAAACATTACACAACGTCTTTAAAATTATTTTTAAAATAAAATATAAACACAAAAGTATTAGGAGCACAGCTTTCAGAAGAGTCAATATTAATTTTATGATTTTTTTGGTACACAAATGTACGAAAATAAATTATTCATTTTTGCTGCAGAAAACAATAAAAATATTTACTCATTATCTAAGCTCTAAAAGAATAGAATATCACACATTATTTCCACACTTGAAGACTTTCAGGTCATCGTAAAATTCAACCGTCTTCATTCCAATGAACAAAAAAATACTTTTAGCTTAGAGCTAACTAAATTTTCCATCTATGGACGTACATACCTCGACATACGAGTTTTATATGTTCCGTAACCTTGTTCGTTTGTCAAATTGCTCATATCTCAAAGCACATTTCACCATTTAAATTAATTGAAATGCAATTAATCCGTTCCATTCCCCAAAATGCCACCCCAGTTGTTTTTGTTACGTGGTTTTGAATATGAAAAATGTATTTGTAAACAGAGCTGGGCAGTAGTTAACTACAAAAGTTACAAAATGTTACAAAATTAAACAAAAAAAAGAAAGAAAACTAACAAATTATGTTTTTCTCGGTTCTGTTTCACTTAGGCCTATTTACGTATTAAGATGACCTCGTTTAGCGCTGTTTTGTATAACGCAGGAACTTTTTGGAACGTATCTCCCGCGTTAAGCGGGCTATTACTGTAATTGACTGTTCATCTTCTAATATACATCGTTTATTATGGGAACTCTCGACTGTTTAGATGTGTCACAATAAAATAAATGATAATTCAGTCGTCGCGATAGTGGAAGATCTGGGTTTGAGTCCCGACGCTGACGTAGTTTGAATAGTATTTTTTTCTAATATCGGATTATAATGTCAACAATGGGTGTTTCATAATATTACCAGTGCCAGATTAAGCCAGCGCGGGGCCTGTAGCCAATTCTGTCAAGGGGCCCTTGGTTTGCTTTAGGTTCTCAAGTTTAGGGTATTAAATAAAACAAAACTGTTACAAATAAACTTTTCTGGATTTAATATGGGCAAATTTAGAGATAACACTTTCAATATTGACTTCTTTAAGCAAATCATGCTCTATATTCAACAAAGTGAGATGATTAAGACGTTCTTGGCCCATCGTATTCCTTAATTCATTTTTAATACGTTTTAATGTTGAAAAAGAACGTTCGCCACTGCAGTTAGTGATCATGAGAGACAAGTAAATGCGCAAGGCAATTTCTAAGTTTGGGAAACACGATTCTAAAGAATTATTTAATAAAAGTTTATAAAATTGCTGTTCCAGAGGCTTCCGTTTTCCTCCTGTCAATGACAGGAGCCACATCTGTTTTCAGCAGCTCTGCGAACTGCACTAATTCGCCACCTAGGCTGTTCTCCAAATCATCTTCGTAAGCACTGACCATACTTGAAGATTTTTCCAAAATCTCTTTCTCCTATCTAAATTAATATTTTTTTATTACGGTCAGACAGGCGTTGGAGCGCGCGGCCCCAAATTCGCGGGGCCCGTAGCATTTGCTAATCTTGCTACGTGGCTAATCCGGCACTGAATATTAAACTTATATTTAAAAGCCTTATCTTCTTGCGACCGTAACAAAACCATATAAGTTACGGATTTTAACATTCACCATTACATATACATATTATAATAGTCCGTATCTAGATATTTGACAAGGTTATGCTTCATTGAAAGAGAAAGTTTTGCATAAATCTGCGACTATAAATAATTTATATTTTCATTCAGTATTACATAGGAAAAAAATATTTTTTTTATATATTATCTTTAAGAGCTCAATGGCTTATTGTTCAGATAAAAAAACAATTTCAAAGATACGCGAAAATGTTTGCTGATAACACTAACGAAATGCTATTGCTGTTAAGTAATAAATGACACAAAAGAAATATCAGGAATAATTCTGGAAAGTTGGCAATATCTAATTTGCGACACGTATGGACATTGAACATGCTACAAAAACTTGAATATTTAAGAAAAAACTGGATATAACAAAATTGTTTAAAATAGAAAATATATTTATTACCCATGTCCAATGTTCATGGTCATTATAATACAGCAAACTGGCCACTAATGCGCGTTTGAATTTATACTTTTTTAGCGTGATTAAAAACTAATTTTTAATAATAATAATAATAATGCGTTTAACGTCCGTTTCTCGACTTTATGTCATAACAGACGCCATTCGCACCATTACCATTTTTTCATGTACCACTTCCCGTTATTTTCTACATTATTTACAACTTCAACTTATGTAATAGCAATGGGCGAATGAAGGAATTATAGGAAATTAGGATAAGATAGATAATTTTTGAACTAGGAGTTTGATAGGTAATCGGCCATGGTCTCAAATAAGGAACCATCTCGATATTTATCTGGAATTAATTGAGGGAAACCATGGAAAACCTCAATCAAGATGGCCGGTACAGGAATTACCGTTTCTCGGCGAGAGGCAGTAGGAAAAAGTCCCAGCCAAATCTGCCCCCGCCGGGATTCGAACCCGGTACCTCCCGAATGCGAGTCTAATGCTGTCACCACTACTCTACCCAGCTCGGTAACTATTTTTTAATATAGTGCACGCGTTTATAAAATCTTCATAAAGTTTAAGAAAATACTTACAAAAAATTGACCTCCAATATTTGAAAACATTTTCAAAATTTTATTTTGGTTTTTACTTTTTTTCACTGTATAAAACTTAAAACGACTATTGGTTGTAATCAAAAGTTATAATCGTCTAGTATCCTCCCAGATAGCAGAAACTGCATTTTTTCGTCCATCTGTCATTTCAGTCTGGATCTGTCATGAACAACTTCGTACTGTCGAATTTTCGTTAGCTATGCGCCACTTCTCTTGATTGCTAAAATTTTACTCTTAACGCATCAAAAGAAGTATAACTACAAAAATAAGGTAAACCCAGGGGAGTTTGGACAGGTGGCAATCATTTTAATTAAGTATAATGCGCGGAATAATACGATTGCTATCTGTCTAAAACTCAAAACAATTTTCATTATCTACCGCAAAAATTTTACAATAATCTGCCTCAACCTATTAAAGATTTACCTGAAACTTTTTTTAAAAAGAAAATGAAAATAATCCAACTTGATACGTATCTTTACAATGTTAACGAATTAAAATTGTAATTTTAATATTTATTGTTGTAATATTTGTGCAAATCTTAAGTTCGTAGTCTTTTATTAGACTCCCTAATTCCTTTTTTAAGATGTCGGGAATCTTTATATCTCCCAAGGTCTCAGAGTAAAGGTCAACACCCACTGATTCGGATCAGATCAACTCGGCACGACCAGCAGTTTTATGATACATAAAATTAAATGATTTCCCACGCACGTTGGGAAGCTGTAAGAAAATCGGATTGGTCTCATCATGATATAAAGTTATCTAACCAAAGTCATTAGACGAGAGCTAAGTAAAACTAAAATTCGTGACATTCTGGTTCAGAGACTAGCACACTAACCACTACACATTTTCTATTATTATTTACGGACGCTTATCGTTTCATATCTACTGATTGATTAAGATTATTAAACAAAATAAAATTAACTGGACGTTTCGTCAATAGTTCGACATTCGTTTAGCGTTATCATATCACAAAATTAACCAACTGAAGTGGATATCTAGTTATCCAATGCATTGACACTAATTAAAATAATAAAACATCGTAATATTGACGTAGATTAATTATCTGATCAGCTTATTTGTTGTCAATGATAAATATTAATTATCTGTTTCAATTAGCTGCTGTACATTTGTGTAAAGAAGGTACAGCAACGTTTGCAGATATCAGAGTTTTTAAAACATCTGCACATACGCTCTCAAATTACACATCCTTTCAAACTTTTTGACGCACGTTCATTAACAGGTACTAGTTGTTACCCGCAAAATCGCTTCACTGGGGGACAGAATCTTCGTTTTATTTTTTGAGGTTGTAGTTAAAGATGGGAAAAATGGGTCTTTTTAGTGATCTGCATCTTTGCATCTGGATCCCGTATGTGAGCCGGCTCACTGAACCGGTTCAAAAAGAGCCGAGCTCTGAATATGTTACTGCAGTCTGCCACTGAGTTACCTAGTTCAGTCAATCATATTACGACCTGTATAGAATCTAGAATGCATAGCCAAACATGTGATGCATGAGTCATTTGAGCTGACAGATGCATCAAAGCGAGAGCTGATACGTAAGTGTAAAATGTGCTTCTGTGTGTTAAGTGTTTCACTGAGTTATGCGGATCCGTTGATCCGTCGGCTCAAAAAAAGTGAGTCAACTCTCACGGATCTTCTGTTGGAGTCGGCTCTTTGAACCGGTTCAGATCTGAGTTACCCAACTCTAGTTGTAGTTCTTTTGGCGCGTTATGAAGAAATGATGAGAGTGAATTTTTACGATATAAATTAACAGGATGAAGTTGTCGACTGTAACATAAAAATTAACAGGATTAAGTTGCTCAATAAACCATACGCGCCTTGGACATTTTGTTAAACATTTTGATTTTAAGCGCGTTAATCAAAAATTCGACTGATGAGTCAGCGACTCAAAATGTAAAATAGGGAATATGACGGATGTCAGGTGATGTATTTTAATATGAATTATATTCAGTAGTGATTAATAGCGAGTATTGGTTAATATTATTGAAAACATTTGTTAGTCGTGAATATTAGAGATAATATCTCACTTCAGTCCTTTTATTATTTTACTACAATAAATTATTATGCATGCTTTAATAATATTTTGTGTCCGAATTACGTAAACATCTAAAAACGTTATCTAATTTTCCTTTTCTAATTACTATGTGTATTTTTGAAATAATTGAAAAAGTCCTTTTTTGAGACCTGAGTATATTGTGAACCTGTATTGTAAAGCTGTAAGTTATTTTGATCATATCTATAACTGTCAATCACCTATTTTTACATTTGTAAATCCAACATTAATCCATGAAGATTATATACCTTTGTTTGGGTACCAATGCCGCAGTTAATTTTCTGTCCATGGTGGGAGATATTTTAAAGATTGTTGGTATTAATTTATTAAGTAGTATGTGTTGTAACATTGTCAACTGGAATTTAATAAAGTAAAAATGCATTACTTCTCAGCTGAAACTGTTTTGTGTTTAACATTTAAAAAACTGTGTCACGTATAAAATATAAATAATATGTAATAGTTATATGTTTGACTATTGGTGTATAAAAATAAATTATTTGTTAAATTTAAATTTTAATGCGTGTGTCGCGGAAAAATTATCTGCTGTGATTGCTTTTCTGTTTTGTGCTTCTCTTCAAAATGACGTGGATTGAAAGACCGGATTCAGAAATTTATAATAAATACGATTTAAAACTTGAGAACTTTCATATGGACAGTTGTTATGTTACGATAGAGAACAATTTAGATCGTACTATAGGTCTTTACTATCTGTACGATGATTGTTACAAAGTATGTTTAGTCAATTGTTGTTAAAAATTCATTCAAATTTTAGTGGTTCTTAGAGCGTAATATAATCATTTACTTTTTTTCTTTTTAAGTAAACACTTATTTGTTAACAAATAAGTATTTACTTAAAAAGTCCTTTTTCCCGACAAATCATTTTTATAATCATTTACATTTTACGATATACAGATATATATCTATAGATGCGTTGTCAGTAAAAATGGAACTTCTTGACTAACCCGCATACCACTGTTAATCAACACAGGGTATCAGTGATCAGTTAAACGTCGATATTATTATTAATATACGTCAACTACGACCCATGTTAGAGAATTTCATTAGCATTTGAAGTAAATTATATTGATGAATTGAAAAAAAGGGCCCCACTGGCATTTTTGCGCCACTGTGAGTTAGTTGTTGATTGTGATCTATTTCCTTCTTTCTCAATCTTTTAACATCTCTCTTTTTCTTATCCTCAGGGCTGACTCAATAGAAGTTTCACTGGCGCTCTTTTTAAACATAATATAACAACTCGCCGTAATATAACCCATTACGACAATAGATATACAATCTACAAAAATTATAATGAACCTCATCCTCGTAAGCTCACATAAGAAGTTTAACTTCTTTAGTTTCTAATATTATTCCCAAGTTTAATTTTGTTTTATGTCAAACTAATTAATAATATTTATACATACTTAGCAACACGCTATAAACTTCTGTCCTTGTCAGTTTCGTGTAATTTAGGAGACAAACTAACTTCTCCTTTGTGTATCAGTTCTACTTCCCCTCGATTTCTTACTTTTTTCAAATAGATACGTCCTAATAAGTTAAACTGCAATAATTATTGGTTCTAACATATTTTTTATTTTAGTGTCCTTATACGAGGTACGCTAATATATCTGCATATGAAACTGTCCATGAATATATTGAAACGTTACCTGCTCGAAAATGGAGATTTTTCGAACAATTCGAACAACACGTTTTTGTTAACGATACGGAAGACTACTTGTGCAATGAAACATATTCTGATTTTGGAGAATTTGGTGTTTATAACGTGACCATCGATGATCAAGTCGGCTGCTCTAAATTAAATACAATGATCGAACCTGTTAATATTTATTTACGTAAGTAAAATTTTCGGCGAAATCGGTGTCAGCTAATTTAGTTTAAAAACCGCGCGCACCTATCCAGCACGGACCAGAAAAGCCTGTAATTAACAACGACCGTCAGACGGTCGCCTCCAATGTCTGTCTAGTGAAGTGTGTTTTCATTAACTAATTTTCATTAATAGGGTAACCCCAAAACCTGTTCTCCTGGCTTTTTCCTCTTCCTTCTTCTCATAATAAAAAATTCCAGCCAATTGGGCAATAGGATGATTCCAACTTCAAAAATATTGACATTTGATATTGTCCAGGGTTTTCTTCGATGAGCTTTCATCATTCTCGAGGAGTTAATAAATCTCCCCCTGTATTATTAGTGTGATCCTGAATTTAAAAAAAATGGAATGTTTCATTAAAATACGACTGTGTCTTTAAGAAATAAAAAAATCTAATTCCTAGTATTAAATTTTCAGCCTTAGCAATTGCAGCGATAGTTTTCGTAGTGATTGGTGCGTTATACCTCCTAGGAGAAAGATTTTACAAAAAGCTCAAAGAAAAAAAGAACAATTCCATCGAACTCGCATTACACCATAACGAACCAGCGCCAAAAAAGGCAAGAATTAAAGCTATCGATACATTCAGAGGGTATGTAGACCTCAAAATGTTTTTCCTATTAACAAATTTATTTTAAAAAAATGTGTGTTTTTGTCACATTTTGTGGAAATAAAAGACCGCGCGCACTTGTCAAGCACGACCAGCACAGTACAAACTTGCAAACCTGTACGATGTCGCACACTATACCAACACAAATCAGTACGGACCAGCACAAACCAGCTGATTTCGTGCAATTTTCAAGTCGTTTTATCAATGCAAAAGAATTAATGAAGACGACACATCACTTGCACACTAGATCGGTCCAGTACGCCTAGACAGAAATTGCTGACGACCGAAAACGGTCGTTGCTGGTTGCATGTGCACTACTCCGTTACATAACAGGCTATTCTGCTCAGTGCTGTGCTGGTCATGATATGCATGGTCTTTTTTTCAGTAATGAAACATCATGTTTTGGATTTCATTAAAAATTTCAATAAAAATAAATATCTTGTTTTCTTTCAGAATAAGCATTGTAATTATGATGTTTATAAATCATGGTTGTGGCGGTTATGAAATGTTGGAGCACGCCGCTTGGAACGGTTTAGTTTTGGGAGATTTCGTATTTCCATGGTTTATGTGGATCATGGGAACCTGTATTCCAATTTCTATGAGATCACAAATCAAAAAAGACATACCAAAACTGACTATTATGAGACATGTTTTAAAGGTTTGAATTATTCTCTAAACTATCGATTAAAAAATACTCATCCGTCACACAAAAACACCATCCTGCAATTGACATGAATATGAATACTTAGAACAGGGATTTCCCAAACCGTGCGTTGCCAAATGTCGGAAGTAGGTCGTGAGATTTCGTTGTAAAAGATTTAAAATGGAAAACTAAATGTAATCGAAAGGTTGCTATTCAAAGGTTACAGTCTTCTAGTATTTTATTTAGTTTCCAGATGACAAAAAGTAAATTGATTTCGTACATCTGTTATTTCAGTCTGAGCCTCTTATGGTCAACTTCATTCTGTCGAATTTTCGTTAACGCGACCAACTTCTTATTGTCGAAGTTTCGTTAGCTGTGTGCACTACTTTCGTTGCCTGCTAAAATTTTACTCTCACGTACCAAAAAAGTATAACTTCAAAAATAAAATGTTTTCTTAAATTCATGGAAAGCTTGCATTTGAAAATGAATGTTTTCTTTCTAATGGTGACTCGAATCAAAAACTATAATAATTTACAAGTAAAGAAATTACTTCGTAGATAGTTTGTATATTTTTAATTTCTTCTAGAGATCTATCATATTGTTCGTATTAGGAGTTGCGTTGAACACATTGGGGGGACACATTGCATTGGAATCAATCAGAATATTTTCAGTGCTTCAAAGATTTGCTGTTTGCTATTTGGTTGTAGCAGCTATCAGTGTTACATTCACACAAAAATATGATATTTCATTTACTAAGGTAAATATAATGATATATAATTCTTTTAGTAAAGTCAAAAAGTAAAAAATAATAGTGGCCTTCACTTTTAATGTGTTATTGGTATGAATTTGTGTGTAAGATTCATGCTTTCTAAAAGAAATTTGAGGTGCAAAATTTGAAACAAAGCAAACTTGTAAAAAAATTAGCAAATTAAATCCTCGACAAAGTAAAATTGTGTGTCTAAAGTCATTGCGACTGGAAGTTTCAATTCTGTAGTGCGTAGTGTAAAATATACAGTCTCTTTCTTAAAGATAAATGTTTTCAGGGCAAATGGATGCCATTATTCAGAGATATTCTAATTTTGTGGCCACAATGGTGTGTTATTTTTCTGATTCTAATAACATATTTAGCGCTAATTTTCGGCCTTGAAGTCGAAGGATGTGGAAGGTAATTAATAAACACTCAATGTTTTCAAAGTACGTTCCTTAAATCTAATGATTTTTAATTTATTTTAGGGGTTACTTGGGTCCAGGCGGTATTCACAAGTACCCCGAAAATTATACGAATTGTATTGGAGGTGCCACTGGTTACATCGATAAAATAATCCTAGGAGAAAAACATATTTATCAACATCCAACGCCGAGTAAAATTTATTTATCAGGCAGTTTTGACCCTGAAGGATTTTTCGGTAAACAAAGATACTTATAATTGTTACAATATATACATATTTTCATGTGGTATTTTATATTTTTTAGGTTGCTTGCCATCAATATTTCAAGTATTCTTAGGTGTCCAGGCCGGTAGTATACTTCTAGAACATAAAACTTACAAAGGTCGATTAATCCGTTGGTTCACGTGGGCTATAATAACTGGACTCATAGGTGGTGCTCTGTGTGGCTTCACTAGAGAAGATGGCTTAATCCCAATTAACAAAAATCTATGGTCAGTAAATTCTATTCCTTTAATATAGTATAAAGTATTTATTTTGCCTTATGAATGATGAATAAAAAACACGCCATATTGATTAGTTATCAGATTCTATAGTCAAATGAGTTTTACACAGTAAATATGTTCTCCTGATACATTACACATATACAGTCTGTATTAAAAGACCTACTCCTTTTATACTGAGAATATTAGGAAGTCAAAAAAATCGAGAATCGCGTAAGTATTAAATATCGAAATTAAAGAATGACAAAAATGTAGCTGAGGTTAGACTGTTACAATTCAAATAGATAATTCGAAAAATTAGTTTTCAATTAAATTATTTATATGTATATGAAAGTTTTATGCTGGGTTTCGGTTAGTATTTTCAACGCTATACTATTTTCTGTAAACGTTCTAAGTATCACGGAAGCATGATTTAAGAACTAAAAGTACAAATATCTTAAACTTTCGATTTCGAACATTTCAAGAAACTTCTACTATATCTAAAACACAAGCTATAAAATAAATTTCTTCTCTGGTCAGCGACCAAAAAATGTCAGGTTATGTTCGAATTTGATGGTTTGCACATCTCTTGAGAGTACCGACAACTCGCTTTTTTTCTTATTTTATATTTTGTAACTTTATTTTAATTATTCCAATACAACCTTGCGATGGCTTATGATTTTCAAAACATGCAGTATGCAACAGACGTATATGTTCTCCTGATATCGACGTTTAACTTTGAGTACATTTTCATTGTTATTAGGAGAGCATAATTACCACAAACGAAGATAGTGGATTACACATTTATAATATTTTTAGGTCACTGTCTTATGTTTTCGTAACAACATGTTCAGCTTTTATCCTTCTGTCAGTCTGTTACATCCTAACGGACGTCCTTACAGTCTGGTCAGGAAAACCATTCATTTTTCCTGGAATGAATGCTACAATAATGTACGTCGGACATATGCTGTGTTATAACATATTTCCGTTTCACTGGACAATTGGAATGTGGAATACCCATTTTATGAGGTTATTCGAAGACTTGTGGGCCACGACATTGTGGATTTTAATTTCATATTGGCTGTACAAAATCAAATTCTTTTTGAGCTTGTAATATTCTGTTTAATAATGATTAAGAATCTTGGGTCTTGGACAGGTTGAAAAAACAAATATATCGATTTCCAATGTTGCAACGTTTTGTTGATATTTTTCAACTTCTTCGGGCAATCTATAAAGTAATTACATTAATGTTGCAACATTTGAAATCGTTACATCTGCCACTTACTCAAGCTTCTTAATCAGTATTTAATAACATGGACGAAAATAATCCTATTTTTTTTAAATAAACTAATTTATTTTGATCACAAAACAATCAATTATTGCTAAATAAATGTTTCACAAAAATGAATGAATGGAACAATTTTTTTTCTTGTGTGTACATTAAACATGACACATTTTTTATTGCTATCGCTGGAATAAACGGGCGGAGTTTTGACAGTTAAGTAATATTTGCCTTTTGATTTTCAATTCCGATCTTGTATGTGCTGCCACCTACCTGAAAAAGCTTTCTTATTTTTTTGCTGGTCGCCTGATACATTTCAATATCAAATTCAGTTTTAAAGAGAAGGCCCCCGTCGCGTCGCAATTTGGCGCTTGAGGCATACATGAATTTATGAAGCCCTCCAACCAACGGAAACATAAAATTACAACAAAATATATATATTAATACGAATGTCTTGACTAATTCCTATTACTGAAAATTATTTATTTTTTAGTCACTTATTTGCATGAAAATTTGCACCCTAATTTTTATTTCATAATTTTGTGCAGCCCCCCTGATTAGTGCTAGCCCGTGGCAAATTTTAGAATGGAGCGAGATTCAATTATGGCACCCCTTTGCTTGCCCCTAATATAAACCACAATCAAAATATCGAAAAGCGAAAAAAAACATGTTTTTCCTTTATTTTTTTTTATCAATAAGGCGCTCCGCGGGACTAGACGTCTAGAGCGGCCACTACGTTCAACCTGTGGTAGATCTAAATTAATTTTAAAAGGTTTTATTATAAATGCCTAACTTGGCAAAAAAAAAACAACTCATCAACCCGTAAACACAATACTTTATTTTCATTGGAAATATATCACAATTTATAAAAAAAAAATGTTAATTTATACAAAAATATTAGCTTTTTAATGCTTTTTTTAAGAAATAAGGATAGGTACCCAATATTAACAGCATTATGTTTTAATTACTACAATGTAGTATAAATTTCTTTGTGAAAAACCCTTCAACAATTGCAGATTAATATTATTTCTGTTAAAATTAAACAAAAATAAAATGGTTAATTACATATTTCGAATTTTTGGTTAAAATCATTAGTCACGGAAAAATAAATAATTGTGTTGTCCTTCAATAAAAAATGCCATGGATCAATTTTTGGAAATATTTTCACGTGTCTTCCAAAAATTTTGGTGGAGTTTTTACTAACAAATTTACGGAAACAAGTATTGGGAATGTTAATTCTTCATCGAGAGCAAAAATACCAGTTTGTTCATTTCGGCCCAGAGATGCTGCTTTTATGTCAGTTGTTTGGATATGATTCACTTGTCTCTGTTCATTGAGCGACGCAACCGTTATCCTAAAAAATAAATTTCAATTTATATTTTTGAACACCGTCTCTCTTTGCTCGTCAAGTCAGTGCTTTCAATATTTCCCTTCAAAATCTGCATGTGATTGATAAATCAATATTCTTTTATAAAAGATATGCGTGTCCTGATTACTCAAGCTTGAAACATGAAAACAATGGAAATGGGCACTGCCAAAGTTTACCGCTAGGGGCGCCAGTTATATAATGACTTTAGAGTGTGAATAGTTCAAAGCAACGTATGCAAAATTAGTTTATTTTAAATAATAAACCATTGACAATGCCGATCTTCAAATAATGGAAGTTTTGGATTTCCAAAGAATCCGGAATTAGGAAGAAAGTTATCAGAAAGGAAGAATCTTTTACTGTAAATCTGTAATATGGACCTCCATGGGTTTTAACATACTTGTATAGCGTTCTTCCTGTAGGAAAACTATCTTTCATAGAGCAAACGAATCATAACTTCAGTAATTATATACCTGCTGCCATCTGCGTTACATGTCAATTGTTTGCAAAATTACTAGAAACTAAGGTTGGGCGCTAGCATTGTTGAAGCTATGCCTAGGCAAGACGCAAGAGAGGGCAAGGCAAGGCAAGGCTTGTAGAGTCTTTTTCCAAACAGTTGGGATAAACATATTTGAATAACCAAGCAATGGGCATCGGTGACATAAGCAATCCACTCAACCAATCACAGATATTATGTAACCATGTTTATAGCCTCTTATGTTCAACCTTCTAGTATTCTAGTAATCTTGCATTGTTTGTACTTGAAAAATGTGTAATCTGTTTTTGTAGAGAATTGTTTGATCTATGACCGACAGAAATGCTGACTTAAAGGAAACCTATTTATAATTACCTAAATAAAATATTTCGTTTGTTCTGAAAACTGAGAAGCAATCCATTTTCAAGCCGATGGTTTCGTTTGATTCGAAATGATCTGTCTTCTAAAATGAGAATCAAATCCAATCCGAAATTGAAACCCGTCCATCTCCACATATGGTTTCCGGCCGTAGGAAGGATCCGTCCACACCGTAAGCAATGCTCATAGAATAAAGCTTCGTTAACTTCTGTCGGACTGAAAATTATTTTGTCTAAATACTACTCAAAACACACCAAATTACGCCCAAGTGATGGTACATTTACAAAATACATACCCTTTGTCTAAACCTTGATCTATCCGTAGCATTCCATACCACTGCTGTAAAATGGCCGGACTTATCCAGTCCATCGGAATAATGTTGTCCTTTTGCAATGTCTCTATATCCAAATGATGCATCAAAATATGATTGATCCGTAAGGCTCTAAAAGGTTTAGCAAATTGGGCACCTCTCGTCGTTAACAGAAACGGTGTCTTATCTAAAAATTAATAATTAATCATTATAAATGTTATGAGAACCAAAAAGTATTTTGTTTATAATTTTAAAATGCATGATGTTTAAGAAAATATACGAAAATCAAGCATTCTTCTTCGAAATTACTGAGCCTAAAATTTTGAAATAAAATAGGGAATATAAAGCTTCATCCATAGTTTACAGGAAAACCTAAACGAAAATCCTAAGTCTTAAAGTTCTTACGGAAAACAATGGTACGAAACCCTCTCCTGGCGAGTTCGACTCGAACTTTGTTGACTTACGCAAAATATTTTATATTATCGACATGACATAAATATCTATTTGTGTAATTTGAAAGATTTCATTGTATTATAAAATCAACAAACCTTTACGTTCTTGGAAAAACGACCTTGGCTCTTTCTCAGTATCCTCACTATGTGACCAATCGGGATGCAGCATTAAATATATCCAATGCTTCAATAAAATATATACCGAAAACTCTGTCTGAACTACGAACAAATCTGGACTTGCTATTAATTTATGCATTAAATCTGCATTTATTTCTCGCAACCATTTAACGTGTTCGAAGAAATATCCAAGCAAATTTACTAAAAGCCATTTGAATGCTGCGTCTTTGACACATTTAACGCCATATTCACAAGCAACTTCGTAATAACTGACAGCAGTCTGAAATTAATTAACACAACTATTAAGGCTGTCGGAACGCTTTGATTTAAGTCAAAAATAGGACCTCGGCTGATAGCTAACTGTAGACTTATTTGTCAACATTTTGCAAAAATTCTTTCTCTATAAGGAAGATAAAGGACAAATCTAGGTCACTAATGGACTACTAAATTCACAGCATTGTTCTAATTCTGTAATTTCTATTTTTTTACGATTATAGAAAACAACAAAACAAGGCAAATTCTAAAAAAAAATGTGTGAATTCTTCATACGATGAGCAAATAAAATTCTACCGATGGCTTCGCAACCCTGAAAATAAACTTACGACTGTATTGATGGTTTCTTTCATTACGGCTGCACATTGGTCGATAATTCCTTCCAGTTGAAATAAAGTAGCCGTTGCCAATATAGAAATAATACCCTTCGGATCTAACGTGACTTCGTCTAAGTAAAAGGACCCGAACACAGTTGTCAGTGAGTCTAAAGTGACTCGAGGGTCGATTATTTCAATATGCACAAAATCCTGATCTGTTTCTTTCCACGAACCACTAAACATACTTGCGAAGTATGGACTTTGATTTAAATAAACTTTATGCAAATGCCATGATTTTCCTAACGCTGTCACTGTAACGTCCGAATTTTTTTCTTCTTTAAACAATGCTTGATAAATGTACTGAGATGTGGTCTTAAGTTTTCTCCGTTTTGGAGTATTCAGGGCTTTGTCGATAACTGATTCACTATCAGAATCTTCGTCGTGATGTCTTTTGCGTCCACGGGCTCCACTCAATGGAGACATCAAATTACTTAAAGATATTCCCATGTTTTGAAAATTTAAAACAATTTTTGAAGGCACTGACTTCTGTTAAAAATTAAATAAAAATAATAATTCGATGTTTGCACTACGTAATCATTATAATATAATTCTGACGTGAACTATTAATTTTAACTAAAAACACACAGACCCTTTATAAAAATAAAAAAGTTAAGTACGAATGTTGTCAAATAAATAAAATGAGTTTTATAGGTTATGTCTTGCATAGGAGGTTTGACTTTTATTCAGAGGCGATTGTTTTATTTTTAAGCGTTGGTTAATCTGATTTGAAAAACAAGTGCGAACTAGTTGAAAATTCTAATCAAAAGTGGTCGCGACAAATTGTTATTTAATTAGTTTAATCACGTTGTTGGGTTTCGAAATCATAAAAGTAACAAACTATACTAATTAATTTAGTAATGTGATAAACATCATAAATATTACAAATACGTTATACATTGATATGAGATATTTCAATTTCCTTTTCATACGTTGTAGTTATACAATGTCCATTTTGTGATTCTTTTGGTTTTCGATGACATTTGTTCATAGATAACAGGTAATAGTGCTTGCGTGAGTACTTTTATGTAAACATAAAGTGTTTGCAAATTACATTTAAGTTTTACTAGTGAATTTGACTTTTGAGAATAATTTCTCAGTTAAACTTGTGTTTCCGGCCAACAATAATATAGTCTACAGTGAAGGCTGAATGACTGAACCATTGTTAAACATTTCAATAAGGTAAGATTTTTTTTTATCTTGTTAACATATCTATAGTATAGATATTCATAATTTTAAGAAAATTTTATGTTCGCTTGGAGATCTGTGATTATAAAGTATGTTTAGACATATTTTTTGAATTTTGATCATATCATATTCCGAATACCTTAGTATTCGGGTAGGGTCCATTTATAAAATACATTCGCAAACAGGGGCGCGGGAGAGATATTGCTTAGCGTGATGAAATGCATAAAAAAATGCATCAATTTTATTTTAATTTTTTTCTCAACTTGTTAGCAGTGTCGTAATTATACCGTTGGTACCCACAGACTATATTCGAATATTATTATAATAATACCAAATATTACTTTTTAGGTAAAAAAATATCGATATTTTGTTGTTATCCACAATCGATACTCGAATACTCATGTATCCGTAATTCGAACCCAGTTCTGGAAATAACATAAAAAAACATAAACTATTTGTTTTGTATTATATTTATATATGATAAATAATTCTGTGAGTTTTTTTAACCATTTAAGGCTGTCGGAACGCTCTGAATTTAAGCCAAAATAGGGCTTCGGCTGTTTGCTGATTGCAGACTTATTCGTCAACATTTTGCAAAAATTCTTTCCCTATAAGAAAAATAAAGGACAAATCTAGGTCTTTAATTAACTACTTTCATAATTTATGTACGATTTACTAGAAAAAAGTTGGCATTACTTAAATGTGCCAAAAAACACACGTTTTCAATGTCACACTACGACCTTTATCGTACTTATTTCACAAAATTGTTCCAGCCCAAACCTAAAGTGACTCTTCCTTTTTTGGAAAAGTTTTTTAAATCTTCAAAATATTTCCAAAATTCAGTTATCAACTGACAGCGGCACCATTGCAACAGCATTTTGTAGCCTCGTAGTGTGGCTTAAATTCAGAAAAATAACTCCTGATCAGCATGCAACTCTAGTTACGTCGTGTGTTGCATGGCGGGAAGCTAAAAAGAGAAATGCCAACGGTTTTGCTCAATCAATATATCATTAACTAGCGGCCCAGTCCGGCTTCGCCCGGATGTAAATATAATATATAGGATATAAAAGATGAGAATCATTATCATTATATTCTCAACATGTATTGAATTTGCGCGAATTCAATCGCTTTTATTTGTGAATGTTCAAAAATAATAATGTTCTTGTGAAGATTGCCATTCGGAGATGTCTAAATAAAATGTTTTCTACGCTCGTTGTTCAGGAAACAGGGGCGTAGCTACCGCCGTATATGCCGTATCAATTATACGGGGCCACGGGGGCCCCCAACATGCGTAAGCAAAAATTAATAAAAACTTCCCAATTTTTTTTTTATTCAGAAATGACAAAAGTCAAAAAAAGCAATTTCTTTTTTTCACGCGTAAAGCGTGCGTTCAAAAGTTGGCAACACCCTACATCGGTTATCGCGGGCTGCGGGATTTCCCCATTTAAGTAATTTACTTCAACGGGGGAAGGGCCTCCAAACAAATTTTTATACGGGGCCCCGCCAAGGAACGCTACGCTTCTGTCAGGAAACATCCAATATATTTTAAATGAAATTTCAATTTTGTTTTACCCTATATACAAATTTTGAGTATGTATTACGAAATTGTTAGTTTTTAGTTATTGCATAACATTTTTGTACATTCTTTTCTGGCTAAAAATCTATTCAATTCACAATCATAATTCAAAAAAGATTGTCGATACAATAAAAATAGTTTAAAAACTTAAACGGTGCTCGCTTCAATTAAAAGTTAATTAACATTTTCCTTTCACGAATCCACTATCCTTAAATTTATTGTTAATCCTAAACACTCGTTTTGAGTTCTTAAACATTTTAAACTATCAAGTAATTAACCATTAATTAAAGTCATTAATCTGTTAATTAAAATTATTATTGTCATGAGGTATAAACGAATTTATGTATGGATTTTAATTAACACCTTAACCAAAAGATGTCCGGATAAGTTATATTTTTTTATGCAAAAGAAATAAAATGGGTTTATGATATAATTATTTTTAATTTATCATAAATACAGTTTAAACCCTCCACATATGGTTAAAGTAGCACGGAATTGTTCGTTTTGTATTTTTAATCGGTTTTAATAGGCCTCAATAACCGTGAAACTATTTTCCTTTCCAAACTATAAAATACTTCATCGGTGGTCGATGAACAATATTAAAAAAAATAAAAAAAGGTAAAGGTTATTGTCATTGTTCAGCATCCTGTGGATGTCTTTTCTTCTTTAAAAATTATATAATTTTGTTAATTTTTTATTCTCACAAAATACAATCGACCTTCAGATTTCTTTAGGAGGGTTATAGCCTCAGAAAATTTTTAAACGATTTCAATAACAACAAAATATAGGTTTAACACAGGGCCGTGTAGAAATGACAACGCTGATGACCTCAAATTATGAGTCTTTATTGTTTTTTGTTCCAATATATATTTTTAACGTGGAAGGAAAGTTTGGTTGAGGAACAGTTGAAAAAAAGAAGCTTTACCGATGTTTCGCTTGTGGCCTACGTTTCGGAAAATATATTTCCATGAAGATGAAAATATATTTTCCGAAACGTAGGCCACAAGCGAAACATCGGTAAAGCTTCTTTTTTTCAACTGTTTCTCAACCAAACTTTCCTTCCACGTTCAAATTATGAGCGTCTATAATTTATAATCTATCTAGAATTGACAAGTTTTTTTTCGAAAACGGCTCGAGTATCATACTGTACTGAGGGAACATTTATAAAATTTAATTTAATCAATTTCCCATAAATATGTTATCTGAATTCGGGACATCTCAAAACAGAAAATTTTGTAACATTTTGAAAAATGAATTTTGACCTAAATTAGTATCATTCCCCACTTGTGTTGTTGGAATGGTGAAATCCTGGGACTTATTTCCTGGTCCGTTTGACTGGTCAAGCGAGAGTCTCCGAGCGTCGTAAAATTAATGCAATGTATTTTATATTATATAGAATTGTGAAATGAATGATTGCCCATTAATAGTACATTAAAAATATATAAATAAATACAATATAAGTGTGTTAGATCCTATTCATAGAAATCGTGTTCATATCTATTTAGTTAGGTGTAAAAGTTGAACCCAACAATATAGGAACTGAATGCTTACAAAGCTCCGTTTGGCTTAGTACTGAACTAAACTTGCAATGAGACGCAGTATCAGGCTTAGGATCGGTCGGATGAAGGGACCAAAATTTACCATTTTTTTCACATGCTTTTATTAGCTTCACCTTGTAAGCGTATTTGTAATGGAATCTTGGTGACGTGAATTTCATCCGCTTCAAAACATCAGATTAAACAAGATATGGGAAAAACGGGTCTTTTTAGTGATCTGCATCTTTGCATCTGGATCCCGTATGTGAGCCGGCTCACTGAACCGGTTCAAAAAGAGCCGAGTTCTGAATACGTTACTGCAGTCTGCCACTGAGTTACCTAGTTCAGTCAATCATATCACGACCTGTATAGAATCAAGAATGCGCATAGCCAAACATGTGATACATGAGTCATTTGAGCTGACAGATGCATCAAACCAAGAACTGATACGTAAGTGGAAAATGTGCTTCTGTGTGTTAAGTGTTTCACTGAGTCATGCGGATCCGGTGATCCGTCGGCTCAAAAAAAAGTGAGTCGGCTCTCACGGATCTTCTGTCGGAGTCGGCTCTTTGAACCGATTCAGATCTGAGTTACCCAAGTCTAATTTGTTACGATTCAATATGGACACAGGCTAGTTAAGTAACGGTCCGACGAATGATGTTATACAATTAACCGCGTAGATTGTAGTCATGGTGAGGAAACATCGGCAATAGTTCACATATGAAAAGATACAAAAGACGTTGATTTATGAGACGTAGAAATGCCTCTACATAATTTGTTGCCATGCTTTTGCAAATAAACTGCAAATAATTTTGATTGACTATTTGTCATTACCAACGACCAAACACAAACCGCGAGTACAATTAGCTAATTTACGTAGCGACTTAAAAAAAAAGAAACTGAGTATTTTACACTACACACTACAGAAGTTAATCTGCAGCAGTGTTGCCAGATTTTTTTTTTGCCAAGTTGGGATTTTGGAACTTTTTGAGTGAAAAAAGCGGGATTCATTCGTCGAAAGCGGGACATAGTAAAAAAACGTATATTATCAGAAGTTTTTAAATATTTATCTTTTTATTTGAGTTCAAATTACGTTTACGTGACAATAGACAGCAAAAATAGGCATAGAAAATGTATTTTAATAAAAATATGATATTTTAAATCAGATTTACCCTATCGTTAAATAGTTGAGTCTTATTCGTCTTCTGAATAAAAAAAAAAAACAGAAATCAAAATTAAAAAAGTTTTATTCTTTAGAATAATATGGCGTTTCAAACAATAGTCTGAGGAGTGAGTGTTACAAATTGCAACTTACAATAAGAGAATAATTATTTACGCACGGTCGAGTCATCCCCGAAAAGCGGGACATTTAATTTTGATTTAAAAATCGGAACGTCCCGCCAAAATCGGGACGTCTGGCAATGCTGATCTGCAGGTATAATTGAAAAAAAAACCGGTCAAGTGTGAGTCGAACTCGCGAGAAGATAGTTTCGTTATATTCCGTTTTCAGATTTTTTAAAGTACATTTTTTGGTTGGTTTTATTGTATTATAGCAACTTTTTCAACAATTTTTCTACTTTTGCTCTTAATTGAACAAACTGTTGACTTAGCAATGCCATATTTTTTTGACAGTAAAGTCACTCCTAAACCTTTATTGGCATCTTCTACGAGTTTTGCTTTCTCAGAAAGAGAAAGACATTTTGATTTTCCTTTTAGTTTGACCATTTCAAACTGATCAATGCATGAAATAAAGTACGATTTAAGTAACTATATAACAATGTATATGCACTCTTTAGCCTCAAAGATGAACACCACCAAAATAAAATTCACTTCCACATACTAAAACACTATGTATTTACGTAAGAAAACTGAAGAAAGACTAAACCGTAATAGAAAAACTTAGCCGGCGAAACAAAAACCAAACTGGCTTTGAGGTAGTTGTCGTGGTACAATATTGTCAAAAAGTTATAGATTATACGCGCCACGAAAGTATACTAGCTAAATGAGCCATAATTTGTACGCAAGACTGTACCCGTGGAAACGTAACCCATACAGTATTCATATGCATGTATACTTTTCTATAAATTGTTGAACTTTAAACCGTTATTTATAAATAATTAGACGGTCAAAAATGTTTTCTTATTTTTTTTAAACTCATAACAAATGCATTGAAAGACTGTCAGTTTTTGGAAAGTTTCTGACAGTTAGTTCTTTTTTTATAAATAAGAAACTGGTTCAGAACTACAGAGATCGTATACAATCAATGTTAATTATTCAATTTTTAATTGAATATATCTCGGATTATATACGGTCGATCGACTTCAAATTTTCAGGGTAATTGTATTATCATATCCTTAATAAGTACACACAAATTAAGAATTTTCCGACGGTATGCCTTAACCACGACAACTACCTTAACGAATTTGTTATTGTTCATATCATCGACATTATACGCTGTTCATACTACAGAGTAGTCAATGGAGAAAAAATTATGTTCATATCTGAGTCGTTCATAAGAGTGCATATTCGTATTATCGCGATTGCACTGTATTATAATTTGTTAATTGTAATTAGCAATGTCCGTTTTTGTCTGTCGTATATAACTGATACAAGTGATAGGTTTCAAAGTTTCTGTGTGAACATCGTTATGAAAAATAGTTTAAACGTATTGAACCATGCTTGTTAAAGTCTATATAATTAGTTAACAGATTTGCTGTAAATTATAGGGAAGTGTGGTGCCGTATGGTTATTTACGCCGATGTAAAAATCCCCAAGTGCATAGATCATGTCCCATGAATTTATTATCATATTATATTGTATGTCCTATTTCAAATGCAAACTGTCTGTGTTTTATCGACTACTTCCCAAAAAAACAGTTTAACGACGAAGGTATATTATTAGTGTATTTGCCATAGGCAACATACACTATTGGCGTTGGTCGGATGGCGGGACCTAGGGGTCGGACCAAAATTTCTCGACGTTTCATAACCTTCTAAACACTTTGGCACCATTTTTAAAAATGTTTATATATATATGTATATATATATATATATATAAGCGTATATATATATATATATATATATATAAGCGTATATATATATATATATATATATATATATATATATATATATATATATATATATATATATATATATGTGTGCGCGCTATAACTTTCGAAAGAGTTAATTGATTTTTACGAAATTTTGCCCACATGTTGGAATCTACTACCGCAAGAACCCTATTTAAAATGGGCCCAATCGGGCCATTTTAAGGGTAGTTTTTAGGGGTTGAAAAAAGTTTTTCGGCCCAAAAATACCTAAAAAATTCTCAGAATCGTTTCAAAATTGAAATTTAACCCTTTAATAGCAATTAAAAAGTGCTCCTAAAATTTTAATAAAATCGGCCCGACAGGACCGGATTTACAAATTTTATGAAAACACAAGTTTGCAGATAGTGAATTATTTGCTGAAAGGTGTATATAATTTAGTTTAGAGGTTCGATTGATAATAATTGCAACTGAGAAAAAAATGTTCTTTTAAGGGGTGTATTAAGGAGTCAAATTTTTTATTTTGCCCAAAAAACCAACTTAAGTTCACATAATAAAGCCACACTGCCTATATTAGCAAATACACTATATTGTCGGCAGGGTTTTGGCACTGCGACCCGGGTTTTTAATATTTTATACTAATGAATTTTCTTGCAAAACCGCAAAAATATGAGAATCAAAAGCAATATACAGTGACTCTTCGATGCAGTATAGTATTCATAGATGACGCGTCTCATTTTTTTCTGATAACGTCAAAATAGTTATTTCATAAAACAACAAAGTAGCTGTTATACTAGTGACATCTGACGGGACTTCTTAAAAACTAGAGTATTGTTAACAACTTTTGACATAACCTCAATATGTACTTGTATTTTTTTTTTAAATTATGGATTCAACAGTATTTTATTTTATCCAGTGTACATCTTTAACGAAAATGTCAATTATCGCGATCAAGCCAAAAAAGTGTAAATTCTGCCGCGCCTACAAAAGTACACACACCATTTTTTTGTTATTGTTCTAAAAAAGTTACATTGGAAATTGTTGCGTCCATATTTTCTTTTCAAACATATACAATTAAATTAGCAGGAAAGTGGACAAATTGATGTAAATCAATAAACCAATTTTATTGATTTACATCAATTTGTCCACTTTCCTGCTAACTTAATTGTATATGTTCTAAAAAAGTTTTTGCTACTATGGCTTCAACTTACATTTTACGATGTTCAACTTGACAAGGACAGCACCATTTTTTTGTTATTGTTCTAAAATAGTTACATTGGAAATTGTTGCGTCCATATTTTTTTCAAACATATACAATTAAGTTAGCAGGAAAGTGGACAAATTGATGTAAATCAATAAACCAATTTTATTGATTTACATCAATTTGTCCACTTTCCTGCTAACTTAATTGTATATGTTCTAAAAAAGTTTTTGCTAGGTACTATGGCTTCAACTTACACTTTACGATGTTCAACTTGACAAGGACAGCACCATTTTTTTGTTATTGTTCTAAAATAGTTACATTGGAAATTGTTGCGCCCATATTTTTTTCAAACATATACAATTAAGTTAGCAGGAAAGTGGACAAATTGATGTAAATCAATAAACCAGTTTTATTGTTTTACATTGATTTGTCCACTTTCCTGTTAACTTAATTGTATATTATGTTCTAAAAAAGTTTTTGCTACTATGGCTTCAACTTACATTTTACGATGTTCAACTTGACAAGGACAGCACCATTTTTTTGTTATTGTTCTAAAATAGTTACATTGGAAATTGTTGCGTCCATATTTTTTTTCAAACATATACAATTAGGTTAGCAGTAAAGTGGACAAATTGATGTAAATCAATAAACCAGTTTTATTGTTTTACATCAATTTGTCCACTTTCCTGTTAACTTAATTGTATATGTTCTAAAAAAGTTTTTGCTACTATAGCTTCAACTTACATTTTACGATGTTCAACTTGACAAGGACAGCACCATTTTTTTGTTATTGTTCTAAAATAGTTACATTGGAAATTGTTGCGTCCATATTTTTTTCAAACATATACAATTAAGTTAGCAGGAAAGTGGACAAATTGATGTAAATCAATAAACCAATTTTATTGATTTACATCAATTTGTCCACTTTCCTGCTAACTTAATTGTATATGTTCTAAAAAAGTTTTTGCTACTATGGCTTCAACTTACATTTTACGATGTCCAACTTGACAAGGACAGCTTGTATATATTACAGGTGGAGAGATTACTATCTCTATTTATAACGGATAAAACAAAGGTGTCCAGGCTGTTTTGAATTAATTTGATTATAAGACATAGTGCATAAGCTAATCTATTGAGAGAATGATAGGCAGTTAAATAACTGATATAACATACTTGCTGACGGAACTGCTCAATAGGAACATATTTTTTTATCAAACATAAAAATGTGTGATGCGTGCAGAGCCGGATTTGATAATTCAAGATCCATGGACACAACACCATGTAAAAGCCAATTCAGACTAGCCGTTCTCGGTTACGATTCACCGGTCCGGTTCGGTTGTCGATTAATCTAGGCTGCTCACACTATCCCGATTCGGTTCTACGATTATTCTCGGTGCGCATGCGCAATTTAGAAATATGATTTGACGTTTGATGTGTAGTTAAACGTCAACAAAAACAAGTGGCTAGTCACGTGACTCCAGCAAGCGTTCTCATTGGCTACGGTTCCGAACGGTCCGGTTGAAATTAGAACTGAACCTAAACGCTCGAACCGAACCGTAATCGGAAACGACTACGCCCTGATTGGTCGAGCTCCCAACCGGACCGGTGAATCGTAACCGAGAACGGCTAGTCTGAATAGGCTTTAAGGGGATTAAGATTGACTGGATATTATTAAAGCACATGATGTAATTTGTTAAAGTGAAAAACTTTTTTTTTATTCATTAACCATGTCTAGGGAGATTAGAGATGGGAAAAACGGGTCTTTTTAGTGATCTGCATCTTTGCATCTAGATCGCGTATGTGAACCGGCTCACTGAACCGGTTCAAAAAGAGCCGAGTTCTGAATATGTTACTGCAGTCTGCCACTGAGTTACCTAAATCAGTCAATCATATCACGACCTGTATAGAATCAAGAATGCATAGCCAAACATGTGATGCATGAGTCATTTGAGCTGACAGATGCATCAAAGCAAGAACTGATACGTAAGTGTAAAATGTGCTTCTGTGTGTTAAGTGTTTCACTGAGTTATGCGGATCCGTTGATCCGTCGGCTTAAAAAAAGTGAGTCGGCTCTCGCGGATCTTCTGTCGGAGTCGGCTTTTTGAACTGGTTCAGATCTGAGTTACCCAACTCTAAGGGAGATGATAAATATAGTTGGAGATCCCTTTTTAAACATAGGTTGGGTTATGTTTGTGGTCCTATAAATTACATAACGTTTACCTTTGTTCCATTATCAAAAGTAACCTGCATAAAGTAACTTTTTAACCATTAAACAGCTAACTTCATGTTGTCTCATTTTCGTTGCATGCTTCCGTAACAGAGAAAAGTTTACCATCAATGCGCCAAAAGAAGTATAACTTCAAACATAATACTATTTCTCATAGTCACTAATTTTAGGTTATAACAAATGAACTCTTCGTGGTTATTATATGCTCGCATAACCTCAACGCCTCTATTTATGGGTGATGGCATACAAGAAATACGATAGTTTACTATGATGACTTTGCAGAACAATTCATTATTATTATTTGTATATATGAATAATATTATTATATACAAGATGTATACTAAATCTTATCAATGCCAATGCGTTAATACACTAAGATCCCTCTTGACGCGGGAGATACGTTCCAATAAGGTCCTGCACTATACGAAACAGCGCTAAACGAGGTCAGCTTAATACGTAGATAACAATACGTACTTTACTCGCCATAAGCGCTTTCTGACGAATAAAAATATGATAACCCCTTATGGTAGTTGTCGTGGTTCAGGCACACCGTCAGAAAATTCTCAATTTTTGTATACTTATTAAGGACATGATAATACAATTACCCTGAAAATTTGAAGTTGATCGACCGTATATAATCCGAGATAAATTCAATTAAAAATTGGATAATTAACATTGATTGTATACGATCTCTGTAGTTCTGAACCAGTTTCTTATTTATAAAAAAAGAACTAACTGTCAGAAACTTTCCAAAAACTGACAGTCTTTCAATGCATTTGTTATGAGTTTAAAAAAAATAAGAAAAAATGTTTGACCGTCTAATTATTTATAAATAACGGTTTAAAGTTCAACAATTTATAGAAAAGTATACATGCATATAAATACTGTATGGGTTACGTTTCCACGGGTACAGTTTTGCGTACAAATTATGGATCACTTAGCTACAAGCTAGTATACTTTTGTAGCGCGCATAATCTATAACTTTTTGACAATATTGTACCACGACAACTACCTTAATCCTCGTTTCACCGAAGTTTTTCATAATCAAAAAATGATTTTGGAACGTGAGAATCTGAATGGTTATATCGTTAATTATTTATGTTGTCGAATTCTGTTAGCTGCAAGCGAAAAACTAAGATGCATTTGCATTCAAAATACACAAAGACGTAGTGCGCTATGATCTTTCATTGAAAAAAAGTAACCGTTATGTTTTTAAATGTCTGACACAACAATCATTAGTGTATTTGCCATATGGCAACATACACTATTGGCGTCGGTCGGATGGCGGGACCTAGGGGTCGGACCAAAATTTCTCGACGTTTCATAACCTCCTAAACACTTTGGCACCATTTTTAAAAATGTTTATATATATATGTATATATATATATATATATATATATATATATATATATATATATGTGTACGCGCGATAGCTTTCGAAAGAGTTAATTGATTTCAACGAAATTTGGGCCACGTGTTGAAACCCATCACCGCAAGAAGCCTATTTAAAATGGGCCTAATCGGGCTATTTTAAGGGTAGTTTTTAGGGGTTGAAAACTGTTTTTGGGCCCCAAAATACCGAAAAAATTCTCCGAATCGTTTCAAAATTGAAATTTAACCCTCTGGTAGTGATTAAAAAGTGTCCCCACAATTTTAATAAAATCGGCCCAACAGGACCGGATTTACAAATTTTATGAAAACACTAGTTTGCAGATAGTGACTTATTTATTGAAGGGTGTATTTAATTCGGTGTAGACGTTAGATTGATAATAATATTACAATTAAGAAAAAAATGTTATTTTAAGGGGTGTATTAAGGGGTTAAATTTTTTATTTTGCCCAAAAACAAACTTAATTTCACATAATAAAAGTATAAAAACCACACGGCCCTATACAAGCAAATACACTATATTGTCGGCAGGGTTTTGGCACTGCGACCTGGGTTTTTTATGTTTGATGTGTGTCAACTTATTAACTAAGGACTATAAGAAGTTCAGTCAACAGTCAACTTGTGTTTTTAAATTTTTTAAGATCGATAAAAAACGTGTAAAAACGTTGTAACTAGCTTTTATGAACAGTTCCATTTATACTTTTAATTTTATTAGCTTTTCGCAGTTACATTTTCAGATGTGCTCCACTATAATTAGAGTTTTAAGAAACTAATATTATTAATTGATATGTTGTTATGGGTACGCGTTCCTAGGAATAAATTTTAACTAAAATGTATATAAAAATGTCACAACAATAATATTTGATCTTCAATGAAGACACCATGTTTAGGTCGATTGACTCACAGAGCTCTTCGTTCCACATTGCACAAATTGAATATAGTAAATCAACTGCGCCGTTCCTTATATCTTAAGGTGATATCTGACGGTTCAATCCGAATGAATGTTCATTTGACTGAATGTTCATTTTTGTTTCATTCCGCGTTCACACGGCACAGACAGAATGACATAGAAATGAACGTTCATCCAGTCTTTTCATCGAAGATGTCGTCGAATTTTGTTGTGCGCCTTGGAATTCATTTGATTTATAATCATTCGATTGAAGAATTAACAAAAAAGAAGATCCGTGAGAGCCGGCTCACTTTTTTTGAGCCGACGGATCAACGGATCCGCATAACTCATTGAAACACTTAACACACAGAAGCACATTTTACATTTACGTATCAGTTCTTGCTTTGATGCATCTGTCAGCTCAAATGACTCATGCATCACATGTTTGGCTATGCATTCTTGATTCTATACAGGTCGTGATATGATTGACTGAACTAGGTAACTCAGTGGCAGACTATAGTAATATATTCAGAACTCGGCTCTTTTTGAACCGGTTCAGTGAGCCGGCTCACATACGGGATCCAGATGCAAAGATGCAGATCACTAAAAAGACCCGTTTTTCCCATCTCTAATGTAAGGTCACTGTCAAATCAGTTTATTTGACAACGCTTTCTGCAACCCAGCATTAGATTTCTATCGTTGCGTTGGCACTGCTGTGGCAACTATACGAGTAGTTGAATATTACTATGGTAGATGTTGTCGACGGATATTTATTTGTTTACACTGTTACACTATTTCAAGTGGTCAATGAAATAGCGAACAGGCGACACGGTAAACACTTACGCTATTTACATGTTTGTGTCTTTATTTATGTGCCTGTCAAACCTTATGAAATCAATATTAACTGTTATATCATGTTGAAGCTACGGAAATACTTCTGTGTTAACGCAGTCCGGTTATTAACAGAATTTCAGTTTTCAAATGACTAGCGGGCTCTGATTTATAATTTTTTCCCGAAACATTATCAAGAAATGGTTTTTACTTGTTTATTTAGTGTAGCAAGACATCATATATTTATAAAAATGATTTGTCGGGAAAAAGGACTTTTTAATTAAACACTTATTAGTGTATTTGCCATAAGGCAACATACACTATTGGCGTCGGTCGGATGGCGGGACCTAGGGGTCGGACCAAAATTTCTCGACGTTTCATAACCTCCTAAACACTTTGGCACCATTTTTAAAAATGTTTATATATATATATGTATGTATATATATATATATATATATATATATATGTGTGTGTGTGGGCAATAACTTTCGAAAGAGTTAATTGATTTTAACGAAATTTGGCCCACGTGTTTAAATCCATCACCGCAAGAAGCCTATTTAAAATGGGCGTAATCGGGCTATTTTAAGGGTAGTTTTTAGGGATTGAAAAATGTTTTTGGGCCCCAAAATACCGAAAAAATTCTCAGAATCGTTTCAAAATTGACATTTACCTCGTTAGTAGCCCCTAAAATTTTAATAAAATCGGCTCAACAGGACCGGACTTACAAATTTTTTGAAAACACTAATTTGCAGATAGTGACTTATTTATTGAAGGGTGTATTTAATTCGGTGTAGACGTTAGATTAGTAATAATATTACAATTAAGAAAAAAAATGTTATTTTAAGGGGTGTATTAAGGGGTTAAATTTTTTATTTTGCCCAAAACAAATTAAATTTCACATAATAAAAGTATAAAACCACACGGCCCTATACAAGCAAATACACTATATTGTCGTCAGGGTTTTGGCACTGCGACCCGGGTTTTTTTGTTATTTATAGACAATACAGAAAAAAGTGAACAATCGGTTAATTACATGAAGTTTCTATCCATAAAGGGATTATCCAAAAAAATAGAAGAAGTATTTAAACCTTTTAATTGTAAATTAGCACTGTATAATATCCATACAATTCAAAATTATTACACAAAATTAAAGGATAAGGTAGATATGAAGGAAAGGTCAAGTTTGATTTACAGAATACCGTGCGAATGTGACAAATACTATATAGGACAAACGAAGCAGAAACTCAACATAACAATGACTGCAAGAATCACAATATGCTAAAAGCTAACAAAACAGCATTAGCTAACCATCATTTTGATACTGGTCATAAATTAGCCTTTGATAAGACAGAAATTTTGGATTACGAACATAATTATCTAAAAAGAAACAATTAGTGAAATGGTGTTCATCAAGTTAAATAATACAGTTAATCTAAGATCTGATACACAGAATTTAAGCTTGCCATATAACAATATGCTAGAAAAATATAAAAAGAGTTTAAAACAAAAAACAATGATTCAAATGAGGAGTAACCGCATAAATTAAGTCACGTGACTTTATTTACTAACCGTCAATAAAATAAAATAATTTGAACATCAACCGTAAAAATATTTTGTAAAAAACGAAATTAATACAAACTTTTTAATGAACAATTGTTTAACTCAAATTTATATTTACATGTGTATTTTAACTTTTATATCTACCTACTTGATCTAAACATTTAATAGGTGTGTATAATTAATATCCGATATTTTATATTTCAATTGTATATACAGTGTGTCTCAACCGACGTTGGCTAACATGGGTAACTTTGTTATTAGTGGAAATAGAAAGTCTGTTAAATGGGCAAAGTAGTGCCGAAAATTGGGTTCATTAACGTCCCGTCGAAAAAACAATTGAATTTTGACACCCTATAAATTTATTCAGAAAATAGTGAAAATTGCCATTTATGAAAACTGGACATAACTTTTTTATTTATGAAGATATTTGAAAATTTCATTAACTATTCTTTGATAACTTTTTAAGGTCTTTTCAGTAACGTAGGTTTAATTTTTTTATTTCCACTACATAATGAAATATTGACATGAACTTTGGTTTTTCTTATGGACGGCATTTTTGATTTTCAGATATTCAAATTCTGCTTATTTTTCTGAATAATTTGACATAGCATATCCAATATCTAAACCAATCAGAAGCTATAAAACTGACCTAAATAGCTTTTTGACGTTATCCATACCGATCAAAGTGTGCCGTGTAAAACAAAATACAATATAAAATACAATAATGCACCAGACACAAATCAATTTAATTGTTAATGAAAAATGTATATACCTAAAGTATTGATATTAAAATAACTATTAATCTATCAATTATAAACATGTAGCTAATAGCTTCCTCATGTGAAGAATTCAGTGGCACGGTGCTTTTATTGTCAATGAAGCGAAAAGGTACAGTTAGATCAATGAAAATGTTTATACTTTTTTAGCCATTAACTTTTTTCTTGACTCTAACGGCAAAGTTAAAAGAAAGGGCTATTTTTTTAACACGCTTGTTTGTTTGTTAAGGAATCTTTGACCGTGAAATTCACCCATTTCAAAACATCAGATCAAACTAAAACTTTGCACATTAATCAAGGAGGGATGATAATACAATAATTCAATAAGTTTGTCCCATTATCCTGACCGGGACTTTCGGGATAAAAAAACTTGTAAGCAGACTAACTCGATGTACAGTAACGTACGTTGCCTGGCTCATAGTCAAATTCAATATTGTTTTTACTCTTATAATTAAAATTTGAGTTTAAAAAAACTAAAACAACACGCTTTTATATACTAAAAAATGCAAAATATTTTTTACTGAAAAAAGTGTGGGGTGCTAAATTTTATAATAGCTCTACGTTTACATATTTAGTTAGTAAATGAAGAATTTATTACCGATATTAAGCAGTCCACACTTTTTAGAGTAAAACTAATTTTGCTGTCAAATTATTTTGCATTTTTAGTCCATAAAGACGTGTTGTTTTAGTTTTTTTAAACTCAAATTTTAGTTAGAAGTCTATTATGTATATTATCTATGTTTAGATGTTCCTTCTTAAACCAAATTATAGAATCGATTTTGATAAATGAGGTATCGATACAATGAAATAATTCTTACTAGCTTCCAAACCCAGCTTTGCCCGGGTATAATTTTGCCATCTCTTGCGGAATCGTGCGAAGGAAAACCCCGGAAGCTGTGCTTTAAGACCTTTCCAAAAATTAAATAAAATAATAGAAAACAGTATCACGGGTAATTGGAACGTTTCGTCTTTTCTTTAATTAAGACTTTTTCAAGCTCTCAATATGCTTAAATGATAGTAAAACTATGATATAATATGCAATTTGGCATTACAAAAAACAATTAAAAAATTATAATCTATGAGTGTTTAAATTGATTTACTTTCATTATTCCAATTACCTGTGATACTGTTTTCTATTATAACATATATCTGGAATTGAACTTTAAAGATGAATTAAATAAAATCGTTGATCTATGATTGGGAGAGTATGATAGACTTTTGGAGACGTGTGATAAAAAAGTTCGGCGGGCTCCCTATAGATGGATCCGCTAGTGGTTATATAAATCCAGAACCAATTGCACCTATAGGTTTACACGTATTAACCCATCGGTAAGATGTAATTGCTATTGAATTACCAACAAGAATTTAAGCCGCTGGTATAAACGTTCCCTGTTTGCAATGATACGTGTCTATGCTGGAGATGTACCTTGAAGTATAATGGTTTTACTTTAAGTTTGATGTTGCGTCTTCAAAATTGTGTCGAAACAGACCGATAGATGAAAATTCTAAGAAAACGTTTTAAAGCTCAAGGCCTCTCTTATAGATTGAAGTTTAAGAAAAACGATTTTCTAGAATTTCCATCTATCTTTGTATCATCATCGCTTGAAAACGGCAGGGTTGATTATGAATAATTTATAATGCGTTTAGCGCTCGTTTGTCGACATAACAGACGGCAATGGGACCATTGCAATTTTTCTACAAATATAGGGGACGTTAAGGCAATCGTTAGAGGCGGTCGTGGCGTACCTATCTTTTTAAGAAATTAATAAAATAAAGTACTTTGAAAATAAGAGGGTGAATTTTTTTTTTCGAAATTAATGAATAAATGCACCATTTTGAACTTTCAAAAAAAAATTGTTTAAAAATTTTTTTTTTTTTCAAAAATTAAAAAATGTTTTTCAATGTAATTGATTATCACTTTTATAATTATTAGTAGTATTAATATATTGATATTATTGTCTGTATGAAATCTGAAATAACGAAAAGTTTTTGTTCAAAAACTTTTCTTTCAAAAAAATTTTTTTTAATATTTTCAAAAATATTTTTCTTTTTTTTTTATTTTTTGGAAAAATTTAGTTTTTGAAAAGATATTTCATATAAAATTAAGTATTATGGACCACGAGGCGTTGGAGTTTTTTTTTTCTAAAGGGGAACCTCTGTTATAGAGATTTCACTGCTGTGACCGTACTGATTTTATAAGCATGTTAATGACGTACTGACAAAATAACTGTGAATCAACAATAAAATTATCGCTAGTCAAAAATTGAGTGACAGTCTCATTAACCATTAACCCTCTTGTCCATGTAATAGTGGATTTACTGTTACGGGACGCCATCTTGATTTGTTACTAGAAAAATTACGCGTCCTCAACGCATCTCTATAATATAGATATGTCGTTATTTATAGATAGTACACGACCCAGACTCTAAAAAATATGCATATAATTATTCGGCCAATGAACATTCTTTTTTATGACCGTTCATTGATAAAAATCCACTGTGTTTATGAAAATTTCATTAATCAAATGCAGAGTCGGACTGGGCCGGAGGGGCTCAGGTGGCTCCCCACAAGCCCGGGGCCCGAGACTGGATCATGGTAGATGGGATATTTTTCTATTTAATTTCTCTCTAATTGTATGAACGAACTATCTGATCTAGTTTACATTTAGGCCGCAAGAACTGGGACCTAGCCTACGTGGGCCTCCTATCCTACCTACCGCTTGGCTTGAGGCAAGTTCCACATGCCAGTCCCGTGGGGGGCCGCGTAGGCTGGGGCCCGACTGGCAAACACCACTTCGACTATATGGCCAGTCCGACGCGGATTTCGTTGTAAACTAATTTGATCATTGTTATTCGTTGAGAAATTATAAATAAATATTTTCGTTTTATTTTATTTATTGTGCATTATATACGCTCGACAATTTAGGTCATTAGCGTCTTAATTACACAAATAATATAATCATTTAAAAATAAACGACATCACAAGCATCCATGGGCAGAGGCAAGATTCGAACCCACGACAGCACGCTTTCGTATTGAGTGAAATAAATCTGAATTTGACTGGAATAGCTAATAAAATGAAAATATAGTCAAAACTGTTTACGACGACATCGTTTAGAACAACATACCGGTTATATTGATCAAAATCATAGGTCCCGGCTGAATGCTATATGACCGCCTTATAAAAAACACTGCTTTTTATGGCATTGCTTATTACGACATACCGCATTAAGCGACTACATTTAATGATCATCATATCTTCAGAGAATTATATCTGTTAGAACGACCAGCTGTATTGTAAACAAAATTCGTACGCACAGAAGCGTTCTAAACAGACTAAAATTACAGATTTTATGAATACAGAAAAATGAAATTGATAATGTGAATATTGTTCCTATTAATATCTATGGATTTATATTCATTCAGTAATACTACATACTTAATAAAAAATTACTTTGTACCTCGAAAACATCACCGGTTATTACAACTATCGGTTTTAACGACCAAAAATGAGTAGACCCTTCGATGTCGTTATAACAGATTTTGACTGTATATTAAAAATGCTTCAATGGTTAATTAATAAAATTAATAAAAATATCTATAACGGACCTTTTTTGTTTTCAGACCAGTTTTCAACTGTACGATTACTTAGGGAAGACTGAATTTGCTGACCGCAATGAGATCTTCTACTCTTAGTGGCCTGAACAGTCCTGTACCTTCATTGAGATCGCCTGCAATACTTGGTAAGTTCAAATTCAGATTTACGAATTTATTTAATTAAAAGGTCGTGCAAAATATACTTTTAATCAGTTCAATAGTTTATGAACCAAATATACGCACAAACTTTTTTACCTCTTTAAAAGATAATAAATGTATAAAATTAAATAGATGTGTCATTAAAAAAAATCACAGCATATTTTCTAATCACGAAACGATACATATATGCATACAAATGGACTCTTAATGTAATTATTTTATTTGTTGGTAATTAGTATACGTCAAAAGAATCTTGATTAAACTATAATAAATTAACAACTCTATTCAGTAGATGACGCATGTAAGTTAACACCTTACCCAACAGATATTTAGCCTAGTTTTCTGGCCGCAAGGTTTGTAAAATAACTTTTTTTTTTTCGTTTCCTGTACCAATAATAACCGTAAATTATTTCACCCAATTACAACTACATTATTTATATATATAAAAAGCGATGTATGTGTGTATGTTATCTATGGACTCCAAAACGGCTGGACCGATTTTGATGAAATTTTCAGGCAATATTTATATTAACCCAGCGGGTGAAGTATGGTAGCGATCGAATCAAGAGATTTTTTTTTTGTTTTTTCCAAATTTGATTTGTCTTCGATTTTTGAACATTCACAATTAAAAGCGATTCAATTCGCGCAAATTCAATACACCTTGAGAATTTTATGATAATGAATCTCATCTTTTATGGCTATAGATAATTAGTGCTACCCGTGCGAATTCGGACCGGGCCCCGCTAATAAGTTACAATAATGATTCAAATACTGCGTACAATTTCATATTAAGAATTTTCCGCATTATTTGAACCATTATTATGATTTAGATATTAATCACAGAGAATATGAAATATCCGCTATTAACGTGTGTAACAAAGTAGAAATAAAATTTACTTACTTAAAGATTAATAATAGGAAAAATCACCTTTGATTTACAATTATACTTGGCTCTCGGTCGAGTGAAGGTTCATATTCTAATAGTGTCTAATATAAAATCAGCTCTTGGAGATAATGGAATACGGTTGCAAATTTGATATATTGTATCGTATTGTGTTTATAAAAAATCAGAAGCAAAACCTTTTAAATATATAGAGAAATATTTATTTTTTATAAATTATAAGGTTTATTTAATAAATCACAATGGCTATATATTGACATGTAGCAGTTCGTAAATTTGCCCAAAACACTTTTAATAGGTAATAGAACACACCCCTCACGTGCCAAAATTATAAATCGCAATTAGGTACCTGCCTTGGCAATAATCTTTAATACTTTACGATCAAGTTTAAAGATTTCAATTTACAGTCAACGCATTTTATCTCTTCTTGGTTATCGTCGCTTCGTTTTACCTTCCCATGCATACAAACCGTTACGAAAGAGAAGGCGATAAACACGGTATATGTGTGTCTCTTTCTGTAAGACGGAATAACTACCGTAATCATCGCTTCTCTGTCATTTTACTCGCGCAGTCCAGACTCTTACTCCGTCTACACCTCATTGACTTTTACCAGTTCTCAGATTAAAACCTGGAAGCTGGGGGCTTGTAACAGAGGAGTCATATAAATGCCATAAAAATAACGGCCTCGCTACACGCTTGAATATTCTAAAACCCGCCTGTCTTTTTGTTGGTCTGTGGAAACCACTAGAAAGAGAGAAATTCTAAATTATAAACGCTTAACAGTTAAGATCTCAGCGTCTATAAAGCCAGTGGACAGATTTTGCTAAAATTTGGCACGTGTATTCAAAATGGTCACGCATCGAAGAAAATCACAAAATGTCTTTAAAAAAAAATATGCAAATAATTGGTAAACTATTATAGAAAATCTGAATAGTTTTTCGAATGTCTTAAAATATTCCGAAAATTGCATTGATGCGGAACTAGACATTAAAATATGTATATATATATATACATATATATATAAACATTTTCAAAAATGGTGCCAAAGTGTTTAGGAGGTTATGAAACGTCGAGAAATTTTGGTCCGACCACTAGGTCCCGCCATCCGACCGACGCCAATAGTGTATGTTGCCATATGGCAAATACACTAATAAAAATGTCAAAATGCGTCTGCCATACATTATTAAAAACTGTTAGAAGGCTGTAAATCATGCCGCTCAACCGGTAAAGATAGGTGCGATTTTTTTTTTGTATTTAATTACCGCATTTGTGCATTCTAACAATAAAACCTATATTTATCTGCTAATTAGTTTAATAGTTCAGCTACCGTACTATGTAATTTACGGAAATTTTAACTGCTTTTGTTGTTGCTTAAAGCCGCAACCATTCGACAGAACCGGGAACCGTCAACAAAAGTTTCGAACCTTGTGCTATTGCTCAAAAAAAAGTGAGTCGGCTCTCACGGATCTTCTGTCGGAGTCGGCTCTTTGAACCGGTTCAGATCTGAGTTACACAACTCTACTAAGCGATATACTACTCTACTAATCATTGCGTAAAAATTTATATTTCACAGCAACTAATTTTTGTCGTGATTGTACTTACAATTATTAAACAGATACGGGAAGCCGTAAGGTATGTATCGTACAGACAAGTATAAAAATATCAATAAATAAAAATATATTCAATTGTAAAAGGTTATTTTCAATGTGAATTATGCTCAAGCAAGCGTGAACTATAAATTCGTATCGTCATTAATTTACAGTGCGTAAAGCATATAAACTTCACACACCAAACACGGCCGTACTGTAATCTCTGTGTGGTACGTGTTTGGAGTAAGAAACCCCGGGGATACGATTGAGCTTTGGCTTCTTGTGTAATTGCGTTTAAAGTATGTCAGTTGAATTTTATTGCGGCTAAGTGAAAAAAATCATGCGCCATTCCTTTCCGAGGTGAACCGAATCGCAATCCATCACCTCGTTGTCGAGCGTCTACAAAAACAATCATTCGAATTAGCGTGACATAAGTTGTCACTTAAGCATAGATTTGTAATTTAAAAATATATTCCTTACTTACTTAGAATAAGCAAAATGGAAAATATATATTTCTTGAGCCTTAAACTAAACCAAAAAAGATTTGCATCGAAAATTCACCTCGGAAATATTTTTAGGATTGTTACTGCTTAAATTATTTAGTAGTCCCGACTCTTGAGCAGCAATACGTAGAGTAGAGTAAATCACGTGACATGTTTGAATTTAACAATTGTTGAGCGAAGAACATTTTTCCATTAGTCGTTTTTTACATTTTTTTTGTGTCTTGGAATGAATCAGTTATAATATAAAAATATAAAAACCTAACCTCAATCTAAACCTTATGTTATGAAATCTGTTACTAGCCCGTGTGGTAAACCTAACATACACTTTTCAGAATAAATCTACTCTAATATACCAAACACACCTCATGTGACGTAATATTATATACGCCGTTCGATGAAGGTTCCAAAAATGTCCGTGTCAAATTTCGTGAAAATTGGACCACACATCACGTAACAGACAAAAGACAACTAAACTAAATACCAAATGGTTCAGTTAAAAACGGAACTTGATCAACAAAAATACAGTTTTTTTTAAATTTTTATTTAAGTATTCTCCAGGTCATGTTTGCCAAAAATACCTTGTTGCATATTTTTCTTAAAACTGTATTGAATATTATTTAAAACGTAAAATTATGTTAATTTGAATTATTTATTTTTGTCTACTGGTGGTAAATGGAGTACCTACCCGATTTTAATTTTATTGTTCTCGCCGCCCCCGAGCGTATGGCATAATATCATCATTACGCTTTACAGGGTTCGTGCCAAAAATTGCTCAGACATGTCATGCTATATTTTATATAGAATTCTTCAAATATTTGAAAAATTTTGCTTCCAGTCAAATATTTCAAAAACATTTTAAATGAAAACTTAAATCGCATCAAAGGTATTACCTTTTATACTAAATGCTATGTAATTTTTGTAACCGTAATTATTTTCTTTACTTATTTTTATTTATTTGTTGTATTTCAAAACTGGACAAATAGTTCGAAAGTATACCTCCCATTACGACTTAGGCTTTTCGTTTAGGTTTTCCTGTATAAGTGAGGTTCCATATTTCCTATTTTTTAACATTTTAGACTCAATAATTTCGAAAATAAGATGAGGATTGCTCAATTTTCGTATATTTTCTTTAACACCTTTAAAACTATGCATTTTAAAATTATGAAAAAATATACCTGTATTTCTCATAAAGAGCCTTTTTATTTGATACGTCACATGATGAACTTGAATAAAATTATGACTGACTCATATAGTTCGAACCGACATTTAAACTACGGCATTCAAACGCTCTTGGAACTTCTCAACATGCGTGCATTTATTTAGACTCTTGTTAAGGTGGTTCGGAATTGAGTTAATAATTTAATTACCAAAAATAATAAATAAATGACTTTTGACTAAAGTAGTCTTTTGTTGATTTGTGATTCTGTATTGGACTGATGGCCGACTGACATTTTCGTGAATTTTCGACCTTTCTTATTAAAATATCTTTAAAAACCTTCGTGAGAAAATTTCAATTTTATTTTTAACGTATTCTACGGAAGTTAATTGATAATTATAGTAGTTTTTTATTTTTTTATCTTTTCTCGATATGTGTGCGTTTTTCTTACATTCCCTATAGACTACATGCTAAATTTCAATTGTTTAATAATTAATTACACGAAAACCCTTCCTCACGTCTAAAATAATTTTTTCAAGCATGCTTGAAAAAATTATTTTAGACGTATGCGATAGCGATTAATAACATATTAAAAAATTAGCTTTTGATCTTTAAAAGTGCTTTAACACCTTAACAAGAATATAATATATAAAAAAAAACATTTCAGCTCCCCGACATTTTATCACTGTTCATTAATCTACACTTCCCTTAATGCAGTATAATTGAAACGTATAATTTAGTTTTTATCAATCGGAACAAATTAAATCTAATCTGAATACTGGAAACGCTGTTGTTTTGTTTTAAAACAAATTCGTCGATCTAAATCTGCACTCTGAAGGTGATTTGTCTTTGAAACCGGTCAAAAGACACCGAACATCTGATCGAGACAAGTGAATTAATCAACATATTGAACTCCGGTGTATCGTCTTCATTATATCATTTGTTTATTTCTGACGTTCTTTTTTTTCTATGTGCTTTTGTTTCGTTATTTTTCTGTATTTTTTATTGCGTGTTTAAAAAGTAGGGTCTGTCGGAATCCTATCATTATTACGAGAATAATTTCTGCTATGATAATTTTTTTATGATTCCTTGAAGATGGGTGCAAATGTAAACAATAAAAGATCAAAAATTAGAGTTTAAAAAAACTAAAACAGCACGCTTTTATAAACTAAAAATGCAAAATAATTTAACTACAAAATTAGTTTTACTGTAAAAACCGTGGGGTGTTATCTACTTAAATTTTCATAGTAGCTCTACGTTTACAATTAGTTAGTAAATGAAAAAGAATCCTTTACAATCAAACAAACATACTGGCGAAGTAATAAAAACGTGCTAAAAATACTCACTTTTTTGTCGACACACGTTTCGCTAATTGTGCTAGCTTTATTTAGTATTTTTGAGACAACATTAATACTCTGTAGAGATGGAAAAAACAGGTCTTTTTAGTGATCTGCATCTTTGCATCTGGATCCCGTATGTGAGCCGACTCACTGAACCGGTTCAAAAATAGCCGAGTTCTGAATATGTTACTGCAATCTGCCACTGAGTTACCTAGTTCAGTCAATCATATCACGACCTGTATAGAATCAAGAATGCATAGCCAAACATGTGATGCATGAGTCATTTGAGCTGACAGATGCATCAAAGCAAGAACTGATACGTAAGTGTAAAATGTGCTTCTGTGTGTTAAGTGTTTCACTAAGCTATGCGGATCCGTTGATCCGTCGGCTCAAAAAAATTGAGTCGGCTCTCACGGATCTTCTGTCGGAGTCGGCTCTTTCAGATTTGAGTTACCCAACTCTAATACTCTGTATTGTCGACCACAACATTGCTTTGTTTTGAGTTTTTTGAGTTTCTATTAGCTACGTAGAAGAAACAAACAAATTTAATATATTAAGCAAATTTTAATGTGTTTTATTTATTTACTTTTTATTTTTTATATCAATAGATGAAATAAGCATCATCAGGAGATGTTTGTAAAGCGAAAAGCGTCTGGAAAACGTCAATATTTTTTATATTTTGTGGTTTTAGTTTAAGATATTCAATATAGAAAAATAATTTCTAACAAATCATGTGCATAAAAATTGCCCTTAGCTTTCCATCTTCTCTATAGACCGTAAACCTACTTAAATTTAATTAGAAATCGTTACTTATTTACGCCGACTTCAAATGGAAAGCGGTTGTAAAACTAAAAAAAAAAAAACTTGAGTCGCAGTGTCAACATCCTACCGACAAAATTACGTATAATTGCTAATTGCTTTATTATGTTTTTTTGGACAAGATAACAAATTTAACTCCTTAATACATCCCCTAAAACAATATTTTACCATTCCAACTCCACTTCAATTTCAATTTTGAAACGATTCTGACACTTTTTACCGATTTCAAAAAAAAGGAGGAGGTTCTCAATTCGTCGGAATCTTTTTATTTTTTATGTATGTTCCCCGATTACTCGAAGACGCCTAAACCGATTTGGAAAAATCACTAAAAAGATGAAAATAATGAAATTTTGAGGTCGGAGCTAATTTCATTACAAAAAAAATCACATGAAATTTTGAGGTCGGCGCCTATTTATTAAAAGTAGATATGTAATTCAAAGTTTTTGTAATGAAATTAGCTCCGACCTCAAAATTTCTTTATTTTCATCTTTTTAGTGATTTTTTTGAAGGAAGTTAATATTTTTTTTTCGGTATTTTTGGACTCAAAAACATAGCTGTTATATATTCTCTTCTAACCGACCGAATCAATTTTAGTGGCGTTATCGCGGCACACTATAAATGCATTGACACTTCAGCGCACCTATTCAAACAAAAAACCATCGCAATATTTATTATTCAGAACATTAAAATGATTTCAGTGTTCTATTAATTAATATTAAATAATCACCGAAAATGGAAGAAGCTTGTTAGCAAACTGTCAACGACAATTCCTAATATTTGTACACACTTTTTGGTAATATCAGGTGTATACAAGGTGTACCAAAAAAACTGTGAAATGAAGAACAGACGCACAACTAGGGTCTCCAATCTCGGATCATTCTCAGTTCCCAAACTGGCTTAGATATTTGGTTCTCAGCTCCAGAACTATAATGGCAATATCGAGAAAAGTCTACAAAATTACTACATGTAGATGAAACATGTCTTTTTTCTAATCGAAATATGTTTACCTATTAATAAAATTTAGGGATCAAAAATATTAATTCCGAATTTTCGGTATTATAATTTCTTCAGTTCCGAAATATGAATATGTTAAGGGGGTCGTCTGGTGTGAGGGGTCAAAAAAACCGAAAATTTTTTTTTTGCTTAAATCGCCTTTTTAGGATCTCCAGATTATGTTTGTGAAAGAGTTTTCCGAAATTCGAAGTCGTTGGAAAGTTACAGAGGTAGATCGTGAGAGACGCGCTTTTTTCTGTTACGCATACTTGATTTTTCAAACGTGTTTTTCTCGAAACTGTATTTTTTAAAATGGTTGCCACGATATCTCAAAAACTAATAATCCGATTGCGTTGAAATTTTTATGGTATCTTCAGTACATCTATAGTTCTAGCCCGAACCAAAATCGTTGTGATAACTGTACCTAATGGTTTTTTTATTCCTCAAGCCGGAATAGTAAAAAAACGATGAAAATCGTAAATTTTTTTTCAAATCTTCGCCAAACATGAAGTTTTCAATATTTCGACTTAATTCTGGTACCGGCTGTAGTCACAGGCCTACCAATTAAAACGCAATTTGATTTGTTGATTTTAGATAAGCAGAACAGTATGTATCGTGGCAACCGTCAGCCGACTTTTTTTTACATGGGCGTCATCCCGGAGATCTACAGTCGGTTCAACTGTACATTTCAACGTGAAAAAATTTGGAAAGATTGGTGAAATGTCAATAAATACATGATGAAAATATTGAGATAGTATACATTCATTGTTCGCCACGAAAAATTCCCAAAAAAGCGTGAAAAAAAACAGTTGTCACACCAGACGACTCCCTTAAGAAAATTATACGCGATACAAACAGTATTTCCTCTTGAATAGAAACATGTTTTGTTACACCTTGTATGTAAGTGCATTTGAAATGAAGTGTTTGTCTGTTAGCCTCGCTTCAATACTTAAATTATTCGTGACTTCTGCTCGAAAATCACGAATTATTGACACGTGCTACACTAGAACACTGTGGGCATTCATAATGTTGTGTAAATACGGTAAATGCTCGTTTATCCAAGTACCCGAGTTGTTGTCAAACATGCGGGACTAATTAAATTAAAATGTCGACATGAAGGACCGTGCGTGTTCGAAATAATGTTGATGCAAAACATCTAATGGCGCACCGGAATGCTTAGTTTACCAGACGCGAAGTTCCAATCGGCCACATTTGTGTCTCGTCGACACTTTCCGACTTGACACTCCCTTCTCAATACCTATACCGAGCGCTTCCCTCTCTACTACACTAAGCACTCGCTATTTTACGCGTGTGTTAGTATGTCGGCATTCTACTCTTGAATAACTGTAATGTTTCATATCTGCCAGGCGTCCCATGACGGATTGCATTTTTAATGTTCGAAATGAAAATTGTCCACCTTTCGCATTCGGGAGGTCTGGGTTCGAATCCCGGCGGGGGCAGATGTGGCTGGGACTTTTTCCTACTGCCTCTCGCCGAGAAACGGTAATTCCTGTACCGGCCATCTTGATTGAGGTTTTCCATGGTTTCCCTCAATTAATTCCAGATAAATATCGAGATGGTTCCTTATTCAAGGCCATGGTCGATTACCTATCAAACTTCCAATTCAAAAATTACCTATCCTATCCTAATTTCCTATAATTCCTTCATTCGCCCATTGCTATTAGTTTCAACCTTTTTGGAGGTACTGAACCCTATTAAAACCATTAAAATATTAAAACATGATTTTCAAACAAAAACAGAACCATAATAATGAATATTTACTGCAACCAAACCCCTGGAAATTCGATCGAACCCAGGTTAAAAACCACTGATTTAGACGATAGTATTATAAGAAATTGGAGACGCAGATTATTTATCATTTATCAAGGGAAAACCTCAGCCATTGCCTTAGCAGGGCCCAAGCTTTTGGGTCGGATTAACCGAAAACAAATATTGAAAATATTGACTTTTGTTTTGTTCATCCAACAAAAATTAATGAGAGCTGTTTTGAAAATAAACTTTTCTAATATTGCATTGTAACAATGGATGTTTCTTGACAATTGTAGCAAACTACAGCTATCCTAAACTGTTTAAAAATTAATTATTGCGTTAGGCACATTACAATTGACAAACTATCATCAATTAATTTGTTGGTCATTTATCACCATTCAATTGAATTTAAGAATTGTACTTGTTGTGCACTTTTTTCTACTTTTCTACGTCCCGATTTTTTCGTCTCAGTCGCGTTGTTCGCCATTAAAGTCACGCCATTTGGAAACACTAGTCATAACCCTATTTGGAATAGTCTTTTGTGACTAGTTGTGGATCAGGAACAAACAAATAAAATTAGTCGCTAAATCAGAAAATAAATTCAGCATGTTGTTATATTAACGATAATTACTTAACAAAGTCCGATCGACGTGCATCGAATACCAATTTCGATTGATTATTTGCTAATATAATTAATGATGTACTATAATATAATACAAACGGAGTGAGTACTAAGTACTGTACGTGAGCTGATTGTTTGTTGAATTAATGAATTTACAGTAGTCGGAACATAATAATAAAACATGTTTGAATTGTGTAGAAAGTATTCTGTTTGTATAAAATCGTCCCTGTTAAGCTGCAGACCCGATATCGAACTATAAATTGGTTGTTAAACATTCATTGTTACAATGCTAAATCAGAAAAATTATTTTTTATCCGCTAGCACCGTCGGGACGCAAACCCGAATCTTTCCACTTTCGCGGCGGAATGAGTTATCAGTTAGTCTACAGTGCGATATCTAAACAATCAATTCTTCATAATAAAGCAAATTGTAACATTAAAATCACTACATACGAGAGCTGATTATTAGTGTATTTGTCATATGGCAACATACACTCTTGGCGTCGGTCGGATGGCGGGACCTAGGGGTCGGGCCAAAATTTCTCGACGTTTCATAACCTCCTAAACGCATTGGCACCATTTTTAAAAATTTAAAATGGGCGTAATCGGGCCATTTAAAGGGTAGTTTTTAGGGGTTGAAAAATGTTTTTGGGCCCCAAAATACCAGAAAAATTCTCAGAATCGTTTCAAAATTGACATTTAAGCCGCTAGTAGCAATTAAAAAGTGCCCCTAAAATTTTAATAAAATCGGCTTAACAGGGCGAACTTACACATTTTTTGTAAACACTAATTTGCAGATAGTGACTTATTTATTGAAGGGTGTATTTAATTCGGTGTAGACGTTAGATTGGTAATAATATTACAATTAAGAAAAAAAGTGTTACTGTAAGGGGTGTATTAAGGGGTTAAATTTTTTATTTTGCCCAAAAACAAACTTAATTTCACATAATAAAAGTATAAAACCACACAAGCAAATACACTATATTGTCGGCAGTGTTTTGGCACTGCGACCCGGGTTTTTATTTTGTATTATTCTTAAACTTTGTGAAAATTTTATTTCAATAAATTATTTGCATGTATATAAATAGTTTTTAATCACGCCAAAGAAGTATAACTTCCAACGCGCGTACACTTTTTTACGCTTTTCAATGAGTCTTTCTTAACAGTTGTAGCAAACTATAGCTATCCGACTATTTATTGTTATTTAGACATAAACTAGTTCGCAACCGTACTAATGATTTGTCAAGATAAAAACAACTATATTTTATTTACCTAAAATAAACATAGTATTATCTTTTTGGTATAAGATTTACGGTCGAACCGTGTTTTGCTTCCTGAATTTCTTGAATAAAAAACTAATGCCCGTCTATTTGTTATTAACTTATTAATAATCTTTAACTGAAATTTGTCATAGAATATTAAAACTTGCTCCGCAAAAGCCACACACTTTTTATTTAAAGGCCCCAGTACACAGTGGTCTGTAGTGAGCCATGTTTTGCAATGTGCAACTGTAAGCCACTATCACTTGGTGTTCACACAATGGCCCATGGCTCATTTCTGCCTGGCGAAGCACTTGCGATGGACGTGGAAGTAATTACGGCTACGGCTACGTATTTATATACTGTTTACAAGTATTATAATATTATAAACCTAAAAGTATCTTCCTTGCTCCAGGATACTGACATTTTGGGCGATTAAAAATTTGAATAGTATAGCACGCGACAAAAAAAGTAGGTACCTGTCCCGGACAATGGGCCACTGTGTGAACACCACAGGCCACGCTACACCACGATTCCTTTGAAGTGTGTCAAAAAAAACCGACAACAAATGGATTGCGCACCACGATTTACAATTGTCCGCCACTACAGACCATTACCCCCTGTACACAATGGCGATGGTCTACAATGGCCCACTACAGACCACTGTGTACTGGGGCCTTAACATTTATTAGGAATATTCGAATATGTACCTACGTGTCGTAACGGAATATATTACAACGAGATGTTTTAAACGAGAACCAGCAAGTTTAACAGTCACATGCATCGAAATACCTTTACGCACGAGGCATAGTATTTATGCACGTGTCATTTATAAAATAGCTGGTTTTCACTTCGTTTTCAACATTTTTGACAGTTTTATTTTAAAGAAACGTCACTTCTAAAAGTAGTTTAAAAAATAACTGACAAACAATGTTTCACTATATGGAACCAGTTTTCTTTTACTTTACCACACTAGTGCGTAATGCGTCATTTTACATGCTTGCATGTAAAGCTTCTATTTTATAGGGTATAGTGCAAAAAATATGTTGAACTGTGTTCTGCGATAGAAAATATATATTTTTTACTTCTATACTGAGTCGAGAAATTAAAGTGTTTTATTTCGTTCACAATAACTTCTGCAAAAATTCGTCCATTTGGATGCTTTTTATAAAACGGGTTTGTCAGCTTAAGGATTTCAGACTTATCTTTTAATTTTGGTGCGCCAATCGGATCAGTGGTTTTGAAAATTTACGTCATTTTATGTGACAAAAAAGGAAAATTATACTTACCTACTTACTAATCTTAAAACTCATTTTTTGAAAACTGTAATTTAACCGATTGGAGCAGAACCATTGGCATAAAGGTACCTCAAAGCAAAAAGTAAACTGGACCCCCTAACTGATATTATCTTTATCAAAATAAAAAAATATATAAATATAGCATTTTTTTTAAACTGGACACTGACTAAGTAACCGTTTTTTCTCAAGGCAAAAACTTTAGGGTCAAGAACCCCTTAAGCTTTGAGAAGTTAATGCACTGCCCCACTGTGCACTGCATATTTCTTCAATGTAAATTTCGAATTTATCATAATATGGAAAAAAAAGTCAAAACGATAGAAAAATAAAATACTCAACCGTTTTAAAATAGGAAACAATTATTTATTAGATAAAAAAAACATAAAAATGATATAAAAATTACATAATATTAATTAATATATAAAAACATTGCACATAATTGAGATACATATTTCATAAAAAAGTCTTTAAAAAATATCTTATTTACATTTGGTAAAATTGTCATTTCGATGTAAAATTACAGGAACAATTTAATAATTATGTATATAAATAATTATACATTGACTTAATAGGTCTGAAAAAAGCAATACAGCAGACCTCCTTTAAGTCAGAACCTCCGAGGTTACTGGGCGAAAAAACGCTCTCACAACAGGAGCCACTTTTCTTTATTTCTAAAGACACTGACTTAACGAGCAACGACTTATAGAGAGGCTACTGTAATAGCTCAAAATAATGTGAGAATTCCTGTAATAATCGTAATTATCACAAAATACAAAAAAAAGGGACGTGGCATTTTTCTATGCGGTATATAAATGTTTCTACAAAAAGTTGTAAACTTGTGGAACAAAAACAAGCTTCGCATAGAAAAAAAGAGAGTTGTTCGTGAGTTTCTGTGGAATCGTTACCTGGATTGTTAAAATTATCAAGATATCAGAACGTAATATGTTGTTGATACAAACTAAAGTTTCGCACCCACCAAATCGATTCGACACGGCACACTGAACATTTCCGGGTCGATCCGAGCCGGCTAGTGCGTGCGAACTCATTTAGCTTCATCCGATTCGATTTAGACCTATATGCTGAATTTCTTATACGACTTGCCATAAATCCAGATTTAAGAATGTAATTTTATTTTCAACCAAAAACAAGGAAAAATATTGAAAATTTAAAATTCAAAAAATAATAACTATTTAAGGTAGTTGTCGTGGTTAAGGCACGCCGTCAAAAAATTCTTAATTTTTGTATACTTATTAAGAACATGATAGTACAATTACCCTGAAAATTTGATGTCGATCGACCGTATATAATCCGAGATAAATTCAATTAAAATTGGACAATTAACATTGATTGTATACGATCTCTGTAGTTCTGAACCAGTTTCTTATTTATAAAAAAAGAACTGACTGTCAGAAACTTTCCAAAAACTGACAGTCTTTCAATGCATTTGTTATAAGTTTAAAAAAAAAATAAGAAAAATTTTTGACCGTCTAATTATTTATAAATAACGGTTTGAAGTTCAACAATTTATAGAAAAGTATACATGCATATGAATACTGTATGGGTTACGTTTCCACGGGTACAGTCTTGCGTACAAATTATGGATCACTTAGCCACAAGCTAGTATGCTTTTGTGGCGCGTATAATCTATAACTTTTTGACAATATTGTACCACGACAACTACCTTAACCCCGTGAAGTTTAACTTAGATACTGATGTCTTGTTAAGTTTGACATCAAGGTAACGTTTCTAGGCAGAAATCATTGATTAGACTAAAATCCAGAATAAAAGTTAACATGTCGATAAATCTAGTTTCAGAAACCGGGCGTAAAGCATATATAACTGATTGATTTAACGGTTTCTTTTGCCATTTTTAACAATAAGAATAGTTAACCATAAAAAAACAAAATAGGTGTAATAATTTATTATAGCTAAACAAGAACGTGTAATATACCAGTCAGTTAGAAAATAAACAATTGCTTTCACCGCAGTGCGCGATTGTTGTAATTCAAATGCATTAAATTATTGTCATCCATCATCAACTCACAGTAATAAATATGATTGTTAAACTATTCGTGCATATAACGCCAGAGTCTTATTACTAATCAATGCTTTTTATCACTAAAATATTGTTAGCATTACATTGGAAATTGTTGCGTCCATATTTTTTTTTCAAACATACACAATTAGGTTAGTTAAGAAAGTGGACAAATTGGTGTAAATCTTTAAACCAATTAATAATTGGTTTAAAGATTTACATCAATTTGTCCACTTTCCTGCTAACTTAATTGTGTATTGTTAACATTTTTAGCATCCCTAAAGAATTTGAAATTAAACATGGCAAAGGTCGGCATTTTTAAAACTGACCGTACATTTTTTTGACACATCGGTTTTAAAATTTACAAAATAAAATTAGGTACTTTATACAAGTCAATAAATTAATCAATTTAAATACAATATTAACACGTTTCATGATTTGAGCACAAAATAATATATGTACAAATAATACGACAAGAGGAATGAGTAGTGAATGAAAATAACGGCTTTAGTACCTACTTATTACTTACGACAACGAACTACCAAAATTTATCATTTTCGTGGAATCGAAAACCAAACGTAATTTTACTAAAAAACATCACTATTTCTCTTTGATAGTTTAAATTGAATTTTTCAAATTAAAATAGGTAGTATCTTGCTACCCTCGGGTTAAGATAAAATTACTGTCAAAATCATTATTAACGGGTAAAAGCTAGTTGTAAAGTAATTTGTAACGGAACCCATATAATTTCGTATCTTTGTATGGGTTTTCTAGAGCCGACAGTCGGGTATCAGAGAATTGATAAGATGTTAAAAAGTTTTAATTCATTACACCCGACACAAAAAAGAGCTGATGACCTTAAAATGGCAGAACCGATTTTGATAAAACATGTCTAAGAACCACCGCTAGAAAATTTGCTTTCAAATAAAAAAAAACGTATCAAAATCGGTTCACCCGTTTAAGAGCTACGGTGCCACAAACACATACACACATAGCGGTGAAACTTATAACACCCCTCTTTTTGTGTCGGGGATTAAAAATTGATTGGTTCACGTGGACAAAATCGTTTTTCGAATATAAGCTCCTTACTTATTAATTGTACATCTTGTTTTTGAAATTATGTCAAACAACAATTTTTAAAATTGTTTAACTTTCTTTTAATAATACAAAAAAAAATTACGATACGTTTCATTTGACAAGATGTGTTGAACTCATTTGTGAAAATTGAGCAAAGTTGCTAGGTAAATTTAATCTACAGTTAACAATAAATCACGATGGTGCAACAAGTACGTTTCACTTTAAAGCAACTTGATCAACAAATGTGCAACGTGCTCTAAATTAGATCTAAAACGCTTTTTATGTTCCGGTTTTCTAATTTAAATTGATAACATTAAATTTTCATAACAACATGATTTATTAAAAATCGTAGATATAATTACTTTTAAATCTGCGATTTTTAATAAATCATTTTGAACATTGATTATGAAAATTTAATATAACGTATGGTATCGATTTAAATTAGAAAATCGGTACATTAAAAACATTTTAAAGTTCAAAAATGATATTTATGTAACGGTTTTCTAATTAAAATTGATAACATATGTTGCATTAAATTTTCATAATAAATGTTCACCATGATTGATTGGAAATCGTAGATTTAAATACCTAGATATACAATAAAATATCAGGTACATTTTAAAATTAAATTTAAGCACAACGTTTTAAGTTATTTTCGTCAAGACCCCCTATAAAATCGCTACTTTTCATGTCTGTATGGCGGTTTCAAAGTGACCCATTACACACTAGAGCATAAAGTAAAACAAAAAATATATAGTTTGCAACACAAGTGAAATGTTGAAAATATTAGACACGAAGACGAAAGTCGCTGTTTTATAGGGTGTAGAACAAAAAATACAGTGTGTATCTAGGGCGCACGCGCAATACAATTTAAGATAACGTCAAAGCTCGTCGAAAATGTACTTCATTACGTCCTAGATACACAATCAACTATTTTACATTTAAGACCTTAGTTTTATAACAATTGTCAGAATAAGGACGTATTTTATTTAATTTTAAAATGTGGAACATTAATTTACATTAAGTATTGACCGAATCTATTATATATTTAAAAATCAGGTGTTTACGAAATCTTATTTAACGTTAAAAATAATTAGGAGATATCATTGCTAGGCTAGGAACCGAACCTTCGCGTACGGATAAAATATTTTCAGTTGTAAACGAAAATTAAATTATAAAATGAAGATATCGAACCCCGCTAGAAAACTTATTTTATTTAAAATATTGCAACAAAGTAATACTGAACGTTAAAATATTTCAATTTTAATGATTTTCGTAAAATTAATTATAATAAACTTATTTTGAAAACAAAGTAAAAAGTGAATTCTTTTTAAAGTTTTGAAACTGAATGTTTGTTTGGTTATCTATATCTATCGAAGTAAAAATAGTTTAGAAATTGTCGTTAAAGAGCTAAAAATGTTTTCTTAAATGCAATTTCTAGACTATTTTCACTTGACAAAATGTCCAAAAATTAAAGAATTCATTTTTTACAGTGTAATTGTTAGATTTTAGTTTGGTTAACCCTTAACTTGCACAATTTAACAGTGCGCTTATCAACTTTTTAAGGGTTTAATAGTGCATTCAATGACCAAAGACTATTTCATAATTTCTTATAAATACTTACTGGTAATATAATCAAATTACAGTGTTCAAAAAACTGCTTTTCTAAAGCAATTTCCGTATTATTTTTACTTGAAAACTAAAATTTTTATATCTCCAAAAATAAACCAGTTCCTTTTCGCATACCATTTTAATAATTTTAACTATTTAAAAAAAAATGCCAGCTAGATAAATTTTTTCGAGGACCCCTTCAATAAATTTTATTAGCCATAAAACCAAAATTGTGGACATGTCTCATGATTTTTCATACTCAAATTTAATGGAAAGAATTTTTTTTAAGTTTGACTTATAATTTAACCCATCCAATTTCTTTTCCACTTGAGGTTTATTGGAGTCTTAAAAAAGGTCAAGATAAAAAATAATTATGTAACAATATTTTACTTAGGAGGTTTCAAAGTACACTAATTTAGTAATTTATGCTCGGATCCACTGAAAACCAGAATGGTATTACTTGTAAGGTTCAAAATTGTTATCTACTTTACGGCGGTCAGTGAATACACTATAATGAATATATAATATTGGCTTGGTAAAATACAATTCACAAAAAAAATATGCATTAAAAAATAATTATCCCTTTACAGTCTTATTAAAAATATATTATTTACAAATAACCATATACTGTTACAATATTAAAAAATTCAAAGACGAATTCTTTGAAACGGTCTTTGATTAAAAGAATATATCATAACAGTATATGAATTATATTAGACCAGGAAAAATAGACTTTTGCGATCAATAAATTCGTGAAAAGCTCTTTATTTACTTGCAAAAACAGTAACATCAAGTTTGCACCAACTTTCTGTTTGTAGGTACTCTACCTGAGTCATAAAACTTTCGAAAAAATCTTTTTCGTTTTTTTGCGAATAACTTGCAAACGTCCCATTTTACAGAAAATTTCACGTTTACATAAATTAAAGCACATGAAATTCTGCGTCGAACGATGTGTCATTTTGTGAATTACGTACGGATATAGACACTGTGCGAGTTCAAAAAACGTCAGTTTTTTTCCAATTTTGTTGCTTACCAAAAATGGACAAAACTGACATTTTTGTAACTCACACAGTTTTTGTACCCCTTGACGTAATTTAAAAAATGATGCATCGTTCGACGAAGTGTATTTTAATTTATGTAAATATGCAATTTTTTTGAAAAACGCGTCGTTTACAAATTGTTCACAAAAAAAGTCGGAAAATTTCGAGGTTTTTGTGACACTCCAGCAGAAGATTGGCTCAAACTTCAAATTACTCTTTTTGGATTTGTAAATAAAGAGACAAAAACAGTGTCCTACTTTTCACGAATTAATTGACGACACAGCCTTTTTTTGACCTTAGTTTCTTGGCCTATATACCAGGTACTCAATTAAGTTAACTAATCCAAATCAATCTAAAAAAAATATGATATAGATTTTATCCACTTTTTTAAGGATGGAACACACTGAATACTAAGAAAGTCACCACAAAACACTGATATTGTATCTCGACCAGCGTTACCAGACGTCCCGATTTTGGCGGGACGTCCCGATTTTTAAATTAAAATTAAATGTATCGCGCGGGACAGGCTCAGTCCCGCTTTTCGGGGATAACTAGACCGCGCGTAAATAATTATTCTCTTATTGTAAGTTGCAATTTGTAACACTCACTCCTCAGACTATTGTTTGAAACGCCATATTTTTCTAATGAATAAAACTTTTTTGATTTTGATTTCTGTTTTTTTTTACTTGTTTTATTCAGAAGACGAATAAGACTCAACTATTTAGCGATAGGGCAAATCTGATTTAAAATATCATATTTTTATCAAAATACATTTTCTATGGCTATTTTTGCTATCTATTATCACGTAAACGTAATTTGAACTCAAATAAAAAGATAAATATTTAAAAACTTCTGATTATATACGTTTTTTTACTATGTCCCGCTTTCGACGAAAGAATCCCGCTTTTTTCACTCAAAAAGTTCCAAAATGCCGACTTGGCAAAAAAAAAATCTGGCAACGCTGATCTCGACCCACGTTTCGCTTACTTTGTTAGCATCATCAAGAGATAATCAAAACTACAGTGGCTAAGCAGTTTATTTTTTTTTCAAGCAAAGCTTTTTTTCGAACGTTGCGCGCTCGGCTGCCGAGGATTAAAATGAGAAAAAACATCATGCGTGACCGTTAAGTGCGCGCGAGTTCTATCCACGCCTGCTTAGCTAGTGCGCTGATTCAATTCATTTAATAACACGTCACATCTGTAAGGCGTCCCCAAACGTCACCCGTTTTAGCTTGAATGCTATCTCCTATGAAAGCTAACAAAGTTATTAAAAAGAGAAATATGTTTTGGGGTTACTGTCTTTGTATTCAGTATTCACTTTTTTTAGATGAATTGTGAAAAATCATGCAAAATGCAGTGTTTAGTAGAATAAATTACAATAATGCCTTTATAGCCAGTGGCAAGATTACTTTCAAATAAATTAACAAATTTTTATAAACTAAAACATATCTTTTGTTCCCAAATACTTGCAAGCAGGTATTTTATTTCGAATATTTTTATACATTTGGTTAAATCAACTATACGTTTGTTTTAAATGACTACCTCCTATAAAATGTTACTTTACATGCAGGTAAAGTGATGCATTACGCTCTAGTTGAGAAAAGTAAAACAAAACTGGTCGCGCTGTACCAATTTTATAGTAAACCACTGTTTGTCAATCGTTTTTTATAACCTATTTTTACAAGTGACGTTTGTTCAAAAGTGAACTGTCAAAAATTTTGAAAAGGAAGTGAAAATTAGCTATTTTATAGGAGGTACGTGCAAAAAATACCATATATATCTCGTGTGTAATCGTATTAAGACACTAGTGCTCGTTTTCAGAACGCATTGTCAAAAAATCTGATTGTAGAATTTTAAATTGATACTGTTCGAAAAATAATTTATCGATTGAAATGATATTTTTTCTAAACTGTTTTTTTTCGTATTTTGATTAAAATTTAGATGGAAAAGCAATCTTTATAATCATTTGTTTTTGTACAATAAATGACAGAGTTTCACAATGACATTAGATTGCTCTTGCATATATAAAAACTGTTATTATATGATTACAATCTTAGTTCATAGTTAAATCAAAATGTTTGACAATGCTTTCTGTAATCCAGCATAATAATCTATTACTATAATCACAAATTTCGATCTAGGATTATCAATTTTTGGTAATAATAATGCACAAAGCGTCCGGTTATCTACACTATGTCATAACGGACGCCACTCACACTATTACTACTACTTTTGTCTTGTTTAAAATAGTTTTGAAATTTTTGCTTGCAATTATTTGGTTTAGAAAAAAAAAACGATACCTTTCTTATCGCTCAATCCCTTTGCAGTAGCTCGTGCAAGGCCGCAATGTACGTCTGCGCCATTTGCAACGTTTCAAACTTAGATAACTTCCTGTCGTTGCCTAGCGACGGCACGACGTCTCTCAGCCTATCAAAAGCGTCGTTCAAACTGTTCATGCGTCGACGCTCCCTCGCATTAGCCGCTAGCCGTCGCTTTTTCATAACCTCGACGCCGGGCGGAGCACCGTTCGGCTTCAATATTTTGTTCTCGCAGCTCTTCTGTTTAAACGTTTGCGTCGTCATTTGTTTATCGAGCACGCCGATTTCAGTCAAATTTTTACCGTCGCCGTTCTGCTGCGTGTTATAAACATCCCGCCAATACTGTCTATTAATATCGTTTCTGTACGTGCGACGTTTCGCCAATCCTTCGGCCGTCATCGTCTGCGATTTCGAATCGTTCAAGTCGCGATAAAAACATGCACTCGTCTCGGTTTCGTTGTAAGCGATCTGATTGTAGTTCTCCTCGTTGTAGGTAACGGGATCGTTCCACGAATTGGCGTAGTTGTTGTCTTCGGTGTAAAATGCATTTTCGACAAATTGATCTTGATTACAATAACTCGTCATGGCTCTTCGATGATAATATTGGTTTGGACTCGGTGTTGTTGGGAACGAACTTTCTGGACTGGACACGGGACCGGGAGAATGGTACCCGTCAGATGAACCGTCCGTAAACACAGCCGAACCGGACGTATTGTTATTATTATTAACGTAATTCAATTTATTATATTCTTGTTTAGTTAACAACGGTGTCATTTGCTGTTGTTGATTCATGTTGTTATATCTTACTATAGTTGACATCTTTAAAACTTAATTAATATTGCACTTATAATCAGTCTTGTTTTAAAATTAACTTAAACTATTTTAAAATGGCATGCTTTTTAAATATATACTGGCATTTTTTTTTAAATTGGCACGTTTAAAAAATTTGGCACAAATCGTTTTCATTCGGCTTACAAGTAGAATCCAGTCAGTTTATAAATAAAACGATATTGTTTGTCATTACAAAATATCAATGTCAGTAGGACGCATTAGCACCATTTCTCTTCTCTTTTCATTCAACAAACCACTTACGCGCGCGCCAAGATCTCATTTAAACAATCCACGCACGGAACAAATGAGTGTCGGTGCAACAAACGAGTGACGCTGTATGCAACAAACGACTGTCGCGCGAAACAAATGACTGTATAGCACGAGAACGGTAACGGCCAGTGCGTGTGAGCGATGTTTTTTTCTTCTCTTCTTCTCTCGCGTTGAAATCACAGCGCCGCTCGACAAGAAGATGACCGGACGTCTTGAACGATCAGCATCCAACGGTGCACTGACTGCTGCTGAGGTTTACCTTTAACGCTACCAGAACTACCTTGACTTCTTCTTTTGCTTGTTCTTCGTGTAAGATATTAGGTAGCATCATCATCAAATCACAAGATCTATCGACTCACATTCGTCTTTGTCTAAAGCAGTGTTGTATGTCTCTATTGTATTCACTATATTTGAACCGATATTAATTGATGCGTATCGCCACATCTCTTTCTATCTGTTGTGTCGGTTTCGGTAATTTTGGTAATATTGGAAAGGTGAAGAGCCAATGATATCGCTCGAAAAAATTGACCATTTCTTTACATAACTTGACATTAGTTTTTAATCAAGTAATTTGTTTTTCTTTTTCTGCAACATGCCATAATTTCCGAGGCTATCAAGACCATAAACCACCGCATCGAAGTTTCACCAAACTATTTTTAGTGTATTTGCCATATGGCAACATACACTATTGGCGTCGGTCGGATGGCGGGACCTAGGGGTCGGACCAAATTTTCTCGACGTTTCATAAGCTCCTAAACACTTTGGCACCATTTTTAAAAATGTTTATATATATATGTATATATATATTTATATATATATATATATATATATATATATATATATATATATATATACGTATATGTATATATACATATATATACGTATATGTATATATACGTATATATATACGTATATATATATGTGTGCGGGCAATAACTTTCGAAAGAGTTAATTGATTTTAACGAAATTTGGCCCACGTGTTGAAATCCATCACCACAAGAAGCCTATTTAAAATGGGCATAATCGGGCCATTTTAAGGGTAGTTTTTAGGGGTTGAAAAATGTTTTTGGGCCCCAAAATACCGAAAAAATTCTCAGAATCGTTTCAAAATTGATTTTTAACCCTTTAGTAGTAATTAAAAAGTGTTCCTAAAATTTTAATAAAATCAAGCCGACAGGACCGGACTTACAAATTTTATGAAAATACTAGTTTACAGATTGTGAATTATTTTCTGAAAGTTGTATATAATTTGGTATAGAGGTTCGATTGATAATAATATTGCAACTGAGAAAAAAATGTTCTTTTAAGGGGTGTATTAAGGAGCCAAATTTTTATTTTGCCCAAAAAACCAACTAAGTTCGCATAACAAAGCCACACTGCCTATATTAGCAAATACACTATCTTGTCGGCAGGGTTTTGGCACTGCGACCCGGGTTTTTTTTATTTATTAAATATTAGACATTCTATCGCATCCAAAATTATTATTATAATTCAATAAGAAATCTCAGGTATTTGGATTAATAATACAAAACAATCATGTTATTGCTAATCTTGCTACGTTTCGACTACTTTATTTAGTCTTCGCCAGGCACTGAAAAATACATATATATTTTTTACTTATTATAGTATAATTAAATTTGTATATATATATATGGATTTTTCAGAGCCTGACGAAGACTAAATAAAGTAGTCAGAAGCGTAGCGTGCCTTGGCGGAGCCCCGTATAAAAATTTGTTTGGGGGCCCTTCCCCCGTTGAAGTAAATGACTTAAACGGGGAAATCCCGCAGCCCGCGATAACCGATGTAGGGTGTTGCCAACTTTTGAACGCATGCTTTATGCGGGAATACAAGAAATTGATTTTTTTGACTTTTGTCATTTCTGAAATAAAAAAAAAATTGGAAGTTTTTTTTTTCTTACGCACGTAGGGGGCCCCCGTGGTCCGGGGGCCCCGTATAATTGATACGGCATATACGGCGGTAGCTACGCCCCTGAAAGTAGTCGAAACGTAGCAAGATTAACAATAACACGATTGTTTTGTATTATTAATCCAAATACCTGAGATTTGTTATTGAATTTATTTATTACTTTCACGGTACCTACATTGGGACGTTATTTGAATGAGTTCGAAAATCGAATATTTTTATGTTCCAAGGTCACTATCCTACTTTCACGCTATTTTTGAAAAGAAGTATGTCTGTGTTTATGTATCGTAATTTGAAAAGTAGTCGATCATGGCCTTGAATAAAGAACCATCTCAATATTCGTCTGGAATTAATTGAGGGAAACAAATTATAAATTATAAATTCGAGCGAACGAACGAAGTGAGTGAGTGAGTAATGAAAGAGTCCTAACTATTAAAATCGCGGGCGGAGCCGCGGGTAGCGGCTAGTATAGTTAGGTTGCAACATTTCTAATACGTTTTATAAGATTCTAAAACCATTAAATATAAATGAAAACGTCGATAAATAATTATGTCACCATTACAATTTATTTATTAACACACATGGTACGGGATCATATACATGTGTTTATAATATAGAGCTCCGTTTTGTCCCCTGATATTATTAGATTAAAGCAACGGTACAGTCACATAAGACGTATGGCCTTCTTGAAAACTGCGACTTGCTCTGCTACCTGTTCGACTTAGCCAGGGCTGTCAAACTCTAATGGTCAACACCAATTAAATGTTGAGTTGCAAAACGCATTTTGTCAAAAGATCCAATTTGACAAAAAAAAATAATGTGCCTCACCCTTATAAGCTCACATAAGAAGTTTAACTTCTTTAGTTTTTAATATTATTCCCAAGTTTAATTTTTTTTATGTGAAACTAATTAATAATATTTACACATACTTAGCAACACACTATAAACTTCTGTCCTTGTCAGGTTCGTGTAATTTAGGGGACAAATAAACTTCCCTTAATTGTTTCATTCTACTTCCCCTCGATTTCTTACTTTTTTCAAACACATACGTTGCTGAAGAAGTTAAACTTCAAATAATACCGAGACTTACCTCCGCAATCATTTCTCTATCGAATGTCGGTTCTTCTCTCACCGGACCCCATATTTTGACATCGTAATCGATCCCCCCCCACATAGCCATTATTGGAAGAGTCGGGTGCGGCTGAATGCAATTCACGATATGTTGATCGCCTTCCAACACACTATAAACTTCTGTCCTTGTCAGTTTCGTGTAATTTAGGAGGGAAACTAACTTCCCCTTTATTTGCCAGTTCTACTTCCCCTCGATTTCTTACTTTTTTCAAATAGATACGTCGCTAAAGAAGTTAAACTTCAAAAACTTAGACTGTGATCATATACTCACGTTTTGTGTCTAAGCAGGAACAGTCTAATGTCGTCTAACTTAGAAGTTCAGATTGTAATCACAAAAAAACAAATGACTGATATAAATAATGACAAAATTCGTCTGCATCTTGAATTTTTAGTACATAAAATCGTTATTGGAACTTAAATTCATTAGAAATAGGCTGTGCCTATTTTACCGCTAGGAGCGCCAGCTATATAGCAACCTCAGTCTATGAATAGTTCATAGTAGGGTGTATAAAATTGCAAAATAAGTTTATTTCAAAAAAGAGGTTTTGTATTTCCAAAGGATCTGGAACTAAAAAATATTGTATGCTATCAGAAAGGAAAAAAAACGTTTACTGTAAATGCTAGAACAATAATTTGTGAAGCCTACTTTACTACGCACAGAAGAAGAAATTACAGATATAAAAAACTAATTATATTATTTAATTAAATGATAGTTATATTATTAAAACATCACAGATCTACTTTGAATTATTCGTTACGTAAATCACGCAACTTGAAAAGGAACACGTAGATTGGATTTTTACTATACTTCATAGTAAAAACCAATCATAGCTTAGGTCGTTATGTACCTGCTGCCATCTATGTTACGCTTGTCATGTGCCACTGTTCATTGAAACGAAAGTGCAACAAAATCGATTGGCAACACAGACGAGCCAAGTAAAATAAAAGCATTTAAAAAGATCACTTAAATAGTAAAACTGCGTAGAAAAGTTTTTAAACTGTTAAACATTAATTTTAAGATATTAACTTATTTTTCGCCATTAAAGAGAAAATGGTCTCCAAAATGGCGTATCAAACATTAATTTTGATATAGTATTAAGGGAGATATTTCATACCGACAAAAAAAACACCTTTGAAAAATAATTTATACCGATAAATGGAATTAAAAAGAAAATAGGTTTACGATTTTTCTAAGATATAAAATAAAGACCGCGTCGTAACCGTTTCGAAAAAGAGAAATTTAAATAAGGTGTGAACTTTTGATTTTCTTTTTCCGTCACAGCAATTAATTAGTCGTGCCGCGACTCTTTTTTTATTTGTTTACGGTACGGGAAACCCGCATCTAGCCTACAAATACGGTTGATTACCGTTCGACGAATAGCAATTAATGATTTTTATAATATCCAACTGTTGTTTTGTCGAGCGTGGTGAAGAGATAAAGTCATTAAACTTGATCTGAATATGTGCGAGATGCTGCGCTGCCACGCGCGTAAATATTATCGTGCCTTTATAATGTGTTTCTTTTGGACTTTAGTATAGCATCGATTATCCGCGAATCTGAACTATTACACTGGCCAACAGCTATTTAGGTGTCGGGATATTTGGAACTGATTTCATATGACTTTGGTGCCCTGAATTCAAATATTGCATTAATTTGTGCCGAAGAGCTCAAGTTTTTGAGGTATGACATTTTAGTGAAATATACCTTAAACTATTTTAAATTAAATTATTATACAGGGTGACTTAAAGTGTTACAGAGTAATAGCACTTAAACTATTGATGATATCCAAAAAAAGTTTCAGACAAAAGTTGTTCAGTTTGAAGGGGGACATCGTTTGGAGGCAAATACAGCCCCTCTTCTCCAACCCCTGCGCAGGGATGAGGATTACTTTGACATTTTTAATAGGAACACATATTTTTTATGACAAATCATGATTTTTCGATAAAAAATATGTAACATTTGCCTGAAACAATTTTTTATCCGATGCATCCCTCAACCCCTAAAATGCATGTCCAAAATCGGTTTCCCGAAACTCCATTTAATTTTTATGCCTTCAAACTAAACAACTTTTGTGTGAAACTGTTTTGGATATCATCAATAGTTTAAGTGCTATTGCTCTGTAACACTCACCTCCAGCATAAATAACTAGTAATTTTACATCACTACTGTATTAAAGCGTATAATCGTGCGTTTACTGTAATCGCACGTAGATGCTACTATTTATATATGTATGCATATGATATTATTGAGGTGCAGAAGGAAATGTAGGTTTATGACAAACTTGCTTGTATATTAGTGGTTTACATGCACGTTGTTGTACAGTTCGTCCGCTAATTAAACAAGAAATGCAACGTTTAGTTTATTTTAAAGCTAAATTCTTTTACTCTTAGAATGAACCTGATAGTTAAAATGAGTCATTTTACTACCGCTTAGAGACATGAAAACCAGTTATTTTATCGGGGATCTTGCAAAAAAGTTACGTAAAAATTAGTTGGTATAAAGCATATATATCTAAATACTGCAGTAATTATTTACATTTGTGATTTTCTTTGGCAATTTAATTTCACAAAAAAATTGACAGCCTTGCACTCTGCTGTCATATTAAATAGTTTCCGTAATATTGAATGTGAGTTATTGTGATTTGACATAAAACGCTACGACATCTGATGACAGAAATTTTAACGGTAAAAACAGTACATGCTGTTAGTAATGCTATATATATGAAAAATGGCGAATTCAACATTACATTTGGCTTAAACTCCGCCCGTAATATATCAAATTCCAATAGTATTTTGTCTCATCAAAATTAATGTTTGATACGCGATTTTGAAGGTTATTTAAAAGTTACGTAAAAATTAGTTGGTATAAAGCATATACCTCGAAATACTGCAGTAATTACTCACATTTGTGATATTCTTTTGGAATTTAATTTCATAAAAAATAATCAAAACTGACAATCCTTAACACTGCTGACATATGATAGTTTCCGTAATATTGAATGTGAAGTATTGTGATTTGACATAAAACGTTACAACATCTGATGACAGAATTTTTAACTATAAAAACATTACATACTGTTAGTAATGCTTATATGAACAATGGTGGAATCGACATTACATTTAGCGTAAACTCCGCCCGTAATATGTCAAAATCCAATAATATTTCTTTTCAAATTTTACTACCTGCATGTTACGATTAAATATATAGTTTTTGAACGCTCTGTATATAATATGTGATTTAATTTTTTATAAGTAGTAATGTAATTTATATACCAAAAGTTGTAGATTCATTAGAATATTTACTGCAGGTCGCGCGATTACAATTGGCACTAATTTTAAGTTTTAACACATAGCTATTATTTTGATGCTAAAACTAATGGTGTTTCTCAAGGATATCAAATTAATGTTTGATACGCGATTTTGGAGATTATTTTTCTCTCTAATGACGAAAACTAAGTTAATATTTTAAAATTAGTGTTTTGATTAAAAAAATACAGTTCAAAAATTTTGACAATGTCATTACAGAGAATTCAGAAAAAAACAATATCACCATCTGGAGACAATCTGTTTATTTTAACAGTTGTCGGTAATATTAAATGACGTAGTGGCGCTAAAGTCTCTGAATAGATTATAATAACATTTATTTTCAACGTATTATATTACGTAACTGACCACTAACGGTCACCTATCGTTAGGCTTGCGAACTTTAAAATACAAAGCGGGAAATAATGATTTCAAATGCGGGACAAGGGCTTAAAAAGCGGGATCCGACTAATTTTACTTAGAATATAAAAAAAACGTGAAATTTTTTTTACAAATCAGGATGAGAAGTAAAATAAAACACCTTGTTAGATTAATAATAGTCAATATTTACTAAAAAAAACAGTTATAGTGTAATTTAGACTTTATTATGAAAACTATAAATTACTTTTTAAATGAGTATTTTTCTTGACATTTGGCACTTTTAAGGATTTTTTTATTTTTAAGTACAAAATTGTAAAAAGCTTTGCATGGATAAGAAAAATTTACGTTAACTTGTAGCTCTGACTTCACAGAATCTACATAAAGACGATTTCGCGCGTCAGTCCAGGCATTATTACAAAGTGAGAAGACTCTCTCTACTGCTGCATTAGAACACGGAATAGATGCTATGTATTTAGCGTCCTCCGAAAAGCGGGATATTTAGCGTCCCGCACACATCTTGAGCGGAACGTCTCGTTAAGGATATCAGAAACGGGACGTCCCGCGTATAGCGGGACGGTTGGCAACCCTACCTATAGTCTTGATAAAACGGACACCCTGTATTATAGGAAATCGAAGTGATAATCGAAAAAAAAACCGATTATTTTTTATTCCCCAGTTCTTGTTTAATGGGCGCATGCAGTGTTGCAAATGGGCGATAAAAGTGATTGGATTTTCACACGCTTTATCTGTATACACATCGTCGTCTGTCCGCGCATTGAAATCACCAACGACTTGGGTCTTGACTGTGGCCGACCCAAGATCCGTTACATGCGACGGTTATAATTGTTCGGCTTTCATATCTCTTGCAGTGTTCCTTTTATACTTAAATTATCATTATTATACAAGTGACACTCTATGTCATTTGCATTTTGCATTTACAAACATGTATGATTTACACGAATGACAATGGCGGCAGTTTAACTGGAAATGTCGTCACATGTTCGCAGAATTTCTTTTCATCTAATGTTTAAATGTTTTGTGTCTTTGGTTTTAATCCGAACATTACGATTAGCTCCCAATTGGGCCTTTGAATTAAAAAAAACCCGGGTCGCAGTGCCAAAACCCTACCGACAATATAGTGTATTTGCTGATAGTTGAGTTGTTTGTTTTTGAACAAAATAAAAAATTTAAGTCCTTAATACACTCCTTAAAATAATCTTTTTTCAGTTGAAATATTGTTATCAATCCAACATCTGCACCAAATTAATTACACCTTTCAGTGAGTAAAGTCGTCTATACAAACTAGTATTTTCATAAAATTTGTAAATACGGACCTGTTTGACCGATTTTTTTAAATTTTAGGAGTACTTCTTAATTGCTACTAAAAGGTTAAATTTCAATTTTGAAACGATTTTAAGAATTTTTTCGGTACTTTTGGGCCCAAAAACTTTTTTCAACTCTTAAAAACTATCTTTAAAATTGCTTGATTGGGCCCATTCTAATTAAACTTCGGCAGTGATGGATTCCAAAGCGTGGACCAAATTTTGTTTAAATGTGCCATACATAGCAAATACACTTACAAGCTTAGCACAGAAATCTACAGTTTCTTTTTTTTTCAGATATTTAACGAAATATGTTGATATCAATTATTTGTTTCATAGTTTTTTAAGGAACTCGCTTCCATAACTACTTATATCTAATTTTAATTTCTATAATATTAAAGTCGAATCATTTAAGCGCGATTAAAATCATATGATAATCGATTCGTGGCGGAGACTTCGGCGCTCGTGAACGCGTGTAACCTGCAAGCGATCACGCGAGCCTTAAAAGTTTTGGATAGTTATACAGTGTGTTGGCGTTGAGACGATACTATTTCATAAAAAAAGGTTGACTATCCTTGCTCTATACAAAAAAACTAATGGAGTTGATCGACACTGTCTTGTAACGGTAAATAAATATAGAAATAAATCATACAAACATTATGCGCCCGCCGTCGTGTAAGAAGTATAACTTCAAAAAGTATTATATATACGAGTGCCACCTTGTATAGTATGGAAATTATAATATGAAAAAACGTATTATATTAAAGAATAAAAGGATCATAGCTTTTATCATTGTTCACATTTAAAATGCAAATGATCACAAAAGAAACACAGAACTTTTTTTTCAATTTTACCGAATCTTTAGAAATTTTTATAATTTATTTATATGCCTGTAGCATAACTTGTGAGTTCAAGGGCGGTTGAAAACGAGATATTTGAAAAAAAAAAAACAAAATAAGTACATTCGATTTTGTATAAATATTTTTAATAAAGTAACACATTTTTGAAGTGAAACTTCTTTAGCCGCGATATGTATCAAACGACTATACCTACTTACTCAAAATTTTATGTTTATAAAATCATTTGAAATCAGAGAAAATTGTAACTCTGGAACGTCTGCTTGGATAACTGCTGAGCGTAATAGTAGAGATATAGAACTGATATATACATCTCTTTCTATGCGTAGAAGTGGTGACGTCATTATATGGCACGTAAGCTCAACCGTTTGAAATGAATACATTTTTAAATTCTTGTTTGCAATTCAGAGGAAGAATATAAGAACGAAATATTTGCTTTACATTTTTAATTGTTTATGTGTAAGGAATAATGTGCATTGTTGTAGATTATAGATGCTCGACAACTCATTAGCGATGTGCCAATTTAAAAAATTATAAAATTTTGAAAAGTGGGACGACTCTATTGTATTTATTTGAATCAAGAAATACCTACATTTATTTGAATGTGAAAAATTTTAAAATTGAATAAATTATTTAAACTGACATTGTTTCAATTATTTTTGTTGCAAAAAATAAAGTGTTCTAAACGTTCATAGAATGCTTCAATGGTTATTTTGAATGGAGAGATGAATTCAAAATTTAAAAATGCCTCACGGCTTGAGAAATCTGCTTGCATTTTTACGTCGCGTAATTTTCGATTTTGTGCGGCTACTGAAATCATTCTTCAATTATTTTAATTAAACTTAATTTTGCAAACTAAAACAGGTAGTTCGCTAAAGTGCCTGTTGAATTTCATTCATAAAACACATGGTCCAATAAGAAACAATATTTAAATAATCTAAATATCAAACATATGATGTCCGCCGATCGCCACTGACCGACTACCCAAATTACCCGTGACGCTACCAACTTAAAGAAAAACGCCAGCTGACACTGTCTTAGTCGCTACAGGGTTACAACATTCTGATATATATGATTATAATATAGTTCATGTGTTGGTATAGCACATGCTTTGAAAATTCCATAAAGTTTATATTAAAATCGGGATCTCTTGTACAGGTTGTCACAAAAGAATATTTTTGCACACCTCCCTGTTAATGATGAGTAAAGCAAGACTAAGACCGATGTTGTCTTGGTCTTGCGTCTTTAATCCTGGCCTCGGTCTTGGACTTGCGTTTTTAATCCTGGTCTTGGTATTGGTCTCGCGTATTTAATCACGATTACCGAGCTGGATAGAGTAGTGGTGACAGCACTAGACTCGCATTCGGAAGGTACCGGGTTCGAATCCCGGCGGGGGCAGATGTGGCTGGGACTTTTTCCTACTGCCTCTCGCCGAGAAACGGTAATTCCTGTACCGGCCATCTTGATTGAGGTTTTCCATGGTTTCCCTCAATTAATTCCAGATAAATATCGATCAATATCAATTAATTCCAGATAAATATCGAGATGGTTCCTTATTTGAGGCTATGGCCGATTACCTATCAAACTCCTAGTTCAAAAATTACCTACCTTATCCCAATTTCCTATAATTCCTTCATTCGCCCATTGCTATTACACAAGTTGAAGTTGTAAAAAATGTAGAAAATAACGGGTGTTAGTTATAGATGAAAAAATAGTAATGGTGTGAATGGCGTCTATTATGGCATAAAGTCGAGAAACGGACGTTAAACGCATTATTATTATTATTATTACTTATTTATTTAACAATTTTTTAATGCATCATAAGCACATATGTTAGTTTTTTTTATTTATTTAAAGTTAAGTAATTGAAAAAGAGAATATCTAAACTTGATTTAAAAAAAAATTATATTTTTGTCAACCATGAGTAAAAAAATTGTGAAGACTGAAATATAACCAAAATTTTACGATGAATGTTTTTTTGTTGCAGCTGAGCGTGTTTACAAGATATTGGGAAAAGAAAAAACATGCTTCGAGAATATTCTTGCGGCTCTTCTGTTTTTGGTGAGTGGTAAAATTTTACTTTTGATATTTTTAATAAATCTGACGTAGTAAAATATTTCTTATACCAAATGGTTATCAAAAACCAAGAGTAATTATTTTTCGAAATTTATTCATTAGAGATAAAGTGATCATAATTTTTAGTTTAGTCTTGCGCATTTGGTCTTGGTCCGTCACACTTAGTCTTGATTTTGGTCTTGCTCTTGTTCATTCGCTCTTCGTCTTGGTCTTGCATATAAAGACTTGACCTTGGTATTTGTCTTGGCCTTGCTTTTTTGCAAGAACCAGACCAAGATTGCAAGAACAAGACCGATTTGGCTCATCACTACTCCCTATAAAATAGCCACTTTTCATACCTGCATGGCCATGAATGACACATTTAACACTAGTGTTGTAATGTTGCGTAAAATACAATAAACGTCGGCAATCTCATAGTAAATAAATCATAGTTTAACCATATGAGAATTCAAAGCAGCCGACAATTGATCTTGCTGAAAACAGCTGTCAAAAATTTTTAAAAATATGTGAAAATCAGCTATTTTATAAGAGATACGGGCAAAAAAACACCTTAAACTTTTCTAAAAGAGATATGTTTTTGAAACACAATGTAGAGACTGTTAAAATTATTTCATTCACAAATTTATTCATTACATCGACTTTTATAAATTCCTCTATCTGAAATATGTAGACATTTACTCAAAATTATTGCATAATTTTGATAGAAATTTGAAATTCAAATATGTTTCATTCATAAAACGAACTGTATTGATTGACAGACTACTGAATTATTGATTACCTGTTATAAAAACTGTCTCAAGGCCATTTTAAACACTCACGATTCTATGTTCGGATTGTTTAACACAAATTGTTTTTCTTCGACGCAAAATGTACGTTGATCAATAAAATTTGTTTGGCGCGTCGAATCAGATGCATATGAATTATGAAAAAAACCCGGGTCGCAGTGCCAAAACCCTGCCGACAATATAGTGTATTTGCTTATACAGGCAGTGTGGCTTTATTATGCAAACTTAAGTTGGTTTTTGGGCAAAATAAAGAATTTGACTCCTTAATACACCCCTTAAAATAACATTTTTTTTCTTAACTGCAATATTATTATCAATTTAACGTCTACACCGAATTAAATACACCCTTGAATAAATAAGCCACTTTCTACAAATTAGTGTTTTTAAAAAATTTGTAAGTCCGGTCCTGTTGGGCCGATTTTATTAAAATTTTAGAGACACTTTTTAATTGCTACTAACGGGTTAAATGTCAATTTTGAAACGATTCTGAGAATTTTTTCGGTATTTTGGGGCCCAAAAACATTTTTCAACCCCTAAAAACTACCCTTAAAATGACCCGATTATGCCCATTTTAAGTAGGCTTCTGGCGATGATGGATTTCAATACGTGGACCAAATTTCGTTAAAATCAATTAAGTCTTTCGAAAGTTATTGCCCGTACACACACACACATATATATATATATATATATATATATATATATATATATATATATACAAACATTTTTAAAAATGGTGCCAAAGTGTTTAGGAGGTTCCGACCCCTAGGTCCCGCCATCCGACCGACGCCAATAGTGTATGTTGCCTTATGGCAAATACACTAATAATACTTTTCAATCTGTAGAATGTAGTGTATTTTTAAAATATAACTACTCAGTTTTTGGTTTAAGCGAAGAATAATAATTGTATTTCTATTGTAAAAAATTAAATACAATTCATTTGTATAAACGATTACATAAAAGATATATATACGCGGGATTCAGGAAAGAATGTCAGAACTAAATGCTGACTTATGTTGGCATGCACTAAACAAATTTGTAAGTTTTTTCAGTTCGTATGGTTGGTACAAATACATACGAATAAAAATCAAAATTGCTATGGAAACAGTAAACAAACAACTAAATTTAATTTGAATAAAATATTGTGTTGAAAAAATGTTCTATCATACCAAAGTAAAATAAAGATTTATTTAACACAATGCCTGGAAAAGGAGACAATTTAACGCGGAAAGAAAAACTGGCAGTGGTCAATTGTTGCGACGAATTAACAAAAAAAAAATACATTGAATGAAACAAGTCATCACAAAAGTCACTAAAATATTTTCTGTATGGATACATTCTATTACAAAAACAGTAAATAAATATACATTTTGCAAATAAAATTATGTTAATTATTAGTTCTGTGATGCGAGGAAATTAATAATAATAATGAGTTTAACATCCGTTTCTCGACTTTGTCATAACAGACGCCATTCGTACCATTACTATTTTCCATTTACCACACTTCCCGTTATTTTTCTACATTTTTAAAACTTCAACTTATGTAATAGCAATTGGCGAATGAAGGAATTATAGGAAATTAGGATAATGTAGGCAATTTTTGAACTAGGAGTTTGATAGGTAATCGGCCATGGCCTCAAATAAGGAACCATCTCGATATTTATCTGGAATTAATTGAGGGAAAGCATGGAAAACGTCAATCAAGATGGCCAGTACAGGAATTACCGTTTCTCGGCGAGAGGCAGTAGGAAAAAGTCCCAACCACATCTGCCCCCGCCGGGATTCGAACTCGGTACCTCCCGAATGCGAGTCTAGTGCTGTCACCACTACTCGACCCAGCTCGGTTGTGAGGAAATTAATATATTAAACAATGATTATTCAACTTCTCCCGAATGTCATTTAAATTGTAAAATATACCAACACACAGTTACAATAAAATGAATAAGTATTATGTGCATATTTTTTAGTTGTTTTATGGATATAAAATAATTTTACAATAAAAATTTATGTATTATTACTCTGAAAAATCATTCTTGAAGAAGCGAACTGTCAGTCTTTGACAGCTAAGTAATTTTATTTTTAGTAACTTACCGAGTGCTCAAAAAATGTTTATAGTGTGTGTTTTCAATATAACTCAGCATATAGTTCTGGCATTCTAATGTGAATAACTAATACATTAACTACAAATTATATAAACATAATAGGTTGGCTAAACTCAATCAGTAATCGAAATATTTTAGTAACGCGTTAAAGAAAGTAATTAACTTTCTTGATAAATGTTAAACAAGCCGCGCGGAAGTGTAGATTTATTTTTTAGTGTTTTTAATATAAATGATAATTAATATTAATTTTATGATGACATTTCCATATTCAGTAAGAAATTATTGGTTATTTTATAGTAAATTGCGCTACCCACTCGCAATAACAAAATTGTGGTAAATTACAGACAACCCCCTTATAGCACGGTGCTTTTTGTCTAATACGTAATGGTCCTGTCGTTCAGTTGGCTGAATTCTTTGACATGGAATTCGTAGACATGTAATGTAGGGATGTCAGAAGTGCCAAAAAATATCGATATCGGTACCGATATATTTTTTTAAAAATATCGATATATCGGTCTAATTTTAAAGAGAACATTGGCACTCAAAGAAATTTACTATACATATTGGCTAGCTTAATATAATCTCAAATAGCAATTAACGGATACTATTTGTAATAAATCAGGTAATAAATAATTATATGAAATCAAAAACTACGATAAGATTTTTTCTTTATTAATCAAATACATTTAGGAGCAGATAATTTTAGAGATTAATCGAACAATTAATAAAATCAGGGATGGCGAACCTGTGGCATGCGTGCCAGAGGTGACATTCGACAGCATTTAAACTCTGAAGATGGTGCAAAACGTACCGAAACGTTAGTGAAAATGCAATTTTAACTTCAGTATTGCTGTTTTATTGATCCTGTGCCACGGATTTTATCCAAACTTATCCAACAATCATCAAGGACCACAACCACTCTAATAAACTTCTTTTAATTAGAGTCAACCTTATAAAGTAAAAAATCTTCCTTTGATGTCCTGACATTAAAAAAATGGCCTGGTTGTCGTGGGACATGGAATTATGGGCAGACTTGTGTTTGGGAAGGAATGACGGGGTTTCATCAATATTTTCAGTTGGTTGCCATTTTCTAAGTTCCAATTTACCAATCATGTATTCGTCAATCGGAACCAATGTAACATTAGATCGCTTTTACAATTTTACAATCAAAATACGTTTCATCTCTAGTTTATGGCGCAATAAAAACACAGGTGTAATTTGTCTATGCAAAGTCGCTGTAACAACATAATAAGATCTTTTACAGTTAAATGAGTCTTTTATTTCATAATGAAAGACTGTCTACTTTGCGCCCAAGAATTATCTAAGCTATTTATTTTTTATGTCTTTCATATTATTTAAAAACTCGGGTCGCAGTGCCAAAACCCCACAGACAAAAACCCACAGACAATAAAATGTATTTGCTTATAATATAATGCTATACCATGCTTCATTAAAAATATTGCATCCCTTAATAATTTTAAATCTGCATTGAAAAACTACCTGATTGAAAGATGTTTTTATAATTTACAGGAATTTTTTAATGTTTAATTTTTATCTTTGTACATGACTATGTTTCATACTCTCGTGGGTTTTCTGAAACTTAATAAATTATTATTATTATTATTATACAGGCAGTCTGGTTTTATTATATCAAAATAAGTTTGTTATTAAGCAAAATACAAATTTTAACTCTATAATAAACCTTATAAAAATTTTGTTTCTCTTAATTGCAATATTATTATCAATCTAACGTCTACACCGAATTAAATACACCTTCGATAAATAAGTCACTATCTGCAAATTAGTGTTTTCAAAAAAAAATTAAGTCCGGTCCTTTTGGGCCGATTTTATTGAAATTTTAGGGGCACTTTTCAATTGCTACTAAAGGGTTAAATTGCAATTTTCAAACGATTCTGAGCCAAACGTGCCAAAGTCTTTAGGAGGATATGAAACGTCGAGAAATTTTGGTCCGACCCCTAGGTCCCGCTATCCGACCGACGCCAATAGTATATGTTGCCATATGGCAAATACACTAATAACAGTGCAATTCAAATTTATATATATTTTATATACGTTTATTTTCGCAGTTATACTTCCAATTTTTAAAATTAGAAAAGACCAGCGCACCCGTGTGAATTCTTCGCACCGGTAGTGGTCACTTACGTAATATAATAGGGTGGAAATAAATTTTATTCTATTCAGAGACTTCAACGCCACTACGTCACTTAATATTACCGACAACTGTTAAAATAAACAGATCGCCACTAGATGTTAATTTTTAAGGTTCCTACGTTTAATGTCGGGTTAAACTGACCGGTAAATCAGGATTTCTAATTTTTACACCTGCCAACCCTATACTCACATTCTAACCGAAATTTGAAGATTGTATCTGCGTAGCATTTGACACATGGGGCATTCCACGTGAAGCGGACATAAGAAAAAAAGTGACATCTTGAATTTCGCTCATATTCAGGTTAATTATAGTCCTTGAGGACATGAATGTACCTGCACAATCATTTTTTTTCTTGTATGAGACTCGGTTGTGAAGTTATGGACTACGAAAGATTGCACCAACTATGAAGTAGACATTTTTTGGATAGTGCTGCTGGGATGAAAAAATATTTTATGTAGTGATTTATCGAGAAAAAATAAATGGTTTTGTATATTATGGATCAATAATAAGAAAAAAAAATTTTTTTTGATAGAAAACCGGAAGTGAACTTTTTAACACCATTTTTTTTTTAATTTTTATTTACTCAAAATAAAGCTAAAACTATGTAGATGTTACACTAAAAGTTTCAAAATGGGAAGCCGGGTTCGCAGCTAGGTCTGTATTTCCCCGCATTTTTAACCAGCACTCGAATAGGTAAGATTCTACTGTAGTACAGCGTACAGCGTTTACGTGGGTAATAATTTTATATAGCAACTTATCACAGACTACGGCAGTAATTACATATTGTTACTGTGATGAACGGCAATGCCGTACAGCTTACTTATTGCGTACCATCTATATTTACGTATGAATGATTGCTTACATAGTGCGTTCGTTTTCATCACATCGTTACTCACAACTCAAGGTGGCTTTATCAGCTATTCAATATACCCCTTTTCCACCAGCATAACTCTATTTCTTAAGATTTGTTTTATTTATTTATACTTATTTTACGTGACATTTTTAGATAACATCAATTTAATTTTGTAAGTTTTCCTAGCCAACTTGGCGATGCCAAGTCCAAGGTAGGATCTACACTCTTATAATACAAGAAATAAGAATTGCTTAGTTTTGCCGCTACATCGGTTAACTACGACAAAAAAGTTTTAAAACTACTGCATTAAAATTTTTTAATAAGCTTCCAAGTCATTTAAAAAAGTTTGACTATGCAAAAATTTAAAAAACCCGGGTCGCAGTGCCAAAACCCTGCCGACAGTATAGTGTATTTGCTAATACAGGTACTGTGGCTTTATTACATGAACTTAAGTTTGTTTTTGGACAAATACACCCCTTACAATAATAATTTTATTAGTTGAAATATTGTTATCAATCCAACATCTGCACCAAATTAAATACGACCTTCAGTAAGTAAATTCGTATACGCAAACTAGTGTTTTCATAAAATTTGTAAGTCCGGTCCTGTCGGGCCGATTCGCTTATAATTTTAGGAGCACTTTTTAATTGCTACTAAAGGGTTACATTTCAATTTTGAAACGATTCTGAGAATTTTTTCGGTATTTTTGGGCCCAAAAACTTTTTTCAACCCCTAAAAACCACCCTTAAAATGACCCGATTGGGCTCATTTTAAATAGTCTTCGTGCGGTGATGGATTCCAACAAGTGTGCCAAATTTCGTTAAAATTAATTAACTCCTGCGAAAGTTATTGCCCGCACATATAAATATATATATATATACGTATATAAATATATATATATACGTATATAATATATATATATATATATATATATATATATATATATATATATATATATATATACATATATATATAAACATTTTTAAAAATGGTGCCAAAGTGTTCAGGAGGCTATGAAACGTCGAGAAATTTTAGTCCGACCCCTAGGTCCCGCCATCCGACCGACGCCAATAGTGTATGTTGCCATATGGCAAATACACTAATAAGAATTGCTTAGTTTTGCCGCTACATCGGTTAACTACGACAAAAAAGTTTTAAAACTACTGCATTAAAATTTTTTAATAAGCTTCCAAGTCATTTAAAAAAGTTTGACTATGCAAAAATTTAAAAAACAAATGAAATTCCTTATCACTACCAAATGTTATTATTTTTCGACTCTCGATTTTAATTAGTATTGTATTTTGATGGCTTCACGCTATATGTGCATATTTCTTGTGTAAATAAATTCTAGTTTATGATTCGGAAATATCTAAATTCTGTAAAAAATCTTATTCAATCTTTGATATTAATGCTTCAAAATACACTAGAAATATGTGCCATTCTTCTCATATGACTTTCAGCCATGCTTTTACAATTTTTTTGATCTCATCGCTGCTTTGTATAATTTGTGAAAACGAACGTTTTATACATATTATGTGGTAGTTTTATGACAAGTCGAATTATTTACACGTGATAGGAAAAGAGTTTGTATTGCGTTGTGTTGGCAGAACTGAATGAAAATGAAAAAATACATTGCAGTTGAAACTTGAAACGTTGCCTTCAAATAGTAGTAAAGGTATCTTGTTCATGAATGTGAGGCATTATGACGAACAAGTGACATTATGTTGAAACGAACCACAGCGAGTTTTAATAGTCACCCGAGTCCTATAATTTCATTTTACGTACAATATGCATAGTACATACTAAATTTTTTGCAGTTATCCGCCAGAAGATAGCTGTTTTTCACCCCATTTTCAAAATTTTTGACAGTTCAATTTTGAACAAAATCACTTCTAATTGCAGTTCGCACGAGATCTACTATGAAAATGGTAGTAAAACTACGTTTATTTTAAGTTACTCAACTTTACAGCACTAGTGTTAAATGGGTGTGATCAAGGGCTAGGGCCGGCGCTGCATATTTTACCATGCTGAGGGAACGTGTCCGTCAAGCGAACAGAATACATTCTCTCCCGTTCAGTAAGCGTAAACAAGATATTAATATGATTACACGAGATACCAGCAAGTGTGGTACCACCAGTCATCGTCGACTTATCTGCAATCATCGATATTTTTATTCGAATCCGATCGATCAATACTTGACATTGCAACTTAAGTTTATCCCAATTGCAATGTATCGTCTCATAGTGGCGGTTTGTTGTCTTTACTCGATATATTACATATACACATTTACATATATTATTAGAGATCTCGGTTAACACTGCTTCGCTTAACGCTGTTTCAGTATTACGCGGTTTCTATAATAGCAAGTATAACGTAAATTATGAATCAGTTTATACAAAATGATTCAAATGTTGGTAGTTCAAAGGTAAGATGAAGTGTAATTGATGCAATATTTGCTATCGACAACAGCTTGCTGAACTAAACAGAAAAAAGACAAACGACATTAGATGACGTCTTCACAAAAAACAAAATATGACAAATGATGAACTTTTCTCATCACAAACATAACTTCTTACTCGAACTTTTATTTGATTTTATTGAATGTTTTATGAAAAAAAAAACGATATTAGCAATTAATAAATCTTATAATTAATGCGATAAAAAAGTATTTAACAATAAATATTACAATATTAAACAAAAAAAAACAGTAACAAATTTTCTTATTCTCGGTTCAGTTTCACTTATGTCTATTATGTATACGTCTTAAGACTTAAGATGACCTCGTTTAGCGCTGTTTCGTATATCGCAGTATTTTATTGGAACGTATCTCCCGCGTTAAGCGGAGTCTTACTGTACAGTGATTTTAATGAAATCGGGTCCTTGATTGGTCGAAAAACGGCGTCGTACCCGCTACTGAGTCCTTTCACTCGCAAACGGCCCGAGTCTATACTAATTCAATATTAAAACATTAAACGCCCCCAGCTTGCGGCGATGCGTTTTGTTTTACAGCGGTCATAATATACGATACTCAGAATGTACACGCCCACAATCGTCCCGTATCTTAGATGCCGCGACTACGATCTCATAGAAGTTAAACTCGAAATTCCACCGCGAATTTCATCTTTGCTTATAGAATTATGTGAAATGTCGAGAAATTTTGGTCCGATCCCTAGGTCCCGCCATCCGACCGACGCCAATAATGTGGAAAATACACGAGACATACGTACTTATTACAAAATGAACGTTAAATTAAATTTAAAAAAATAAATAAAAACGAGTACCTACAAGTTTCAAATGTTTCAGCACCGTTAAAACAGCAATCGCCATATTTTTGCAGTGCACTATCAGTTGTTTATCTTATAAAACAAAACACAAACGGGATCGTTGATGTGTTGTTTTTACTGCTTTCATCCCTGTTACATCTGATAACAGATTCTTGTTTTGTGTCTTTCAAATCATATTCTTCTTCTTTCAAAACTAGATTGAGATTATCAACTCGAATGGAATGCAGAGCACTCTTTTTGCCGTAACGTGTCGCCATTTGCAGAAATGATAAATTATATCAAACTGACGCTCAGTAAGGGACTCCTGAGGAACCCTTGATCACTTTTAAAATCAATTTTGATAATATATTGAAACTCTGACCCGCTTGTAAAATCAATATTGATAAAATCTATGAAGGCCTTGAGTTTAGTGTAAAACAATCGATATAAAAAAATGGCAGATCTTCCGGCAGGTCAACTTTATTTTTTAACGAACAATTAATAGTCGTGTTTTTCGGTTAAACGGCTAATCAAGAACCTAGAATCATACTACAGATTCTACAGGTAATTTTTTTTTTTTTTTAAATAAAAGATTTGGCTGCGTGTCAAAGATATATTTTTTTACGTTGCCAGTTTTTCCAAGTTTTTTTTTCTCGAATTTTCGCTTGTAGAATCTGCAGTCTGATTATTGATTCTTCATTTGACGATTAACCTGCTTCCTTTAGCATTTAAAAATAGCGTCGGGAGAGCGATAAACGTTTTTAAGCGAAAGAAAAGGATTTGAGGTGAAAAATTCAGAAGACTATTAATTCTTTTTTCGTAAATATATGTTGGTTTTGTTTGCTGTAGTTAAAGGCATTTATATCTCAATTCGAACGTTCGACAACTTAGGTCATCAGCGTCTTAATTACATTAATCAACATAATCACTTAAAACTAAACGACATTACAAAACATCCATCAGCAGAGACAGGATTCGAACCCACGATAGTGCTGTCAAGAAGCCGCTAACCAACCTCTCGGAAATAATAGTCAGTGACTAATACTTACTAGTAAGATTAATGAAGCGGCAAAGCAATGTAAAGCATACCCGAACTTAAACCATGCCGCTTATGTTGCATTGTGAAGTATAAGCGTACTAGTCACTACCTAGAATTTTCGAACTAAAGAGCAACATAGTGCAATATTATAATACGCGCCACGGTTCTAAAAAGTTCTGGAGCTAGATGCAAATGGAGGCTTGCGTAAGTACAGTCGGTTGAAAAACTACTAACTCGCGCTATATTATTATTTTTAATTTTTCTTTAATCTGAAGGTCTAACTCCTTGCACAAAGTCATCCAAAAAATCATTTTTCGTGCTTGTCTATGCAAAACTGAATTAGGCATCTTGATTAAAAACCAAAGAAACAACTTAACAATAGCGTACTGGACTGTACTTTATAGCAGGAAAGCGACAAGTGACACGACAACCAGCTATAACCAATCGCCGACGAGCGCACGTTCTGTGTCGGTAACTGGGAGGTGGTGGGAGTCTTCCTTTCCCACAATACAACCAGGACGGCTCTAAAATATGCATTTGCGACGCTGTTTGTGACTAACTTCAGAACCTTTTAGAACCGTGGCGAATATTATACTTGCAGAAATTGAAAATAATGACAATAGTGTCTAAACGAATTCTATGCGCAAACATTATTTTCGTGTGGGAATATTTTATTTTAATAATTACTGATCCAGTTTAAATCACTGTAAAAAAAAACAAAAAAGCAAAGAGCTTATTAAAAATGTATGAACACAAAAGTAATTTCGTATTGCTCAATTCACTTTATTATTACCAAAATATAGCTATTACCTAAATATTGGTATTCAATGTTATAGAATAGAAAATTTTCAGTCATTCAATGTGTTGTACCCATAGTTCTTTTCATCTGTGCAAAATATAGGTTGGTACTTTATATTTATCGATCTTTTTTTTAATACAAACAATTGAAAGACACCGAACGATAGCGTCTTTTTGATAAATACGTCACGCGATCACCTTTTTGCGGTCAAAACATTTTATTTTTCAACTAATTATACATTATTATTACTTTGAAACGAACTCTCACTTTTGTGGCCTCTATTGTTGTATCCGTGTTAAAAAATCGATCGACAATTCCGTTATTGAATTTTCTGTTTTTTTTTTGTGTTCATTATTTAAAAACGTTTCCTTTCTGTGGGAACGTTGATGTCTTTTAGTTCCGATGATATTTTTAATGACGAAATTTCTCAACAATAATTTTTTTTGGTAACTCGCGCGTGGTCACAATCTAAGGTCGTGCCGAGTTCAACACACTACTGTTGTTGATATCGAGTGGGGCGCCGAAGGCTCCACTACCTTTGTCGCTGCCGAGTTCAACACGGTGGAGTCGATAGCTCCACTACTATTGTTGATAACGTTATGATAGTAATAAGGTTGTGATAGTAATACGGTGAAACCGAAGGCTCCAATACTGTTGTCGCTGCCGAGTTTCATTTCAATCGCGTGCGAACCCGCGGATAGCGGCTAGTATACTACATAAATACATAAGTACTACATGTTCAACGATCTTTTGAACTAGAGATGGGAAAAACGGGTCTTTTTAGTGATCAGTGATCGGTTCAGACCTGAGTTACCCAACTCTATTTCGAACACATTACTCGAACGGAATGGGGGTGGATTTTATATAAAAGAATTTAACTTTTTTAATCTACTATACTACGCGGACGAAGTCGCGGGCAAACCGCTGGTTTATTTATGAAATTTGCAGCTCCTATTCGACAAACTGAAATCAGACAGCGATTAATAGTTCGTTAAGGAACGTATTCTGTTCACAACAAAACAAATTTTATTGTCGTTTTGCTTTCTAACGACCATCTATTTAATGATGTTATTTGCAGCTATGAAATTTAACATTACTACTGACGACGCGATTATAATTTAACATTTCACCGGCTCTTCGTTCGCAATAATATATTTGTGTTTTGCCGTGCGGTTTCGCGAATTACTTGCACACTGTCTGATTGTCAGTTGATGAGCTTTGGTTCGGAATCGGCCGTTGATGAATGTGGCCAAAGAACACGGCAATCATTAAGTTAAACGCTCGACAAGATATCTTACAAATGATCACGCACTAATTGCAAAACAATAGTTGCAGATAATACTTCATACCGTGCAATGTCAGGCGTAAAGTTGCTAAGCGAATTCATCCAATTATATCCCAGAGATTTGATTCAGTAATGCCAAAAGTTCGACTGACATGAGAGGCTATAGTCGTATGCTTTCCATCTAGCAAATGTAATCGCTCGTAGCTACTACAAAATTGAACTATGTCTCAACAAAATGATTTTGTTTTGAACACGCTTTTATTAGTGTATTTGCCATATGGCAACATACACTATTGGCGTTGGTCGGATGGCGGGACCTAGGGGTCGGACCAAAATTTCTCGCCGTTTCATAACCTCCTAAACACTTTGGCACCATTTTTAAAAATGTTTATATATATATATGTATATATATATATATATATATTTATATATATATATATATATATATATGTGTACGCGCAATAACTTTCGAAAGAGTTAATTGATTTCAACGAAATTTAGACCACGTGTTGAAATCCATCACCGCAAGAAGCCTATTTAAAATGGGCCTAATCGGGCTATTTTAAGGGTAGTTTTTAGGGGTTGAAAAATGTTTTTGGGCCCCAAAATACCGAAAAAATTCTCCGAATCGTTTCAAAATTGAAATTTAACCCTTTGGTAGTAATTAAAAAGTGTCCCCAAAATTTTAATAAAATCGGCCCGACAGGACCTGATTTACAAATTTCATGAAAACACTAGTTTGCAGATAGTGACTTGTTTATTGAAGGGTGTATTTAATTCAATGTAGACGTTAGATTGATAATAATATTACAATTAAGAAAAAAAATGTTATTTTAAGGGGTGTATTAAGGGGTTAAATTTTTTATTTTGCCCAAAAACAAACTTAATTTCACATAATAAAAGTATAAAACCACACGGCCCTATACAAGCAAATACACTATATTGTCGGCAGGGTTTTGGCACTGCGACCCGGGTTTTTAGCTCTATAGTCTGCACAATTCACAATACATTTTTTATACATACCAGAAAAGTTTTTGCTGATTGTTATCCTGGAGATTTAAATAAAAGATTTAGAAAACGTTTTTGAATTATGGGTATTAAAATATATTCTGCACATTTCAAAATACACATTTGATTTATACCAGCAAAGTTTTTCCTGATAGCTATCCTTGAGATTTAAATAAAATATTTGGAAAACGTTTTTGAGCTATGGGTTTGAAAATATATTCAACACATTTCAAAATACATTTTTAATATATTCCAGCAATGTTTTTGCTGATAGCTATCCTTGAAATTTGAATAAATGTATTATATACATATTTGGAACGTTTTTGGAAACGTATCGAAGAAAACGTATTGAAAATTAATTTTGATACTACGTATTTTTGTTGACTGGGCACCTGTATGTCTGTAACGAAATTTTTGAACGTGAAATTCACCGACTTCAAAACGTCAGATTAAACTGAAACTTTGCGCACTTATCAAGGACCGATAACAATACAATAATTTAATACGTTTGTCCCCTTATCGTGACCAGGACCTTCAGGATAAAAAAACTTGAAAAATTACAGCAAGCAAGCTAACACGGTGTACAGTGACGTATGTTGCGTTGCCTACCCGACAGTCAAATGCAATAATGTTTTTAAAATTGGAGTTTAAAAAAACTAAAACAACACGCTTTTATGAACTAAAAAATGCAAAATAATTTGACAACAAAATTAGTTTTACTGTAAAAAAGCGTGGAGTGCTTAATATCGGTAATACATTTTTCATTTATTAGCTAATTGTTAACGTAAAGCTATTATGAAAATTTAAGTAGATGGCACCCTACGCTTTTTATAGTAAAGCTAATTTTGTTGTCAAAATATCTTGCATTTTTTAGTTCATAAAAGCGTGTTGTTTTAGTCTTTTTAAAATCAATTTTTCTTTTGATTTATTTTGGCATCAAATAGGTGGAATGGTGCAACGTGTACTTGTATAAGTAGTTATCGCACTGGTCGCCGTAACTTTGTCGGCGCCAGTGTCTAGGAAAGGCGGGTGTCCATGGAATGCTTCGGGAATGTGGCGGTCTGTTCTCAAAAGACCGTCTCTTGGAAAATACAGAGACACTCTGTATTTTCAAAAAAACTGCAATATATTATCTTGTATCAGAAATAACCATTTCATAAGTACCTATATTTGGCGTTTCATGGCTTCTCTATTACAAGCCCCCAGTTCACAGGTTCGAATCCGAGAAGTGGTAAAAGTATTTATTGCATTTTCAAATGTAGGTATCATTAAAAAATTCCAAATTTTAATTAGTGCTAGGCCCATAGAACTCTAGATGATGGGTGGCCTTAAAAAAAGTGCTACCGGTGTACAGAATAAAGACGTCCCTTTTGAAATATATAGACGTTTTTTTATCCAAAAAATGTATCGAAAAGAATTCATCGCAACAAAAGTCGCTGTTCAGAAATTCAATTTCCTTTTATTTATTTATTTGAAATGTAATAATTAAGACATTTTTACAATTCAAAGATTGTGTATTGATTTGTTATTTATATAATTGATTTTTGTAATACAATCGATATCCCATCGATTGGTTTCTTTTTAGATGATGTTTGTGCATTTCCGATCGAACTGCGATCATTTATAAATGAAAAAATTCGGGTCGCAATGCTAAACCCTGCCGACAAAATAATCTATTTGTTCCTACACATGCTTTATAGTTTCATTCTAAAAACTTAAGTTTGTTTTTAAGCGAAATAAAATATTTAACTTGCACTTAACCCTTAATTAAAATGATATTTTTTTTACAAAATTTCAATATTTGGCCCCCATTTTAATTTTATAATCACCCTTCAGTAAATAGTCCTCTATCCACAAACAAGTATTTTCTTATAATTTATAAATACGGCCTTTTTTATAAAAATTCTTAAAGCACTTTTCATTTGCTATTAAATTTTAATTTTGAGACAACTCAGATAATTTTGTCGGTGTTTTTGTACCCAACATTTTTTTCAACCTCTATACTAATTACTAGCAACTGCTAAAATGAAATAAAACGAAACTACTTGCGTTTACTGTTCAAAATATTTTTTTTATTTATAAAACGTTTCTACCAAATTTTTGGTCCTTTTCAATTTTTCAAAATACAAAATAAATTATAATTGTTTTTTTATATAAACAATTATAATTTATTTTGTATTTTGAAAAATTGAAAAGGACCAAAAATTTGGTAGAAACGTTTTATAAATAAAAAAAATATTTTGAACAGTAAACGCAAGTAGTTTCGTTTTATTTAATAGTATATTACTGTTGGTAGAGTCAATATTATTAACTCCTAAAATGGTTCAATTGGGCCCATTTTAAATAGGCTTTCTGCGATACTAAATTCCAAATTACGTGGCAAATTTCGTTAAAATCAATAATATTTTCAAATTGTTTAGAAGGGTATGAAGCGTCGAGAAATTTTAGTCTGACTCCTGGGTCCCGCCATTCGACCGACGTGAATAGTGTATGTGCCATATGGATAATAGCCTAATAAAAGTTTAAAAACCTGCTGGGTTTCGTTTTAAATTACTTTTGTGAATTTTGTACAAAGAGGCTATGTCATTCGGATGCAGTGTAGATATTTATTTTTGTCTAGTCATTTCGAAATACTTTCGCAAATCGATTTTGTGATATCACAGCAAATAATTATTTTTGTGTAAAGATTTTTTTTTGAGTATTTTAAAGCCGACATTCTTTTTTTTTAACTACTACGGAAAGACATGCTATAAGTTTGAAGCCTTTGTCTGTGGCATCGTAGCTCCAAAACAGATGAACCGATTTCTATGAGGGTTTTTTTAATTTGAAAGCTGATATTTAAAAATAGAAAAAAATGTGAAAATTGTCTGTTTGTCCGGGCTAATCTCTGAAACGGCTGAACCGATTTTGACCACACTTTCATTTACGGGATTTTTCAAAGATTAATTTAGACTATTTTTTATCCCGAATATATTTGGGGTTTCTGTGTAAAATTGAAAAAATGGAAAAATTATGGGATCTGTTTGTCCGGGTTAATCTTCGAAACGGCTGAACCGATTGTGATGGTATTTCACAGACAGGTCAGAGGTTATGTCAAGAGCGGTCTAAGCTACATTTTATCCCAAAAATAAACCTTAAGGGGTTGGAAAGGGGAGGGGGAAATGCTGTATTTCTGAAATAGCTTAAGCTAAAAATGTGATACTCGGAAAAAAATACTCTCGTTAGAAAATAAAGAAATACGTGTCCGACTGTCTTTTAAAATACATCTACCCGAACGGGGTGGGGATAGATTTTATATAAAAGAAGTGCCGGTACAATCAAACGTGGACAAAGTCACCGGTAAACCGCTTCCATAATATGAAACAAATGATGGTCCGTTTGTTTAACGAACTTTTGATGCAAAATAATGATTACAGAACGGTCAGTTCTGTCAACAAAACTAGCTGTAATATTTTCTTCATTTTTTGTGTGTCGCCAATTTCTCAAAAGTGAGTTGTAACTTGTAACGCAAAGAAACTTAACTGTTTATATGTAATAGACGAAATGAAAAATAATGAGAGTAAATTGTTGCTCCGTGGGTAAAAAAGAGAAGTGTATAGAAACGTCATAATGTATGTCTGTGACCACAAGACAAAACCGCAGATGTCAAACTTTTTTATACTTCCTACTAGTGATGTAATGTAACAGATACTTACCATCGGTCGCAAAATTCAGTCGAATATTTTTTAAATATGAATATCACAAAAAAATTGTCTAATGTGAAAATAATATTAAATAAGACCAAAAACTACTTTCTTAGCATTTTTAGGGTCTTGTACCTACCTCAAAAGAAAAAAACGAAACCCTTATAGGATCACTCGTGTCAGTCCGTCCTACTGTTTTAGCCAATTTGCTCCGAACTACTGGACCGATTGAGTTGAAGTTTGGTACACATATGTAATTCGGTGACCATAAGACGGACGTATAACGTAAATAAATGAATTTTGAACATGGAAGTCATTTTTGAGGGGCAAAATAGGAAATTAAAAAAAAAATGCAAACTGGACCGTGTAACATATCAAATGAAAGGGTTTGTAGTAAGGATTTCAAATATATTTTTTTTATAATTTTAAAGTAAATAATTTGAAAGTTATTTAAGAAAATAAATGAACTATTAACTACCCCCCCACCTTATCCCCGAAACTACCGGACCTAAAATTTTGAAAAAAATATGGAATGTCGGGTGTCACCCATAGTTTACAGGAAAACCTAAACGAAAATCTTAAGTCTTAAAGTACTCACGGACAACGGAATAGTACGAAACCCTCTTCTCGCGAGTTCGAATCGCACTTGACCGGTTTTTTTTAGAAAAGTTACTCCTTTTTAAAAATTAACTTATGTTTTTTCGCTATCTATTATCAGCGTTTATTTTAATATTAAGTGTTAAAGCTTTAGCTTTAAGTATGACATAAACAAGCAATTTTAGCCTTAGACAAATGGCGCCAGATTCGAATTCGCTGCTATAAAATACTCGTGGTAGTAATTTTGCTGAGCAGAATAAGAAACAAAATAAAAGTGCTTACGCATCAGAGTGCTTGTTTTGCTTAGCATTTGGTAATCAACTTCGTTGTCGCTAAAAGAATACGTCCGAATATTACGAAAAATTTACCATAAGCGATTTTTTCTCTAGGCCGTATAAATGTAGTGGCTATTCAGCAATAAGTACCTACTATGTAAGTAACGAGCGAATTAAGCGATGCATCTTAATTTAACACTTGACCGTATTAAACGCGGAGAGAAGAGCTCTCTGTGAATGATTGTTTTGCAAGAACCGGGTCTAATGAATTGTGTTTTGACCCATTAGTGACCTTCACAGTATCTCTTAAGCCCTGGTTTCCTAAGACATCGTAAAATAGCGACCGTAAAATGACGGTGAATGGCGTCACAATAGAAGCGCGTTCACATTGAAGTAAATGGATGACGATTCTTTACGTTACGGTTAAGCCGCCGCTACCGAGAAAACTACATTTTTTTCTATATATACATACGTTTTTAGGGTTTCGTATACCTCAAAAAAAGGATCGCTTGTAGGATCTGTCTGCCAAGACCCTTTTTCGTAGGAAATTAATATCAAATACTCAGGTCTACAATATCTTAGAGCTGTGAAAAAAATAAACTTGTAAGTCAACGCAATCAAAAGATACGACCGTTTATGCTACATATTTTGACACTCGCAAGGGAATCAAAAGCTATAGGGTATTTCCCGGTGTCTTATAGAATCATGAAATTGGGCAAGAAGCAATGTCTCATAGTACAAGTAAATTAAAAAAAAAACTTTTCTATTCGTTTAATTTAGAAGCTACGAAAGTTTCTAAGATTAATTTTTATTTGTATAGGAATCTTTAAGGTAGTTGTCGTGGTTAAGGCACACCGTCAGAAAATTCTTATTTTTTGTATACTTATTAAGGACATGATAATACAATAACCCTGAATATTTGAAGTCGATCGACCGTATATAATCCGAGATAAATTGAAATAAAAATTGGATAATTAACATTGATTGTATACGATCTCTGTAGTTCTGAACCAGTTTCTTATTTATAAAAAAAGAACTAACTCTCAGAAACTTTCCAAAAACTGACAGTCTTTCAATGCATTTGTTATGAGTTTAAAAAAAATAAGAATTTTTTTTGACCGTCTAATTATTTATAAATAACGGTGTAAAGTTCAACAATTTATAGAAAAGTATACATGCACATGAATACTGTATGGGTTACGTTTCCACGGGTACAGTCTTGCGTACAAATTATGGATCACTTAGCTACAGGCTAGTATACTTTTGTGGCGCGTATAATAATCTATAACTTTTTGACAATATTGTACCACGACAACTACCTTAAACATATTTGTTTGATCATAAGTCGTATAATTTTGGTGATCGAACAGGCTAAAGTAAACATACGATGAGTTTTTTTCTGTGTTCAAAGTTAAACAGCTCAAATATAAACCCACTGTCTTAGGTCGGACATCTATGAGTTTGATGTATGGATATTTAATTGAAACGCGCAAATCGCAGTTACCAACATCCCACGGCTCACGTGAAAAAACAAGGCCTGATCAGAACTAATGCATCCGTATATAATTTCGTAATCGATGTTATGACATAATATGAATGTGTTTAAAATATAGGAATTCTAAAAGGTTCTGAAGCGTCGCAAATGCATATTTTAGAGCCGTCCTGGTTGTTTTGTGGGAAAAAAAGACTCCCACCACCTCCTAGTTACCGGCACAGAACGTGCGCTCGTTGGTGATTGGTTATCGCTGCATGGTTGTCGTGTCACTTGTCGCTTTCCTTGTTTCTTTGATTATTAATCAAGATGCCTAATTCAGTTTTGCAAAGACAAGCATGAAAAATAATGCAAGGAATTAGACCTTTAGATTAAAGAAAAATTAAAAATAATGATATAGCGCGAGTTTGTAGTTTTTCAACCGGCTGTACCTGCGCAAGCCTCCATTTGCATCTAACTTCAGAACCTTTTAGAGCCATGGCGCGTATTATAAGGTTCGGTTTTTTCTTTGGTTCTGTTGAAAATAATAATTCATTCGACTCGTTTCTAAGAATGACCTTTAAAAGCGTCAATTTTCAGAACTCGTGTTCTATATTATTTGGGGTAATGTGAGTAATATTGTTTTTTAAAGAGAGTGGCGGGGGAAGGAGAGAGAGGGGGTGGGGAGATGTTAGATTATAAACGTTCCAGCCTAGTATCGCGACTTTGTAAAACAATTGAGGTCTAGGTAATACTACATATGTGACATCACACTCAATGATTTCAGGCCTTGCGTCAGCGTAGGCCGTGGAATAACCAACATTGCATGGGAAGAAATTATCATTTGTGGCTACATACGTATCTCTATATATAGAATTGAATCTGCTATCTTCTGCTTTTTATTTTATTTTGTATAAAATCTCAAATGCTGCTAATGAAATAGCGGCTTGAAAAATTCACGTACATCACCACAGAATTGATGTTTTATCTTCAGATCTTTGGTTGATCATCGTAGGAAATAAACTAAAATACGACTTTGCAAATTGGCTATTAATGGAAGGTGGGAGTTCAAATTTTGAAAGGAACGTTTTTAAGACGTTTTTATATCTTTGTTCTTGTACAATTAAGGGGGGTTTCTACCTTGTGGGATCAAAAAAATCGTTTTTTTTTTTGTGCATTTTCAGACAGATACATGTTTCAAGAATACTCTCTTAAATTTTCAAGTTGAAATCTGGTAAATTATGAAAGTTATTGGCCGTTTGGTGGAGCGGTGTCAAGTGCGCTGGTCCGCCGCGAAACCGGTACATTTTGCAAAATGTGTGATTTGTTATAAAAATTTGTTTATAAAAATTGTTTAAACAAATTCATTTTGCAAATTTGATCGCAGATTCGTAATCAGCGACCCGGAAAACATGAAACATGGAAATATGGAAACATAAAAAAAATGAGATTCCTGGAATTCAACATAAATTTTTGCAGTTAAAATTCAAATTTTCAAACGCGTTTTTCTCAAAACCACGTTCTTCGAGTTGGTGGAAGTCCTACAGGGCGCAAAAATTGAGCAATCGCCATGAAATTTTTTACACATTTTCATCAGGAGTTTGTGCATCCATGGTACTAGAATCTTCTAAACATATAAAAAATTGTTCATTTAAAAAAATAATTAGTAACAAAAAAAGAGCCAAAAATCGTTTTTTTTTTTTAAAGCTCATAATTTTTCCAATTTTCATGTCTTCTCCTTCGTTCTAGTACCACGGATGTGGAAAAGTGTACAGATTAAGAAAATATTTTTATTTTGCGTTTCACACTTCATTTACGGACGCTAGGACTTCCACCATGAGGACGAGTCGCCGCCGACCTGCCGCTATTGTTCGGTACCCCCCTTGCCCCCCTTTACTTGGATCATCGAGAAAAAATTTGAAAGCTTCAATAAACGTTTTCCTACAACTGTGCGAAAATTTCATCCTTTTACCTATTATACTTTTCGAGAAAAAAATTCCAGAAAAAACAGCAGGTTTTCGGGCCAACAAGGTAGAAACCCCCCTTAAGTTAAATTTTTCAATTCTGTAACGTGATAATTTACTTTATTCTGTGGTTAGCTAGATTACAGAAGCATCACAAGAATCTCGAATTAACCATGGAAAAAATATATAATATAGAATGACAAACGGTTTGTCGACATAATTTAAAATATTTTCTTCACTTGATCACGTGTTGACTTGGATATCGAATGATATGGTTTGATGAGTAAAATGCGATAAGCTATGTGACGTCATTCAAAAACCAATATGGCAGACGCCTCAAGATGGCGGATGACTTTTTTCTTATTTTATATATAAGTATGGAAAATAATGAAAAATTTAAAACTATTAGAGAACAACTCTTTAAGGGCAAGTTTATAATGCAGTGTACTTAAAAAAAATTAATAATTTATTTTATTTTAAGTTTCATTTCTGAAAAATTGTCCTGGCGCTCGTTTGGAGCACCAATTTGACACAGCAATATTTTTATTGTTTTCTTTCTTAACTGCATCTCTGCACCTGTCTAAGAAGAGATGGCGACCATTGGTGTGTCGCCTTGGACCTTAAGGACTGTCCTTCTATGAGGTAATAAATTATTCACTGATCGAAAGGTCCCTACTATTTAAACTGTCAGTAAATATTTGTACAAAAACAGTCCAATTTAAAATCAGATAAGTTTGCCTTTTACAAATTAAAATATCTTAACAGTAATTTATCGTACGGAATTTGTACTTGCATTAAAGTACTTGGTTGTTACAAATGCGGCGAAACAAAGTTAGATTCACCGCGGCGATGTTGAATCTTCAACGTATAAACAACAATGCGTCTTTACTCTAATTGTTGCCGGTCAATAATTTCTCTTTGTTAAATGTTTTACAATAATCAAAACTTTAAATTCACTTTTTTTTAATTATTTTATTCGTCTTCACCAGTTCAATTATTTGTGTTTCTTCTTTTTTTTCCGACTCTATAATTAGCGCGGTCGATTTGTTATTGTTTTTACGATCCATAGGAAAAGTTAATTTTTTATACCCTAAGCACAAAGTTAAGTAATTTCGGAATTTGCTTTCTAGGTAATTTATTTTCAAAGCTCTCTGCGTTTTCAGCACGGGTTAAACTGGATAAATTGAGCTGAAATTTTAACCTAATCATTTTTTCAATATACAGAACTTTTTCAGGGGGTAGCAACTCAAAAAATTTGAAAAAAAAATTGGCTTATACAAATAAGGGCCAGTCTAATAGACTGGCCCTTAGTTTGACAAGTTGGAAATTATCATATGCTAACCATTAAAATGGTTCTTTACATTGAAAAAAAGATTCTCTGAAAATTTCAGCTCGAATGATTAAAATTAACCCGTGCCGAAAACGCTGTAACGCGGTTATAGGTTATCATTAGCATTACGTTCCGTAGTGCGAGTGCGTAACTTTTTCTATAACTTAACACCAACCAGTTTCTATCTTAAAGAAGTCCTAAGATGTGTTTAAGAGGAGAATTGATTTGTCCAGATCCATAGGAAAAGTTAATTTTTTATACCCTAAGCACAAAGTTAAGTAGTTTCGGAATTTCCTTTCTACGTATTTTATTTTCAAAGTTCGCTACGTTTTTGGCACGGGTTAAACTGTATCAATTGAGCTGAAATTTTAAGCCAATCATTTTTTCAATATATAAAACTTTTTCAGGGAGTAGCAACTCAAAAAATTTGAAAAAAAAAATTGGCTTATACAAATAAGAGCCAGTCTAATAGACCTGGAGAAAATAAACTATAACAAGCAGACACGAGTGGGATCCTGTAAGGGTTTCGTTTTTTCTTCGAATGTACGGAACCCCCAAAAAATAGGTAGGACTCGAGACCGGTGCCTTTACAGAGTATTTTCGAAAAATATTTCAAAAACATTTTGCAAATGTATTTAAGTTCTCTTCTGTTTCTGCATGAGTTGAGAAGCAAAAAGCGGTAACAGATAGTCAGAAGATGAATTAGTTGTTTATGTTCTCTATGCATGGCTCGTTTTGTCTCTCAATGGCACGGCCATTTATAATAAATATATCCTATAAAGTTACAGATAAATAGGTGTAATATGGCATAATCAGTCAACCTTGTCGACAACCTGGTGGATTCGACTCCGTCAACCCTTAGTTCTAGAAAGGGTGCATCTCGCTGTTTGATGATTTCATATATTAATGATGCGATATTGCGATGCAACGGTTTGTAAACCTAGCTCGAATTCTCAAGCGGATGATTAACTGCTTTCTTTCGAGAAAAAATGTCAATACCGGTTAATAATTTCAGAAAAACGTTGATATATAATTATAATAATAATGCGTTTAACGTCCGTTTTTCGACTTTATGTCATAACAGACGCCATTCGCACCATTACTATTTTCCTTCTACGACGCTTATTTTTCTACATTTTTAAAACTTCAACTTATGTAATAGCAAGGGGCGAATGAAGGAATTATAGGAAATTAGGATAAGGTAGGTAATTTTTGAACTAGGAGTTTGATAAGTAATCGGATATGGTCTCAAATAAGGAACCATCTCGATATTTATCTGGAATTAATTGAGGGAAACCATGGAAAACCGCAATCAAGATGGCCGGTACAGGAATTACCGTTTCTCGGCGAGAGGCAGTAGGAAAAAGTCCCAGCCACATCTGCTCCCGCAGGGATTTGAACCCGGACTTCCCGAATGCGAGTCTAGTGCTGTCACCACTACTCTACCCAGCTCGGTAAAACGTTGATATATGTGATTTCTTACCCATAGAGTCGTATTTACGGTTTGTAAATTCTTAAGCGAATGATTAATTAATTGTTTTCCTTCGAGAAAAAAAATTCAGTACCTCTTAATAATTTCAGAAAATTGTCGATGTATATGCTTTCTTACCAAAGGAACTTGTTCCATTCGTGTGAGGTCGTATTTACAAAGCTGTTTATTAGTCGTTGTACGGTCAGGATTTGCCCGGCTACAAATAGTTGTTTTTACTCACTGCTCATCCCTCTTTAGTCATGACATAATTTACTCGTCAAGAATTGCTAGACTTTTGTACAATGGTTCTCGACTTTTGACGTAATAAAAAAACTTCTTTTCTTATAACAATAGACATAAAAAATGTCTATAAGCCCAAAGGTATGTCGATGCTAAATTGAAAAATTTTTAATATATAAATTGTGAAATAAAAATAGTAGTGGTGCGAGTGACTTTAAAAGAAATTGAAAATTCATAATCAAACCAAGCAGACTAAACCGAAGAAAATTAAGATCGATAAAATTCAAAATCAACTGTTGTTATTTTAATTCAAAATTCAATATAGCTTAAAAATTTAAGAAACTATGAAGTTAAACAAAAGCAGTTCATTGTAGGAACTGCTTTTGTTTTTTTGAACATGTTTTATAGAATGCTTGTTTTGAAAACCGAATTTGGTTGGTGCGTGCCAATATAGTTACAGCTAATGATATGACATATGCTACTGACACCCCATTTGTACGTGCGTATTTATGTTGCACTCTGGTGGCCCCCCGTGGCACTTCCAGGGCCGTCTTAAAGGAATATTTATAATACGTTCCTCATCGGATTTGTGAATAAGTGGTATACATAAACGTTTATAAGAAATCAAGTTTCGGATAATTTATTATTACAATGAATTATTTTTTCTCGTGTTTTCGATGAATTATCATTTTGAAATTTTGCATTGCGAAATCTTTCTGCGTCGTGGATATGGTTAGTCGATTGATAAGGAAAGACCTAACAATGTGGCATGTGTTCAAAATGGCATCTTACTGAAGCTATTGGGTCAAAAATCGTGAGAAGAAAATTATTGTAGGTTCTTCCTCAAAGCTAACTGAGAACATAATTAAATTCAGAAAGGTGTTTGGGCTTTTAACCGGTCAAGCTTTTCTGAGAAAACATCTACTCTTTCTGCGTCGTAGATATGTTTAATCGATTGATAAGGAAAGACCTAATAATGTGGCATGTGTCCAAAATGGCATCTTACTGAAGCTATTGGGTCAAAAAACGTGAGAAGATAATGATTGTAGGTTCTTCCTCAAAGCTAACTGAGGACTTAATTAGATTCAACAGGCCGACACTCAGAAAGGTGTTTGGGCTTTTAACCGGTTATGCTTTTCTGAGGCAACACCTATATGTGCTGGGGATACTGCTGGAATCTACACTATGTGGATTTTGCGAAATGAAGGATGGAACAGCCACCCATATCGTGTTCGAATGTGAGGGTCTAACCTACAGTAGAATAACCATCTTTGGCTACATTGATGAGGATGGAATAGTTCCACAAGACAATCTAGTAGCCAATCTTCTGGAATTTGTAAGAAGTTCTAGATTATTTGCTGATAGGAGGACACCTATCTTTGTCTACATTGATGAGAATGGAATAGTTCCACAGCACAATCTAGTAGCCAATCTTCTGGAATTTGTAAGAAGTTCTAGATTATTTGCTAATAGGAGGACACCTATCTTTGTCTACATTGATGAGAATGGAATAGTTCCACAGGACAATCTAGTAGCCAATCTTCTGAAGCTTTTAAGAAGATCTAGATTATTTGCTGACTAGGAGGGCAACCATCTTTGGCTACATTGATGAGAATGGAATAATTCCACAGGACAATCTAGTAGCCAATCTTTTGGAGCTCATAAGAAGACCCAGATTATTTGCGGACTGAACCAGTAAAAGGGGAAGCACAAAAATCCTTTCAGAATGTGGTGCATTTGGGGCAAGAAACCACCCCATTCTATGTTAATCTTTTGATATTTACTCATATTTTATAATTTCTAAAATTACGGTCCTGGCAAATGCAACAACCGTCTTGGTCAACAGACAAAAGGGATGAACTTGTGCCGTCTGTCTGTCAGTCAGTCAGGGCGGCGGTTGGGGGAGGGATTGCGGGGCGGAGGAGACGTACGGGCGGTATGCGTCAGTTGTTTAATGTAACTTTAATACGCTATATCGTTTACATTGTTACACCACAGAGCGCAGCGAACAATCACATTATGTAATTAATAACGACTGTCCTTCCGTAACTATTGACGCATTAACGACTCCAATGTTAGACCCTACCAAGACACACGTGGATCACCTAATAAACATCTTTTTTTTAGTTTTTAAAAAAGCGTACGTGCTTTAATCAGGTCAACTAATAGCATTGGATAGAGTACCGAGTTGAAAAAAATGGGTCTTTTTAGTGATCTGCATCTTTGCATTTGGATCCCATATGTGAGCCGGCTCACTGAACCGGTTCAAAAAGAGCCGAGTTCTGAATATGTTACTGCAGTCTGCCACTGAGTTACCTAGTTCAGTCAATCATATCACGACCTGTATAGAATCAAGAATGCATAGCCAAACATGTGATGCATGAGTCATTTGAGCTGACAGATGCATCAAAGCAAGAACTGATACGTAAGTGTAAAATGTGCTTCTGTGTGTTAAGTGTTTCACTGAGCTATGCGGATCCGGTGATCCGTCGGCTCAAAAAAAAGTGAGTCGGCTCTCACGGAGCTTCTGTCGGAGTCGGCTCTTTGAACCGATTCAGATCTGAGTTACTCAACTCTAGTACAAACCAGTATAGTATTATTTAACCTCTAATTTACAAGAAGCGGCGTTGTAACTGCAATGCTTTTTCTACGAATTTATTGAAAAGTTCGTTTATCGCGTACCAGAATTGAGGAAACAGGAGTCTGACTATTGAAACTTTAATTATTAGCTACCGTTTTTGCAATTGGATTGTCATATTTGGAGCAATCTATTCTCGCAAACAACACCTGTGTCTTCAGAACACAAAAGACAATAGACAATCGTACCAATAACAATGGTGTGTACAAAACAAATGAATATACGCACCTATTTCTATTATTATTAAATCATCGCTTTTTTACTTCTGGGTTCCACCTGTTTTGATTTCCTTTATATCTAACTTTTAACTGGCCGTTTTTAGCGCATGCGTCATCTATTTATGCGCCACAATGCTTTTTAAATATTTTGTTGTATGTGGATATTGAAATGTTCTGTATTATCAACTGTTAGTTTATTCAAAAATTGTTTTTTTAATCTACACGGGGCAACCAGAACTAGAGTTGCTGATGTTGACCGATGTTTTTTGAGTGAAAGTAAATCAAATAAAAATGTTGCCAAGTCGCTTAGAATGATGTGAAACGTCGAGAAATTTTGATCCGACCCCTAGGTCCCGCCATCCGACCGACGCCAACAGTGTATGTGCCATATATGTAACTAAAGTATCTTTTGAACTTTTGTAATTTAATAAAAATCTCTTTTTTTATTATTTAAAAAATCTTAGAATTATTGAACGGGATGCTAATAATTTTTAAAAAACAATTTAGGTTACAGAATAACCCAAATGTGTGCTATTATGTAGATAGGTATATTAGATCACAAATTTCTAGGAAATCACTTCAGCTAAGTACCTATAGTTACTCATACATAAATAATATTTTCTTCGAAATATGATTTTAGTCATAGGTGATTCGTTTCAATTACGATTTAAAAATGTCTTTTTGTCTGTCTCATAAAAAAGTGTCTCTTAAGGGCTTGCTCCGCGATCATTAAGAGTCCCAAAACGCTTTTTATCTAAAATGTAATTATCGTTTGTTTTTTTTTAATTTGAAGGCTCGATAATATATTTTAAAAAGTTCAAAGTATTTTTGTACTTTGTTTTCTGGCCATCCTGTGTGCAATATTTGAACAACGACCCAGTATTTTTTGATAGAGTCACGTTTAAGAAATTGCACCATATGTTTTCATGTTGTCATTATTTTTTACAAGTTGGTACTTATCTATTTACTGTTTCTGGTTTAAAATTGTAGTTTCACGTCATACTTAAGTCGTTCGTTCTTCTTTTTTTCCATAAATGCACTTTTACCACTAGATACCTTACAGGGAATTTATTGCAGAAATGTTTCTTTTATTAAAGAATCTATTTCCATAACTCTAAGTCGAATCGGATGCCATTTTAAATTTATTAATTACATTATATTATTCCGGTACCCTCCGAATATATTCTCACATTCAGTATATATTTTTTTATATATTTTGAATTTGTTTGTAGGTAAAAGTAAAAAACTCGGGTCGTAGTGCTAAACCCTGTCGACAATATAGTGTACATGCTAACACAGGCAGTGCGGCTTTATTATGTTCTAAACAAGTTTGTTTTTGGACAAAATAAAAAAATTAACCCCTTAACACACCCCATAAAATAATATGTTTTTCTTAATTTCAATATTTCGTCTCTGTTTTATCAATTCCTCATCTGCACAAAATTCTAAACAGCCTTCAGTAAGTATTTTCTCTATTCACAAGTATTTTCATTTTGATTTATCAAATTCTGTTTATAATTGGGAAACCGGAAATACTTATTGAAACTATTGTTCCATTTTGAACACGTTTTTGTTTTGTTTTGTTTTAAAAGTGTCATCAATCATTTTTTATACGTCTAGATTTATTTAAGTAGTAATAATTGACCTTCCGCAATTCCTCTGCCGTGTGAATTTTACACTACCTACAAAAAGAAGAGAAAAAAACGCATATCTGAAAAGCAGGTACCTATAATAACAAAAATTGGCGTGAATCCTGCGCTTGAGGTTATCTGACTTAAGTAGGTAACTCAATTGTTTTATAAGAAAAATGGCGAGACAAAGCGAAATTGTAGGTTGAGCGTCTATAATCTACCATCTCTCTTTTTCATCACTCTTAAGATTATTAGGCTATCGCGTTGTCAGATATTATTTTGTTGATTTTGCTGGTGGATTTTTGCGACAACTTAATTCTCCACATTATCGATATAGACAGACAATATAAACTATAGACGCTTGATAACTCTACATACGTCAAATCTATGAATATGAATACTTTAATACTTAAATTGACTTCTCCTATACGTGTAACGGCATGTCTTACTGGAGTAATAAAATTATTATTACAATTGCATTAAAATTGCTTTACAATCAACAACGTTATTAGTTACAGAGGTAACTGCGTTCCGTTGGATGTGCCGCGGGGATGATGTCATCCAGCGGACTGTCAATTGATATTTCGTGGTTGATAAAAATGTGAACGGTCTGCCAACTGACGCCATTCATGGACCGCGGTAACCTATGTTCTAATAACCTTGACAGTCAATATTTGTAGGTACCTATATCTTATTCACTTCGAAATTTAATGGTTAAGAGTCGATATAAAACAAGAGATATTTTTAAACAGAAGAAATACGCTGACAGCAGCGGTGATTTCAATGATAGAGTAGACACGGAACCCCGCCGCGAGAAATTCACGGTGTTCGTTTGAATTTTCACACTCGAGTATTTAAATCGATTCAAACAAGTTTATACACCACTGATTTAGTTTTATCAGATTTAATAAAATCTGGGCATTATTTATTTAATAACTTAATTTATGCGGAAATGGGCGGACCAATCTATAAAATCTCTTTAACTATCTATCTTCACCCTTTGGCAATTTATAAAAGGAAATTGCCAGGGTCTGTCGGTTGCTACGCCCTGTTATTTTTTAAGGTAAAATGAATTTGTTTAAATTGTAAATTCAACAAAAAAATCAAACGCTGTTAAATTATAAACCACAATAATTAAGAAATTCAATATGACGTGAAGTGGCGCTGAAGTCTCTGAATAGAATAGAATAAAATTTATTTCCACCCTATTATATCGCATTACGTTACTAACTAGAGTTGGGTAACTCAGATCTGAACCGGTTCAAAGAGCCGACTCCGACAGAAAATCCGTGAGAGTCGACTCACTTTTTTTTGAGCCGACGGATCAACGGATCCGCATAACTCAGTGAAACACTTAACACACAGAAGCACATTTTACACTTACGTATCAGTTCTCGCTTTGATGCATCTGTCAGCTCAAATGACTCATGCATCACATGTTTGGCTATGCATTCTTGATTCTATACAGGTCGTGATATGATTGAGTGAACAAGGTAACTCAGTGGCAGACTGCAGTAACATATTCAGAACTCGGCTCTTTTTGGAGCGGTCCAGTGAGCCGGCTCACATACGGGATCCAGATGCAAAGATGCAGATCACTAAAAAGACCCGTTTTTCCCATGTCTATTACTAACCAGTAACGGTGCGAAGTATTCGCACGGGTCCGCTAGTAACTATTAATACTTTGCGCCGATTACTCTGCAAGAATTATGAATTTCTCTGCGGTTGCGTGCAGCAGAAATTTATTTAGATGTAAATGCCAGCCTATAAATTCATCAGGGAATGTTGGCATTAACTGTAAATGAATTAAATATGATGGTTTCAGGATTTCTTTATGTTTATTGCTCTTGACAGATATAGTATTTGCACTTGTAGTAAACTAGATAAGTTACTTCAAATTATATGGCCGATACACACGATACGAAGTCTTAAACATGTTCGATTTCACTTCAAACTAGGGCTTCCATCCCTTCGAATTTAAACAACGCTCTGAATTTAAGCCACAGTACGAGGCTAAAAAATGCTATTGCAAGGGTGCCGTTGTCAGCTGATTACTCTAAATTTTGGAAATATTTTGAAGATTTAAAAAACTTTTCCGAAAAAGGAAGTGTCACTTTAGGTTTGTGACGGAACAATTTTGTGAAATAAGTACGAATAAGGTCGTAGTATGACATTGAAAACGTGTGTTTTTTGGCACAATTATTGCCAACTTTTTTCTAGTAAATCTTACATAAATTACAAAAGTAGTCCATTAGAGATCTAAATTTGTCCTTTATCTTCCTTATAGAGAAAGAATTTTTCAAAATGTTGACGAATAAGTCTACAATCAGCTATCAGCCGAAGCCCTATTTTTGGCTTAAATTCAGAGCGTTCCGACGGTCTTAATTAATAACAATGAGTTATAGGAAATTAGGATAAACTAGGCAATTTTTGAACTAGGAGTTTGAAAGGCCATGCGGCCTCGAATACGTAACAATCTCGATATTTATCTGGAATTAATTGAGAGAAACCATGAAAAACTTCAACAAGATGGTCGTTACAGGAATTGCAGTTTCTCGGCGAGAGGCGGTAGGAAAAAGTCCCAGTCATATCTGCCTCCGCCGGGATTCGAACCCGGTACCTCCCGAATACGTGTCTAGAGCTCTCACCACTACTTTTAAAAAAGCGCTTCTTTTACGGTGACATCTGAACACAAAAATCGGGGTTTAAATTGTAAAGAGCGAGTCGGTGACGGCCGTTGTGAGAGCACTGATCACAGACACAAGTTTCTCAGCGCGTCACGTTGTCATCCATAGCTCATCGATCTATTGAAGTGTTTACTTAAGTCGGACTGACCAATGACCATATGTTTGTTACGCAGATATGGATACATAATAGGCATATAGGTACTACAGCGTGACCCGACAATTACAAACCGTGCATAAATCTTGCTAAGAATTGATTTTCTATAAGGAAATAATAATATTTGTCACTGTATTTGCTTTAAAATACCAGGTACTAGCATAAAAAATATTTAGGTAGCTCCCAAACGTAGTTGCCAACTCTAAAAGTTTTTAATCGATACCAGAAGCACCCAACCTTTTCTGAATCACTGCCCTCTTTAAAAAAATCATTAATATTGCATTGCAAAACCCGTGCTTGCTCGGAGGCAGTAGTGTGTCCTACTGAATACGCTTTTGTAAGTTTATTTCGTATTGCAAAAGTGTGCTTGTTTGGAGGCAATAGTGCCGCCCTACTAGGGTTGGGTAACTCAGATCTGAACCGGTTCAAAGAGCCGACTCCGACAGAAGATCCGTGAGAGCCGACTCACTTTTTTTTGAGCCTACGGATCAACGGATACGCATAACTAAGTGAAACACTTAACACACAGAAGCACATTTTATACTTACGTATCAGTTCTTGCTTTGATGCATCTGTCAGCTCAAATGACTCATGCATCACATGTTTGGCTATGCATTCTTGATTCTATACAGGTCGTGATATGATTGACTGAACTAGGTAACTCAGTGGCAGACTGCAGTAACATATTCAGAACTCGGCTCTTTTTTAACCGGTTCAGTGAGCCGGCTCACATACAGGATCCAGATGCAAAGATGCAGATCACTAAAAAGACCCGTTTTTCCCATCTCTACGTCCTACTGCAACGGAAATTCGTGCTCGGCTAACTTACGCAGTTAATTGACTATACAAAGCGAATGACACAGACGAGGGGCGCTGGTTGGGTCTCGTGCCGAAGTGGCGCTCGGGTCAGTCACAAGTCGGCGTGTTTCACACTTGACCAACCATGCGGCGCGGACGCGTGGCATCGCTTCTGCCCTTCGTGTTTACACTTTGACTTAAACATCGCATGCCTTTACACATATAGGTTATAGGCAGAAGTCCAACGAACCGACATATCTACTGCAAGCATTTAGACACCAACATTTGCACATAAAAATTGTATTATGTTTTATCTCAAAAAGATAAAAAAACGGAACCCTTATAGGATCACTCGCGTGTCTGTCACAGCCAATTTGCTCCGAAACCACTGGACCGATTGAGTTGAAATTTGGTACACATATGTAAGTCGGTGACCCAACGACAGACATGTAACGTAAATAAATTAGTTTTGAACGTGGTAGTCATTTTTGGAGGACAAATTAAGAAATGAAAAAAAATTCAGCAAACTGTACCGTGTGATATATCAAATGCAAAGGCTTGTAGTAGGAGTCTCAAATATATTTTTTATAATTTTAAGATAACTAGTTTCTAAGTTATTTAAGAAAATTGATGAAACACCCGCGACGAAATACCCGCTGCCAAAGTTCCTATAAGACAATACACCCGCGACAAAATGCATGAGCTTTAACTATTAATTAATAATTGACTTTTTTTCTTTTTTGTCCTTGGTAATCAATATAAAATTGATTTGTCGGGAAAAAGGACTTTTTAAGTAAACACTTATTTGTTATTTATAGCAACGTTTCGTCCCTTGCTTGGGACTTTTTCAAGCTTTATAACTGTAATTGAAGTATTAAAATACAATTTATAAATTTACAACTGAAATATAAAATATCAGATCTTAATTATACACACCTATTAAATGTTTAGATCAAATAGATATAAAAGTTAAATACACATGTAAATATACATTTTTAATTAAACAATTGTTCATTAAAAAGTTTGTAAATATTCGGTTTTTTAAAAAATATTTTTACGGTTGATGTTCAAACTATTTAGTTTGAACATCAACCGTAAAAATTTTTTTTTTTAAAGCGGAATATTTACAAAGTTTTTAATGAACAATTGTTTCACTCAAATTTATATTTGAAGCGCCTTAACAGTGAACTAACGAACTATAAGAGCGAACTAGTTCGCCGGAAATGGTTGAACTAAATTGAGCTCTCCTTTTAGTGAACTAAAATGCCCAAATCTACTTACCACCTAAACGCATTACGGAAGTATGGCGTAGCCCGTCTGATCCGTTTCGTATTGTTCCAGTGCTGTGAAGATTATTTGAACCAGAACTAAATATGTAAACTGACCCCCGTGTCGTATGCATTCTTACATAACATTAACGTGTTTATAAATGATATTATTATGTATAATCGTACCGTTAACAGTTAACTACCACTGAAATAATATACGACTAAAATACGGCTAATTTATGCTGCATATAATAAAACTGCATGCTGCAACAAAACCAGTAAATCATTAAGGTAGTTGTTGTGGTTAAGGCACACCGTCAGAAAATTCTTAATTTTTGTATACTTATTAAGGACATGATAATACAATTACCCTGAAAATTTGAAGTCGATGGACCGTATATAATCCGAGATAAATTCAATTAAAAATTGGATAATTAACATTGATTGTATATGATCTCTGTAGTTTTGAACCAGTTTCTTATTTATAAAAAAAGAACTAACTGTCAGAAACTTTCCAAAAACTGACAGTCTTTCAATGCATTTGTTATGAGTTTCAAAAAAAAATTAGAAAAATTTTTGACCGTCTAATTATTTATAAATAACGGTTTAAAGTTCAACAATTTATAGAAAAGTATACATGCATATGAATACTGTATGGGTTACGTTTCCACGGGTAGTCTTGCGTACAAATTATGGATCACTTAACTACAAGCTAGTATACTTTTATGGCGCGTATAATGTATAACTTTTTGACAATATTGAACCACGACAACTACCTTAAATATACTGATCCGACAAATAGTCCAGGAAAATGTGTCAGCTGGTGCGTATTTTAAATACAATATTGTAGACTGCAAATGGATATTGTAGATTATGAACGCTCGACAGCTTAGAGTAGACTGTAAACGATTTACGATGTATATAATTTAGTTTGTCTTAATAACGAAATTCAACATTTTTTTTAGAACTTTGCAATAGACGCGACATACAAAATTTTTCAAAATTCATATCAACTTGCACGCCTCATTCTGCACAGTTGTCAAAATTTTAGTTTGACTGCGCCGTGCCCGAAGTACTTAAAACTTTCGAATCAGCCAATCGTAAAGCGAAGCGGAAGTATGTGTTTTATTTTCCAGGAAACGAGAAGCATATTCAATAAATCTTTGTCGCGATGTTCTGTTGTTTATAGATGCAGATCGTATGCTTGAATTGTTTTGTAATTGCTAGAAAATAAGTCGCAATGATCCACGTGTTCAGATTAAATGTAAAATAGTTTCGAAAACCGTCGCTGAAGAGAGAGGGCTTAAGACAAAGCAGTTGTTCTTGGAAAATGATAAAAGTAGTCATCTGAACTACAAAATCCATTGCCAGAAAGTCTTGATAAGGTCCACCTAAAGATGGGAAAAACGGATTTTTTTAGTGATCTGCATCTTTGCATCTGGATCCCGTATGTGAGCCGGCTCACTGAACCGGTTCAAAAAGAGCCGAGTTCTGCATATGTTACTGCAGTCTGCCACTGAGTTACCTAGTTCAGTCAATCACATCACGACCTGTATAGAATTAAGAATTAGAGATGGGAAAAACGGGTCTTTTTAGTGATCTGCATCTTTGCATCTGGATCCCGTATGTGAGCCGGCTCACTGAACCGGTTCAAAAAGAGCCGAGTTCTGAATATGCTACTGCAGTCTGCCACTGAGTTACCTAGTTCAGTCAATCATATCACGACCTGTATAGAATCAAGCATGCATAGCCAAACATGTGATGCATGAGTCATTTGAGCTGACAGATGCATCAAAGCGAGAACTGATATACGTAAGTGTAAAATATGCTTCTGTGTGTTAAGTGTTTCATTGAGTTATGCGGATCCGTTGATCCGTCGGTTATAAAAAAAATGAGTCGGCTCTTACGGATTTTCTGTCGGAGTCGGCTCTTTGAACCTGTTCAGATCTGAGTTACCCAAACCTGAGTTTCAAACTAGTTTAGGATGCGACTATTGTGCAATCGGTTTGCAACCCATTTAAGTTCTTTGGCATATGAGCACAACAGAATCTGGATTGATAAAGATCGGTTGCTCCTACTTTACGGAAGGAAAATTTCGTAACGACATGCAACTAAGAACACGGTCGCAAACGACCAGTTTGAGACTAATTTCTGTCAAGGTCACAGAACGGATCGCATCCTAAACTGGTTTGAAACTCCAATTGCAATACAGTCCGTATGCGAATGGTCTAAGAAAAGCCACATTTATCTAAGGATTTCAAAAACTTGATTTCAATCCAGCTTGTCTTCAATCTGATATGTACTCGAGTGAAGCCGGGCCAGCCATATAATTTTTAATAATGGACAAAAGACGATAGAGCTCTAAATTAAATTAATTGTGTGCAGATGCAAATGTCGCTGGCAGAAACAAAAGGTTCATTTAACTTGTTTTTAATCGCATATCTTGCGTCTTTTTTGTTTGTGGAAATGTAAATTTTCAACCCCTAATCATAATACATAATGTGATGATACAATCATATGCAATATATAACACTTCAGTGGGAGGCTTGCGTCTTGTACGATTGTAAAAGGGAACGAGTTTATAATAAAACATTTCTTCCAGGGCACCTGTCTGTGAATACAATACGATGTTGTTCTTTTGCAGCAGGCGTGCTCAACAAACTTGAATTACATTTTAAAACCGGTAAACGAAGTACGTACTTCGTACAACGAGGGTTCCGTACATTAATCTTAGATTTCCTGTATACCAGGTATCTGTGTTTGTTTTTTTCAAAATTTTCGACCTAATGCTTAACTTGTTCAGAGGAAATTTAAAATCTTACCTACAACAGGATTGCAAATATACAGTTCAAGAATTTGTTGACGTAATTTAATAATAATAATAATAATGCGTTTAACGTCCGTTTCTCGACTTTATGTCATAACAGACGCAATTCGCACCATTACTATTTTCCATTTACCACACTTCCCGTTATTTTTCTACATTTTTAAAACTTCAGCTTATGTCATAGCAATGGGCGAATGAAGGAATTATAGGAAATTAGGATAAGGTACGTAATTTTTTAACTAGGAGTTTGATAGGTAATTGGCCATGGCCTCAAATAAGGAACCATCTCGATATTTATCTGGAATTAATTGAGGGAAACCATGGAAAACCTCAATCAAGATGGCCGGTACAGGAATTATCGTTTCTCGGCGAGAGGCAGTAGGAAAAAGTCCCAGCCACATCTGCCCCCGCCGGGATTCGAACCCGGACCTTCCGAATGCTAGTCTAGTGCTGTCACCACTACTCTACCCAGCTCGGTCTAGTTGACGTAATTTAAAAGCATATTTTTAATGTAATCTTTTAATCTTTAAATTTTAAATCAAATTAACATTCTTTGTTAGCTTAACATTTTTTTGTTACCAGACGAATTCAATGTACTATGTACTGCACTGAATTATATATTTATTATTTCGTAGGTAAAAACATACCATATTTTTTCGTAATTTTTTATGAAAAAAAAAATAAAAATTTTTAGGGCATTTTTAGTCCTTTCCAACGATATACCACATGGACATGCTAAATTAAATATACCTACGGATCGAGCAGCCAATGAAAATTGTTGATTCTTTCCAGTATTTTTTCGTACTCGAATCGACCAAATCAAGTACTTTTACTAGTCGATAGGTACTCGATTTTTTAAGGACTCGAGTACCCCTAAAAGAGCTTTCAAAATTTAACGAAAAAATTAAAATATCTAAATCTGCATTTCTTTTTTTCAGAGTACACGGTAGTCAGCTACAAGTCACAGGGTTGCAGGAAAATTTCTCGGTAAGTCCCTATTTTTTTTATTTTTTTTTATTTTATATTTTTGGTTCGGTGTCCTCAGTGTTTGCCAGTTCTGTATATAAAGTAAATACACAACTTACGCAATACATATATTTCTATCAAGTGGCCCTTCGCAACACACGACCTATCAGAAGTAGATCATCTAATCTGATTATTTGACTTGGACGAATACATTAGTGCAGCAGACCAGTTCGGTATCGCAAACGGTCGTTGGTTTAAAATGTGCCCACGGTTTAATTAGGCTGATTGGTTTGAGTAATGCATGCAGATGAGTAAAAAAAGATGCGCACCATACTTTATTAACTGTATATATAGTACAAGCAATATACGTTAAATAAAAACTTGAAGATACCTTTGTATTATGGGTGCCCTCTAGTGGACGCTGGAGCCTTCCGCATGGGTGCGGTAGCGGATCTAGACCCAAATGGGGGACGTTGAGGCAGATAAGAAGGGTTTACCTATCTAATTAGGAAATTAATATAATAAAATACTTTGAAAATAGGGTAGGGGAGCAAAACAGGATCCCCAAAATATTTGGTGAAAAAAAAAAATTCGAAAATATTACTAAAACGGTACATTTTTCGTATTAAAAATCATAAATTGATAAACAAACCGATTGTTTATAAGTTGCGAAATGTTATGTACCTCTTTTCAGAGGCAAACGCGTCTGACTTTTTGATGTGCAAACTATTTGTACATTTTGCAGCGCGCAATTTAAACTAAAATAATGATCATATCAAACAAGTTGTGATCGAGGTAAAAACTTTCAAAAATTTTGAATAAGATACTTACTTATTCTACTAAAAATGTGAGTAAAATTCCAGACACTAAATTTTTTTCACAATTTTGTAAGCAAAACTGCAATGCTTATAATTTTACATACATTCTTAATAAAGACAAAAACTACAGTACAATTTCGTTAACCTGAACACAAAAAATCCTGAGGAGTTCATACTCTAGCGGTATGTTTATATTATTGAGGTTCGCAAGAAACATGTACATTAGGGTGGTCCTTAACAGGGGTATTGTCGAATTTCTATGCTCCCGGGGGGTCAAACGTTTCCAAATTGATAAAACAAAATTCTCTAAAAATTTAAGCTCTTAATATTAACTTTAAGATAGTCCTCATTCCAACCAAAGTTTCTTATGGAAAATAACATGTGGAAAACTCCTTTTGTTCTTCCAAATTTTAAAACTTGGGGACAAATGAAACTACAAAAATGAGACATACTTAGTTTTGTAGAGAATTTAACGCTTTACAAAAAAGGCAATTTGTGATTTTTCGCTAAGTTTACTGGTTCAAAAGTTTTCCGAGGATAAAGTTTAAACTTTTTTTGTGGAGCATTAAATTCTCTACAAAAAAAATTTTCATATCACTTTTTTTTTATTTACAGGAGAATAAATGCGATTTGGCATCTATGGCCATTATCGCTACATGTTCATATTACTGAGTCGTTCATAAGAGTGCGTATTCATATTATCGCGATTCTACTGTATTTTATTTGTGAATGTTTTCAACACGATCACACTTTTCGAATAATTTTCTATAACGTGAAAATTTTTTCCTCGTGTTCCAAATTTTGCTGCCTCTGAAAATTTGCCCCAAGTGTAAATCCAGCGCTGCCTAGTACTAATCTCCATTCGTGGTGTTGATTCGAATGGTGATGCTTAATTTGAACTTACTATAGATAAATAATTATACAACCCGAGTTTTTCGTAGCAATGCAAATGAAATAGCATCGACGTTTCCGTGTTTTCAGAGGCTCTGGCGGTCGGCTCCGTTCTGAATATACGCTTTGCGTTTATTGCTGTTACAATAATGCAATGACAGATGGTACGGCGGTTAAAATACATGTTTATTGTTATTATTACAAAAAAAATAGCTTTTTGTATAAAAAAAAATGATCGTGCGTTTCGGAAATATGTACGTAACACATTTACGCAGTTATAATGTTACGTTATATCACTTTTGAATTGATGTCATTTCTTTTACTGTAAATTATGTCGAGAATCCATACTTCTGTTTATACTTTGAAAATCTTCAGTCAGATGGTAACCAAGGTAGAGTTGTGTAACTCAGATCTGAACCGGTTCAAAGAGCAGACTCCGACAGAAGATCCGTGAGAGCCGATTCACTTTTTTTTGAGCCGACGGATCAACGGATCACACAATTGACGGTATCCTACCTCCTGCTCCTGGGTAGCTGCCATCTCTACTAGAGTTGTGTAACTCAGATCTGAACCGGTTCAAAGAGCCGACTCCGACAGAAGATCCGTGAGAGCCGACGGATCAACAGATCCGCATAGCTCAGTGAAACACTTAACACACAGAAGCACATTTTACACTTACGTATCAGTTCTTGCTTTGATGCATCTGTCAGCTCAAATGACTCATGCATCACATGTTTGGCTATGCATTCTTGATTCTATACAGGTCGTGATATGATTGACTGAACTAGGTAGCTCAGTGGCAGACTGCAGTAACATATTCAGAACTCGGCTCTTTTTGAACCGGTTCAGTGAGCCGGCTCACATACGGGATGCAGATGCATTGTTGTAGCACTATATTAGAAAAATTTATTATTCCAACACGTCACCGTCGGGATTTAAACCCGAATCTTTCCACTTTCGCGGCAGAATGAGTTAATCAATTACTCTTCGGTGCACACAATTCAACATTTTAATCCTTCATAATATAGCGATTTCCAACACTCAAATTCACTACATGCGAGAGCCAGTTATTTTAGCTGTAGCTAGACATTAACTCTTACAGTAGCGAGGGCTCTTGAATGAATCAAAGATTAACTTTCCATTATTAAATGGTACGTAGCTGCAATCGTATGTAAAATATCTACTAATATTATCAATAATGTTCCACCAAGTGCCTAGTGAAAAATCAGTGCAAATTACATTCTTTATTTTATTTATATATGAATATATTGCAAATCAATAAAATCACAAAAAACAACAAATAAATGCATTAAAGCCTCTTTTGTTGTGCACAAAAAGAAATCCAAAAATAGTTGTGCTTCTTAATATTGAATCAGTAGTAAAAATCATGACGGGAATATAAACAAAACACTTCCAGATCGTTCTATATAGATATTGTTATGATGACAATGGCATGTAGTTGACCAAAAAAACAAAAGACACCGAATTTCTGATTCCATAATTGGAAACACGCTGTTTCAAATTCATCAGCAGGTTCGATCGATGCTGAAGCGACTGAAAAAATTGAATAACGCGAATGTCTGAACGAGCTGGCAATATCGTTGTTGTGCATTTATAATAATGCAATTCATAAATACAAATTATTGTTTCTTTTTAAACGTTGGTATCGTGAATGTTGTGTTGCAAAAGTCAACGATGCCAAGTATATTAAAATAAACTTTTTATGTTCTTGGCCCAAAACTATGGAAAAGTAACGTTAATAGGTTGCTTAAAGAATTCTATTCAAGGTTATGTTTTTTTCCATACCTTCACCGAACTTGCAACCAAAAAAATTTAACACTAATCGAAAGTATAAAGCCTATAGAATATGCAAACATACGGGTACTTACCTTTTTCTGTTCAAGACTTTACGGTTGCCAGGTTTAAAAAGATGAATCGAAAGTGGTACGTTCACCGATCGTGTATCCAATTAAATTAAACATCAAAATATTGTTTGCGAAACGATAGTATACGGTTGCTTGCGAAAAACCATTCAATAGTCATGGTTGCCAGGATTTGAAATTTAAAAATTAAAGCGTATGAAAATGTGCGAGAAGGAGAGTCTATCCATTCTATCCAATGCGATAGAAGAAGACGCAACATAACAGCTACTCGCGCCACGTTAGTCTTTTGAAATTGTGCTTGGAGCTGTGAAAATATCAAACTTTTAAGTCAACGCAATCACAAATACAGCCGTTTTTGCCACATACTTTGACATTTGACCAGTTTTTTTTTAATTTACATTGCATATATGACTTTATGAAATGTATTCGTTATAGTTACTTGGCCAATTTGCAATGCGTCAGTTTTTCAAATGAGGTATTGTCTTGTCTCAAAACTGATGTAGTATTTTAAATGTCCAAATTGTTGTATGCGAATATTTTCGTTGGTGGAATTTCGTTCAGGTGTGCCCGTTACAAAAATATTAAATTCCTAATGACCATGTTACTATTGATTATAATAATAATAATATAAACTTGATTTGATCCGTATTAGAAATACATAGAATAGGTCATAAAAAAATTAAAATATAGTTTTTCTATAGTATAAAAACTGTAATTTAAAGTAGTTGTCGTGGTACAATATTGTCAAAAAGTTATAGATTATACGCGCCATAAAAGTATACTAGCTTGTAGCTAAGTGATCCATAATCTGTACACAAGACTGTACCCGTGGAAACGTAACCCATACAGTATTCATATGCATGTATACTTTTCTATAAATTGTTGAACTTTAAACCGTTATTTATAAATAATTAGACGGTAAAAAAAAATTCTTATTTTTTTTTTAAACTCATAACAAATGCATTGAAAGACTGTCAGTTTTTGGAAAGTTTCTGACAGTTAGTTCTTTTTTTATAAATAAGAAACTGGTTCAGAACTACAGAGATCGTATACAATCAATGTTAAGTATCCAATTTTTAATTTAATTTATCTCGGATTATATACGGTCGATCGACTTCAAACTTTCAGGGTAATTGTATTATCATGTCCTTAATAAGTACACAAAAATTAAGAATTTTCTGATGGTGTGCCTTAACCACGACAACTACCTTAATTGTAGCGATTTCATTCTTTTTTTAAATTATTTATTAGCAGAGATTTTAATTCACTCGGTAATTTATTATAAATTTCCATTAATGAATTTAGCAGTGCTTTATTTATTGGCAGACAAGTTGCATTTGGTACTAATTTGCTTTTATTTCGATTTGTAGCCACCGTCTCAAATCGTTTTGACGCTACATGATATCTGATAATTTCGTGAATACATGCCAAGTCCCTAAATATCCACAGAGGGGCCAGTTGCCCCTTTGTTATATGTATGTTAAAAAAAAATTACAAAATGAAACTGTCAAAACGTTTACAAGGCAAGCTGGCATATTCTCAAACTTTTTCTGAATTTTAATACGAAAATAAAGAGTTCTAAATCCAAAATCATTTTTTTTAAATAATATTTGGTAAGTTCAATAATAATGCGGTACGAAACAGTTTTTCTTTTCTTTCACCTTATTGAAGTTGATTATCTTGCAAAACGCGTCGCTTTTTGTGACACGTGACAGAAATAACGAATACTTGTCAAATAATGTGTGCATCGACTTCATACCTTTACTAAAGGCGGGTTCACATTTTCATTATTCAGCTATGAACTACCAAAGCATACCACTTTAATATTTAAGTGTGAAACAAGAACACATGTTGATCATCCCCTCTCGTTGTTCTGCAAGGGTTGTTGAACTCAATCTATCCGCGGCTTCGCACGCGATCGAGATGTAACTCGGCAGCGACAACAGTAGTAGAGCCTTCGGCACCACTGTATTACTGTTTTACCTCGTGGGGCTACGCCCTACGAGGTATCAACCACACTAGGTGGGGTGAACGGCAACTGTAGTAGAGTCTAAAACCATCCTATCTTTCAAGTTGGACCAAACAATACACATTTACAAAATTTCTTTGAAATCGGTGGAGCAATTTCGGAGATTAGCGTGGACTAACATCGTGACACGGGATTTTTATATACATATAAAGATAATAAAGCTGAAGAGTTTGTTTTTTTTTTTTTTTGTTTAAACGCGCTAATCTCCGGAAACTTGAAAAATAATGTCTAATACTGGCGTTCGATTTCTAGTACATTAAAATCTACTTTGAAAATACATTTAGCGCTGAAAGTTGTACCAGAAATTCAGCAAAAGTTATCTATGTTATAGCCATTTTAAACGTTTGTGACAAGTAAGTCCATTTTAAAAATTAAATTAAAAAAAAAAACAGTTGTAAACGGAGCTTTAGAAATGTCAATCGTATCGAACGAAATCAATATCTCATCAACTTTTCAAAATCACATACAGTAGACAGATCCAGACAGATTACTTAAAATAAATATACCTACTTAAGCAACAGTATACGCTCTTTTATTCACGCTTTTTGAAAGCACGCTATGAAAAAATACGAAACATGTTAACTCCTTGGATGCGTTTTTTACAATACAAAAAACGGGGTTAGTACTAAAATGCAAAAAAATATATTTATATGTTATTTCAAAACTTGAGAACCTCTGAACCGATTTGAAAAAACTTTTCCTTATATGTAAGCTTCCTGTTTTACGAGTAGTATATTTTTTTGGTTAATCGCAAACAATAGTAAATATTCTATTCTATTCTTGATATTATTACACTAAGACAAAAAAAGGAGGAGCTTTGCATTCGGGCAAAACCCGACTGGGCAACTGCCCCTGCCAATATTAATATTTAACCTTCGGCTAGGCACGTGGGGTCTTTTGCGACCCCACACCTATACTTTTCCATATAACTTTAAATTTAAAAGCGATTTCGGCCGTATATTCAGAAATGTCTCTAATTAATACCTATAAAATATAATCATTTCATTCAAGTTTCGTGAAAACAAAAAGAAACAAAAAAAAAACAAAAAAGAAGTGTAAACATCTTAGGATGGATAGTTGGGGTCTTATGCGACCCCAGCTGTGACTCATAGTGTTTTGACAGTAAGTTGTAAACCACAAAGCACGTACGTGTTCTGTGTTGTAAGATTCAAACAAATCAGTTATTTCAGTTATTCAATAATAAAAATGGGTGATTTTGTTGTGTAAGTATACATTTTGTATTTCAAGTTAGCTATTGTTTTATCACTATTACAATGTTTTCGGTATAAAAAGACAAACTTGTGAAAGTGTAAGTTATTGTGTTCATAACCTCACTTTCAGTGTGAGGTTATGAACACAATAACTTACACTTTTACAAGTTTATAAAATAACAAAATTCCTGATTTTTGGAATAGTTATTATTTGCTTGTTTGATATAAAAAAGGTCAAATTATTCAAGAAAATGAAATGTTTTAAAACTTTGTATGTACTACTAGCCAAAAACGCCTTTTTGTGCCTTTGCTACCATGAATTACTAGTATACTTTGTTTGCTTTTTTTAGAATTGATGGAAAAAGATATAGCGCTGATAAGGGCAGACAAATTTTAGAGGCCATGTTATTAGATGATTTATCAGACGACGATATTGAAGTGGGCGATGGCGAAGAATCTGTTCAAGATGAAAATGGAAGTGACGCAGAATATATTCCTCCGCTTGATGAAGAGGACGAGGAAGTAGACAAAGTTGAAGAAGAAGTACTTCATGATGATACTATTGCAGAAAGTGATTCAGATGACGTTGAAGAGGATACCGAAAATGTAAATGATTATTTTACTGCAAAAAATGGTATGAAGTGGAATAAAAATCCACATTCTAGAAATCAAATTCCTGCACGCAATATAGTACGAGAGAAGCCTGGTCCAAAAGGCAATCGTCCTAACTGTTTGAAAGATAGCCTAAAAATATTTATTACTGACGAAATTCTGGACATTGTCGTTAGAGAAACAAATAGAGAAGCTGAAAGAATTTATGCTAAATGGAACGAGGCTAATGGTGATAAGAAGGCAAAATCCTGGAAAAAAATTAACTATACAGAGTTGGAAGCATATATTGGGTTGCTAATGAGTGCAGGGGCTTATCGATCAGGGCGAGAAGACCTTAGTGAGCTCTGGTCCGAACAGCATGGTCGACCCCTATTTAGAGCAACTATGCCTCTCAAACGTTTTCAGGCAATTATGAGGTTTATACGTTTTGATAACAGAAATACTAGGGAAGAACGTAAACTCCTTGATAAAATGGCAGCAATTCGGGATATTTGGGACATGTTTGTTCAGCAGTTATCACGTAGCTACACACCGGGGTATGATATGACTATCGATGAACAGTTAGTTGGTTTCAGAGGCAATTGCCCTTTTCGGCAGTATATCAAAAGCAAACCCTCGAAATACGGAATCAAAATTTTCTGGATATGCGATTCCGATACAGCATTTCCTTTGAAGGGACAGGTTTATTTAGGAAAACAGCCAGGTAATCAGAGAGAAGTAAACCAGGGGGCAAGAATTGTCAAAGATCTCGTGAGCGATTGGGTCAAGAAGGGACGTAATATTGTTGCAGATAATTTTTTTTCAAGTATACCACTTGCTCAGGACTTGCTATCTGTCAGAACAACATATGTGGGGACACTAAGAAAGAATAAAGTAGAAATTCCAAAGGAAATGCAACCTCATCGATCAAGAGAAGTATTTTCTTCAACGTTTGGGTATTCAGGAGATCTAACACTTGTTTCTTATGTTCCAAAGAAATCCAGCGCTGTTGTTTTACTTTCGACGATGCATCAAGATAACACGATTGTCGGCGAACAGAAAAAACCAGAAATTATAATGCATTATAACTCCAAGAAAGGGGCCGTTGATACGCTGGATAAAATGGTCGCCACATATAGCTGTAAGAGAAATACAAAAAGATGGCCACTGGTACTATTTTTTAACATGCTGGATGTAGCTGGCATAGCAGCAATGATAATTTGGTTGTTTCATAATCCTGAAAGTTTCAGAAGAAAGACACAGCAAAGACGTTTATTTTTATTACAGTTGGGTCGTGAACTTGTAGAACCATATATTCAGCAAAGATTGCAAAATAAAAAAAGCAATCAAAAAGGAGCAAGAAGTGGATTGCTTGCTCTGGGATACAATATAGACACCCAGACCCAACCTCAATTATTGAACAAAAAGAGAAAGAGATGCCAGTTATGCCCAAGACGTTTTGATAAAAAAATCAAAACCGAGTGTGACAACTGTGGAATACCTGTTTGCGTTAATCACAGCGACACAGTCACTACTTGTTTTACTTGCAAGGAGTAAGGACAAACTTCAAGTGGGTATTTCATTAATTAATTATTATTAGTTATATTGCTTCATATTTTTTTGTAATTTTTCATTTTTTTTAATAAACTTTGTAATGCAATTCCTTTTGTATTAAATATTCGACAACCCCATGAGACTTTCATCTGTTCAATGTATATAATCCATAAAAACGTTGGGGTCTCAAAAGACCCCACGTGCCTAACCGTGTAATAAATTTAAATGGCCTGCCCGAAGGTTAAAATGATTCGGAACGATGATACGTATTTAAAAATTGTACCCTTGAAAACCTTTGCTAGTAGTTTCTTAGGGTATGAATCTACGTTACAAACACATAATAAAACTGTTTTTTGAGAATATTTCGGAAGCTTTTTCTACAAGAAAAAAATTCCCAAAAGTGTAATTTTAAACACAGAATAATTCCGCTACGGAAATATGTCATCGCCGGACATCTTCGACTGACTTTGAATCACACTCCCTCGTTCTTAGATATCTCTTTCCATATACATGCCTCTTTTTATCTAGTAATTTGCTGAATAGGTCCATCTTTGACAGGGGCGTAGCTACCGCCGTATCTGCCGTATCAATTATACAGGGCCTTCGGGCCACGGGGGCCCCCAACGTGCGTAAGCAAAAATTAATAAAAACTTCCCAATTTTTTTTTATTTCAGAAATGACAAAAGTCAAAAAAAGCTATTTCTTTTTTTCCCGCGTAAAGCGTGCGTTCAAAAGTTGGCAACACCCTATATCGGTTATCGCGGGCTGCGGGATTTCCCCGTTTAAGTAATTTACTTCAACGGGGGAAGGGCCCCCAAACAAATTTTTATACGGGGCCCCGCCAAGGCACGCTACGCTTCTGATCTTTGACCTGATCATATGGCACCGTTCGAAACGAATACATTTTTTAAATATTTGGTTTGCATTAAATTCTTAGTAAGTATAAGGGATACTATTCATAATTATCAAATATTGATAGGGCGACGGTCCTATAGTGATATCCAGGGTATTGTCTCTAAAATAATATTGATTCTTCGAAGCTCGACTGTATTTGTGCAACAATGACGACTATAGCTGAATCTGTTTTGTGTCCTGCGTCGTTTATTTTGTGCAGCTCGCGAATTCTGAGAACGGACCCAAAGTGTATGATGAGGCCGCACAAAGTTTTAATAATTAATTACGTCTTCATTATATTATATACCGTGCAGAGTCTTTTTCAACAGTTTCAGTTTTTGCTGACAGACAAGAATAGCGGGACGCGAAATGTTCCATCTTGGTTTTGTAGCTACTCTAGGCATGGCCAATAGAGATGGAAAAAACGGGTCTTTTTAGTGATCTGCATCTTTGCATCTGGATCCCGTATGTGAGCCGGCTCACTGAACCGGTTCAAAAAGAGCCGAGTTCTGAATATGTTACTGCAGTCTGCCACTGAGTTACCTAGTTCAGTCAATCATATCACGACCTATATAGAATCAAGAATGCATAGCCAAACATGTGATGCATGAGTCATTTGAGCTGACAGATGCATCAAAGCAAGAACTGATATGTAAGTGTAAAATGTGCTTCTGTGTGTTAAGTGTTTCACTGAGCTATGCGGATCCGTCGGCTCAAAAAAAAAGTGAGTCGGCTCTCACGAATCTTCTGTCGGAGACGGCTCTTTGAACCTGTTCAGATCTGAGTTACCCAACTCTAAATATATACAGTACAACCTCGATATAACAAAACTGAAGAGAATTAGAAAATATTCGTTATACCAAGTATGTAATTCGTTATAATGAGGTTTGTTATATAAAGGTAAGGTTGGTCTAAGATTCGTTTTAACAAGGTAAGAAAACCCATTTTCTTCTGACAACTTATCTTTAAACTTTGCGGGTATTTCGAACTCTTTAGCGATGTCTAATTTGTTTTTTGTGGGATTGTCGTCTACATACTTAACGATTTTTCATTTTTCTGCGATGGTCAAGGAACACCTTTTTCGTTTCTCAGCCGCTGCAACTTTAAATTTACTAACAACAGTGACCAACAGCAGTGTCTACATTACTTTACATCAAACAACAATGATTGTCTTACGATAAATTTAACGTGTCTGAACCGGTCGAGACATGAATTGTTATTGTTATTGTGGAATTGTGTGTGATTGATTCATACCTCCTGTAAAATTGTTGCTTTTTATGCCTGTCTAGCGATAGAAAAATTATGCATTTAGCACTAGTGCCTAAAGAAAAACAAAAATCCAATAGCAATTATTCTGACAATTGTCATTTAAATCCAAATGAGCAACAGAGATAGTAAAGTAGGCATAGTCTTCGTAAACAATCCAAATAGATCCCTAAACAGGATATAGGTAGGCAAATATGTATTTATACTAAATTTTATAGGAGGTATTTTATAGGAGATTTATAGAAGGTATTTGCCAAATGTATCCCGATTGAATGCTTTTATGACTCAGGTGACTGTTAAAGTTTGCCATAAATAATTTATGAAGAAAGTTTTTCTCCAGTTCCAACTTGAAAATTCGTGGACAATATTTGACTCCCAAGGCTAGACGTTGTCCAGGCCCTGTGTAAGTCGATTGAATAAAGATATCAATCGAAGATTGATCACAATGCTTAGTTTATTAACTTGCAAATACACGATCTGTGACTGTATAAATCCGACATTAATGACCGGTTTCTGAAAACAATGTTATCGAATGGTTTATTAACAGTTATAGCTGAGAACATCTCAAAGTAATATTATTGCATGCGTTTATATGGCTGTTTCTTTGTCACCTAACTGTCTAAAACTTGTTGATTACATATTTTATTTTCTTTTTCAACCCGACAACTGTTTTTTGTAAGCTGATAAATCTTAATGAAAACCCAAAAATAATTAATTACATGACCCGATTTGAGTTGTCATTATTCATAGTGCCCGGGCATTGTAAATAATGTCCTCATTAATCACTTGGTCCATAAAATACCGGAAGATCCCGCTTAACGCTGGAGATACGTTCCAGTAAGTTCTTGCGCTATACGAAACAGCGTTAAACGAAGTCATCTTAATACGCAAATAATAGGCATAAGAATCAGAACCGAGAATAAGAAAATTTGTTAGTTTTTTGTTTAATTTTGTGACATTTATTGTAAAAATACTTTTTTATCACATTAATTATAGATTGATTAATTGTTAATATCGATTTTTTGTTCATAAAACATTTATGAAAATCAAAGAAAGTTCGAGTAAGAAGTTATGTTTGTGATGAGAAAGGTTTCTCATTTGACATATTTTGTTTTTTGTGAAGAAGTCATCTAAAATCGTTTGCCTTTTTCTGTTTCGTTCAGCGATCTGTTGTCGATAGCAAGATATTGCATCAATGACACTTCGTCTTGCCTTTGAAATCATTTTGTATAAATTGATCCATAATTTGCGTTACATGGCTAAACTTTTTTTTTGGAAACCGCGTAATACTGTAACAGCGTTAAGCGGAGCAGCGTTAAGCAAGGTCTTACTGTAAATACTTGTTGACCTAAATGAAATTGTAATTTTGTCGGTTTGTATATTCGGCCAAAACTCAAACTTTCAAGTGGCATAATATTATGTTTCTCCCTAACTTATTCAATTTTTTTGTGTATACGTTTCAAATTTAACAGATTTGATGTCGGGTCTCTTTTACCTATTTTACTAATTATATGGTATCGATAACATATGCTAGCCTCTGGTCTTAATATTTTATTATGTTAAATATGAATGAATTTTTTGTAGACCAAAGTGTGATAATACGCTTATTTAAAAAGGGTTTTTTTTACACCGCATTATCTTTTCAGAAGGGTTGTTTTTAAATATCGAACACACAATCAAGAAGGTATTTTTTTTCGTTTTGTAAATTATTAATATAATAAATCAATTTCCTTTGTAAATATTGGTTTAGTTAACCAGTATTTAAATAGATTTCATACAAAGATATTTAAATGATCAGTTTGGGAAACTATTGCTAGCAACATAAATTACCTCCATAGGTACAGATAATGTTATAATAAACAATAAAAATAATTCAAAATGGATTGAAACACATATGACTTTTATTTAAAAAAAAGACAAGTTCGCGTAGAACTCGCGACCTTAGGATTCAGTATCTTTATATAACAATTATAATTCCACATAAAATTAAAAAAATATCATTTTCGGGTTTTTTCCTTTACTCGTGCCAAAATATAAGATTCTAGATCAACGGGAATTAAATCAAAGGTTATTAGGTTATTATAATAATCGACAATTATTGTTAGACTCTATTATTTTAACAGTTACTTAATATTTAAATAAAATATTGTGTCGGGGAAAAAGCAATTTCAGTTTTTCGCAGTAGATGGCTTTAAAGCAGTATTGCCAGATATTTTTTTTTGCCAAGTCGGGATTTTGGAACTTTTTGAGTGAAAAAAGCGGGACATAGTAAAAAAACGTATATAATCAGAAGTTTTTAAATATTTATATTTTTATTTGAGTTAAAATTACGTTTACGTGACAATAGATAGCAAAAATAGCCATAGAAAATGTTTTTTAATAAAAATATGATATTTTAAATCAGATTTACCCTATCGTTAAATAGTTGAGTCTTATTCGTCTTCTGAATAAAAAAAATAAAAAAAAACAGAAATCAAAATCAAAAAAGTTTTATTCATTAGAAAAATATGGCGTTTCAAACAATAGTCTGAGGAGTGAGTGTTACAAATTGCAACTTACAATAAGAGAATAATTATTTACGCACGGTCGAGTTATCCCCGAAAAGCGGGACTGAGCCTGTCCCGCGCGGGACATTTAATTTTGATTTAAAAATCGGGGCGTCCCGTCAAAATCGGGACGTCTGGCAACGCTGTTCTGGAAGGTTATTTTCGTCATATTTTAGGGGAAAAATGTCTCGCAGACTTATCGAGATATATCCTCTGTTTGTCCTTGAGATGAGTTCTCAAAATTAGTAAAAAACTGAATAAATTTCATTCAATCAGCGATATTTTATTATTAATTGTCTCTCTTTAACAACGATATTTTCTTCTTTATTCTGCGAATGTGTCCAGTTGTTATTGGGCAGGTTAATCATAGCGCTAGTTTATAGTAGCGGTAAAAATATAGCGCCAAGCCTTTCAGTATACATAGCGCTACATGACGCTGCAGCCGCCCAAGAAACCAAACAGGAAGTTTTGTGAAATTAATGTCAAGATTGTAAAGTTTTAAAACGGAATTTATTCTTCTGTTGTTAGTCTATTTGAATTATTATTAGTCCCCGCGGAATGAAAATATTAATAAAATAATATTCAGTAATTACGCTACACAATAAATCACAGCGTTAATTCTTTCATTGCTGCAATCAGTCATGCGCAACGGTTTATAGGAATCCGACAAGTTATCCAACCATCAGATTATACAAGGTGCAACTGAACCATGTATTGACATTAACTTTTTTTTTGTTCCACACTATAATTTTTTACTTTTTCCACCTCTAGTTTGCTTTTCCATAAATTCATTCGACGTCAAGAAAAACTAATGTATTTGTATATAAACAAATTTAAATATTTATCGTAATGTCTTTTGACTATATTTTATTACTTAGCATTTTATAGATATGTATATAACTTAGCGATAGAAACAAAATACAGACGTGAATGGTCAAGTAACAAGGGATGACCGGTCTAAATTAAATATCGTGGGGTTACTGCCAAAATTTGGTTCGAAAGCTACGCTGAGCTACCAAAGGGGAGGGTGGAGTTGGAGTCAAGCTACGTAATTTTTTCATGAATTTTATTTGGCACAATGAAAAGAATTTGCAGAATAAGTTGAATATTTATTTTCAAACATTGGTTACTTAAATGCTGGGTTACAGAAAGGATTGTCAAATAATTTGATTTGACAATGACCTTAGATTGTGAACACTTATTTCTCCAGAAGAAAGCATTGTAGAATTTTTATTCGATTCTGTTCGAAAAATAATTTGTCGATTGAAATTATATTTTTTCTAAACTGTGTATACGTGTATTTAACATAGTTTTTTGCATAATTTTTACTTCAAAATGACATTTTTTACGCATTTTTATCAAAATTTGACTTGGCAAACGAACTTTTTCTGTGTAGATCAAGCATTTGTTTTTGTGTGAATGCAATCTAATGTTGTACATGACAGGGAGTTTGAATACAACATTAGACTGCTTTTGCATGTATGAAAACTGTAATTATATTATCACAATTGAAGGTCATTGTCAAATCCAATTTTTTGACAATGTTTTGTGCAACCCAGCATTAGTCTTGTTCATTTTAAACCAAATTTTGTTAATAGTTTTTTAACAGAAAACACAAAATGTCTTCTGGATTTGACTATAAAAAACTATGTTCCATCCGGGGGGGGTCATAAGAAAGGCTACTTTAAGCTACATAAAGGGAGGGAAGGGATCCAGAGAGGCTGAAATAGGGTCACGTGATTTATAGACGCTCGCTTGCAAAATTAAAAAAAATGTTTGATTTGTGATTTTTCATTTCAAAATAATTCTAAGTTGTTCTCAGAAATTTGTTTTTAGTATTTTTCCAGATGTTTGCAATTATTGAACGATTTTTAAAAATATTTTTGTGAAGTAGGGCTAGTATAGATACTATTGGTATCAAAAGTGATAAAATTACATTCCAGAAAATACGTTACAATTTTTAAAAGTTTTTCTGTTGCTTCAGTAAACAATTATCCGAGAGATGTGTATGTAATTTATTTTTTTTTTAAATATATCGCTCAGCTGATTATCTTCCATCATTTTCTAACACGCAGGTCAGCCCTAATCCTTAAATTAGTATTCAATTTTTACATGTAAATGGTACACTATTCACTAAAATTTATGATATACTTTTTTTCCAATTTTTTATTGACATTTATTTTTACTCGTATTTTGATATAAACAAGCTGTGTTAATTTTTATTGTTATAATATTAATTATTACTATTTTTTTCATCTACCACTTCCCGTTATTTTCTACATTTTTTACAACTTCAACTTATGTAATAGCAATGGACGAATGAAGGAATTATAGGAAATTAGGATAAGGTAGGCAATTTTTGAACTAGGAGTTTGATAGGTAATCGGCCATGGCCTCAAATAAGGAACCATCTCGATATTTATCTGGAATTAATTGCGGGAAACCATGGAAAACCTCAATCAAGATGGCCGGTACAGAAATTACCGTTTCTCGGCGAGAGGCAGTAGGAAAAAGTCCCAACCACATCTGCCCCCGCCGGGATTCGAACCCGGTACCTCCCGAATGCGAGTCTAGTGCTGTCACCACTACTCTACTCTGCTCGGTATTTCCACTCAATTATATTACGTAACTGTCCGCTAACGGTGCAAAGTATTCGCGCGGGTCCGCTATAGCTTATATAAAATCGCAGTTTAAATTTGTAACATTTCCTATTTTTTTTTTTTTGCTCAGAGACTCTAAAATCCAAGTGTTGATTTCCTGCATTATTTTATTTGATGAATGTACTTTTAGACGCCCAATGCATTTATAATTCAGTACGCACGTCGATAAATGGCGGCGATAAGGCCGGCCAGCTATGCATAACTAATGAGCTGATGATCTTTACGGCACGTGCTGCCCTGCACACAAATAGACATCACGCGCACGCACTACTGTACTACATCTTACCGCCGTCTTCGACTGTAGACAGGTTTGAAAAGTGATAGTGTTCGACTAGCGCTGATTTATCGCTCGAAATGCCGACGAAATTAACGCGGCGTGAATGAACCAGGGTTTTTAGCACCCACTAGTGTATAAAAACGCACACAATTGACGGTATCCTACCTCCTGCTCCTGGGTAGCTGCCATCTCTACTAGAGTTGTGTAACTCAGATCTGAACCGGTTCAAAGAGCCGACTCCGACAGAAGATCCGTGAGAGCCGACGGATCAACAGATCCGCATAGCTCCGTGAAACACTTAACACACAGAAGCGCATTTTACACGTACGTATCAGGTCTTGCTTTGATGCATCTGTCAGCTCAAATGACTCATGCATCACATGTTTGGTTATGCATTCTTGATTCTATACAGGTCGTGATATGATTGACTGAACTAGGTAACTCAGTGGCAGACTGCAGTAACATATTCAGAACTCGGCTCTTTTTGAACCGGTTCAGTGAGCCGGCTCACATACGGGATCCAGATGCAAAGATGCAGATCACTAAAAAGACCCGTTTTTCCCATATCTTGTTTAATCTGATGTTTTGAAGCGGATGAAATTCACGTCACCAAGATTCCATTACAAATAAGCTTACAAGGTGAAACTAATAAAAGCATGTGAAAAAAATGGTAAATTTTGGTCCCTTCATCCGACCGATCCTAAGCCTGAAAAACGGTTCAGTGAGCCGGCTCACATACGGGATCCAGATGCAAAGATGCAGATCACTAAAAAGACCCGTTTTTCCCATCTCTAATCTCTACTATTCATAAAATATTTAAAGCAGCATACTGTATTGTCGCTCGTCTATAATTTACAGTATCCATCTTGATTATTAACTTAAGCAACATAAATGCGTTTACCAGCCTTAATTTCTTCTATTCTTTAAATTGTAAATTTTAATTTATTATAGTGTATTTGCCATAAGGCAACATACACTATTGGCGTCGGTCGGATGGCGGGACCTAGGGGTCGGACCAAAATTTCTCGACGTTTCATAACCTCCTAAACACGTTGGCACCATTTTTAAAAATGTTTATATATATATGTATATATATATATATATATATATTTATATATATATATATATATTTATATATATATATATATTTATATATATATATATATATATATATATATATATATATATATATATATATATATATATATATATATATATATATATATATATATATATATGTGTACGCGCGATAACTTTCGAAAGAGTTAATTGATTTCAACGAAATTTGGGCCACGTGTTGAAACCCATCACTGCAAGAAGCCTATTTAAAATGGGCCTAATCGGGCTATTTTAAGGGTAGTTTTTAGGGGTTGAAAACTGTTTTTGGGCCCCAAAATACCGAAAAAATTCTCCGAATCGTTTCAAAATTGAAATTTAACCCTCTGGTAGTGATTAAAAAGTGTCCCCACAATTTTAATAAAATCGGCCCGACAGGACCGGATTTACAAATTTTATGAAAACACTAGTTTGCAGATAGTGAGTTATTTATTGAAGGGTGTATTTAATTCGGTGTAGACGTTAGATTGATAATAATATTACAATTAAGAAAAAAATGTTATTTTAGGGGGTGTATTAAGGGGTTAAATTTTTTATTTTGCCCAAAAACAAACTTAATTTCACATAATAAAAGTATAAAACCACACGGCCCTACACAAGCAAATACACTATATTGTCGGCAGGGTTTTGGCACTGCGACCCGGGTTTTTTTAGTCAACGTTAAAATGGAGAATCCGTCTTGTTATTCGGTTAACAAAACCCGGTGTGAGTGACAGAGACGAATATAGTTTACGCAATGTGTACTGTTTTAACATGTGTAATGTCCGGTGTTGTGGCCCGTGCCAGAACACGCTCATCGCACCTGTCCACGCACGACTCTATGTGACGACTCGATGACGAAGATAGACTTATGTAGATCTTAGACAGATCACTAACTCTATCGCTCTCGCGTATCGGTCACATAAAGTGCTCTGCTATCGAAACCTAACTATGATGACTTGAAAACGGAGAGGGACTTATACAAACTTTGAGCTAGTTGTTAAGGCTGTCTTCTTCTAACGCTGAGCGCTTGGTTACTTACGTTATCGATTTGAACTCGGGTCAAAGTATTGGTCAAAAACAATTTTTTTAAGATGCAGCTTAAAGGTAGCAAAATTTTGAAATGCTTTTCAAATTAATTTTATTTTGTAAAAATGATTGCTGGACATTTTTCAGTTTTTACGAGCTGTAAATGTTTTTGAATAATTGTATAGTTTCAGAAGCTGAATAGATAAAAAAATGTCCGTAGTTTTTACCACGTTTTTATTAACTCGCTTTCTTTATCGCCGGCTTCGATACAAATTTTGCAATCGATTTCTCATCTACTTCCCGTTATCCGATTGAGATGAAATTTTGCCCACATGTGCAGTTCCGATAACAATACAATGTTATAGAAACTAGTTGCCCGGTCCGGCTTCGTCCAGGTGCAAATCGCGCTTACCGATGAGCTAGACTCTTGAAACTAAAAATTTCACACACACAAGACTAAAAAGCATAAATTAATTATTTGAAAAAAGAAACAATTTTAATATAGGTACGACATTTTTTAAAACGAACTAAAAAGTATAAAATAATTTATTTTGACCCATTATAAAAGCGTGGGTTGTTTTGATAAACTATATCAGAGTTAACAGCCCACGCTTTTATACTTTTATAATGGGCTAGAAGAAACTATTTTATACTTTTTTGTCCGTTTTAAAAACGTGGTCGATAGGTACCTATATTAATTTTTTTTTAAATTGAAATAATGATTTAAGAAGTTAATTTAAGGAAGCTCTAAAAATTTCGAATTATTATAAATGGATATTATTATTAAAAAATGTCATTTTCTCCAACATTATTTTTTTAAATTTTTTGTTTGTATAGGATCTGTAGTATTATTCTTGGTCCTTTATTTGGCGTTTACCCGAAACCATATACCGACTCGTAAATAAGAATACGACGGATATCAAGCGTAGATCCCACTTTCATAAATGATGTCCACATTTTCTGTAGCGTGTAAATTGAAGTTTCAATTAAAAACATTTATTTTTGTAAACATATAATTAAATTTCAAAAATAACGATTTTTAAACTGTCAATCAAATAACTGATATGTTTATTAAAATAAGCGACCTGCAGGTTATAATTAAAATAATTTTAGGCAATTATTTAAAAATACTTTAATCGAACAACTCTATTAATACGCGTGAATAACTTTCCGAAATTATTCAACTGTTTAAAATTTTTACCTGCACAACTTGTTAAAACAAAATTATTTTTATCGTTATATGAACAGCACCGCATAGCAAGTTGGTTTGATTTTTAATTTAATATTAAAAATAATAATAATAATAATGCGTTTAACGTCCGTTTCTCGGCTTTATGTCATAACAGACGCCATTCGCACCATTACTATTTTTTCATCTACCACTTCCCGTTATTTTCTACATTTTTTTACAACTTCAACTTAACTAATAGCAATGGGCGAATGAAGGAACTTTAGGAATTTAGGATAGCATAGGTAATTTTTGAATTGTAAGTTTGATAGGTAATCGGCCATGGTCTCAAATAAGGAACCATCTCGATATTTATCTGGAATTAATTGAGGGAAACCATGGAAAACCTCAATCAAGATGGCCGGTACAGGAATAACCGTTTCTCGGCGAGAGGCAGCAGGAAAAAGTCCCAGCCATATCTGCCCCCGCCGGGATTCGAACCCGTACCTCCCGAATGCGCCTCTAATGCTGCCACCACTACTCTACCCAGCTCGGTTGAAATGTTGAATTATATTTACAAGTCTTTGGTACATGCTGTTTTTTCAAAATAGTCGTTACAAAATTCGAAATAAAATTATAATTTACGTGCAATAAAACATTTATCAAAAATTTAACATCAGAAAAATGTTTAGATAAAATCTAATGAGACGAATTTAATAACACAGTGAAGTAAGGAAGGGGAGAATAATTAGTCTTTCTTGAATAAACATAAACACGAGAAAAATAATTGTAATCTTACAGACACCTGTATAATTTGTGGAAAAGTAAAGGTGCTACAGTCAGATGTACGAGGTGTATCAGTGAGTTGTCAATTGTTTTTTGGACCTGATACATATAGCATATTAAAGCTTTGAGATAAAAAAGGAATTTTAATTCCAGAAGACACGACAAACATTATATACCTACTTGTATATTTCGAAGATTTCAACGTTCAGTCAGAAAATGAGCTCAAATGTAAACCTAATATTCCTTTATTAATACTCAATAATTTTACGTAGGGCTTCAATTTTACGTAAAAAAACTATCTAACTTCCAGTTACCTGTAAAAACATTTCGAAGATTTCGACGATCGGTCAGGGTAATAGCTATCCATTTTATAACAGAATTGAATTGAAAATTAAATTTAAATAACAGTTTAGAAAAACCAACAATATTCTACTTTGAAGGATTTGAACGGTGGATATGAAAACGAACCTGAATACTAAATGTTTCTTTTAATATAGTTCTAAAAGGCAAAATTTTGTTTAAACGACAAATATTACCTGTCTAAGCGTATTCCGATGATTTCAACGCTCGGTCAAAAGACGCATCCAATTATAAAACGTACCTAATATCCATTTATGACTAAGGCGATACGTAAGTTGATGTGATTGTGGGTAAAAAAAACGAAATTTAAATTATGAACCGTCAAACATCACCTGTACAAATATTATTTCGGAGACTTTAACGATAGATTAGAGAACAAACCTTTAAGTAAAAACACGTAATGTTTCCTTACTTTACTTAAACATTGAAGGGGGCGTGATTTCGACAAAAAATACATATTAGAATTTAACTTGTGAACTGAAAAACCTTACTTGTACAATTATTTTTGAGGAGATTTCAACGATAAGTTAGAGAACTAACCTAAACATAATGTTTCTTTACAATATATTCAAACGTTGTAATTGGCGTAATTTTGACAAAAAATAAATGAATTAGCAAATCTTAGATACTTGTAGGTAGAAATGTCTTTCGGAGATTTCAAACGTTTTAATCGGCCTGATTTTGGCAAACAATAAATCAATTAGTAAATGTTAAATACTTGTATATAAATATGTTTCGAAGATTTCAACGATAAGCTAGAGAACTAACCTGAATGTAATGTTTCTTCACAATATATCCAAACGTTGTAATCGGCGTGATTTTGGCAAAAAATAAATAAATTGACAATTCTTAGATACTTGTGGGTACAAATCAGCGTTGCCTGACGTCCCGATTTTGGCGGGACGTCCCGATTTTTAAATCAAAATTAAATGTCCCGCGCGGGACAGGCTCAGTCCCGCTTTTCGGGGATAACTCGACCGTGCGTAAATAATTATTCTCTTATTGTAAGTTGCAATTTATAACACTCACTCCGCAGACTATTTTTTGAAACGCCATATTTTTCTAATGAATAAAACTTTTTTTGTTTCGATTTGTTTTTTTTATTTCTTTTTTTATTCAGAAGACGAATCAGCCTCAACTATTTAACGATAGGGTAAATCTGATTTAAAATATCATATTTTTATTAAAATACATTTTCTATGGCTATTTTTGCTGTCTATTGTCACGTAACCGTAATTTGAACTCAAATAAAAAGATAAATATTTAAAAACTTCTGATTATATATGTTTTTTACTATGTCCCGCTTTCGACGAAAGAATCCCGCTTTTTTCACTCAAAAAGTTCCAAAATCCCGACTTGGCAAAAAAAAATCTTGGCAACGCTGGTACAAATGTGTTTAGGAGATCTCAACGATAGGTCAGGGAACGAACCCAAGGACAAACGTAAAGTATTATACTAAAAACATTACGTAAGGGTTGCAATCGACGGTGTTAGCAATGAACGTGATGCAGTATTTAGCACCTGTATGTCGGTACAAGGCACATACCTATCATTGTTGGAAACAGGTGCAGAGAACCCAAACTTGCTGTTTATAATGATGAATGTTCTGACTTGTATGTACTGGGAGCATAATTATGCAGTATGATAATTCCTATAGATACATGTAGGTACCTACCTTATCGATAAGACACATTTGTCATATCTATTACTATAAACATTAAGAGCACTGTGGTTGGAACAATAAAAATAAAAAAAACTTAAAAAAAATATTAACTTCCTTCAAAAAAGTCACTAAAAAGATGAAAATAATGGAATTTTGAGGTCGGAGCTAATTTCATTACAAAAACTTTTAATTAGGTACATATCTACTTTTATTAAATAGGCGCCGACCTCAAAATTTCATTATTTTCATCTTTTTAGTGATTTTTTTAAAGAAGGTTAATATTTTTCTTTAAGTTTTTTTATTTTTTACTTTTTAGTGGTGGATTTGATTTCACACATTTTTGAAGATTTTCCTCGATTTCTCCAGGGTCCCATCATCAGATCCTGACCTGATGACCATGGGACTACCTGGGATGTATACCCTTTCAAACAAAAAAATAATTTTCCAAATCGGTTCAGGCGTCTTCGAGTAATCGGGGAACATACATAAAAAATAAAAAATAAAAGATTCCGACGAATTCAGAACCTCCTCCTTTTTTTTTGAAGTCGGTTAAAAAGAATAGTTACTTCTTACCACAACAGATTTATTCAGTGGATGTACCTACATTTCGAGAGCTAAGCTCCCATTTTCAGCAAAACACTAAAGTGTTTTGCTGGAGATGGGATCTTAGCTCTCGAAATGTACATCCACTGAATAAATCTGTTGTGGTAAGAAGTAACTATTCTTTTATTTTTATATCTATTACATTCAGAAAAATATGACCAATGCTACAATAATTCCAATTCAATAGCTTACACTTCACACCTCCAAATTAACAAATTGGTTGATCATACCCTGTATGTTAATTAATTAGGTACGAGACTGGTATATTATAGCAAATGCAAATTGAACTTGAAGGTAGAATGGTTAATAATGCATGTACATTGTACAGTACTTATATAGGTACAGTAATCATTATTAATAATATCCGCTATAATTTCATCTGCAAGCTTTTAATTACACATATATATGTAATGTTCACACACCAGCGGTACTTAAACTTTCCGTCGTTGCGAATGGAAATAAAACTAATTATATATAAAAAGAAAATTTAATTTTGAATCGCCAACATACATTCGCGAAATTCGAACACTCACATTTATTTCTACATGTCGGTTTAAACTTGTTATATTGGGCGCAGCTCCGTGAGACAAGACTACAATACGGTGGAGCCGAATCAACACCCTACATTGACACAGCTGGATATTGCATATAAGAAACGGCTTTGGTTACCGTTATGTCTGGGTTACTAAAAGGTTTTCATATTAAAAAATAATTTCACAGCGTGGAAGTTATCTCCTAAATATTAAAACTTGTCATACTGTCGGGCGCAGCCCCGCGAGACAAGACTACAATACGGTGGAGCCGAATCAACACCCTACACTGACACAGCTGGATATTGCATATAAGAAACGGCTTTGGTTACCGTTATGTCTGGGTTACTGAAAAGTTTTCATATTAAAAAATAATTTCACTGATGCGTGGAAGTTATCTCCTAAATATTAAAACTTGTCATATTGTCGGGCGCAGCTCCGCGAAACAAAACTGCAATACGATGGAGCCGAATCAACACCCTACATTGACACAGCTGGATATTGCAAATAAGAAACGGCTTCGGTTACCGTTATGTCTGGGTTACTGAAAAGTTTTCATATTAAAAAATAATTTCACGGCGTGGAAGTTATCTCCTAAATATTAAAACTCGTCATATAGTCGGGCGCAGCCCCGCGAGACAAGACTACAATACGGTGGAGCCGCATCAACACCCTACATTAACACGACTGGATATTGCATATAAGAAACTGATTCGGTTACCGTTATGTCTGGGTTACTGAAAAGTTTTCATATTAAAAAATAATTTCACTGCGTGGAAGTTATCTCCTAAATATTAAAACTTGTCATATTGTCGGGCGAAACAAAACTGCAATACGATGGAGCCGAATCAACACCCTACATTGACACAGCTGGATATTGCAAATAAGAGACTGCTTCGGTTACCGTTATGTCTGGGTTACTAAAAGGTTTTCATATTAAAAAATAATTTCACAGCGTGGAATAATAATAATGCGTTTAACGTCCGTTTCTCGACTTTATGTCATAACAGACGCCATTCACACCATTACTATTTTTTCATCTACCACTTCCCGTTATTTTCTACGTTTTTAAAACTTCAACTTAATAGCAATGGACGAATGAAGGAATTATATGAAATTAGGATGTTAGGCAATTTTTTAACTAGAAAATAATTGGCCATGGACTCAAATAAGGAAGCATCTCGATATTTATCTGGAATTAATTGACAGAAACCATTAATAGTCTCAACAAGATGACCGGTACAGGAATTACCGTTTCTAGGCGAGAGGCAGTAGGAAAAAGTCCCAGCCACATCTGCCCCCGCTGGGATTGATTAATTATCATAATATTGTTCTACGAGTACGTTATGTAATATCCACCACAAATGTAACATGTTAAGTGCCGCTGGCATGTACCTTTAACTATCTATAAATAAGTACGTTGATCTTGCGGTAGTCGATGTTTACATGCCGTTACATTCATCTTCAGTAAGTTCTGAGACTCTGTTGCGATCCTTCAATTCGATTTTCAAGTGCGATGCGCGGTTGCCGCCAATCGATAAAAAAAACAAACTAACGTTACAACTCAAGTATGACACATTCATGTGAAAGTTACTGTTGCTCCCGATCGCATTTTTAAACGCATGAGTAATGGTGAGCAAAGCAACACCAGGATGGTTTTGGTCTTGATTCTTTAGTCTTTTAATCCTGGTCTGTCTTGGTCTTGCGTATTAATTCTCGTTTTAGTCTTGGTAATTATTTTTCGAAATTTCAACTTTCATCATTATTGACTTTTTTTCTTTTTTGTCCTTGGTAATTAATATAAAATTGATTTGTCGGGAAAAAGGACTTTTTAAGTAAACACTAATTTGTTATTTATAGCGACGTTTAATAGTTATAAAGCTATGAAAAAGTTCCAAGCAAGGAACGAAACGTCGCTATAAATAACAAATAAGTGTTTACTTAAAAAGTCATTTTTCCCGACAAATCAATTTTATTTTCATCATTATGTTCAAAAGTATGAATCGAATAATCTCATGCAAACGCGTTTCGGTCCAACCTTATTTTAACACTTGGTTATTAATCGTTATAACAAGGTTCCAAAAACGGCCGACTCATTATTTTTTTTGTGTGTATTTTTTTGTTAATTTGTACTCATTAGAACGGTTCAATAAATCGATTATTATATTGCCTGGCGGGTCGCTTTTTTATTATAATTCGAAAAGTTGAAAGTCATTCATTCAACAGTACAAATTATAAACGAATTATTATTGTAATTTTTAACTACTAAGAAGAATTGAACGTTTATTCTTCATACTTGCCGAAAGTAAGTACTTTCTGATTCGATTTTAAAGCCGAAAGTATAACATTTATGCATTGTTGTAGTCACTGCTGTAATTACACGCATATCGTCGGTATATAGGCGGGTCTAAACAGTTTTGTCATGCGCACTGAGACTGGCGTTCGTCATCACATGTTCGTCATCTGCTGTTATTACATTATTAGATCCGTGTGTCATTACGTATAACCTCAACATTGCTCACTTGAAAGTAATTAGTCTTTTTATATATTGGTGAAAGTGCGTACTTTTGGCATGGTATGAAGAAAAATAGTATTCACCACACGAGCAGAAAGCTGAAAGTCCTGCACTGCGCGACATATGATGCCCTCGACTTCGTCTCGGGCATCATGTGGCGCAGTGCAGGAAATTCAACTTTCGACTCTTGTGGTGTAATATACTATTTCGCATTTAAGACAGTTTTTCTGACTTACAAACAGCAGCGGATATTGGTTTTTCATTGCGTAAGGCTTATTGAAGTCTTATGGGTCCCCGTTTAAAAATATCATCCAAAAAAAAAAGAATATAAGGAAACTAAATTTATAATAATAATAATGCGTTTAACGTCCGTTTCTCGACTTTATGTCATAACAGACGCCATTCGCACCATTACTATTTTTCATCTACCACACTTCCCGTTATTTTTCTACATTTTTAAAACTTCAACTAATGTAAAAGCAATGGGCGGTTGAAGGAATTATAGAAAATTAGGATAAGGTAGGTAATTTTTGAACTAGGAGTTTGATAGGTAATCGACCATGGCCTCAAATAAAGAACCGTCTCGATATTCATCTGGAATTAATTGAGGGAAACCATGGAAAACCTCAAACAAGATGGCCGGTACAGGAATTACCGTTTCTCGGCGAGAGGCAGTAGGAAAAAGTCCCAGCCACATCTGCCCCCGCCGGGATTCGAACCCGGACCTCCCGAATGCGAGTCTAGTGCTGTCACCACTAGTCCACCCAGCTCGGTAAGAAAACTAAATTAACGTCTGTCGAACAAGTGTCAAGTGATTGCATTAAATCATATTTAATAATTCGAATTTGAGAGGGCTAACGCTACATCCGGTTTTAATGGTAAAAGTATATTTGTATATTTTAAATCTGTTTTCAAAGCCTGTTTATGACCATGCATCCTATATGATTATTAAGCACATTTAGCGACCATAACTGTGGAAAATGTTATTGTTTATGGGTATATTTTTTTATTAAACATCACCTTGTTATTTAGCTACGCTACTTGCTTACTTAATATCTTATTAAGATAGGTCATGGTTTTAAATTTAACTTATATTTATGGTTTAACGGAGATAACTTTCTTATTAAACATTATATTGTATTAATTTAAGTATTTATCTATTTATATACATATATAAATTTTCCCTATGAACTCCAAAACGACTGGACCGATTTTATTGAAATTTACAGGAAATCTTCAGATTAGCCCAGCTAGTGATTCAATCAAGGTTGAATCATTTCCCTTTTAAAAATTACATATTTCCTCTTCAACGGCACAGAAAATTTCAAACAGATACGTCGCTAAAGAAGTTGTACTTCAAAAGTACAACATTTAAAATTCCTGATTACTGATGAGTTCATTATGAAACCTTCGCATATAAAAATACGATCGGCAGCTTATCGCGACTTCAAGTCGAAGTGTGAGCGTGTTATGGCTTTTTTCTGTGTCAAGCATTGATCGGCGACAGTTATACAAAGTGACCCTAGGGACATCTTCTCCGTAATGTCAGGTATTTATTACAGGGCACAGACATATTTACACGACGATTTACGATTATTGCTCGAGCGTATTCGAATGGTTTTTTTTGTAGATAATAATCGATACTCTTCGATAATGTACATCTCCATTGCTACTGTATCGACGGTTTCTAGCAGTGGCGTCTCATCAAAATTTAAATTAATATTAATGAATAAAAGGATTTGAGATGGAGACTGTAGGAGTTATACTAGTCTAAGTAGATAGATATGGTATAAATACTTGGTGGCAAATTCCACTGAGATTGTTCAGAAAAATGATTTTGAAATCATGGAACGTTTTAGTATATAATACTCGCCAAGGTTCTAAAAGGTTCTGAAGCTAGTCACAAACAGCGTCGCAAATGCATATTTTAGAGCTATCCTGGTTGTTTTGTGGGAAAGGAAAACTCCCACCATCTCCCAGTTACCGGCACAGAACGTGCGCTCGTTGGTGATTGGTTATCGCTGGTTGTCGTGTCACTTGTCGCTTTCCTGCTATAAAGTACAGTCCAGTACGCTATTGTTAAGTTGTTTCTTTGATTGTTAATTGATCAAGATGCCTAATACAGTTTTGCATAGACAAGCACGAAAAATAATTTTTTGGATGACATCATGCAAGGAATTAGACCTTTAGATTAAAAAAAAATTAAAAATAATAATATAGCGCGAGTTTGTAGTTTTTCAATCGACTGTACCTGCGCAAGCCTCCATTTGCATCTAACTTCAGAACCTTTTAGAACCGTGGCGCGTATAGTGTTTCTCAATTCTCCGTAGCTTGCGTTCTCTTACCCCGCGCCGTCACTGATTCACTGTTAATGCGCTCTGGCTAGTTAGGTGCGTAACTTGTGAACAGCGTCGTTAAAGCTTCTTAACAGTTAACTGTTAGAAAAACAGTTTGCGCATGTACAGTAACACACCCGGCGCACATAAATTGAAACAATAAAGAACTAAATAGTCGTTAAATCAATGAACTTCTGTTTCTTCGGTGTCGTTAATTAAAACGATTCAGTCTAATGATGCTATAAGAGACTTTAACACTTGTACAGGATAATGTTGTTGTATGCTTTTCCGAAAACTAAAGGATGCTTCACACTTAGGCCCATAGACACAAAGGCTGTAAGAACCCCCATGTAAAGAGATCCGGATTGGATTAATAATAATAAATAATAATGCGTTTAACGTCCGTTTCTCGACTTTATGTCATAACAGACGCCATTCGCACCATTACTATTTTCCATCTACCACACTTCCCGTTATTTTTCTACATTTTTAAAACATCAACTTATGTAATAGCAATGGGCGAATGAAGGAATTATAGGAAATTAGGATAAGGTAGATAATTTTTGAACTAGGAGTTTGATAGGTAATCGGCCATGGCCTCAAATAAGAAACCATCTCGATATTTATCTGGAATTAATTGAGGGAAACCATGGAAAACCTCAATCAAGATGGCCGGTACAGGAATTACCGTTTCTCGGCGAGAGGCAGTAGGAAAAAGTCCCAGCCACATCTGCCCCCGCTGGGATTGATTATTTATCATAATATTGTTCTACGAGTACGTTATGTAATATCCACCACAAATGTAACATTTTAACTTTCCGTACTGAAATTCAGATAAACAAAAAAAGTAACCATAGAAACACAATCGAAATATTAACTGAATTGAGGTTGACGTGACAGATAGTTTAATTTATAAAACAACGCTTTCGTGGGCAATGACCAACTTTCCGCACTAGTTACACAATTGGGTGTACTTTTTCAAAATTTTGTCTGGAGCCAATCTGATTTAAAATTATGAAAAATGCTTCAGTGGAAATTGTTGGCGAATTGTAGAGAGAACATGTCTTGTCTTATTTTAAAAAACTAAATTTTAAAAGTTTTAATCGCATGGCCTCTAGTGTGTACCGGCCTTTATAGTTATCTTCGCACTATATCTGACCTGATTGGACTTCTTTTCAGAAAACATTATTTGTGAAATATGGAAGGGTAACAGTAATAAAGATGCTAAGAGAACAATGGTCAAGCAATAATTTGTCTCTTTAGTGTGAAATATTTCCAACTGAAAATTGGGTCGCTTGTTTCGTACTTGTTGACGTTTTTATTGTTTACTAAATATATGTCACCTTAGTTGTTAGGCGTCGCTCGTTAAAAAATCAACAGTAGTTTTAATTTATTAAAAACAGTATTTAAAAATGAAATTTATAAACAGAAAAAAATCTAAACGATGGCGCCAGAAATTTTAAAATTTATGACACCTTATTTTGCATGTTATAAATTATATACTAAATTTATATCTTGACTTGTTTTTGCGCCTGGCTTCGCCCGAGTACAGTTAAGAATGCCGACGTTTTCGTCACTCTATACATTCAACCGCTCCGGTAGGTTTTTGTAAGGATCGTTGAAAGTGGGTTTGTTTATTTTATATTTTTTTTAGCTTATGAAAAATTCCCTCCACGTTTCGTCGAGCGCATAGTTTTTAGTAGGCGCCTACGTCATGAGGGAGAATATCCTTAAAATTTCAAGTTCAAAGGTTCAGCGGTTTCGACTATACTTACGTTGATGAAATGTGAAATGAAATATTTATAAAAAATATAGTTTCGTCCAATGAACTAAAATTGAATCAATTGTAAAAAAAACTTGTTAAGAAATCGTAAAAAAAATGAATAGCTCTTAGGTACAATAATTCTTTAAGAAGTTTGTTATGGAAAAAATATGTTTTTTAATGAAAATTTCGAACTTTAATTTTAGGCAAGATTCGACCACTACTGCAGTACAAATTAAACTCGAACCAAAAATTTAGTCACCAAAAATGGTATATTTCTAACTGCGTTGCAATTTTGAAAATAGAACTTTTGTGAAATTCGTTTTTTTTTGTATCTAAATAACTGAATGGCGATTACAAAATATCCGCATCGAATTTGTCTACTTTTAAAACCTGACGCTTAACACTAACGACTTTTAACACTTTTTTGTACCACATGCTAAGCACAGCATGCGTCTGTATTAGGTGTCAAACCTATAACCTATTGTTAAATCAATACCAGTGATGATGCGGTCAGACATTTTGCATTTACTTCACTACAGCTTCGTATAGCTGCTATCCGTTTACACGCTTAAATTTTTGTTTTTATGTCACAAAAACATTCGTTAATTTTATTTAATCTTCAAATATCCACGAAAGAAACCTGAAGAAATTTTGGGTTTTGCTTTTTCTACAATATCTTGCTTTCGACAACAGCTTACTGAACGAAACAGAAAAAGGCAAACGATTAGATGACTTCTTCACAAAGAACAAAATTTATCAGATGAGGAACCTTTCTCATCACAAACATTACTTATTCGAACTTTAATTTGATTTTCATAAATGTTTTATGAACAAAAATCGATATTTGCAATTAATTAATCTATAATTAATGTGATAAAAAAGTATTTAATAATAAATGTTACAAAATTAAACAAAAAAAACCTAACAAATTTTCTTATTGTCGGCTCTGTTTCACTTATGCATAGGGTTGCCATCTCTAAAATTTGACAACCAGGACAAGACGTGTGAAAACCCCGCATTTTAGAGCCCGGGTTCTGGGCTCTAAAATGCGGGTTTTTTTTAAACATAGTGTAATAAAAAACAGTTGAAAATGTCATAAATCACCTTTTTATTTATTTTCAGACCTTAAAATTAAATTTAGTTATCTTTTATCATCATTTTAAATGTACCTAACAAAACAGAATCTTATTACAGTTTGTTACAAATTGTTTTAATAATCAGTTAGAATTTTTTTATTCTTAAATTTTTATACCCGGACTACAAATGAAGTCCCGCCCGGGCGCTCCCCGGATGCCCTCTAAACTAGGACAAAGCCAGGAAAACCCGGACGGATGGCAACCCTACTTATGCAGAAACTTATTGGAACGTCTCTCCCGCGTTAAGCGGGGTCTTATATAATATTACAGTGGGTAACAATAGGTCGTTGTTCTGAAGTGAAACTATAAGAATTCGGTTGTTGACAACGGTTAGCGTTAGATTGACGAGCAAAGACCCGATGGTTAAAACAGAAGAAACACGCTGATACGAACGGTGAGCTCAATGATGAGGCCGACGGGAAACCCCGTCGTGAAAATTTATATTTTGACACTTCGCAGGTTCTGTTTCGGCGTAATGCATAAAGTTATTTTAAAATCGAACCCATAAATTTCGCAAAATATATAATTACACTTTTTTTTAATAAATTATAAACGTTTCAATATGATTTTTTACAAATTGTTCAAAAAGATTTGCTAACTTTGAATTCGAGTGATTTTAAGTTGTAGATTTGTTGAAGATCGCCTCTATATGATCTAAAATAACCAAACAATTGACAATACAGTACTTTGTTAAAATTTTACAATGTCTATTTTTTTATTTCTTGTGTTAGTATTTTAGAAACAGCGGCAATTAATTTTCTAATATTAATTGATTAACGGTAGGCACAAATTAAGTTTTCATTGTTACAAAGACTCATTACTTGTCTAAAGGTATACCAGTGGCGGAACAAATTTTTTTCGTAATCTATATACGAATATACTTATAAAATTTCTAGGTGTTATTTTTTATTTCATTAAATTGGCACCGACTTCAAAGTATTGTTATATTCCCCTTTTTAGTTTTTTTAACGACGTTCAAATTTTTTATAAACAGTTTTTATATTTTACTCTTTAGTGACTTTACATGTTATTAACTGACTTCTTGATATTTGATATATTTACTAACTTAATTTTTTCATAATTTGTTAAGTCATTCATTGTTATAATGCTAAATTAGAAATTTTTTTTTTTTTTTTTTTTTTATCCACCAACACCGTTGGGACTCAAACGCAAATCTTTCCACATTCGCGGCGGAATGAGTTATCAATTACTCTACGGTGCGATATCTAAACAATCAATTCATCATAATAAAGCAAATTGTAAGATCAAATTCACTACATGCGAGAGCTAATTTATTAAGAAATGAATCAACTCAGTAGCGAGAACTATGAATGAAAGAGGTAAATTTCCATTTATTATTAATCATCAATCCACCTTAGTACATGCACGTAATTCAAAGGTAGGTAAAGGGGCTATATGCCAACCTATTAAATCATATGGAAATTTTTAGTAGTACGAAAAACTTTCCGTAAAGTTTAATATAAGATATAAATGTTAATTCTACAAAGCTGCAGACGCTATATAATAATTTGTTAAATCATTCATTGTTATAATGCTAAATTAGAAATTTTTTTTTTTTTTTTTTATCCACCAACACCGTTGGGACTCAAACCCAAATCTTTCCACATTCGCGGCGGAATGAGTTATATAACTCATTTTCTAATTTCTAATTTAGCATTATAACAATGAATGATTTAACAAATTATTATATAGCGTCTGCAGCTTTGTAGAATTAACATTTATATCTTAATTTTTTCAGTTTTATTATTTGTTGTTATAGTGACCTTAGAAACACACACTAAGACGCAGAAATGCTTGAACGAATAGCTTTTCAGAGATTCCGTCTGATGTCGCTATTTTAACGTTTATAGAAAAACCATATTTTTTGTGATTGTAACTACAAATTTACGGTTTCGGATTTTTCCCTTTACTTGTGCTATAAGACATTGTTTCTTCCCAAATTTCATGATTCTAATTAGTCAACGAGAAGTACGTTATAGGTTTTGATTCCCTTGCGAGTGTCAAAGCATAAAAGAATCCCGGAAAAAATAGCACAGAAAAAAATAAACCCGGAAAAAATAGATTTGGAGTAAATAGCCCCGGAAAAAATAGACCCGAATCCCAACTATATATGGAAATGGCAACCCGATATATATGCACTAAAAATACATAAAAATCAGTATATGGGCATTTAGCATTATAAACCAAAAGCGCCCAACACCCACCAACCAATTTTTTCCGGGGCTATTTTTTTCCAAATCTATTTTTTCCAGGTCTATTTTTCCGGCTCTATTTTTTCCAAGTCTATTTTTTCGGGTCTATTTTATCCGGGGCTATTTTTTCCTATTACCGGCATAAACGGCCGCATCTCTTGATTGCGTTGACTTAAGTTCGAGTTTTTCACAGTTCCAAGGGATTGCAGACCTGTGTATAATAATAATAATAATAATAATGCGTTTAACGTCCGTTTCTCGACTTTATGTCATAACAGACGCCATTCGCACCATTACTATTTTCCATCTACCACACTTCCCGTTATTTTTCTACATTTTTAAATCTTCAACTTATGTAATAGCGATGGGCGAATGAAGGAATTATAGGAAATTAGGATAAGGTAGGCAATTTTTGAACTAGGAGTTTGATAGGTAATCGGCCATGGCCTCAAATAAGGAACCATCTCGATATTTATCTGGAATTAATTGAGGGAAACCATGGAAAACCTCAATCAAGATGGCCGGTACAGGAATTACCGTTTCTCGGCGACAGGCAGTAGGAAAAAGTCCTGCAATGTGTATTTCCACTTGATATCTCCACACGTTTCTGAGAAAAAGGGTTTTGACAGACAGACAGACGGACAACGAAGTGATCCCATAAGTTTTCCGTTTTTCCTTTTGAGTTACTGAACCCTATAAATAAATAAAACATTTTACACGCAGCACTGCCGACTGTCAGATAATACCTACTTATTTATTATAGTTGGTGGCATCTCTCTTACTTACAACAATCCATCGTGTATTGAATCCACTTAATTCCTTTTGACTCCTTCACCTCGAGTGTCTGCGATCATTATTTAAAGTTCGCATAAAACATATTCATTAATTCGTTGAAATTAAATTATTATCAGTATGTGGTACTTAGCAACCCATTTCATTGTCGACACTCGACAATCGGTGCTTGCAGATTTTTTTGCGCACGGACCGTTTGTTCTTCACGTCGCCAGCCGAAAATATCTTTCTCATTTCCGAAATCAAGTGTACAGTTAACAATACTTGACTATGTCGAGTGCATAGGTTGATATTTTGCACTTTGATGTAACCCCGGTTCTTTTTTTTACGAAAACCAACTGTAAAATGGTAATTGTGTTGGAAAAGCAAACAAATAGAGATGGGAAAAATGGGTCTTTTTAGTGATCTGCATCTTTGCATCTGGATCCCGTATGTGAGGCCGGTTCAAAAAGAGCCAAGTTCTGAATATGTTACTGCAGTCTGCCACTGAGTTACCTAGTTCAGTCAATCATATCACGACCTGTATAGAATCAAGAATGCATAGCCAAACATGTGATGCATGAGTCATTTGAGCTGACAGATGCATCAAAGCAAGAACTGATACGTAAGTGTAAAATGTGCTTCTGTGTGTTAAGTGAGTTATGCGGATCCGTTGATCCGTCGGCTCAAAAAAAAGTGAGCCGGCTCTCATGGATCTTCTGTCGGAGTCGGCTCTTTGCACCGGTTCAGATCTGAGTTACCCAACTCTATTTGAAATCATTCTTGAATGCAACGGGACCTTCGTCTGTAAGTTCCAATTTCGTTTTAATGCGTTTAATTTAAACTGTTTAAATGGAGAAAGTAAGATGTCAACCCCGTATTAAAAAAAAATAGCGAAATTTTTGGAAAATAAATTAGCTCGGTTTTGTTTAATATTACGTATACTTATCAGCGGGTGATATCAATGCGACGCCTTGGATCGCAGAAGATTTATGGTAATTCTAGAACGGGTCCAGAAGACCCAGTCTACGGTCTGTGCAAGCTACTACAAGGGACGAGAATCTTGGATTGGGTGATACAAAAAAAAATTGGTTTGTGACTGCCACGATGTGAGGACAAGGAAGACGTTGAATATACAGAAGTCGATCTGTTTCAACAGGTTGAAAATACATGAATTCTACTGTATTTTGATGCCCGAAATCAAAATCTACTCGGGCAAAGCCGGGGAGCGATAATAATCAGACGACAATTTTATTTTATTAGCTGACTCACTCAGTTCAAACCGCCGCAAGAGACTTTTTAATTAAGTTTAAAAAGGATGTCTTTTTTATCGCGGTGATCTTTCTCAAATTATGTCATCATCTTTTAAAAGAAGATGAATTAATCGAACACTCACAAAAAGTGTTCGTAAGGATTTTTTGTTGTCAAATTATAGTGCGAAATTTCGTCAATAAAGCAAAACTATTGTATAAACTTATACCTTCTTCTTTTTTGATAAATTATACGATTTTACCACCCGCACTGTGGCCTTTTGTCGATAGAGAATTGATCCATTTGTCGACCACACAGGTTTTTATTGAAGCCCTTTCATCATTAAATTGGATCAGAAAGGGACGCGTCTTGCTATTTTGCTATTAACATTGCAGTGATGCAGATAAGATCGCGAAATCGGTACAAGAATTTAAAAATAGCTTCTGGTGTCTTCACCTTATAAATGGACGGTTTACTAAAAAAAAAAACCGTGTCGCAGTGCCAAAACCCTGCCGACAATATAGTGTATTTGCTAATACAGGTATTGTGGCTTTATTAAATGAAATTAAGTTTGTTTTTGGACAAAATAAAAAAAAATTGAATCCCTTAATACACCCCCCACAATAATAATTTTATTAGTTGAAATATTGTTATCAATCCAACATCTGCACCAAATTAAATACGACCTTCAGTAAGTAAATTCGTATACGCAAACTAGTGTTTTCATAAAATTTGTAAGTCCGGTCCTGTCGGGCCGATTTGCTTATAATTTTAGGAGCACTTTTTAATTGCTACTAAAGGGTTAAATTTCAATTTTGAAACGATTCTGAGAATTTTTTCGGTATTTTTGGGCCCAAAAACTTTTTTCAACCCCTAAAAACTACCCTTAAAATGACCCGATTGGGCCCATTTTAAATAGGCTTCGTGCGGTGATGGATTCCAGCATGTATGCCAAATTTCGTTAAAATGAATTAACTCCTTCGAAAGTTATTGCCCGCACATATAAATATATATATATATATATATATATATATATATATATATATATATATATATATATATATATATATATATATATATATATATACATATATATATAAACATTTTTAAAAATGGTGCCAAAGTGTTTAGGAGGTTATGAAACGTCGAGAAATTTTGGTCCGACCCCTAGGTCCCGCCATCCGACCAACGCCAATAGTGTATGTTGCCATATGGCAAATACACTAAAAAGTTAGTTTTCTACTTTTTTTATACAGTTGGAATTGTCTTAACTTTTTCACGCTTTCAGTTAACTACTATTATTTTTTTAATACAATGCTAATTGCGTTATATACAGTAGAACTCATGTATTTTCAACTTGTCGGGACTAATCGACGCCTGTATTTTCAACTACTCCTTTATCCTCATTTCGCGGCAGTCAAGATCAATCAGAAAAGCTGTTATTAATTGGAGGTTAAACGTTATCAAACGTATTTTCCATGGTTTGAGCAGAAGGATTAATTTTGCGTAAGAAGTAAAGGCTATAAAAACTTCAAAATCTGTGAGTAAAATCAATCGAAGATAGAATGGTGTTGAAAATACATGAGTTCGTTTGTATAATCTCCAGAACTTGGACATTATTAATAAGGGGAAACTGGGGTATAACGAAAACCGGGACATAACGAGGAATTTTTTTGTGTCATATTTAGAATCGGTGTCGTAGCTGAGGTCATGAGCGCCCGGGACAAGGTTTGAATTTTGCCCCCCCCCCCAAAACTAATTTTGTAGAATGAGAAACAATACAATATTTAACTTTAGATTGCGTCCCTAGCAGCCGTTCCCACGGCGAACCCGTAGCTACGACGCTGACTATAATTTTGTTTCATACGGATTTTGGGATGTTTCCTAATTTTTGTGTAAAAACTAGACCAGGAAATGGATTTCTAGAATTTTGTTTGTAACTTTATGTATTGGAAAACTGCTACAGAAGAGAAGCTTAAAAACCTACAGCGACGCAAGTGAAGCCGTTGATAACAAAATAGAAATACGTAATTTTATTGACAAAGAAAAAATAGAGATATATTTTTATAAATTATTTTCTTTCTCAAATTGACAACCGTTCTTTTGTTGGCACAAATCAACAACATGGCGCTGGAACGCTATTTTCAACACGGCAATAAAACAGTTGATATCACGTCGAGGCGTCAACCGACCACTACGTGATCTATAGATTCGATTATTGATCAACAAGTAATTACTGTTATTAATTGTTCACCAATACAGATTACGCCAGTACGTGCAACATTGTTTTATATCTCGCGATTCGCGACTGTTTAACAATTGCAGTCGACCAATTGTTTAAACAGTTGAACGCAACAGTTGAATCGCGAGCGTTCGTTTGTTTGTGCAACCGTTGAATATTTCCACGTGTAACTGCGATAATTATTGAACTCGGAAGGGTTAAACGTTTCGTATGATGCCAACGTTCAAGTATAAAATATAACCAGATAGTGGTAATTTAAAAATGATGCCTGAAGATTTTTTTGGTTCAGTATATAAAATGGATAAAATACGGCCCTTGTTTAGACGTTACATGTTTTAACGACGCGGTCTTTGATTATAAAAATGAAGAGTCAATTTTATTTATTGATATGGTATTAATAATCCATTTGCGAATACAACTGTACCATTAAATGATTTCTGTATTTTGTGAGGTTATTGTTCGTAGAAAAAACGGAAATGTAATCCTGAAACTATTGTAACACGTGCGGTTAGAAATTTCAATGACATTTCTAAAGTATCTCAAATAGTAAACCTTCTTTGGAGTAGTTTTAACTTAGATGTTAGAAGTTATAATCAGATAATTATATGGTTGACGGTTGTGCCATTTCATTATTGCCAAATGTGTTTCCGGTATTTTAAAACAATCGCCGGTGTAGGTAGGTAACAGATTTCCTTTATTGAAAAATAATAATACTTCTGTCATTAAAATCACATTTGCAAATTGATTTTTACACATTTTCTGTAAAAAGTTGGGACCTTTAGCGACATTTAATGATTTTTCAGACATTTTATTAATAACAGTTTTGTGATTTGTGGTTTCCTAAAAATTTGCTCGTGTTCTTCGAAGGACGCAAACTTCTAATAAATTGTCATAATTTTTACACAAAATCAACAACATTTTTCTAATGTGTATACTTTGCAAAAAGAAGTGTAATTTTCGTGAGCTATTATATTTACATCATCGTCTGTAATAAACTCATCTTTTGTTTTTGTGGCCATTGTTATTTTTTTCTCTAGAATTTTAATCGGATGCAGAACATATGTTATTTAGAAAAATCTGAGACGAAACGTTACAAATATATCACTTACAAAGTATGTCTTCCTATAGGTATATACTATTATTTATTGAAACAAATTTTATTGAAAAGTATATTTTTGAGTGAACATTCATTCGGAATGAGCCGTCTGATATCACCTTTAGGTAGCTGACAAGAATGCTTTGAATACTTTTTGGGAAACTATATTATGTAACCGTGCAAACGAATAACAAATTTCATAATATTTATTACTAGCGGCCCAGTCCGGCTTGGCCCGGGTGTAAATGTAATATATAGGATATAAAAGATGAGAATCATTATCATTAAATATTCAACGTGTATTGGATTTGTGCGAATTCAATCGCTTTTATTTGTGAATGTTCAAAAATCGAAGAAAAATCTTATTTCCCAAAAAGAAATTTAAAAAATTCTGTTGATCCGATCGCTACCAAACTTCAGAAGATCACCCGCTGGGCTAATCTAAAGATTGTCTGAAAATTTCATCAAAAATGGTCTACCCGTTTGGAGTCCATAGATTACATAGACATCGTCTTTTATCTATATAGATTATTACAATGTAAAAAGTGGTTATTGTGACATAACGATAATAGTTGGACATATAGTATCGCGAAGTTTTTTGTAGTTATTGATATGTTCTTTAATATTGTAGAACATACTTTTGTTCTATCATCAATAGTTTCCGCAGCGCATGCGACGAAAGATGTTTTATGACATTTTTTTTACACCTTGGGTTACGTTACTAAAGTTTTAGTAAGGATCCCTAATATTTTCAAGCAATAAATATAGCCTGTGTTACTCAGAGTGAATGTAGCTTTCTAATGGTGAAAGAATTTTTTAAATCGGCACAGTAGTTTTTGAGTTTATTCATTACAAACATACACACAAAAATACAAATCTTTTCTCTTTATAATATTAGTGTAGATTAGTCGTTACCTGCGTCATTTTATAAAATTTTATTTTATTTATGCCAATAAATGTCAGTATTTTTGAAGTTGAAATGGTCCTTTTTTTGTATAAAATTATTGACTTTTCTTCTTGTATAAACGTTTCATATAAACGTCCAACTATAGAAAAAAATCTAAAACATCCAACTATAGAAAAAAATCTAAAAGGTTCAATAATTCGTATTTTTATAGTACTGCAATTTAAATGTATATTCCTATAATTTATATTTTATAGTTTCTGTATTAATTTACTTTATTCAGCGCTATCCCATTTGTCAATCAATAAATAATATTTTATAACACCATAAACCTAAAGTTTTTCCTTATTTCGCGACGATAATTTATTTAATAACAATAAAATCGACCATATAAGTCAAATATTTCAAAACGACGCGCAAAAATATATCCGTAAACGTAGTCGGCCAGTTCAAACAAAGCTAGGAAACAATACGGCAGCGGTCGCGCTTCATTTGTTTGGCGCAACGTAAACAATGTCGGACGTAATTAGCAATAAACAAAATAGAGTGGTCGGCGTGTGCCACATCGTTGTAGTGTCGGTTTTTATTACCTTTTTGCTCGTCACAGATTGTACCTATATGTGATCCGTTTAGATAGAGTGCTACGTCAGCATATGGTGAGTGTGTTTTGTTTTCGTGCAGCGCCTTCTTTTGTTACACTAAGCTATTGGTCAGAGCCGACTTTAACATTCATTGAAGTCTTTTATACTCGGCATATTATTTTTAGACACTAGTTTTAAAATCAACTTGAGCAGTATTCAAACGCTTTCATGATTGTATGATGATGTTTAAAAACTTGGGCGACTATTTTTCTGAGCTGCATGCAGGTTTTAATGTATATTTAATTAAGAAACATATGGAATGATTTCAAATTGTATCGGTTTGAGCAGTATTTAAGCGCTTCCGTAATTATAAAATATCAAACGTTAAAGCACGTTATTATCCATTTAAATAATCAGACTTTTAAGGATGTAGGAATAATTTCAAACTTTATAATCAGCTTAAGCAGTATTCAAGGGCTTTCATTATATTTTTGGAAGCGCTCGAGTACTGCTTAAGCAGTAGAGTTGGGTAACTCAGATCTGAACCGGTTCAAAGAGCCGACTCCGACAGAAGATCCGTGAGAGCCGACTCACTTTTTTTGAGCCGACGGATCAACGAATCCGCATAACTCAGTGAAACACTTAACACACAGAAGCACATTTTACACTTACGTATCAGCTCTCGCTTTGATGCATCTGTCAGCTCAAATGACTCATGAATCACATGTTTGGCTATGCATTCTTGATTCTATACAGGTCGTGATATGATTGACTGAACTAGGTAACTCAGTGGCAGACTGCAGTAACATATTCAGAACTCGGCTCTTTTTGAACCGGTTCAGTGAGCCGGCTCACATACGGGATCCAGATGCAAAGATCCAGATCACTAAAAAGACCCGTTTTTCCCATCTCTATTAAGCAGTATTCAAGCGCTTCTGTTGAAAGTGTTTGAATACTACTTAAGCAGTATTCAATCGCTTCAATTATATTTTTGGAAGCGCTCGAATACAAATTATTTTTCAATTTCATTTACAACTTAGTTATCATACTTATTAATGTAGTACTCGAGCAATCAGCAGAATTAATGTATCATTTAATTTATTGATTGAATTAAAACGTAGAATACCGAGCCTGAATACGGACCTGGTGATATAATTCTCTTTTTGTGTAAAATTCTACGGCACATTAGTGCACAATAGGGGGTTATTTGAAAACAATTTTTGTAAATAAAAAGGTAATTCATCTCCCTTTTTTATTGTTCTTTCTGCTGTTTTTATGTATACACCGTCTTAAGGGGTGAATTATTCAGTTGTTTTTTTCGCAACCAGTGTTTTGTTTCGAAACAGGAAGCTGTTTTTTTTTCGTTACTTGCGTGTTTTAATGTTATTTAAATAAAGAAGTAGTTTTTTAATATTTTCTCAGGATACAAAATTTGAACCATCTCAACTCTCTCCCTTTCTCTCTCTCTCGTGTGTATTATAGCTCGTGTGACTGTTAAAACTCGCTAGCACATTTTTTAAAACATAATATCACAACTTAACATAATAATAATAATAATAATAATAATAATAATAATAATGCGTTTAACGTCCGTTTCACGACTTTATGTCATAACAGACGCCATTCGCACCATTACTATTTTCCATCTACCACTTCCCGTAAGTTTCTACATTTTTAAAACTTCAACTTATGTAATAGCAATGGGCAAATGAAGGAGTTATAGGAAATTAGGATAGGATAGATAATTTTTGAACTGGAAGTTTGATAGGTAATCGGCTATGGCCTCGAATAAGGAACCATCTCGATATTTATCTGGAATTAATTGAGGGAAACCATGGAAAACCTCAACCAAGATGGCCGGTATAGGAATTACCGTTTCTCGGCGAGAGGCAGTAGGAAAAAATCCCAGCCACATCTGCCCCGCCGGGATTCGAACCCGTACCTCCCGAATGCGAGTCTAGTGCTGTCACCACTACTCTGCCCAGCTCGGTTAATATCACAACTTGGATTAGTCATGTATGGTTTACCGGGCCGAACTTTTAAATCAAGTCTTTGAATTCGAAGGCGTAACTAATTAAAGGTTGACTTACCGTATTTTCGGAATATTGCGATTTTGCAACTTCAACCCTTGTTATATAATAAGGGTGATTCCTGTCAGCCCGTACACCTGTCATGTCTTAACACTACGAGGTAAGCCCGGTAATATTGCAATATTGACTTCTCTAACAGTACGGAAGGCGTGACTACATTGAATTGAAGAAAGTATTACCGTGAAAATAATAGTGAAATTGTGCTTTATGATAATCGAACTTAAGAGTTGTTTTTGAAAAATGGTTTGTTGGTTTTACTAATTTGTAACCGGCGCCATCAAACACATGGGTGTATTGCTGGAGCAGTATGATTTTCGTCGCTAAGACGTGTCCAACAGAGAACATTCACGGCCCGTTTAATTTTTATCAATACAAAAATGTATTTTACATTACAAATCATGTATTTTCAACCTGTCGAGTGCAATCGACTCATGTATTTTCAATTTCGCCTTCATCCTCACTTCGGGGCAGTCATAGACCAATCAGAAAAAAACCTTCATTAATTTGAAGTTAAACATATTTTTCCATTGACTAAGGAGCGTAGTAGGAGACTGTTTACGTAAGAAATAGGGACTAAAAATTTGAGAATGCGTAAGTAAAATCAGTTGAAAATAGATGGTGTCGAAAGTACATAAGTCCAACTATAATTAATTAAGAGAGAATCCGGGGATAAAGATCAAAAAACAAATACAGTCAAAACCGTTTACGACGACATCGTTTAGAACAACATACCGGTTATATTGACCAAAATCATAGGTTCCGGCTGAATGCTATATATGATCGCTTTATAGAAAACACTGCTTTTTACGACATTGCTTATTACGATATACCGCATTAAGCCACTACATTTAATATAATCTCTTCATATCTTCGAGAATTATATCTGTTAGAACGACCAGGTGTATTGTAAGCAAAATTCCTACACCTTGAAGTGTTCCAAACAGACTAAAATTACAGATTTTATGAATACAGAAAAATGAGAATGATAATGTGAATATTATTCCTATTAATATCTATTTATTTATATTCATTCAATAATACTACATACTTAATAAAAAATTACTTTGTACCTCTAAAACATCACCGGTTGTTACGACTATCGGTTTTTACGACCAATTATGAGTAGACCCTGCGATTTGGCTGTACTCGCATTTTAACATTTTCAAAATTAACTTGGGTTCCGGGTTTGTAAGACCCGTGCTCCAATGGTATTTCTCCGTAACGTTTTCTCCTTGTCGAACGAGTATAGAAGATAACTCCGCCCACAAATTAAATAGGTTTGACACTCCTATTTTAGGTAGTCGACCACAACAACTCTTCAATCAAAATCGATCTAATTTTGAAATTTGTACGACTGACAGTTTCTTTTGAAAACAAATTCCAATAAATCATTTTGTTTGTTTTGCGAAATTCCTAGAATGTTTATATTTTCGTCTCTTGAATGACCTCAGTTATCCAGCGTCTATAATCTACAATTTTCTATTTACTTAACAATTTTTTTATTAATAAATGTCACCAACTTTCGGGACAATCTGGGCCTACAAACAATTCATATTATTTTTAAAAATAAATTGAATATTCAGCGACACAAAAATATATGAAAAACCAGAAATATAATCTTATTCTTGTAACCTCTCGGTGCTCAGTTAACCCGAGATTTTATCCTAAAACTGCCAGTGCTGTACTGTTTCTAGTATCACAAGGTTTGGTAGCGAATTGTCTCTTAAGGTGAAACTCATAACACCGATCAACTTTCATAGTTTGTAAGAATCGTTTCTTTAAATATTGATTCATGTAAATTGACCTGTTGTTACACATTCATAGTTTCTAATTTACATTATGCGGTGCATTAACGTGCTATAGTTCATTCGTATAATCGGTATATATATTATTTCTCAAAGGTATTTGTTGGTATGAAATATCGCGCTTAAGGTAGTTGTCGTGGTACAATATTGTCAAAAAGTTATAGATTATACGCGCCACAAAAGTATACTAGCTTGTAGCTAAGTGATCCATAATTTGTACGTAAGACTGTACCCGTGGAAACGTAACCCATACAATATTCATATGCATGTATACTTTTCTATAAATTGTTGAACTTTAGACCGTTATTTATAAATAATTAGACGGTCAAAATTTTTTTCTTTATTTTTTTTAAGCTCATTACAAATGCATTGAAAGACTGTCAGTTTTTGGAAAGTTTCTGACAGTTAGTTCTATTTTTATAAATAAGAAACTGGTTCAGAACTACAAAGATCGTATACAATCAATGTTAATTATCCAATTTTTAATTGAATTTATCTCGGATTATATACGGTCGATCGACTTCAAATTTTCAAGGTAATTGTATTATCATATCCTTAATAAGTATACAAAAATTAAGAATTTTCTGACGGTGTGCTTTAACCACGACAACTACCTTAATACTCTATCAAAACTAATGTTTGATGCGCCATTTTGGAGATTAATTTTCTTTCTGATGACGAAAAATAAGTTAATATTTTAAAATTAATGTTTTCATCCAAAAAAATACAGTTTAAAAATTTTAACAATTTCATTACAGAAAATAACACTCAGAAAAAACAAAAACCGCCATCTAGTAGCAATCTGTTTATTTTAACAGTTGTCGGTAATATTAAGTGACGTAGTGGCGCTGAAGTCTCTGAATAGAATATAGAGTAAAATTTATTTCCATATTCTATTTAATAGAATATGGAAATAAATTTTACTCTATATATACAATTTATAATTATATCTACTAGCGGACCCGTGCAAATACTCCGCTTCGTGATATTATAATAATATAATATCACGAAGCGGAGTATTCGCACGGGTTCGCTAGTAGATATAATTATAAATTGTCAGGACGGTCGTTCTCTTCTCACACCGAATCGAGTATAGTTAGACAGTTACACTAAATGTATAACTAGACTGATTAATCATAGAGATTTCTAATTGAACCTGTTGCGCGAATTGAGATTTGTAATTATATCTAGCTGAGATGCGCATACTTAACGCTGTCCTATTCTCATTATTGATTGTTTTTTCTTGTAATTTTATGCACGGAATACCGGCTCCGCCACAACTAACGGTTCAGTCAGGAATTTTTGATAATTGCATATCACATACCGGTCATATCACTGCTAAATCCTTCATCTCAACCGCAGACAGTTCAACCGCGACATTTCAACCGAACAACAGTTCAACTGAACGACAGTTTGTGAAAATTGTTTAACTGAAATTTATATTTATATGTGTATTTTCATTTTTATATGTTCATAAACATTTTTTTTATAATAATTCCGTTTTTTAAAAAATATTTTTACGGTTGATGTTCAAATTATTTTATTTTATTGACGGTTAGTAAATAAAGTCACGTGACTTAATTTATGCGGTTGCTCCTTATTTGAACCATTGTTTTTTTTTAACTCTTTTTATATATATATTTTTTTTATATTAATTATCAAGGACAAAAAAGAAAAAAGTCAGTAGCTTGTAAGTGTTCGTCAAAAGGCTAACAATTTTTAGAACAGCATTTTTTTAACTTGAGTGCATTCTCTGGTCTCTCGGTCGGTAATGAATAGGAAATGTTCTTTCAAAGACGGTAAATCGCACGAGGAGATGATGATGACTCTTCTTTCCATGTACCTGCCTTTACTATAGCTATGGATAGGTCATTAGTGTATTGCATACATATATAAATATAATATAAAAATATGGACACTGTAAATTATAACCGTATAATGTAGCCCTAATTACACTCTACCGTATTCAGCATTCGTACAACAAAACGTATACATTTATATACAGGGTGTATTTTGAAGGCTGGCCTTTATACCGATCTATTTCAGGTACAGTACAGACGATAGTCTTTCCCACCAAATGCTATAGCACTCGCTGTATTCTTTGACAAAGATAGAAGATCAATCTCGATGTATTATGTAGAGTTGGGTAACTCAGATCTGAACCGGTTCAAAGAGCCGACTCCGACAGAAGATCCGTGAGAGCCGACTCACTTTTTTTTGAGCCGACGGATCAACGGATCCGCATAACTCAGTGAAACACTTAACACACAGAAGCACATTTTACACTTACGTATCAGTTCTCGCTTTGATGCATCTGTCAGCTCAAATGACTCATGCATCACATGTTTGGCTATGCATTCTTGATACAGGTCGTGATATGATTGACTGAACTAGGTAACTCAGTGGCAGACTGCAGTAACATATTCAGAACTCGGCTATTTTTGAACCGGTTCAGTGAGCCGGCTCACATACGGGATCCAGATGCAAAGATGCAGATCACTAAGAAGACCCGTTTTTCCCATCTCTAGCATTATGTACCTTGAGACCGATTGTTAAAACTTTTGAGGTTTGACAAGTAGAATACGATAAGCTATGTGATTCCAATCCCAATATGGCAGACGCCCCAAGATGGCGGATTGCCTGTTTTTTTCCATTATGAGAAATGCATAGGTTAAGACGTACCTAACAAAAAATTTGAAAATAAAATATTAAAAAAAAAACTTTTGCTGCAAAGTACTAAAAAGGAAAAATATTTATTTAATAATTTACAGGTTCAAATTATAAAAACGTGGGCTATGACTAATAAGCTTACAACCCACTCTTTTGTAATATTATGGGCCTAAATTATTGAAAATCATGGTTGCTTTTTACTAAATTGTCTCTGAAAAGTTTATTTCTAATATTTTTTTAACTAACTGAACATTCATTAGTAATTCAAAAAGAAACCAAAAATTGCGCAACTCCACAAGCATACATCGTAAAACTTTATTTTAGTTATGCCTCAAACCGATAGATGATATCTTAATTAACTCATAATTAATTACTGCTCGAGTTTGCTTATGGCATTATTATACTTAAATATAGCTAAATCTAATGCAGTGTTCATTGTTTGGTAACTTCTTTTCAGAAATCCATCACGCATAACTCTAACACAGGGTTTCCCAAATGTATGTTAGGACTTACGAGACACCCCACTCCAAAAAACTCAAAAAAAAAATTTTTTTCCAAAAATGTCTTTTCTGCTTAGAACCACTGAGTCGATGTTTAAAAACAAGCATTTCACTGATTCAAATGAAATTTCTACGAGTTACATAAACCAACCTGGAAAGAGGGAGGAACAGTAAGCGAAAATGGCAATTTGCATCCGAGTAAAGCGGAATATAATATATAATACCTACAGCGCCATACTCAAAATGTGCTCCGTGGAACCCTGGGACTCCGCTAGACCTCCGCGAGGGCTCCACCGAAATAATAACAACCTAAAGAACGAAACACTGACTTAAAAAAAAACAGCTTCAACCTCCCATTAAATGGAAACAATTTTATCAATTTCTAATGGAATCAATACAGTGTTATGTAAAGAACGTATTTTTGTATAATTTTCATTAAAGAATGAACATTAAACCAGGTTTTGGTTATTTTAGGGCTCCGTAAAATATTTAGTGTTTCCAAAGGGTTCCGTCGCCAAAAAAGTATGAAAACCGCTGACCTACAGCATAGTCATCTAATTATTTATTATTCTGAAAGTGGATGAATGTTATTTAACTTTTATTTAAATCGATTTTTACAAAATATTTTTTGTCAAATTTCTAGCCTCGCAGAATCCTTGAATTTTTCCACGGTACTGCGGGGTTCCCCGGAACCCACTTTGGAGAAATCCTGCAGTCTAAAACACCATACTAGCTGCTATCGTTGTAGGAAATACACACTAATAATAGGTTTTTTTATGCTTACAGAACTCGTTCCATTCTCCAAGCAACGTCTCAAGAAATATATGTAAGTAAATCATACATAACCTATTATTTAAGTTTATTGTATCTTTATGACTAATAACAAGCTATTTGCCATTACCAGTAAGTACCATGTAAGTATCAGTTGTACTTTTTTAACATTTAATCCTTTTTTTTACCGAACAAAATGTTTATTGCGTAGCTGTTATTATTATTTTTTTACTCGTTCTATACAAACAAACGATTTTCATCTACGAACAAACGATATTCATCTAAGATCTGTTTTCGTCATTTAACACTTGCGTTAAATATTTAACACTAACGGTATAACCATGACAAATCATATAGTACAACGGTGGGCAACATTTTTTATAACATGGTCCAGAATGAATTTTACGTGTTTTCCGCTCCCGAAAACGGGGGGCTCAATGGATTTCGGGACGTTCTGACAATCTGCATGGAATGACTATTCAATTCACAAGATTTACATGAACTATAAAAACAGTTCAAAGATTACAAATAATCTTCTAGGAAAGGAAATCCTGAATAGCTTAGGGATTAAATAAAAGCGGTATTCAAAAAAAAATGCTATATTTCTGACGTTGCGGCAATAATTTGTTGCCATGCTCGGAGAAAATTTTGCTGGATGACAACAAATTATTGACGAAACGTCAGAAATATAGCATTTTTTTAAATACCGCTTTTATTGGATCCCTAAGTTATTCAGGAGTTCCTTTCCTAGAAGATTCTTCAAAAAACTGAATCGCAACCTTCTACGCATTAGGTAGATTAAATTAAATATTACAAATAATAGTTTTTCTGATCTATAAAGAATTTATTTATTAACATTTTTTTTTTAATTTCATAGACGGATTTTTATTAAATTTTACGTCAATTTGTAACTAAAATCGAGTTTTGATCTAAGGTCTGTTCTCACGCGAAACAATTTCTGAACCGATATTAATTATTATAAAACTTTTCACCTGTACAATTTTATACACCTGTATCTTATACAGAATATTATCTCGACGCCTTGTCCACTTTATTGAAAAGGGTTTATCGTTTAAAGTGGCCATGAATAATCTTTATGTATAAATATTTACTATTGGAAACCGAAAATTGAAAAGTTACACTTATTACTGAATCTAATCTTTATTAAAAAAAGGCAGACCGTGAAATTTTATAATTTAGTCAGTTTTATAAATTGACGGTTCATCTTCTATCGAAAGTTATTTTCGTTATTTAAACATGCCTGCCTGCAGTTGGAGAATTTATGAAAAAGCGTATGTACTTACGAAACTTTTAAAAGAGGATCTAGTCATCAAGGAAATCTAGAAAAGTTGGAAATACCTTACAGGGAAATTTGATATTCGGAAAAGAGATGGAATTGTTAGAGAAGACTTACATTTATGTCAATTAAAAGTATCTTTGCGAAATAGTCTCTCAATCAGCTGGTCATATAATCTAAGATTATTTTCAATTAAAATTTTCAAATAAAACTTTGTGAAAACCAGCATTTATATTTTTTTATGTCTCGTTTGAAATATAGGTACCTATTTACAGATACCTATATACCAATCCAGTTGTAGCAAAATTCAAGGAGTGAGTCATCATTACAGTACGGCTCGCTTAATGAAGCGGCCGTCCAAAAAGACATTGTAGAGCGTATCAGCTCTACGCACAAAAAGTGTCCCGCTCCATTTAGCGAACCATACTGTAATGATGACTCACTTTTTAAATTTCGGTACAACAATCTAAACGTATCAAAGCTCTACAAAAACGTTGTAAGTTTAAAACGAGTCACAATACTATATATAAAAAACAAAGAAGCGCGTGCGTAGAATGACAGATGTAGTGTTACATTATTTTTATAGAAGCACTTTTTTAATCCGAATTAAATAACACAACGGTTTGGTGTTGGACGATCTGATCTTGAGATCAGATAAAATATGAATTTTATAACTATAAAAATTATTATCTTTTTATTTTTTAATTATAGCATTAATGCGTCTCTAGCATTACTACCGCATACAGGCAATAAAAACATTTTTTTACTACGTGCGTCTGGCCAGTGGCCTATTAAACTGAAGATACCTATATTTTATTTATAACCAGTAGTAATAAATAATCTCACTGGAAATGAAATGGACAGCTAAGTTAGTTTTTTTTGCGGGCATAAATTCTGTTTATTTTCAGTATTCGGGTTACTTGTTTTTACTAGCATTGAGAACTCCGTCTATATACATGTAAATATTCTTATATAAGAGTTTAATTTTTTAATAATTAATAATATTGACTCTACCAACAGTAATAGATATATTAACAAAATAAAATTACTTGCAATTCTGTTCGATGTTTTTATTTATATAAAGACGTTTATAAAGGACAAAAACTGTTGGTTGAAACGTCTTTATATAAATAAAAATATTGAACAGTATTGAAAGTAATTTTTTTTGTTAAAAGTTATATTTTTTTTTTTTTGAATTTTAACTCCGTCCTAGCTTGTTTTAAAGTTATTGGATAGCCTATCTGTTTTATTTAATTTTTAATATTCCGGTTTACCGCTTTGGCTGGCGTTGAAATCTCCACGCGTTTATATAAATATGTGTCTTATATTTTTGAATCTATAGTTATTAAATAATTCCATGATCATTTTTTGTTGAAATTCGATCATTTTTTTATTCGATAAATTGAATATTTTCGGAAGTCAGTTTCGTCTTCTTACGTAGCACTGAAGTTTCCGGAAATACGTGTTGTTATTTTGCAAACTGCAGCTACGAAATCAAGTTACAAACAACATCTAGATTAGTTGCTGAAAAGTTGAGAATTTAAGTCGGTTAGTTCTGTAATTTTAGGTGAACGATTGACAAAAAAAAAATCAATGGCGGAACTAAGATCTTGCGCAACGACTTTTTCTTGTGTTAGTTGATCGGTCGGCGACAACAACACGCTATGATAAAATGCACAGGTAATTCCAGTGTAATTAACTTCTTTTATTATTATTATATAACCCTATAGGGATGCGTCTTTTTGTTAGTTCACCTGTGTATCCCCACTATCGAACCACGTGTATTTTATACAGTGGCAGCTGTTGAGCAGAATCGGTGCCTCACATGAAGACTGAATTGCTTCAATAATGTTAGCTTTGAACTCTGTAACAGAGATGGGAAAAACGGGTTTTTTTAGTGATCTGCATCTTTGCATCTGGATCCCGTATGTGAGCCGGCTCACTGAACCGGTTCAAAAAGAGCCGAGTTCTGAATATGTTACTCCAGTCTGCCACTGCGTTACCTAGTTCAGTCAATCATATCACGACCTGTATAGAATCAAGAATGCATAGCCAAACATGTGATGCATGAGTCATTTGAGCTGACAGATGCATCAAAGCAAGAACTGATACGTAAGTATAAAACGTGCTTCTGTGTGTTAAGTGTTTCACTGAGTTATGCGGATCCGTTGATCCGTCGGCTCAAAAAAAAGTGAGTCGGCTCTCACGGATCTTCTGTCGGCGTCGGCTCTTTCAACCGGTTCAGATCTGAGTTACACAACTCTAGTAGCCAATTAAAACCAAAGAACTGTTACCACAAAATTAAAAAAACGGTGCATCTGAATCCCGTATGTGAGCCGGCTCACTGAACCGGTTCAAAAAGAGCCGAGTTCTGAATATGTTACTGCAGTCTGCCACTGCGTTACCTAGTTCAGTCAATCATATCACGACCTGTATAGAATCAAGAATGCATAGCCAAACATGTGATGCATGAGTCATTTGAGCTGACAGATGCATCAAAGCAAGAGCTGATACGTAAGTGTAAAACGTGCTTCTGTGTGTTAAGTGTTTTACTGAGTTATGCGGATCCGTTGATCCGTCGGCTCAAAAAAAAGTGAGTCGGCTCTCACGGATCTTCTGTCGGCGTCGGCTCTTTGAACCGGTTCAGATCTGAGTTACACAACTCTAGTAGCCAATTAAAACCAAAGAACTGTTACCACAAAATTAAAAAAAACGGTCAAGTGCGAGTCGAACCATGCCACCGCAATTTTATTCGCAGTGCGTGGGATTCCCACTCTCGTGAACAACACTGCTTTCGAGCCCTTCTAGTCGCGTACTATAAAAGAAAGGATACAATGGTACAGTTATTTGAAATAACTCTCCGTGCCACGTGGCGCTACTGGTTCCGCTTTAACAATGAAGTACTGCGGCCCTCTTAACCTCATAATATACACCCGATATTTGACTTTTTAACCATGTGCTGTTTAAGTTATGCCAGTCTGACGATCGGACGACATACGGTCAGAGGGATGAGATCTGGTTATCCGTGATCATCACTCGTAACAATCAACCCTCCTCGTTTGTTTTGCCGATGTCGTTTTGTTTTTTTTCATACGCGAATATTGCGCGCGCGTGTGCTATACCGTTTCATTTGTTTCTGGCGCTCGAAACAATTATGACGGATTTTTCTTCGGTGAATTATTTTTTAAAAAAATTTTAGTGTTTGGACTTTTGAATATGATTTTAAAAAAAATTGTTTTAATTGTGAATTCGGTGTAATAATTTTTTTTGAAGTCGTATAATGGATTTAGTAAAAACGAACTTCAATGCCGGTCAAGAGAACACGTCTTACAATGAATTCGCGCACGCTGCTGACTTTTTTTATGAAAATAAATCGGATTATCAAAATTTGACTTCGTCGCCAATTCAAAATGTTTACGGCACGTCTTATCATCAAAATCAATATTCGCCGTTGTCAAGGATCGATTTGAAACAAGAAGTGACTCCGATCAAGGACGACAACAAAGCGAATTTATATTTCAATTTAACGCCAAAAAATCAAAATCTCACGTCACATTCGGTCGACAGTTTTTTAAACAATAACGATTTGTTCGGAGTGAAACATAATATTTGGGATGTTAAAAGTGCTAACAGTGGACAGTTTGGTGATTTCAGTGATAATTCGCAGTTTTCTGAAAATACTGACAGTTATAATAAATTGTATTTTACGGGTGAAAACTCTAGCGGTCATGACAAGGTCGTTCAAGTTGACGCGAAACGAAAAAGTACGCGCGGAAGAAAAAAAGGATCGACAATCAGAGATAGGCCGCCGTCACCGACTGTTATGAAGAAGAGAAGATTGGCGGCTAACGCAAGAGAAAGAAGAAGAATGAACGGATTGAATGAAGCTTTCGATAGATTGAGAGAAGTCATTCCAAGCTTGGGTGCCGATCACAAACTCAGCAAGTTTGAAACGTTGCAAATGGCTCAAACGTACATAGCGGCTTTGAGAGACTTGCTTGAAAGAGAAAAGATGGGTAGGTAGCTTTTTCAACATTCGAGTTTCGCGAAATTTGATTAATTAAAAATATATTTTAAATCAACGAATATACGGTAATCTACCGATTAGCGCTAGTTTTATGAAAATCAAATGCGAAATGAAACAGCGCTAAACGAATTTAATTTGTAAAATTCAGGTGACTCGAAAGTGTGATTAATAAATGAAAACAGCGAGTTTTAAAAGCGCTGTAGCAATTTTATGATGTAATTAAACCTAGAGTATAAATAGGTTATATTACGGCGAGTTTTAACTGTCACACGAGTCTATTACGCACGAGATACATATAGTATTTTTTGCACGTAATTCTTATAAAATTTGCACGACTGTTTGTATAATAAAGCTTTGACATATTTTTTTAAAAGGTCCAAATCTATCAATTATATTGATTGTAAATATTATATTTTCATACAGCTTTGAATGATCTCGTAATGTAAAAAATTGTTTTGACGTAAAATTTCAAATCACTATTGTTTATAGTTTTATATTTTTCTAAAAGTTTAATACAAATGAAAAAACGAAACAAAATTGAGCTAAATAATTTATTGTACGTTAAAACGACTGTAAAAAAACGGTGTGTGATGCGGTGCTCACGAGAGTTGACGTGTAAACATGTAAATTCATATTGGTTTCGTTCGGAAAACTTATCAGCTTGAACTGGTTTTAATAAAAACATATTTTCTTTATACCCGGTCGAAAGTACGTACTTTCGACTTCGATTTTAAGGCAGAAAGTCTAACATTTATGCACTGCCGGAATTACTCGCACACCGAAAGTTTTCTCGTGCACACTGATACGAAAGTACGTACTTTCGACCCGGTATAAAGAAAAATAGTAGACACCACACGGCCAGAAAGTTGAAATTCCTGCACTGCGCGACATGTGATGCCCTCGACTTCGCCTAGGACATCGTGCAAGAATTTCAACTTTCTGACCTCGCGATGTAACAGATAAACAAAACTCAAGTGATTTAATTTTTAGTAATGCGCGATTATGTAAGCAAAATTAACATCGTGGACACATTATGCGTCTAGCTTAGGGTTAACTACGCCTGACGGTTCAGTTCCCGTATCGTAGCGCGAGAACTGAGATGTTTACACATAACAAATTCGTGTTATTTAAATTTATTACGTTTTAGGTATAAGAAAATGTCTATTGTAAATACTTATGTTAAGAATTATGTATTGCAAGTAATTTTTGTAAATGTAGGCAACTTCTTGTACAGCTGTGTAGGGACTTATATTTGAAACTGAACTTAAAAATGCAATAAAACTGACTTAATTTAAGATATGCATTAATCAGTATTATTTTTTTGTATGGAAAATTATTCAATTAAAATCGTCTAGTCAATAATTTTTTTGAAGTACATTAATTTTTATATAACTTACATAACGCTTTTGTACCAAAGAATGTTATAATAAGTAAACTATAACAATTATAAAGTTGTAGCAATAATTTATGTATATAAATGAAATAAAGATAAACACAGAAATATTCAAAAAAACTGTTTTTATTTATAAATGAACCTTATATTATTTAAATGTATTATTTTGGACAATTCAAATACTATTTTTTAAGTAAGAATCTAAATCAAAGTTCGTATAGCACCAAAATTCATTTGCTAAATTATTTTTATGACGCGGTTCAAAACTTTCACATTTTTTAACGTCCAGTAAGCGTTGGGATAATTCCGCCATTATTGCACCTATAAAAAAAAACAATTGAATGAACTTAAGAAGCAAATAACCTCAAAAAAGAATTATGTTTAATACCTGTGCACAAAATTATTTTATGTTTTGTTAAAAATTTAACAGTCACGGCCGTTTTTGTTAAACATTCATCGGATAAAAATGGCGGATCTGCTATAACTAAATCGAAACAGCCCGACAACTCTCGCGGTATGTCCAACGGCGATTTATAATCATACAAAATAAAGTCTTTACCGAATGCTGCGAATCGCTGATCATATTCAAACAGCGTAACTGTAAAAAAACGTAATTTTTTTATGGGCAGGATTTCAACAAAACTGAGTGGGGTTCACTTACCGTTCTCAAGTTTTTCTTTCAATTTTTTGTATAGTGTAGGACAAGAAACGAGAGCTATTTTACTTTTTGAACCGACGGATTTAATAGCTGCGGTTACTAAAATATCTATTGTTGCTTCGTCATACCAAAATTGACTCAATTGCTGTAAAAATAAACACTGGATTATTAACCAATCACTTTTAATTTTGCCGCGTTTTTATTTTATACCTCCTTGACCAACCTTAAAAATAAAATGACTAACACAAAATTTGACAGCTGAAGTTATCAAATTTTATAAAGTAATTTGTAAAACACGATTATCTATTTCTTTAAAGAATTGCCACCCTTTTCAAAACAAATTAACATCTACTTAGTTACCTACCCAATTTTCGTCAAAATCGATGTCTCCGACAGAATTGTCATTTATAACATTTTGTTTAACTTCACGTAGTTCTTGTTCTTTATAAAATTCTTGCAAAGCAGCAAAAGTAGCCGCCGATAGTTGAGGAACATCGTCGTTGTCAGATTGATCTGCCATATTATTTTACTTTTTAAAAATGACAGATAAACACCACACGTGCTTTTACAGCGACGACCAGAGCCGGATTTAGGGAAATAATTGCAATTAAAAAATCGTAACTTATGTTAATTTATTGTAGAGAAATTATTTGTATCCACAAAGTTTATTTTGATATGTCACACAGTATCTAAATGTTTTCCTACAGATTAATTACACGTATTTTTTTATTAAATATTAGACCATTAAAGTTATTTTTTGTTGTATTTCTTATAGGCGTAGATAATACAAAATTAGCAAAAACCTGTTTAGTAAATTTAACATCAATTTTTATTGTAATATGCATTAAACAAATACTCAAATTCGTTAAGTTTTTCATTCGGTTTTGAAGAAGAGGATTTTATATTAAAAGTTTTTAAGCAAATTACGTTCAAAATACCGCTAAAAAAATCCACAATCATTTTCAAGCTGACCAGATAAATGTTTTATGCCTCAAACCACGTCGATATCTGTTACAAAAACTCGAAATTTCAGTGGCAATTGGCAAACAAGGTTGATAATTTAAAAAATTAGTAGAATTCATATTGCTAAAAATTACAACCAAAATATCACATTCATAAATTTCGGTACATAATTTTATTAACACTACTTTGGATAGACATTTATTCAGTAAACCCATGTCTGAACAACTTTTAATAAAATAAATTTTCTATGCACAGCAATATTTCGGCCGGTTATTATATCGTCGATTAAACATAAAAATTGTCTTTATATATTATTTATGTATTTTTTTAATAATTAATCATGTAGCATACTCTTGCAAGGCCACTTTTCTACATTCAAGCAAAACTTATTTTTGGTCCCAGCTGAATTTCTTCATACTGAACACTCAAATGAAACTGATTTTCCTGCAGAATTTATTAATTGCTCACTGCAGAAAATATCAAAATTATCAGCTTTCACTTGAAGTTTGCTTGACAAATAAAATCATTATTTATTTATAATTATTTATGGAACATTGATGAATAAATTAACATTCAGTCTATATAATATATTATTATAAAGTTATTTTTAATTGTAAGAAAAATTCCTATTTTAGATTTCTCTCTAATTCAGATCTTACCCTGATTAAATAAATGATTCTAAAAAAATTTCAACTCTATTTAAACATACTTTTTCACAACTTTTTTAATATTTACTTGTACATATTTTCTCTAAAAACAGCTACCCTCACTTTTCTCTAAAAAATAATTATTTCTATCTAGTAACAACCTTTATCAACCATATTTCGTACGTTTTACAATTCTCAAAAATAATTATCCAGGACTGTATTATAACCTGACTTTTGGAAAATATAAAAACAAATTCAAATTAATTTGTGCCTTTTGACGCAAAACATTTTAGAGCTGTGCAGTTATTATTGCCTTTACTTTTATTTAGGTTCTATAAAAACAGCTTTTAAGGCTGTCGGAACGCTCTGAATTTAAGCTCAAAATAGAGCTTTGGCTGTCAACTGATTGTAGACTTATTCGTCAACATTCTGGAAAATTCTTTCTCTATAAGGTAGACAAAGGACAAATTTAGGTCTCTAATGGACTACTTTTGTAATTTATGTACGATTTACTAGAACAAAGTTGACATTAATTGTGCCAAAAAAACACGCGTTTTCAATGTCACACTACGACCTTATTCGTACTTATTTCACAAAACTGTTACATCACAAACCTAACGTGACTCTTCCTTTTTCGGAAAAGTTTTTTAAATCTTCAAAATATTTCCAAAAATTAGAGTAATCAATTCACAGCGGCACCCTTGCAATAGCATCTTTTAGTGGGCACCAGCCAAAAATTGAAACGTGCGAGTGATTAGAACGAGACAGAGCTAAAGAAGGCCACACCCACAATATGTCTTGTCTACCTCGCCTCTTACCGCTGGGTCTCAACACAAACTGTGTGAAAGTGATCCAACACTGTTAATTTTAATCACAAAACCTTAAAATTTTATTTTTATTCAATTTAAAACAAATTAATCTTGTATATTGATTTGATTGTAACAGCTGCACAGCTCCAATAAATTTCGACTACTCGATAAAGAAACAATAGAAAACAAAATTAAAATCATCTATTTAATTCGCGACCGGTTTCTCTTAAAGCTGTTCTCGTCAGTCTTTCGATTTCACTCAGTAATTGCTCGGTTTCTGCATCGAGATCACTGACTGCCAGTTCACTCGAATCTTGCAACGGCGTCTGCACCGGATCCCACTCCAACGAATCTGGCGTCGACGTCTGTGACCACGCCGAACTCGCGAGATCGGTTGAACATTTCGGGTGTTGAGCTAATGGTTGGCTTGCTTGGCTTGAACTTTCTAATTCTACTAAGTCGTCGTTGTCATCGTCCTCTTCTGGAAGGATTTCCCTACATTGGATTACCAATTAATTAACAAGACGAATATGTTAATCGACCCTCAGTCCCAGATCTACGATTTTTTCGAACCAGGCAGAAACTTCTCTTCCCAGTGTTTAAATTGTTTAAAAAAAACTCAAAAATATGTAATGCGTGACGTTTTTTGAGACCGGAACGGGAGAATAAGAACCTTTTAATAATTTGTTATCAGTTTTCAAACATATTACGTTGCGATTTTGACGCCTCCTGAAACTGCCGCCCGGGACAATTGCCTCGGTTTGCCTCCCCTTCTAAATCCGGGGCTATTGACCCTTTGGTTTATATATTATAATGCGTTTTTCTACAGCCTGTTTACCTCAAGATACTAGAACACTAGAAGGTTGGGCGCAAGATGCTATATTGGTTGAGTCGATTGCTTACGTCACCGATGCCCATGGCTTGGTTATTCAAGTATGTTTATCCCAACTGTTTAGAAAAATACCCCACAAGTCTACTTCCCCCGCCCTCTCCCGCGTCCCGCATAGTCAAAGCTTCAACAATGCTAACACCCAACCTTAGTTTCTAGTAATCTTGTGTTTACCTAGCCTTATAAAAACAAAACACGAACATAACCACTGAACATAACCTCAACTATTAGCTTAAATCGTTAAAGACAAACGCCTTTGATTTTGTTGTTGTCTGTATGTGATAAAAGATTGTCAGAGAGAAAAAAAAATATAAATATTACCATGGAGCAGGAGATGGAAGTCCCTCGTGTTCCCATTCAAGGTCAAGCGACGAGGGTGGCGTGGAAGCCGATGTGGCCGATTTGTCTCTTAACGGGTTACCGCGGGCTAGTAAAGCACTGGCGTCCAAACATTGCAGAGAAATGTCTCCAGCGCTGCCAACAGAACAATTTTGAAATTATATTTGATATCTATGTAAACTCTCTGTCCGTTATTAATGATAAATGTTGGAATAAGTACCTATATTCCGATGGTATTCTGGAAGATGATTCATTAAGTCGACTATAAGATGATTCTCCGATTGGATTCCATAAATCCTCTGCCAGTTCTAATACTGGCGTTCGCTGGAAAGTAAAAAATTATCATTTTGGCTACTCAAAGAAGTTTATGAACTAAAAAATTGTTTGGCGTGCTATTTTGAAAGTTATACTCAACCTTAGATTTTTTAAATTTTTTATCCATTTTTGAAAATATTCTTGATACAAAACTATTTAATCCAAAGCAGCAATGAAAATTAAATCATGATTAGTTCATTATTTTAAATATTAAAACAGGTTCGTTAATCGAAAGTAATTAATGCCCAATAATGGCCTAAATTGTTTGTAAAAGTAAAGCATGCATTTTGATTGTATCAGTACAGTAACCACGGAAACGACTAACAAATAACAATTAATGTTATCTCTTTAAAATAAATAAAATAAAACGACGAAAAGGGAAACTGGAATCTTCAGTCCGTACAATATGTTTATTTCTATTGCCAACGTTTCGTCTACAGTTTGAGATTTCTTCAGGGCTCCAATTATTGTACTAAACAACCGGCAGAATGGGACAAAGATTAATTTTTTGTAAGTGACTAGGAATCTACTGTTTTCTAATAATAGTAAAATTGATATTTACCTTGGGGCATTTCTGTTTTCTTCGGGGAGTTCCTACAAAAATAAAAATAGCATAATTTTTCATGTTTCTTTTTCATTTTAAGATTAAAACTGAATATAATTACATCCGAATCTTCCATAAGAGTAAAAAATTCAACGCTGTCTTCTTGGATTAAACTTTCAGAATTGTGATTTCGATTCCCCCTCTGTACATTTCCGGAGTCACTTTTATTAAGACAGTGCCCAAGGCAACTGCCCATGGTATTAGCGTTTCTTTATATTTCAGGATCATCAGATTATTTTCAGAAACCCGATACTTGAACGAATATACACTTTGCATATTTGGTCCCTACAAAATTATTTGCATGATTTTTATTCAAATTTCGACTGTACAAAAAACGTGAAATACAAAGTTTCTTAAACAGTAATGATGTAGGGTTTTTCAGACCCTGACTCACTCTAAAAAAATCGGTTAAAAACAGTAAACAAATACATTAAACTATGGTTAGGTCACGACTTTTGATCAGATAATATGAGTAAAACTCAAAACAAAAATAAAATTTAATTAACATACATGCTTGGTGCGTAGTGGATTAATTATAACACATATAGAGTAATCAGTTTTTACATTTTAGTTGTTCTTAAACACATATAACGTTCTTCTTTAGTGGACTGTCAAAAATTCTCGGACATTTGCGATAAAAAGAGATAAAACATCACGGAAAATACACGTGCTTCAAGTGCAAAAGAGACATGCATAGAATATCAGCTGATAATTTTCTATCGATCTTGACATTTGACAGTACATATTTATTTGACATGAATGTCTGTGTTTTGTGTGTTTTAAAATAAATTTGATAAAAAATGTACAAGCTAGTGTATTTTTTTATATTTTGTACGGCTTTTTATGTGTCTTCAGTGGATTCAATTTCCAAAAAACCAATTTTAATTATAGTGTCGTACGATGCGTTTAGGTATAATTATTTTGCTAAAAACGCAACGCCTAACATGGAAAGATTAAGTAAAAAAGGCACAACAGCCGAATATATAAAGAACGTTTTTCCGACCAAGACATATCCGAACCATCAAACTATATCTACGGGGCTTTTCGTAGAGAATCATGGCGTCACCGGTAATGAATTATATGATCCGTTACTTAATAAAACTGTATCGATGAGTTATGAAATGTATCATTATAGCGAGGATGTTTTACCTATTTGGGTTAGTAATTGAATAGCCAGATCGAAAAACCGCTTATGTAGAGATTGACATTTTTAAAGTTATACTTCTTTCAGCGCATTGAAGTTAACATTTTCTTTGTTACGGATGTTGCGCACGCAACATGCAACGGAAATGAGACACCATGAAGTTAGTCGTTACTTTAATATGAATGTACTACGTGTAATCGCCGTTTGTATTGAATTAGTTTAAGTTACCTTCTAAAGTACACACAACAAATTAAACAAAAAAATGTGTCAAGATTTGAACGCATTTGTAAGAAAAAGATATAACGTTGATTGAGCTTCTTTATATTGTGGGAGGGCCCCATTCGATGAATTTGCCGCGGGCCTCAAACGATATAATTACGCCATTGCTGCTTCTTTTTTATCGTAGCGAAAAAAAAACTGGAATAATTAAATTTTCATTAGGCAATCATAAGCGGTTTTTCTTAGTCACAGGAGCGCAGAATAATTTTTTATATTATCATTGATTAATTGTAGATAGTGAATCAAAAAGAGGGCGGAGGCCGCCATTCTGGATGCATGATGTGGCCAGGGGGAATATTTGAATATCAAAAAACGAAACCCACATTCGTACAAAATTGGGATCCGGATATTGCGTGGGAAAAACGTATTGATACGGTAAAATTTTTGTAGTTTTACAACGTGACGATTTTTGGATAATTTATACTTTCCATTATCAGTAGCGCACTCTACGTTGTCCACCAAATCAAAGCAAGTTTTTTAGCATTGCAATTGAATTCCTCGTATTTATACTTGGTGATAAAAATATTGAACGATCTTCCAACTGACGTCACTCATTAACGAAGTGACCTTCGTATTTCATGACTTTGAAGACGATATGTGTGGTTAGGTTATCAATTATAACAGATAACAGTTATATTTGATTACATAAACAGCTATAGATCGCATGGAACACGTCAAAATATAAAATTTACAAAGAAATATTTAAACGCTGATGACCTTAGCCAGTGCGGGCCCTAATCCTTGATCAGGGTAGAGCGAGATTGTCTTTCAGCGCCCTTTAGTCGACGCTTTGACTTTATGTACTTTGTACTTCGGTTTTATGTTAAATAAATAATAAGTCCCAGATTTTCAAAAATCAACTTTTATTGCAAACATCAACACTTGTTAAATTTAAATTAAATTAAGTAGCTTTAATTATTGTACTTCTGCTTCTTTAACATTAAGAAAATTTTTGCATTTGGCTTTTTGGGACCCCTTGCCACCTGACGCCTAGAGCGAGCGCTCTTCTCGCTCTGCCCCAGGGCAGGCGCTGATCTCAGTTGTGGAGCGTCTATAATCTACAATTATTGCAAACAAATATTCATCCAAAATAGAAAATTCGGGGCGTGTCATTTCTGTGCAGTTAAATCGAATTGTTTTATTGTTAAAAATAGCATCCTAATAAAAAGATGTTGGTTTTGTAAGGTTATATCGTGGATATTGCATGAAAGCACGCCTGCCAACCTAATAATGCTGTACTTTGAAGAACCCGATACGCACGGTCATGCGTTCGGACCGAACTCGAATGTAGTTTTTAATATGTTGCAAAAACTCGACAATACAACTCAGTATTTGGAAGATCAACTCATAAAGTACAGGCTTCAGGACAAAGTAAACGTTATTCATCTGAGTGATCACGGAATGGACAGCGTGTCGCCTCCAAATTTCATAAATATAACCCAATTTTTGGATTCGAATTCATATTCGATCGTCGAGACATCTCCGACGTTACACATCATACCAAAAGAAGGTTATTAAACAATTAATTAGAGTTAATAGGTCGCCAAGAGGCGATTTTAATTTTATAATAACAGCCACTTAATTCGTCTTCTGAACTGTTTTGATAGGAAGAGAAGACGAAATATACGGAATATTGAAAAACGTTTCATTAGTCAACAAACATTTCAAAGTATATAAGCGTTCAGAACTACTCGACAGATGGCACTATAAAAATAACCGTAGAACGCCACCTATTTTGGCAGTTGCGGATCTTGGATATGGATTTCAAGATCTATATAATACCGCTAAAGAATATGAAATAAAATATAATATTACAGGTACTCTCGATTTTTATGTCTTGTATGATTCACTTGTCTAGTTGGAACTATGTTCCATATCGCGCGTTTGGTGGATGGAACCTACACAGGAAAAAGTGTTTGACGCTTTTGGTATAGTACGTTATTGTACAATATATAGGAAGTAGAATAAAAAAACTAACAGGTATACCGTGAAAATTCCCAGCTTGCTATAGTTGACTGTGGAGTAACTTCTACAGCGTATGCTTAGTGTAGTCAAAGTCCCGGGTTCGATTCCATCCTCGACTTCCAAAATTTTTTTTCATCCATTCCATATTATTTCACTTGATATATATTTATACATATATATATTTTTTTTTATTTTGTATAAATATTTTTTTAAGCCTTATATATTAAAATATATTTTTTGTAAGTTTAAAAAAAAAAATATTTATACTAGATTTTTCAATTTTTATTTGTTTTTTTAATAATACATAATATATAGCGAACGGAACATTGTTCCTACAGGGTGTCCCATGACACTTTTCGTCTTTTTTTAATATGCTTATTGAGTGGTATAATTTGTATCTAAGCAGTTAAATTGCGTTACATTGAAATCGTATTTAAAAAAGCAAAATTTCTTTTTAGTTACCGATAAAACAGAATTCGGTATACATGGGTACGATAATGAAATCGCAACGATGCATCCGTATTTCATGGCTCGAGGGCCTCGCATAAAAAGCAATTATAAAATCGATCCATTCGAATCGATCGATTTCTACAGTCTGTTTTGTAGCATACTAGAAATAAAACCTCGACAGCATAACGGTACGTTCGGACGGGTAGCAGATATGCTCCTGCCTAAGCAACAGCCGAAAGACAACGTCGTATCGCCAATTCTGTTCGCAGGTATTTCATTTACGTTGCTCCATATTAGTTTTCGCTTCGCCCTTTGTTAGTTTTCGCTTGTTTGTACATAACTGATTTTTTTATATTCTTCTAACAATTGTCAAATCTTGGTGTGTTTGGAATTGATTTTTTTTTTGCAATTTAATTTTTCGATAATAAATTATTGACTTACGACCGACATGTCGGTGAGAGAAATAAAAACGATGGTGGTTTATATTCGTTTATTTAACGCTCATTTGTTTTTTTAAAACAATTGGATTTCAGGACTGCAGAAAAACACCGATAAGACACGTAGTTAAAAAAAAAATGTTATTTCTTATTAGCACGCTGTTTCGACAACTATGTATGTATGCTTTCATTCTATTTCTGTCGCTTTTTTCTTTGTACATCAGTTCTTAGTGACTAATTGCATCGCGTCTTGAAATCACGTGACATCTGTCAGAGCCACACAGCCGGACACATTCTGTTTCAATTCAGTGATCAATTTTAGTAATAAAATCAGTTGATTTGTATTTTAATTACTTACAACTGTATTAATAAAGAATTAAAGGTACAGTAAGACTTCGCTTAACGCGGGAGTGCGTTCCAATAAGTTCCTGCGCTATACGAAACAGCGCTAAATAAGGTCATCCTAATACGTGAAACAGACCGAGAATAAGAAAGTTTGTTAGTTTTTTCTGTTTAGTTTTGTAACATTTATTGTTAAATACTTTTTTATCACATTTATTATAGATTTGTTTATTGGTAATATTGATTTATGTTCATAAAACATTTACGAAAATCAAATAAAAGTTCGAGTGAAAAGTTGTTTGTGATGAGAAAGGTTCCTCATTTGACATATTTTGTTTTTTGTGAAGAAGTCGTCTAATGTCGTTTGCCTTTTTCTGTCTCATTCAGCAAGCTGTTGTCGATAGCAAAATATTGCATCAATAACAATTCGTCTTGCCTTTGAACTTCTATCAACGTTTGAATCATTTTGTATAAACTGATCCATTATTTACGTTATAATGGCTCAACTTTTTTTCCAGAAACCGCATAATACTGAAACAGCGTTACGCGAGGTCTTACTGTATATTATCTAATGTTCATGTTTGGCTCTGAATTTCACGAGTTTCACTTATTCGCATTTTAAGTTAACGCGTTATCTACGTAACTGGTTTAAAAGGCATTACGGGACCCTGCTCTTTTTGAAGGAATAATTTATAGGTGTTTTTTTTTATCACTTTGGATCTCAAAAATGTTTTTAATAATTTGCATTTAAACAATTGCATGCAAATAGTTTTTTGTTTTTCAAATGTTTCGTTAATATTTGTGAAGTTGTAATGTATTTTTTCATTTTACACTGAAAGCTAATACAAATTATTTGATGGATATTCTTAATGGAAAAATGAAAAACAATGTTGGATATAATTATGCAAGATATCACTATTGCAATGGTATGCCGTTTCATATAATATAATGCTTACCTTTAACCAGTCCTTAATGATCTTGACGATGTTCACTAGGGCTAGACAATACAGTATCAATATCGGTCCCTTGGCAAACAAGGGGGTGGAAGGGGTTTACTTAGAGGAGGGGGGTCTAAGAAAACGTGACATTCGTAATTTATCAATTTTATTTAAATGTTTCCTAACTTGTTCTTCTCATTTTTGACACCGAAACTAATGATTTATATCGATTTATTATCAATCTTATCGATTAAATAAATGTTCTTTGCCCTAGTGACCGTCGAATTTGAAGGTGGATTGCACAAAAATTATCATCGATCGCGAAATAATTGAATATGATCGCCTGTAGAAAATTCGTGTGTAGCTAAAATGTCAGCAGAATTCAACTATTTTCGCTGCTCTATTGTTTCTGTGCATTAGACCTTTAACCTTAAAAATCTACCTAAAACGAATCATTTAACGTCATCTTTAAATCACGGTATCATTTCATAGAGTGGCCATGTTTATAATCATAAAAACAGATCGCGAAATATTGCAAGAATAAATGTTGATTTTTACTGCGTATTTAAACTCAAGCGCTAAGAAGAGTTTGTACCGTTACAAAACAGTGCATAGTTGACGCATGCGCATAGAACCGATACAAACAATTTCGTTACCGTCCATATTAAGTTTGAACAGTGCTAAAATTAACTTTTATAACCATCAAGATAATTGATTATCGGGACTTAGTGCCAGTTGACATTTTCAGTTAGTAATAATAAATTGAAACTACAAGTAATTCTGTAAAACTTCTTGGTTTCCGGGCTTGTCCGCCGTGGCTCATTGGTATTTCTACCTGTCGTTTCGTCTACAACTGCAGTAGACATTATCAAAGACGATGTAACGGGCGAAGTGTTCTTCCAGATTGCTCTTAGGTAAGTGTGTCGACGATTGTTGCTCCTTCTTCTTTTATGCAAAGTGGATTGGCGTTCTCAGAGAAAGGCGAACTACGACCGAGTAGAGAACGCCAATCCACTTTGCATAAAAGAAGAAGGAGCAACAATCGTCGACCCACTTACCTAAGAGCAATCTGGAAGGACGCTTCATCCGCTACCACATCGCTTTTGATAATATCTACCGCAGTTGTAGACGAAACTTCAGGTAGAAATGCCAATGGACCGCGGCGGACAAGCCCGGCAGCCAAACAGTTTTAAAACAAGGTCAGCCGTAAAAGCCTACGCACATTCAAGTACTTCTATCACGTTTTTAGAACCCAATCTAGAAACTTGTGGATTCTAATAGGTAGTTCTTTTTGATAGTTCTTATATGGTCAGAATTGATCTTTCTGGTGAGTTTTTTGCAGCTGAAAGCTTGCGTGCGTCTCGATGTTTTATGGATAAACTGACGTGGTCACCCTTCTCAATTTTCATCAAAAAAACAATCATATCGACTCATCTTTGTTGCGGATTTGTAGAGAAATGTTTAAACAAAAGTATATATTGTTGTTTTCAGTATTAGGGGGCATTTTATCACTATTTGCATTAGGGTGCGTTGGAACTTTGGTGGTTTGGTTAATGAAATGCAAACAAGACCATGAAGGAGTACCACTACAACAACGCAGATACGCGAGTCATCTACATGACAGGCTGGGAAACATTGAATCGCAACAATTACTCTTCAGTGACAGCGAAGAAACTTGATTCTATTGTTATTTAGAAATTAGGAAAATTAATCCGGTTGTGATAAGTTGTTTTAACGAAACGTTTTTACACATTGTTCATTGTGGTTGATATTATTTACGTACGTAATTGGTGGGATACTCTTTTACGGACCCTTACTGTATATTCACACGGAACGCTAATTCAATGCTATTTTACACACACACAATTAAGTTAGCAGGAAAGTGGACAAATTGAGGTAAATATTTAAACCAATTATTAATTTAGTGACGTTTTAGCAGGAAAGTGGACAAATCGATCTAAATCTTTAAACTAAATTAATAATTGGTTTAAAGATTTACATCAATTTGTCCACTTTCCTGCTAATTTAATTGTGTATGTTTGAAAAAAAATATAGACGCAAGAATTTTCAAAATAATTATAAATTTTGAAAAAAATATTGAATTTGTGCTGTATTGAAACGAAAATAAATCGTATCGTCAAAAATCTATCCGTTAATGGTTTGTAAAATTCGGTATACAGTTAAGTGCCATGTAATAGTATCCCCCTAACATTTTTTTTATAAATCCTGACTAGATTTATATGTTTTTGTCGAGTCTGGAATATCTGTATTATGAGCATATGATCTGCTCTCTGTTTGGTTCATTTTATTTTATTTATTTTTTTGTAGTGATTTGTTTGAAATTTCGTTTTTGTCGTGGTTTTTGCATAAAAACAAACGCTGTAACGCTTTTTATATTTAAAAGTCGCTAACATTTTATGTAACTAGTCACGAAATAAAACCTCAACGCAGTTTTTATGTTCAGTTGTTTTTAGCTTTTGTTTTGAAACGAAAATTGTGCCAACAATTTTAGAAAAGATTTCAATTTAAACAAAATATGTATCGACCAAGTGGTATTCTAGTCCGTCAGGAAATAAACCTATTAAATACGTTCAATTAATAGAGGGAAATCTGTTATTTAAAACCATAATCATTTTTTATGAATTCTTTTTGACAGTGTGATAAAATTAAAACACGTAATATTGTAGATTATAGACGCTCGACAAGTATAACACGTAATAAATTCATGACTTGTAAACAACGAACAAATCAGGACACTGATTTATAGGAAAATGTACTTAATTTTTTTACAATTTTAAATTTTGAAAAATAATTAAACATCGCATATATATTAAACGAGATTAAGATTTATATAGTAGTCAGACTAATGTATTTTCAACTGATTTTACTTACGTTACGTTTTTAGTTCCTACTTCTCACGCAAAGTCTCCTCCTACAGTGCTCAGCTAACGGAAAAATACGTTTGTAACGTTTGCACTTTCGATCGCATGAATTAAACTAGCCCTACCGTGTGTAAAGAAGTTTCACTTAAAAAAAAAATGTGTGCGTAATAATTGTCTTGCGTATTGCGTTCTGAGCACTTTGAAATTATAATTCTGATCTCAACCGTATGATTGCTTTGACTGTCTTGAAAACAACGATTTGTTCGCTGTTATAATATATACAGTAGAATCCGTTTATTTTGACTCCGCCTATATTGACCAACCGCCTATTATGACGTAATTACACAACGAGGTTTGGTTTTCATATAGAATTCTTTGTAACAAAGTCGGATATAATGACTTCGCTTACAGTGACATGTCGCTTATTATGACCCATTTTTAATAAATTTTGTCCGTCTATAGTGACCGACATGATTCTTTACACCTTCGGCAATGTTCGTTGATTCCCGACGACGTTCGGCACGTGGCTTGTTTTTGTTTTGAATCTCAGTGAGTAATTGATAGTTGAACGTCACGCATTGTTTTTTAGTGATATCCTATGTAAAAAATGTCATCTCAACGTCATAAAGCATTTACGATTGAGGAGAAAGGTGAATAATATGCAGATTAGAAAATGGAGAATCAAGCTCATCTCTCGCAGAGGATTTGGGCGTGGGTCATTCGACAATCTCAATGATTTTCAAAAACAAGAACCGGATTAAGCGATCGTTCAATTCAAATGTTTTGAAACCGAAGAGGCTTCGAAAATCGCGCAAGAAAATGTTGATCAAGCGTTAATTCAGTAGTTTAAAATCACGCGAAACAAAGGAATACCCGTCAGCGGCCCTATGCTACCTAAAAAAAAGAAAGGTTTTTTTTCACAAAAATGCTTTGTATGACGTCCGCTTAGTATGACGTGTTTGTCAATTCCCTTCGATGTCATTATAAACGGATTTACATATAAAATTTGCGAGTTTTCTAATGTGATAAGACTATTGAAGTGCAGTGCATTAACAGTTGTCAATCATTTGTTGCTAAATTTGTAGAAAATAAATAAGAAATGTTAATAATTAAAACAAATCATTGCATTATTTATTCTGTCCTTTATTTTAGTAATTAATTTTTATTATTATCATTTTTTTTAAATAACAATCCATTTTATGACACTAATTTATCAACTATCAGTCTAATATTATAGTGTTTTTAATTTCAGATAAAAATATAATTTTATCAATTTAAAAAATAGGTTTTGTTTAAATAAATTATTTAAATTCTCTATTTTTAAAATGAGATTTTAAAAGTAGTGTTAAGAATGAAATAATATATATTTTTTAATGTTTTTGTAACAGCGATATAATTATTAATAGGTGTGTTCGATGCAGCGCCCGCCCTGGGGCAGAGCGAGAGGAGCCGTCGCTTCGAGAGCGCCTTGCATCACAAAGGTTTATCGTTCAATTAAATTACATATAAATTAATATATTTAATCTTTGCATAAGTTGACTTAACCGGAGAAAATACATACAATAATTTCGTAATACTATAATTTCACACAAAAACATTACTGTAAACTTTGAAATTTTTTTTATCGTTGTTTTTTAAAACGTTCTAAAAGCACAACTGACTTTATAAACCTTTATTTTTCTAGGAGCTATTGAAACTTTATAAACCAATTTAATTTCTGTACAACGTTCTATCAGCGAACTTCAATTTTCAATCCATATTTTAAAAAACATTTTTCTTTATGCCTGGTCGAAAGTATGTACTTTTGGTTTCGATTTTAAGGCAGAAAGCGTAGCATTTGTGCTCTGCCAGAATTACTCGCACGCCGTCTATAACAGGGGGCCGAAAGAAAGTAAAACAGCGGGTCGAAACAGTTTTATCGTGCACACTGCCGCCAGCCAGTAGTAGCTAACAGCTGTTATTGCGTATAACCTCAAAATTGCACACATGAAAGTTACTAGTTTTTTATAAAATGGTAAAAATACGTACTTTCGCCTGAGGATAGAGAAAAATAGTATACACCACACGGGCAGAAAGCCCTGAACTGTTGCGCAGTGCAGGAATTTCAACTTTCTGCGCTTGTGATGCAATGTACTATTTCTGAAGTTAAACACAACATTGAAATCTCTCTTTTTTTAATTACTTATACAAAGCACACATTTAAAATTTTGAAGTATCATTATTATTCTATATGTGTAGGATCACAATTTTTCGATATAAGTTAATCATAAATGCGCAAAAATTAAATGAAGAAGTTTGCATTTATATTTAATAAAAATATAGATTATTGATATTTAAAATACTGACATTTCAACATTTTATATTCCCATGTCTGTATCGTGACTGTGTCGACGAAACCGAGGACTTCGAGGTCCGCCTCGTCGGATCTGATTTAAACACGCTAACATTCTTATCATAAACGCTGCCGGAACCGTCACAGTATCTCGAGTCTCTTCTAACATAATTTCATTGCGTTTCGTTAACTGAAAATAAAATGAAACAAAATCCATCGTACCAAAAATAGAAAAAAAAATACCCTCATAAGCTCACATAAGAAGTTTAACTTCTTTAGTTTTTAATTACAGAAATTATTTTGTACTTCAATTGTTCGTATTTTTAAACGTCAGCTTCCCAAGCACTGACTTTGTATGTTCAAAAACGCACTATAAACTTCTGTCCTTGTCAGTTTCGTGTCACTTAGGGGATAAACTAACTTCTCCTTAATTTATTTCATTCTACTTCTCCTTGATTTCTTACTTTTTTCAAACAGATACGTCGCTAAAGAAGTTAAACTTAAAAAAAATACCGAGACTTACCTCTGCAACCATTTCTCTGTCGAATGTTGGTTCTTCTCTCACTGGAGCCCATATTTTGACATCGTAATCGATCCCCGACGTAGCCATTATTGGGAGAGTCGGGTGCGGCTGAATGCAGTTCACGACGTGTTGGTCGCCTTGTAATAACATAACTATTTGTGCAGTATAACGATCCCAAACAAATATGTGACCGCAATCCGATCCGGACATTATGAACTGGTCTCCGTAGAATGTAGCTTCTTTTATCATAGTCCTACGAATAGATTAAATTATAACTGACCTACTTTGTCCAATACTAAATCAGAATAGTATATTACATCACAGAAAGTTGAAATTCCTGCACTGCGCGACACACGGTGTCCGCAGTGCAGGAATCTGAAATTTCTGCCCTTGCGGTGTAATATACTATCGTCGAAAAGCAGTACCTTGCATTCCTGTGACCCGTAAACTTCCTTTTGGCTTCCGGTATCAGCGTCTCGGTCTCATCGAAAAATGTTTCTCGACCGCTATTGTTCGAGCCGACGACTGCCGCGAACTCGTGCCCAATATGTCCGAGATTATCGAGATTGTATTCCGGATGTTCTTCTTCACTATCGGAATAAAACACATCTCCGTCTTCGTATTCGTCGTTCCTGTTCCGTTCGGTTGTTCGCCTTGCCGACGTCGACGCATTCTGATCAACGACCATATCTTCGCTGTTCTCCGAACTGGAATTCTCGGGTGCAATATCGTTAGAGGATTCAGTCTCCATATCGTTAACTGGTATCACAGCCGAACTATTTGTTAACCTATCGTTCACATCGCTACTTATACTTAAAGACGATAAGCGATTGACGGTGTTACTCGTCGACGGAAAGCTTCTCGTATCTATATTTTCTATTTTATTAACGCTAAAACTATTATTTACAATTCGTTGACTAGATGTGCTGGCAGAATCATCAAATTGATTTAATAACTCATCACTCATGCTAGGAATATTATCTACATTGTCGCTACGTACACTCGTCTGTAATTCACCTATATTATTCTGAGTTTCGCTTTCATCGATAACTTCCATCGAGTCATCCACCGAATTAATCGGTGCAATCGAAGCCTCTTTTCCTGTTTCAACGGAGCCTTCAACCATTGGCGACGGCCCGTCTTGCGTTTCAATGGAGCTTTCGGCTTGGATTGCAATAGTAACGGGTATTTCGGGATTTTCTGCATTGTTCGTAGGTGTGCCGGGATTTCCTACGTTGCTTGGAGGTGTACCCGAATTTTCTGTGTTGTTCGGAGGTGTGCCCGGATTTTCTATGTTGTTTGGAAGTGTGCCCGGATTTTCTGTGTTGTTCAAAGGTGAACCCGGATTTTCTGGATTGTTTGGATGTGAATCGGGATTTTCTGCGTTGTTTGGAGATGTACCAGGATTTTCTGTGTTGTTCGGAGGTGTGCTCGGATTTTCTGTGTTGTTCGGAGGTGAACTGGGATTTTCTGCGTTGTTCAGAGGTGAACCGGGATTTTCTGTGTTGTTCGGAGGTGTGCTCGGATTTTCTATGTTGTTCAGAGGTATACCAGGATTTTCTGTGTTGTTTGGAGGTGTGCTCGGATTTTCTGTGTTGTTCGGAGGTGAACCGGGATTTTCTGTGTTGTTCGAAGGTGAACCGGGATTTTCTGCGTTGTTCGGAGACGTTTCTGGATTTGTGCGTCTGCGAGAATTACGCGTTGTGTCGAGAGAATTTTCACCGCCGCCGCTGAGCGCTGCACGAGTTTGAGGATCGTTTAGCATACGAGTTAAAACGTCGGTCATTCGCTGCATCAATGTCGCTTGTAATTGAGGTCTTGCCTGACCTATTCCTTAAATGAAAACAAAGACGTGTCACTTTTGTAAGTTATTTTAAATTACTTATGTCATTTAATTTTTTATGTTCATTTTAATACGTAGACAATGGGCATGAGTAGCTTAAAACATACTGTTATCGTTGATGGCTTCTCGTTCCGGTCTCGCATCCGGTCCAGTATCCGACCAATCACCGCGCAGGCGCAGCTTCCGAACTTTACGACCGTTTCCGTTGCCTGCCTCATTTAAATTTGTTTCCGGACTGCACGCGGTACTTAGACGTTTGGCGTTGGGGTCCTAAAAAAAATACAGCGAATGAATGCTTCGAACTATGAATGACATTAAAAAAATGCAATTATAAATACCTTGAGACTAAACAAATATAAATAATCGGACGAATAGCTAACGAGTATGTCTTGCCCATCGGGGCTGTAATTAAGTGACGTGATTCTATAAATTTCTTGATCTAAATTAGGTGCCATAAAACAGGATATCGGTTTTAAAGCTTCCTCTTTTTCTAACCAACCTATTAAAAAAAATTACGTCGTTAAAACAAATTACAAATAAATTATTATAAACAATTAATTGCATTGACGTTTCTCCCAAATTTTTAGACATCTTCCGTATAGTTTAAAAGTTCTTAGATTAGAACTTAAGAACTTAAATTACCAATTGAAAATATTTGTCTAAATTACCTGAAGCGAAAGTTCCAAGGCATCGTCTATCGAACGTCCTCACTTTTCCATCGGAGCACCCGACCGCAATTTCATACGGCGCGTTCTGGTTTATGCACAGCGCTGTCACGGCTCTTCGACACGTTATCATAATATTATCGGTACATCGTAGTTTTTTACATTTGGTTTTGATTCGCAAATCAAAATTGCGTACGGTGCCATCTTCTCCGCAACTTATAAAGTTGTTCGGGTCGTTTGGAATCGTTACCACTTCGTACGTTGTTCCCGTATGGCATAAAAACTGATTGTAAAATGTCTCACCAGGTCGATTTAAGTCTGAACAAAATCACAATATTAAAGGAAAATACTAAACAAAGAAATACTAAAAACGGTCGTTAATCCTGTCAAGAACGTTGTTCTTTAGGGAATAAAAGTAGAAGAAGTGAATAATTTTAAAACATTTATAAGGAGGCACTCGATTGACTAAATATATTTTGATAATAAACTAGATTTTGCTTCATAATAAACAAAACAAAATTTTAAGGATTCAAAATGTAGATGACAATGTTGTGTATAATACGCGCCACGGTTCTAAAAGACTCTGAAGTTAGATGCAAATGGAGGCTTGCGCAGGTACAGTCAGTTGAAAAACTACAAACTCGCGCTATATTATTATTTTTAATTTTTCTTTAAACTAAAGGTCATCCAAAAAATCATCCAAAAAATTATTTTTCGTGCTTGTCTATGCAAAACTGTATTAGACATCTTGATCAATTAACAATCAAACAAACAACTTAATAGCGTACTGAATTGTACTTTATAGCAAGAAAGCGACAAGTGACACGACAACCAGCGATAACCAATCACCGACGAACGCACGTTCTGTGTCGGTAACTGGGAGATGGTGGGAGTCTTCCTTTCCCACAAAACAACCAGGACGGCTCAAAATATGCATTCTCGACGCTGTTTGTGACTTCAGAACCTTTTAGAACCGTGGCGAGTATTATAAATCGTTTTGATTGTTAAAATAAAAAATACTAACCCGTGTAAAGAACTATGCCGTCCCCTGAACATGAGACAATATGATTATCACCAGAGTTCGGCATGAATTTTGCACTAAAAATGTTAGCTCGATGGCTGGTTCGGTACGTGGATAAGACTTTGTAGTTATGGCCATGGGTTACGATCAATTGTTGATCGTCTGAACCGGACAACAAATGGTCACCTCGTTCGTTCCAACACAGCGTGTTGACACATCCCCTGTGTATCGGAAGCACCTTCAGGAGGCCCATGCGTTGGACTAAATCTAAACTATCTGTTAAATGAAAAAGACTCTCGTTAAAACCAGTTACTCATGCCTGTCCAACAAATAAAATGTACCTACTCAAGAAGCAAATAGTATATTACCACCGCCAGGGCAGAAAGTTGAAATTCCTGCACTGCGCGACACACGATGTCCGAGACGAATCCGAGGGCATCATGTGTCGCGCAGTGCAGGAATTTCAACTTTCAGGTCGTGTGGTGTATACTATTTTTCTTTACTTTCGTATCAGTGTGCACGAGAAAACTGTTTCGACCCGCTGTTACAGATGTTAGACTTTATCGAAGCCGAAAATACGTACTTTCGACCGAGTATAAAGAAAAATAGGTTTTTAATTGTCAATTCTTGGTAAGACTTCGTAGGATTAGTTGCATTTTTTAATAAAAGAAAAGCGTTAAACGACAGCAGCATTACTCTAGTGAAAAAAACACTTAGCAGTTACGATTTTGATGTTTGACAGGAAAATTGTTGTGAAAAAAAAACCAAAATAAAATCATGCTGCTTACCTCTAGATGCAGAATAGAGTTTAACTCGATTATCTATGTTGTATTTATCACACACACATTGAAATATGTTTGGTTTCTTCTTCGAATACATTTTGAACAGAAAACAACACGATTCTGATTAAACACAATACGCAAAGTGATTAAAAGATGACCTAACAACTCTGACAGTGTGCCATAATTTTGGCCTATTTTCTCGCAGTATTGACACAAATAATTCCACTGGCTACGCGTCTTTTATTAACAGTCCCTGAGTACCGACTAAAAATAAATAGCCTCTAAATTCAAGTTGTCATTATGAAAATCCCAGGTAAAAATAAAAATTAAACACCACGCAACGTCGTTTTGACAGATACAACTCACGTCACTAACACCACTGTAGTGGAAATAAATTATGTGGCAAAATGTCAACTGATAAAAGAGATTTAAATTTGAAATTACTTATCAGAATTTTATTGTTGATAACATATTTTTGTTTGTTAATTACATTCTTTGTTATGTTTTATTACTAAGTAATGAACTAACAAATATATTTTTTTATGTGCTAGATATGTACGCTAGTTGATTTATTAATAAATAAAATGATAGTTTTAAATCTAAGATAAATATTATGCAGTATCATCATCTTATAATACAGTAAATGCGAAATATCGGATATTTCCCTGTCTATGATGTAGAATAAATATTCAATTTTTAACACGCTTTTTATTAGCTTCACCTGTATATTTGTTTGTTTGTAACGGAATCTTTGAACGTGAAATTCACCCACTTCAAAACGTCAGATTTAACCGAAACTTTACACACTTATCAAGAACCGATGACAATACAATAATTTAATAAATTTGTCCCATTATCCTGACCAGGACCTTCAGGATAAAAAACTTGAAAAATTACTGCAAGCAAGCCAACACCTTGTACTGTGACGTACGTTGCGTTAGCCACTCTATAATCAAATGCAGGGGCGTAGCTACCGCCGTATCTGCCGTATAAATTATACGGGGCCCCCAATGTGCGTAAGCAAAATTTAATAAAAACTTCCCAATTTTTTCAGAAATGACAAAAGTTAAAAAAAGCAATTTCTTTTTTTCCCGCGTATAGTGTGCCTTCAAAAGTTGGCAACACCCTACATCGGTTATCGCGGGCTGCGGGATTTCCCCGTTTAAGCCATTTACTTCAACGAGGGAAGGGCCCCCAAACAATTTTTTATACGGGGCCCCGCCAAGGCACGCTGCGCTTCTGATCAAATGCAATATTGTTTTTTTAGTCTTATAATAATTAGAGTTTAAAAAAACTAAAACACTCTTTTTTGAACTAAAAAATGCTAAATAATTTGACAACAAAATTAGCTTTACTGTAAAAAGCGCTGAGTGTATCGGTAATAAATTTTTCATTTACTAGCTAATTGTAAACGTAGAGCTATTATGAAAATTTAAGTAAATAGCGCCGATTAAATTTTCAAAATGAACTTAAAGATGAAATTTAAAAATAGAAAATGTTAGAAACTTTAAGTAGTTGAACATATTTAAAATTTCCATCTGTCAACACAGAAATAATTTTCGTTAAAATTAAAAATAGTTTGTTGATTTGCGTCATGCTGACATCTGTCATTGTTTGAATGTCAATTATAAAGATTAGTAGAATCCAAACTCCGCTAGTCATCAGCCTTATGAACGAAAAGACTTTTTTCCCGACAATTGACTAATGAATAATAACAAATAAAAAACAATCACCGTTGTCGAGCGATATCTAGCGATGTTTAACTTACAGCGTTTGGGCTCAAACTTTAACACTGGAAGTTTGTAAAATAACTAAGGCTCTATGCGAAAAAACACGTTATCTCATAATGAAATAAACATTTGATTGTTGCAGGTTCAACGCTCGATGTATTCTAAAAAGAAGTCGAAGAACGTTTGGTCCAACAGTTTTGAGACCGACTCAGATATGAAAATGGAAATCTCTGCAAACAGGGTCTTCAGAAGCCATCTTCACGTCACCTGCAAAGCCAACAACCGCCTGTTCGACTCTCGTCGGAGAATATATGTATGTATCTACAAGTATTTTTTTGACTGTATAAAAAAGTTTTCTAAAATATATTGTACTACCTACCGTTCTTTTTGATATAGTAACACTAACTGAATCAATGCTCATATACAAAATAGTCCTATTTATTTATTTATTTATTCAACTGTAAAATCTCAGAATTTTTTTATAAGTATAGACGCTTCTGACATTTGCTGTTCTTTACTTTTTATATAGGTAGTTGCGTAATGTGTCTGAAAAAATCCAAAAAACTATTTATGTACAAAATTATTATAAAGTTAATATTCATATACCTATCTGAAAGCTGCTCTCCTGATACTTTTGTGAGGATATTTGAAAGACGAAATTTTTATAAATTACGTAATGTTGTATGCTACAGTCCTAATCGTCAAAAAGTAGTATCTGAATTTTTACACTTTTGAGATATTTAAACTTGAAAAGCTCAAACATTAATATCCTAAGGACGTATCCAAAATAAACCTCAAAACTTTTTTTTGCACGACTCCCTATAAAATAGCTACTTTTTATACCTGTATATCAGTTACAAAATGACCATTTTTCGCAATGCGTAAAGTAATGCTATTTTACCAATACAATAGTGATATCTTTGTCAGTTGTTATTTAATTCTATATGAGCAACAGAGACAAGAACAGACGTTGAACAGTACTCTTGATAAATAATTAAACGTGAACTGTCAAAAATTACATCACTTGTCATATTTATTGTGTTGGTGAAATATGTCTATCTAATTATCTATTACAAGTTTTTTAAGCTATTATGATATAGAAATCAGCTATTTTATAGGAGGTACGTGCAAAAAATCTAATATATATGTTCTACGTAATGCTGGTACTCGTGCAGCATAATGTCACAACTCGTAACGTAATAACTGCATTTACGTACAAGATAAATAAACTACTATTATTAATCACTAAACATATTAAAGCCACCATTTTATCAAAGAACTAATTACGCTTATGAAAGTCGACGAATTCAGAAAATAAAAAAAGCAGATACTATGTTATGATTAAAACACGCCGATGATTTTAATTATTGCATTTTATTAAGACACCTCCCCTTCGAAAAAAACTAAAAACGACCTTATTCACTGGGAGTGGTTTTATTTTATTGTCTTTTATGAGAACACTCCCATTTCAAAAATATAAGTAATTAGATAACTTGTCGTTTATGCCATCGGCGTAACAAAAAATACCATTAAATAGTATGTAATAAAAAAAATACTTGAAAAAAAACAGTTAAAATGTGCAACATTTTATTACGGTTATTATAATTCAATTTTTTTTATCTCTTTACCCAGCAAACAAATTAGACAATTGAAATGTTTTCTACTTTCTCCTGTTTTTGAGAATCAAATACTTTTCTTTAACACTGTTAACTTTCAGGTACGTTTTATATTAATCAAACTTATAGAAAAAAATCACCAAAGCGATAATTAACATTGATTGTATACGATCTCTGTAATTCTGAACCAGTTTCTTATTTATAAAAAAAGAACTAACTGTCAGAAACTTTCCAAAAACTGACAGTCTTTCAATGCATTTGTTATGAGTTTAAAAAAAATAAGAAACAAATTTTGACCGTCTAAATATTTATAAATAACGGTTTAAAGTTCAACAATTTATAGAAAAGTATACATGCATATGAATACTGTATGGGTTACGTTTCCACGGGTACAGTCTTGCGTACAAATTATGGATCATTTAGCTACAAGCTAGTATACTTTGGTGGCGCGTATATAATCTATAACTTTTTGACAATATTGTACCACGACAACTACCTTAAGATTACGTTACTTAGAAGTATATATTTTTTATAAAATGTGACGCGAAATACCGATCTGCTTAATTTGTTATTGAACTGTAAAATCGATTAATTTAATTATATGTGGATTTATTGAAAACTGTAGCCATATTGAAATGTTTTATTACATCAGTATAAAATTTGTTTCTGCGTCGAAATAATTGTTATAGATATTATATTATAAAACGTAAAATATAAAATTTTAGATTTTATTTTGAGTCACCCAAAAATAATTTTTTTGCGAGGTACTGATTCAAAAATAAAAATGAAATTACGTAACACTATTTCGAACTGTGATCCTAATACAATTCTTTTTATTCACTGAAGGTGAAGTCAATACAATGTATAATAATAAAAAATATTTTACGCAGTGTCTCATAGCATTTCAAAAGTACACGGTCCTGAACAGGACTTAGAAAAAAATAAAAAGAAAATACATGAACATTATTCGAAAAGTCAATTGCTACAAAATATTGGCACATTGTGTACCTATTTGCATTATACATAATATTAATGAATGTCTGGATTAGTAATTTTGAAATGTCGTTGGTGTTCTTTGTAGACGGGTCTAAACAAATTACTGATGTTAACTTGCCTTCTCAAACATGTGTTCATTTTTGAAGTGAAGTTTTTTTCGGGCGTTTCGCGCTCGGCTGCTGAGGAGTAAAATAAGAAAAAAACGTCACACGTCACCGTTAATTCACGCGCGCGTTCTATCCACGCTTGCTTTAACTACGCTGATTCAAATAATTAAATGCGTAGACGCGTTGCTTCTGTTCCTCCGACACCATCCATTTTCTTATGCTAAATGATTACTCTGACTGGATTGAAATGTATCAAACACCGTTATCTCATATAAACATTTGATTGTTGCAGATTCAACGCTGGCTATCCTTTAAAAAGAAGTCCACGAATGTTTGATCCTTTGGCTAACAATTTTGAAACCAACTCCAACTCACATATGAAGATGGTAATATCTGCGATTAGGATCTTCAGAAGCAATTGTTCGATCCTGTTCAACTCTTGTCGAAGAATTATCTATGTAAGTATTTTTTGACTGTGTAAAAAAGTTTTATAAAATGCGTATTTCCATTCATAATGATAGTAATGTTAACATAATCAATGCTCATATAAAAAATCGTAACAAGATCTCAGCGTCATGTCTGTAATTTCATTTTCTTTTGGATTTTATAATTTCATTTCTCAATACCTTTTATTAAATGTTAAAATCTCCGGCCGCTGTGTAAGCATAGACGTTGATGACTTTTGCTGTCGAGCGTCTATAATCTACAATCTATCTTTTCTATAAGCATATTGAATTACAAATTACAAAATAAATCGGAGATTAGACTGTGTAAACATTTTAATACACAACAGCGACAGAGAGCTATGAAACACTTCGTATATACAGAGTTATGCAACTACATTTTTATAATTTGCTATGTTCTATTAGCAGTTCTGATACCTCCTATATACTTCTGGGAGCTGGATAGCAAATTTTTGATATTTCGGTTTTTGACAATATTTTGATAATTTTTAGCAAATTTGTTACTTTTTTTTAAAGACGGATTGTAAAATGTAACAGACGCTCGACAAGGCAGATCAAGAGTTCTGTAACTTATAGACGCTCTTATTTTTTTTAATTGTAATTGTAAAGTGGCGAAAATCTCGGCGCAGCCACTAAGCCAATATTAATTAATTAACTTTTTTTTTGTTACAGATACTTCGATCTGAATCGACAACAAATGACTGCGCGACCCCCATTGTTGGAACTTCAAGATATCGTTTGCATTTAACATCCAACAATGAGTATTGTATTAGAATGATTATAAATAATGTTTGTATAGAAGGATTGTTAGAAAATAAACACATATTAATTAAAAGAAAATACTTTTCAATTGTAAACCGTATACATACCTTTTCATGTTTCTGGTACCCTACTCCTAAAATTTCACATTTTAAGAATTAATCTGTGTAAAGTCAACAAAATATTTTTCAATTGCAAACCGTATAAATACCTCTTCGCGTTTCTGGTAGCCTACTCCTAAAATTTCAAATTTTAAGAATTTGTGTAAATATACTTTTCAAATGCAAACCGTATAAATACCTCTTCGCGTTTCTGATAGCCTACTCCTAAAATTTCAAATTTTAAGAATTTGTGTAAATATACTTTTCAAATGCAAACCGTATAAATACCTCTTCGCGTTTCTGATAGCCTACTCCTAAAATTTCAAATTTTAAGAATTTGTGTAAAGTCAACACAAATATACTTTTCAAATGCAAACCGTATAAACATCTCTTCGTGTCTCTGGTGCCCTACTCCTAAAATTTCAAATTGGTCATCGCCGCGCTGAAAGCCTGTAGGGTTTCATTGCCATTGCGTTTAAGAATTTATTTGCCCATAAACGGACAAAATGCTTTCCAAATCTGGCAGAGGGTGAGTTTACTAAAATCAATGTGTCATTCTCTATCCTTTTCTAACATAACTAAAGCGGTCATATAAATATGTTGTAGACAGTGACCTCAAGATATGTCATGCCTACAATTTCCGTTACAGAAAATGTTACGTTATTGCGAGCTAAAAAATTTAACTCAATAAATATAACACAAGAAATACGCATAATATAATATTATATTCTTCAATTAGTTTACAGTATATCATTTGATTACAAAGCATTCATATAAAATATAATAAAAAGAAACAAATGTATGTTACAGAATCTAATTTATCTAAACAGTAATTCGCTCATGTATTAATATAAGTCTTAAATTAGTTGATACATAGTTTAGTAAAATTTTGTACAAGTAAAACAAAAAGGTTTTCATTAGGCTCACTAATTTTTTCATTTTCAATTTTACAAATTATTCAAACAAAAAAGTACATATTCGCATCAGAATTATTCACGCAGGAACACCTGTGACTTACCAATCCAAAACCAGCGCATGTAAAATTTGGTACATGGAACCGCTGTAAGATTGTCTTATCAACCAGTAAAAAAAATCGTATTGGTAAGATAGGCAATTGTTTTTATCTGATTCTACTTTCTCTTCAAATAGATAACAGAAATATCTTGTATTTAAGAATTTGATCTTAGACAAGCTTTGTTGTATCTGTATCAAAAGATACTTTTCAAAAATATATGATAAGATATTTTCAAAAAGTGAATACTTCAATTTATTATCTTACATACATTAGAAGCAAAGTTGGGCAAAGCATCGAACCTAAGTGCTTGAAGCAGCGTTAAAGCATTAAGCGTTTTTAAATCTTAATTTCCAACATTAAGTTATATCAATTTTTAATATGTACAATATTTCTAATTGATGGGAAAGTTTGGATTTAAGCAAACAAGAAATTGATCTCTAATATCAAACGAAATAAAAATTATAAAAGATAGACGAAATATGTTTTATTAAACTTTGAAAGTGCTTATTAAGCACTTAAAATGCCTATTTGCTTAATAAACTTGTTGTTTGTTTATTAATCAATTTATAATGCTTACGTGCTTAATAAGCAACAAGTCTTCACTCAAATGCTCTAAGCATCAAGCATCTGTTTTACAAAATGCTTTAAGCTAAGTGCTTTAAGCCTTATTTCAAGCGCTAAGTTCTCAGCATTGCCCAGCTGTGATTACAAGTATCTGTCGATATAAAATGTTTTTGATAACAATCTTCTATCTTTCAGGGTACTAACTGTTTGATTTCTTATTTTTAGATACTTCTTTCAAGTCTCTTCACCAGCGTCGGTCCTGGGGTAGAACGAGACGAGCGGTCGCTCTAGGCGCCAGGTGGCAAGGGGCGCCCAAAAGCCAAATGCGAAAACATAATTTAAATTCAATGTTGGTTTGAAATGAAAGTTGATTTTTAACATAAAACCGAAGTACAATTTACGTAAAGCTTGGACCAAAGGGCACTGAAAGACAATCTCGCTCTACCCTGATCAAGGGCTAGGGCCTTCACAGCTCTTAGAAATCTTATGGCGGTTCGTTTCGAGAAATATAGGGGCGATCTTTAAACCTATACAAAACATGTTATCAGTGTCTGGTTATTGGGCAATCTAAACCTCAAACAAGTTGTTTTTTTATTTGAAGTGAAACTTCTTTAACCGAGATGAGAGTAATTTTGTTCAACAGCATAACGGAAACTTTTTAAAAACGCAACCAATTCGTTAAATCCAATAAGTATTCGGTTACAAAACTGCGATATATTTTTTTTTCAATTAAATTGTGTTCTTTTACAAAAGTTGAACCCCTGAAACTATTCAAAGTTGAAACAAATTCGGGACGCTTTACCGTGTTAAAAAAAATGTCAGACAGAATACGGATGTTAAAAATTATTAAAATAAAATATTTATGTGCGCAAGAAAAGTTTTTTTTATCATTATATACAAAAAAATAAGGAACGATATTTCAGATATCTACTCTATAATATTTTTTCTCCGCTATTTTCAATAAACAACCGAATTTGTTGTATTTAGATCAGAATTTGGTGTATTTTTTTGTTCAACGTTGGATAAACTTCTTAGAAGCAACAGGACTTAAACCGGAAATATTCGGGCGATTATTTTTGCGAGAAAGAATTATCAATAGATGTCTTGTTGGTAAGTTCTGAATAGAGTGACTGTAGTAAGAGTCTGGCCAATGCATCCAATCGTCGCCATAATGAGCCGCGACTGGTGAACACTGTGTATGTAGCGCCTGCGCAGTCACTCTATACAGAAGCAGGAAATATTTGGGCGATAATTTTACCGAGGAATTGTCAATAGATGGTCTTTTTGGTAAGTTCTGAATAGAGTGACTGTAGTAAGAGTCTGGCCAATGCATCCAATCGGCGCCATGTTTTATTTGGGAACCTAATTAAAACTGATGCAAACCAAAATATCACGGACGTTACACTTGTCAATAAATTTTGTATTCAATTCATTTCTCCGCTTCAACATTCCTCCGATTTTATAAACAGCTCGTTTTTTATTTCCAGTCGCGTTTCCCAATAATCGCGCTTTTTCTTGTAATTTGCAGGGCGTGTTTTACCATCTCTGCACCTAATAATTCAATAATATTACACAAATAACTCAGAGAATCTCGGCATACTAATGTGGCAAATGTACTTTTAACACGCTTTAATTGGTTTCACCTCTAAGTTTGTTTGTAACGGGATCTTTGAACGTGAAATTCACCCACCTCAAAACGTCAGATCAAACTGAAACTTTGCACACTTATCAAGAACCGATGACAATACAATAATTTAATCAGTTTGTCCCGTTATCCTGACCAGGACCTTCAGGATAAAAGAAAAATAAAATCTTTGAATGTATGTTTGTAAAGGAATCTTTGAACATGAAATTCACCCACCTCAAAACGTCAGATCAAACTGAAACTTTGCACACTTATCAAGAACCGATGACAATACAATAATTTAATCAGTTTGTCCCGTTATCCTGACCAGGACCTTCAGGATAAAAGAAAAATAAAATCTTTGAATGTATGTTTGTAAAGGAATCTTTGAACAAGAATTTCACTTACAGTCAAAGCCCTCTAAGTGCACAGCTCGGAACCGAGGCCCATCCTTTAAGTGCACACTTCCCCTACGATCTTTTTCATCCCCACTCTTCTAACTCCTATAGCTATCTTTATTCAATCAGATGCTATAAACAATATCTCTAAAACTCTATGAATATGATGGAAATGGAAAGTTTAAAAATAGCGCGCTTACGGTCGCACGTGATTGGTCGCAGATTATTCGAAGTGGGGGCTGGGGAACGTGCACTTAGAGGGCGAGTTCGTGTGCAGTAAGAGAGCGTGTGCATTTAGAGAGCGTGCACTTAGAGGGCTTTGACTGTACTTCAAAACGTCAGACTAAACTAAAACTTTGCACACCTATCAAGGACCGATGACAATACAATAATTTAATCAGTTTGTTCCTTTATCCTGAACCAGGATCTTCAGGATAAAAAGACTTGAAAAATTACAGCAAACAAGCTAACACGTTGTAGTGACGTACGTTGCGTTGCCTACCCCATAGTGAAATGCAAAATTAGTTTAATAATTAAAATTAGAGTTTAAAAAACTAAAGCAACACGGTTTTAAAAAAAACGTTTGGAGTACTATCTGGTTAAATTTGATGTGTGCAAAGTTTCAGATTAATCTGACGTTTTGAAGTGACAAAATTTCATGTTCAAAGATTCCGTTACAAACATACAAATGAAGCTAATAAAAGCGTGTTAAAAACACGCATTTATGATGCATTTTGGCCCTGAGAATCGTTATCCGATATGCGTTTGGTAATTTTGCGAAAGAATTATCTTAAACTTGCCGATTCCGGAAAAAATACTCTTTTTTTTTGTTGCTGGTTTATGTTACTTAACACTTCAGGTCAATGTTATATCAGACTGTGTTTAAATAAACAGAGCAGCTCATAAAAACACGGAACGTTGTTGAAACTTTTAAACAGTACAGACTCGACTCCATAAAATACCAATTTGGAATAACTCAAATGATTTTAAATTACCGAGCACATACTGTGTTGTAATCATGTCAAAAAAGTTTTGAAAATGCGAAATTTGCGCGTTCAAAACTCGCGTCGTTTACTATCTGACGGCTCAAATATACGATATTGTTCAAGTTCCAAAGAACTGATAATGATCATTTGTTTTGTAAAACAAAAGATCATTTTGTAATTTTTACATTGGCAAGCCTGTAATATCTGGTTGATCTTGCAATTGTTGCTGTTGTTGCTGCTGTTGCTGTTGTTGAGCTTGTTGTTGCTGTTGTTGTTGTTGAGCCTGCTGGTTTTGTTGTTGCTGGTTCTGGTCGTTGGGCGTTACTGTTTGACTTGTTGTTGTGTTTGTGTTGGGTTTCGTTCGGCCGTATTTTTCGTGGATGTTGCGATGGCGCTTCAACGCAAACCTTTAAAAAATGAAAACATGAAATCGTTATCGTCAAACCAAAATTACATACAGTAAGGCCTCGTTTAACGCTGCTCCGTGAGTGCCAGACAGCGGCGGCCTTAGGGGGTGGCGAACAGGGCAATCGCCCGGGGCCTCGCGCAACAACCCAAGCAAATTAAAAAAAATATAGATTTTTTAACTATATTTTTTATTTAAAACTTTTGATTTTGATCCTTAATTATTTATTCAGGTTATAATATAGCGATAAATTAAAATAAAGTTAGTTAACTAATTCATTCATTCAAAACAATTGAAAAATTCATTAGGTAGTACTTGAATATCGCGCCTCGAATTAATTTAGTAAATCTTTCAATGTAAAATATTTTAAAACTCAAATTTTATTTATTTGTATAACTTTAGCATTTCTCGTCAAACATGACAAATACCTAAACCAAACAACCAGACCTACTTTCGGATCACATACTTTTCACGAAGGACAAAGGGTCTCGCAAAGACCTGCCGCCCGGAGCCTCGCAATGGGTAAGGCCGCTGCTGGTGCCAAACCTTCGTTATTAAAAGCTGAAAGTTTCTCAGCGCATGATTCCAACACAGGTAGGAACGCCGGGCGATTATGTACTTTGGGTCAGGTAACAGGTAACAAAGTTGTATAAAATACAGACTAAATTTCGTCAAATTATAAAGCGTAAGTTTTCTATATTTTTCTTCAGAATAATATTAGAAATCACGTCGTCCATTGCCAGACACTTTATATCGTGGCAACCCCTTGCCAGACACCTTTAAACTTCAATAAATTGTAACTGGGCTTATGTTAGAGTATAAAAGCTGAATTTTATACATGTTACCTGAGGAACTATTACAAGATGTTTCCCCATTAGCCAGCCAGTTTCGACAGTTCTAACCCCTAGCCAGATAAACATATAGGGTAGCTGTAGGTGCGAGCGCAAGTAGATGCGAGTGAGATCTTGACGCGCTCGCACCTACAGCTATCCTATGTTTGTCTGGCTAACAGAGAAAATGTTACCCTCAATGCACCAAAAGAAATATAACTGCAAAAATTCAACTCACCGATCAGAAAATCCTACAGAACATATGTCACATTTGAATGGTTTTTCCCCAGAGTGTACTTTGGCGTGATTCTTCAAATGCGTCGCTTGGTTGAAACAAGATCCGCAGATGTCGCATCTGAAACAATTGAAACGTTCATAGTTTTTGAAAACGATAATTTTATTCCGAATAACAAAAATAAGAACGCATAATAATAATAATTTTACATGGTTTGTCTGCATATAACTTTAATGGTAAACTTTTCAAAGAGAAAACCCTTTTTCCATGAGCTGAGGCAGGATTTGAACCCACTGGACCACACTGTCCTCTAGATTATGATTAATCGTACAATAGGGATGTTGACTGTATTCAAATAAAAACATAATTTTAACGTTAAGTGGTAGTTTCTATGATAGAAATACTAAAAAACACAATATTTTTCCTTATTTTTAAGGAATTTAATTAATATTTAATAAATAAAACGTAATTAAATCACTCTCGAGTAATGTGACAACGAATACCACTCAGAGCGCATGACGTCACTTAGTCATAAACATTATCAGACGCTGTCAAAAGGCGTCAATTGTTTGGTTAATATTTAGAGTATGTAATTTATTATTATTTATTTATAGGAAACGTCAAATTACATGTAACTATAGCAATAATTACGAAAAAACCTTTCATCACCTCATCAGTTTACCAACGTTTATGAGTGTATGACGTCACGGCAGTCATGTGACATGTATTGGAGTTTTGGAGCGAAATTTGAAGAGGAATTTAAAATATATGATTTTTAAAGCTTGAGTCGTGTTTAAATAATAATAAATTTGAGGCTATATTAGACACTTATGCACGATTTAAAACACTTTCCCGAAAAATAGTCAACATCGTGAATTAATCTTAATCATTACATCACTAAAAACTATGTCTCTGCCAGGATTTGATTAAAAATATTTCTGCAGTACCAAGATCGAGGCTTATATTACCTGTATGGTTTTTCTCCAGTATGAATTCTACGATGATTCCAAAGGGTCGAATGTCTTGCGAACGATTTATCACAAACTTCGCAAATATAAGGGCGTTCCCCGCTGTGGATTCGCTCGTGATTTTTCAAATGGGGACTCTGCGAAAACTGCATTCCGCATACATTGCAGCGGTACGGTTTTTCGCCTGTTCAGAAAATAAAATAATTTATTCGTTTCAAATATCAAACAGATTTTCAATACGCTGTTTGACATTTCAAAACACCTAGCATATACTTTTTTCAGGGTTCTGTACCAAAATAGTAAAGGTCTAATTCCTTGCATAAAGTCATCCAAAAAATTATTTTTTGTGTTTGTCTATGCAAAACTGTATTAGGCATCTTGAACATCAAAGAAACAACTCAACAATCACTGGACTGTACTTTATAGCAGGAAAGCGACAAATGACAAGACAACCAGATAATCAATCACCGACGAGCGCACGTTCTGTGCCGGTAACTTGGAGGTGGTGGAAGTCTTCCTTTCCCACAAAACAACCAGGACGGCTTTATAAAATATGCATTTGCGACGCTGTTTGTGACTAGCTTCAGAACCTTTTAGAACCGTGGCGCGTATTATAACCTTGAGGTCATAGGAAATGTTTAGTAGTACTTGCCTGTATGTATTCTAGAGTGATTCTTTAAATATGCTGCTTTGGCGAACGCCAATCCGCAAATATTACACTTGAAGTTCTTTTCGCCGCTGTGAAGCCTTTTATGAGACCATAAACTAGAATAACGGCTAAACGATCCATTACAAATGTTGCAGTGGAACGGTTTGTCTTGATTGTTCGCGTTATTCGACTTGGACCCACCGATGAAAATTATACCGGATCCGTTACATTTATGGCACTTGGTAACGCTGGCGATGCCGCGTCTCTTCACAGGATGATTACCGGGATTGCTCGATGTGGTTTTCACACCGATCGGTATCGTATTCTGAGTTCCGATGTTAACTGTTGGAGTCACCGAATTCGCGGCTGTCCCTTGAGCAACCTGGAATTCCTCCTGTAATTTCCACATTCGATTTTAGAAAAGGGACCTGAGTACACTGTAAACTCCATGTAACGCCACTCGATTTAACGTCAAACTCCCTAAAACGTCGGAATTACTCGCTTTTGGTTGGTTTGCCTTGTTGTCATACAATGATACACTCTATGTAGCATCACAGCCACTCTAAATAACGACCATATGTCATTATAAAGCAAGTAATTTCCGCAAAATACAGTGTAAACTCTATGTAACGTCACTCGATTTAACATCAAACTCCCTAAAACGTCGGAATTACTCGCCTTTGGTTGGTTTGCCTTGTTGTCATACAATGATACACTCTATGTAGCATCACAGCCACTCTAAATAACGACCATATGTCATTATAAAGCAAGTAATTTCCGCAAAATACAGTGTGAACTCTATGTAACGTCACTCGATTTAACGGCAAACTCCCTAAAACGTCGGAATTACTCGCCTTTGCTTGGTTTGCCTTGTTGTCATACAATTATACTCTATGTAGCATCACAGCCACTCTAAATAACGACCATATGTCATTATAAAGCAAGTAATTTCCGCAAAATACAGTGTAAACTCTATGTAACGTCACTCGATTTAACGTCAAACTTCCTACAACGTCGAAATTACTCGCCTTTGCTTGGTTTGCCTTGTTGTCATACAATGATACTCTACGTAGCATCACAGCCACTCTAAATAACGACCATATGTCATTATAAAGCAAGTAATTTCCGCAAAATACAGTGTAAACTCTATGTAACGTCACTCGATTTAACGGCAAACTCCCTAAAACGTCGAAATTATTCGACTCTGGTTGGTTTGCCTTGTCCATACAATGACACACTCTATGCATCACAGCCACTCTAAATAACGACCCTATGTCATTATAAAGCAAGTAATTTCACCAACTTATAAAGCATCTACTGTTTGTAGGTACTTTCTAAGTTGCCGAAATACTTTTTGTATAATCAAGTAGATTCCACAGTATCCCAAGATATGAATAAAAAACATACTAAAATACAATTAAAATACTAGCATAGCAAAAAACATCAGACGAAGATAACAGATTTTACGCAGTAAGCGTTGTTATTTGTGTTAATAGCAACATATTTTGTTTGTAAACTGTATGCGTTATTGTTAAATAATTCTGTAATAGGAAAACAATATTGATTTTTCTTTCTCTCCATATAACGACAACTCTCTATAACGCCAGAAAATGCGCAGTCCCTTCAGCGTCGTTATATAGAGTTTACACTGTATTTGATATTAATTTCAACTTGATACCTCCGCGCGTTTCCGAGAAAAAGGGTTTTGACAGACAGATACTGTCTAAAAATAAGGTAAATAGACCGAACAAGTCCTGCATATAATTTATGTAAATCTGTGGGAGCTAAAAACAGTTTAAATTTCTAATTTTATACCCATTAGATGAGGTGTTTGGCTTTAAGAACAAAATAAAACAAACAAAAATATAAAAGCGTTCTTGATATTCGACAATACTGACAGTAAAATCTTTTTTTCAATGGGGTCAACTAATAAATATGATTTTTTTTACCTGTGTTGGTTCTGACTGCTCAAATTTAACTCCTCCTTGAACTACTTGAAATCCTTCCTGAAAATTTTCAACAAAATTTAACACAACTCCACATTTTAACCAAGTTTGCTTTAATAAAAAATGCAAGATAATTTGACAACTAAATTAGCTTTACTGTAAAAAGCGTGGAGTGCTTTAATATCGGTAATAAATTTTTTATTTACTAGCTAATTGTAAACGTAGAGCTGTCACGAAAAATTAAGTAGATAGCACCTCACGCTTTTTACAATAAAGCTACTTTAGTTGTCAAATTATTTCGCATTTTTTAGTACATAAAAGCGCGTTGTTTTAGTTCTTTTTAAACTCTAATTTTAATTATAACACTCAAAACAATATTGATTTTGCCTACGGGTTAGGCAACGCAACGTACGTCACTGTACAGCACGCTAGCTTGTTGCTGTAATTTTTCAAGTTTTTTTATATTCTGAAGGTCCTGGTCAGGATAATGAGACAAATTTATTAAATTATTGTATTGTCATCGATCCTTGATAAGTGTGCAAAGTTTCAGTTTAATCTGACGTTTTGAAACGGGTGAATTTCACGTTCAAAGATTCAGGTGACGCTAAATAAAACCGTGTTAAAAATAGCAGAAAAATGCGTTACCTGCGTCGTTTCGATCTGTTCGAATTTCACGCCTCCCCCTACTCCACTTTCGGTGGCAACGACAAAGATCGTTCCCGGCTGAGTTGGACCACCGGGCGCTGTCACGACCTGAACGGTTTGTGGTTGAGCTTGTTGGGCGTTCTGTTGTTGAGCATTCTGATTCTGGTTATTTCCCTGGGCAATGTTTTCCGCACTTGTGCAATTTTCACAGCGGAACGGCTAAAAAAACAACAGAACAATCAATGTATGTATCTTATTTCTGGACTCTAAAACGGCTAGACCGATTTTTACGAAATTTTTAGGCAATCTTCAAATTAGTCCAGCGAGTGACCCTGTTAAGTTTGGTAGCAATCGGATCAACAGAATTTTTTTTTGTTTGTTGGCAATTTTGACTTTTATTTTATTTTCGAACATTCACAATTAAGGTGGTTCGGGCATTACCTCATAATAATAATAGAATCTAATTTTTTTTTTTTTAAATTAAATTAAAATTAAAAACTTGAATGCATAAATTCATTATTATAATTTAGAGGTGATCTATGATAATTTATAATTAAATTGAGTTAATAATTTAATTACCAAAAATAATAAATAAATGACTTTTGACTAAAGTAGTCTTCTGTTGATTGGTGATTCTCTATTGGATTGGCATTTTCATGAATTTTTAGTCTTTCTTGTTAAAATATTTTTAAAAACCTTCGTCAGAAATTTTCAATTTCATTTATAACGTATTCTATGAAAGTTAATTGATAATTATATTAGTTTTTTGTTTTTTTATCTTTTCCAGGAGTGGCTACATATAACTCAATATGTGTGCGTATTGCTTACATTCCCTATAGGCTACATGTTAAATAATTAATTACACGAAAAACCCGTCGTCAGATCTGCTTCAAAAAATTATTTTAGACGTATGCGATAGTGATTAATAACATATTAAAAAATTAGCTTCTAATCTTTAAAAGTTTTTAATGTCCGAACCACGTTAAAAGCGATTGAATTCGCGCAAATTCAATACACGTTAAGAATTTTATGATAACTGATGTTAGATTACGATTCAAGATTAAAATAGAATGGGGTGGTCTCTTGGCCCAAATGCACCACATCCTGAAAGGATTTTTGTGCTTCCCCTTTTACTGGATCTAGTCATCAAATAATTTGGATCTTCTTATGAGCTCCAGAAGATTTGCTACTAGATTATCCTGTGGAACTATTCCATCGTCATCGATGTAAGCAAAGATGGTTGTTCTCCTGTAAGTTAAAGCCTCACATTCGAACACGATATGGGTGGCTGTTTCATCCTCCATTTCGCAAAATCTACGTAGTGTTGATTCCTGATGTATCCCCATTACATGTAGATGTTTTCTCAAGAAAGCATGACCGGTTAAAAGCCCAATCACCTTTCTGAGTATCGGTCTACTAAGTCTAATTAAGTCCTCAGTTAACTTTGAGGAAGGACCTGCAAGCATTTTCTTCCCATGTTTGTTACCTAAAGCCAGGTCCCAATCTGAGAGATGCTGCTCACAGGTCCATCTCCTGACAGTTTGCTGGACATTTCTATAAGAAATGCCACAGACTGGTTCAGGTCCAATGAATTTCTCAGAAGCCCCTTGTCTAGCACGGGTATCTGCACTTTCATTGCCACGAATTCCTTAATAACCTGATCTTTAATCTTTAGATTATGATTAATTTGCCAAATAATATACCTGTTTCTTCTTTCCTTTGCCAGTCGTTCCGTCACACTGAACAGTAACTCCGCATGAATCGCACGTTTTTGTAGTCGTGCCTTTCATCCCGGTGTTCTGTTGTTGATGAACAGATTTATGTGCCTATAAAAAACATTAAAAAATTAAAAACAATAAAATACGAAAACACAAGTATTGAGGTTATTTAACTGTCAAAAGTTGTTTTTCAATCAGAAAATGTTTATGAAATTATAAACTAATAGCTTTTAACAAGTTCCATACTTTGCTGTTTTAGGAAATACAGTCCAAAATCTGTTATAACGACATCAAAGGGTCTACTCATAATTAGTCGTAATAACCGGTTGAAGTTTTCGTGGTACAAAGTAATTTTTTTATTAAGTATGTAGTATTATTTGAATGTGTAGGTACATATAAATCCATAGATAATTAATAGGAATAATCATCTTTAAAGTTCAATCCAGATATATGTTATAATAGAAAACAGTATCACGGGTAATTGGAATAAAAATAAATCAATTTAAACACTCATTGATTGCAATTTTTAATTGTTTTTTGTAATGCGAAATTGCTTATTATATCATAGTTTAATTATCATTTAAGCATATTTAGAGCTTGAAAAAGTCTTAATTAAATAAAAGACGAAACGTTGCAATCAACGAGTGTTTAAATTGATTTATTTTTATTCCAGTTACCCGTGATACTGTTTTCTATAATAGGAATAATATTCACATTATCATTATCATTTTTCTGTATTCATAAAATCTGTAATTTTAGTCTTTTTGGAACACTTCTGTGCGTACGAATTTTGTTTACAATGCAGCTGGTCGTTCTAACAGATATAATTCTCCAAAGATGTGAAGATATTAAATGTAGTCGCTTAATGTAGTATGTCGTAATAAGCAATGTCATAAAAAGCAATGTTTTTTATAAGGCGGTCATATAGCATTCAACCGGGACCTATGAGTTTGGTCAACATAACCAGTATGTCGTTCTAAACGATGTCGTCGTAAACGGTTTTGACTGTACTAGCTTTTAAGAAGTTCCATATTTGTTGTTTTATGAAATAACTGTTTTGACGTTATCAGAAACAGCTTCCATAACATATTCGCAACAAAGAAAATTTTACCCTCAGTGCTCCACAAGAAGTATAACTTCAACAAGGTGCAAATACAAATTATAAACCAACCTTCAGTTCAGCTTGTGTTCCAACGGCCAGTCCGCATTCATCGCAAGAAAATCGTATTCTTTCCGTCGCAACAATCTGTATTTGAGCTTGCGGCTGCGCCTGCGCCTGGTTGGTAGCTACTTGAACGGTTATCTGTTGCGGATTTTGATTCTGGTCTCCCGAATTGTTGTGAATTCTTTTATGATGATTCAACAAACTCAAATGACCGAATATAAGCCCGCAGATGTCGCATTTGAATGTTATATTGGATATAGTGTTTTGTGTGGCAGCTAGCTGTAACTGTTGGTTTACTAACGCGTAGTTATAACTGAACGGTTGTGTTATGTAACATTTATCGTCGGTCAGTTGGGCCATATTAACGGTCGTGTTACCGTGTGATTGTGTGTTAGGTGTTAGTTTGTGGATCATGTTAACGTTAGCGTAACAGAAGCTCGGGAACTCGGCGGCTTTCTGTTGGCCGTCTTGATTTGTTTTCACTTCTTTATTTTGTTCTGTCTGATACTGGATCTGAGCCGTTTGCTGCTGGTTATTTATATTGTTTGGATCAAACATTTTGACTATGTTCAGAATTTATCACTTATCCTAAAAGTATATAAAAATGCATTATCTACTGAATTTTTTATTTGGAACTAAAAATTTGGCAAAATAATTCAATAATAAATCACAGGTATTTGGATTAATAATACAAAACAATCGTGTTATTGTTAATCTTGCTACGTTTTGTATTATTAATCCAAATACCTGTGATTTATTATTGAATTATATTAATAATTTTGGATGCGATATAATGTCTAATTTGGCAAAATAATTATGGTGACCAATCGTCTTCCTTTAGGGAGGGCAGCCCTTCTTTTGTAGGTTCTGTCCTACCTCGAAAAATGTCCTCCATTTCGATATTTTAAAACTATTCTGTTATTCTCTGTATTCAGAGATGCTGAACCATTAAGCGTTATGTGACGGCACAGTTTGAAAAGATTGACAAAAAATATTCATTCAATGGAAAAATACTCGGTCATTTAATAAATAAAAGGGATGTAAGCATAACTGGTGCATTTTTGATTGAATTAATAAAATGTTTCATTTATTTAAGTACTTTTTTGGTACAAAAATTGGTCACCTTATAACACTAAAATATTTGTTCATAAAGTCATAAATGACATTTGAGGTTCAATTTTAACTTATTTTTTTGTATTTTGTTTTTGTTGGACACTCAAAGACTGTAGGAGAATGAAAACATAGTAAATATGATTTTGCAAACAGGAAATACAAATTACCTTAAGATAAGAGTTCGGAAGGTATGCAAATTATTAAAAGTCGTTATCGAATAAGAGAACTTATGTTAAGTAAAAAGAATAGGGTGGGTTTAGTTTGGACTGGGAACATACATAATATATAATAGTAGTAATAAAATAAGGGAACGTTATAAATAAAATAGGTAGGTACAAGAACTAGACGCCGAAGTTTATAATGAAAGCTTGATGTTGAAATAAGTTCAAAACTAACTACTGCATACTACAAAGCATAAAACAAATATTGTATTGGGCAAATGTAGGTCATAACGCTGAATAAGTTGACATTGCAGCTATATTGGTTTTATTGAAAAACATCGAAAAAAAAATTGTAGTAAAACTTAAAATTTCAAATCTACTACACTCTTTTAATGAAATAATCTATTTCTTTTTAAAGCCTACAACAAAGAAAGATGACGGGAAAAGACAAGTACACAGAAAAGAATAAGATGTAATATGTAACAAAGAAAATATAAGTTAGCGCTTTCTCATTTCTAAAGAGAAACCCAAGCATGGAAAAGCCATGCCGGAATTTCAAAAAAATCATGTGATATTTCTTATGAAAATACTACGAAGCGACCAGAAAGTATAGTACGAAAGAAAAGAAAGCATTTAATCAAGTTTTACTACTTACATATATGTATTTTTTAAGAAAACTACAATTTTCCATACAGTCTGTCTCACTTCACGAATATGGCGGAGTGAGACGATGAACCTCTACTTTGACAAAGATAAAATGGCGTGGTTACGTTTATTCACAAAGGACAAGCGATTCCGTGCAACTTGAACAGTACCGAATACCATTTACGACTACTTTGAAGACAGTCTATTTATATCAAACGAGCATTAAGCACTGCTGTTAGTAAAAATAAAAAACTTTCAGTGTGGCTTCGTCGACTTTTTTTCTTGAAATTTATTTTTCGTTACAACAGATATACCAAATTTGCATAGTTGACGACAAATTAAAAAACTCAAAACAATTTAAATAAATAATTAGAACTAATTTAGTCAAAATAACACAAACAAACTATTAAATATCAACGCAAAAAAAAACTATGAAATTTTTTCATCTGTGGATGAGAAAGCTGGCGGGAAATTTTTATCCTGCTGAAGAACCTTATAGCTTTTATCACTTCCTTCATCTCCTCTATCAATCTCTTTACTGGGTTTACTTCTGTCAACTTCTTCACTCAAAGTACTCTGAGACGAATTCGACGAACGATCTGTAATCGTTTCTCTTTTCTTGATTTCCATCAAATTTTCAACACTCGATTCTTCGTCCAACTGATTCATATTGTTGCTATACTTTTTGTTGGACTTTGTGGCCACATCGTTTTTCGTGTTGTCATACTGTCTGCGATCCAGTTGCTTTTTGTTCAATTCGGCCGATCGTGTCTTTCTGGGATCGGTGGTGGTTTTGTCTTGCTGATATCTTTTATTGAATAAACGTCTGAATGCGTTATAAGGGGTGGGACGACTTTTATTTGTGGCAGTTGTGGAAAACTTGACACTGGGTTTCATTGATCGGGGACAAGTCGGAGAGGGTAAGGATTTCTTACTCTGAAACGAAAAAAACAGGTTACGAGCAGATCTCAAACTTTAAATAAAATTAGAGTTTAAAAAAAAAGGGCGGAGTGCTTATTATCGGTAATAAATTTTTTATTACTAGCTAATTGTAAACATGAAAATTTAAGAAGTACAGTACAGCTAATTTTGTTGTCAAATTATTTTTTAGTTCTTAAAAGCGTGTAATTTCAGTTTTTTTTAAATCTAATTTTAATTACAAAACAATATTTCAATTGACTATGGGATAGGCAACGCAATGTATGCCACTGTACAGCGTGTTAGTTTGCTTGCTGTAATTTTTCAAGTTAATTTACATAAATAAATTATTTATAATATATATGCAAATATTTATATAAATTATTATGTCATCAATCCTTGATAAGTGTGTAAAGTTTCAGTTTAATCAGGCGTTTTGAAGTGGGTGAATTTCACGTTCAAAGATTCCGTTACATACAGGTAAAGCTAACAAAGGCGCGTTAAAAACCGCGAAAGGTGTGAAAGTTTGAGAAATGCCATTATAGGATTGTTAATCACAGGTTCCGCGGCAAAAAATAACTGACTAGCACAATCGACAGTTACTTTTTTTATAAATATTTTATTAGATTTTTTTGTCAACTGATAATAAGAAAACTGAAAAATAAAAATAGTTTCATTATCATAATAATTATAATAAAATTTGTAAATAAAAAGTTTTCACTTTCTTTCAGGAAACAATCGGTTTCATCCTACACAGTAATTATATCTTGTTTTTTTATGAAAACCATACATTCCATATGAACCATATTATTTAATTATTTCAAACCAACAAAACATGTATTATTTTTTGTTCTGTTTTTTAATATTTTTTTCTTTTAATTCTTAAAAACATCTTGAAGTGAGTGTACCATCTAATAAATTCTATTTAGTAATATATTTAAATACAACGTTAAATAGATATCGCATTTTTTGTCGCAATTGTCTTTTGTCTCTGAATATCAAAAAAACATCTACGCAAAAACAGTGAATCGCAACTCAACTGTTATTTGAATAAATCAAACAAAGACATTAAAATGATCGGACGTCAGACGAAGCAATTTTCAGGGCGCCGCCGCCATAAAAGACGAGCGCCGCGCACCAACGGCGACAAAAAAGACACGACCTAATAACTATGTATAACTGCCATCGTTTCTAAACGAAAAATGGCCAACTATACTTGATTTATTCAAAAAATCATTCAAAACATTTTGTTTGCATTCGAACGCGTTCAAAATGAAAAAATCCAAATTCAAACCGTGTGTGTTCTTGAATATATATTTATATTAAAGGAACGAAACTGTGATTTCAATTGTTTTGTGATTAATGTGGGGAGAGGGGCAGGAAGTGACTTTTAATATACTTTTTCCTTTGTTTTTTTCAAATTAATATAGACTTATATAAAACCTAAAGTTGTTTACGTAACATTTCAAGGCCGTCGACAGAAAACCACGTTTTGCGTTCGTGCTGAACAAAAGCGCTGCCCCCTGTCGACGGGAAGAACTATTACTATGGTTACCTGCAGTGGTTTAATAACCATTCTATATATTTATCCTTTTGAAACAGCTATGAAGTTTTTTTTTTAATTTTTTATATTTAGAAAGAACACATTTTTATATATACTCTAAGCATCATTTTCAGTGAACTTACGACCATACCCACTTGTCGTCCCCAAATTTTCTTCAAACGGACTATAATTATATTTGCATGCAGTTAATTTTAAAATATGCCACTAGTTGCGTTACTGTTGAAGCTGACAGCATTTTAAGCTATTTAATTTGATTATCAAATTCACTCGCATTTTTCCGTAAATGCACACACAACGTCGCCTCTAAATATTCGCCGTGAATAATCTACCGAAAATTCACTGAAAATGAACAATTATTTTTTTCTCTAACGGTATTAATTTTTAGCAATTACATTATCATTCACTGGACATTTTTGCATTTCACAATGGAACTCAGAAACCGACAAGCAATTTTATTGCTCACAAAAAAAGTCTGCTTACAAATAACACTCGCATTTTTAATTTAGAAACAATTTAAAGTAAGCCAAGACAGTTTTTTTTAAACTCGAACCTATTCCAAACGGAATTTTATTTGCATTACAAAAATTAAAAAAAAAAAAAAAAAAAAAAAAAAAAAAAAAACAATAAATTAATTTATGTGTCTGTTTTGTTTTGCTACTGAAAATGTATATGAAATCGAACAAAAATATCCAATGTATCTTAAAAACATAAAGAAAAAGATTTTCAAATCTCGTACGAAAATTCTATTTTCGACGTAAACAGTTGAATTGCATTGATACGTTAACTCCAGTTTGTAGTACTATATAAAGGAAGGTTTTGTTTGCGCCGAAAAAAAAATTTTCTTTCTCTTGGAAAAATATCGATCTGAAAATATTTTCGGCCTAACTATATACATTCAGTTAATAATTCATAAATTTTTATCATATCTAAAAATGGCCAGCATTTTATTCAAATTAAAGATTTTTTCAAACATTATAATAATAATTAATAAATGACATTTTTATGCTTTTTTTGATACGCCACTAGTTTATTTTTAATAGCAAACACAAGGCAACAAAAAATAAGAACAAAAAATTTTCATCTGTATTCTACAACGAAAAAACTGAAAATAAAGTATTGAATGGTTAATTTAAACTCTCAATTACTCTATTTTTTTAATAATTGAAACGTTTTGAGTCTGGAAAACCAAAGTTCAAAAAGTAGGTATTAGTACATACAAAAAAAAAAAAAAAAAAAAAAAAAAAAAAAAAAAAAAAGAATACTCTACCAAATTTAATTTGGACTCAAACTGACTGATTGTAAAAATGGCTATTTATAAAATAAACCAGTGTCGTAACAATAAAAAAATTATAATGATCTGATTTGTTACGAACTAAATACATAAACATATTTATAATATGTATATACTTATATATTTTACAGAGTTAAATTTCTGACTGAATTCTGTTTTTACGGAAACTGAAATCATCACTTAAATTATTACGATAACTTTTATTGATCGTTAAGACAATTGAAGATCGTTATGTATAAACAGGACGGTAATGATTGTTTAGATATATTGTACAAATAGAGAGAGCTGCCGACCATATTAAAAACAATGAAAAATGTCTGAGACTAAAAATATAATTTAAGTTTGAAGTGCAATAAACAAACGGCCATTTTGTCGAGTTTGAGAAAACAATACAATGTCGCGTCCTTGAGTTTACAGTTTTTAAAAATACAATGTGCATTGCCACATTGCGAACCTATCGAAATAAAATTATCATATAACCTCAAACAAAATTATCATATGTATAACCTCAAATTATCAAAAATGTAAGTTTTTGGTATACAACAATAAAAAAGAATTTTTCGATTTCTGGATAATACAGGATTCAAACTTAACATATAAATAAAAGTCGCTTGGCAATAAATGGTCTGAATACAGGCACCAAATCGAAATTGCGCGAAGGAAAAAAAACAATTACTGAACAGAAACAAATGAATGCATACATACTTTAAAAGATGGTTTACAACAGCATAAGAAGAACGGCTTCAATTTCACGCTTCAATCTGCGAAAAGTGTCCGAGAATTCAATCAAAAATGTAACTGCTATTTCTTTGTCAAACATATTAAATTTCCATAACAAAAGAACACCAACTACAGTTACATAAATACAATACACAAACCGCGCGCATTATTGGTTAAAAACAAATGAAAGTCTCTTACATCATTACATTTCATTCAATCACAACAAAGATGGCAGCACCAATCAGTTTCATAAACCGTTTCTCCTATTTTTTACATACATGCGTTTTTCTATTTCGGTTTTTTTTATTCAAATGTTTCATATATCTTATACTTGACTCTTTAAATAAAAATAAAAGTTTTCTTTTACAATCGATTAGAGAAACATTTAGTGAGACAGGGAATTTTGATTTGTGACTAACGCAAAAGTTTTCAAGGTCAGTACACTAACAATACTGAAAGTTTTCAGAAAAGAAAAGACGAAATTCAAAGAGATCAAAGGAAAATCCCTATCGTACGAGAAATTTATCCCAATAAGGAGTACAGCAGTTTTTACACAAGCAGAACAAATGACTACTTCCACAGTTCAAAAGGAATAAACAATTGAGTTCATAGCGATCGTCAACTGTTTGTATTTTTGCACATCTACTACTGAATGGTTGGAAAAGTCATCTGTTATGAAAACCATTCTTGTATTCATCAATGCATATCGTTATAAAAAAAAAGACACTAATTCGGAATCCATATCTCTTGTTTATGAAAAGAATCCAAAGTCGTACCATTTTATAACAGTTTTAAATATTATTTTCTGCAAAAAACTAAATACTTTTAATAATAATATATTAGAGATTTGTTTTTTTTTTATTTTTAGTTAGCATAGTTAATATTTATTCTTTTTTTAAACATCACAATAAGTTGTTTGTAAAATTTATAGACTATCAGAGGAGCTATCGAATCACAGTTGTCTGTAAAAAACTGCACGTTTTACGATCGTCGTTTTGATATATTATTTGTATTTAATTAGGTACCGTTTACGTTACTGCTGATCCAAAAACAAATAAAACAATTACCGATTTGATGTAACCTAAAACAAATGACAACACAACAGAATACATATCTACAAAACAAAAACAAATCGCCAACTAACTGTTTCGGTAGAAATTTCAAGGAAGAAAAAAAACACGAAAATAAATAAATACGCTGAATCAGTCGATTGTTTACGAAATCGCTATTCTTTTTTTTTTTTTGACAATTCCGTCGACAATCAATTGTTTCGTGGTGTAGAAGATCTTCTATGAGAACACAATCCTTAAACGGTTTTCTTACAGACACCGGGGATTCCTCCGTTGTCTGGCCACAGCACTGATTAGAGACTATCATGCAAATAACGTATTTGTGACGAGATATTACAAAAAACAAGTTCACTTTTATGCTATCAAAACAAAATGGTGGAATGATTAATCAGTTTATTGTTTGCACTTATTCAATAAACATCAAATATTTGCATGAAAGCTACTCATTTAAACACCCTTTCTGCATCTCGTCAACAGAAAAAAAATAGAAAATAACCGGGGAAAAACAAAAGCAGAATTTAAATGCTTCCACAGACCAACGCGGGACCCCGAAAGATGGAGTGAGAGCAAATCGTATAGCGAGCCGTAAAATTTGATCCCGCAGTTTCACATAGGGCTGCGGCAGCCTTTATTCGTTTATGCAGCCACAAGACAAAGTGGTAGATGTCAGAATTTAACAATAGGCACGCAAATTATAACCGCGATATAGCAATCTTTCAGCGACGTCTTCAATCCACAGACCACAAGTCATGCGGAAGATTACCAAGATATTTTAAAACGCAGTTGCAGAATATGAGGTTTTTGTTGTACACAGTTATTTCTTAAATCTTAAAAAATATTTTGACAAATAAATCGCTTTGTCGCGTGACCACACGTTTATAACATCAAAAACTGACATAGACGCTGATGACTTCAGATGTTGAGCGTCTATAATCTACAATCTATCTATCAAAAACTGATAGCTCCGACCGTCGACATTTCAATAGACCAATAGACAAATTTACCAGTTTTCGTCACTGCCGTAAAAAAAACCGACATGCAGAAAGGGTTTAATCGGCATTAAAATCACCTCAAACAGCCCACAAGACGCGTCAAACTGAAAGAACCCAACTCACAAACAACACACAGTCGTTTCTTAACCAAAACAAATTGAATCCATTCAGTTCACAGACGGTTTACTGCAAGATTACTACAAACTAAGGTTGGGCGTTAGCATTGTTGAAGGTGTCTACGCGAGACGCGACAGAGGGCGGAAGAAGCAGGCTTGTGGAGTCTTCCAATCAGTTAGGATAAATATACTTGAATAACCAAACCATGGGCATTGGTGACGTAAGCAATCGACTCAGTCAATCACAGGCATGACTATATTTATAACCTCTTACGACCTTCTAGTAACCTTGGGTATACTGGGCTCGTTTTGAGGCAATTCCAACCGCCAAAAGCTGCATTGTTTATACACTGTTTATTTATATTTAATACATTGTTTAAAAAGGTGCTCCGACGCCGCTTCCCCGGCTAAAATCGATAGCCGGACGCTACGACGTCAGAAGGTAATGTTTGTTATTTTTGTTGTTTTACCAACCCGTAATAATTAATTATACATAATTAATAATAATAATAATAATTAATAAAGAGACGATTGATTCTTCATTAGTATGTATATATTACAATATTAGGTAATCGCAGAGGGGACTAATACTAATGCAGTCATTCAGTTGTTGCCAAAATAAATTCAATATTTTAATACTGCGGAACAACTGGAATTCTGTTATTCATTGTACTGTGCTATTCGTTATATAGAGAGTTCCTTCTTTACGAGTTTAGGGGCCACGCGAATTTCATGTTTTTTTTTTTTAAACTGCTGGTTTCCTTTACTCAATCCTAGGTGTAACTGCAAAATATGTGACGTCACACCAGGGAATGAAGGGGCCTTGGTTGTGACGTCACATATTTTGCAATTTTCCACCTAGAATTGAGTAAAAGAAACCAGCAGTTCCAAAATTATACAAAACAAACCTTGTAAGGCCTAAAGATACAATATTTTTTTAAGTTATTCTTTTGCAGTTAAAGTTTTGTGTCTTAATACTTTAGATTTTGACATGTGACGTCACGAGGCTTATCAGGCTCCCCTTCGTCCATAATGTCAAACTTCGTCGAACAACAACGAATTAACTGGTAGTCGGAAACTGTCTATACTTTTCAGCCATGTTTTTGCAACATTTTGCATTGCTGCTTTAATTATTATGTGGAATGTACACCACACTTTCCAATCCATTCTCTCTCCACGGAGAGTACAATGATTAAGGTGACGAAGTTCTCTTTGATTGTAACGACACCTAAATAATATAACTGCGCAAGTTATCGGAGACGTGGCTCAAAAAAACACGTGAATTTTGGCGGTATTTGTATTGTTGCCAACAGATGACAATCAACTGTTTACTCAAAATTTTGTGAGATAGCGCTATATGAAATACTCGCCATCTCGTAAGTTTTTTTGGTACTTATATTATTGCCAACAGATAGTTTTGTGACATGGCGCTATAAATGTTAACAATGTATGATGTATTCGTAATTTTTTTTCTATAATGTTTCATAAACTTTCTTTCTTACATGTCAAAAACTTTAAACCTTCCACTGGCCCGAGCAAAGCTCGGTCCCCAGGTACTATAATTTATATAAGATAAATGAAAGAATCTGTGTTGCAACAAAATAGTTACTAGAGAACTATAGTTATTTAGTGCGTATGTAGATTTGGTAGATTTTGTGGTCAACAAAGCAAATTAGCAGTGCGTTAATATTAAGTTGGTAATACTGAGCAACTCTACAATGAAGTTAGCTGCGTCATTTTACAGTATGCAAGTGGTCGAAATATCAATGTCATTATTTTGTCGCTATAAACAAGCATAACTCCAACTGAGTTTTAATGTAGCGTTAGTTTGCGACAAAGAGAATTGGCTAAACGATTTTCGAAAGCGTCTCCGATTATTTGCGAGTCAAGGTCATTGGGTTCAACGCTCAACAGGTAACAATGTATGGTCTGCATTTGTTTGAATTGTTAATTAAACTGGCATTGTTGAATTCACTATGACAACTGAACAAGACCAAGAATGACTAAATATTTATAGATAGATTTCGCGCAAAATAAAAAAATAAAAATTGTCTTCTGCAAAACGACAAAGATTTGAAAAAAAAAACAAACAAACAAACACATTAATTACATAAGATAATAATATAAATTCAACGTATATACATATAGAATCCGTCGTAAGAAATTTTATCGCTCGAAAGAAAGAAAATGTCCTACGATGGTTGCCGTACATATTTATAATATACATATCCTATTTGTATGTAATAAGGTATTATACTGAAAAATACCTAATTGGTAAATATTTTTTAAAAATTCTATGAAATACATAATTTTTGTCTCTTTTGTTTAAAACAAAACAGCTCAAATTAATACAGGTGGTGTTTTGGTTAGTTATTACTTTCTTTTTTTTTTAATTAAAAATAAACAAATAGTTTTAGAAACTACCCAATATTAATTCTATATAAATATATTATAATTTTTTTTTTGCCTTTAAAAATGATCACAGAATAATATTAACAGCATGGGTACAACAATATATTATTTATATAGTTCTTTCAATTTTCTTAAAGCGTTAAACTTAAGTGTAAAAATATCAACGGTTCAATATTAATCCTATATTTAGTATTTAATATAATAAAAAGTACTTCGAAAAAAACGTTTTTGAATTTTTATTTCAAAATAAAATTTGGGCTATTTAGTTTTTTAGGCGCCATCCATATTACGTCACACGAATTTCACGACATTTTGACCCCCCACCCCGTCCTTGGAACCCCCTTTCCCTGGTGTGACGTCACATATTTTGCAATTTTACCCCTAGAACTCGGTAAATGAAAACAGCAGTTGCAAAATTACTATTTTTTTAGTAAAATCGACATCAAATTACCTTACATAGTCTAATTTATTAAAAGTTTTTCGTTTATAGTTAAAATTTTGTGTTTTAATACTTTAGATTTTGACTTGTTACGTCACAAGGCTTATGAACCTACCGCCCCTTGTCACACAATGTTACACTTCGTGGACCCCCCCCCCTCTTAAAGTGTGACATAATTTATGGATGGCCGCTGTTCAACTGTTAATTTAGTGGACGCAGTAGTTGCACGTCGTAAAAAAACATGTCTAAAAAAACATCGACAATACGGTTGCATATTTTTGAAATATCAATAAATAGCCGCAGAAATTTAAACAAATTAAATTTGTTGACACGATTAAATGAAGACTTTCTGTTTAGAACAGAAAATCACGTCGGTTGAAAGTTGTTTTTGACTCATGATTGTAATAAGAGTTTTTTTTTTTAATTATCAACTATTTACAGTAGAAATATATCTTAACCTATCAATAAATTAAAAACAAGCGTGTTTATAGCATTTTGAATGCATTTCTAGTAACGATATTATTTAACAAAATATATTGTTTTAAACCAAACCACCATCTGCGTAAAAATAGGTCAAATAATATTTTATATACTTCACCTTTCAAGACCTACACAATATGTAAAAAATAAAGAAAAACATTTGTCTGACAAAAAAAAAATGATGAACTAAACAAACAATAAGTAATTCTATATCCATTGTAACAAAACATTTTTCTTACATACATAAAAATTTTTCAAATTCTATTTTTTTTTTTAGTTTACATTCAACCTAATAAATATCCTTTATAAATGTTGGGATGTGATTATTTTTCAATCTGAGATTTCTCTATTATAAGCATTTTTTTGTAATTTCGCTTTCCCAACACGTCTAGAATTAAGTATATTTATAATAAATTTTTTCGCGGTTCAGTTGTTTTGTTTTGTTATTCATTTGTTTTATAGTAGTGTGAAAGCACCGTTAGACAAGTCCACTAAGTTCTGTTTTTTAAATACGGACCTGTTTAACGAGTGAATAATTCCATAATAATAAATTTTTGAAGGAGCAAAAGACGCACGCTTGCGTGGTTTTTTAAACATTACTTTTTTCCGTAAATTATTTATCGAGCGACTTTTTTACCTTAACTAACGGGGCAAAATGAAGCGTTTATGTTTTTCAGCCCCTCCGCGACCGTTTTGTATTTTATTTTGGGCAGTTTTGCGATGCGTGCGCTCAGAAGAGGACGAAAAATTTACATGGAAGCATTTTGCCCGAGCGAATTTAATTATTTCATTCATTAATAAAAAGAGGCAGTGTAAGTCGATAATTGTTTATCCTAAAAAAAGCCACGACGTTAAAAATAATCTACGGAAAATATTTATATACGACGACGACGATAAAAATAAATAATAAAAACCTTGGCAATAATTGAAATTTGTTAAATGAAAATATGTATATAAATATATATTATATAAATATATAACTCTTTCCTGATGTAGTTCTTCTCCGAAATTTTTAAAATTAAATAATTTTTTACACAATTCTTTTCAAATAATTAAAAGATCAAATCAATATATAAATAAAATATAAAATGTTTCTTTTTATATAGTCTTAATGTACAAATATATTATTTTTTTTACCAATTAAAAACAATAAAAGCGTCAAGATATTTTTTTAACGATTCGCTTCCGATGAATCGGAAAAAAATGTATATAATATTTTCTTCTATTATTTTCAAATTCGCAGTTTTTGTTAAAAACTAAATAAAATTATCCGTCGTTAAAAAAGTTTTTTTTTATAACTACACAGTAATAAAACTAATAATAATTAGTTTTTGATGAAAATTTGTGATGTCAAAATTTTTCGTTTAAAGTTAATTTTCTTTAGTTTTTCTTAGTTGTCGACCAATCTTTGTTTGTTCTTCACATGTGGAAAAATTACAGTTTTTTTTTTTATTTTGCAATATTAATAATGTTGTCAAACTCACATATTTTTGTTTTTCATTAATATTTCTTTTTTGTTTTAATATTTATATCTATTGTAATTGTTTATTTATTTTCTACATAACTAGCGAAGTTTCACTTTAGACTAGGGCTCGTGTCGGGCAGAGTTGAGTTACCTATCTGTAAAATTCATTTCCACGTTAATATCGTTCTCCCTAAAAAACAAATTATACAGTAGAATCCTTCTAACCGGTCTCACACAGTGAAACAACAACAAAGGGAACGAGTTCAATAAGAAAGTAAAAAAAAAACATTGAGCCTCACCCCCATAAGCTCACATAAGAAGTTTAACTTCTTTAGTTTTTAATATTATTCCCGAGTTTAATTTTTTATGTCAAATTTCTAATTAACAATATTTATACATACTTCACAAATTCTGTTTATTTTCCGTAGGATATGTAAGTCCCTAAAAATTTCGAACTGAGCAACGTTGAAAATATCACAATTTTGTCTATCAAAAATAATATAATTGCTTTTGCTTAGATTGCCGATGTTAATTACGTCGAAATTATTACACATTTTAAGAGGGCACTTTGATGTTTATGTCAAGTGAAAATTCCATGGTCAGATCGTCATATTCATACCATAGTTTTATTTACATACATCTACAGAAAAAACATTTTTAATATGAAATTATCTGTAATATATTAACATCATAACCTCACATTAATGGACGTTAAACGTCAGATTCAAGCACTGACTTTATATGTTCATCCTTGTCTTACTATTTTGCGAATCAAAATGCAACGCACAATAAACTTCTGTCCTTGTCAGTTTCATGTAATTTATGGGCCAAACTAATTTCCCCTTTATTTGTTTCATTCTACTTCCCCTCGATTTCTTACATTTTACAGAAACGTCGCTAAAGAAGTTAAACTTCAATTAATAAAATAAACAGCGGACTCGATTCTTTTTTAAAAAAACACATCGAGTGACCGAGGACTCTACTGCGTCGTTGATGCAAGAAAACGCCGCGAAAACAAAACACTACGCACACAGTATTCGGAAGAGAGCTCACCTGTTGTCCGGCGGCAGACGATGCAGAGCCGGACCCGCCACCTTGCTGGGACGACGAGCCTCCACTGCTCGCAGTCGCCTGCGAGGAGCCACCTTGCAGCTCGGCCTGCTTGATCTTATCACAGTAATCGGCCAGAATGTCGCGAAACCGGGTCCACGATTTCTCTGGTAAGGTAATCGCTGTACGAAAGTTATTCTTTACCTAAACAAACGAACGACTCACATCAAGCAGGGTATTCTCCATCCCTATAATTACTACATTCATGATATCATCGCTTAAGGTTATGGTTCGTTTCCACTATGGAGGTTAGTTTTCGTAAAGGAGGAACGCTATACAAGAATGTTAAAATCTATGGAGGCTCATATCAAAACAGATTTACAGTAAAAGTTTCCTTCTGATAAAACTCCATATTATTTAAACATTGGTAGACACAGCACATCAGCATTGTAGAATACAATAAAATAAAACAAATGTCACCATCTGTTGGCAACATGTTTATTTTAACGGTTGTCGGTAATCAAGATTACTGAAATACTAGAAGGTTGGGCGTAATAGGTTATAAACATGGTAACGTCTGTGATTGGTTGAGTCAATGTCGGACGACCGTGGCATTTTCACGTGAGACTTTTCCCAACTGTTTTGAAGAAGCTTCCTGTGACATCACAAGCTTACTTCTCCCGCCCTCTCTCCCGTCTCGCCCAGTCACACCTTCAACAATGCTAACGTCCAACCTTAGTTTCTAGTAATCTTGGTCGGTAATATTAAGTGACATAGAATAGAATAAAATTTATTTCCACTCTATTATTAACTGACCACTAATGATGCGAAGTATTCGCACGGGTCCGCCAGTTGTAAAATAAAACAAAAACGAACTAAAAAAAATCAAAGATGGCCGACACATACACTTACTTCACTAATACGCATATAGATGCCACGATTATTCTGACCGATGTCAAAATAGAAGTTTTTATTTTCGACTCGAATATGCCGGCCTTCCGGTAGTTCACCTCGGAATCCACCATCATCGGTACCGAACTCGTCGAGCAAATCGGTCAAAGCATCCCTGAACTCAATCATTCCTTGAGCGGGAATTGCTATTTGTGACCGTGGACCACCTCTTGTTATGGTTTGAGATACCTGATGGGACAGAAAAATCTACTATTTTTAACCGTCCAATCACATAGGATGACTCATAACGAACACAAAAAAATTTCAAAGAGAACAGCGCTTGTACATGTGTCTTAAAATCCTTTCCTACAAAATAATAATTTAAAAAACTAAAAAAAAAACACGCTTTAGCAAACCGAACTAAAAGTAAAAAATACTTTTTTATTGTAGAAAAGCGTGGGGCGCTTGATATTAATTGGTATAAATATTTTATTGGTAGCTATTTGTAAAAGCAGAGTTAATACAAAAATAGTTATAAGTACCCCACGCTTTTTTACTTTTTAGTTCGGTTTGCTATTAAAACGTGTTTTTTTAGTTTTATGAAACTTATTTATATTTTGCCCCCCCAAAATGTATTTACTTATTTTATTTTCCATTTAATCTACACACAGAGATAACACAGGCATTTGTGGCTTAGGATTTCCTGCCCCCAAAATCGGAATTCGTTCATTTACGCCAGTGGTTCTCAACCTTTTTCAGCTGGCGACCAACCATTCCTTATTGGAATACCTCCACGATCCATCGGTCTATAGTGGAGGGATGTAGTGGTTCTATTGTCTGCCCCAGATGCCAAAAATCAAGAAAACACTCAGAACACAATTCGATTGGTTTCGATTTTTTTATCTTTTCTGATGGTTTTAGGATCGAGACGCGACCCACATGTAACCCTTCCGCGACCCACCGGTTGAGAACCGCTGATTTATGCTATACATCCATGATTGTGTCATCTAACTCTTATAATGTATCAAATTTCCACTTATTTCGTCCAGTAGGTTCTGAGAAAATACGTTGTGACAGGCAGATAGGATTCTATAAGGGTCCGTTTATTGTACGGAACTCTAAAAATTGATCAAAATCAAAGACTTCTCAAGCCATAACAACCTCTCGCTATCGTTAAGCCGGTTGGTTAATAAGGGAGCGTCCATAAACCACGTGACCCTATTTCAGCTTTTCTGGAACCCATCCCACCCTTCATGCAGCCTTTCCTATGACCCTTCCCCTCCGGATGGAACATAGGTTTATTATTATTAAGTCCAGAAGACATTTTTTGTTTTCTGTTAATAAACTATTAAAAAAATTGGTTTAAAATGAACAAGCCTGATAATTGTTATATGTAGATATTAAGATATAAAAGTAACCGATGTTTGAAATTAAATATTCAACTAATTCTGCAAATTATTTACATCGTGCCAAATAAAATACATGAAAAAAATTACATAGCTTGACTCTAACTCCCCTCGCGTAGTTCATCGTAGCTTTCGAACTGACCCCCCCCCCTCCCTCTTGATTGAGCTACATGTCTTATGGATGCTTACTAAATAAATTGTCAAAATTCGCAACAAAAAAAAATGTGATAACATACCCTGAGGAATCGGCCACGGCTGTTTTCTTTAAGATCCAGATAGTAGCGTCGGTTATCCTTAATCATCATTTCCGACCGCAATTTTCCATCGTCCGGGACATTTTCTGGATTCGGTGGACCTGCGAACGGACGTTTACACATTAGTTATGATTTCATTGAAACAAAAACAAAAAATAAAAAAAACAAAAACACATCAAACAGACACGCCCACACCAATCAACATATATAGCAAAATGTGTGTTGAATAAATGTTCTCAAAACAGCTGATTTCAAATTGTAAAATGCAGCTTCTTTGTTTTGTAACAATCAATTCTAAATTTGTCAAAAAAAAGAAAAGGCTTCAATTTTATTTTATACTAGCGGCCCAGTCCGGCTTCGCCCGGGTGTAAATGTAATATATAGGATATAAAAGATGAGAATCATTATCATGAAATTCTCAACGTGTATTGAATTTGCGCGAATTCAATCGCTTTTATTTGTGAATGTTCAAAAATCGAAGAAAAATCTTATTTCCCAAAAAGGAATTTAAAAAATTCTGTTGATCCAATCGCTACCAAATTTCAGAAGATCGGGCTAATCTAAAGATTGTCTGAAAATTTCATCAAAAATGGTCTACCCGTTTGGAGTCTATAGATTACATATACATCGTCTTTTATCTATATAGATTATTAACATGTAAAAAGTGGTTATTGTGACATAATGATAATAGTTGGACATATAGTATCGCGAAGTTTTTTGCAGTTATTGATATGTTCTTTAATATTGTAGAACATACTTTTGTTCTATCATCAATAGTTTCCGCAGCGCATGCGACGAAAGATGTTTTATGGCATTTTTTTACACCCTGGGTTACGTTACTAAAGTTTTAGTAAGGATCCCTAATATTTTCTAGCAATAAATATAGCCTATGTTACTAAGGGTGAATGTAGCTTTCTAATGGTGAAAGCATTTTTTAAATCGGCATAGTAGTTTTTGAGTTTATTCATTACAAACATACACACAAAAATACAAATCTTTCCTCTTTATAATATTAGTGTAGACTTGGAATGTACACGGTGTCCCATTTTAAGTTGCCATTTCAAACATTTCAGAAAATACTAAAAAAAAGTCCGGAATACAACTTGCTCAACATAAAAAAGTCTTGAAAGAAAATTTCAATTCAACGTTTTTGATAGCATTTTTTCCCTCTTTCTAATGGGGCAATAAAAATACCATGGCATTTAAAAAACCGGAGTTGTGGTTCGTCAGCAGGGGCGTAGCTACCGCCGTATCTGCCGTATCAATTATACGGGGCCCCCAGACCACGGGGGCCCCCAACGTGCGTAAGCAAAAATTAATAAAAACTTCCCAATTTTTTTTTTATTTCAGAAATGACAAAAGTCAAACAAAGCAATTTCTTTTTTTCCCGCGTAAAACGTGCGTTCAACACCCTACATCGGTTATCGAGGGCTGCTGGATTTCCCCGTTTGTCATTTACGTCAACGGGGGAAGGGCCCCCAAACAAATTTTTATACGGGGCCCCGCCAAGGCACGCTACGCATCTGTTCGTCAGTTTGATGATTCTAAAAAACTGATAAGAATTGAGGGGAACACAATAGAATGTTCTAGGTCGCGGTGACTCCTTTTGGGCCCCTTACACTTAATTCATAATTTTCACAAATGAGAACATTTATTCTAAAATGACTTATGCATACAGTAACTAACGGCATGAGTTAAGCAAAACTGCATTCTCTAAGTTTATCGCAAAAATGTTATATTTACAAAAAAATATTTTCGTATTGATGTGTTTTATAATAAAAATGACACATGAATCAGACACCAACTAAAACATCTGAACTCCAACGAATCGATCAATTTTTCTGTGATTTCAAAAATCTCTTCAATTTGATCTATATTTTTTGCATAATATTGTATAACGGAAAATTTCAGATAGGTAACCTAAAATGTCAACATTCTGCATTTTTGAGCTGTTTAGACCTTTTTATCAGAACCGGATTTACCCATAAGCAAAATAAACAGCTGCTTAGGGCCCTAGCTTCTGATTTAACGAAATCTTGCGAATTCGACTTAGCTTTTTAATTTATAAAAAAAAAACGCTAATAAGTTAATTAAAGTGAACGATATTAGTTTTAATAATAAATCTAATGAATATATCCAACAGTTCAATAAAAAAAATGTAACGTGAGAAATTTCAAATAAGTACTGCATTATTGAAAATAAAATATGTGATTTTTTTCTGAGGTTAAGGGCTCCTCCTAATACTGCTGCTTAGGGCCCTTACAAATATAAATCCGGCGCTGTTTTTTATTACCTTACCTCATTTGCAAATCGTACAAAAAAATGCACAATGCGTATCCAATGATTCAAGTGCCATTTAATAATGATATAATTATTATTGAACAGTCTAAAAGTTGATATTGCCTTTTAGGCCCGGAAAAATAGACTTTTGCCACCAAATAATTCGTGAAATTTAGGTGAAAATGGTTTTGGTTTCTTTATTTACAAGCAAAACGGAAAATTGAAGTTTGCACCAATTTTTTGATAGCGCTTTGTGTCACAAAAACCTTAGAATATTCGGACGGCATTCGTTTTTTGATGCGTAACTTACAAACGAAGCATTTTTGAAAAATGACACTTTTACATAAAATACATAAAATTCTGAATTGAAGGAAAAAAAAAAATTAAAAATGGCTTTTTTCTAGCATTTTGAAGTAAAATGGCGGACATACAACGTGGCTAATCTTGCAAGTTTCGGTAGAGACATTTTTGAAGAGGGGTAACTCTTTTATTGTGATGAAAATAAAAAAATAAAAATCATTTTATTTGTAAATTTTAAACTTAAAAATGATCGAAAAATACTCTAAAAATAACTGTTTGGTTATATTTTCGGGCATTGTATTTCGCATGGCGTAAGAAACGGAACATTTATGGTGGAAGTGGCGGAACAGTTACGTAAATTTCGGTAACAAAGGAACTGATTGTGCAACGTACTGTCGTTAGAACTAGGGATGTGTGCAAAGTTTCAAAACAATCGGATGCGAGGAACTGGGTCAAAATTAAATTAGAAGATTTGACCCTTAGTTACAACTAACTGACTTAACAATTACTGCTAATAAAAAGCGTGTAATGATTAAAATAATTTTTTGCACTACTCCCTATAAAAAAAGTTACTTTTCATGCATGTATAGCGGCCGTTAATTGGTTCGTTTAACCCAAATCCATGAACAAAAACGTAGTTGCGTAACCAATTATCATAAACTATAATAATAATAATGCGTTTAACGTCCGTTTCTCAACACATTGTGTCATAACAGACGCCATTCGCACCATTACTATTTTTCCATCTACCACTTCCCGTTATTTACAACTTTAACTTACGTAATAGCAATGGACGAATGAAGGAATTATAGGAAATTCGGATAAGGTAGGTAATTTTTGAATTAGGAGTTTGATAAAGTAATCGGTCATGGCCTCAAATAAGGAACAATCTCGATATTTATCTGGAATTAATTGAGGGAAACCATGGAAAACCTCAATCAAGATGGCCGGTACAGGAATTACAGTTTCTCGGTGAGAGGCAGTAGGAAAAAGCCCCAGCCACATAGCCCCCGCCAGGATTCGAACCCGTACTTCCTGAATGCAAGTCTAGTGCTATCACCACTTATTCTACCCAGCTCGGTGTTTTCATAAACTACCTAGTGAAGTTTGCTACACAAATGAAGTATCAAATCATTTGGAAATATACTGAAAATTAAGTGAAAAGTAGCTATTTTACAGGAGGTACGCAAAAAACATTATACATATCTAGGACGCAATGATATTGTAATTCGAGTACTGATGCGTGTTTTAACATAATGTCACTTACTCGTCGATAATATACAAGCTTACTAGAATACTAGCGGTTGGGCGTAAACAGAATATTCGAAGAAAATAATAATAATAACAGACAGATACGAGAGTGTTCCGTCTTTTTATCGGATGTGAGGAACCCTAAAATCAGGCCAAAAGTTTCGAATGACGCAAGCAATCGATTCAACCAATCACAGACGTGGCCACTTTTAGAGTCTCTTACGCAGTCCCAGGGCGGCAGTTTCAGGGGACGCCAAAGTCATAATATAATATGTTTGAAAATTGATAACAAATTATTAAAGAGTTTTCCCTTCCCGATAACAAAAAATGCCACCCATTGCAGCAGAACCTCGATAAGTTAAAAACCTCTATAAGTTAAAATTTTTTTGAATTCCCTTCCCCTGAAAGCATAAAACCTCCATTACTTAAATCACAAAGCCTCGGTAACTTAAATAAATATTCTAACATCGCCTTCGATACTTTAAAATAATATTTTGGTGACCTCCATAAGTTAAAGTATTATCCTCTATTGAACTAAATACATCCTCTATAAAAGCCACAAACCTCGGTAAGTTAAAAATTTTACTCTGACAACCTCTCTAACTTCAACTCTCGATAAATAAAAAACTCGATAACTTAAATTTTTTAACGTTTCCCTTCGATTTTAATTTATCGAGGTTCTACTGGATATATTTTTTAGTTTTTTAAACAATTTATCTCAAACGCTGGAGAGAGGGGACGCCACTATTGAGTTTTTGCCCCGGTTCGAAACAATCCTAGATCTGGGGCTGTTCTTACGTCCAATCAACAGTACTCTACTAGCCTTGGATAATAAATTCATTACGTCCTAGATACATAAACTACCATTTCACGAAATGCACAGTTACGATACATCTGAGAAAATCACTTTGACTGTTCAATAATAAAGCTCGTTAGATGTTTTTTTTTTTTGGGACGAAGTTCCTTATGGCGAGCCTGGCACGTTAATGATTAATTATGCCAACTCTGCATATGAAAGGGACTTCGTTCCAAACGTGTGTCCCGTGACACGTTCCAAGTTTTTTTAATGAAATGAGGCATTTAACCAGTACCTAGATTGACTTCTTCAAACTCTACGGCAAGCATGAAACCAACACTAAGTGTTACACCACCACAAAAAAATATCCATTCAAATCAAAACGGAACAATTCATAAAAAAGAACAAACCTTGTGCTTTGCCAATCTATATATTATTTGTAAAACAATAGCCGCGGATAATACACGCAAGAATTCAAATATTAATTTTCAAATAGCGATCATCGTTCAGTTTTACGTTTAGTCAAAAGAAATGATACACAAATATCCAGACGTTGCTTCGCAATTTTTCCTAAAACCATTCAAAATTTTAACCGGCAGTTCAGTAAAACTGCGCTTTTTTTCACGGATCGCGTAAGTTATTTTTATTGTTCGAGAATGCTTTCTGAGTATTTCCAGGTTTAAAAGGTTCAAATACTAAATATCTCGCGATGGTATGACAAAAATTGTAAAGATCATTTTTATAAAAATTCTCCACAACTTTCTCACGGGCTTATTTTCGTTTGTCATCGGTTAAAATCGATGAAATTCGACTCAATGTTACAATAATATATGGATAGGCAGAACCAACGTTTAAACGGAATCTATGATCTAACCGATTTACAAACAATTGACAATCAAAATAATTACCTAACGAAGCATAAAAATCGCTAAACGCTGAAAGATGATCACGGAATTCCGCCGCTGTTGAAAGCGCGAGGAAAATTTGGCTACGTCTTCCATCCGCTCCAATCTAAAAAAAAAAAAAAAATATTGTTACACTTCCAGGTTGCGAGATTCATGGAACGACATTTTTTTTAAACTTTCAGAAAAGAAGTTATTCTCATTAAATAACTTTCAGAAAGTTTCGTGTATTAATTACTTTTCAAGAAAAAGTTAGTAAAAAGATTTAATGACGGCTTTGAAACGATTAAAATTAAATCTGCAAAAATACAATGAAACGAAATCAATGAAGAAAACAAAACGAAACTTACCTCTGCAACTTTAATAAATCGACCACGCTTGTTCTGTTTGACATCAAGATAAAATCTTTTCGACTGAATCTGGAGCATTTTGGTCGCTAACTCTTGTTCCCCATGCATGCCCTGCTGGCC